>OX123210.2:16386029-17864154 GCA_944739405.2 Euclidia mi | reverse complement strand
ATCAAGTCGCCACTTAAGTACAATGGCCCAAATAAGTGGCTAAGTGCAGAAAACCCGACAAACTAACTAACTAACTATGAGCGAAGGGAGCAGAGCAGTAGCCTTAAATAACGCGGGTGTAACCGCGGGCATCCTCTAATATTTCATATGACCAAATGGCAGACAGCGATAATTGCTTCAAATTATGACCAAAATTTGATCTGATACTAAAAAAAAGATCATAATTATAGCAGAACACAAGCCCCGCCACTACTTTGCAATTCTCCTCTGATATCTGATTATAACACATTAATTGGTCTTTAATCAGTACATCATCATCCAAGATGCTATCGTCTGTAACGAGACTATATATTTTGTTATACAATATCATTGTATAAAGAATAAAGTATGAAAGTTCACAATGCCAATATTTAAAAGCACGTGAAGCCAATACCGTGAATATTGAGAAAATTGACATTGAGAAAATGTCAAACACTGCCTAGATAGGTTACAGGAAGATAAATTCTTCACCTAGATTATCAGAAAATAGTTTGTGAAACGATGTGGAGATGTCATATGTAAATGGCAACGTACGAAGCTATTCACGAATGGAAAATATCGAGACAATTCACAAGTTTGTTAACATTACGTATATTACAATCAGGTATAGCATCGTCAGAAGTAAAACAATCGCCATCTTGTTGTATTCCATGAAGTATTCGCTAGATGACTCAAAAGCTGCAGCTATTACCAACACTTGAACAGAACAAGTGAATACTGATAATATAAAGCCACTGAAAATGTGAATGCCGTGACTGTCTCTCGAACTGAGGTTATCTAAATTATACTTTCATCAGCTCATGATAATAATACAACATACGATACACTTATCCTATGTATTTAACACTTTCACGGACGCCACGCCCAGAGGCGTAGTTTTCAGGCAGCCTAATACGACGTAACGTCCATAGCCGGTCAATTTTATCCAGTTATACTTGACGAACCGTCTACAACCGCCTTGATTTGCGTAGATTACTTAGGAGTCACGTGATTCAGTGTCATATTGCGCTCACTTACAATTTACCTAGCGTCGCAGCAAAATAAATAAAACAATATTTCGAGATCGTGTCGCCAAGCCCCCCTCACACATCAACGTGCTTGCGTGTGTGACATACCGCCTGTAGCCGTACGCTTGTAATACTACCCGCACCTGCCAGTTGCGCAGTGTCACAGCGAGCAGAGCCCATGTTTTTTGTCGTTTGACCGGATTGTTCGTCGTGATCGGCTGCATTTAGGAGGTAAGTTTATTGCGTTTTATGTAAAAAAAGTATCTTTTCTATATACTGTACATATATTTTTATGCATTAAACAAGATACACGCATTATATTTATATGATAATTAATTCTGATTGATATTTTTGTTCGGAGATGGCTCCCGTAAGAAAGAAAGATAGAATGATGGTGATACCGACTCTTTAAGTCCTGTACCATGTTCGACCGGATGTAAATGGCTTAGATTATCACCTTAAAATAACATAAACTTGTTTGAGGAAGATCATAGACGCCGCGAGTACGGCGGTCCGCTTGTAGACGCCACCGTCTATAGGCGGTGTGTCATTGCGCAGGTAAACTAAATTATTTAATAGGGCAGTCCGCCTCTAGAAGGTACCGGCACTAGGCGGACCGTCATAATCAGAGTATATAGATTCACTTTTTACGACAATTCGCCTATAGGCGTGATATAATTTTGTATGCAAAATTTTAGTGTCATTTTCATAAAATCTAGTTAACGTCAGTGTCCGTGAAAGTGTTAATAAACAAGCGCACTGCACACGACAAGTTCAATATTCTACATATTTGTCCCTTCTATTGAATCCCAAATGATGGAATATGATGACTTAATAAATACTCTTTGGAAAAAGTCGATTCTTACTCTCAGATGATAAATGGTCAAGAAAATGGCTTTCACAAAAGGAAATATTTGCATATTAAACTTTACACGCAGTTGATATGAACTGATAGACATGCTGAAAGTAGAACTTCCAATACAATCCTGTATCGAATTCTCGACTATAACATAAACCAAGTAGGTACTTAATCTACTAAATAAAAAGACAAGTTTTCTTAGGTTCCAACCCTCTCACTCTTGATCTTTAAGCAGTAAAATGTCTCGTTCGCAAAATCCTACTTAAAATGAGTAACATTTTGTGAATTGCACTAAAAACCGCGACATCTACATACTCAAATTAATAACGCATCTTTGTACCGAAATACGAGAAATCAAGTACTTCACAGTACCGCAATTCACGGGAGACATAATACTTAACTATGAAGGTAAAAATAAAAACAAATGAACCCAATCAAAATTACTTTTGAATGTCGTTGATTTTTTTTATTTAACCAGTACATATTCGACTGGAATCGAACTCTCTCCATCCACTGTAAGACCTTTGTCGTGCAATCTTGAAAATAATTGTCACTGATAGGGGAAAATTTGTCCAACATTGGATATCACTGAATTCAATGGCACTAAAATGTCCTAAATTTAAAACTGACCTTGAATATTGTAAAATTTTTAAATCCTCGATCTGTAGTCATTATACAATAATACGACGAAACAGCTCACAAACACAATAGTTACGAAATGCCACTAATGCTCGTAGAAAGTCATTATTTCATCGTGGATATAAGAAATTGAATTGTGAAATGGCAGAATGTAATGAACTAACCGTGGCAATGACTTGTATTACAAAAACTTGGATTATTTCCTTCACAAAACAACAAGTTCGGTGAAGTGTCTACTTTATAGTAAAAATGCGTGACCACACACTATGGCAAATGAACATAAAAATATTTTAGTAATCGTCATGGCGTCTATGTAGAAGAGGGATTATCCCTAAGTCGCCTGATAAATAAATTTGAACTTTAATCTGTAAATCGTTACCCGAGTTGTAACATTGCAATAAATACATCCCGAACAAACATACAGACACAGTGACACAGTGCTCAGAACATTTGGAAATAATGTTTGTGTTAATGCCCTGATTGATCTCTTCCCTCCGTTTATATAACCATCAAGTACATGCTGCACCTATAACTCACAAAACATGTTGTTATGTCGCGTGGAGCAAACACAGGTCTGTGGTCAGAATTAAGCTAGATACAGAGCCTCAGGTACTCAAAACGTAATATCTTCATCCATATCCTTAGTTATAAGAATTTAAATTGTATCGCAAATATAATTATTGAATTATAGTTATAAGAAATAGTATTGTGAAATGGTACAATGGAATTAAATAGTCGTGACAAAATGGCTAAAATGTTGCAAGGCACATAAACTATCACACAAGCAAAATGATTATAGAATAGGTATCATGGTTTTGTTCTGTCTAACATCGGTTATCGACCTCCAAACCTATTAAATACACACATATTGACCGTTGATCGGTAAAACGACGTCAGGCGTAAGTACAAAATGTCAACGTCAACGTCCCAAATGTAACTAGAATTAAGCTTAAAGAAGAAATCCATACAGAGCCAATTAATACTTTAGCTTACTGGGCTATAATTGAAAACCCATGTTTCTACACAGTGAAATTGTATGGTACTGTGAAGCCTGTGAGCATTTTGTTAAAGCGCCCCTAACGGAGAGTAGCGATCGATAGAGACCGCTAGGGGGCGCATTTAGAAAATGTATGGAAATTGTTCCCGACGACTAGGCTATCGTCCATCGTGACGATCGAGTGCAAACTCGCACTAGACCTCACACATGGTTCTCCCTTCGCTCATAGCGTAATGTTATATAGCATATAGCATTCCTAAGAATTTTTCAAATCCAGGACCAGTTCCTGAGATTAGCGCGTTAAACCAAACAAACAAACAAACAAACTCTTCAGCTTTATATATTAGTATAAGATTACATTAGATCTACACAACGGTAGACGAATGTCCAGAGACATATGATGTTTTACTGATTGACGACTAGGTAGGCCGGTGACTTGATTCCGTGGTTTCTGTGCCTCTGTGGATTTGTTATAGTGGACTGACGTGGAGATGAGAAATAGTTTACCGCGCTTCTGTATAACATTTTGTGAAGGTGAAAATAAGATTCAATGTTCCTATTATGGAAACGATTTTTGTTACTAAATAATCAATTTATCACGATAACTTAAAAAAATGCAGCATTCACATTTGCAATGAGATTTGACGACTAGATAC
Source organism: Euclidia mi (assembly GCA_944739405.2). NCBI lineage: Eukaryota > Metazoa > Arthropoda > Insecta > Lepidoptera > Erebidae > Euclidia > Euclidia mi. The sequence goes on along the minus strand of OX123210.2, from coordinate 17,859,957 downwards.
GTACACAGCCGGGTACTATGGCTTATAAATACCGCATCAAATTTGTAATATTTATTGTATATCAAGTTTATGTAAAGACGAATAAAGTCCAATTCTGTGACAAGAATCACGTTCATTCATTATTATTCAGGTTTTTGGCAGAATGTTTCGCCTTAAAAGGTTATTGTTATAGGTAATTTAAACTTAGGACGTTGCTGCTGTTACGTTTGAAGGGCCATTTATGCGGTGCGGTTTCTTTACAAAACTAGTGGCTACAATCCTGCGTAGCGCCGTTGTCTGACTGTTCTTGTGGTGGATCCACATACTTTTGACACATTTTCAAATCAATGGTACAATTTTGATAATTGACCTCATTTGGTGGCCATTGCTCGGTTTCACAAGAGGGTCTAGTATGAGTTTTGCACTCGTTCGTCAAGATGACGATAGACTAGTCGACGGGAATAATTTCCATACATTTTCTTAATGCGCCCCGCATGTAAAACTCGTACTAGACCCAAAGGTTTCGCTTCGGCGTATGGCCGGTGAGTAAATTGTTTTGGATTCTTAAGCGCTGTCATTCGTATAAATAAGCTACCTAAGAGAGGTCGAACAGATGATTACAACGATTTACCGATTAAAGACAGTTATGTGAAATGTAGAATATTCAGATACATCTTCGGAATTTGTTCGAGTCCACTATTTGACATTTTTCAATTAAATCATCGTGAAACGTCGTATTCGTACTCTATGAAATATTGCTCCTGCTCGATCGATATGACAATTCCTTTCCCCTAGCTTCTTTCATAAGATTGGACTGTCGACAAAGATTTGCTAGTACCTTTTCTGTACTTGGAATGACATCAGGCTGCTTAATTAGCTCCTCATTACAATAAGAGACGTCGGATGATGCCAAGATGGTTCTATATGCGGTCTATGAAGTATCGAATTATCAACTTCAGTATATTTTATATTGAACTATCTAATTTTACCATGTAGGTATTTGTAAACAAGTAAGTAATCGTTTCCATAAACAAGTAAGTATGGATGATTTTCCATTTCTGAAATTTCATAGATCATTCCAATTTATAACATCCATTACACTGTATTGTTGTTGATTGTGAAACGATGTTTTACTGACTGACAATCTCTTAGCGTCTCATTGTCGGGTCATTATATCTCCTATCGATTCGTTTCCTACAGTTATCAAACTTTCTGGCGACGTTTTACTGATTAAAGTTAATATTGACTGGCATTATAAGATTTTTCTACCTCAGTCATGAGTTCACGACGTCCAATATTTGGTCATAAGCGTATTGAAAAGTGCTGTTAGCAGAGATTTAAAATTGTTTAATGATGATTACTTATTTATTAAAATGGGTAACTTGTAAGCTAAAATGGAAAGATGATGATGAAAAAGACGTAAACCAATTCAAAAGAGGTACAGATGTGTGTAAATTCAGATTTTTAAATGAAATTGTAATCAAACTATTTGCATCATTTACCTGTGATATCTATACAAAAATGATTGGCTGTGTCTACTTCTTGTATTAATGTCTGCCTGTCCTTGTAGCCGCCCGCGCCGGGCAACTTCTATCTAATACATACTTAGTGCGAGATTGTCTCACATCTATAAAACAATATTTACTGATATAAGACCAAATATCGGCACGTTATTCTTAACCACAGATGTTAATAACTTGTTATGAATTGTCTCGGGTGAATATGTACTGATTAAAGATTAAAGTTATCATGATTCTTAAATATATGGCCACATCGATATGATGCTATGATGTTCGTATTTCATTCTGTATATCTAAAATTTCGCACTCTCTACACGTGGGTACACTTCGATAAAGTCACTACTTCAATTCTAGAATGTTTAGTAGATGTTTGTCAGTTTCGAATGTGCAGTTAACAGGATTTCGACAAAATGGTCCATTTGTTGATTGTATGTGCAACGTGGACCACGTGTGTAGTGCCACGTTGTGTTTGCGAGTCATTTGTGTTCAAAGTTTCTGTGACACAAGTGACGTACTTTGTGCAGTATTGTTGTCTTCACTGGATATTTAAATGTCATTTCTTGTTCAATTACAAGTAAAATATCTCATGAAAGGTAATACAGTACGGGGGAGTTAACTCATATTAGCTGTAAATTGCTGTAGTTATAATTCATGTCTTGTATTATTTTGATTCTTCAATTTAAGATCGCATTCCCATTACTAGGTCTGTGTCTGTCCTATGGGCTCCATCGTCCCAAACGATAATTTACTGATTAAAGACCTTTACAATGATTCACATACATATTTCTTCTGGATGTAATTGAAACCTAAGGCAATTTTTCTATAAACTCTGATATACGAGTAAGTCGGTGTATTTTCTTATATAACTAACTGGACTAACTATATGGACAGTTTCTACACTCCCATATCATTTAATTTGTACTGTGCTCTTTCAGTTGATGTTCTACTGTTTGATGAGCAAAAAGAACTGACTTGCCGCGAAAGGGCATTATTTAAGATGCAATGTTGAAGGAGAAAATAATTTCATAGAACGTTCAACTTGTATTTAGCTGTACGTTCATATTGAATACTGAGAAAAAAAGTTCTTACACTGCCTGGTTTGGTTTAGTTTTTCCATCGATGGTACAAATTGAGATACAGATAATGGCCAGCATAAGGTACGTTTACAGATATTTTTAAATCATCATTTGTTCGTGATAAGTTAGTGGGCCTATTTTTTTTTTTTATTAAAAAAACCTGTCAAATTGACTTCACGCTGCCTGTGAAGTCCTATTGGGAAGGCCACCATCCCCAATTACTGGTTAAGCAATGTGACATGACGGCCCTCACTTTGACGGCCTTGAGAGATGCTTTTTCACGCCCCGCTTAAAGGATCAAGGGAGGAAGGAAACACGTGAGCTGGCAGTGAGTTCCACATCTTTATGGTACGGCAAAGATAAGATGTACCGAACCATTTCGTACGTGACGGTATCTGATCTACCGTATAAGGGTGGCACCTTAACCCGGCACGTGTTGTTCGGGATAGGAAACGAGTGGGTGGGATGAGTTGAAAGAGTTCTTCTGAACACTCACCGTGATACAATCGGTAAAAGACAGCCACTGAGGCTACAAGGTCACCTATGATACGGACAGCACGCCGTTGCAACCTATCAAGGGCATCTAGCAGGTAAGAGCGGACCCGTTCCAGAGATGAGAGCAGTATTCCACGCAGGGGCGAACCTGAGTCTTGTATAATAGACACAGCTGCTCCGGCGTGAAAAACCTTCTCACTCTGTTCAGGACTCCGAGTTTTCGAGATGCCAATTTAATGACACCCTCAATGTAGTTTCTCTGGTTGAGATTGCGGCGTATGTCCATACCAAGTATATTTAGACTGTCCTGTATCGGTAGTGAAGTGCCCAGAAGAGAAGGTTGGGGAAGGAATGAAGATAACTTTGCTGAAAATGCGCACACCTGTGTCTTCTTGGCGTTGAACTTGACCATGTTTTCAGCACCCGAATTCGAGATGCTGTTCAAAACCTGGTCAAGCTCAGCGACAAGTTTTCGCCTTTTTTCCTCAATGTTGGCCTGCCTGCCTGCCTGCTTAGTATGTATTTATGAACCAAAAATCGATACAGCATTACAGGCAAGGGAGTTAGTCATAAACCGCATAGAGGATTGCGAATATTGAACTCCTGTTCATGTTTTACTGTTTAAAGATCATAATTCTATGTTCAGTTGCTGTATAATTAATTTGTTTCCGTATTCCACTATTTGCCGACCTTCTTTATTATATTTCCATCCAGTGAAGACGTGACGTTCAGAAATATTCCTAATGTTGAGGAGTTTGATAATTCCTCATCTACTGCATCTGGTCATTTCCTATAAAAATGGTGTGTTTTCGTCGAATAGTTCCTTATGCAGATTACAACAATGTATTAGAGTAATATGTACAGCACACGTGACGATACGTCGATGAATGTTCTACAGTTGGCTCAGTCCGCTTTACCTGCTGCTCGCTCAATCGACAAATGTCACAAAACCAGTATTGGTTGTTTGATACTTTTGTATTGACATTCACGGGTTCATTTTCATTCAACGGATTTTATATCTAAATGATCCTTAGATTATGAAAAGTGTTGTGTATTTTAATAGATACTTACTGTTTTACTAATAAAAATTACGACACAGTGTATACAAGTACTATAAGCATTGCGTAACAAAAACGCAACTAATAAAAAAATAAAAATAAATAAAAATAAAAAATAAAAATGTTTTTATTGAATCTCATAGTTTTGGTTACAGTGTGATGAGGCTGCCCCAGTAAGTTATAAAAATTCTTATGTTGAGGCTACCTCGCTTCTTCCCAGGTTACAATATATGAGAGAAAAATAACATTTAAATAATAAGTGAGCATATTATGAAATCAGAAAGGAACATAATAACAAAAGTAGTGTCTGACAGCTCTAAGAATTATTACAGATTGTAGTGTAGTTTATGATTATGTTGTGTGTGTTTTACGTATTATTGTGTGTGTCTGTGCGTGTGTGTGTGTGTGTGTGTGTCTCTTTATGTGTGTATTTGTGTGTGTGTTTAATGTGAGTAATGCGTGGGTGTATGTGCGCGTGTGTCTGTGTATACTTATTTACATTACAATATATTGCACATATTTTAAATTTAGTATGTTCTAGCTAAGATTTTTTCTGTTTCCTCATAAGTCAGAGTTTTTAACCACTCTGTGATGATTCTTTTGCAGTCATGGTGCTGCATAGGATATATATTTAACTTTAAATTTATTTTATTATAAATATACGTTGATGTGTGGTATATTTTATAAATAGTATATGTGTAAGTATATTGAATTTTGTATATATGTAGGTATATTGAATATAGTAGTAGGTATGTAAGAATTTATATGTATGTGTAGGTATATCCCTTATTTATAAGTTTATTATATTGTTTATTCTGGATGTTTTAAATTGCACCACACAGAATTTTAATGCTAACCTACATCGTTCCTGTCACCCAAAGAGGTTGCCTGGAAGAGATTGCTCATAGTGATAAGGCCGCCTTTTGTACAATTTGTAAATTTTGTATTATGAATGTCATAAAATGTTTTATGGTGTACAATAAAGAATATTCTATCTATCTATCTATCTATATTGACGACTGGCAAAGACAGTATGAACTTTCGGAGAAAAAGCCACATTATGTTTACGACGTGTAACCTGATTCTGTGGAATGTAAGACAGAGTTTTATGCAGGCATAGACTGATATGTAAAACATACAGTTTTCTTACAGAAAGTAGATTACTTAACTTATAAAGGTTGTCGGTTCAGTACCCAAATGATTTAAAATACATTATTTTAATAATAAGTCTCTGAGCTCTTTCAAGTTCTAAAAATTTTGTGTTCGTGGCTCCACCCCATACTGGTATACAATATGTTATGACCGACTGTGCCAGGGCAATGTAAATTTTATTTAGTAGCTGAGCTGATGTTACGTGACGTAGGCTTTTAAAAATCCAAATTAATTTTCTGACTCTTGACGTGAGAAGTTCAATATGAGGATGCCAAGATAATCTTTGGTCTACTGTAACACCCAAATACCTGACAAAACTAACACGTTGGATACTTCGACATCCACAGTCACGACGAAGTGAACCGTCACACCCATGAATCACGACTCCGAAACTAGCATCCGGCTGTAACCTCGAAGTTAGAGAGAAACAAATAAAATTAGTTTTACAAACATTTAGGGTTAATAAATTTGTATTGAGCCAGCCAGCTATTACAGCCAGACCTACTTCAGCGGCCTCCTGTACAGCAGGCCCTGACGCTCCTGAAAAAACTACTGCGGTGTCATCTGCGTAGGGAAAGATCCGTCCGCCACTGCACCTGATATTACAAAGGTCATTTATATATATCAGGAACAGTGTCGGGCCAAGCACACTTCCCTGTGGGACTCCGTAGACCACATTCTCTCCTTGGCTTGTGAGGTTATCAATTTTAACTTGCTGGGTCCTGTTCTGTAAGTAGCTTTTAAAGATAGAAGGTGGTTTACCTCTAATGCCAATTTGTTCAAGTCTGTTTAGAAGGATGGGGACGGATAGAGTGTCAAAGGCCTTTTTTAGATCTAAATAGACTGTTATGCACTTGTCACCCTTGTCTACCTTGTTGGTTATCTCAGTAGTCAGCGCTATAACAGCATCTTGCGTGGACATACCCCTTCTGAATCCGTATTGGGACTTTGATAGAATTTGGAATTTGTTTAAATATCCTATGAGCCTATTGATTATCAATTTTTCTAAAATTTTGGAAATACTAGGTAATACGGAAATTGGTCTGTAGTTATTGACTTCGTTCACATCCCCACCCTTATGAACAGGGGTCACTATTGATCGCTTAAACACAGCAGGAAATTTGCCTGTTTCGAAACATAGATTAGCTAGTTGGCTTATTAGTGGGACAAGGAAATCCCTAGCCATTTTCAGAAACCTGGTGGGTATACCATCCCAACCGGGTGAACTAATAAAAAATATTTTGACAGATGCGTGTATACATGCGTTATAAGAGATCAAAATATCTATTTAGACTTACACAAGCTCTACACACGCTTGCACCCTTGTATATGGAGTGCGTAAGAGCAAAATGGCGGCTATTTGGCAAGCTGAGGACGCTGATACTTGCTTGTTGTGTAAACCCTGTATGACTCCTATACAGACGTTATACGCTGTGTAAGTATTCATACGTTAAACGTGTGAGTAAAATTTTTTTATTAGTAAGACAGTTAATATTTACGTAGAGAGTGGAGGGTAGGTTATTTGCAAAGATGTTTTACTGATTAGGGCTGGTGATTCTGCGTTAGTTGTCAAGATTTCCATAGTCTGATGCCAAGAAGGAAGAAAACTCTCAGTATTTATTGTATTGAGCTATTTTATTCTTCCCACTGACGATGTTAACAAGCATGTGTTGTGGAACTTATATCTCAATAAACGTTCATGTGTTGATCCTTGCTATGGTCCCTTTAATGCTTCGTGCATGGGAAGAATATGTGCCTTATAGATATGTGCATGTAATTCACGATAATATTGTGACGTTTTACTGATTAAAGTGCATTTCAAATTAGACATACGATTTAGTGTCTGGGAGTTTTGGTGTAGGCGGTCGTCCGTCCGTCTTTGCGTGCTTCCTCGGTAATTAGCAAAGCAGACAAGGCTTATTCTTCATCGAGTATAAAGAACATTAAATTCAGACATTCATTGAGTATGTGTGACTTGGTTGAGTCACGTAATGTACACATATATTTAAACAAAATACCCAATGGTACCCAATAGATAATGTTTCGCTGGATATTTCTAATAACAGGCGAAGAGACGATGGCGACAGTGTGACTCCTCACAACGTGTCACTGATTAAAGATCAATATGTTTGTAATACGTGTATAACACGTCGGTAGTTTTTGATGGCTCGTTTGTCTTCCTAGCACTTCATAAGAGTACTTACACATCACTAAAGTTTCGGTGAAATTGTGTCGGTGTCTATGGCACGATTTTATAAAATAGGTATTTACATAAAGTCTCAGCAAAGACGACATCGCTGCAAGCGACGATTTACCGATTAAAGATCAAATTAAAGTTCCTAATAGGAGTCTTAAATTCTAATATATGGTTTGGATCTCCATTTTCCTCGGTCAAAGTGGCATTCCTGAAGCCTCCCGCGTAGTTTAGTCTTATTCAAGTTACAGTTTGATGTACCGTGCATGGTACATTAGTATGATGCGCTTGTAATTTTTTTATTTTTTTACAAGGAGTTGTCTTAAAGAAATGCAAATAATGGTGAGATGGCAATGTTGGCCTACGTGAAACGGACCAAATTAATTCATAGCCAGAGAATTAATAATAACATATTGACATTAATACCACGCTGTCTGACTGATAAATACACAGTACAAAGCCCACTATCTTCTTTTGGCCAATATTGTCCCAAGTGGCGTTATACTGATTAAAGATCAAGTATTTTAAAGGATTCCATTGCGTTTTGGAATGTATTGCGTAGTAAAATATCAATTACATTAATAAGTTAGATGTTATTTGGCGGTAGTCATGTTTTACTTCCAGATTAATTTGTGACAAAAGCTTTCAATAATACAATGAAGGAAATATTTCAATCAGAGCAAACCAGCGTCATAGCATCCCGGGGAAATGATAACGTACTGATGTAACATCAAGTGTAATTATGAATGAACGATAGGTTATAGTTCAATGTTCGCCATCAGTTGCTCGTGTAGTAGAACTCCAGTTATATTAGAATATAGTTTATACATTTATATTTTAGATGTTCTTTTACACTGTACAGATATTATAATGTTTCCTAAGAGCCACCGTCCGTTCGGTACCGTCGCCAGGAATAAAATGCCCGCTCTCGCCAACCGCCATTTTGAATTCTCTTGATAGTGATGTGACTTGGACGAGTCAATTGTACCGGGTTCTGGTAGTAAAAACGCAGTAAAGGTTCTATGCGTTTATTTGCCGAGTATTGTCTCACTTCCCTTGCCACGAGTATGACTGACCAACAACACGACACTGGCCTGAACACTAAGGGCTGCAGTCTCCCACGCTGTTCCCTCCGGTAGTGTGCAGGGCAGGTTGCTCGAAGGGCTGCGCGTAGCGGCAGATCCTCGCAGGCCGTTGGCTCAGCTGGCAGGTGCCGGCGGTGTGTGTGCGATGAGCGGGGCAGGCCAGACTCTTCGGCAGAGGTGACGCCGAAGGCGATGCAGCAGGTGTAGCGGTCTAGGTAGTGTAGCCCGGAGCTTCCAAGGTGGACCTGGAACCTGAAGGAAAGCAGCATTAGGAGAGCCACAACCAATAGAGTCAGGCAGGCGGCGTCAGCCGGCCTCAGCTAGCAGGTAGAGAGATGGGCAGTACGCTAACGCAGTAAATGTAGTAACTTACCCACAGCTGGGACCAGGATACACGTAGAATGTATATGGATATAGCGATATAGAATAGAGTAGCGGTAGTAGGTTAGTGTAGAGTAGCGGTGACGGCCTCTCTGTCGGCCCCTTTATATACCGGCCCTCCATCAGCGTTGGTGTCGGCGCGTTACCAAATAAGGGCAAAACTTACGAGTGCGGACAGTGGCCTTCCCTGATTGGCCGAGCGTATGGACGGTATTATGACGTACACTCGGTAGGTACCGGTCATACGCTACAATACCGCCCGCCTTAGGAGAGGATTTTACGTGGCTAACAAGGAAAATCCGGCTAGCTGCGTTGGGTCTATGAGTCCGCTACTGTCCAAGCTAAGACGGCATATAGAGAGAAGGAAGGGAAAGTCTTCTACGGTTTGTAACGAATAGTTAGGCACCATAGTGTATAAGTTTTAGGTCCTTAATGTGCCAAAACCCAATAGAATTTCCAGACGCGTCCGACAACTCGTAAACGAGAGGCGACTTTTTATTAATCACTGTGCACTTCACGAATTTAGGGGCTAGTTTCTTACAGAAGGACTTATCCTTGTCGCTCTGATAAAAAGTCCTTTTCCACACAGTGTCTCCCACATTAAACTCAGCTGGTTTACGGCGTAAATTATACGTTTGGGAATTCCTAGCATGAGCTCGAATGAGGAGTGCCTGAACTTTGTCAAATATGCCTGATAAGTGACCTATGTTTTCTGCGTAATCGTCCCTAGGTATGTATACTATATCATCAGCGTCCGTGTCGACATAGTGTGAGCCGCATGGAACTAGTTCACGTCCATAGACTAAAAAACTAGGTGTACAGCCCGTGACTTCATTAACTGCAGTATTTAATGCAAACTGCACCTTAGGTAGGAGAGTGTCCCATAATCTCTGGTCATTTCCTACAAACGCCGCAAAGGTAGAACCAATGGTATTATTATAGCGTTCGACCGTATTGACATGTGGGGAATATTTAGGAGTATAATGAAGATTAGGGATTTTGTACTTGCGCAACATAGCTTTTAAAGTAGCACTGACAAACTGTTTACCATTGTCCAATATAATTTTAGATGGTATACCATGAACCAAAAATATTTTTTCTTCTAAAATATTAGTTATTATTTCGACAGTTGCGCGCCTGATAGGAAAAAGTAGACAGTATTTACTAAAACAACAAGTTACTACAAAGATGTAGGCGTTTTGTTTTCTTGTGACGGGTAGTGGCCCCACCAAATCTACACTAATGGTTTGGAAGGGTCGTGAACACACTTTGGGTCGTCCCTTGGTTCCCAATAGTGCATGGTTCTGATGTTTGTGCGCGATACAAGTGTCACAAGAATTTATGAACTTAACTACGTCATCGCGCATTTTGGGCCAATAGTAACGCAGTGCTAAGCGCTTGTAAGTTTTAAATATACCGAAATGCCCCGAAGTGGTTTCGGCATGGTATGGCTCCAATATGGCATTATTTCGATCAGAAGAAGGTAGTACTTCTTTCCATTCGAACTCCTTACGTAGCATACACATAGATTTAATCAAACGATACAATTTATTATTTTTAATAGAATAGTCTGGATAGTCATTAGGCGAAGATAAACAACCATTGTAGGTGGCTGAATACCATTGATCAGTGTCAACATTAGGGTCATTCACGTTATTATTATTCGCGTTAATTATATTTACAGGTAGGGATCGTGATAACGCATCGGCTATAATATTATCCGCGCCGCGCCGATGCTTTATTTCGAAGTTAAAGGCTGACAGGCGAACCGACCACCGAGGTAATCTACCAGTCGGGTTGCTCAAGTTTAGGAACCATTTCAGTGCGGAATGGTCAGTATACACAACAAACTTTAACCCGTTATCTAAATAACAGCGCCAATATTCGAGGGCTGTTAGAACTGCTAATGTCTCCCGTTCTGTTATACTGTAGTTTTGTTCCTGTGCATTTAGTGACCTACTCATGTAAGCGATAGGTAATTCCACGCCATCTATTTCTTGTGTAAGTAACCCACCGATGCCGCTCGCACACGCATCTGTGTGAACTTGAAAAGGTTTCTCGTAATTGGGACACGATAATATTGGTGCGGAGCTTAACAATTGTTTTAGTTTACAAAACGAGTCATCAGCTTCCACCGACCACTGAAATGGTGCGGCTTTCTTACCGGTAGAGGTAAGTTTGTTCAAAGGACCGGAAATAGTACTAAAATTAGGTATAAATCAATACCATGATGCAATGCCTAAGAACCTTTTGACTTCTTTTTTATTCTTAGGCGTAGCATATTGAAGAATGGCTTCCACCTTACATGGGTCTACTTGTAATCCTTTAGAGTTTACTACGTAGCCCAAGTACTTCAATTCATCACGGAAGAATTTCAAGTTTATTGTAAGGTTGGCCGATTTTAATTTTTTCGTATACTTTATTTAATAGTGACACATGAGCATTAAAAGATGGCGATATAAGCACGATATCATCTAAAAAAACGAATACAGAGTTTTCGAACTCATGACTGTTCGTAAACAAGTGATCCACCAAACGCTGTTGTGTCGCAGGCGCATTCGTTAAACCAAACGGCATAGTCACAAATCTAAATGTTCCTCTAGTAGGCACATAGAACGCAGTCTTATCACGATCACATTCGCGAAGAGGCGTCTGCCAAAAGGACTTAGATAAGTCTATACTACTTAGATATCTAGCGTTCCTAAGGTTGTCTAAAATTTCGGATACGTAAGGTAGTTTGTACGCGTCTTTTTTAGTAATAGAATTAAGTTTCCGACTATCTAAACAAAACCTTAGTTTACCGTCCTTCTTAGGCGTTAGTAAAATCGGTGACGACCACGGACTTTCGCATTTTTCTACCACTCCCAATGCAAGCATTTCGTCTAATTCGTCAATAATTATTTTTAATTTCGCCGGCGGTAACCTATAATATCTTTGGCGTATCGGCGCAGAATCGCCAGTGTCTATTGCATGTTCTATTAAGTGAGTCCGTCCTAACCCGGTTTTTTCAGTAGAAATCGACTCGTGTTGCTTTATAATTAACTTAGCCGTTCTTTGTTGTGACTCACTCAACTCACTAAAAGATTGCAATACGTTCGTGTTACTTAGCTTATTTTCACTTAACACACTACACGGCAATGTTTTAGACATGCATACGGATGCGATATGGTTAGGCAGTAATTTAAATAGTTTCCAGAAATCGATGCCTAAAATTAAATTACTTGTAACTTCTGGAATAGCTATATATCTGGAATAGTTTTCAATAAGTGGGTTTGATTATTAAAAGTAGTGGGTAAGTTGATAAAACCGCGCGGCAACAATATATTTCCACCCGCGGCCCGAATGGAATTAGTGTTGTGACACTGCTGTATTTCTAACCCGGTTTTAGTAATTACCTCCAGATGGAGTTGTTACCTAGAATTGTAATGGCTGAACCGGAATCGAGCAATCCACAAATAGGTAAACTGTTAATCGTTACGTTAACATAGGGCCGTAGGTCATTTTTAGGTTTATTATCCAGGATCGAGGCGACGGAATAACTTGAGAAATACACTTTTAGAGTGTTTAGCCAATTTCTCCAATCATCTTTGTCAAAATTGGTCGAATAGGTTGTAGAACCTAATTTAGATTTTGACACGCCCCGATCCTGACCAACTAGTTTTTTGGTTTCGTCGATTTACAGTTCGGGCAGTTAGGGAATGTCACATCCCTACGGCCGCACTTGAAGCAAATTGCGAACCGATCGCGTTTGCATTCATTCAAACTGTGATCATTGATACGGCAGCGCGGGCAGTACTTGGACGTGACTAGAGCGACAGAGCTAGGTTTAGACTTAAGTTTGCTAGGTTCGTTGTTTTCAGTGTATTCGGACGTACCCTCTATAGTAGCAACGGGATAATTATTGTAGGAATTATTACGCGCTCGGTTATTAGGTTTGTGACTGTAAGCTAGGTCTGGTGCCAACGTGTCGTTATTATAATACGGTTCGCGGAATTGAGAGTTCAAACATTTCATCCGTTCGTAGTTTAAACATAACGTCTGCAGTGTTGCTATACTGTCTATTGAAGATATTGACGGAGCTAACACTAGCAAGTAGCATGGACGTATGTTATGCAATAGAATGTCTAACTTTTCGCGTTCGGACAATCGCTTTGACGGTGACAGCCTAGCGAACAGCTGATTCATTATCGAGAGATAAATAATTATAGTTTCGGTAGCACCTTGAGTACGTCGGCTGATTTCATTTAATAACCGGTAGTCATAATCGTACGGTGTGAAATCGTCTATTAATTTAGTGGTGAGTTCTTCCCATGTATTGAAATATTCTTTTAGGCTGCGGTACCAGTGAAGTGCGTTACCAGTGAAAATTTCGGAGGCATATGTTAAAATTTTAGTGGAAGGTAGATTACGCGCGGTTTGGAATTCGGTTGTAGGAACGCTCGGACGCATCCCGTACCGTCGTATTTATAGCTTAGACAGTTCGCTAACTCTCAAATGCTCGCAATGCAACACTGGAGCTAACCCTGCCTGCGTCGAGGTAGACGGCGCAGATTGGGCCTCAGCCACAGCATCAGCTGAGCGAACACCTGATTGTTCAATGGCGGACAGCTTCACCGAGAGCTTGTCGAACCGGCTGCACAATTCGGTTATTCGTTTTGAATACGCCGTAGGACGTTCCATCCTACGGAGTCTATGGAAAATGTGGTTGTGCAGTGCGGTAGACCTCCTAGCTAGGTTCGCGTCGTAAGAAAGAGATAACGAATTTAGTCGCTTGGCCAGCCCAGAGACGGCCTCGCTAGCGCCCTCGAAGTCCACCGCTATGGCTAGACCCGACTCCAAAATGTCATCATTTGGAATGGCTTCCAGTAATTTAGGGAGCTGCTTCCGCAGACCTAGGACAGAGGTAGCCGGCTCCTCACCTCTAATCGCGACCTCGTATGCTAGTTCACTTTTATTTAACAGAAAGTATTTTATGGGGTGTGAGCCCATTGTGTATGTAATAAATAAGCTGCGTAAGTATAAACTACACACTACACTTAGTGCGCAAGCGTTCCGCCCTTACAAATGGCCTACTTTACGATTAGGCGTAAAAGTTCGACCGTTAGGATTAATTAGAAAAAACGTTAGAATTCAAATTTGCGAACTAGTACGTAGTAGGTAGTTACACTAAAGGTAGACAATTAGTACAACAATACGTACCGGTTCGCTGTAGCCGCACCTCCTCGCTTACAATGATGGAGATCTGCTAGAAGAGAACTCGAGCACGGAAAGCGAGACAATAACCCACGTAGGCGCCACTGTACCGGGTTCTGGTAGTAAAAACGCAGTAAAGGTTCTATGCGTTTATTTGCCGAGTATTGTCTCACTTCCCTTGCCACGAGTATGACTGACCAACAACACGACACTGGCCTGAACACTAAGGGCTGCAGTCTCCCACGCTGTTCCCTCCGGTAGTGTGCAGGGCAGGTTGCTCGAAGGGCTGCGCGTAGCGGCAGATCCTCGCAGGCCGTTGGCTCAGCTGGCAGGTGCCGGCGGTGTGTGTGCGATGAGCGGGGCAGGCCAGACTCTTCGGCAGAGGTGACGCCGAAGGCGATGCAGCAGGTGTAGCGGTCTAGGTAGTGTAGCCCGGAGCTTCCAAGGTGGACCTGGAACCTGAAGGAAAGCAGCATTAGGAGAGCCACAACCAATAGAGTCAGGCAGGCGGCGTCAGCCGGCCTCAGCTAGCAGGTAGAGAGATGGGCAGTACGCTAACGCAGTAAATGTAGTAACTTACCCACAGCTGGGACCAGGATACACGTAGAATGTATATGGATATAGCGATATAGAATAGAGTAGCGGTAGTAGGTTAGTGTAGAGTAGCGGTGACGGCCTCTCTGTCGGCCCCTTTATATACCGGCCCTCCATCAGCGTTGGTGTCGGCGCGTTACCAAATAAGGGCAAAACTTACGAGATCGGACGATGGCCTTCCCTGATTGGCCGAGCGTATGGACGGTATTATGACGTACACTCGGTAGGTACCGGTCATACGCTACAATCGACTACAAATTATTAAATTCCAATCGATATTAATTTTAATAAAAATGGGGACCTTACACTCGTCCATCCTGACCTCGTGTATGTCCCCATACACGCAATCAAGCAAACTTAACATAAACCTTACACTCGGCTAGAGGGGGCACTTACAATCACATTAAAGAATCCTCTAAACCCATCCAATTCTTACAGGCTTGGTTACACGTTATCATTGCCGCAAACCCATCCAATTGTTACGACAACGATAACATACACAAATTTAATTCTGCGAACCCATCCAATTCTCGCAAAATTAAATGCAATGCTTGCTAACCCATCCAGTTCTAGCAAGATTGACATTCACCGACATGCAGTTCCTGCTAACCCATTCAATTCTAGCAGGAACTGCTACACCGCTTATAAAAGCATACAATCCTGGTCAACCCATCCAATTCTGACCAATACATTTTATAAATCGCTTATAAAAGCTTACAATCCTGGTCAACCCATCCAATTCTGACCAATACATTTTATAAATAATGCAATGCTTGCTAACCCATCCAATTCTAGCAAGATTGACATTCACCGACATGCAGTTGCTGCTAACCCATCCAATTCTAGCAGCAACTGCTAGACCGCTTATAAAAGCTTACAATCCTGGTCAACCCATCCAATTCTGACCAATACATTTTATAAACCGCTTATAAAAGCTTACAATCCTGGTCAACCTATCCAATTCTGACCAATACATTTTATAAATCGCTTATAAAAGCTTACAATCCTGGTCAACCCATCCAATTCTGACTAATACATTTTATAAATAATGCAATGTTTGCTAACCCATCCAATTCTAGCAAGATTGATATTCACCGACATGCAGTTGCTGCTAACCCATCCAATTCTAGCAGCAACTGCTAGACCGCTTATAGAAGCTTACAATCCTGGTCAACCCATCCAATTCTGAACAGTATTTTCACATAACAAAATAGACATTTAATAAATAAAATCATGACTACATTAATAATTGTATAAATAAATAATAAAATATATAAAATTTTACAACCAACAGTGCAATATATCAGCTCATACAACAATTAGCGCAATATGTGTAAAACACCACTATTACTAACCATTTAATTTTAGCATAGGTTAACAAAATATTATAATGGCGACATAATATAATAACAAGGAATTGATATAAATTAGAATGATAGGCTGTTTTATCACTTCCACACAAATAAGCCTGTAACAATACAGTTCTGGACTGTACCATTAATACCTAGGTTCATTAATTTTATTTTAAATCAATAATTTGGGGGGAGGGGGGGGGGGGTGAAGTTACTCGCGTCAGTAGGAACTACCATCTTTTCCTAGACCCACCCTACACGTGCCCCCAAAAAATAACTGTTATCCGGTCAAATGGGCTATCGGCTATACATTCACCCCAAAGGACAATAAAAGCTACCGCTTAGTCATTAAAAACCTCCACCATAGCCAACAACCACCAAAGATTGTGAACTTCAACAGAGATCCAATGCAAGTGTGGTAGCCGCCGAGACCGTAACGCAGTCAAAATCTACACCACCTTCTGATAACACCACTGATATTACTGGCAATCAACGAAATCTGATTCTTGAAAGCATACTCATAAACAAAGTGAGACGATCGATCTCCTAATTCAACAAATGAGCTCCATGTTGGACCTTATCGCAACTCTCATTACAAAAAAACAAATTACTTCTCTAAACCTTGCGACGTGGAACATTAATGGCCTTGCACCTAACTCTCACAAACTTGAAGCATTCCTCCACTCCAACAAACTTGATGCATGCCTTATATCCGAAGCACATACAACCAATCGAAGCCGAATCTGCATCACCGAATATAGCGTGTACTTTACCCGCCACCCGGATGGCGGAGCTCATGCTGGTTCTGCGATTGTTATTAAAAATAGCATAAAACACTGCCTACTGCAGCCGTACGCGACTAACCACCTACAAGCTACCACAGTACGCATAGAAGACGGCTATGGTCATATGAACCTCTCGGCCATATATTGCCCACCGCGACATTGCTTCATAGCTGGTGGGGTCTGGAATGCTAAGCACACCTACTGGGGATCACGAGTAACCGTTACAAGAGGTCGAGAACTAAAAAAGAGCGTCGATTCCAATCGACTTATACCATTATCTACTGGTGAACCGACATATTGGCCCACAGACAGCAACAAGATACCAGATTTGTTGGACTTTTATATTACCAGAAATATTCAACCTCTTTACGTTCACATAGTATCAAGCCTCGACGTCTCCTCGGACCACAGTCTAGTGATGCTGATGATAAGCACAACAATCATTTACTGTGTACCCTATGATGAGAACCTGTACAATGCAAAAACGGACTGGGGTAATTTTCGTGAATTTCTGGAATCCAATATAATTCTTAAACTTCCACTGAAAAATCCCGAAAATATTGACCATACATCACCAACCTGATACAAGTAGCGGCTTGAAAAAACACTCCCACTCTAGAAACACCCAATCGTAGAAAACTAATTCCAGTTGATATCCGCAGCAAGATATCTGAAAAGCGCAGACTTCGCAGAGTGTGGCAAAATTCACGCAATAGAGAAGACAAAACACGACTCAACTGGGTGATCACTGAACTAAAGGCTGCTCTCGCACAGGTTGCAAATGCATAGAGTCTACCAAAAGATAAGACAAAGTCTCGAAAATAAGGAGTACTGCTCAGCAGCATTTCTCGATGTCCAACAGGCTTTCGATCGGGTTTGGAACAAAGGCCTATTGTGCAAAATAAAGAGGACCCTGCCCCATACGTTTTACCTTCTTTTGACATCATATTCAAAAGATAGAACCCTCCAAGTCAAGCAACGCGGCTCCAGATCCCCTCCGCACACTTGCGACGCAGGAGCGCCTCAAGGCTCGGTCCTTGGCCCAGTGCTGTATAACATATTTACTCACGACCTACCGCAAGCCCCCAAACGTAATTATTGCGACGCCTGCGGATGACGCTGCATTTCTGACATCTAGTAGTGACCCAGATGAAGCCAGGAGACCCTTACAAATCCAACCAGACCAAACCTATAACTGGTTGCAAAAATGGCGAATTAGAGCGAGTGCCCCCAAATCGCACCACATCACTTTCACGCCGCGAGAGAAACTATGCCCAACAGCAAATCCCGGTCAAGTACCGCTACCTCAATCTACATGTGTGAAGCACCCGGGCCTCCACTTGGATCAACGTATGACCTGGAAGGAGCATGTTAAACATAAACGGAACGAAGTCAACATCCGTTTTAAAAACCTATTGTGGTTACTCAGTAAACAATCCGCTCCGTCCCTAAGTAACAAACCCAGAGTCTACAGCTCAGTTATAAAACCCATATGGACTTATGGATTCCAACTGCGGTCCTCAGCCTGCAAATCAAACATCCAATGCTTTCAGAGCCCAAAATAACATCCTCAGGACTACAAGTGGCGCCGCCCGGCCCACTCACAACTCTGAGATCCATGAGTACTTGGAGACAAAGACTTCTGGAGGGGTCATGAGGCAGCTCTTTGTCGTCCCGTTCAAGACGGCATCGCTGCTCACCTCGGCCGTCCTTTCAAAAAGACCGCATCTCATCCTGTCTCAATGATGTCGGTCTATGCGACGATAACGGCATCGTCATCAAGTCAGAGAAAACCAAACTGCTAATAACACACTATATATATTTGCGACCATCAGTAGCACCAGTATTGTATACACGCAACCATTCAAGCTTTCATAATTTATCAAACCGTCAATGTAAACCTACTGAAAAAGTAAACTGTTTTAAATACTTAGGCATGAAAATAGATGAACATTTTTATGGTCCCATCATTTAGATTACCTTTGTGACAAACAGAGTATTACTTGGAAAATTCTATCATTTAAGCTTTAAAGTACGTAAAGGAACATTGAAATCCTTATATAAGTCACTCTAGGAGTCTATTCTCGGTTATGCTTTAGATTGCCATGGTCTTACATTCAAAACATAATTATATAAATAAATCAGAATCAATCCAAACAAAGTTTTTTAAACTTTTTGTCAATAATAAAACTAGAAATCAGTATAAAAATGTCTACACAAAATTATTTAAAATTTGTAAAATACTACCAATTTCCCTACAACATAAATACTTATTGGCTGTAAACAACCATGGCAGTCTTGAGCATAACTTGGAACATGTTACAAATAATCATAACATCCGATCGATGGCCTCTGGCAAATATATTGTACCAAGAGTGTTTAATTATTACGGTGGTAGAACTTTAAAAACGTTTGCCATATCCGCCAAATAATGTCCCAGAGGACATAAGGAACGAAAATAATGAAACTATATTTAAAAGGAGACTTAAGCAATATTACTTAGATAAGTGCTAGAATTTAAGAGTGAAGTTAGCTATAAGTAGTTATTGTAATTTTATGTATGTAAACGTTCTAATTTACTGTACGGAGACTGGATCCCACAGTCAAACCTATGACACGGTTTTGTGGGACACTGCACTATTCCTGTATGAACGTGTGAATGACAAATAATTAAATAAATAACAAATATGCGACGTATTACGGTCGTTGCGACGAGAGTTATGCCGTCGGGAACTCGATCGCCGACGACTCCGTTGCAAGTTGATTTCCTCTTCCAAGCGCCCGACTCCGTCTCGTTATCTCTCCGACTCAGGATCCCCGTCCCGGATGCTCCGCCTGCAGACGCCGCGATAAGCAGGGCCACGGCTCCGATAGCGAGTGCGACCTCCACAGTCCACCTCGCTGCGCAGTCGACTCCCGCCCAGCTCCTTCGCCATCGCGTCCCGATCCACCGGGCTCCGGCGTCTCCAGGCGTCGGCTTGGTCCATTCCCACCTCGCTACATTTTCTTTAACTCAGAGACGAAAAGTTCGGTTTGAATTTGTATTTTTAAATAGACGGTATTTTTTTTTAAATCGTCTATCTCGAAAACGGTGCGCGTTAGCGCAAAAATAATGAAAAATTCATACCCCTTTATAAAACCCCGCAGCATATTTCTTAGAATCCTTTTCTGACCTTAACATGACCTTGGCCAGCCCAGCTCCTTCGCCATCGCGTCTTGATCCACCGGGTTCTGGCGTCTCCAGGTGTCGGCTTGGTCCATTTCCTTTAACTCAGAGACGAAAAGTTCGGTTTGAATTTGTATTTTTAAGTATACGGTAAATTTATTTAAAAAAAATCGTCTATCTCGGAAACGGTGCGCGTTAGCGCAAAAATAATGAAAAATTCATACCCCTTTATAACACCCCGGAGCATATTTCTTAGAACCCTTTTCTGACCTTAACATGACCTTGACCCGGGACCGCCGAACCACAACCAATAATGATACACTTTATTTAATAATAAAAATAGACGGTCTTGGAGCTTCCTCCTCAAGCCCACGGTTGCACCTTAATGTGACCTTGACCCTACGTTCACGGCACAAGCTAACCATAATCAAGTAGTATTCTTTTCGTAATTATCCGTTACATACATACACAGTCTCCCTTCTATATCCTCGAAGAGCTAGGCAGAGCTAGATATTGCTATACTCACTTTTGACCAGACCAAAGAAATCCCAACAATACATTGCCCGATCCGGGCATCGAACCCGGGATATGTCCCACGAGAAAATTTATGCCGCGAGACCAACGAGACAGTAATAATCCGTTAGACAATCATTACACTATGAAGAGGGTAATTTTCAATTTGTTAGCTTTCAACCAATATTTAAAATAATACAATGTACATTGTACGCTGGTAACTAACAAAAGTTCAAAACTAGGACGAATACAAAATACCACCGCACACGTAAAATCATAATTTGAACTAAAACGAATATAAATTAATGTGACCATGTACTTACCACTTCTGATTTGTAGTAAAACTCCAGTTATATTAGAATATAGTTTATACATTTATATTTTAGATGTCCTTTTACACTGTACAGATATTATAATGTTTCCTAAGAGCCACCGTCCGTTCGGTACCGTCGCCAGGAATAGAATGCCCGCTCTCGCCAACCGCCATTTTGAATTCTCTTGTAGTAATGTGACTCGGACGAGTCAATCGACTACAAATTATTAAATTCCAATCGATATTAATTTTAATAAAAATGGGGACCTTACCTCGTGTGTGCTTCAAATTTTATTATGTGGTAACTGCAGCATGTATGAAAGTTTGCAACGTATTCTTGTTGCGACGTATTTCCTGTACATGGTGTGTATTTCATCATTTTGTCTCTATGAGTCGAGTTGACCCTAATTGTTGTGACTCGCGTCGCGCTTGCTTCAGCTCTCATACTGTGACTTTATTCACCAGATGATTTTGTAATTGTTTCATGGAAGTATTGGCCTGTGGCTCCATTTACTAGGCCCGCACTGGCTGCATTGCTCATGCAAGGCAGCGATATCCTAGTGGAGATACCAACAGACTGCCATGCAGAAGGTATCGGGTTCGCACCGATGTCTTTTCGAAGTTATGTGCCCCGTGCCTCAGAGAGCACGATAAGCCGGCGGTCCTGGCTGTCATTTTTGTTTGTTCGGTCTGTCTATCTGTGTTTCGGTTTGTCTGTGTTTCGGTTGTTGTAATCTTTGGAATGCCTGAATCGATTTTAATGGGACTTTCACTAGAAGATAGACAACTTTGTTGGGTTACATATAGGCTATAATTTAACCTGGTATGTGGCACTGTTGTCAAGATACCAAAAATAACCGCAGGCAACAGCTAGTCATTAAATAAGAATGAGAATAGCGATGATTCTGTGGAATTACCTATAAGGTATCCGAAGCGATGATGCACTAATTGAAGACTATTTTTACTGTATTTAGGTCCAGTGGAATGTTGTTGAAACTTCCATAGTTTGATATAAATTGCTGGAATTAATTGAAACATGCCGATAATTCTTTTTCGCTAGCAACTCATTCACATAAGATTGAATATTTATACTGTGCTAAATCGTAACTAGAGTGTCCTCCATTTTCCTATTTGATGAGTTCAGAGGAATATAATCAAGCGCTCATAATAATGATATAGATCCCTCGTTGAGTTTGAAATGTTCAAATATATTAATAGCATTATTACATTTGTATAGAACTTTGGGTGGTGGTAGTGGAGATGTGCCGAGTGCATTCTGACATTTCAGATCACATTCCCAATGCTATTGCTTTGCCTATATAATTGCTATACCTATTTGAAACTTTGAATTACTTCGGATATACGAGTAAGTCAGTGTATTTTCCGTATAACTATATGAACAGTTTTTACACTCCCGTATCATTTACTTTGTACTCTGCTGTAGTACTCTGAGAAGATGGCCTTATGTTTGAACTTACAACTAGAACTAACTTTGTGGCGACGTTTCACTGATTAAAGTCAATATTGAGGTGCATTATATGGTTTTCTCCCCACTTTTCCATTTCGCCTTCGCGGGCAATTCTGCTGAACATAAAAACATTTTCCATTTCATGTTAAAGCGTCTCTTATGATGACTGTCTTTTTATGCAAGTATGAAATACTAGACGAATAGTAAATTGATTTATCTACTACGATGGTGGATTTTTGAAACTTTTTCTTTGCAACAAGGAAACTGCTTTACTTGACATTCTCATTAATTCATCATCATCATTCTTACAGGTTTTAACGCGACAAGTTTTGATCTATTTGCTAGAGGGACATTTAACAAAGATAACACTGATTCAGAAATAATGCTTCGGAGTAAAATACGCTCAAATATTAGTATTTTCAAATTGTGCCTCAGTCATGACGTTGTGAAACTTTTGTACCTTATGTACTGCGCCAGTATTGACTTTTCAAATTGCTATTAAAATTATTCCGAATTGGGTAACTTATAAGCTACAATGGAAAGAAAAGTCGAAAACATACTAAAAGGAGGTGAATATGTGTGTACATTCTGATTGTTTAATGAAAGGCCGAGTAAAATGAACCTATTAGAATCATTTCCCTGTGATATAATCTATACAAATATAATTGGCTTTGTCTACTCGTGTTCATGCACAATGCAGCCGGCCGCGCGCAAGTTTCATTGATTAAAGATCAATATCGATTAGTAACACTAAGGCCTCCTTTGGCTTTTCAAAAAAGCTTTCGACAGGGTTGTTCAAGATATCCTTTATCCTATAAGTAGTCATTAAAATGTCTTCTGTATGTTTAATCATATTTTGTCCTTATTATTCATATTGACTGTCGGATTTACCTGCAATATGATGTCCAGTGGTTTCGGCCTTGTCAATGATGATTAATTTACCCATGTGTTTTTAAACATCTTGGGAAAAAACTTCTGAAAACTTTTTGTTGTAAATCACACGTCGGTGCCTCGCTGTAACTAAATCGAGTCAGGAAACAAATTTCTAAATTTCCCTGGTTGCATATCCCTGGGTCAAACGTAGATCCCGGTGAATCCCAATGGACAAGAGTCCTAAGAGTTCGGTGGCTTAAATAAATTACACTGTTTCAAATTAACCTGTTTAAAAATAATTTTACATAGTTACTATTGATAGTATTTTCTCGATTGAAGACTACACTAACTGGTCTGAAGATTGCAGATCTCCGCGAGACTGACTTAAAAATAAAGAAGCACAGGTTATCTAATCTATGAAAATAATTTAAAATATCGATGACGCAATTTTAGTTTCTAGAGAGAGATACGGCAGCGATGAAGATTTACTGATTTAAGACCAAACGTACTTTTATAATGTGATAACACTACATGTTATCTTGTCTTGCATTATTTTGAAGAATTGAGCGGTTATGTTGTCTAGGTTTTCGGTCCCTCTACATTCTGGTGTTTCATGCCATATGCCACCGTGAACAAAATATTTCAGGCTATTTACTAAGCAACTTATATGGCTGATGATAGAATGTCTTATTCCAAGTGACCATTAATTGAAAAGGTAAAGTTCAATCTTGGTGAGTCTTTGTGTCTTATTTCCGTCCTATTTGACTTTTGTGTCGGCTTACTGTGTGGCATTTTGTGACCACGAAAATACTTCCGATTATTGGACATTTATGATTTGTATCAAGCACGTGAACAAGGGAAAGGATTAGTTGTGCTTTAATATTTTTATAGAGATTTCTCGATTAATGACGAACTCAAGTGGGTAGTTTTTTTCAGTGTTCCACAAACTGTTTTTTTATAGTGAGGTTTCTTTGAGGATGATTTACGTTCAAATTTATGAAAAAACCGCATTATTCACTAGTCTGGCAATATTTTTGCGTTAAACAATATTGTTCAATTTCCAACTTAAGACGTGTCTGCAGCATTTGATGTGCCATTTCTGAGGGTCTCTTACTTAATTTCAATTCTGAACATGGTCTTGCAAATGCTCAGTGGAGTGTAAAAGAAGTGAAATATTTATCTGCCAGCATATATTGTATGGTCATATAGAAGGCGGTGAAATCCATATGCCGATGGATACGGATATCGCGAAGGATATCGGATTTGTAGACGACAATGATTCGCTTTATCTTCTTTTTCATTCACCTCAAATAATGCCAAATTTTTCATTAAGCGTGTTGTATCAATATGACATGTGAAATATTATTCGTTTCATATAGTACAAAACAAAGGCTCAGTATATTTGTTATACCTTGTTAATCATCACTTGCATATCGGTAAAGGAAAGCATCGTGAGGAGACCTGCATGTCTGAGAGGTTTCCATAATGTTCTTAAAAGACATGTGGAGCCTGCCAACCCGCACTTGGCCAGCGCGGCAGTCTATGGCCTTACCTTTCTCGTAGTAAGATGAGGCCAAGCAGTGGGACAGTATATAATTATACTGGGCTGAAGAAGATTATTTTTGTAGCCCACGTCGCTGTTTGTCTAATGCATAATATGTAGAAAATTAAGTATAGACAACAAATACTATACAAAATAGTACTTAATATTGCAATAGGCTGATGCAAAATGTTTTACTGATTATAGACCAAATTAAAACAGTAACCGTCGCATTCCAAGATAATAGTAAGAATCCTATCTCTATTGCTAATAGCTAATATTTCAGAAGCATATCGCTTAAAAGACGTATTCAAACGGCGTCATCGCATCACTGACAGTCATTGATTCAGTGTGCTGCGACAAATCATAATAATATAAATATTCAAACAGTGCGTGTAAACTTTCCTTCGCCTCGTGTCTTATGTAAGGTTTTCTTATAACTCTGCCTTACCCAAAAATTTGAACCCTCTAAAGCTGAAGAGCTACAGCTACTCAAGTCAGAATTGAAATTTGGCGCTCAGATAATTCTACCACAGGAAGTGGCAGCTATTGCTTGTTAGGTGTTCTTTTGATGCTCATTGCTGTACATATTTTCTGGCCATAATCCTTAGTGTTCTCGTGACTGGTGGCCGGTACATACAAAATAATTGTACCTATTTGTCTAGGGTGGCAGGATGGCAAAACTTAACATCATCAGCTGCAAAGATTCAAAATCCCTCCAATTTATACTTTTCTCAATATTTTTCTCATTTCCTATTTGCCCCCTTGGCAATCGGCTGGTGACGCCCTTGCTGAACATGGTTTCACCGATTAAAGATCAAATTCATAAATCAATAATACCTATTCAAAATGTGTATCAGTCTTTTCTTTTCTAAGTATTTGCAAGAAAATAATTTCGATCCAGTCGAATATCACGACCGCTAAGAATGGCTACATCTACCAAATTCCTTCTTGATCTTGATTTCATAGTTTGTACTCCCAAGGTGTCACGTTGGATTTACTTGAGATGTGTTGTTTTTGTTCATGGTTTGTCTGTGCAAACAAGCATACGACGTGTAATTGTGTAGTTCGTGCTGCTATAAACGCAGCTTTGTCATTGTATTTCGTCATTGCGCATCACATTCCAATTTCTGTGATAGGTATGTTTGTGATGACTACAGTCAAGATCGACGTCTACCATGTATTTTTGTATCGAGGAATTGACTCGTTTCATGTTAACTTAATCTTGGTAGGTAATATTAATACTATCGACTACATAGTTAAGGGCATCTGTTACTGTAAATATTAAAAGCATTCGTAGGTCGATGTTTATCAGACAAAATGAAACCATGAAATACTATTATCATTTTACATCTTCGGACTGGACATAATCTGACATCTCATAAAAATAACTTCGGTAACTTTCTTGGGATGGGTTAGTTTGCTGATAAGTATTTCCAAACTGCGTTTTAACCGTAAAAGGGAAAAGATAAGCATAATATGTACATATGTACATTCGAAGTCGTAGGGGACGGTAGATGAAAGTCCCATGCTGAATGACGTTTTGCTGATTAAAGATCAACAGATTATGTTTCACTCATCGTCAACGCTGGAAATTAAGTCGGTAGTTAGTAGTTGGTGCACATTAACTATAATACTAACTTAGAACATTTTGACTTCACAGAGAAAATAGCTATTTCATGTGATTTCTTCGTAAAGGCTAAACTCACCGTCACACAATCGTGAAAAGCTTCCGATTGTCTCAGTCACACGGCAGGTACCTACTTTATTGCAATACGTGCACCTGGTGATAGTTCTTAAGCAACTAAAACCAAAAAAATGTATCTCTTAATTTCGACGCAATATTTACTCGAATTCTGCTTTTACGCAAAAACTATATTTATCGAGATCCTTGTGGCCTCATATTGTCTATACGAGGATGTTGCGTAATTTAGATTGTTATAACTAAGGATGTGGCTCAAGCTATTACGTTTTGAGTATCTGAGGCTCTGTATCTAGCTTAATTCTGGCCACAGACTTGTGTATGCTCCACGTGACATATAAACATGTTTTGTGAGTTATAGGTGCAGCATGTACTTGATGGTTATATGAACAGAGGGAAGAGATCAATCAGGGCATTAAAACTAACATTATTTCCAAATGTTCTGAGTACTGTACCACTGTGTCTGTATATTTGTTCGGAATGTATTCATTGTAATGTTACTTAACTCGGGTAAAGATTTACTGATTAAAGATCTTTATTTATCAGGCGTCTTAGGGATAATCGCGTTTCGAGTTCGAGTTGTTCCTGTCAGTTTTACGTCTGTCATCCGTTTTTTGAAATATCATTTTGTATCTCGGAGTGTATCTCAGAGGGAATAGAATTAAGACATGTCTCTTTTTATCAACGATTGATTTACCTCCCGAGGGTTACTCGAACACCCAAGCCCAAATTTACTTATTGATTGAAAAGGGTTTATCCTTTGCAGCACATGCATTGTTTTGCAGCCTCATCCTCGTACTCAACATTTTGCGCGACTTTTGGGCCGGAGCGCATGTTTCTACTAGTAAAATGTATGAGGTTCATATTTGTGGCCACTATTGGCCCATTTATTACTCAAGACAAATTTTGATATTTCTAACCCAGCCTCCAATAGCAATTGTATTTCCGGCAACTCTAATTCGTAAATCATGGTGACTATTAGTCCCTTTGTGAACTATAATAGTGGATAAGTTTTTTGACAGAAAGTATATATCTTCATAAATGAATTTTTTTTCGTTTAAAATTTCTGGGAATTGATACTTCTCACTGATTTGAGATCATTATGGTAGGTGACATGACATTGATAGTTGATCGCGTACGATAACGGCATTTTGGATCAAAACCAATATTAACGTGTTATAATTGCTTGATTTTAAATATTACAGTGATTGTTTTCACGCCAGGATCGTTGCAATTGGCGTTCCGTAGTCTCTGCCTACCCCTTCGGGAAACAGGCGTGGGTCTATATATGTATGTTTACACGTCATTAGTGGATCACATGATTTTGGTTAAACGGACTTCTTCACTAGAGAAAAAATTTTCAGAGATTTTCTATGGCTAGAAAGGTAGATATGATTGGAATCCATAAAATTACAATTTTCTAAAAGAAAATTATCTGAAAGTACAATTTGCGCTTAACATGGGCTAGTAGTTAGGTAACAAGAAAGTATTTAATACCTTATTGAAAAACGTCTGATATTTTCGACAAAGTTTTTTCAAAGCAGTCTATATTGTAATTTAGATGCTAGAAACACTGGATGTAGCCGCTATTGTATTTAAACTGTAGGTAGGTCGTAATTTTTTTCTGAATTTTTGTCAACCGGTATATATCATGGTCTTAAAGAAGGCGAAGAGATGGTGATGTCAGAAGACATTTCACTGACTACAGACCTTAATAGTCATTAAACTATTTGCAGAATACTTACTCATAACTGAGTTGCTTCACGTAAAGAATCAACAGTGTGTACATCGTTTCCAGCGACGATTAACTGATTGACAATTGATGATGTTTCACTGATTAAAGTTCAACGCATTGACCTGTCATACGTCTGTAAAATTTACGTCATATAATTCGAGAGTCAGAGTCGAGTCGAGTGAAATTTTATTTCCGACAAATTTTATTTTTTCATTTTAAAGTATTTTTGATCCAGCATGTATTTGTTGGTTATATAAACAGCGAGGAGAAACGAATCAGAGGTACTGAAAATTAGGACCAACACTACTTCCAAGGGTTTTGTGATTTCTCAAATGTGTTCATTGGAATGTCTCCGGTAACGATTTACTGATTAAAGGTCTAATTTACTAAGTGATTGAAAAGTGTTGATCCTTTGCAGCCTTAGCATGAGGTGTATTTGTTGGGGCCACCGATTTTTCTTCCTCACTTTTTTAAACATATTACAGCCGCCATAAGCATGCCCTAATTCTTAAGAAATTTTCCACAAAGTTGACATATCAAATAAAGTTCAAGATTTCTATGTGTTCCACCATAAGTTTAGATTATACCTACTGATCTATACACTGAAAGAAAAATAATAATCTGACGGACATCTGCGAGCTAGCTTCTTAGCGTCATCAACGATTTACGTGCAGGGAATTACATTATAAGTATTTCTGATAGATCAAGAGCGCGATGTGGCACAAAGATGAGGTATTTTTTGCAAATACATGTACATATGTCCCGAGTCCCCGTTTCGAGTGACGTTGTTGGAAGTTGGTTAGATATGATATAATGGTTATCCTTACATAATAATATATAGTTGTGTGTCTGTCTCAGTTCCAGGCTGTCTTATTTAGCACTCTTATTGTACCGTAATTCTGCCTGTTACTAGTCGATTTGTGGCGAATATGTATTTCTTAAATTGTAGCAGACGGAGAACTAGGTAGAAAATGGATAAGAAGAGTGCGGTGACGTTTTTCTGATTAAAGGTCATACACGTAAAGATTCCTCACTTTTTTCAGGAAGTTTCCCACAAGACGATTCACAAAATAAATTATGTGTATCATTCGCGGTTTGGTGGTACAATTATGTATTTCAAATGTGTATTTACTCAAATTGTGAAACAATTTATTCCAAGACTTTTTATCTCACGATATTTATGATGTCAGATGTTGTTAATTATAAATCCCATTGCCTCGAAGCTCGGTCTGGTGGCTTAATATTCTTTTTGATCTACATCCTTTTGCATGAATGGTTGTATTCCACCATTGCACATCATATTCTAATTTCATCGATGAAACGTTGACATTCTGCTATGTCACACGGAACATCGACGTAAAGTAGCAGAATCTATATTGTTGCGTTTTGATCAGTGACCGACCCGATTCTCATCCGATTCCAAAGGGTGGCAATGCACCCGTGACTGCTTTGGTGTTGCTTGTGTTCACAGGTGGCGTAATCACTTACCCATTATGTGCCAAGATTTTTCATTTACTTAAGTGCGTCTATGTTAATCGGAATCCCGTGTGAAGCATCACGTTGTGTGTGCGAGACATTTGTGTTCAATGTTGAGACGGAGAATCTCAGGTAGGATGTCGGGGTTCAAGAGAAACACTGGACCGGTCAGGAACAGGCGGTCCCTAGATCGGCTGTTATGCTTAGGAGACACAGATACTACAGACAGAACATATAGGCACACAGACAACTAGAATATGCTTACCCCCAGCGGGACAGTAGATAGGAAGTAGAATGTAGAATAATCGCGAGGTGTAGCGGCAGCGTTCCGATGTCTAGGGAAAGTGACCATTCTACAACGCGCACCCATCTTATATAGATGTAGCCTATGACTCACAACTGCCTTTGGCTAGTGAATATGACCATATTTGGTAATATTGCGAACGATGTCTGGCTAAGCTGGCGTTAAGCGCCTGCGAGATATTATAACGCAATACGTGTAGTCTTACGTTACAATGTTTCTATGACACAAGCAACTTCGTCTTCAATATGTATGTTACCAACAAATGATGTCTGATTAATGAATGCCGTGGCTGTTTAAACAGCATTTACTGGTTGTATGGCATTTTTCTTTTTAGGGTCTCTACATAGTTTTACTATCTTATTGGCACATGGCGTCCCATATAACACACCTATTACCTACGACATAAAGATCAAGAGGACTCCAAGCGAATTTTGTTTTTAATCAGTGCAAACTTACAGTAACAGATGCCCTTAACTATGTAATCGATAATATAAATATTACCTACCAAGATTTAGTTAGTTTTTTGATTTTAGTTAACATGAACTATGATATACTATTATCATTTTGGACTGGATATAATCTGACATCTTATGAAAATATCTTCGGTAACTTTCTTAGGGGGGGTTAGTTTGCTGTCAAGTATTTGTAAACTGCGTTTCAACCGTAAAAGGGAAAAGATAAGCAGAAAAGCGTAGGGGACGGTAGATGAAAGTCCCATGCTGAATGACGTTTTGCTGATTAAAGATCAACAGATTCTGTTTCACTCATCATCAACGGTGGAAATTAAGTCGGTAGTTAGTAGTTGGTGAACATTAACTGTAATACTAACTAGCAACATTTTAACTTCACAGAAAAAAAAGGTATTTCATGTGATTTCCTCGTAAAGACTAAACTCACCACTGAATCGTGAAAAGCTGCCGATTGTCCCGGTCACCCAGCAGGTACTTTATTGCAATAAGTACACCTGGTGATAGTTCTTAAGCCACTCTGTGGATTTATCGTCAACGGACACAAGGTTGATTCCGGATAAAAATGTATCTCTGAATTTCGACGCAATATTTACTCGAATTCTGCTTTTATGCAAAACATATATTTATCGAGATCCTTGCGGCCTCTTTAATGTTGGATTCATATTGACTATACGAGGATGTTGCGTAATTTAGATTGTTATAACTAAGGATGTGGCTGAAGCTATTACGTTTTGAGTACCTGAGGCTCTGTATCTAGCTTAATTCTGACCACAGACCTGTGTATGCTCCACGCGACATAACAACATGTTTGGTGAGTTGTATGTGCAGCATGTACTTGATGGTTATATAAACGGAGGGTAGAGATCAATCAGGGCATTAAGACTAACATTGTTTCCAAATGTTCTGAGCACTGTATCACTGTGTCTGTATGTATGTTCGGAATGTATTCATTGTAATGTTACTTAACTCGGGTAACGATTTACTGATTAAAGCTCAATTATTTTTATCGGGATAATCCCGCTTCAACATATACGCTATGACGATTTAATAAAATTTCGTCGCGTACCTTCCATCACACACATGTTTACTATTAAGTATACATTGCACCGAACTTGTTGTTTCTGAAGGGAATAATCGAAGTTTTTGTAATACAAGTCATTGTCACGGTTGTTTGATTATTCTGCCATTTCACAATTCAATTCTTCTATTATCCACGATGAAATAATGACTTTCTACGAGCTTTAGTGACATTTCGTACTTAATCATTGAGTTTGTGAGCTGCCTTCACTGTTTCGTAAGATGACCACAGATCGAGGATTTACATTTACAGATTATAATTAATAATAAGTTTCAATTATATCAAATGTGGAACAATTTTCCTCTGTCACTGGCATTCTTCCCAGGCACGATAATAGTTGTTCAGTAGACGCCATGAGTGCGACTGTCTGCGATGTTGTACCGAGCCAACATCGTGTAAGTTTCTCATTTCTTTTCAACTTCAATATCGATTTTCAGAAGAAGTGCTACTACCAGCTAAATGTAATGCTGTAAGCTGTGACGCCTCAAGAAGTAATGTATTAAATATGACTAGAATAAGATTCGATGAAAAAACTACCGGTAATAAATAAAACCTAGCACTGGGAGTTGGGTTGGTTATTTCCTAGTATTCAATATTTATTTACACGTGTGTTGTACCTACTAGTGAAGTTGTTGCTGTCAGTTTCACGTCTTTGTCAAACGTTTCTGAAATGTTATATTTCATTATGTTCAATCAATTTCAGACGGAAAAGATTTAAGACATAGTTAACTTCTTGTGAAGCAGAACAGTGTGACGCAAAGCTTCTACATTTTGCATTTCCCATGTCTGTTTCATCAACGATTGATTTGACCTCCCGAGCGTCGTTCGAACACCCGACACCGAATTAACTTAGTGATTGAAAAGTGTGTGCACGTGCGTTATATTTACGGCCTCATAATCAAGTGTCCTCAACATTTTGTGTGACCTTTGGGCCGAAACGCATATTTCTAAAATGTAAGAGGTTCATATTTGTGGCCACTATTGGTCCGTTGACTACTCAAGTCAAATTTTGCTAATTCCAGCACAGCCGCCAACAGTAAATTGTATTTCAGGCGACTGTATTTCGTAGATCTTGGTGACTATCAGCAGCTTCGTGAACTGCAGTAGTGGATACATTTTTACGGGATTCAAAATCTGCCTTCTTGATAAAATAAAAGTCGAGTCACACATTTTCGTTATAACTTCGGGGAATTGATACTTCTTACTGATTAAAGATCAATATGTAAGTGATATGACGTCGATAGTTATATTACTGCGACTGACATTGGCATTTTGGATCAAAATTAGCATTCACGTGTTGTAACTGCATGATTTTAAATATTACCCGCTGTGATGAATGCGCCGGCGCCGTTATCTTAATAAAGCCGCCCGGTGGAACCCGATACCTTATAATGGCCGCCGCAGCGCGATAACATAAATAATTTTTATGTCGACTCGTATAACACGAATCTGCCCTGAACTGATTTTTTTCTTTAAGCTAATGAAGGACTTGTTCAAGTGTTAGCAAGTATTTGTTGATATTTGGTTTCTACTGTATTATACTTAATTGACGAGCGTTAAAAACACGTTTATATTAACTTTGAACGGGTTTATATTAAAAAGTAAATCGGTGACATATGTATTTTATGACTTTTATCGACGTAATGGTTATATTTGCATGCGATAAATTAAAAAAAATTGTGTAATGGTTTATTTAACCTCAATAAACCATTACATTACTGTTGCCATGTTTTATAACTAGGAAATGTATTGAAGGAAGAAGTTAAACAAAGAACAAGGCAAGTCACCGTAGAGTGAACAGCTACAAAACTAAAAACACCGCAATTGCTCACTTTAAAAAGTTGCATACATTATTATAGCAAAAAAGGAACAAAAGTCACTTGGGTTCACTCAACGGATATTCAATGAAAGGGACAATAGTCACTGAGGTGCATTTGGGCAGTTAGAGTGATTGTTATGACGTCATTAGTGGATCACATGAATTTCAGGTAAATGGACTTCTTCACTAGAGAAATATTTTTCATCAATTTTTCTATTGCCAGAAAGGTAGATGTGATTGGAATCCGCAAAATTACAATGTTTAAAGGCGTTCGGCTATTTTATTAAATTCTCTGCAAGTACAATTTGAGCTTAACATAGACTATTAGTAGTTAGCAAAAAGTATTTATTATCTTGTTGAAAAACGTCTGATATTTTCGATGACGTTTTTTTAAATGCTCCAGCTCCAGTCTATATTGTAATTTAAATGCTAGCAACATTGGACGTGGCTGCAGCTCTTGTACTTTAACTGTAGCTCGTAAAAATATAACTGAATTTTTGTCGACCATTATATACCGTGGTCTTAAAGAAGGCGAAGAGAAGGTTACTTCGGAAGACGTTTTACCGATTAAAGACCTATAAGGCATTTAACGGTTTGCAGAATACTCTGTTCTCTCCTTTACTAAATGATACCCTTTGATTTTTTGCCTGTGTTGTGAGAATATATTGTAGCTGTCCTGGATGCTTCATGATATTTCTCAATCTGTTGTTAATTTCTTAAGTGACAGAGAAGTTTCCAAATACGGTTACTGCAGTCTATGTTCACTTGCAGCATCATAGTTATCACCTTGAGTGTTACTTTGTTCAAACACTATATTCACAACTTCAATAATTACGTACGATTCGGTTGCCACGCATTGTTCAAGTTTGCTCAAATAGCTTCAAACTTTAGTGACTTGATCTTCATTCCAATGTGTACATGAAACGTGTGACAAATAAGTACTCTAAAACGTGTTCTTTGGTTTTGAGTATTTTGTATTTTGTAACAAATTTGTTGACGAAATATTAGCGCCCGTATTTTGCTCGAAGCCTCGAAAGTGGCCGAACCGCATCGAGCGGCTTGTTTTTAGAACATGCGCAGTACATCCACATCACAGCGCAGGGTCAGTTTGATTGATCGGCGCTCATTCATTGTAAGCTTCGTTGGCGGACCACTTACTTGTAAACGCTCTGAAATATATTTGGTGGATTATAACGGTAATGCACAATTATTAAACTCAAATTAATTCTTATTTGACGAGTGCGTATTATGTGAAGTAGGAAATGTTATCTACGAGTGATATTGTTGTATTTACAAGTGTGTATAGAGTGCAGTAATAGTTGCATTTTATTCAGTGTTCATGAGTTCGGTTGAGGAAGCTGTCTTTATGATACTTACGGGCATATTACACTTTGTAATTGAGGACTCTTTTCATTGAAATTTGGAAGGATTTGTAGTGTGTTACTGGTGTCCTTATTGTTATGATGCATTGTCTGGTTGTCATAGGCTCGGCATTTTTAATTTTTGGTCATGTGTGATTTCAGTGAGTTGTCTCATGAATACCCAAGACACTAAGTGTATGGTACAGAAGTTTCTTTTATACGACTTCTAAGAAAGGAGACGGTTCTCAACTTGGTTGTATTCATTATGATTGTTACATAAGAAGTCCTGCGTCGTATTAACGTGTTTCGCAAATTATATTTTTGTTGAGAAGGATATAATTATATATTTAATAATAATATTACTCAATCGCTCAAATTATAATAATAATATAAGTTGTCACTGAGATATCTATGTAGTTTAAGATATGACGACATTTTTATTCTAGACCAGCGGGAAGTTCTAATCATATTGATTGTCGCTATCTTTTGCCTGCCAGTCTAATATTTCATTTATAAAACTGAATTATTACCATAATGATACTGTAATAATTTAATTCGATCATACCTTTTTGCTTCAACGAAAGGAATCACTCATTCTTAACACAAAAGAGTCATGTCCTTGTAACTCCCCTCGCATATAGATTACAACCCCTTGCTTTAATCGCTTTAAAGGTTGTTTTGTCAACCAAATAGCTGTTGTACTTCTGATTAATATTTTCCAGCGTGTTTTACTGATTAAATACTAAATGATTTATCACTTTATGGATGACGGCGGTAGTTGGGTTTGATCGCTTGTTTAGCAGCTATTATGTCTTGTTGGATATGAAATATGTATCGAACATCAAAATATAATATGGTTGTCTATATATTAGAACTGGCGTGAGTGTGAGTTACAGCGAACTTTTGCGGTTTGTTGTAACGTACTAAAAACTATTTAAATTTAAACAAAAACATATTATTATGTTCTATTTCTAGTTCTAGAAGTGATACGTGACTTAGATGGAAGATTTTAGTATATGCTGTGATGGTCCAAAGCTTATTCATCAGCCTAATTTTTGATGTGGTTTGTGACAAACTTAAGTTGTGTGGTTTGTGACTAAGTAAAGATGTGTAGAGTTGTAGCCTTTGCTATTCATGAGATGTGATAACTTTTTGATTATGTGTGCTATATTATTTAGTCTTAGACACATTTTTTACTACAGGTGATGTCTGTTTGCTGTTTCCAGTGCGATTTCGACGTCGCTTTATTGATTAAAGATAAAATGGCTTTAATTAAAAGTTTGACGTGTGAATATTATGTTATACGTTAGTTCTTTAAAGATTTTATGCACTTCATTGTCTGATAGATGTGAATACTTTAATGAAGGACATACTAATTAAATTCAATGTTAAGCGTTCAATATACTGAGGATTACTTTGTGTTTTCGTGTGTCAAAATTATGTTCAGGATTTCAGTGATACAAGTATTTTTCACTGAGCCTTTAATATACCCTTTGCAACGATTTCAGTTCCTATGACAGGGTCACAAACGTTTTTAAAAGTACCCGTAAGATGCTATTTTCAAATCAAGAAATTAAGTTTAACAGTCTGTGCAAACCTTCCTAAGTGTTTTTATTATGCTTAACATGTGACTGTTTCGATTGCGCCACATTTTGAGCACAACCAACATGATCATATACGAGTTTTCTTACGCACTGGGCTCACAAACAAGTCATGTGAAGAGCGCGAGTCTTAGAAAGTTCACCGCTTTTTAAAACATTTCGTTAAGTGCGTGTCGGTACAAAGAGCTTCATGTCAATCGAGCTCAGTGGCTATTGCAGAGGTCTCGAATCGGGCGGTGTGGAATGAATTCTTTAAAATATTGCATAGTTCGAATGACGAGGTACTGATTAAAGACCAAATTTATTTATCAAGAGCTTTAATGGTTTTGCCACTCCAACATAGACGTTATGACATTTAAATTTAATGGTTGCGTAAATTCTGCAAATCCGTTTTTAGCGTTGTTCAATTTGTCAAAATGCTATTTTATGCAACACCACTAGACATTGTACTAGCGCTGATGTTTCGAAAAAAGTAATCGAAGCTTTGTGTGATACTTTCACGATTATTCTATTACTGTCGGCCATCTTGCAATTCAATTGCTAATAAAGACTGCCTACGAGGCTTAGTAGATTTTTGGCATCGTTATATGTTTTTGAGCAGCCTAACTGTTTCGTCATATTCCGACATGTAATAATCACAGATTTCGATCGTTTGAAATTCGAGGTCAGTGTTTTTGTAGGAGACTTTTATGCTGTTAGAGCTACCACTGACAGGTGAATTTGTACCAACGTGGTACAAATTCACCTGTCAGTGACGGTGCTTCCCATAGGCTTGCTTCTGAAGTCTTACAGTGGATAGCGAGAGCTCGACTCTTCACGACGTTTTACTGTTTAAAGACTAATTATCACACTGCGTCATAATTCAGTGATTTGTTAGGCAGCGATATACTCGTTATACCTAGTTGGTGTATAATGTCATTTCTCTTGTTGAAATCTTGTTTGTCATTTGTATTCGTAAATTTTGTGATACAATAATTATTGTCCACATATCTTTCTGGTATTTCATATATTTTAATAACGCTATAAACTTAACAGGGAACACTACCTTGTCCTCCAACCACCCACCACATTGACCAGTTCACTTAACTTCTATTGAAATTCAGAGTGAAAGAATACAATACCTTCTTGCGACGTGATAAAATGTGGAGGATTTGACTCATTTCATATCAAATGTAACAAGTTTCAACTCAAGATTAATGTTTAGCAGTGCTACGGAGCAAACATTTTCCATTCAGGCGTTGTGCGTTTGTCATTATTTGCGACTGTTTCCATTTAGATTTCTTATGAAGAATATTACAAATAATATTGATGCAAATGTTGTGCATTTGGTGCAATTATTTTCATTACGACGCAAACTTTCTCCCTTATTCCACGTACTGACGATGTTCGCGCACTTGTGCTCCCGATCGCATGTACTAGCCACACATAACTGCAGCGATACAAAACAACGCGGTACCATACTCACACAATGTCAGCAGACATTTTATAATACACTACTTAAAATGGCACCGTTACTGCTACGACGCTTCGTATTACATTGACTAGTGGTGTTATTGTGATCAACATTGGCTCTTTGTCGATACTACGTTATTGCTATGCTATTTTTATATTCCATTAAGTAGTGACCACAGCTAGATGTGTGTGTGTACTCAGAACGAGGTTTGTTCGCATAAAGCCTCAACAGAGACCATATCGCTTCAAGCGACGATTTACCGATTAAAGATCAAATTGCATGTACCGATGAATGAGCAGTCAACAA
Organism: Euclidia mi; assembly: GCA_944739405.2. Lineage (NCBI taxonomy): Eukaryota > Metazoa > Arthropoda > Insecta > Lepidoptera > Erebidae > Euclidia > Euclidia mi. The sequence continues at coordinate 17,821,915 of OX123210.2, read as the reverse complement.
GATTTCGACAAAATCGTCCATTCGTTGATTGCATGTGCAACGTGGCTCACGTGTGTAGCGCCAAGATGTGTTTGCGAGTCAGTAGCGTGCAGTATTGTTGTCTGCACTTGATATTTAAATGTCATTCCTCAATGGCCTCAAATAAATAAGTTCTCTAGCATAACTCTAGTCGCAGTTCTGCTTCGTGAATCGTGAGTAGCTGTCGCGGAATGTTTCAGACAGCAGGTACTTCATTTCAATTCACAAGGCGCGGCAGCGTGAAGGCGATACCAAATTAACGATGTTTTACTGATTTCTGAACACTATGCGTGGAAAAATGCGCTTAGAAATACAATTTCTTGCGTCGACGTCACTGGTTATTGTCATTAGATGTGGCGCGTATGTTTTTAATAGGGGTGAATAACTAATTAAATCAATATTAATATATTCCATAATTTTCAAGTACGTATTTCTTATTCCATTTTTGTTCATTTTGCCTGTTTTACTAGAGAACATGTCAAAGGTGAGATGATTATTTGTATCATAAAAATATGCATAATTATTACAAAGTATGTCCTGATTTAAAAGATTATTAAATAATTCAATTTTATAATTATATATAGGACTACCACATATATAAGTTGGTGTGCAAATTATTACATTTGTGTGCTTTATGTGCTCTAAACAATTCTTGAGTAGTTTTACTAGTTCGACACAGTCATAGGTAGTTTCAAAGTATGTTTCTCCCAATAAAATTATACAATAATCACTCATAGTGTAGTCTAACAATTTTTTACCAATGTTACTTAATAGTTGTTTAGTGTTACAGTTTGGTAAAGCATATCGACAATAATTAAAATAGCTTCCAAATGCGTTCTCAACATAAGATTGAGCTCCGTAGGTACTGGAGTTGGTTAAAATGCAAAGCTTATTCTTCTCATTTGCTTTTTGAACTTTGTCCAACGGTTTTTCTTGAATGTCTGTGTGTTTTGCCGATAAAGTGTCTTCTGAGTGTGTGTTTTGGGTGTCTAATGAGGGTGAGAGTAGTTTGCTTGGTGGTGAACACTGGGTTGCTATCGGTGTGTTTGCAAAACTATCCGTTAGGCGGCGCTTACCGGGCCTATTTTTTCGTCGTGATTTTTTTATTGACGTCACTGGACTATTACACAATCTTTTAAGTATATTAATTTCATTGTTCAGTTGTGTTATATTGTTTTTCAATGTATTATTCTCTAGAATCATGTTTTCTAATTCATTTTGTGTAGTTTCCAAATTCATTTTCAGGCCATTGATTTCTCCTTTTAAATCTTCTACAACAGTATGAATGTTTGAAGATAAGTCTAAGCTTTTTACTAATAAATCTTCCGAGAATGTGCTGTCCATGGAAGAGTTATTACATATACTTTCATAAGATTTCGTTCTACTAATTTTCTGACGTCTTATCGTGACATTGTTTGTACTATCCATGTTTTTGTGTAAATCAGGTACTCGTAGTGCCCTATTGTATTAATTTGAGAAACTTAAACAGTTTCGGTCAGCAATGACTTGCAAAATTGTTGTTTTGGGTGTTATATAATTGTTTGAGGAACACCAGTTTTATTAACTAGCACTGTAGTTTATGTAAGTGTCACTGTATGGTAGAGTATTATGTTGTGTTTTGCACTCAATGTTTTACTTACAGTTAACTGCGCTAGGTATCAACTGAAGTCACTAGTCCATACTGGTATACAAGTATTTCCTCACAACACTTCACTGTTTTGATGTCGTTCACCCGAAATATTACTTATATGAATGTCCACATTAATAAAATAAACAGTTATGAACTTTTTATTAATTTAAATTACGTTAAAATATTTATTTTAAGATAAAAAACTGAGGAACGCATTGAATACCGTGTTTACTTCGGCCTACCCACAATCTATTCTTCATTTCTTTCTATTTTCTACTATAACCTTCTGCTAGTGATTTTGTACGGCGGTATATTTCTATATAGTCGGTATTATTTAATACTGTTACCGCCTACTACGGCGATTATCTTTTAATATTAACTATTCTTTTCTTTCTTACTAAGAAAGTTGCATCTTTATTATACCACGTGTACCTAACATAGTTGGACTGGCTGAGAATGAACGTACCTAAGATGCTAGCGTATTATATACTAGGTATCTAGCTAGAATTCCGCGTTCATTTATTAATAAAATGTACACGTGTCACATGCAGGTTGCTCACTAACAATAATGAACGAATGTAATTATTGTCTATTTGGTATAGAAATACGAATATCATCGTAGAATTATTAGTTGTTCGTTTTGTCAAATGTTTATTTTGCTACAATCGTTGTTTTTGGTCTTCGATTTTATCTCCTTCTTACTGCCTATCGGTATGTCATTTGCAAATGCATCTATTTATGCATTTACTGTTCATTGTGAACTCAAACATAAAATTCCTGCGTCGCAATTATTGAATTATGTTCTTTTTGTAATGTTTTGTGTCGCTAGGATTGTTCTTTCAATGTCTGGTTTCTATTGAAATATATAAAACTGTTGATTGAATCAGGCGTTACTTGGCGGAACTCCATTGTAACCTAATGGAAGGAAAGAGGAACCCACCACGCACCCTCGAATTGACCACCCCAACTATTGCAATAGAAAAAGGTTGACAATATCGAACTCCTCTAAAAGGATAAGGGATATAGGAATGGTATGGGTTCCAGGAAGATACCTGACTTGCAGTATCCCGCTGTATATACTATTAATTCTTGTAAGAAAACAGTGAAGCTGACGTTCTGTGGCCTTCCAAGCCAGCAAAATATCGTCCACGAATCTATAATAATATAAGATGTTCGGTTCTTTTACCAAATGCTCGTGTTCGTAGTTATTCATAAAGATATCTGCTAACAACGGACTAAGCGGTGAACCCATGGCCAAACCCTCCTTCTGTAAGTAGTACTCGTTGTTGAATTGAAAATAATTTTGTTTACTGCATAACTCGGTTAATTTCAAAATATTCTGAATCTGTTCTGGGTGTATTCTATTTCTTCCCAGCAGATTTTTAATTATAACTAGACAATATATAAAACATATAATGATAAATAAATGGTAAAATTAAGCCGCTGACGGCCGGAAAACTACTTAATTGTCAATATGTAACTTGTTTCCTTTTTACTAAATGCTATGCATCTGGTTTTACTAGACCAGTTTAAGTAGTGGTTATATTGTGTTCTTGTGTTAACGCAAATGTTATTATATCTAACTGAATTTATCAAACTTAATTGAATTGAAACTAACTTTAACTAAAGTGGGTATTTGCACATAAATTGAATCAATAACTTCTTTTCTTGAATAAATAAGTGCCTATTTACATATGAATCAAATAAATAATATTTATACCTCATTAAATATCTAAAGTGGCTGTTTACACACAAATTAATAAATAATTTCAATACTTAAATAACTAATGTGGGTACTTATACATAAATCAATAATTTATATACTTTAATAACTAAAGCGAATTAATTGATGTACAAGTTTAAGAATACCCTTTCGTATTTTACAATCAACTATTTTAAACCTAAAAGCTGAATAAAATAACTGAATCTTATTCTATTACAGCATAAATAAGTTTATAAACGATTGGGTACAGTTTCATTCACAACAATGTAAGACGCATATCTATACAAAGTTATAATTACCTACATAATTAATTGTGAAGGCCAACAATGGTTCTTTTGTTTTCGAGTCGAAGCTCACAAGATAATGCATTGTGTTGTGTTAATGATTTATGTAAACATGCTAACATAAAATGAATAAATGTTTCAGTTATAAATTGTAATAAAGTTTATTAAATGTAATATTGTTACAAAGAATCTGTTATTTATCTAACTATCAGTTATGGTTTGCCAAACAAAAACCTCTTGGTGATTGCCATATAAAAGATCTTAAATTAACTCACTACAAAGTTTAAGAATGAAATGATTAATGCTCATCACTAATGAATTAATCACTAAAATAACTTAACACTTCGTTACAAATAATATAAAAACCTTTAACTCCTAATTACAGCTTAATCATGTACCCATATATCTTGTTACATATAGCTTTGGTAATGACTGATCGTAATATAATAAAAAAAAATCCCTTATGGCTCAGTGGCTGAAAGGTTGTTGTCTGATCGGTCTGTGGTTCGATTCTCGATTGTGTTTATTTTTTTTTGTGTTTTTTAACTATGGTAGTGTGTACTATGTCGTCGACAGTCTCCTTCGACGATGTATTATACATTACATCTTGCCGCGAATATTTTTTTTTGTGTGTTTTTGGCTATGGTTGTGTATACTATGTCATCGATTGTCTCCTGCGGTGATGTACTAGGTATACATTGCAACCTATTCCGAATTGTGTATTTGCCGTTGTTGATTTTGTATCATAATCAGAAACCAGTTATTTGTCCGCGAGAATGGAATGCGGCCGGCGCCAAGCGCGCAGTGATGACTCACTTGTTTACGTCAGCCGATCACTCGCTCGGCTCAAAACGTTGTATTATACTTTATTATAATGAACACTTTTTTTATGCTTTTACAACTCGCATCGAGCGCGTTAATGAGCAATTTGTTTGTGATACTGCCAACTGATCGTAATATTGTTGGTATCGTAATATAGTAAGATCGTAATATTAGTTTACGACTTATACACTTTCAATTAATTTCACTTATCGAATATGGGTGGTCCGGTGGTGCCTACCAACATAGACTGGGTGACTATTTGCTATAAAACTCACGTATAATACCTCTTCGCGCGTCGTGTATTATAATGAATGCGACTCGCATCGTGAATGAATGTTGGCTTGTTCATGCGTATGATTGTGTGTAGGCCTTTTTGAATGTGATGAATGTCAGGTTATAGGAACGTTCAATGCTTGGTGACGTATGAATGGCCGAGGGTTATACTTGTTTTTTTTTTCCTCTTTGGGTGGTAATAGTTGCCTTGTATTTAACCTACTGACACCACTACCACTCATCTGTTACAGGGTCCCGGAATGCTGCTGCCGTCCACCAGCCACAGAATTTTCCCGGATGGAAAATTCTGGCCTAATGGGGGGAGTGTGTGACGTCACTGTGACGTCGCGCTCACTCCTCCCACTCACGTCATCGACGCCTCCGGCCTCCCGCTGCTATAAAAGCTGAGGTGCTAGCTGCATTCGGCCCTTTTTTTCTGGCGGCTGCGAGACGAGCTAAGTCAACTATCCTGGACCACCGACAGCAGGAATCTCAGCAAAAACCCAACCCCTCGCCGAACCACGCGACTGTGTAAATTTTCTTTAATATCATCTAAATAGTATTTTTTTCATTAAGGTAACGCTTGCTAAATGATGTATGAAAACTAATTGACAATTAAATCAATTTTTATTGTAACATTTAACCACGTTTCTCATTTAGACACGCCCTAGTAGGGATATCGTAACAGCACACACCCGAAAGGTTCTTTTTACGTTACACTCTAGACATAAATTTTGGTGCAGAGCTGTAGTTGAAATTTAGTCGCTGTTGTATCTTAGCCGTCGATTGTATCTGAACTCAGATTGGTGTTATATGAGCTATATATCTCACCTTGTAGACAGTATTGTAGTGTTTGTCAGATCAGTTATTGTCTAAAATACATAATATTTAATTGTATAAGTTGACCTAGATAATTTGAAACACATTGTCACACATAACCTCAATCAGTAATTGTTGATTTGTATTGTTGAAAAATCTAACTTAAATTTGTTGTTGCATTAATAAGTCAGTTTGTTTGGATACATAACAGCTGTATGTATCAATAAATTTAGTAAATTTAGTTGTAGTAGAACATTATAACAACCAACTTGACCTTGCCACTTGGGCGGGTCACATTAATAAACTTTGTTTTGTTATAATATAGATAATATTGCTAGGTAACACATATTCTGTGCTCACTTACTATTGTATATCTCAAATAACACAGCCAGTCTGTCTGTTGCAAATAATTCATTAATTAATTTGAAGTTCAACCTTTAATTTGTTATAAGTTACAACTTCAGATAACTTTTGTGTTTGTGTCAATATATTGAAACTATTAATTTTGTTGGACAGTAGATACCTGTCACTTGCCTGCACTTGCAGTAAACAGGCTAATACTTTGTTGGTTTCAAAGAATTAAGAAAAATTAAGTTTTGATTGTTAATTATGTTTAACGCTTGTCCGGGCTCTTTTGAATTTTGATTATGTCAGCTATCAAGGACTTGCGTGCGGCTGCTGGTGCTATTGCATCAGATTTGCGCTGGTTTGCCTCAGCCAGTGCTTTAGTGAACCGGCCTGATCGCCAGCAGGCCTTACTTCAAAGGTACGAGCGGATTGACGATCGCCTGGCAGGTGTGGAACAGCAATTCCGCACTTTCAGCACTTGCTGTCTTGAAGTATCAATCAATGATTTCAGCGCTGACCAGCGAAATAAGGTCAGCGAAGACTATGCCCAGGTCTTAGACCTGTATGATGCTGTCTCCAATACTGCGAGACAACTAGTTGCCGATAGGGAAGGGCAACCCGGCCTGAAGCAGGAGCTTCCTAGGTCAGCACCGGGGCTGGTGAGTAGGCTCCCTACTTTGGACCTCCCCCATTTTGATGGCTGCCTAGGAAGCTACCTGGGCTTCGTTAATTTGTTCGACAGCTTAGTCAATGATAGGGCTGACCTTCGGCCGGCACAAAAGTTGGCCTATCTAATGTCGGTTCTGGATGGGAAGGCTAAGGGCCTCATCCAGCATCTGCCCGTGTCTGACGAGGCGTACCAGACGGCTCGGGACCTAATTACCCGTAGGTACCATAATAAGCGTGGCCTCGCCGACACGCACATCGAGCAGATTTTGGGTTTGCCGACGCTTACCCGGGTCTCTGGGTTGCGCACCCAACTGTTGAACCCGCTCTTGGTGGCCATCAACGCACTTAAGTGCCTTGACCTGCCCGTAGACCAATGGTCCTATCTATTGGTGCACATTGTGCTGAAAAAGCTGCCTGCCGACCTGAGGTCGCGTTTTGAACAGCGCTTTGGTGGGGATAGCGCGACCCATCTGCCCCCCTTTGCTGACCTTGAGAAGTTCCTGGAGGATGAGTGCCGGGTCTTGGACAACTCCGGTGGTGACACGCCGGCTAAGTCGCAGCCGCCCAAGGTCAAGGAGCAGGCTCGCGGTCACACCCGAGCCAATGTTGACCGGCGCCCTCCTCGCTTTGCGGTCACGCAGAGCCCAGCGTCGTGCTCCTACTGCAAGGTCACGGGGCACAGAACGGCCAGTTGTAGGGCATTCTTGGACCTTCATGTCGCCTCTCGTAGGCGCATCGCGAATGCCCGCCGCCTTTGCTTCTCTTGCTTGGGGTCCCACTACCAGCGAGACTGCCCAAACTCTCGCCCCTGTCCTCACTGTGGAGGACAGCATTTGGACATTCTCTGTATGAATGCCAGAGAGGTAGGCCGCTTGTCCAACCAGCCGACGCCGCGCACGGGCGGGTGTTTTGAAGGTGGCAGCCGAGGCTCACCGGCGCGTAGCCGAGAGTCGCCTCGCTCAATTGATCGCCACTCGCCCCGCTTGGAGAACCGCAGCGTGCGCACGCCTCCTCTCTCTCGCGCACCTGAATGTGCTGTTCAGCGTCACCAGCACCATGACTGCTGCCCCAGGTATTCCCCTCCTTTGGCGGAGCGTCCCCGCCTTGACTCGCGCCCACCTCGTTTTGGGCGGGTGCGTCATTATGACCCCCCACAGATAGCGCGCGGATCGAGTCATCGCGCTTTTGAGGACTTCAAGCCGCACCCTCGTTTTGACTTGCCTGGTCCTGGCCAACGGTCGCCGCCCAGGCAATAATAGGTCATTGACCCCTGCCCTATAACGCCAACCTCCCCCATTGAGACCGTTATCCTACCAACGGTTGCTGTTAGGGTCTGGGGACCCACGGGGACCTCTGTTGTTGTCCGTGCTATATTGGACACAGGTTCACAAGGTTGCATTGTTTCCATTTATTTGGTAGGGCAGGTTAAATTAAATATGGGCTCTTTTCCAAATTGTATACGGGACATAGGGGACGTAGCCTCTAATGTTGAAGGGCAAGTTAAGGTTTTGTTTGGCCCTGTTGAATCTTCACACCCGAGGATTAAAACCTCGGCTATTGTGCTGAAGAATATTTTGGGTATGCACCCACAGAAACAGCTACCCGCTGCTGTGGTGAATTTGACATCGGGATTGGAACTGGCAGACCCCAAATTTGACACACCGGGACAAATCGACTTGTTGATTGGCTCTGATGTCCTCGGTGGAATTTTGATTGGTGGGAAACGGGTCTTGGTGCCAAATGGTTTGACTGCCATCCCGACCATATTTGGATTTGCTTTGATGAGACCTGTACCTAGGGACCCCTCTCCACCCGAACTTGATAATTTGTTGGCTGTAGGCTCTGCTCTCTCTGATGCTGTTCAGAGGTTTTGGGAGGTAGAGGAGCCTCCTCAAGCTGCTCGTTTGAATCCAGAACATGAGGAGTGCAAGCTGTTCTTCCAGAACAACACTGGTCGACTCCGTTCTGGTCGGATTATTACGAGGCTACCCTTTCTGTCTGTTCGGCCTCCGCTTGGTGAGTCACGACCTTTAGCCGAAAAGAGGTTGTTGGCCATGGAGCGCCGCATGGGTCGTGATCCGGAGCTCAGACAGAAGTACATTGAGTTCATGAGGGAATATGAACAGTTGGGACACATGTCTGTGTCAAATTTGGATTGGCGTTCGGTGGAGCATTACTTTCTCCCGCATCATGCGGTATTAAAGCCATCGACTGGCAAGCTGCGCACCGTATTTGATGGTTCTGCGCAGACTTCAACAGGCGTATCCTTGAACCAGTGCTTGCATTCTGGTCCCAAGTTGGTCAAGGACCTTTGTGACGTCATCACCAGCTTCCGACGACATCAGGTTGTCTTTGTGGCCGACATAAAAATGATGTTCAGGCAGACTATTATCCACCCTGATGACCGTCGCTTCCAGCTGATCCTTTGGAGAGAGTGTCCTCGCGATCCCATGGTCGTCTACGAACTCAATACGAATACGTACGGGTTAAGATCAAGCCCCTACTTGGCAATACGTTCTCTTTGGGAGCTCGCAGACCAAGAAGGCCTACGTTTCCCACGAGCCTCTGCCGTCTTGAAGGACGATATTTACGTCGATGACATTTGCTCGGGCGCCTCCACAGCGGACGAGGCGATCCTCCTGCGGGACGAATTGATAGGTATTTTGGCCTCCGCTGGTTATGAGTTGCGCAAATGGATTTCCAACTCACCAGCGCTTTTGGAAGGCTTGCCAGAGGATCATCAGCAAGATCCACATCTATTTGAGATTGTTGACAACCCCGCCATGATGGCTGTTCTCGGCGTCCAGTACAGACCAGTCCAAGACATCTTTACGTACAACGTAGACTTGAAATGGCCTTGTTATTGGACTAAACGTCTCGTGTTGTCTACTGTCGCCAGAACCTTTGATCCGAACGGTTGGATTTGTCCTATCATATTTTGGGCAAAATGCTTCTTGCAGAAGCTTTGGACAGCAGGATTGACCTGGGACGAACCTCTGCACGGCACTCTTGTTGAGGAATGGACCTCCTTTGTATCCTCACTTCCTGCCATCAACGAGATCTCCTTGCCTCGTTCCATCCTTCCTCCCGGGAAGTACAAGGCCACCCTTCACGGTTTTTGTGATGCCTCGGAACGTGGTCACGCGGCCGTGGTGTACTTGCGCACAGTTAGTGCCTCAGGTCAGGTGAGGGTTTCCCTGATCATGGCGAAGAGCAAGGTTGCACCCCTTCGTACATCTTTGACCATCCCAAAATTGGAGCTCTCGGGAGCATCCCTACTTGTACGTTTATTGAACCACGTGTCTAACACTTTGGGTAAAAGCATTTGTATTAATGGGACTTACGCCTGGACAGACAGCTAAATTGTTCTTTGTTGGTTGAAGGCTTCTGTCCACACCTTGGAGGTATTTGTCGCTAATCGCGTTTCCCAAATCCAGAAATCCGAAGTCAAACTTGTTTGGAGACACGTGCCAGGTGAGCTCAACCCCGCTGATTGTGCCTCGCGCGGATGCTTGACGCCTAGTTTGATCCTAGTTTGATAGGTCATCCGCTGTGGTGGGGTCCGGAATGGTTGAGTCGACCAGAAACCGATTGGCCTCGAACGCCAGTTTTGAATACTTCTAATTTGCCGGGTCTACGAACACTCGCTCTTGAGAAGGTAGAATGCGCCTTCGACCCCGATTTCCTGTTGAATCGTTACAGCTCCCTCGACAAGTTGTTAGGTGTTACTGCTTGGATAAAGCGTTTTGTTTTTAATTTTAGGCACCCACAACAGAAACGTCTGACACCGTTTCTCTCACCACAGGAACGACAGGAGTCCCTCACCTTTTGGGTTCGTTCTGTGCAATTGGCGCATTTTGAGAAGGAGTTTGCTATCCTTAAGTCAGGGAAATCGAAATTGTCGGGAGCAATATCTAAATTGAACCCCTTTTTGGACGATACGGGTCTCTTGCGCGTTGGAGGGCGTCTCAAGAACGCCAACCTCCCTTACGGGGCACGTCACCCCCTTTTGTTACCCAAGCTTGGTACGCTTGTTGGTAACGACCGTCACCTTAAAAATTCGCATGCTGGTTGTAATGCCCTGTTGGCTATTTTGCAACGCGAGTTTTGGATTTTGTCTGCCCGAAGAATTATTCGGAGTGTAGTCTTTCGCTGCATCCCTTGCTATAAGCTCAAGGCTTCTACCATGCAGCCCTTGATGGGAGACTTACCGGCAGATCGCGTTACTGAGAGCAGGACGTTTGACGGTGTTGGCACGGACTTCGCAGGTCCCTTTTTGGTGAAAACGTCGACACTTCGAAACAGCAAGACTGTTAAGGCCTACTTGTGTGTTTTTGTTTGTCTTTCCACAAAGGCCGTACATTTGGAACTGGTCTCCTCGCTTACGACCGAGGCGTTTGTAGCCACATCTGACAGATTTGTATCCCGCAGAGGGCTGCCTTCCTTGATCCGTTCTGATTGCGGCACTAACTTCAAGGGCACCTATAATTATTTGAATGATGTTGTTAATTTCCTTGAAACCAACAAAGCTGATATAGGTGATAGGCTTGCCCGACGTGGGATAAATTGGTTGTTTTCCCCACCAAATTGTCCACACTGGGGTGGTATTTTTGAAGCCGCTGTAAAATCGGCCAAAACACACTTGCGCAGGACAATCGGTGAATCTGACCTTACCTTTGAGGAACTCGCAACTGTGTTTTGTAAGATTGAGGCCGTTTTGAACTCTCGGCCATTGTGCCCGGTCTCCTCAGATCCGAATGATTTGGAGGCCCTTACGCCGGGCCATTTTTTGATTGTTCGCCCACTTGTCGCCTTGCCTGAGTACCCCTATATTGATACGAGACCTGGTCGTCTCTCGCGTTTTGAATTGGTACGCCAGATTACTCAGAGCTTTTGGAAACGCTGGAATTTGGAATATTTGCACATACTCCAGCAACGCGTTAAGTGGACCGACAAGACCGATCCACCCAAGATTGGTGACCTCGTTTTGATCTAGGAGGCTAACCTTCCGCCACTCAGATGGCGCAGGGGGCGCATCCTTCGTTTGGTAACTGGGGCTGATGGAGTTCCCCGATTTGCTGAGGTCTTGGTGGACGGTTCGATTCTGAGGAGAGCGGTTGCAACATTGTCACGTCTACCAACCGATTAGCGGATCGGTAGGCCGGTCCGGGGCGGGTGGATCTTTGAAATAGAATTAGTTTTTATTATAAGTCAAATCGATTAGATCGATTGAGCAACATTTTGTTAAGTCTATTGAAAATTTCTGGCAATGGTCACACTGAACTGTCACTTCCGTCCTTCCCGCGTTGAAAAATTACCACGTTGTCGTCTCGTACGTAAAATAATTGATCGCCTTTTGAAAAGCACATCCTTGTAGCTACGCGAATAGTTTGTGAAATCTTATAGATTGCCGCCTTTTGACTTCCGGCACGGTTTGTGAACTATTCATTGACATTTGCAAAGAGAAATTGTGATTCCTGTGAACTTGCATCGTGCATTGAAGACGCTGCGTTGGAGTCTGGTAAGGTAAAGATAATTCACTTGCTAATATTGGCCAATTTAGACTTGTGTGTGTCTAGCTTGCCTCCAGGACTCCACTCAAGAACATCACCAGGAGATATTTGGTAAGACATTAACATTAAGATTATAAGTCATCGCTGTGCTACCACAGTGAAGGTGTTTAGATAAATTGTCTATCGTGGTCAGGTGGATGTATTACAGCTTCCACTGCAACTCTGTTCTCAACAGTTTCCCACCTGGCTGCGGTAACTCTAGACATCATATCATTCACTAGGTCTCGAAATCCTATCTTAGAACCATACTGTTTAGGAAATTCTCAACTAGAGCGAGTAAATACCATCCGAGACCTGGGATTGATTTTCGACTCCAAACTTGATTTTCGTGAACACATTTCAACTACATGTAAAAGTGCATGTAGAGCTCTAGGGTTTATACTTAGGACATCGTCACAATTTCACAGTACAAATGTAGTAGTCTTATTATATAACGCTTTTGTACGTAGCAAACTAGAATACAATGCTATAATATGGGATCCACATGATAAAAAGCATGCACTTATGGTAGAAAAAATCCAAAAGAAGTGTGCGCGGTACCTCTATAAAAGAAAGTTTGGGTACTATCCATACATGTACCCATCCCTGTTTGTGTCTGGAATGGTGGGATTTGACACGCTGCTGTTGAGACGCAGGGTAGTGCTTATACTACATTACTATTTGTTATTGCGCGGTAAGGTAGATAATCCTTCAGTGCTAGAATGCATGCAACTATATGTTCCTCAAAAGTACACACGTGGCGTAGGAAGCCGAAGACATCACCTATTTTCGTGTCCTGCCGAATGGCGCTGCAGCTATATAAGCAGTACCCCAACTGTTAGAGCCATAAAGTTATATAATGACTTCATGTGTCAAGTTCACGACGCTGATGTATTTTTTGATAATTTGAGTACATTTGTGCAGAAGACCAGAATATTTTTTAGTATTTAGATCCTTTGTCTTATTATTATTCTGTTTAGTCATAAATATTGTTTACCGTAAGTGTTTATGTTTTAGTTATGTTTATAAAATTTTGTTAAGATATTAATATTGTTTACGTATTTTTAAGTATGCAATGTAACGGTTTGGAAGTAATTCTGTAATGTTACTTTGTTAATTTTAATTTAATTTAAATTTAATTTAAATAAATGGTAAATGTTTAAATTTAAAATAAATCACAGGCAAATGATTCAAATAGGTTCATTATACTCGGCCTCTCATTGAACAATCTGAATGTACACACACATTCAACTCTTTTCAGTGCCTGTTTACGGCTCTTCATTCCATTGTAGCTTATAAGTTACCAAATTCGGATTTTTAAATAGCAATTTGAATAGTCAATAACGGCGCAGCACTTTTCACGGCTGTGACACACAACGTACACAAGTATCACGACCTCATAACTGAGGCACAATTTGAAAATATTAATGTGTGAGCTAATTTTACTCCGAATCATTATTTCTCAATCAGTGTTATCTTTGTCAAATGTCCCTGTAGCAAATAGATCAAAACTTGTCGCATCAAAACCTGTAAGAATGATGATGAGGAATTAATGAGAATGTCAAGTAAAGCAGTTCCCTTGTTGCAAAAATCCAACATCGTAGTAGATAAATCAATTTACTATTCGTCTAGTATTTCATACTTGCATAAAAAGACAGTCATCATGAGAGACACTTTTACATGAAATTAAAAATATTTTTATGCTCAGAATTTCCCGCGAAGGTGAAATCAAATCAAATCAAATCAAATCAAATATTTTATTTGCATGAAACGTGGTACAAGGTTGGTGTTAAAAAAAAAAAATAAGTTGGTTCTCACATTTCACCAGCATTGGCATGCAAATATACAATAAATTATTTTAACAGTCGTCACATATCTAATAATAATAATCACATATTGGAATACATTAAGAAAAAAAAAAAAACATAAGATTCGACATAAATTAATAATCAATTCATAAATTATTGACCGAATTAAATGAAAAGGTAGGAATTCAAATGTCAAGAAAATAAAATTAAAATATATTATTTAAAATCAAAAAATTCTTGCAATGAATAAAATGTGTGTTGAATTAGCCATTTTTTTAATTCCCTTTTCATTTTCTCCGTTGGCAACTCACGTATAGATTTAGGCACTCTATTGAATACACGTATACACATCACATAACAATTTTTTTGAAATAAAGTTGACTTGCAAGCTGGCATTAATAATCTTGTTGGGTCCCTTTTACCGATAATTGAGTTATTACCCGCACTAACAAATTGATGTGAGTACTTCTTTACATGCAGGCAAACTTCTAAAATATATATACCCGCAAGCGTAAGTATATTATTATTCTTAAATAAAAGCCTGCATGATTCTAATGGGCTCACAGAGCATAACGCACGTATACATTTTTTTTGACAGACGAATACCCTATTTATATCTACCGAATTTCCCCACAGTAAAATCCCGTAACGCAAAATTGATTCTACGTAGCCGTAGTATGCAATTACGGCGGCGGGCTTACCTGCAATACGTTGTAAATTACGGAGGGCATATACAAACTTATTCAGCTTTATGCAGACATTATTAACATGAGTTTTCCAGTTGCAGTGCTGATCCAAATGTAATCCCAAGAACCTTGTATCTGCTACTTTGGTTAGATTTACGCCATTATATGCAATATTGAATGATTCATGTGTAACTTTATAATTAGAGAATTGAATATACTTTGTTTTTGTAATATTAGCACAAAGATTATTTGCTTCAAGCCATGTCATTATTGATTCTACAGCAGTATTTAATAAAGAGTTGAAGTTAATTTTTTTGTCATTTTTAGGAACTATTATTGAAATGTCATCTGCAAAAAGTATTGATTGAAATGGGGTTGTAGCTGGAAGATCATTAACATATATTAAAAATAGGAGTGGCCCTAGTATGCTCCCTTGAGGAACACCGTACTTATTTATTAAAAATTGTGATCGATATCTGGTCAGAGTTGAGCTTTCATTGATTCGAGATACTTCCACACATTGTTTGCGTTTCTTTAAATAGCTTTCTAGCCATTTCAGTGTCTGACCTCGAATGCCGTACATCTCGCATTTTTCTAGCAGGATATCATGATCCACGCAGTCAAATGCCCTGGACATATCAAAAAACACAGCAACTACTGGTGTTTTCCTGTTAATATGTTCAGTGATTGATTTTAGTAAAGAGAAGGCGGCAAGAGAAGTAGATTTATCTTTCTGGAAACCGTTTTGCTCTTGCCGAAGAATATTAAAGTTACACAGAAAGCTATATAGACGCGAATACATTGCTTTTTCAAAAATCTTGGAGAATACTGGTATCAAAGTGATTGGCCTATAGTTTGTCACTTCGTGACAATCATCTTTTTTAAATAGGGGCTTAACTACAGATGTTTTTAATTTTTCTGGAAATGTACCCTGCTCGAAAGATAGGTTTATGAGATCGGTTAATATGGGCGCAAGAATGTCTGCACAGTTTTTTATGATATTTGTGCAGATACCATCATACCCTACTGATTTTGTGTTATTTAGGGTTTTAATAATGCGCTCGGTTTCATTTACAGTACAGGGGGCTAAAAATATACTAGATACTGTATGCTTTATAGTGCTTTTATATGACGCACAATTTGGTTTGTCATGTAAGTTTCTTTCAGATATATTAATAAAAAAAGTGTTAAAGTGATGAGCTATGTCAGATGGGTTAGTGATTTTAAGACCACTTGAATTTATCCAGTCTATATTTGTGTTAGTTCTGTTATTGTATTCCTTGTTTTTGATGATATCCCATGTTGTTTTGCAAACATTTTTAGATGTTTTAATGAGATAGTTATTTATATTTCTTTTTGAACAAGTTATACATTCTTTGAGCAATTTTGTATATTTGTTATAGTTTATTTTATTACTCACTGTTTTATTTTTGTAGTATGTATATCTAAGTTTTCTTTTATATTTACTAGATATTTTAATACCACGCGTCAACCATCTTGGCGCATAGGTATCTACTTTAATTCTACATCTTTGAATTGGGAAACAAAGGTTATAGAGTAAGCAAAACATATCATGGAAGGTATTAAATCCTAAGTTAACATCATCTACAGCAATGCTGCCCCAAGATAGTGATTGTAACGATTCTCTGAATTTCATTACGTGATCTATGCTATAATTTCTCTTGGTGATAAACCATTGTTTTTTTATATATTCTTGTTTGGGAATGGGAAAGCACAACATCTGACATGTATTATGGTCTGATATAAAAGAATTATGAAGCGAACCACTCGCACCCTCTATGTTACTCGCTATATGATCTATACAACTCTGCTGACGTGTAGCCTCATCGATATGTAACTTCAAGTTATAATTATACATTAGATTGATAAATTTATTTGAGATATTATTTTTTTTTAATGTATTAACGTTAAAGTCTCCACAAACAATAATTTTTCTATCTTTTGTAACCGTAAGTTTGTGGAGAAGAAGATCTAAATTATCAAAAAATATAGAAATAGGGGCATCAGGTATTCTGTAAATACAGATAATCATACACTTGTAGGCAGGAATATCAATTCCGCAACATTCAAAAGATCTTTCTAATGCCATATCTTGACATAATTTTATTTCTTTAAAATCCAATGAGTTTTCTATTAAAGTACACACGCCTCCACGACTTATCTCGGCTCGACAGAAAGCCGTCGCTAGTTTGTAATTCTTAATTTTTATATTTAACTGTTCCCCCTCCCGCACAAATGTTTCGGTAAGACATATAATGGATATTTTTTTACCTTTTTCTTTTAATTCATTAAGGTATGTTTCAAGCGTATCCGTTTTACTTAATAGACCTGCCATGTTTTGATGGAGCAATGTTACTGCGTCATACGTTTTATTGATATTACTTGTATGAACGAAAAAAATCATTTGATATGTTAATCAATTTACTATTGCTTGAGATGGGTAATTTCGTAAAATAGTCCAAGATTGTCATCTGTCTGAGTTTATTATTTTTGTTTTGTGTTTGGGTATTAACGGTATTCAATGAAGTGTATCTCTTGTAGGTATTATTTTTTGAGCCTTTGTTATTATTATTATACATTGGCAAATATTTACAAGTATAATCCAAGCTATCAATGAATAAGTTTAGTTTTCTACAAGTATGAAATATGTTGTTATAGCGGGTATGGAAAACATTTAAGAAATGACAGTTTACAAAATTATTTACAGTTAATTTTATCATGTTGTTTAGCGGCTTCACATTTAAATATTTATTATTACATACATTCAAGATTAATGTCGTATTATTGCACAACTTCTTTAGAACCGCTGATAACTCTACTTGTACACACAATGGTGAAGAGTCATTTTCACCTATGGCTAAAATAATTTTATCAAAATTACTCAGTTCCAAATTTTGACAACATTTTAATATCTCATTTGTGTTAGCAAATGGTTTAATATACGCGAATACGTCGTAGGATTCATATTTGCTATCCTTTCTCGACCGAAGAAGGTGTGCTGCTAGTCCTGAGCATTGCTGGCTACCGAAGATCAATATTCGTTTTTTCTTAATATGGTTTTCACTTGCTGAATGACTATTAGGCAAACGTTTTTGCATATCAGAAGTCGTACATGTTTCTGTAGATGTTTTCAAAATGTTGCCTGTATATTTCATTTCTGTTTCATTTTGCTGGGTGGACTCCATCGGAAACGACTTTCCTATTGGGGACTCCAGGTTTTCGGTAAAATCTATTCTCCGTCTAGTGACACTACCTTTACTTACAATTTTCTTCACAACTTTTTTACTCGATGAACAAATTGTAGTGAGTTGCCTGATTCTTGTTTGCTGTTCTTTGACAATTTGTTGAAGATTTGCATTTTCTAAGAGTAAATTCTGAACTTCATTATCCGCGGATTCAAGTCGACATTTAAGTGTTTTTATTGTCTCGTTTTGCCGAGATATTATTTCGTCATAGTCTACTGTCGATAGATCAGGTAAGCTTCTATTCAGAATTGGTGACAATCCGCTCTCATCCTGTTCAATGTTGGTGTAGTTTACGTTTCTGTTTTTATTCCTCAATGTTATGTTTGAGGAATCCATGTTTATAGAATGATGTTATTTTCTGGTTTTGTATAATTGTAAATGTAAATGTTGTAAATGTTTTGCTTCAAATATTCAAATGATCAATTCACGAGTCAGAAAACATCACAAAAAGTCCTTAGTGAGATCCACTGAGACTCGATCCCTCGACAGCAGGTGTAAGAAGGCGAGCGTTAGACCACTGGGCTAAGCTTGCAGTTGATCAATTAAGCGAAATAGGTGTTTGGTTTGTGCTACTAGTTAGTAAAACGAACAAGTGGTGGGCGAGTGATATGATTGGTCGATAATGACAGTTCGCACGTTCAAATAAAATTAACGATTCACTTGTATTGATTAATTTGTAAACGTTTTTAAACACTTTGTAGCAATAATTGCACCAATGTTTGTTGTAAGTTTATGTTGTTATAGCAATAAGTCACAAACTATACTGTTTATATTCACTGTTTATTTGTTAACATGGAGCTGTATTTGGATTTGCTTAACATATTATAACTTTTAATGTACTGATTATTTTAATTCACCAACACTTTCACAGCGCTATTAGATATTAAGTTCTTTAAAAAATATGTTTGTTTACTTTAAATCGAACACTTTCTATTTTTAATTTCACAATAAATACGGAGTCGATGTTTACACGATGACTAGCGCCATCTATCTCTTTTTGGAAAATGGAAAAGTGGGTAGAAAAACCATGCACAAATATTGACTTTAATCAGCAAAACGTCACCACAAAGTTAGTTCTATTTGTAAGTTCAAACATAAGGCCATCTTCTCAGAGCACTACAGCAGAGTACAAAGTAAATGATACGGGAGTGTAGAAACTGTTCATATGGTTATACGGAAAATACACTGACTTACTCGTATATCCAAATAATTCAAAGTTTCAAATAGGTATAGCAATTATATAAGCAAAGCAATAGCATTGGGAATGTGATCTGAAATGTCAGAATGCACTCGGCACATCTCCACTACCACCACCCAAAATTCTATACAAATGTAATAATGCTATTAATATATTTGAACATTTCAAACTCAACGAGGGATCTATATCATTATCATGAGCGCTTGATTATATTCCTCTGAACTCTTCAAATATGAAAATGGAGGACACTCTAGTTACGATTTAGCACAGTATAAATGTTCAACCTTATGTGAATGACTTGCTGGCGAAAAAGAATTATCGGCATGTTTTAATTAATTCCAGCAATTTATACCAAACTATGGCAGTTTCAATAACATTTCACTGGACCTTAATACAGTAAAAATAGTCTTCAATTAGTGCATCATCGCTTCGGATACCTTATAGGTAATTTCACAGAATCATCGCTATTTTCATTCTTATTTAATGCCTAGCTGTTGCCTGCGGCTATTTTCGGTATCTCGACAACAGTGCTACAACCAGGTTATATTATAGCCTATATGTAACCCAACAAAGTTGTCTATCTTCTAGTGAAAGTCCCATTAAAATCGATTCAGGCATTCCAAAGATTACAACAACCGAAACACAGACAAACCGAAACACAGATAGACAGACCGAACAAACAAAAATGACAGCCAAGACCGCCGGCTTATCGTGCTCTCTGAGGCACGGGGCACATAACTTCGAAAAGACATCGGTGCGAACCCGATACCTTCTGCATGGCAGTCTGTTGGTATCTCCACTAGGATATCGCTGCCTTGCATGAATGCAGCCAGTACGGGCCTAGTAAATGGAGCCACAGGCCTATACTTCCATGAAACAATTACAAAATCATCTGGTGAATAAAGTCACAGTATGAAAGCTGAAGCAAGCGCGACGCGAGTGACAACAATTAGGGTCAACTCGACTCATAGAAACAAAATGGTGAAATACACACCATGTACAGGAAATACGTCGCAACAAGAATATGTTGCAAACTTTCATACAGGCTGCAGTTACCACATAATAAAATTTGAGCAGCTGTGAAACGTATCATATAACATCAGCTACGCAATTATACAGTTTACGATTATGGGCTTTCGCATGATCAATTCTTAAGAAAGGCTGTTTTTAATAATTTATTCACAAGTTTTAGACATATATGTTCTGACATGTCAAAATAATTGAAGAGGAGGATGAAGAACCCGAGACTCAGTACAGGCCTCCAACACCTCATGCCAAGACTGTAAAGGATCAACACTTTTCAATCACTTATAAAAGGTCTTCATCAGTAAAACTGAATGGAGTAACTTCGCCGCGCAATTAAGATGATTGCACCAAATTCACAATATTTGCGAATATTATTTGAAATGACAGCTTTAGAAGAATTTGATAATATGATAATGGTGACAGTCGCATCTAACGACATACGTAGTAAACGTACAGCCTTGAATGGGAAAGTTTTGCTCCGACGTTTATACTTTAATCTTGAGTTGTAACCTGTAAGATTTGATATGAAATGAGTCATCTTCTCCACACTGTATCACGTCGCAAAAAGGTGTTGTATAGTTTCATTCTAAATTTTACTTTAATTTTTGTAACATGTGTTCCGGTCCCATCATCTCGGAAAATGCTGAGAATGGGACAGAACCTGGGTCCAAGTACAAGCATGCACCTGACGTACCTGGGAAACGAAGAGTTAACACTTTATACTAACAGTCATTGGCTCACACACACCGATGATAATGCGACCCACACACCTGGCCTATTCTGGCAATGCCTGTTCCGACACAGGCAAGAAGTCAAAGGGTATCATTTAGTAAAGGAGACAGCAGAGTATTCTGTAAATCGTTTAATGTCTAATATGGTCTGTTATCGGTGAAACGTCTTCTGACATCACCCTCCCTTCGCCTTCTTTATGACCATGGAATGTACTGGTCGACAAAAATTTTGTAATATATTTACGAGCTACAGTTTAAATACAACAGCTAACATCCTGTGTTGCTAGCACGTAAATTACAACATAGACATTGAAAAAACTTCGTCGAAAATATTAGACGTTTTTCAACAAGGTAATAAATACTTTCTTCTTAACTACTTGCCCACGTTAAGAACAAGTTGTACTTTCAGAGAATTTGATAAAATAGCTAAACGTCTTTAAACATTGTAATTTTAAGGATTCCAATCATATCTACCTTTCTGGCCATAGAAAAATCTCAGAAAAATGTTTCTCTAGTGAAGAAGTCCGTTTACCCAAAAAATCATGTGGGTATACACAGATTCACGCCTGTTTCCCGAAAGGGAAGGCAGAATAGAATAGAATAGAATAGAATAGAATAGAATAGAATAGAATAGAATAGAATAGAATAGAATTGAATAGAATAGAATAGAATAGAATAGAATAGAATAGAATAGAATAGAATAGAATAGAATAGAATAGAATAGAATAGAATAGAATAGAATAGAATAGAATAGAATAGAATAGAATAGAATAGAATAGAATAGAATAGAATAGAATAGAATAGAATAGAATAGAATAGAATAGAATAGAATAGAATAGAATAGAATAGAATAGAATAGAATAGAATAGAATAGAATAGAATAGAATAGAATAGAATAGAATAGAATAGAATAGAATAGAATAGAATAGAATAGAATAGAATAGAATAGAATAGAATAGAATAGAATAGAATAGAATAGAATAGAATAGAATAGAATAGAATAGAATAGAATAGAATAGAATAGAATAGAATAGAATAGAATAGAATAGAATAGAATAGAATAGAATAGAATAGAATAGAATAGAATAGAATAGAATAGAATAGAATAGAATAGAATAGAATAGAATAGAATAGAATAGAATAGAATAGAATAGAATAGAATTGAATAGAATAGAATAGAATAGAATAGAATAGAATAGAATAGAATAGAATAGAATAGAATAGAATAGAATAGAATAGAATAGAATATTTTATTTGCCAAAAATGTAGGTAATACATTAGGTGTTAAATACATTAATATGAATCCTTGTACATTTTGCCATTAAGGCGTGCAAATCTTAATGTTACAATAGTAATAAAATAGAAAAACAGTAGTATCATTTAGTGCCTATTTTAACTTTTATAATTATATTGCTTATTAACAATCAAAGAGAACCATCATTCAAAAAGTCTGCTATCGAGTAGTAACATTTATCAATTAAAAGATTTGAAAGCTGTTTCTTAAATATATTAAATGGTTGTTCTTTAATATCACTGGGAACCTTATTATATACAGTAGGGGCCATAACAATTACACTTTTCCTCAATAAAGTAGTTTTGTAAGATCCGGTTGATAATAAGTTTTGGTATTGAGATCTCAAACTAGTTGTCCTTTTTCTGGTTTCATGTAAGGATGGAAATAAGTGTTTATTCCTTTTGACAAATAATGATATTTCTAAAATATACAAGCATGGTAGTGTCAACAATTTGTGGAGTCTAAATATAGGTGCACAGCTATCGGTTGTTTTCAAGTTAAACATTGCTCTTATGCAACGTTTTTGGGATTTAAAAATGCTTTCCCTTTCGCTACAATTGCCCCAAAAAATTACGCCGAATCTTAATACTGCAACAACTAGACCGTGATAAGCAACAAGGAGTGTTTGAGTATTTACTTTTTTTGAAAGATTATAAAGCGCATAGGCAGATGTACTTATCCTATTACATATATAATTTGCTTGTGCCTTCTAATTTAATTGGCTGTCAATTAAAACTCCTAAAAATTTCGTAACATTAGCACTTTGTACAATTTGTCCATTATAATTAATGTTTATATCTGCCGGATATGTACGTTGATGGAAGTGCATAATTTTAGTTTTTTGAATGTTAACTAATAAGTTATTGTTATTAAGCCAGTTTATTATACTAATTAAGTTGTTGTTTATATCATTTTCGTAAGAATCATTACATCGGCAAATAAAATCATAGGATGGGGTGTTTGTCGAGGCAGGTCATTTATATATAATAAAAAAAGCAGTGGCCCGAGTATACTGCCTTGTGGGACGCCGAATTGTGTTTTTTTAGCAGTAGATTTGCACTGTACTTTAGTTTTGGTTTTTAAACAAATTTTGTCGATTTCCGTAAATTGCTTACGGTTTTCTAGATACGATTTTATTAAATTTAATGCATTTCCTCTGATGCCGTAGGCCTGAAGTTTATATAAGAGAGTTTCATGATTTACCCGATCAAAGGCCTTAGACATGTCGGTAAAGATTGCACATACCTGATTTTTTTCGTCTACATTTGGCATTATTTTACTGAGGAAATCAAATATTGCCATGTTGATATTTTTATTTTTCCTAAAACCATATTGCTCATCACACAGCACTAATTTTATTCAAGAAAGAATAAAGATATTCATATAGTACATTTTCTATTATTTTAGAAAACACCGGTACTAAAGCAATAGGTCTGTAGTTGGTCATATTCTCTTTAGAGTCTTTTTTATGAAGTGGCTTTATTATTGTGGTTTTTAAACTTTCGGGAAATATGCCATGATATATACTTAAGTTTATTATATGACTTAGCGGAGCGGCTATAGAACTAGATACAAATTTAATGACTTTAGTAGAAATACCATCATAGCCAAAGCTTTTTTTGTTTTTTAGTCGTTTGATCACGACCATAATAGCTTCTGGCGTCGTTGGGGCTAAAAATATTGACTGCAGGATGTGTTTTACATCTATGATATTTGTGGCTTGATGTTGAGGTATATTTGAAATTTCATTTATAAAAAAGTTATTAAACGCTTCTGCTATTTCCCTAGGATCATTAATTATTGAGTTGTGTTGCCTTATTTGAGATATGGGTTCTCTTATCTTCTTTCGATTATTAATAATTTGCCAAACTGTTTTAGATTTATTATCTGACTGGTTAGTTAAATAATTATTCTGAGATTTTTGCGTTAATTTGATAATCTTTTTAAATCTTCTAGAATACGTATTAAACAACTTTTTATTTGCATCTGTCGGATTTAATCTAGACTGCCAGAGTAATTGACGTTGTCGTTTACTACAGATACGCATTCCCCGTTTTACCCATTTAATTTTCTTTTCGGATCTAATTATAATTGGCTTGAGTGGGAAACATAGGTCATGCAGCAAAGTAAATATATCTAGGAAATTATCGTAAGCTTCGTTGGGGTTTTCAGTGTTATAAACATCATGAAATGACAAATTTTGGAGGTATTTTTCAAATTTTATGAGATTCTCCTTAGACGTATCCCTTACTTTTATTTTCCAAGATTTAATTTGGCAAGATTTATTGACTTTGAGTTTTATAACCTGTGCCGTATGATCTGATAAGCCAAAATCTATAATATTATATTCACATTTATGCTTGAAGTTATGGGCAAAATTATCTAAACAAGTATTGCTTGCTGGTCGCGTTGGTTCATTAATTACTAGTTTGAGGTTATAACTTAAAAGAAAGCACTTAAAATCCAAAGATATTCTATTGGTTTTCAAATTGTCTATATTATAGTCTCCAGACACCAATATTTTCGTATGATGATTGGTGCATAAATTTCTTAAAATAATATCCAAATTTTCATAAAATTTCATCAAATTAGATAACTTCGGCGGCCTATATACACATAACACAATCAAGTTTTGGTTAGTCAACTCAATGGCACAGCACTCTATGATGCCCGCTATGGACAATTTCATTATGTCTGGGAGTTGTCTATATTGATAATCTTTCTTTATTAAAATACAGGCTCCACCTCGTTTAATGTTACTTCTAGAATAGCATGCGGCAAGCTTATAATTAGGAATAGATAATAATTGTTCCTGGCCGGACATTATAAAGTGCTCAGTTACACATATGATATCTATAGCTATTTGTTTATTTAACAATTCCTGAATATAAACAGTTAATAGGTCTGATTTATTTATTAATCCGGCAATGTTCTGATGCATAATATAAATATGGTCAGAGAAAAAAATCTGAATGTGACTTTTTGGATGTATCTACTTTTTTATTACATTCAGATTGCAAAGAGAATAAACTTGCTATATGCAATTTTAAATTATGGAATACATTTCTCATACCTCGGTTATTTAGTTTCCTATTATATTTCGAAAACATAGTAAAATCGTATAGTAAGTCCAGATTCGAATCCAGTACTGTTGCATACTCAAAGGTTTGTAAATCTAAATAAAGTAAACTATTAAAAGTTTCAATACGCCAGTTGAATATAGCCGAGTAATTACTTAACTTGTAAGTTGGAAGACATAGTATGATATTAGTATTTTTTAAATCTAGTAAAACTTTTCTTAATTCTGTTACAATTTCAACGTAATTATTCGTCCTACTAAAGTCTTCTTCTCCAATTAAAATTACGCAATAGTCATTCATTGTATAATTTATAATTTTTTGCTGCAAGTTGTTAACAAGCTGAACTAATCCACTGTTTGGCGAAATATAGTGACATAACTGAAAGTTTGGAAAAGTTTCCTTAGCTATATTTAAAACGTTATTCGCTTTGTTCGCGCTAATAACACATAGCTTATTTGTTGAAGACTTTGGTGTAGATATAATGTTATCAGTAGCAATGTTGGAACTTGGTGATTTCTGAGATGAATACGTCGATTCCTGGTTATTTTGCCTGCTCAGTGAATTTATTTGAACATTTGTTGATATTGAAGTATCTGCGCGTATGCTCAAGGTTTCCGTATCCTTTACATTATTTCTCGAAGAGACTACGGAACGCCGTTTGCAACGATCCTGATGTGAAAACAATCTCTGTAATCTTTAATTCAAGCAGTAACAACACGTTAATGTTGGTTTTGAACCAAAATGCCGTTACCATAATATGCTATTAACTATCGATGTCATGTCACCTAACACATTGATCTCAAATCAGTGTTAAGTATCGATTCCCCGCAATTTTAAACGAAAATCTGTGACGAGACTTTTTATTTTATTTATGGAGGAGACTTTCAGTCCCGAAAACACTTATCCACTACTGCAGTGCACGAAGCTGCTGATAGTCACCAAGATCTACGAACAAAAGTCGTCTGAAATACAATTACTGTTGGCGGCTGTGTTGGAATTAACACAATTTGACTACAGTAATAAACGGGCCAATAGTGGCCACAAATATGAACCTCTTACATTTTAGAAACATGCGTTCCGGCCCAAAAGTTACATAAATTGTTGAGTACACTTGATGATGATGCCGTAAATACCACGCACGTGCACACACTTTTCAATCACTAAGTTAATTCGGTGTCGGGTGTTCGAACGACGCTCAGGAGGTCAAATCAATCGATGATGAAATAGACATGGGAAATGCAAAATGTAGAAGCTTGGCGTCACACTGTTCTGCTTCGCAAGAAGTTACCTATGTCTTAAATCTATTCAGTCTGAAATTGATAGCTCATAACCTAGGATGATGTATCTCTCTTGGTCCTAGCTCGTAACGAAATATAACATTTCAGAAACGTTTAACAAAGACGTGAAACTGACAGCAACAACTTCACAAGTAGGTACTACACACGTGTAAATAAATATCGAATACTTGGAAATAAGTAACCTAACTACCAGCGCTAGATTTTATTTATTCCCCGTAGTTGTTTCATCGAATCTTATTCTAGTCATATTTAATACACTACTTTTTGAGGCGTCACAGCTTACAACATTACATTTAGCTGGTAGTAGCACTTCTTTAGAAAATCGACATTGAAGTTGAAAAGAAATGAGCAACTTACACGATGTTGACTCGATACAACATTGCAGACAGCCGCACTTTTGGCGTTTACTGAACAACTATTATCGTGCCTGGGTAGAATGTCACTGACAGGGAAAAATTGTACCACATTGGATATAATTGAAACTAATGATTTAATATAGGTAATCTATCTAAATCCTCGATCTGTGGTCATCATACGACAATATGTCGAAACAGTGACCACTAAGCCTCGTAGAAAGCTATTATTTAATCGTGGATAATAGAAGAAATTGAATTGTGAAATGGCAGAATGTAATGAAACAACTGTGACAATGACTTATATCACAAAAGCTTCGATTATTCCCTTCACGAAGCAACAGGTTCGATGCAATGTATACTTTATAGTAAACATGTGTGTGATGGAAGGTACACGACGAAATATTATTTAAATCGTCATAGCGTATATGTCGAAGCGGGATTATCCCTAAGACTCCCGGTAAAAATAATTGAGCTTTAATTAGTAAATTGTTACCCGAGTTTTGTATAATTGCAATGAATGCATCCCGAACAAACATACAGACACAGTGATATAGTGCCCAGAACATTTGGAAATAATGTTAGTCTTAATGCCCTGATTGATCTCTTCCCTCCGTTTTTATATAACTATCAAGTACATGCAGCACCTATATCTCACAAAACGTGTTGTTATGTCGCGTGGTGCATACACAGGTCTGTGGCCAGAATTAAGCTAGATACAGAGCCTCAGGTACTCAAAACGTAACAGTTTCAGCCACATCCTTCGTTATAACAAATTAAATTTCAAATTGATCAAAAGCCTCGCTAAGACAATAAGTCAGGCTCTTTGTTCGTCCGACAATAGAAGACAAACGGCCGAAATTCTCTTATGCAGAGTAGAAATGAATAATCCGTTCTCTCTAGTGTTAAAACTGTCCACATACAACAATTTGGACACGAGCGAACTGTCGCCAAGTTGCCTACTACGAATAAATGGTCTATATTCAGTAAAACATCAGTCGAGACAATGAAGTTTAAAACACAGTCAAATATGTGAGAAATTGAAATATGATCTGTGATACCAGCATCCGATTGTAAAGACATCTTGACATAATTATGAGCCTGCAGCGTAATGATGTATACAGACAATGTTACGAACATCAGTGAACACGCAACTGTTGTGACGTCACGCACAAGGAACTGATGGCGAACATTGAACTATAACGTATCGCTTCATTCATTATTACACTTGATGTTGCATCAGTACGTTATCATTTCCCCGGGATGCTATGACGCCGGTTTGCACTGATTGAAAATTATTTTGATTGTATAATTGAAAGCGTTTGTCACAAATATATCTGGAAGTAAAACATGGCTGCGACCAAATAACATCCTACTTATAGATGTTACACATATTTTATTATGAGTAAATTTATTGCGAGATTTGAAATACACGTGAAATTTGCAAGATCAGTGTCGAACGTTTCAAAAACACAAAGGAATCCTTTTAAATACTTGATCTTTAATCAGTATAACGTCACTGGAGACTATGTTGTCCAAAAGATGATTGTAGAGCTTGTTCTGAGTGTCTATCAGTCAGAGAGCATTGTATTAATGTCAATATGTTCCCCAAGAACTCTCGCTATGAATCAATTTGGTATGTTTTCACGTAGGTCAATATAACCATCTCGCCATTCTTAGAATGACTATAAATGCCATGCTTGTAAAAACTCGTCATAATAATGTACGATTCTCGGATAACACACACAACTGTAGCTTGAATTAGGCTACACAGTACACACCGTGAGTGACTTCAGAAATGCCACCTTGACAGAGGAGAACGAAGACACTGTGATATTAGAACTTATGTCTCCTGTTACTTGAATTTGATCTATGATTGGTCAATCGTCGCTCGAAATGAATTCAACGCTGTTGAGGCATTATGTGAACAAACCTCGTTCTGAGTACACAACAGACAAACAGCGACATTTGATGTAAGAAATTGCTGACAGCTTTAATTCACATTTATAATAGTCAACGAACAACGTACAAGTTATATTGATAAGTACACGCTGCATCTACAGAGAAACGAATCAGCGCCTCGACATTAGGGTACATCGCTGAGTGTCATTTGAGTCAATAGTGTCCACAAAACAGTCACAATATGTTTGAGAAATTAATGTGAACTGAAATCGTATATTAGAATGCCGTTTGATAAATTCATGACGACATGAGCCACACAATTAAACTTACATCGTGTTTGCCACCCCAGTGATGGAAATGAGGAATTGTTCAATACAAGAAATATTGAAGCCAACCAAATAATGTGAACGTTGATACGCCACATCATTGCTATCAGAAATAACTATCCATTTTACGAATTGAATTGCTGACAAAAGTTTCAGTGACTCCTCCAGCTTCTCTGAGGAGGATGCCCCTGTAGATCGTGTTTCGTGATCGTAGTTTCCTCCACGTCCGATCTGGACGTGGAGGAAACTGCATAATTATGCGCCTTATACTTGTTTACTACCTGAATGGTTCAAAGTATGACTCACAAAAGTAAAATTACAATGCCTTAGTATATTTTATACAAACAGACATAAGGTAAGCGCATCTCAACGTTAGCGACTGTATGTATACACAAGGCCGGGGCCAAAAATTTGTAAAACTATTATAAAACAATAACTGTAGCCACGGCTTTTATACATTATAAAGTTATTATTTTTAAATAATACAGGGAACGATCGATTACAAAAATCTTCAATATTCAAGCCATAGTAATTATTAATTTTAATTTTCGCTTTTTGTATACATCATCATGCCTATTTTAATTTTAAGACATAAGTTGCTTTCTAAATATAATTTATTAAAATTAGGCCTTTAATCAGTACAAATGTAGTGCAAATCCATGAAATACGAAACTTCCTGAATCCTCTAAATTTAAGTATTAAAAAAATGGATATTAACAGAAATCCCAACAATTTCTCTTTCGGAGAACCGTCGGTTTAGTTTAGTTTTAGGTTTAGTTTTAGTCGGTAAAACATCTTCAATTTATCAAGTAAATACATTGCATTGATGTATTGAACCATTATAAAAGATAAGTTTGTGTTCTTAGGCAATCTTGGTATAGAAGAATGTGGTCCGTAGTTACTTTGACCGATATCACTATGTCGCCGTACTACGAATGACTCTAAAGGACCTGCTAAATGTCAAATTGTTCCCCAGGAAATCTGGTTTTGAATAAACTTCAAAGTCTGTTTTCACCTTGGTCAATATGAGTCGATAAGAGACCTGCTTGTAATAAACAAGTCATATTAATGTACGATGCACGTATTACACATTGCGAGTAGCTTCAGGAATGCCACTTTGACCGAAGAGAACGAAGTAACAAACACATTAGAATTTATGACTCCTCTTACTTAACTTTTGATCTTTAATCGGTAAATCGTCGCTCGAAGCGATGTCGACTCTGTTGGGGCTTTGAAGAAACCTCGTTCTGAGTACACCGGACAGACAAACACCGATGTGAGCTGCAACTAATTATTGAAAGCCTAACATTTACTATAAGCAATGAACAACTGACAAGTTACAATGATAAGTATACGAAACAAATCGATGCCTTGGCGTAAGGATACACAATTGACTGTAATTTTTTGCACTGAAACAATTAGCAGTGTACTTTTGTCACAAAAACCCTGAGGACACAATTAAAGGAAATTTATCGCCTACAAACATACACCCTTAACAGAGATGAAATTTCCTACTCATGAGTCTTCAGTATTCTCATAACTCAGACCATTCAAGAACACTAAACAACCACATTCATTTTCTAGGTACTTTATTTTAGCTTTTAATCATTGAAATATCGTTTGGTTATAAAGTCTGCTTGGTGGCTACAATATAAATTCCCGTATCAGTCAAAGTACCAAAGATAGAATTAATAACATTAAAAACCAAAGATCCCTTTAAATTCAGGTATGTTCTTGAGAACTATCTCAATTGTGCTATAAATATGTACAATGCTATAATAATCGAGGTTAAAAAAAATTACCCGTAAATCTAATAAACCCACTGCGTCAAGGTAAAAAAGAATATCCTGACATCAGCAGTGATTAATCTGGTGGTCACTTGATTGAAGACAAGTGTTTATGTTAGTTTAACGAATAAGTGCAATGACACTGCACACACATTATAAAGAATACTGAATCTTACATTTAATACACGACTGTGTTAAACTTCGAAGAACATCACCAACAACTTCATATCACGAATCGACTGAATCTATTCTGATCATCCTCTGAAGTATATGAATTTAGTCTATAATCAGTAAAATATCGTCAAGAATCTGACTCATACCGTTTTATATAAAATGTTCCTTTCGTGTGCTTTTGGGAAACATTGACAGGGGAAAATGTTTCTTAATGGGCAAAAAAAAACTATGATTGATATCGGCATACGTATGTACTTATTGCCTTAATATAAAAGAGGTCTTGAAACAGTTACGTTGTAAAAGCTTCAGTCACGTCCTGAATTAACATTATCAAATTGTACAATCTCCTCCAATAGGCAATATCAATCCCACATTGAAAATGGTCTTCCTTCACATTTGGCCTTGCGTCAAAACGGCTTTACGTTAAAATATTGCGTCGGATTCAGATATATAAATTCAGAAGCAAACTTCCAACGAGGAACCTACAGAGTGGCTTAACATTTGCCACAATTTGTGAGGATTCATAAAGCATAATATGTGGTAGCCCAGCCAAACTTAAACCAGAGAAACGTCAGAAATGGCTCTTAAAACACAACAGCTGCAGCCATACACAATTATCTAAATAATTGTCATATCGACTTAAATAGGCGGCATCGATGACATTGGTCAGACATAGTCAAATATGTGAATATTGGAGTGAGATTACATAATTTACACACCTATTTCATTCTTATTTCATTCTAGTTTTCATACGCAGCAGTTTAATAGAAATATTAAAGTATTGAAATTAAACTACAGTTTACGGATTTTATCGCGATATATTGGTTTCACTTGTTTTTACATTTAAACCGAATGATCTAGAAACTACATTTTTATTACTAGCCAACGTTTCGAATTCTTTACAGGATTCATGTTCACGGCAGACTGAGGTGGTATTTGTCTTTGTCTTGAATTTAAAAGTTATCTCAAAGTACCCGAACATTTTTCAACTATTGGTGTTACTATCTACGCAGAATATGCTCACTGTGTCTTGATGTCTTCTGGTGACTTTGTCCTTCTTGGGTTTCATTAGCCTGATAACAAGGTCCCAAGCTGGAGGAACATTCCAACCATCTTCCCTATTGAAATTAGGATGTTTTTTAATTTCAATAGCTTCTCGTATCATTCTTGGAATAAAGCTGTGTTCTTTTGCGAGTATCTGTGGTTTATCAAATCGCAGGTAATGGTTGGTTCCTTGTTCTACATGTTCACACACAGCAGACTTCGTCGAGCGTTTGTGTTTAATGTCAGCTATATGTTCCTTTAGTCGAATGCCTATGCTTCTCTTGGTTTGTCCAATGTATGAGAGCCCACACTCACAGTCTATCTTGTAAACCCCGGCCTCTTGTAAGGGTAACTGACTCTTGACAGATGGTAATAATTGGCTTATCTTCGTTGGCGGCTTGTAGAAAGTTTTGATTGAAGCTCGCTTCAAGATGTAGCCAATCTTGTCAGTCACGCCCTTGATGTATGGGAGGACAGCAGGTTGTCTCTCTACTGTGGCTGGCTTGTTCTTCGGGGATCTGTGACGTTGGCGCGGCGGTCGGAGCTTGTTGTCTTGCAGAACTTGCTTGACATGTTGAAGCTCGGCGTCCAGGTGTTTCTTGTCACAGATCCCCCGGGCTCTCTGAAACAAAGACATTCCCACGGTAGCTAACTGTTTAGGATGGTGGTGAGATTCACCGTTTAAGTACCTATTTGTATGTGTCTTTTTCCTATACACAGTGTGGCTCAAAGAGCTGTTTTTGTTCCTGATAACAAGTACATCTAAGAAAGCTAAAGAATTGTTTGCCTCTAATTCCATTGTAAATTTTATCTGGTTGTGAATAGAATTAAGATGGTCTAGGAATACATTAACACTATCTGTTGGTAAAATTGTAAAAGTGTCATCTACATACCGCTTGTAGAACCTCGGTGTGATGGTGGCAGTCTGCAGGGCTCCCGCCTCGAAGTCCTCCATGAAGATGTCAGCAACAACAGGCGATACTGGAGAGCCCATTGCCACACCGTCTACTTGTATGTAGTATTTCTCATCCCATAACAGATAGCCAGTTGTTAAACAGTGTTTCAATATTTCTGCATATTCCTCAGGCATGTTGTTCTCTATTAGCTTCCTTCTAGTTATCTCAATACAGTCATGTGCTGGTAAGCATGTGAATAATGACTGTACATCAAAACTAACCATAGTTTCCTTGTCAGAGAGATGTAGGTGTTTTATTTCACTGACAAAATGGTAGGAATCCTTTACATGCGCTCTCGTCTTGCCTCTGAGTGGCGAGAGAATCTTTGCAAGGTGTTGAGCCAATCTGTAGGTTGGTGCCCCTATTTGACTGACTATAGGGCGCAGTGGAGCATTTTCCTTGTGTATTTTCGGTAGACCATACAATTGGGGCGGTTTTGCACACGATGGTATTAAGTATTTCACGTCCAGATTCAGTTGTTCGGAGTATTTCTTCACAATATCACTCGTTTGCTTGAGTATTTTGTTGGTAGGGTCCGTCTTAACCAATTTATATGTACTTTCATCCGACAAAAGATTTTCCATTTTTTGTTTATAATCGGACGTGTCCATCACTACCGTTGCATTTCTCTTATCTGCTCGGAGTACTGTTAGTTCAGGTCTAGCTCGTAGGTTCTTCAGTGCGAAATACTCAGGTTTCGGTAGATTCCTTTTCGGCACTTTCGACTGGCGCAATACAGCAGAAACGTCTTGACGTATGGCCTCGAAATCTTCCTTACTCACATTGTTCTTTACTAGACAATCCTCAACGTTGCAAATAATGGTCTCATACGGTATTCTGGATGGAGTTATCGCATAATTTAAACCTCTCTTTAATACATTTTCAGTATTTTGATCTAACGTGTGTTTTGACATTGGACAAACCAAGAGAAGCATAGGCATTCGACTAAAGGAACATATAGCTGACATTAAACACAAACGCTCGACGAAGTCTGCTGTGTGTGAACATGTAGAACAAGGAACCAACCATTACCTGCGATTTGATAAACCACAGATACTCGCAAAAGAACACCGCTTTATTCCAAGAATGATACGAGAAGCTATTGAAATTAAAAAACATCCTAATTTCAATAGGGAAGATGGTTGGAATGTTCCTCCAGCTTGGGACCCTGTTATCAGGCTAATGAAACCCAAGTAGGACAAAGTCACCAGAAGACATCAAGACACAGTGAGCACATTCTGCGTAGATAGTAACACCAATAGTTGAAAAATGTTCGGGTACTTTGAGATAACTTTTAAATTCAAGACAAAGACAAATACCACCTCAGTCTGCCGTGAACATGAATCCTGTAAAGAATTCGAAACGTTGGCTAGTAATAAAAATGTAGTTTCTAGATCATTCGGTTTAAATGTAAAAACAAGTGAAACCAATATAACGCGATAAAATCCGTAAACTGTAGTTTAATTTCAATGTGTAACATTCGCGTAAACCCAAGAAAATATTAATATTAAAGTACCCATGAAAGTAGGGAGATATCTTGGAATGCGTCGCCATAATTGACATTTCAGATCAAGACATCCAATTTGGACGGATGAACGTTTGGGGACCGATTTTGACGTCCAAGCGGAGTGGCGAGCCTCTTGAGAACTCTTCGACCACCCCAAAAAGAGCTGATCGTGGACCCAAACACAAAACCCCCTGGTTTTGATGCCCCTCGTCCAATGTGGGTGAAACTAAATAGATTAAGAACCGGATACGGACGATCCAACTATCATCTTCACAAATGGGGCTCAGAGAGTCACCATCCTGCGAGTGCGGACTTGCGGAGAGGCCGACCAAACTCTAGCCCACGTCGTGAATGATTGCCCACTCCACCGCTTCCCTGGCGGTATGTCCGAGTTGCACCAGCTCTCTGCAGCGGCCAAAGACTGGCTAATAAACCTGAAAA
Organism: Euclidia mi; assembly: GCA_944739405.2. Lineage (NCBI taxonomy): Eukaryota > Metazoa > Arthropoda > Insecta > Lepidoptera > Erebidae > Euclidia > Euclidia mi. The sequence continues at coordinate 17,786,900 of OX123210.2, read as the reverse complement.
TAGACGTATAGGATCCAGCGCAAAAAATGCCAAACAAAATGATGATGATTGACATTTCAATGAGTAAAACAATTTCCAAAATATACATCATATAAACACTGGCTGCCACGACTGAATGGCTTTTATCTTCAAAGAGCGCACATCGAACATTCTTGGTCGTGAGAAGAACAAATGCGATAACACCATCAGCAAATTCCAGCACCCGCATCCTGTCCTCAAAACTATCGAAAATGGTCTTTAATCGGTGAAACGTCATTTGTCCACGGCGTCTAAGGACTCTATGTGGCAATGCATGTAAGCAATTATTTCGTGAACATATCAGACAGGATTTTCCCCAGAGTCGCTGAGTCATCACATTTAGTGATTTATCAGTAAGAGGCACTTGACGTAGCCATGAGATAACTTTGCCTCCATAAAATATGCAACACCTTTAGCGCAGAATTCTAGAAGCAATTTAAAGCCAGTTATAGGAAACGGTTACGCCAACTGATAAACTCTAGTAATTACTTGCACGTTAGTATAATTTACATCTAATTAGTATATTTGAACTTCACTGTACCTTAAAAGTTGCCATAACATAATTGTTTACTGACATATTTGAACGTTTTAATCTGTCACAAAATTGGACGTAGTTTCTGAAAAACGTTCCAGCCCACGAGCTTACCATTTTGAGATAATTGCAATTAAAGTTCAATCTTGTATTATTCTATGAAATTTTATATTTTAACAACCGATACTTTTCTATGTTAAAGTGGACATGAATTAGTTATAATTTTAGCCTATTTTAGACTTCCAATGTTACTACTTTTTTCAATATTCATAAAAATATGGCTGTGGCACGTTTTTGATTTATTGCAATATTCAAGTTACATTCAAAATTAAAATTTATACAAAACGTTCCAAACTACATGTATGACAGGGAAAATAATAATAAAACAAGATTAAATAGAAAAAATAATATATTTGTTGTGAAAAATATCTATGATTAATGTTCTTCTTCATCATCTTCAAAACCAAAGTCTTGTTCACCAGCACATCCTTCAATATAATCGGGTCCTTCCATGTACTGCAGGTTTTTAAAAAAAGACAGACAATCCTCAGGAATTAGACTAAACATTGACTTTAAGTCCTTTAATTTAGCCTGGGTAATAGGTTTTCCGTTTTGTCAGAGTGGACCAAGAAGTTCTGAGCTTAAAGTTAGCACACTTCCTTTAAAATTTCGCCCGTTGTACAGCTCTTGATATTCCTCAATATCAACAGATCTCATTAAAACAGAGTGAATATTATTTTTTCTTATTTGGATATGTTTGGTCTTTAGCCAGTTAACGGTTTCTCGGTTTCTGTTTTCTACTGACAATTCGTTCGGGACCTTTAGACATGGATTTGACATGGAGAAGACGCTGCCTTTACCACGTATTCCAACGTATGCGATATTTTATAAAAGACAACTCTGGTTTTATCATTGCGGCATTCATGTGTCTTCTACAAATACAGGATATTGTTTTGTTTGGGTGAGGGAGCACAAGAAGTTGGTTCCTATTTAAAAAAAATTATAAACGAAATAATCCGTCCGTTGCGGGGTCAAAATCGAAACATAGTATTTTTTTTATAGTATAGGTAGTAAAATTCAAAGTGATTTAAAACATTTTCAAAGTTTGTACATTGCAGAAGATTACGTGAATGTGATAAGGACTTGCACAAAAAAGAATCCTCTAGTGCCTATAAAGATGGAAAAAGAAGACTTTGTGAGCACTGAGAAATTTGAAAAAAATATAACAAACCGAAAGATGTTCAATAATAAAGTTAAAATTAATTAGCTAAAGACCAAACAAATCCAAATAAGAAAAAAGAATGTACACTCTTGTTTAATGAGATCTGTTGATATTGAGGAATATCAAGAGCTGTACATTTGGCGAAAATTTAAAGGAAGTGTGCTACCTTTAAGCTCAGAAATTCTTGTTCCACTCTGGCAAAACGGAAAACCTATTACCCAGGCTAAATTAAAGGACTTAAAGTCAATGTTTAGTCTATTTCCTGAGGATTGTCTGTCTTTTTATAAAAACCTGCAGGACATGGAAGGACCCGATTATATTGAACGATTTGCTGGTGAACAAGACTTTGATTTTGAAGATGATAAAGAAAAACATTAATCATAGATATTTTTCACAACAAATATAATATTTTATTTCTATTTAATCTTGTTTTATTATAATTTTTCTTGTAATAAATGTAATTTGGAACGTTTTGTATAAATTTAAATTTTGAATGTAAATTGAATATTGCAAGAAATCAAAAACGTTCCACAGCCATATTTTTATGAATATTGAAAAAAGTAGTAACATTGAAAGTCTAAAATAGGGTCAAATTAAAACTAATTCATGTCCATTTTAACATAGAAAAGTATCGGTAGTTATAAAATAAAATTTCATAGAGTAATACAAGATTGAACTTTAATCGCAGTTATCTCAAAATGGCTTGTGGGCTGGAACGTTTTTCAGAAACTACGTCCAATTGGCTGCTAACAAGTATTTAGTGATAATTGTATATTTTCGAGATGGATAACATTTATTAAAATCAAAAACGTCTCAAATGGTTTGGACCCTTGGTTTGGACCATTTTATTAAAATATTAAATCTACGGAGAGTGCACATTATTATTTTAAACAATAATGTTTCAAGTGGGTTGGAACGTTTTAGTGAAACATTTATTATTACAAAGGTCGTTCAGATTCAATAAATCAAAAACGTTTCAGATGAGTTGGAACGTTTTAGTGAAAATATATTTTACTAAAGTCCCTTAGATTAAAAAAAATCAAAAACGTTTCAGATAGCTTGGATCACATTTAAGAAAATCGTTTATGAGTTTTTCTTATTTTCGGGTTGTTCCAAACAGCTTGAGCTCTTTTAGTTTAATATTTATTACTATTCGCCATACATGTGGGTTGGGTTGCCATATCCTAATTTCATTATTAAAATGACAGTAGGGCCACCAAATTTTGACAGTTAGTAAATAGCAATCACGTGACTCTTTTGCTATCACTAGCTCTATTTTGAACAGATTGTGGGTTGGAACATTTTTCAGAAACTGCGTCCAATTTTTATCTGAATAACAACACAAGGGAAGATTGCAAGCCAGAATCGTTTCAATAAGTTTTAATGTTTTCTGGCAAATAAATTGGTCTCTAATCAGTAATCTATCATCCGACATCGCTCTCAAGTGATATAACTTCTAGGCGATTTAAATGCGTTATGTGCTGCTGCAGCTAACTTTTTTTGAAATTTAATATTCTAGGAGATACCGTAGGCGAGTTCACGAGATATATGTATAGAAAATGGATATATCTGCTTGTAAGTTATTTTGCACCGCGCAGGGAACCAACTTCTTTGATAGAGCTCAAAATGCTCAATAATAATATTCGGCGTTTCGAGAGGCATATTATTATGTGGCAAAATGTTTTACCCGTATTCTGTCTAGGAATTATTTGTTGTCTAGGAATTATTATAATTTGTTGTGGAAGAAACCTCGCTACAAAAAATTTGGTCCGCATTTACTTACACCAACTGGCCAAAATAAACATCTCACCGTGCTGGAAATGACTACAATGAACCTGCTGTCAAAAATGTTTCCTAATAAAGTATGATGCACAGATAGCACTCGGAAATGTAGCTTGAATTAGGCTGCACACCGCGAGTAGCTTCAGAAATGCCACTTTAACTGAACGAAAGCAATACTACAATATTAGAACTTATAACTCCTGTTACTTGAATTTCGAAGCGATGTCGGTTCTGTTGAGACTTTATGTGAACAAACCTCGTTCTGAGTACACAACAGACAAACACCGACGTGTGATATAAGAAATTGTTGACAGCTTTTATTCACATTTATAATAGTCAACGAACAACGTACAAGTTATATAGATAAGTACACGCTGCATCTACAGAGAAACGAATCAGCGCCTCGACATTAGGGTACATCGCTGAGTGCCATTTGAGTCAATAGTGTCCACAAAACAGTCACATGTTTCAGAGATTGTAATGTGATCTGAAATTGTAGAATGTCGTTGAAAAGACGCGTCCACGATGGCACGAGCTGCACAATAGATGCACATACTGACAAATTGGTAAAAGGTAGTTCAATGAAAGAAAAATTTAAGTCAACCAAATTATGTTGACGTTTATAGGCTGCATTTTCGCTGTCATAGAAGAATATAACTATAACGACTTGAAACTGCGAAATCCACGCTAGAACACCATCACTTTAAGTACTGTAGTATTCTATACGAAATTGTAATTATTGATCTTAAATCAGTAAATCATCGTCAGTAATCGGAATTTCGGCATCGTGTCTATGGCTGGATGGTTAAAAAGTGAAATCTTTACATTTTCTTTGACTTTGTCCCTTCAAAGTGCGGTTGTACTACTGTGATCAAAGACTGGGTTGGTTTTATTTTAAGTGAACCTATAAAAATTATTAAACCAGCGACTAAACAAAATGGTGACTTTTATTTTAGACCCTCAATTTTCAATTTCTATCAGCCTATTGCAGTCAGATATTTTGTCGATTACTTAGTAGTCGACAAAAATCAGTACCTAGCAATTATTTAGATTAGTTCCGTGGCCGAAAATATGGTAGTTAGTTAAAACACAATAGCTGCAGCTACGTCATATAGTCTATAGTCATCTATCTACTACGAAATATAGAGAACAATATTTAAAATAAATGTAATATTCCTGACTGACTCTAGTCAATTACTCGTTACTCATATGTGAGTACTTTTTTATAAATTTGGTAATAAGTACGTTCTCCTTGATATATAATAAAGATATATTTATTTCTGCATTTTGGTTGTTTACAACACTTATAGAAGTCAAAATCCTATTCTAGACGAAGCCGGCTTTTCCTAACTAAATGGTCCTCTTGACAAGAAAAGCCGGCACAAACTCAGAGTCATTGCCTTAATGTATCGAAAAAAAAATACGCGTACTCCCAAATGCAATCGTATGCAGTCAGGACGAAGTCGGACGAAGTTAGCGTAGACCTATTGAGGCAATTAACTTTTTTGCTTGACGGATAATTCTGGATATATGTAGCATGGGACACGGGAGTCCAAAAATCTATAAATAAATGCGGTAAGGTAACGACACTGATGACAATTCTGATGAATACAGCAAATATCGCAAATGAACGAACAGCGAGCACGAAATTACAAGATTATAGCATATTAAATTACTTTGATATTTAATCAGTAAAACGTCACCTGACACACTCCCCATCTCTTTATGACTATGAGATAATTAAAGACCATATCAGTCAGTAGCAGTACACGAAACATCAAGCAATGTATGTATGTTATAATGTGTCATAAACACAAAATAGGCTTATGAAATACCAGCTGGAAGGCTTAAATGCTGCGATCCCGTTGTATCATCCAGTCACATACAAGACCTACCAACCGTAACAAAAACTGTGCCAGGACAAGGCAGTCCTTATAAACATACTAGAGGACGGCAGCAGCTACGCCTGCTTTTTTTTTAAATTTACCCGTTTTGGCCGATCCCGTGTGAATTTCGGGAAATCCCTTCTTAGTGCACCCCTACGGTCCCCAAGGAACATACATGCCAAATTTCAGCTTCCTGCGCCCAATAGTTTCGGCTGTAGCGTGTCTGTCAGTCAGTCAGTAACGCAAGGATTTTATATATTAAGATTGGAGATGAAACCATCGTGGCCACACACAAGCCGGGAGTTATCAAAATTGTACTGTTATTACATCAAAATAACAATAACGGAATTAGTACATGCAATTCTTACTCGTAGTATGCAATTTGTGCACTAAGGCATAATCTGGTCTACATTTAAAATATCTAAACCTTAAAATACAAAAGTATTTCTGTGAGAAATGGCTTTGTGAAAAATAACTTGTACCTATAGTGATTCTTATGTCACCAAACAACTTGATTATTCTTAGTAAACTTGGTCTTTAATCAGTATCACATATGTAGAATACATTGATTGACAGTAATCAGCAATATCCAGAATTATAGATTGAATGACACAAAAATTTTGGTAAAATGGTGACTGAGCAAACTTTATCATCTATTTTACAGTAGCCCTGCATACAGAATAAGTCACGAAAGTTCACACGCACGTGAAACCTATACCTATACCGTGAATATTACTTGACATTGAGAAAATGTCAAACAATTCCTTGATTTGTTACAGGAAGGTAATTTCTTCACCAAGATTACCAAAAAATAGTTTATGAAACGATATGGACAAATCATATCTAAATGATGATATAGTATGTCACAAAACCCTAGACACTACATTTACAATCAGTAAAATATCGACAGAAGTCAAACTATCACCATAATGACATGTAGTCTATGAAGTATCCGCTACATGGCTTAAAATCTGCAGCTATTACCAACAAGTGAATACGTATAATATAAAGCCACTGAAAACGTAAATGCCGTGACAGACTCTCGGACTGAAATTTTCTAAATTTTACTATCATCAGCTAATGATACTAATTCAAGATATGAGATACAGCAGTGTGATTCTGTAAGACTTCATTCTAAACTTCGAATCTGAATCCGCTGTGAGTTTCTTGATTGGCATTCTTAAACTCCGTTGATAATTCGAATCTACACTAGCGCTACTTTTGCGAGCATGTTTGCGGGTTGTTGTCTGAATTTTACAGAATCGACGTGCAGTATCGCACTCGACTAGTTCAATTCTCTACATTTTCTCCTTTTACTGCATTCCAAATGATTAAATAGGATGACTTATTAAATACTCTTTTACAAAAAGACGTTTCTTCCTCTCATATGGTAAATGGCCAAGACAGTGGCTTTCACAGACAGAAATATTGGAAAATTAAACTTTATACTTAAGTACCCAGTTGAGATGAACTGATAAAAATGCTGAAAGGCGAACTATCATTACAATCCTGTATCGAAATATCGACTATAACATAAACCACCTACTTAAGCTACTAAATAAAAAGACAAAGTTTTCTTAGGTTCCAACTCTCTCACACTTGATCTTTAAGTAGTAAAAAGTCTCGTTTGCAAAATCCTAATTAGAATCAATACCAAAGCGGCCAATAATATGTTTAATCAGTCATCGAAATGACCTAAAAATGTGGGATTTGACTTTGCGTTAAGTAAACTTGGACCAACCATAAGAAGTTACCACGCTGCTCACAGTCACTGAGAACTATGAAATTCAGCAACTTGAAAGTTCAGTTGTCGGCTGCGCTAGAATTATAAATCATTCTACAAATATCATTTACTAAACTTCCAAGTGATCACATCTAGACTGTGACCAAGAAAATTGAATATAAAGGCAAGTTAACACTCATGGGAATTAACCCAAACCACCCAAACATAAAAATGACCTTGAAAATTGTAATTTTTTTTAATCCTCGATCTGTAATCAATAATACCACGAAACAGTGAAGGCAGCTTACAAACACAATTGTTACGATATTCCACTAAGAATCGTAGAAAGTCATTATTTCATCGTGGATATAAGAAATTGAATTTTGAAATGGCAGAATGTAATGAACTAACCGTGGCAATGACTTGTATTACAAAAACTTTGATTATTACCTTCACAAATCAACAAGTTCGGTGAAGTGTCTACTTTATAGTAAAAATGCGTGACCACACACTATGGCGAATGAACTTTAAATATTGTATTATTCCTCATGGCGTCTATGTCGAAGCGGAATTATCCCTAAATCGCTTGATAAATAAATTTGATCTTTAATCAGTAAATCGTTACCCGTGTTAAGCAACATTACAATAAATACATCCCGAACAAACATACAGACACAGTGATACAGTGTTCAGAACATTTGGAAATGATGTTAGTCTTAATGCCCTGATTGATCTCTTCCCTCCGTTTATACAACCATCAAGTACATGCTGCATCTATAACTCACACAACATCGCGTGGAGCATACACAGGTCTGCGGCCAGAATTAAGCTAGATACAGAACCTCAGGTACTCAAAGCTTCAGCCACATCCTTTGTTATAACAATCTAAATTACGACACAGCCTCGTATAGACAATATGAATCCAACATTAAAGAGGCCGCAAGGATCTCGATAAATATAGTTTTTGCGTTAAAGCAAAATTCGAATAAATGTTGCGTTGAAATTCAGAGATACTTTTTTTTTCGGTATCAACCTTGTGTCCGTTGACGATAGATCCACAGGGTGGCTAAAGAACTGTCACCAGGTGTACTAATTGCAATAAAGTACCTGCTGTGTGACTGGGACAATTGGAAGCTTTTCACGATTCAGTGGTGAGTTTAGTCTTTACGAAGAAATCACATGAAATAGTTTTTTATCTGTGAAATTAAAATGTTCTAAGTTAGTAATACAGTTAATTTGCACCAACTACTAACTACCGACTTAAATTCAAGCGTTGACGATGAGTGAAACTGAATCTGTTGATCTTTAATCAGCAAAACGTCATTCAGCATGGGACTTTCATCTACCGTCCCCTACGACTTCGAATGTACATATGTACATATGCTTATCTTTTCCCTTTTACGGTTAAAACGCAGTTTAGAAATACTTATCCGCAAACTAACCCATCCCAAGAAAGTTACCGAAGATATTTTTATGAGATATCAGATTATGTCCAGTCCGAAGATGTAAAATGATAATAGTATATCATGGTTTCATTTTGTCTGAGATACATCGATTTACAAACGTTTTTAATACAGAAATAGTGGTCTTTAATCAGTACAGTCACGTCAGGCGTCCATCTTTCAACATCCAAAACGTACTAGCCGTAACTATAATTAAGAATACACACACCTACTACCTACGACCAAAAAGATCAAGAGACTTTAAGCGAATTTGGTTTTTAATCAGTGCAAACTTATTATATAAAACGAGTCAATTCCTCGATACAAGAATACATTGAAGGCGTTTTGAATGTGGACTTCACAGGCACATATCATCACAGAAATTGCAATGTGATGCAACAAAGACAAAGCTACGATTATAGCACCATGAACTACACAATACTACACGTCGTATGCTTGTTGGCACATACAAACCATGAACAAAAACAACACATGTCATGTAAACCCAACGTGACACCGTGATAGTACAAACTATGAACTTGTTCAATAACATCAACATCCAAGAAGCAATTTGTGGATGTAGTCATAGCAGTTTTAGCGGTCGTGATCTTTGACTAGATCGAAATTATTTTCTTCACAAGAAAATAAAAAATTAAAGATAAAATGTCTGAATATTATTTATTTTGTATTTGATCTTTAATCGGTAAAACGATGTTTAGCATTGCCCTCCTGATAATACGATTATTTTGTATGTACTGGCCACTACACATGTTTGGCAATTCACGAGCACAGTAAAGGTCGTGAAGAGAAAAAATAGGTACCACAATGATCATGTGGGTGTAATATTACACCTCTGCCTACCCTTTCGGGGATACAGGCTTGAGTCTATAAAAATAAATAAAAACAATGATCACCAGAAGGCCACTTTACAGACCAGGCCCTGGGTTATCGGAGATTTCACATTGACTCAAATCAAAAAACTAGGTGACAATGGTCTCTACAAATAGTCCAATATGTTTATTTTTTAAATATTGTTGTTAAAATGCAATAGTACAGACTGGATAATGACTATATAACATCATTTTAACTTCCTAATTTTTGCACAGGTTACATACACAGAGTTTCCTAAGCCTAATTGAAGTGAATTTGTATACACTAATAGATATCACTGTTTCCTAAGATTCAGGCCTTCATAGCCTAGTTTAGGAGATAGGGTCTTACATTTTATAACTCTTAGTTTCACTAATAATGATATTTTATGTTTTGAAATTGTACCGCTGTGGGTTGTTATTAATTAGGTAATAAATAAATTTATTACTATTATTATTTATGCACCGAATGCTTGTTTTTAACCGCAATGGTCAAAACTGATAATTAAATAGTAAATATAATTATTTAGACCGATATTCGAAAGAACAATAATTAGGACTCGTTCGGCACTCTCTCACCCCTATCTAGTAGTATTTAGTATAATGTGGTTACCCTGAACGCTGACGTAACAAGATTTTTAAAATATGAAAACAAAGGTGATAAGTTTGATAACAGGATCTCACCGCATTCTATATGACTATAAAATACCTATTGCGCGACGTATGTACACAATATTTCGTGTAGGATCCACGGACCATTCGTAGGACTGTCGCCAGAATTGTGATAATAATTGACAAAGTCGAGATGCAGGCGCTTAGTGTTACGATGTGATGTGTGAACTAAGACAGAGCACACAGCATCATATCTTCACCAAAGTTATCTGAAATTGAAATGTGAAATGTTATCACTGATTTGTATGGTAACAATTATACAAATACTGATTTGGCCAACAGACTTCAGGTTTACACCCTTGATGAATACAAGTCACCAAACAACAGCCAGAAATTGCTTACCATCAGACGATCCGTCTACTCGTTTGCCGCCTATTACTTAAAAAAAGAATGTTATATAATAGCTGTAGCAATGTAACTTGTATCACAGAAACTTTGATTACTCGATGCACGAAACATCAAGGCCAATACAATGTCTACTTTATAGTGGACAGATCCGTGTTGTATACATCGGTATCTAAGACAAGATTGATACACAAACACAACATTCCAAATGTCGTCATAGCGTTTATGGAGTGGCATAACCGTTAAGGCTCCTGATAACAAAATTAGATCTTTAATCAGTACGTACAACGTCACTTGGGCCATGCAACATTTCAATTAATGTTTTTGGAACAGCCATATACAGGGCAAATTATTTCCCAAATCTTTGAAGCATGTGTAGACCGACACGCACTTTACCAAATGTTTTTAAAAGTGGCAAGTTTTCAAGATTTGCTCACTTTATATGCGTTCTGTATAAACCCAGTGCTAAAGAAGACATCGTATAATATAATGTTGGTTGTAGTCATAACGAGGCACAATTGAAGCATTATATATCTTGGTATTTAGTTATTGAAACGTCAAACACCCTTTCTTGCGTCATCTATATATATAACCATAAAATCAGTAACAATTGTTGAGGCTCCACAACGCATTCATAGGACCGTACCCAACATTGGGCTAACTGGTTAAAATACTGTAACAGCAGCTTCGTCCTCAGTTGGGAGTTTTAAAATTGAAGTATTGACTGACATATTGAAAATGAAAGTCGACTGATACAATCGGCTGAGTTGAAATAAGCTCGAATACATGCAACGTGGTCGAATTCAACTTACCTTTGATAGGGTTATAGCTTCTTCTTCTCATTGAGGTATAATGTTCCAAACATTAGTAACTGCGTAGTATACACTAGATGCAGTCAAGACTCCAAACAAACTGCTTTATGTTTTAGGTATTCAATTCAAATCAGTTAAGGAAACGAACTCTTTCTATTATACAGAAACATTGCATAGGGACAAAATGAGACACGAAGGGCCTCAGGCCAACTATAACATATTTAAGAAGTGACAAAACTGTGAATTTCCCCTTTTTTATATCGGAAGAGCTTTTGCCCTTCTTATATAACCTGCTGTTCAGGGTGGTATTGGATCATGGCTCTTTCTATTATAAATATTTGGTCTTCAATCAGTCCAACGTCGTCTGGTGTAAACCGCAATGAATTCACCATAAACCTTATAAAAGTTATAAGTTACATTCAATTGACATATTATTAATATCTTCGATTATTTCGTTCAAGAAACATCAGGTCCAGTACAATTTCAAAATCACACTAAATATAATAAAATTATTATCTGCGATGTGTTGTGATGTTACTGCAGGTTGTTACTATAACCACAAGTTCGTTGGTTTTTCTCTTCCGTGGTTGTTGCGTCGCATCGGATCTGACCCGTGTCATTATATATATATATATATATATATATATAAATAAATAAAATAAATGCATGCGTAAATATGATTTCTTCTCGAAAATAGCAAATATGTTGATGCGGGATTATCCTTAAGACGCCTATTAAATAAATGTCTGCTTAAATTAAATCAGTACATTGTTACTCGGGACTTGCAATATTTCAATAACACATTACGAACAAACAAAGATTATAATGCAGTTCTCAATATAATTAAAAATTCATTTGATATTTATTTTAAATGAATCATCTTTTCCCGACATTTATATGACCAGAAAGACATGCGCATTCCAAACGAAACTTACTTATGACTCCTGATCCTTTAATTTGATCTTAAATCGGTAAATCGTCGCTCGAAGTGATGTCGTCTCTGTTGAGACTTGATGTGAACAAACCTCGTTCTGAGTACACAACAGACAAACAGCGACATTTGATGTAAGAAATCGCTGACAACTTTTATTCACATTTATAATAGTCAACGAACAACGTACAAGTTATATTGATAAGTACACGCTGCATCTACGGCGAAAAGAATCAAGGGTACATCGCTGAGTGTCATTTAAGTCCATAGTGTCCACGAGACAGTCAAATGTTTGAGAAATTGTTATGTGAACTGAAATTGTTGAATGAAAACGACACTACACATTTTTTTCACTTGGCATAGATCCCACATGACTAAAGCCAGGATTTCGCTTCGCTACACCAACATGTGATCGAATTTATAATCACTTCAATCAAGCAACATTTTATTTTGTACAAAAGCTCATAAGTGCCTTAGACGGCCACTCGCTTCTAATATAAATAGTACTAAGTTCTCTATATAAAGGAACACTGTAATAATCACGGTTCCTTATACAAATGTTAAAACCCGTAAATATTTTATAAAATCTTGCCATAGGCACCGAAACAATTTCACCGAAACTTTAGTGATGTGTAAGTACTCTAATGAAGTGCTAGGAAGACAAACGAGCCTGACAACATTTTGGGACCTTTGTCCAGCAGTGGAACGTTGGCTATTAGAAAGAATACAAAATGTATATTTTTTATTTTCTTATGTTTTTAATAGATCAGCAAATTGCAACAGTGATCACCGGTTGGAAGCACGATTGTAATCCTGGCTGTACAGGAAAAAAACAAAAACAATAACGAACAGATTTGTGGCTACAAATATATTTATTGTTAGTCTTTAATCAGTGAATCGTCTCGTGACCCTAAAAGCCTATTTGCTGTACAGTGCGCGATCAACCAGCTATCACAAAAAGTGTCTTTACTAGAAAAATAACAAGTCACAGAGCATCAGTCATCCCATAACTACGACTCGTAAACCCTACGCTGAAACGTCGGGAGGAAATACAAAGCATTTTACCTTACGACTTACGACCCATTACATCAATATAAGTAAAATAAGAGAGATTTGAAAGATCCTCTAAAAAATAAATCACCTAAACGATCTCTTCGATTAGAAGAATCCAAATTATAGTATCACTATACTCGAAATACATTGACACTTTGTAACCTCGATACTGACTGACTGAATGCCAGTAAAAATTAACAAACTCTTTAGTTCTCCAAAAACCGCGACCGAAAGTCAAATTATTCAATGAACATACTCTTTAGTAGTCCAAGTAGATGTTTCTTCGAATCTTATTCCAGTTATATTTAGTATAGCTTTAATTCTTGATGCAGAACTTTCAATGTATCACAGCTACATTTATCTACAACATTACATTTATCTGGTAGCAGTACATACATATATATGAAAATATGATAGTCATCATGTTAGTAAACGTTCTAATAGCAATAAGAAACAATTAATGTGAAACTTGACTCAGCAACTGGGAATAGTCGCTCTAAGTTATCGGCATATGTTTCTTATTAAAATCTCCATAGAAAACAGTTGGTATTGGACCAATATAAACTTTTGACTGGGAAATGAAAGTATTCCCGACTGTTAAACAGGAATTTTTAAAATAATTCAACTACTTTGTGGCTTTTTGGGTATCTCAAAGGAAATCACTTGACAAATTTCATCCCTGAAAATCGAAAATGTGTCTCCGATTAAGTAGAAGCTGAGTTGGTTTATAACTCATCTCAATACAAAATAGTTTCTATAATAAAAACGAGCATATTGCTCGATACCGAAACATCATCATAGATCTGTCAGAATGATCATGACGGTGGTCGTTATAACATGGTATATAACGCAGCCGTGAACGTGAGTGTGTAACAATATTACGATGAGGAGAATTACTAACATTGGCAGATTATCAATTTGGCATTTTGAAATGATGAAACCTGGCATATAGATGCATCGAGATAAAAAACGAAAGGCGGAGACGTGTAAAGCGTGTGCACTAAACAGCATTTGCCTCATTATAAAACATTTGATCTTTAATCAGTATAACAATCAGAATACTACTTCAAGCACTGTAGTTTAAAGAAGGTTGTGATGGGACCTTTGCTAAGTACCTATATAATAGTCAGAAATTGTCGCATTTATTACCAATGAATAGGTCCTAGAAAACTCGCATTTTTTATCTAATTCGTTAGTTCACAGTACCTAAATTAGGAAAAGTAGTTTATCAAAGGGCGCTTATTAGGTTACTCTTACATTAGCGCATTAGTACGGGAAACGTATAGGTATCATAAATATTACCTCTTTGATATTAAGAAAATGTCAAACAATTTCTTGATAAACTACAGACAGGTAAATTCTTCAACTCGACTACCAGAAAACAGCATGGAGAAGTGATATGTAAATGGCGACGTAGTTTGTCACAAAACCCTGGACACTACATTTACAATCAGTAAAACGTCGTCGGAAGTCAAACTATCCCCATTGTGTAGACTATAAAATATCCGCTAGAGGACTCAATAGCTGCAGTTATTACCAACACTTGGACAGAAGAAGTGAATACTTATAAAGCCAATGAAAACGTAAATGTCGAGACTGACACTGAGTATACAATATATAAACGTACTGCACATGAGAAGTTCAATTCTTTACATTTTCTCCTTCTATGAAATCCCAAATCACATAGCATACAAATGTCCTAAATATAAAACGGACATTGAATATGGTAAAGTAAACTACTCGATCCGTGGTCATTATACAACAATACAACAAAATAGTGAAAGCAACTCACAAACACAATGATTACGAAATTCCACTAAGGTTTGTAGGTAATCATATAAGATCGTGGATATAAGACTTTGAATTGTGAGATAGCAGAATGTAATGAAATGACCGTGACAATTACTTGTATCACAAAAAAATCTTCGACCATTCCCTACACGAAACAACGAGTTCGGTGAAATGTCTACTTTATAGTAAACATTTGTGATCCATACACGATAATCAATGACAATCCACGCGGACGAAGCCGCAGGCTTCAGCTAGTAAAATATAAAAAGTAGTTAATATCAAACTACAGATAGAATTTAGCCAAATTTAGACGATCTGTTTCGTACCTAACGTGAATGTTGCGCACCAGAATTTTCGTGTCTTAATGAATTCCAAGAGTTTTCCAAGTTATGGAAGTTCCAACAGCATTTATCTGGATCTTCGATTAGATGAATCTGGTCTATAATCAGTGCATACTTAATTGCTAGGAATAAGTAATGATCCAGGGGTATCGCTATTGCGATCAAAAAGTTATGATGTAACGTAAGCACGACGTTAGAGACACACTTGATGGCTGAGATAAATAACTGGCATCTGTATGAAACTGCATACTGATGCATATTACTGTTCAAGTACACATACACAAGCAAGTAAGAAGTTCGACATTGTCTCGGCAGTATTCAGAGAATTATGTCTTCCATCAATAGGACGCCACCGGAAACTTTCAATATATACATTTGCTCGAAATACGACACTTCATAGTAACTTGGCAATACCCTCACACAGATATGAGATTATCGTGCATCTTTGACATAATTATGGCTTGAACTTCTCTTTTTTAATGTTTAATAAAAATGTAAAGCGAAATCCTTCATAAATAAATGATAATAGTCCAGCTGTGCTAATAACTACTCTTTGATTAATACATTTGAGCTACTGTATGGTGACAGATTAAGAATACAAAGTGTCATTACGCCATTTCATTACGTAGTTTTCGTAGAAGGCGACTTAGGAAAATTCGAGGAAAATAGCCAACTCATCTGGTCAGCGTGGTGTATTAGGCCAAAACCTTATAATGACTCACAATGCTACTCTGGAACAAAAAATGCGAGGCTTAAGTTCAGGAGTAGACATATTATCTTATTTATAGACCTTCGTAAAATTACGACGGAAATAGAAATTGAAAAACTTACCTGAATGCGTAAGGAGAAGGAGCGAAGGACAGACGTATGACAGGTCAATGCGTTGAACTTTAATCAGTGAAACATCATCAAGTGTCGATCTACGGCTATCGACTGTACCGCTCTTGGGAAACCTTGGCTGTAAATGGTCCGCTATTACTCAGAAAAAGAGAACAGAAGTTCCATATAGGCACACAGATGATATAGAAGACAATATTACAATATAACTTATGATTTCTGTTACTTGGATTTCTGTTTGTTTAATCAACTTAGTTATGAGTATACAATTGGCAAGCGACAAGGCTGTTCAGTGACAAAATGTTCCGCAAGATCTCTCGCTGTGAATAAAATTAATCCCTTTTCAGGTACGCCAATATCACCCTTCTTTGAATGACTATAAGGGACATGTTTGTAAAAATACGTCGTAACAATGGTGTCCGTTTCGATGGCGTGGCCATGATGTTTTTATTTTTTTTTAAATGTTGACATGATTATGTAAAAATTTGTAAAAGTAGACTCCCAATTTGTCAAAGCTATGGTTTAAAAGTTATAATGGTTTGAACGTGGCCACGCCATTGAAACGCTCCAAACCGCGCGGCCACGGAAATCTTTAAAACTAAGCATTGCAGAGACCTGACATTTCGGTAAGTAACAGATTGAATTTGTAAAAAAATTGTAAAATATAGAAAATCATGTGTGAATCAGTTAACTGCCATCCAACATTGCACTCTTATCAATACTTTAAGACGACGTGGAGGGCTGTTAATTATCGTCGACAAAATTTACTTTACTGTGCCCATTGATGTACAAAAACGCTTTTTTGTAAATCAATGACTTTTCCTCACTTATCGTGCACACTGTAAATGTTATACGAGTGAAAACAATTCAGTTATTATGCATGCACTAATTTTAGAATTTGTTCTAAATGTTTAAACTTTGATCTTTAATCTGTGTAACGTCATTCGGTACATCAGTATAAAAATTATGAAGTACCTGTTAGGCAGCTAAATTCCCGCCACAACTTTCAGAATTTAATTAATTAATATTCATATTCATTTGCCAAATGGACGTAATCTTTAATCAGAGTGAAGGAACGTTGCAAAATGTGTTAGGTCCGACCAAGTCAATATTCAAGGAAAAATGATCCATGACATTTTTACATGAGTTAACAGAATCGTGATTAAAAATGACACAGCAAAAGAGTCTTAGTGTTTCTTAATGGCATTTAAAGTTTAATAGCTGCAGACAAAAATTGGCATTATGTTAATTCTTATACCAAAAGTATCGAGTAAACCCGTGAATACATCATCTAAATCACACAGTAGTGGAACCAGCTTGGGTTTAAAAGTATTCAATGGTCACGAAGGGGCAATGTGAAAATTACCGGGCCATGGCAGAACAATGTTTGGGAAACACTGTTATAATGTATTAGATTACTGACTGATGCGCTTCCTTGGGACTTTGTTTTAATATTTTTAACTTGTCACTCATTGAGCGAATCGCAACAGTTTAGGTACTGTTACTTTACGTCGATCTTCTGTGAGAGGGTAGTACTTCCCCGGTCGAGCCGGCCCATTCATGCTAAAATCAGCAAGGCTTTACTACCTTGGCAATAGCAAAAGTGTTATGTAGCTGGTCGCTACAATCTTAAATCAATAAAACGTCGTAGGGAGTCGCGGTTTTGCCATCTACTGAAAACTCTGTCATTAACAATGAATAATTGTCATACATTGGATATAATTGAAACTGAATCATTAAAATTGACCTAAAGATACAACTGAGATTGAATTATATACTTTCTAAATCCTTAGTAATCATTCAATGGAATACGACGAAAGAGTTAATGCAGCTACCAACACAATGATTACGAAGTTTCATTAAGCCTCGTAGAAAGTCATTATTTCATCGTGGATATACCTAAGAAATTGAATTGTGAAATGGCAAAATGTTAGAATAACTTGTATTACAAAAACTTCGATTATTCCCTTCACGAAACAACAATTTCGATGCAATGTCTACTTTATAGTAAATGTGTGATCTTTACCTAATCGATAGCCAATGACAATCAATGCGAATAAAGCTGCGGCCACCAGCCAGTAAAATATAGAAATAGTAATTATCATATAACAGATAGGTAGTATTTAGCAAAGTATAATCGGTCCATTTCGATCTTTACGTGAATGTGACGAACAAGAATTAACGCTACGTTTTATTGAATTCCAACAATCTTCAAAGTTGTGCAAGTTCCAGTAGCATTTATCTGAATACGTAACGTACGAAAGTATAAAATTTGAGCAATAATCAGTACATCATCGCTAGGAATAAGAATTGATTCAAAAGTATCGCTATTGCGATGAAAAAGTTAAAATGTTACGCAAGCACGACGTGAGATACACACATGATAGCAGAGATAAAAAGCTGCCATCTGAATTAAACCGCGTTAGTTACTGTTAATGTTTACATACACAGGCAGTGGCGGATCTACGGGGAGGTGAACCGGGGCACTTGCGCCGCAGCGTCAGGGGAATTTTGAAAAGCCTGCCCCGGTTCTGATACGGACAAGGCCAAGTTCATATTCAATGAAAATATAATGCCCGAATATTTTTTTCGAAATAGACAAGGTTTGCGTATCGGATATAGGTCGTCGCGAAAATTGCAGTGAGATAGATACAACTTTGGGGAGAAAGTACCAAACTACCAGTTATGTCTTATCGTTTAGTAATCTGTGCCATAATGTCATCACGTACTTAAAAACCCGAGCCGTGCAACATGACGGTGAAGCTAGCTCACCGACTACATGTCACTCAGAGAGCTATGTCATCAAGGAGCAATAATTATGGTCAATTGACCAGTAGTATTGATACTAGCAGCTGACGGACAAAAATGCTGGAACGAAATTATCCGACAGAAAACCAAAATAACTGACAAGTTTAGATTCGTAGTCGATGCTGTTACTAAGGCTGTGCTAGCGGTAACCAGGCGGAAGGCGCAGGCCCTGGAATTCATTAGGTACATGTCCAATTATCGCATAAAAAGATATTTGGCGCAATACAATTCTTCTGGCGCAGTTATACAGAGCTTGCCCCGGACGCTTAAGAGGCACAAAACTTGACGTAATAGTAAATGGCAAGGTAACCACTTACACTATTACGCATTGAACACTCCTAAACAAACATTTAAGGCTTTTTCAAACATACATTTAGTCTTTCATCTGCGAATCATCATCCAGATGCTGTAGGGTTTAATATGTGAAAACCTTGTAGAAAATACATCAGACAGACAGCAACAAATACCAAATAATTATAATTACCATTAAATATACTGTAACATTTTTATCAAAAAATCGGAATGAGATGTGAAACGGTAAAATCCAATGCAAAAGCTTGAATGGCACGCACCACACTATTACTTGAAGTACAAGAAAGTTAATACTATAGTCAAGTACTTTTTTTTACTGCTGCCTGCCCTAAGGTATGTCTTGATCTTGTGCAGTTGTCTTCTTTCTCTTAGCGTTATCCCAGTTTCAATCTGGGGTCCGCTTTCTAGTCTAACCGGATTTGACTGAATATTAGCTTTTCCACGGAGCGACTGCCTGTCTGACCTCCGTAACCCGAAGGGACAGCGATATTCCATGGTTTAGACTAGTGTCAGTTTTATTTAGAAGGTACTGACGCCCTGTAACGATTGTCAAAGATCTTCATGACAACCGGGACCGACGGCTCAACGTGCTCTCCGAGGCACGGGACAAGCGATAATTAACAATTCAATACGCACATAACTCCGAAAAGTCATTGGTGCGCGCCGTGGATTCGAACCCGATACCCTCTGCATGGCAGTCTGTTGGTATATCCACTCGGCTATCGCCGCCTTCCTTTCTATCTTGTGCAGTTGTATAACAATGTAAAAACGGTCATCTTGTTATGAAAAAACATTGTGCGTAATCACCTTGGCCGACATTGCCATCTCACCGTACTGTGTCTATAATTATATTCTTTGTGAGAAAATGTTCCCCAGAAACGCTCGCTATAAATACATTTGGTCAGTTTTCTCGTAGGTTTTCATCACCATCCGCCATCTCACCATTCTTTGAATGACTATACAGGATCTACTTATCAAAAATGCTTCATAATAATGTACGATGCACGGATAATGCACAGAACTGTAGATTGAATTAGCCACACACCGCAAGTAGCTTAAATGTCACTTTCACAGAAGAAAAGGCAGATTAAAGAAGTCTATTACAACTTATAACTCCTATACTTGAATTTGATCTTTAATCGGTAAATCGTCGCTTGAAGCGATATCGTCTCTGTTGAGTTTGTGAACAAACCTCGTTCTGAGTACACAACAGACAAACAACGACGTGTGATATAAGAAATTTCTGAAACCTATCACCATTTATAATGGTCAACGAACAACGTACAAGTTATATTGATAAGTACATGCTGCATCATTATTGCATCACTGTGCATCTTGACCACGGCTGGTGCATCCCACGCCAAACCGTCGGCGCAAACCTTACGACCAGTAACATCAATATTGGAAGGAAAAAGGAATTTAAAAGATCCTTTGAAAAGGAAGTCACCTGAGCCGCCTCTTTGGGTAGAAGAATTTAAGTCATAGTATCACTGTACTCGAAATAAAATGACACTTTTTAACCTAAATACTGACTAAATGCTAGTAATGAATGAGCATGCGCTTAGTTCTGTCAAAAAAGGCGACCAGGAGTCAAATTATTCAATTCCATTTAAGACGACAAGCTATATTAAACTAATGTCGATGCTTGTGCTTGGTAGTCATGTTGTGAAATTTAAATAATCAGTTAACTGCCATCCAACATTGGACTCTTATCAGCACTTTAAGACGTAGAAGATTGTTTTAGTTATCGTCGACAAAATTTACTTTACTTTGCCCATTGAAGTACAAAAAAGGCTTTTTTGTACATCAATGACTTTCTTTGCCTCACTTATCGTGCACACTATAAATGTTATACGAGTGATAACAATTCAGTTTATATACTTAGAGTAATCTTAGAATTTGTTCTAACGTTTAAACTTTGATCTTTAATCTGTGTAACGTCATTCCGTACACCAGTATGATAATTATGAAGTACCGGTTAGGCAGCTAAATTCCCGCCACGACGTTAAAAAATAAAATATTCATATTAATTTGCCAAATGGACGTAATCTTTTATCAGTGTGAAGGAACGTAGCAAAGTAAATGTATTAGGTCCAACCAAGTCAATATTCAAGGAAAAATAATCCATGACATTTTTACTATCCACTAGGTACATGAGTAAACAGAATCGTGATAATTGTTATACCAAAAATAATTATCGAGTAAACCTGTGAATACATCATCTAAATCACACAGCACCGGTGATATAAACTTGAAAATCATTAAGCTCGTCTTCAAAAATGACGAAGAAGAAGATACAATTCTAAAGTATTAGTTACGTTCAGTATACCAACAAATGCTATCTGATGCCTGGAAATGTAGTTGGTCTGTAATCATAATTCAAATTTTAGTTACATCACATATTTAAAAAAAAAATATATATATACCTACAGGTTTGTACGGAACCCTGCCTCGGTGCGCGAGTTCGATTCGCACTTGACCGGATTATTATGAAGTTCGATTGGAATCGAACTTTCTTCGTTCTCTGTAAGACTTTAGTTTTGCGCTCTTGAAAACCATTGTAACTTCGTAGTTACAATGGTTTTCAAGAATTTTCTCCTGTTACTCGTGTAACAGGGGAAAATTTGTCCAACATTGGTATGGCATAAAAATGCCCTTTATATAAAACTGACCTTGAATATCATTTGAATATCGTAAAATATTTAAATACTCGATCTGTGGTCATCATACAACAATACGACGAAACAGCGAAGGCAGCTCACAAACAGAGTGATTGTGTAATTCCTCTAGACTACTAGAGCTTTATAAAAGTATTTTTTTCGTCATGGATATAAGAAATTGAATTGCGAAATGGCAGAATGTAATGAAATAACCGTGACAATGGGTTATATCACAAAAACTTCGATTACTCCCTTCACAAAACAACAAGTTCGGTGCAATGTCTAATTTATAATAAACATGTGTGAGATGGTTGGCAAGCGACGAAATATTATATTAATCGTCATAGCGTCTATGTCGAGGCGAAATAATCTCTAAGTCGCTTGATAAATAAATTTGACCTTTAATCAGTAAATCGTTACCCGAGTTAAGTAACATTACAATGAATACATTCCGAACAAACATACAGACACAGTGATACAGTGCTCAGAACATTTGGAAATAATGTTAGAAGTTTAAATAATTCCATGATTGATCTCCCCTCGTCGTTTATAATCAAACCATTAAGTATGCTGGACCACAAAACATGTTTTTATATCGCATGGCTCATACACAGGTCTGTGGTCAAAATTAGAAGCTAGATACAAAGCCACAGGTACCCAAAACATACTAACCTCAGCCACGTTGTAAATAAAAAAGATCAACATACCATTCACAGGACTTGTAATAATTTAAATAGACATTTTAATTCATTACGCGTTAAACATCACGGAGTATTGGAGACAACTATGGTTATGTTGAATAGACCGACACATCTGATATATATCAAAGCAAATAGAGTAATCGCGATTTATTTAAGGTTTTAAGCCTCTTAATAATGCCTTGCCTATTTATTTATCTGAAGAGCAGCTCAAATATGATCAGTAACAAATGAGTTCAGTCCGCAATAGAAACATTGTAGACATCATCACAAAGTAGCATGCAGGTGCGAGGGAACACTAGAAGGTCGCTTAGACAACCTACATACCTCGACATATTTCTTGACCTTTAATCAGTGAAAGTAGCTTAACAATAACATAGAACCACAAACCTTAAGGATTTTGTGTGCCGATTCCAAGTGGGGTCTGGCGCCAGTTTAATGCGTGCCATTAGCGGCGCTGGCGTCGTTCTCCGTCCCTATTGCTCTCGTTGTTAAGATACAACGTCTTTTTTGCTCTTACATTGCGGGAATGACTGCCACGCCGCTAAGCGGCAATTTGAGTCGAAGAAAGTTTGTTTTCAGTGCGCCCGTAGGAAATGCGGCACTATTTAAATATCTGAGCTCTTTGACAATACTGAGGATTTTGACAGCTTATCATGATTAATATTCATACATAAAATGCCTGAAACAAAGGCTGGCCTACTGTAAAAGCTTAATATGATCCATTGGATTTAAAACTTCAAAGCGTTTCAGTATTACCGTGACCGTGGTCTGGATCAGATTTATTTAAGCTGAGTGATTACGTGTGAAATTCGCGTCACACCTACGGCAAGAGACTATTTTAGTTGATAAACATAGAAATGAAGTTACAGACAAGAAAACTTTAAAATGCCTTTAACAACTTTGAAATGGAACAGACAAAAGACAAAGACATTTAAAATATCTAAACCTTAAAATACAGAAGTATTTCTGTGAGCAATGGCTTACTGAAAAATAACTTGTACCGATAGTGATTCTTATGTCACCGAACAACTTGATTATTCTTAGTAAACTTGGTCTTTAATCAGTATCACATATGTAGAAGACATTGATCGACAGTAAGCAGCAAATCCAGAATTATAGATTGAATGACACAAAAATTTTGGTAAAATGGTGACTGAGTAAACTTTATCATCTATTTTACAGTAGCCCTGCATACAGAATAATAAGTCACGAAAGTTCACAATGCCACGATAATATTTAAAAGCACGTGAAACCTATACCGTGAATATTACTTGACATTGAGAAAATGTCAAACAATTCCTTGATAGGTTACAGGAAGGTAATTTCTTCACCAAGATTACCAAAAAATCGTTTAAGAAACGATATGGACAAGTCATATTTAAATGGTGATGTAGTATGTCACAAAACCCTGGACACTACATATACAATCAGTAAAACATCGACAGAAGTCAATCTATCACCATAATGACATGTAGTCTATGAAGTATCCGCTAGATGGCTCAAAAGCTGTAGCTATTACCAACATATGAATACGTATAATATAAAGCCGCTGAACACGTATCATCAGCTAATGATTCTAGTCCAAGATACGTGATACAATATCGCTCTCGACTAGTTCAATTCTCTACATTTTTTCCTTCTACTGCATTCCAAATGATTAAATAGGATGACTTACTAACCACTCTTTTACAAAAAGACTAAGTATTCTTCCTCTAATATGGTAAATGGGAACTTTCATGGGAAAGTGGCTTTCACAGACGGAAATATTGGAATATTAAACTTTATACTTACCCAGTTGAGATAAACTGATAAAAATGCTGAAAGGCGATTACAATCGCATTACAATCCTGTGTCGAATTCTCGACTATAACATAAACCACCTATTTGATCTACTAAATAAAAAGACAAAGTTTTCTTAGGTTCCAGCGCTCTCACACTTGGTATTTAAGTAGTAAAAGGTCTCGTTCGCAAAATCCTGATTAGAATCATTACCAAAGCGGGTATTAATATGTTTAATAAAATTTGTAAAAAATATCAGTCATCGAAAAGATCTAAAAATGTGAGAGTTGACTTTGCGTTGAGTAACCGTTGGATCCACTATAAGAAGTTACAACGCTGCACACAGTCACTGAGAACTATGAGATGCATCATCAGGCCCCTATAATTATACTGTCTCATTGCTAGGTACGGGCCTCTTCTCACTATGAGAAGCGAGATATAGCAACTTGCAATTTGTATTATTGTCAGCTGGCTAGAATTATACATCATTTTGTAAATATCATGTACCAAACTTCCAAGTGATCACATCTAGACTGTGACAAAAAAAATTGAACAGGTATAAAGGCACGTTAAAACTCATGGGAATTAAGCTTAAGTTTAATTTGATGGTGGTGAATGGTATGCATAGTGATACTTGGGTATCTTTACTTACAATACGTTGGTTCTATTACTTACGCACACTGCTAGAATTATATATTACTAGAGGACGCCAACAGCTACGCTCGCATTTTTTTTTAATTTACCCGTTTTGACCGATCCCGTGTGAATTTCAGGAAATCCCTTCTTAGTGCACCCTTACGGTCCCCAAGGAACATACATGCCAAATTTCAGCTTCCTACGCCCAATAGTTTCGGCTGTAGCGTGTCTGTCAGTCAGTCAGTAACGCAAGGATTTTATATATTAAAATTATATTCTTAATGAAAATGATCAGAAACACGTTGAAATATTTTTTGGCATTGTAAGGATAACGACGAAAACAAAATCTGATAACATGATATGACACTTGTATCGTAAGAATAATCGTGGCTTATGCCGGCGCGTGTGTAAGTAGGGATTTAATCAGTAAAACATCACCAGACGTCGAGCTTTCACAATCTTCTGTTCCGCTGTTGGAATGTATATTATATTGCCCACATTGAACATGAAAATGTTATCAATGCCGAAATAAAGTAGAGAAGCCAAAACCAAGTCGGCGTACATTTTAATAGTCAATTATACCAGACATCAATGATATTATAAAAAGACGTCTTTATAATATCGTTACCAGACATGCAAATTGGTATATTACGCTTCAACAGGTTTTACACAAGAACTTGTGTATAATCAATAAAACATTGTTCGGAGTTCCATCGCTGTCCGTAATTCACAGCTGCCTGAGATAATTGTGTACATTGAATTGAGTGCCCGAGAAGAACGAACTAGGTTAGGTAAATAAATTAAGAAAATTCGTTCTTGTTGACGGAAACATTGTCGTCCAAATATTGCAGCCAAACATTGACGTCTATCGCCTGTGATATCAGTTTGACGCACTCACCGGAACTAAACCAGAAAGATAAGACTACAAGCCTCTTCTGTCACAAATAGATCTCTTTTGAATATGTTGATTCATTAATTTGATCTTTAACCGGTAAAATATCGTCTGGAATCGAACTCTCTCAGTCATTGTCACTGACAGATAAAAAAATTCCAACATTAGATATAATTGATTTCAATGGCATACAATGTCATTTAGATGAAACTTTCTTGAATATTATAAACGTCCTTATTCCTCGATCTGTGGTCATCATACAATAATACGACGAAACAGTGAAGGCAGCTCAACAACACAATGATTACGATATTCCACTAATACTCGTAGACAGTCATTATTTCATCGTAGATATAAGAAATTGAATTGTGAAATGGCAGAATGTAATGAAATAACCGCGACAATGACTTATATTACAAAAACTTTGATTATTTCCTTACACTAACTATTATTTCCTAACAATTCCGGTGAAATGTCTACTTTATAGTAAAAATGCGTGACCACACACTATGGCAAATGAACATAAAAATATTATATTAATCGTCATGGCGTCTATGTCGAAGCGGAATTATCCCTAAGTCGCTTGATAAATAAATTTGATCTTTAATCAGTAAATCGTTACCCGAGTTAATCAGTAAAACATCACACGGTATCACACTTTCACCAAAGCTATTATCCTCCTGAGCGTCGCTCGCACACCCGTGTGTTCTACCGGCACAACAACTCAAGAAGAATACTGAACTTCCTAGTAAACATCGCGTATAATACTCTGTAATGGTGTTGCTGGCTACACCAAATTAATTAATAATATATAGTTCTTAGGTCGCATACTTGTTTCCACATGTGTTTGTCTTATCGCACGATGGCGCCAACGTTATGCAATTAGTAAACTCATAAATTCCTAGAGGTTGACAAATTTATAAGAATTATGTGACAGGCATATGAGTAAAGAAATAGCCATGAAATATGAGAAAATATTGGCACTGTAGTCTTCACATGCGGTATAGTTGAGGATCATAAAAAAAGGGGATCAACGATAAGAAACGGGCCTTGTCAGGTAGTAAGGGTTCGAGAGGCGTTGCGTTGGTTGTGGTTGACTGGACTGTCGGGCATTAAGAGGCGGAACTAGTCGGGTCCCAGGACAGCGTGACGTGGTAGTGGTGGTGTTGGATGGGACAGAATGTGGGGACGCGGAACCGGGCGGATCTCGTAAATTCAGTCTTAGGACGCGAAAGAGGGCAGATCTCGGGAACGGGCTTTGGAGGCGCGACAGAGATCGGACCTGGCCTAGCGCGAAAGAGGTGTTCGGTGTTGGTCGATAATTAGTGCTTAGTGATATCGAAGAACAAGGCGAGCGGCTTCGAGAGAAGGTGATCAGCACAGGGCAAGGGGTAAGTTTGGCAGCGACGCAGCTAAAAGTCCGGTGAGTGTCTGTTATTCACTTTACTGTAATTTATTGCATGAACTGTATAACATTAATAACTCTGTTGTGTATCTATGTCTATATCACACCATATATATATATATATACCAGGCTGACTAAAATATAAAGTTCTCTATGAGATATTGTACATAGTTATATTATTAATAACCGCGTGTAACATTAGTAGTGGTTCGTATCTTGTTGATGATGGATGTGAAGACAAGCGATGTATGATAGGAGTCTCCGTATTCGCGATCAGGTGGTAGAATGCAGGACTTTCACAATCGCTGTCTAAACCTGCGTACAGGCCAGTACAGAGCAGCTGACAAGGTTTTAAAGAGCGAAAGAAGAGCCACCTGTCGGTCACGCGGTAAGCCGTAAGTCCTGGCGGCTAACATAGCGGCGATTGTAACGAGAGCTTCCCTGCAAACTATGCGCGATGGCTTAATACGTTTTAATTGACTATATTTGTGTGGGCTTCAATGTTGTGACTTGCGGCAAGGAGGCGTTTTGTGACATCAGTTCTGAGACTGTTACTGTACGCTCAATACTATACATTGGATATCGCTGGAATACTCGGTGCCTATAATACTATATGACTAATATACCTGGATCATGTTCTTCGTCTCCCTGGAGCTGCCGTCTCTGTGATACGCTGCCTTGTACTCAAGTACCAATATGCGAAGCATGAATATATGGAGAGTGATTTTGTGATGACAAACCAATACTAGTGTATCGCTATCTTTAGTATTTTTATGTCCATCTTTCATTCAATTATAAGCGTTTACGTTTGGTAAATGCTGTCAGTAGAGGAATATAGAGAAAGGGACGAATTCCATAGTTCCTGCGCGGGCGAGGGGCGCGGGAACCCTGGCAACAAATTGCTTGGCAGACTGAATTTGATATTTTAAACCCAGTTAGTAAGAAAACTAAAATTTTAATCAGCCTGGGGTCCATAGGATTTCATTACACCTCCAAAAACATCATTACAAGTGGAATTTAGATTGACCTGGTCATGTATTAGGTACATGGCCCGAGTAAATTAAAAGCAAGAAAAAGCTTTAGACAAGCTTCTTCAATCGTAATAAAACTGGACCTTAGCAACAATGCAGCCTGGATACTCTGAAACCTGGGGAAGTACACAGGCAACTCTTTATTAAAATTTCATGCGGGTGAAGCCGCGGGCGAATGCTAGTTATATATAGTTTCATAGGAAAAATCTTGTAAATTTTGATCATACCATAAAAAACGTGAACATTCGCCGTATCTTATGTTACTTTAATCTACTTATCATACCCCACGGACCCATATAACAATGAAGTCTTTTGAAAATTCCAGATTAATGTGACCTTCAATCAGTAAAACATCGTTTGGCAAGCTCTCTGTTTTGGATACTGTCAATGACAGGAAAGTTTATCACACATTAGGCAACATTGAGCCTAACACCATAAATGTCTCCCAAATATAAAGTTCACACAAATGGAACATGCCGCAAATCCGTATAATATTTTATAAAATCATTATTTGTATATCATATCGTAGTTATTAGCTATCATCATCATCAGCCTTTAACAGTCCACTGCTGGACTAGGCCTCTCCTTTGAAAGGAGGAATTGGCCTACTATACCACGCTGGCCAAACGGGTCGGTATAGGGTTTGTATCAAGTTTTCCTTCTCTTACAGTGCTGTTCTCTGCATAATATGCGCCCTCTGTCGGCTCTTACGACACCCATGGGATAATAATATGGGGTGGTGACATTCCGTATTCTTAATCCGTCACCACACGGACAGACATATTAGCCATAGAATATAATAATATAATCGAAATAGTATGACTTACATCACAGGTACTTCGATTAGGTACTTCGTTCAGGAAACTACTGGACCTGATCCAGTACAATGTCAACATCACAGCAAATATATTAATAACAAATCGGTACGACTGCCACCGTGGTCCAGTGGATAGCGTATGCGACTGCTGATTGGAGGTCCCGGGTTCGATTCCTGGGTCGGGCAAAAGTGTTACTGGGTTTTTCTGAATACTCAGTAGCAGCCCGGAATCTGGTGATGTGCTCGGTAACGGCAAAAGGCTCGCCCCCTATTACATGGGACCTAAAAATTCATGGCGAAATGTGGGTGTAATATTTACACCTCTGCCTACCCCTTCGGGGATGCAGGCGTGAGACTATAGTAAACGGTATCTCCAACATCATTAAAAATCGTAGAAAATTCTTGCGTAAAAATCATACTTCTTCACGCAAATAAGAAACTTAATACGTCATAGCATCTATGTCGAAGCGGATTAACCCTAAGACGCCTGATAAAGAAAATTTGAACTTTAATCAGTAAATCGTTACCGCAGACATTGCAACAGATCCGCGGCCAGAATTAAACTAGATACAGAGACTCAGCCAAGGTACTCAAAACGTACCAGCTTGAGTACGTCCCGAACTAAAACAATCTAAATTGTACATGGTTCGAAGCGTTAATTATGGCATGAGCTGAGTAATATATTTTTCGCCTACTTGTTTCATACTTCTATGATTAATGAGGTAGTTCAGTCCAAGAAACATTGAAGCTTATAGTTGTGGTTTTCACCAACAATCGTGCTCCAGCATCATAATGACAAGAACGAGTGAGAATTGCAGAGGGATTGGAAGACATAGTAGTGTTTTTTGTAATGTTTATAGTGTAAGTACAGAATACTTGTAAGTTTGCAATTCTTGTACATATAAAAAATATGAAGTACCAGAAAGGTATGATGAGGACAATTGGATCACAAAATCCACAAATGTAAACGACAGACGAGACACCAATAAGATAAACGCCACATTGTCCTATGTTCATAAACGAAGTTCATATAATATGACGCAGTGTGATTATTGGTCTTGAATCAGAAAAAACGTCGTCAAAGCTATTTGTATCGCCGTCCTTTGTACGACATTTGTTGTGAGCACATGAAGCACTGTCATTGACAGGAAAAGTTGTCCCACGTTGGGTGCCATTGATCCTAACGGCATAAATGTCTCCTTAATATAGAAACACTTCGCACTCGGCGCTACCTGTGTGAAAGTCAGTAAGCGGTAAAAATTGTACCATTACATCAACCCGTTGCAAAGCGTAAGAAGGACAAGCAGACAAACAAACACACTTTCACATTAAAGTGTCTGTGGAGACGATATTTATAGAACCTCATTCTGAGTACAGAACGGACAAACAGTGATGTGTGATATAAGAAATTGTTGACAGCTTTTATTCACATTTATAATAGTCAACGAACAACTTACAAGTTATATTGATAAGCACACGCTGCATCTACAGTGAAACGAATCAGCGCCTCGACATTAGGATACATCGCTGAGTGTCATTTGAGTCAGTAGTGTCCACAAAACAGTTACATGTTTGAGAGCTTTTTATGTGGTATTAAACTGTAGAATGCACTTAGGTGATTAGTTCATGATGGCCTGAGCTACACAAACATACTCACATCGTGTTTACCACCTCAATGATGGAAATTAGGAATTGTTCAATACAAGAAATATTGAAACCAACAAAATTATATTGATGTTGATACGCCACAGCATTGCTATCAGAAATAACTATTCGTTTAGCGAATTGACACAACGCACCCCACGCTCGTACAACATCATTATTAAACATCGTTATCCAGCGGGTCAAGGTCGTGGCATTCGACGCTAGGGTTGCCGCGCGTACCCATATAGCATGCACACTTGTTTTTTAATTATAGTTTAATGTTATTACTTGATATCTTTATGTAATTAAGAATCTATATTACAATTTGTCCTTGTGTATCTTATTAAAATATCAAAATTAAATTATATTTTAATAATCACTCGTAACTAAGTCAATACAAAATAATTAATGTAGGTTTTTCGTTAGAAATAATTTTGAAATAAAACACATAAATATTTTACAATTACTTTTTATTGAATATTTTTTGTTAAAATATTCCTTGAAGATCTTTAGGTCTACTTGGAATAAATAACCAACAACTTATTTATACTGCTTTCTGTTAGTTTAAGATGTCTGCTGGAAAAAAAACCATTTTAAGTAAGAAAATGACCTTTCGACTTCATTTGACATAACAAAGACGTATTTATTTTAAACTTGTGAAATAATTTGAAAAGTTTATATTGTTAATTTTTCACTTAATGTTAGTGTTGCCAATTTTAAAAATATGTTAACACTTTTTAACATTACAACAAAAATATGAAAGTAAAGAATAGATTCAAACATATTTTTAACATAGATGCTTGTAAAAATTTGATCCAATATATGACGACTGCGAAATAATAATTTAATATTATTGAAAATAATTTCGCCTTAACTTTCAAATTACATTGAAAGTAATGATGATGAGTTAAGAGTAATTAGTGAAAAAGTTATTACAATAATAAAAATACAATACTATACAGCTATACTTTTAAAAAAACATTTAAAACTATAATATATTTTAATTAAATAAAGGTATTGTACGATATAACATAATCGATAAAGCTTATTAAATGTATGCACCTACGTGACGCATACGTATGACAACCCTATTGTCGTGCACTACCGTACTGCCACCATTTTTACCCGCTCGATAACGATGTTTAATCATTATATAAGTATTGTGTATTGTGACCAAGCTGTAGGATTTTTTACGAAACAAAGCAGTTTTGACGAAAACTATTGAACACTGCGGAATATCACTTGTTTAACAGACTTGCACTTATGTGCACGGCTTTTATTCGGGCCTTAGGTTATTTATGTGTAAAAACTCTTAATCTTTGTCTCGCATCGCACTTTTGATCTAGTAGACTCAATTATAATGTTTTTTAAAAATCCCTGCACTTAAATCGTTGATGACGTCTTATCCTAGCTTGCAGAAGTCCGTCGGACTATTATTTTTGTTTCAGTTTACAGTGCAGTAGGTATAATTCAAACCTATGAACATAGAAATCTTAAGAACTTCAATTGATATGTCATCCTTGTGGCAAATTTTCTTTAGAAATATGGCATGCTTATGGTGGCTACGGAAGAATTGGTGGCCCCAATAAACATACCTCATGCTAAGGCTGCAAAGGATCAACTCTTTTCAATCATTTAGTAAATTTGACCTTTAATCAGTAAATCGTAACCGGAGACATTGCAATGAATACATTCGAGAAATCCCAGTTCACAATTTCTGTGATTCGTTTCTCCTCGCCGTTTATATTACCAACAAATACATATAACTGGAGCCATTTAACCAGCGACGACGAAACTACCACACCACGACGCCATCTATCGCAAACAACGCGCCAAATCGGAGTCCTGAACCGCGCAAGCAGCTTTCGTGCGCCTAGCCGCTTATATACAACTTCTAAAGTACTGCCGTCGAACTGCAGTCCACCAGGAACCACCACCTAGCCTGGTGAGAGGCTCCTCCCTCTAGTTGGCGAACACCACACCTTATTCTTTCACAAATCCAACATTGAAAAGGCCGCAAGGATCTCGATAAATATAGTTCTTAAGTAAAAGCAGAATTCGGGTAACTTAGAGATAAATTTATTTTTTACGGATTGAACCTTGTGTCCGTTGATGATAAATTCACAAAGTGGCTTAAGAACTGTCACCGTGTGTACTTATTGCAACAAATTGCCTGCTGTGTGACTGGAACATTCCGTGACAGCTTCTCACGATTCAATGGTGAGTTTGGTCTTTACGAAGAAATCACATGAAATACTACTCTGTCAAAAAAGTACCGGAAAAAGATCAATAATACACAAACTGTTTGTTATTCATCCAAATATATTTTATCACCTTCAAGTATGCTCCTTCAGAAACGAATCACGCCAACAAATAATCCAATCATCAAAACTTTTTTTAAACGCTGTTTGCGGAATTGAGTTCAGTTCTCGCCGCGAATTCTCCTTTATATCTTCTACCGATTAAAAACGGGTGCCACGAAGTGGTAATTTGAGTTAAGGAAACAGAAAGAAGTCGGTTGGAGCCATATCTGGTGAATATGGTGGTTGTTGAGTGTTTGATCCACAATTCGTTCACAATGATGGCCTTGTGCGAAGGCGCATTAACGTGGTGCAAAATTCTTTTGGGACTAGCCGAGTGGCAACATGTTTCATACCCAAATGATTAGTTAAAATGATACGGATCAACTTGTGAGATACAGAAAGTTAGGTGACTATCTCTCTCAAAGTTGAATTAGGATTTTCAGTCACTTTTTCCTTCACTTTTGCGATGCTAACTTTAGTTGCAGACGTTGATGGCCTACCAGAGCAAGGCAAATCATCCATCACATTTCGACCGCTTTTGAACGCTTTGTATCACTCATAAGCACGAGTTTTTGATAAAGTCGATTCACCGTAAGCCTTCTGTAATATTTTCATTAACTCAGAACACGAAATTCCATTGGCTATGCAAAATTTAAGACAAACTCTTTATTCGATGTTTTTTTGTTAATTATGAAATTCGCAATACACATTAGATATGATATGACTAAAACCAGCACTGTATTTAATATAAATAACAGATGCAACTAAAACTCCGCGCAAAAATGGAAAACAGCTGAGCCAAATTTTCAACAACAAAAATAGTATAATCACTATATCATAGTAAAAGGAAAACAGGCTTGAAATGATTTTCGTGGGTTTAACCTCACATCTTAGGAAAAGTTATCCAAAACTTCCCCTCCCGTCTTTCCAATGGAGCGATTGTCGTGCTGTAAAACGACAGATGCTGGCTCAGACAGTGAACAAACTACACCTGTATTATTAAAAAGGAAGCCTCATATAAAACGCATAAAAAGGCCAAAGAAATTGGCCAATGCGGAAGCACCAGTAGCAGCCATAAAAATCATTGCTTACAAAAGTTTCAGTGACTCCTCCAGCTTCTCTGGGGATGTCCCTGTAGATTGGACGTGGAGGAAAAGGCAAAAAATTTCGGTATCGCTCCGGCTTTCACCCAGGAAAGCCATAGCTAAACGCGCCAAATCTGCTAACAGTGAGCTAAAAAG
The DNA here is from genome assembly GCA_944739405.2 of Euclidia mi. Lineage (NCBI taxonomy): Eukaryota > Metazoa > Arthropoda > Insecta > Lepidoptera > Erebidae > Euclidia > Euclidia mi. The sequence continues at coordinate 17,752,415 of OX123210.2, read as the reverse complement.
CTCTTTTCATAGATCCTCTCCTATTAAAGTACCATTTAAGGAACTCATTCAAACTACAAACCGGACGAGGACAATGAGGCGTCCAATAGTAGCTGCCCGGGGACCGCAGGTGAAAGACAAATAAATCATCATTAGGAATCAGGTCTTTAATCAGTAAATCACCCATCGAGGCGAAGGTGTCTCACTCAGTGAAATGCGATTTGAAATTGCTGAGTGTAACGGAATTACCATTAAAATAGCGGCATCAAATGCATAATTATGAGCTTTATACTTGTTTACTACCTGAATGGTTCAAAGTATGACTCACAAAAGTAAAATTACAATGCCTTGGTATATTTTATACAAACAGACATAAGGTTAGCGCATCTCAACGTTAGCGACTGTATACACAAGGCCGGGGCCAAAAATTAGTAAAACTGTTATAAAACAATAACTATAGCCACGGCTTTAATACTTTACAAAGTTATTATTTTTAAATAATACAGGGAACGATCGATTATAAAAATCCTCAATATTCAAGCCATAGTAATTATTAATTTTAATTTTCGCTTCGTGTATATATCATCATGCTTATTTTAATTTGAAGATATAAGTTACTTTCTCCACTCTGTTGATTTTTATGAGAATCAACTCAGTTATAAGTATACAATAGGCAAGTGACAAGGCTGCTCAGTGACAAAATGTGCCCCAAGATCTCTCGCTTTGAATAAGATTAATCCCTTTCCAGGTAGGCCAATATCGCTATCTCGCCATTCTTTGAATGACTATAAGAGACCTGTTTGTTAAATCGCGTCGTAATATTGTACTATGCACGGCTAACATTGAAAACTGTAGCTTGAATTTCACATTGCGAGTAGCTTCAGGAATGCCACTTTAACTGAGGTAAACGAAGACCATATTAGAACTTATGACTCCTGTTACTTGAATTTGATATTTAATCGGTAAATCGTCGTTCGAAGTGATGTCTCTGTTGAGGCTTTATGTGAACAAACCTCGTCCTGAGTACACAACAGACAAACAACGACGGCGACGTGTGATATAAGAAATTTCTGAAACCTATCACCTAGTAAACGAACAACGTACAAGTTATATTGATAAGAACATGGTGCATCATTCTTGTATCACTCTGCATCGTCATTCTTGACCACGGCTGGTGCATCCCACGCTAAACCGTCGCAGCAAAGCTTACGACCAGTAACATCCATATTGGTAAAGGCGACCAAAAGTCAAATTATATTCAATTCTATTTAAGATGACTAGCTATATTAAATTGCTATCGATTTTAAGAAATCAGTTAACTGCCATCCAACATTGGACTCTTATCAACACTTTAAGACGTAGAAGATTGTTTTAGTTATCGTCGACAAAATTTACTTTACTTTGCCCATTGAAGTACAAAAAGGCTTTCTTGTAAATCAATGACTTTTCCTCACTTATCGTGCACACTGTAAATGTTATACGAGTGAAAACAATTCAGTTTATATACTTAGAGTAATCTTAGAATTTGTTCTAATGTTTAAACTTTGATCTTTAATCTGTGTAACGTCATTCGGTACACCAATATGATAATTATGAAGTACCTGTTAGGCAGCTAAATTCCCGCCTCAACTTTTCACTTTTAAATATTTATATTTATTTGCCAAATGGTCGTAATCTTTAATCAGTGTGAAGGAACGTTGCAAAATGTGTTAGATTCGACCAACTCAATATTCAAGGAAATATTTTGTTATCCATGACATTTTTACTATCCACTGGGTACATGACGGAATCGTGATCAAAAATTACACAGCAAAAGAGTCTTATAAATGGCATTTAAAATTCAATAGCTGCAGACAAAAGTTGGCATTATGTTAATTGTTATACCAAAAATATTGAGTAAACCCGTGAATACATCATCTAAATCACACAACACTGGTGATATAAACTTGAAAATTATTAAGCTCGTCTTCAAAAATGACGAAGAAGAAGACACAATTCTAAAGTTCAGTATATCAACAAATGCTAACTGATTCTTGGAAATATAGTTGGTATGTAATCGGTAAATCATCATAGAGTATCATACTATTATCTTAACCCTTGGAGTATCAGCCTAATGAGATTTTCTAAGTCTGTTTCAGATTACTTTGATAAAGGCTCGAAAAGATTATCTGAGAGGCGTTGTGATTGTAACCGGATGGAGTCTACGTGTGATGGTGACCGAGTGGAGGTAGCCTCCGGTGCTGTGTAAACGGATGGAGGTTGCGTGTGGAGGTGACTGGTTAATATATAAAATGACTGACAGACACGTTACAGCCGAAACTATTGGGCGCAGGAAGCTGAAATTTGGCATGTATGTTCCTTGAGGACCGTAGAGGTGCACTAAGAAGGGATTTCTCGAAATTCCCACGGAATCGGCCAAAAAATTGCTCATTCATAATAATAATATGATAATTCAAACATTTTTGCAGTCTATTTCTGTTTAGTTTTTATCGGATGATTTGTTATACTTTTTCTTTCATATTACTATGTTATGAGTGAACATAATTACTTTCAATACCCAGAATTCAATGTCATTGATTAAGAAGTAGGTAGCTGTGATAAGAAGAGGTAACTATTGATCATAATCAATGTCAAATATTAACTTGTATTAGATTACTGACTGATGCGCTTCCCTGGGACTTTGTTTTGATATTTTTACTTTTAGGTCTATGGCACTACATTCATGTTTTTACGTTAGGATCAAACTGTAAACCAGTGGCAGACCCTAGTAGCCTAGCACATGTTTAACTGGGCACCTAATTGCTATCATGCAAACAATTTTTTTTCTTTCGACGATGGATATACACCGAAATGCGTTTTGAATATATAGCATATTTACTACATTTACATCTTATTTCAGTGACACAAGAGCAGGTCGACCACCAAACGTACCATATGATAAACAAGAGGCCATATTTATTAAATTTTCAAAATTCCTTCACGATTCGAACATAAAATATAATGACACTGCATTTTTCACCACCACCAAGAGCTAAACCTAAAAATGACACCAATAGCAACATATCTTTCATCTAAACGCTATACAAACACTTTTTGAACTGTTTGAAAAAAATCTGAAAATGCCCAAGAATGGGATGGCGCAACTTCACTGCCAAAAACAGAAACTTAGAGCGCCAACGAATTGCACACAAAAAGAATTTACACGTGGCAACGTCTTTTTGCTGCCGTCTGTAGCTATGAAACACCTCCTGGGTGGCTTCTAGGTACGATTCACAAGGCAGGACTAACTAGAATTAAGCTAGAAAAAAGAACATTGGCAATGTCACTTGCACAATACTTAGGTACGTGAATCCGAGTTTGCAATGTACTTATTAATTTTACATAGACATGAATAAACAACATCTATGCAAGATTAAAAATAGCAATTGTTCAATAACCATGAACAATTTTATTTTCACCACAGCAGCTCAAACATGCCGCTTTTGCTGCGAGACAACAGTGAACAAAACGCGATTTTGATTCGAGCGTGAGGCAAAGTAGCTTTTTAATTTTTCAATCTTCAGTGCCACGAATTGACATTGTTCAGCCACAAATTTGAAACATTCGAATTTTACTGTGCTCTATCTCTTTCACATGCATATAAAAAGTGAGTGAAAAAACAAACCCCTTCGAATTCGAAATTCGATTTTGGAATTCGACCTCAAAGAAAACACCTACGGCAACGCAAAAAAAAAGATATTTGTAACAAGTTTTTTTTTATATGTTATTGTTTACATGTTATATTTATAATTGGATTTTAATAAAAATAAGTCTAATTAATAGTATAAAATTTGTAATACATTTTTATTTAGAATTGCAACAATGATACATTTGAAAAAATAAACATCAGGGACGCGGTATTAAAACGCGATTTAAAAAGTAGCGGGAATAAAAATTTCGCTGATGCTGATACAGTAGGTACCTATAGCGCAACGTGTTAAATTATATTAATATATAAAATAATCTAAAAAAACCGGCCAAGTGCGTGTCGGGCCACGCGCAATGTAGGGTTCCGTAGTTGCCCATAATTACTTGCTGCAAAGGGTATTAATGTACAACAAATCCGACTGTTTATTTTGCTGAAAAAATAATTTTAATAACATCATTATTAGTACCTAAGTTTTGTTTAGAAAAATACTAGGTATGTATCCAGTTATGTATTGTAAACATAAAATGTGGTTTCCAAGATATACTACTACTATACATACGTAGTACCGTAGTACATTACATACCAAAGTACGTATATCTTTAAGATTAAGCCAGCGCGCCCAATGTAAACTCACAGAAATAGGTATTTATAAGTTAACCGACGATTACTCGTAAACTAGTGATATCTACTTAGCCGTGATAGTTTTCCTTTTAAATTCGTTATATGTACTACATTTGTGATTTTTTTCACCTCTTCCAAATTAATAGTTTAGCCGGCAGAAGGGGGGGACACTTGAGTCTAACAATTTTTTTCACTTCAAAGTTTGATATTTGACAAACCAAGCACTTGATATAAAAATGATTTGAGCAAACTAATAATGTTTTTTTAAAACCTATCCAATGATACCACACATGATGGGGTAGTCAACCAAAAAAAGAAACTACCCCACTATATATGTAGGGGAGATACCGTTAAAAAAAATATTTTCCTAAATTTTATTCTACAGTTTTGTTGCAATATCTTATGTCTATATTCATGTCAAATATCAGCTTTGTAGCACCAGGCGTCTTTGAGCTAGGCTGCGGACGGACAGACGGACGGACATGACGAAACTATAAGGGTTCCTTATGGACTACGGAACCCTAAAAATGAGTGAAACTAGCGATGATGACTGTACTTTAACACCAGAAGAGTTAAATCAACAAGACAAGTGATTATGCAGAATTCAATCTATTCCTGTTCATTTCTATGTCTCCTTAGTAATATGTGTTCTCACTGCTGTGGTGAAAAGTTATGTGTGCTACACGAGAGCAAAGTTTTTTGTATCTCGTGCTGTTGAGTCTCTCACCACGCTCAGGATTCTAACTTTGATTCACTCGCTACGCTCGTGAATCAATCATAGAATCCTTCGCTTGCTCGGGACTCAAAATCAGCGCTCGAAACAAAAAACAACTTTACTCTCTTGTTGCACAAATAACTATTTACGGCTGGCCTTTCATTGAACGACTTTACAGAACACAATGAGAACAGATTTCAAATTCGTCAAGTTTTTAATATTTGTATAAAAATACATCACAAAGCTTTTACATGAAATGGTAAATATTTTTATGACCGGAAGAATTTTAAACGAAACCCAGATGGAGAAGTGGGTCGAGACATCACAGAAAGCACCTTTAGGTATATGGACTTTAATCAGTAAAACGTCGCCACAAAGTTAGTTCTAGTTGATAGACATTAGAACATCTACTGAGTGTACTACAGCAGAGTACAAAGTAAATGATACGGGAGTGTAGAAACTAGAAACTGTTCATATAGTTAAACGGAAAATACACCGACTTACTTATATATCAGAAATAATTTAAACATTGCCTTAAGTTTCAAATAGATCCAGTAGAAATATATATGTGAATCACTGTAAAGGTCTTTAATCAGTAAATCATCGTTCGGGACGTATAATTCTCATAGCACAAACAAATTGTTTCGCAATGGGAATGTGATCTGAAATCGTAGAACGCAATGGAAAGCACATCCCTCTAATAAAGCAGCGTACAGCGGTACTGTATCACAATGTATACAAACAATCTTACGAACATCGGTGACAACACAACTGTCGTGACGTCACACACAAACAACTGATGGTTCACTGTTGCTGTTAATACATTTGATGTTTCAACTTGTGGTTTGCACTGACTGAAATATAAATTTCTATAATCAACGTTTATTTCACAAATATGACTAGAATCATAACATGTATAAGTACCGTCAAATAACATCTTACTATTGGGAGTTATCCTTCAGTATGAAGTTGAACAATGGAATCTACAGGAAAATAGAAAATACCCTCAATTCAATTGTACCTATTGTTTTTACATTGCACGTCCATAACAACTACTTTAATGATCAGAAAGCAAAGTTTACGTTTACCTTAAACACAAGGATAGGCAGGTAGTACCTTTAAAATATTTGACCTTTAATCGATATATCGATACTCGGGACAATGTTGTCCAAAAGCTGGTTATCTAGGGACCTTGCGGTGAGTGTCAGAAAGTGTCATGTTAAAACCACTAAAATCAGACAGGCACTTGCATAATTTTGCTTATAACTGTCAGAACTTCTTGTTTAGGTTCATAGAGTAAACCATAATAATGTTAGCAGTCAAGTTACTGTCGCGTCAACCTTTTGTGTGGCTGTCATTCTGTATGTCAAGACGTGATTTTCTATTTCTGCTTTTACTATACAATATATCTATTTACATCCTCAAGAGACTATTTTATTCCACTGCATTATAAACAGGTTATGGGCCGCATGCCGTGAATCGGTAAGATAACAAAATAAAAAATAAAAATCTGCCGACTCGACTCGAAGAAATTTTCTCTTACGTGAAGATCGTTTATAGAAAATGGCGACTGATAGTAGTACTGCGGGTTCTTCATTTCATGCATCGAGTAGCTTATCCATCGAAAAATTGAAAGGTATAGAGAATTACTCTTCGTGGAAATTTATGATGAGAATCATAGAGATAGATAATATAGAGATGATATTTCAAACAAAATAAATGTCACTCATTGTCACTCAGACTAATTGACTACGCATGCGCACGCAGGTGTTTTCGTCATAGATTATGAATTTATATAACGCAGACAAACTGTTTATTTTACCTACTTGATACGTGGACACAGAAAAATACAATCAGATATTTTCAGACAGATACTTAAATGGATTTATTAAGCAATACAATGTAAATGTAATTACTTAGATAAGAAGATTTCAGAGGACCAGAGGTACATTATAACATTTAATTGTACGGAGTTAAAATTTCATACTTATTATCATATATAATTAATTGATAATTTTCTTTTTCTTTTAGACTTTAGTGAATACCATTCGATCCCATTCCATGTGTGAGCAGCAAGGGGCCTTATCAGTACATCCATTTCATAAAAATATGGCAAAAGTATGACAATGTCGTACTATACTATACTCGTATAACTACGTACGATTTAGGATATTACGCGAAAATGAAGAAGTAGATGTTTTTATTAATATTCTACCGGCGATCACGAAATTTCCCTTGCTATAGGAATATTTTTTCGTTCGCAACAACAGCACCCACTTGTGGACCGTAGATGGCTAAGTAATAAGACCTACATAGGCATCGAGGTAACATTAACACTAGAGTAGCAAACTCCTACAATTGAAGTTCAAAATAGCGTGGTGACCAGCCGAGATAGAAGACGTAGCTTTGAAACCAATAAGCATCTTAGAAAAAACCTATATTCATCTCTTTTGCACTCATTAAAAGCAAGTTCCATAATGTCAATTTAAAAGTGATGACAATTGACCTTTCATCGAGAAATGCGGTGTTCTCCAGTTTAAAAATATTTTCCCATTTTTTAATTAATTAGTATTAATTAACAGAAGGTTGTGCTTATGGGTATGTATAATTTATTGTATGTATATTAATATGTGGGAATGTTTATTTGTTCCCTTGTTGCTACTTATATATTTATAAGCAGTTTCAGTAAATCCAGTATTGAACTGCTTACAATTACTTTAAATGATAACAAAATATACCTAATTATTGAGCTTCATAATATCTCAAGTGTATTTACACATACATACATACATAGATTCACGCCTGTTTCCCCGAAGGGGTAGGCAGAGGCATATTAAACGCCCACGTTTCGCCAGTGTTTTGATCCCACGTAATGGGTGGCGAGCCTATTGCCGCTTATTGGGATATTTTGTTTGCCAGAGCAAACTTTGCTATTGCTTTGCTATTTATTGTTTGTGCTATTTCTGTAATTTTTTTTGCTTATTTTTATATTTTTAATGTGTGTATAACAATTTCAATCGCATTGGGTCTATCCTGTTAAGATTGTTTTGTGTTGAATTAATAAATAAATAAAAACTTTAAAAATACAAGGAGAGTCGTCAAATCGGTAAAGAAGAAGAATACAAACGAACATTTATTTTTTGTTTTCTGGCATGTTATAATAAACATCAGTAAAATAGCACACTTGTGGAAAGTAACTCCTGAAGCTTTATTTGTATTTTTGGACGTATTTTTACAGGAACGTAGAACACACGACGGCATCGCTGAGTACGAACGTAGAATACACGCAATCTATGAATTTAAAACTATATTATTTATAATATACTAACAATAATAATAATGGGTCGGGTTTCGAAACGCGTCGCCCGAATTTGAGGGTGTGGGTGGTGTAGGGGGCTTAAGGGAGTTAGTATTAATCCCCTAAAAGTAATTTTGGCTGCCGGAGTTGCATCTAAATATTTTTAAACAATTTCTAAAATTTCTTCATTCAAATATGCAAAACGGAACGTTATTTTAGGTATTATGTGAAAGTAACTAAATAGGTTGTGTTAGGTTCTCTTTTGACCCTTAATCCGAAAAAAGGAGACCTGCGAAGCAGGGCTCCGACAACCTTAGTTTATTAAACTAGTGTGAAGAATGTTGAAATTGGCTGTGCCATAAACACCGATGTTTGGAGATATATTTTTTTTAGAGGAAACTAAGTATTTCCGGCAAGTGAAAAAGGTGAGGGGTGGTTCCGAGACCTCTCCCCCTCCCACCCCCCGTCACTCACAACCCCTAAAAACGGCGACGTATTTCGAAACCGTTATCATAATAATTACATACCAATCTTTAACAAATATTGTAGAGCAGAAAAGTATTAAGGCGGTAGGTACTCGAGATTCTCAAAGTAATTTGTCCAGTCTGTAATTTTATTCTATGACGAGAACTACCGACGACTCGGCGTATATATCTGTCTCTTTTTTGCAAATGTAATATCGTGCATATGTGAAAGTGACAGATAGTACAATGGACTCGCCCTCATTTTTTCATCATGGACTTGCCCACAATGGACTCGCCCTCATATTTTCATCATGGACTTGCCCACAATGGACTCGCCCCCAATGGACTTGCCCGGTGCATGAAAATGGATAATATTGCCCAATATTTGCGTTGCTAAGATGTTTTATGTCAAAAAATAGATTATTTACCAAGCAATAAAACAGATTTGCACAGAATAAACACTAATGTCAAACGAACTAAGAGCTGTATAGTTCCCGAACCATAAGTCAGTGGAACATTTTCGTTGTACAGAAGGGCGCATCTAGTGCGTTAGTACATATAAATCTATGATGAGAATGGTACTCATTCATGATGAGTTGTGGGATTACGTCGAATCTGATAATAAGGGTACTACGGCCCAAAAGCAGAAGGCTTTATCTAAAATCGCGTTGTCGGTGACGAATGCAGCTATTCCGCATATTAGAAAAGCAAAAAGTGCGCATGAGGCCTGGAACAATCTCCAGAAGGCGTACGAGGACAAAGGTCTGTCTCGCAGGCTAGGCCTACTAAGAATGTTGTTTGCGACGAAGCTTAGTGAGTGCGAGAGTATGGAGGCATACGTGAACAAGATCACTGAAATCTCACAACAGCTCAGTGAGATAGGGTCAGCGCTTGAAGACGACTTTGTAGCCGTGGTGATGTTGAGCGGTTTGCCATCCGATTATGATCCATTGATCATGGCGTTGGAAAACAGCAACGTAAAGCTTTCCAGTGAGGTAGTAAAAGGAAAGTTGTTGCATGAGAACCTTCGCAGGAATGAAAAGTCTGACGGCGTATCCGCTTTGGTTGCACAGAAGAAGCCCCGATGTTTTAAGTGTAAGAAGGTTGGACATATGATTAAGGATTGTCCTAAGCCTGGGAATAAAAAAACCCCGAGCCGAATAAAGACAAGGTCCTACTTACTGCACTTTCGGCGAACATCAAGAGGGACTTGTGGTATATTGACAGTGGTGCCACCGGGCATATGTGCGGCGACCTAAGTGTGATGAGTGACTATGTCAGTGGTAAGCCTTTAGATGTTAGTTTAGCAGATGGTAATAAGCTTTGTACAGCCGGTAAAGGTTCAGTAAAGGTAGTACTAAGGGACAATAAGTTTAAAACAATAGGTGATGTGTTTTATGTTCCCCATTTGTCGGCTAACTTGTTATCAGTAAGTGCTATGATTGATAAGGGGTATAATATCGTATTTGGGTCTACTGGTTGTCAAATATCGGATGATGGTATAGTTGTTGCTACAGGCACACTACGTAATGGTATTTTTCAGCTAGATACGTCTAAATGTTCCCCTATCGCGTGTAACATTGCAGAGAATGCAGATACCTCGAGCTTTACAGGATAAGAGAGTGCAGTACAAGTCTCTACAGTGAGCGAGCCAAGTTCCAGTCACGGTGATTCGGCTGTAGCTGCCGAGAGCGTTGCTGTGCCGGATGCTGCCGCAGAGCAGAACGTTGCAGCGGCAACTGCATGTACGCAGGGAGTTTGGCACCGGAGACTTGCACATCTCAACCATAGAAGTATGGAGCTACTTAAGCGAGGTATGGTTGATGGCATTTCATACAATAGCAGTAGTATGACGCCGTGTATCCCTTGTGTTGAGGGAAAGCAAACTCGCACGTCATTTCCTAAAAAGTCATTCACCAGAGCTAAGGATATTTTGGAGTTAGTCCATAGCGATCTCTGTGGTCCTATGCCCTGCAAGTCGCTAGGCGGAGCTAGGTATTTTATGACATTTTTAGATGATTTTACAAGGAAGACTTTTGTTTATTTTCTTAAAAGCAAGAATGAAGTTTTTGAGAAGTTTAAAATCTGGAAAGCCTTAGTCGAGAACCAGACTAATAAAAAACTTAAGGCAATTCGTAGTGACAATGGCGCCACCATTGTCATATAATGTCTAATACATGTCTGCTAAGTTTCAGAGCTTCTTGAGTGACAACGCCATTCTACATCAGACGACGGTGTCGTACTCACCGCAGCAGAACGGAGTTGCTGAACGGGCGAATAGGAGTATCATGGAGAAGGCATGCTGTATGCTGTTTGAAGCTGGCCTGGACCAGGGTTACTGGGCAGAAGCTGTCAGTACAGCAGTGTATCTTAAGAACAGGTCGCCGCTTGATTATATTCCTCTGAAGTCATCAAATGGTAAAATGGAGGCCGCTGTAGACACGCTTCAGCACAACATAAACGTTCAATCTTATGTGAATGTGATGCTGCCGAATAAGAATAATCGACATACTTTAATTCATTCCAGCAGTTTATACCAAACTATGGAAATTTCAACAAAATTTTACTGGATCTAAATACAACGAATATGGTCTATAATCAGTGCATCATCGCTATGGATACAATGGCACCTGCTAATGGCACATAACTATCGCTATGATGAATAAAACCTTGAATGAATGGAAACCGGCATGGAATCCTGAATGGAGACATTGAGTTCTTGGCCGTTTCTCGTGTTTCATGTATTACATCTTCACTAAAAGGATCAGAGTCAGGGTCTCCAACGAATGTATATCCAGAGCCTAGCAATAAACATCATTATTCAACATTCACATGTCTTTGTACCTATTCAAAATGCTTGCATGCCAGTGTGCTTAAACTTTAGAAGAAGCATTTAAAAACTATTTAATGCTGGAATTATTGTCGTAGTGATCGGAATAGGTAATAACAGCATCGTACGCGATGTAGTTGGAATTGTGTGAAATAAGATCACGAACAAATCAGAAGCGAAAAGCTGCATAGGAATCATGTTGTCCTGATAATCGTTGATAAATTATGTTGGTCTTTAAGGAGTAAAATGCCCCTGGAAAGAGGAATGGCAAACAACAATTTGCTGCAATAAGTAGCTGAACTACAACTGCTACTTCAGTATAACCGCTCGAAGTTCACACAACCTTTTATATAAGGTTATTGCCGTAAATAAGATAAACAAAATAACAGACGCCCACTGTGATAATTATATTTTTATTAAGAAAAAATGCTTTGCTACCACCGCCATGACATCATGAAACGAATTAACATCATTAACTGACACACGATCAATATTAAAGTTGGTCCAGTACGCTTAACATAAATCGGGGCAAATATAATACAAGGTTGGCTTATAATTATAAACGAAGCTCACAATTATTGAATGACAAACGAGCTCATCTAAAATACAAGAAGACTGTAAAGACGTGCTCATAAAATACGATGCTGATGAAGGGCAACTCTGAGCACACCGCACTCCGCAGGTTTTGTTTAGATAATAATTGGATAATCTAAAGATAAAGAACCTTCAATTTATGATATCACGTTATTTTGTGCAATCATCCGAATTTAGTTTAAAATCCTATTCAGAAGACCCTTAATAATACGAATAAGAATTCGGGCATTATATTATAGCATATTATACTTGATTTTAAATCGGTTAAAGGTCGATAAGTGTTCGACTCTCGCCATCTCTTTACTGGCTGTGATCCTAATAAAAACCGTACTAATAAGTATGTTACAATTCATGAAACAACATGCGAAGCTTGCTGATAAACACAGGTTCAAATGTTGAGTATTTGATACCTGCTAGATAAATAAAAACTTTTCAATTAATATAGTATAGATCATCCGACCATTATCAGACGTAAAATTTCGTACCACTGTAATTAAACATAGATGCACAATTAGAGTATCTGAACGAAAGGACTCTTGTGCAGAAATGCTGGATGTTCGTAAGAATATGTAACACGAACGCACAATGAAACTGACCAGCAACAAACTGACAATACTCTCGCACAAGTTTTATTTACAATTCAAACCACATAGAATCATCATTAGGAATCAGGTCTTTAATCAGTAAATCACCCATCGAGCGAAGGTGTCTCACTCAGTGAAATGTGATTTGAAATTGCAGAGTGTCACGCAAGTATTATTAAAATAGCGGCATCAACTGCATAATTATGCGCCTTATACTTGTTTACTACCTAAATGGTTCAAAATATGACTCACAAAAGTAAAATTAAAAGGCCTTGGAATATATTATACAAACAGACGTAAGGTAAACTCAGCTCAACGTTTGCGACTGTATACACGCGACATCGAGATCAATATTCATTTACGAACATGAAAATAGAACCTATGATTTCTTATATTATTTTCTAGACAAACTTGTACCAAAGCAAGAGCACGCCGAAAAATACTGAATAATGCTTGACTTGATCGAACCTTTAATCAAGCGATGGTTTATTTAACTTATTATTTATTTATAAAATGTATGTTGTATAAAACGAGCACGTATCTACTAGATCCTCAAGAATGGATTTTATGGAGTACGAATGTTGAACAAGAGTGACGAAGTATTTTGAAAATCCAGAGTAAAATTTGATCTTTAACCAGTGAAACGTCACCGACTTCATCCCGTCTGTGCCATTTATAAGAATATTATATGAGATAATTATTTACAAGCAATTGACTGGATAAAGAATCAGTATAGAATAATTCTATATGATCCACATACGCAGTACCGTGGCTAGAAATTAGCTATTGAGCTCAAATACAGCAGCTGCGGCCGAGCTCTGAGTTATAATATCTGAAGATATGTCTATAAATCCGAAATATCTACCGACTTACATATATCAGTTAAAATGAAGTCGTTCGTCATAATTTCAAAAAAACATTCAGCTCTCTTGTGCCATACCTAGTTTTGCGCAAAGCCTTGCGGACGGACTTTGCGGAACTAAAAGGGTTCCTTTAGTTTACTATGTAACCCTAAAATAACATATTTTCTAAGAAAGAGGACTATACATTTTATTATTGAATTTGTTCAAGGATTTAAAAAAGCACTGACACTCCACTAACAGGATGCAAATATAGGCGGAATAATCCTTGAGATAAATAATATTCAGTTCCGTTTACTTCGATGACCTTACATTGTGTTATTGCTGAGCGCTTACAATAATTATGCGCTAAATACTGATTTAGCCTACCGACTTTAGATTATACCAGTGTAAATTACAGAATACAAATTCCTCAATAACAGCACAAATAATTTTTATGTATGGCTCGATACAGCACGTACTCATGACTGAGACGACTCTTCTTAAGGGACTAGGCAATTACGAGGTCATTAATCAGTATAACATCGTCGGACGACCAACTCTCACGGTCTCGTGTACGTGTTTTGTGGGATGGTCTTAAAATCATTATCACAAACATGAGCCTGTATCTTTGTCACATATTGAGCATCATTGAAACCAATATCAAAAATATCTCCTCAATATAAAACATACCTCGACTCATAAGCGATCTTAAACTCAGATACATGGTCGACGCAAAATAGAATACGACGAAACCATGAAGGCGGTTCAGAAACAGTCAAAACGACGACGAACATCTATTAAACATCGTAGAAAGTCATCTTCATTGAGGTAATTATATTATTGTGAAATATTTTGTACTATCATGTAAGTAGGCGTATCGTCAGTAACGCACAATTTGAAACTACCTTTGGATATCGTTCACTTTCATGATAGACTTATAAAAGGTGATCCCAAGCAATAACAATTTGGTCTTAAATCAGTACATCATCTCGAAGCTCTTAGAAACTGTATTCTGAAATGTCAGAAAGGAATGGAAAAGGCGCGAAAGTGACGACTGAAAATCTAAAACTTACCGGTGTGACGTCGCTGTGACGTCGTGATGACACCGCCGCCCGGCCGCCTGCATTCTTCGCCCCTCACCTCAGACACCACACCTTGAGGCGACTATAAATACTGAAGCGCTGGCTGCGCCTGGTCTCTTTTGGGCTGCATTCGTTTAAACACATCGAGCTAAGTACACCAGCTGCTTTTCCTGGACGACCACCGGGAGCGGACTCTCAACAAACTCCTTACCATCGCCGAATCACGCGACCCTGATTATATCTTTTCGAATAGCATTTTTTTAGTAATTTTTCGTAAGTAAAATGTTTCGCTAAAGGATGTGTTAAATTCTTTAATGATTTAAATTATTTTTTATTGTAACAGCAACTACGAATTTCATTTAACCACACCTAAGTAGGAACAACGTTACACCAGACTTGTATAAGATACATTTTTGCAGCACAATACACGGTATGTCATGTTTAAATGATGATGCCAGATGTCGTCTCGGCGAAGAGATGGCACTGAGAAGAACATCCAGGATATCATCACCTTATTGACGGTGACCGACCCAGACGACGTGCCTGCTTTTGTGGCGAAGGATCTGCACAAGCTGCCGCCCGTCACATTCGACCACGTCGACGTAACCAGGCTACTGAAGGACATCAAATCCTTGAAATCTAGCCTGGCCGAAGTACAATCCAAGTTGAAGACATCAGATAACACCATAACTGAACTACGTGCAGAGGTAATGTTATTTCAAAACGCTATATCTGCAAGTAGGTCACCGCATGCGTCAAATGTAAACAGCCGACGCGGGGCTCAAATTGCATCTGAATGCAGTTTCGAGTCAGCGAATTTACTTGGATCGCCTATCGCCGCAAGTAATGCAAGCGGTGTGACGTCTGCTGTTGCTGACCTCGGGTCATCGACACCGGTCAAGGTTTTGTCGCAAAAGGATGCGTCAATCCCTAAGCGCGACTATGCAGCCGTTGCCGCTGAAAGCAAAGCGGCCATGCCAGCAAATCGCCAGGATAAAAAAGGGCATAAACAGAAGGTTTGTGAGCCCCCCCGTAACAAGGACATGGAACGGACAGTCCCAGAAAAGGCAACGTGTAACAAGGACTGCTTCATCAAGGTGGAGAAAAAGAAGAAGAAGCCGTCGTGCCGTAACCTTTGTGGTACCGGGATAGCAGGGTATAATATGCTGCTACGTCCCGCAGTACCAACCACACAGTTGTACGTATCCCGGTTGCATCACTCCACAAAGGAAGAGGAGGTCGTGGAGTATTTGCACCTGAAAACCTACTGGACTTTGAGAGTCGAGAGATTGGAGTCACTCCATAACATGAACTTTAAGTCATACGTGGTACGGGTGCCGACTCATCATCTCCAGACGTTCCTCAAGGAAGAGTTTTGGCCGAAGGGTGTTGTCTATCGGCGTTTTTATGGACGATTACGCAACAAAACACAGCGAAACACGCCACTGTAAACAACACCTGTGCGTTGTATTATTATAATTATTAGTAATTAGACATTTTATTATATGTATGTTAGTCTGCAAGGTATATATCTGTATGGGTTTTTATTACCTGAGTTAAACGATTATTATTATTATGTTTCTCTCTTATCACGGTTATTCTTCTAACTTTGGTGTCAGAAGAATAACCGGTCCTTTGTGAGGCTTATACGGGGATATGAATCCAACGTGCAGAGGCCCGTAGAGATTTTTAATCTAAAATGGGATGGGACACATGCCGCGGAGCCTCCACAACTGCACTACTGAGTGCAGCTACGGACTAGCCGCAGAACATGTAGGACTATTGTGATGATGTGGAGCCTAATTTAACTGGGTTATGGGGTTGGATGTTTTAATGGACTGAAAATAATGGCACTATGGATAACAAACGGCACCTGCCAGTGATACTCCTATAGCATCCGTCCGGTGGCAGGTGGTGACTCGCCAACTCACTAGATGGGCCCTCTCTAAACAGCCGCCCAAAGCAAATAAACTCTGCCATAAAGGCAGCCAGAGGGCAACACCGGTGCGAGTGGCTAGGGGTGTCGAGCGGTGTGGCACCGGTTTCGCCATCGCGGGTCTCGTGACAACGGAGACCCGGAGTGGGATTCCCCGTAGTTACGGCCTTGAAAATGACACTTCCATGAACAAAAACAACACATGTAAACCCAACGTGACAACTTGATAGTACAAACTATGAACTTGATCAATAACATCAACATCCAAGAATTAATTTGTGGATGCAGTCATAGCAATTTTAGCGGTCGTGATATTTAACTGGATCAAAATTATTTTCTTAACAAGAAAATAAAAAACCAAACATAAAATTTCTGAATATTATTTATTTTCTATTTCATCTTTAATCGGTGAATCGATGTTTAGCATTGCCCTCCTGGGGTAACAATGGTCTCTACAAATAGTCCAATATGTTAATTTTATAAATCATCATCAGCCCTTTATACTGTCCCACTGCTGGGCATGGGCCTCTTCTCACTATGGGAAGGGTAAGGCCTTAGTCCACCACGCTGGCCAAGTGCTGGTTGGCAGACTTCACATGTCTTGCGAGAACATTATGGAGAACTCTCAGACATGCAGGTTTCCGTACGATGTTTTCCTTCACCGTTTAGCAAGCGATAATTAACAATGTAATACGCACTTAACTCCAAAAAATCATTGGTGCGTGCCATGGATTCGAACCCGAGACCAAATTCTTTCCCAAATCTTTGAAGCATGTGTGGACCGACACGCACTTTACCAAATGTGGCAAGTTTTCAAGATTTGCTCACTTTACATGCGTTCTGTATAAACCCAGTGCTAAAGAAGACATCGTATAATATAATGTTGGTTGTAGTCATAATGAGGCACAATCGAAGCAGTATATATCTTTGTACCTATTTAGTTAGTGAAACGTCAAACACCCTTTCTTGCGTCATCTATATATATATAACCATAAAATCAGTAACAATTGTTGAGGCTCCACAACGCATTCACAGGACCGTACCCAACATTGGGCTAACTGGTTAAAATACTGTAACAGCAGCTTCGTCCTCAGTTGGGAGTTTTAAAATTGAAGTATTGACTGACATATTGAAAATGAAAGTCGACTGATACAATCGGCTGAGTGAAAAAGTAAATGAGCTCGAATACATGCAACGTGGTCGAATTCAACATACCTTTGATAGGGTTATAGCTTCTTTCTCATTGAGGTATAATATTCCAAAAATTAATAACTGCGTAGTATACACTAGATGCAGTCAAGACTCCAAACAAACTGCTTTATGTTGTAGGTACTCTTTGTATTATACAGAAACATTGCATAGGGACAAAATGGGACACGAAAGGTCTCAGGCCTACTATAAAATATTTTAGAAGTGACAAAACTGTGAATTTCCCCTTTTTTATATCGGAAGAGCTTTTGCCCTTCTGATATAACCTGCTGTTCAGGGTGGTGTTGGATCATGGCTCTTTCTATTATAAATATTTGGTCTTCAATCAGTCCAACGTCGTCCGGTGTAAACCGCAATAAATTTACCATAAACCTTACAAGTTACATTCAATTGACATATTATTAATATCTTCGATTATTTCGTTCAAGAAACATCAGGTCCAGTACAATTTCAAAATCACACTAAATATAATATATTATCTGCGATGCGTTGTGATGTTACTGCAGGTAGTTCGTTGCGTCGCATCGGATCTGACCCGTGTCCGTGTCCGACATTATATATTTGTTTGTTTGTTTGTAATGAATAAACTCAAAACCTACTGGACCGATTTTAGAAATTTTTTCACCATTAGAAAGCTACATTATCTGCGAGTAACATATTCTATATTTTATTTTAGAAAAAAATAGGCGTCCGTAAAATATTTGGGCTTTTCTAACCCAAGGTGTAAAAAATCATTGAAATAAGTTCCTTATTTGGCGTACGCTGCCTAAACTATAAAAGATAGATCCATAAAATGTTCTAATTAATTAAAGATCTTAAAAATATCTACAAAAAAGTCTGCAACACACTATACCTATCTATTTCAAGTTAAGCAAAAAGAAACATTTTTTAATTTAAATATCTTGAATTTTTTAGGGCTTCATTTAAACGCAATACACACGTGTCATTACTCCTTATCAAAATAAACTATTTTGTTACAAACAACTGTTTATGTAGATAATATTTAGTCTTTGATTCATTAAAATTGGACGTTTGGTTTGAAAGTTATGGCGAAATCAATCTATAGGTACACATAAATAAAATTGGAGGGTCTGTTTGTAATCTTAACCGCTTTTTACTAAATGCATATGGATGTATACACGGTAAATATTACTGAAACGATATTTTTTACTATTTTTGTCTGTCTGTCTATCTGTCGGTCTATCTGTCTGTCTGTCTGTTTGGTCTCGCTAATCTCTGCGGCTAATGGCTGGACTGATTTTGACGGCACTTTCCCTGGCGCTAGCTGATGTACCAAGGAATAACTTAGGCTATAAATTAACCGGGTACGCGAAGTAGTTCCCTCAGGTCGCAGGTGAAACCGCGGGATACAGCTAGTACTTAAGTTCATAAATATCCAAATAAAATGATGATATATCGTCAATATAAGCAAAAGTAACCTTTATTGTTATTATATAAAATCCTTGCGTTACTGACTGACTGACAGACACGCTACAGCCGAAACTATTGGGCGCACGACGCTGAAATTTGGCATGTATGTTCCTTGGGGACCGTAAGGGTGCACTAAGAAGGGATTTCCCGAAATTCCCACGGGATCGGGCAAAACGGGTAAATAAAAAAAATGCAGGCGTAGCTGCTGGCGTCCTCTAATTGTTATTATAAAGCTGGGTTTTTAACAATTTTACATATCTAATTTGCTATAAAGGGACAAAAATACATGATTTATATAGGTTAAAAATGCTTCCAACAAGAATTATGATACTTCAATACGACAGAAAAAGTAGGTTTTATTGTGTCTAAAAAGTTTGGTCGGCATAGCTCCAAAGAGTTTAGCTAGTGTAGCCGTCCAGATGTTTCCACTTGAAAAAGTATAAGACAATCAAAAGAGTTTCTATTATGTATGAAAAATATAAAGGTGTAGTAGCCGGACGATGCAATGTCGCCTTTGTTCCTTTATTATAGGGGTCATTAGGGAAAGTATTGTGCAAGAAAGTCGCTCATGACTGAATGGATCTAGGAGCATTGTAATGGGCTCACAATTCTTATATAGTGAAGTTTTTAAACAGGTGTGCATCTGCTCGGGCGTCGCCGCCAGTAAGTTACTTGGAAGCGTTGGATCAGTGGCAGGTTTGTAGTACAAATAGCTAATTTTGGAGAGAATGTTTGCTATTTTGATACATAATTGCTATTAATTAAGGGAGATATTGGATTGCTTTGGAAGTGTCTTTTATTACTGTTTGAACTAAGAGGGATTTTGCATCTGCTTGTGCGTCGCCTCGTATAAGTAACTATAGTTAGTGCCACGAGAAGATAGACTTTTTGTAAACATACTTTCAGGGCTTCACAACCTTTTTTCAAACAGTTGAGATTTAGATTTTATACTTTTTGAACACTTTTTTTCAATGCCTAATTATGGCTTTATGTTTTAAATTTATATTGTTAAATTTTACTGATATAAAAATATTTGATTTTGTGTTTGAATGGTGGAATGTTCATAAATTTGCCGATGTTTTTGTTGTTTTACACGTAGTTTATTCTGTAAGTTAAGGAAAAATAGAGTACTATGTATGTTAATGATAGAGTACATACATGTTACTCTATTATTGACATTTTTTTTAATAGACAATAAATCATTTGCTCAAAGTAGCCTACCTATCCTAAAATATTAAATGATTGACCAACAATGAATAATATTACAGATAACTAGTACATTGCATAAACATTTCTAGGCATGGAGATTTTACGTTGTCTGTGAATGAAATCGTCAGAATGAACTTAAACAAAATCCATTAAAAGTTACGGTAGCCTGAAAACGCAATTTCTTTTTTAGGTATAAATAATTTTCTGCGCGACTAATAGTTTACGCACCGGCTTTTTCGAGATGCCGGCAGCGGGAAGAGCGTTGCGATCCTATAAACTTCTATTTAACTTTACATTTAGGTACCTTTTCTTGATGACTAAAAAAAATAATTTTGTCCTCTGATAAATGCATGTTAAGCCCAAGAATGTAACATTTCAATGAACTAACGCCAAAATATGTTGACATTCTAGGCGTCAGTACCTCAAAAAATTAAAAGATCCTGTTGACAGCGCATAATATCGATAAAAACCCGATCCATTGTTATATTAGTTTCCAATGACACGTATCTATGTAACGTTGCGCTCATTGGATTTGACAGTATTTGTTTTTGACAGAACTATCGCTGAGTCACTTAGTAGAATTTTTTTGTTTACAAAAAGTCTATGTTCTCGTGGCACGGACTATAGAGGGTATGGAAGTATCTTGGAATTGCTTTGACTTACTGTATTATAGAGAGAAAGTCTGTTAGTTTCTCATATATAGGTGTTTGCTTGTACTGCATCTGCTTGGGCGTCTGCCTTTAAATTACTAGGAGGCGGCGAACATATAGCTGACATAAAACATAAACGCTCAACAAAGTCTGCTGTGTGTGAACATGTGGAACAAGGACCCAAACACTACCTGCGATTTGATGAACCACAGATACTCGCAAAACACCGTTTTCTTCCAAGGATGATACGAGAGGCTATTGAAATTAAAAAACACCCTAATTTCAATAGGGAAGACGGTTGGAATGTTCCTCCAGCTTGGGACCCTGTCATAAGGCTAATGAAACCCAAGAAGGACGAAGTCACCAGAAGACCTAAGGACACTGTGAGCTCATTCTGCGTAAATAGTAACACCAGTAGATGAAAAATGTTCGGGTACTTTGAGATAACTTATACATTCAAGAAAAAGACAATTATCACCTCAGTCTGCCGTGAACATGAATTCTGTAAAGAATTCGAAACGTCGGCTAGTAATAAATTAAAAATATAGTTTCTAGATCATTAGTTTCAAATGTAATAACTTAGTGAAACCAATACATCGCGATAAAATCCGTAAACTGTAGTTTAATTTCAATCTGAAATTCTCAATTCAGAAACCGGCCGCTGATCCTTTAATTTGATCTTAAATCGGTAAATCGTCGCTCGACGCGATGTCGTCTCTGTTGAGGCTTTATGTGAACAAACCTCGTTCTGAGTACACAACAGACAAACAGCGACATTTGATGTAAGAAATCGCTGACAACTTTTAATCACATTTATAATAGTCAACGAACAACGTACAAGTTATATTGATAAGTACACGCTGCATCTACGGAGAAAAGAATCAACGCCTCGACATTAGGGTACATCGCTGAGTGTCATTTAAGTCCATAGTGTCCACGAGACAGTCACATGTTTGAGAAATTGTTATGTGAACTGAAATTGTTGAATGAAAATTACACTACACATTTTTTTCACTTGGCATAGATCCCACATGACTGAAGCCAGTATTTCGCTTCGCTACACCAACATGTGATCGAATTTATAATCACTTCAATCAAGCAACATTTTATTTTGTACAAAAGCTCATAAGTTCCTTAGACGGCCACTCGCTTCTAATATAAATAGTACTAAGTTCTCTTTATAAAGGAACACTGTAATAATCACGGTTCCTTATACAAATGTTAAAACCCGTAAATATTTTATAAAATCGTGCCATAGGCACCGAGACAATTTCACCGAAACTTTAGCGATGTGTAAGTAGGTACTCTAATCAAGTGCTAGGAAGACAAACGAGCCTGACAACATTTTGGGACCTTTGTCCAGCAGAGGAACAATGTTGGCTATTAGAAAGAATATAAAATGTATTTTTTTTTATTTTTTTAGGTTTTTAATAGATCAGCAAATTGCGACAGTGATCACAGGTTGGAAGCACGATTGTGATCCTGGCTGTACAGGAAAAAAACAAAAACAATAACGAACAGATTTGTGGCAATGGTGGCTACAAATATATTTATTATATTTATTGTTAGTCTTTAATCAGTGAATCGTGCCGTGACCCTAAAAGCCTATTTGCTGTACAGTGCGCGATCAACCAGCTATCACAAAAAGTGTAAAAAGTGTCTATACTAGAAAAATAACAAGTCACAGAGCATCAGTCATCCCATAGCTACGACTCGTAAACCCTACGCTGAAACGTCGGGAGGAAATACAAAGCATTTTATCTTACGACCCATTACATCAATATTAGTAAAATAAGAGAGATTTTAAAGATCCTCTAAAAAGTGAATTCCCTAAGCGCCCTCTTCGCTTAGAAGAATCCAAATTATAGTATCACTATACTCGAAATACATTGACACTTTGTAACCTCGATACTGACTGAATGCCAGTAAAAATGAACAAACTCTTTAGTTCTCCCAAAAACCGCGACCAAAAGTCAAATTATTCAATGAACATACTCTTTAGTAGTCCAAGTAGATGTTTCTTCGAATCTTATCCCAGTTATATTTAGTATAGCTTTAATTCTTGATGCAGAACTTTCAATGTGTCACAGCTACATTTATCTACAACATTACATTTATCTGGTAACAGTACAAATATATGAAATGATTGTCATCGTGTTAGTAAACGTTCTAATAGCATTAAGAAACAATGAATGCGAAAACTTTACTCAGCGATTGGGAATAGTCGCTCTAAGTTATCGGCGTATGTTAATCGTCAAAATCTCCATATAAAACAGTTGGTCCTTAATTTTGACTGGGAAATGAAAGTATTCCCGACTGTTGAACAGAATTTTTTAAAATAATTCAACTACTTTGTCACTTTTTGGGTATCTAAAAGGAAATCACTTGACAAATTTCATCCCTGAAAATCGAAAATGTGTCTCCGATTAAGTAGAACTGAGCTGGTTTATAACTCATCTCAATACAAAATAGTTTCTTTAATAAAAACGAGCATATTGCTCGATACACAAAAATCATCATACATCTGTTATAATGATCATGACGGTGGTCATTATAACATGGAATATAACGCAGCCGTGAACGTGAGTGTGTAACAATGTTACGATGAGGAGAATTACTAACATTGTCAGATTATCAATATGGCATTTAGAAATTGCCATGAAGTGATGAAACCTGGCATATAGATGCATCGAGATAAAAAACGAAAGGCGGAGACGTGTAAAGCGTGTGCACTAAACAGCATTTGCCTCATTATAAAACATTTGATCTTTAATCAGTATAACAATCAGAATACTACTTCAAGCACTGTAGTTTAAAGAAGGTTGTGATGGGACCTTTGCTAAGTACCTATATAATAGTCAGAAATTGTCGTATTTATTACCAATGAATAGGTTCTAGAAAACTCGAATTTTTTTATGTAATTCGCTCTAGTTCACAGTACCTAAATTAGGAAAAGTAGTTTATCAATGGTCGCTTATTAGGTTACTCTTACATTAGCGCATTAGTACGGGAAACGTATAGGTATCATAAATATTACCTCCTTGACATTAAGAAAATGTCAAATAATTTCTTGATAAGCTACAGATAGGTAAATTCTTCACCTCGACTACCAGAAAACAGCATGGAGAAGTGATATGTAAATGGCGACGTAGTTTGTCACAAAACCCTGGACACTACACTTACAATCAGTAAAACGTCGTCGGAAGTCAAACTATCCCCATTGTTTAGACTATAAAGTATCCGCTAGAGGACTCAATAGCTGCAGCTATTACCAACACTTGGACAGAACAAGTGAATACTTATAAAGCTACTGAAAACGTAAATGTCGAGACTGACTCTTGGACTGAGATTATCAAAATTATACTTTCATCAACTCATGATACTAATCCAACATACGGGACACTGAGTAGGTATTCAATATATAAACGTACTGCACATGAGAAGTTTAATTCTTTACATTTTCTCCTTCTATGAAATCCCAAATCACATAGCATACAAATGTCCTAAATATAAAACGGACATTGAATATGGTAAAGTAAAATACTCGATCCGTGGTCATTATACAACAATACAACAAAACAGTGAAAGCAACTCACAAACACAATGATTATGACGAAACGAAATTCCACTAAGGTTTGTAAGTAATCATATAGAATCGTGGAAATAAGAAATTGAATTGTGAGATAGCAGAATGTAATGAAATGACCGTGACAATTACTTGTATCACAAAAACTTCGACCATTCCCTACACGAAGCAACAAGTTCGGTGAAATGTCTATTTTATAGTAAACATTTGTGATCCATACACGATAATCAATGACAATCCACGCGGACGAAGCCGCAGGCTTCAGCTAGTAAAATATAAAAAGTAGTTAATATCAAACTACAGATAGAATTTAGCCAAATATAGACAATCTGTTTCGTACCTAACATGAATTTGGCGAACCAGAATTTTCCTGGTGAATTTTGATTACTGTCATGTCTTTAGTGACACTCGCAAGGTTAAGACGAATCGATTGACGTAAGAATCATCGAAATCGGCCTACGCTTTGGTCTCTAGAACGCAACATAGAAACAAACATACATACATACATACATAGACCGATAAACACATTACCCTCCTTTGCGTCGCGCAGTCGGGTAAAAAGGAATTTAAAAGATCCTTTAAAAAGTAAATCACGGAAGCCACCTCTACGGCTAGAAAATTTAAGTCATAGTATCACTGTACTGTACTGTCGACTCGAAATACATTGATATTTTGTAACCTCCATGTTTAGTTCTCTCAAAAAGGCGACCAAAAGTCTAATAAAATTATTCAACTCCATTTAAGACGGCAAGCTATATTAAATTGTTGTCGATACTTGTGATAATTATGTAGTCCTGTTGTGAACTATAAATAATCAGTTCACATCACATTGGACTCTTATCAACACTTTAAGAAGTAGAGGATTGTTATAGTTATCGTCGACAAAATTTACTTTACTTTGCCCATTGATGTACAAAAAGGCTTTTTTTGTAAATCAATGACTTTTCCTCCCTTATCGTGCACACTGTAAATGTTATACGAGTGAAAACAATTCAGTTATTATGCATGCACTAATCTTAGAATTTGTTCTAAATGTTTAAACTTTGATCTTTAATCTGTGTAACGTCATTCATTACACCAGTATGGTAATTATGAAGTACTTGTTAGGCAGCTAAATTCCCGCCACAACTTACAAGATTTAACATATTCATATCTGTGGCTAAAAATAAGCTAAAAGGTGCTTGTCCTGAGAAATGTAAGTAGGGAGATGAATTCCTACGCAGTCCTGCTGTGTCCACAGCATAATGTTAAAGGTCACACAACACCGGTGATATAAGTTAAGTTTCGTAGAATAGACCATAGCTTTCGACCATGACGAAGTCAAGATCGAGGAAACTAAATAAATGTGAGAGCTTAACCGTTATCCTAATAACGATTGAAATACCGCTCACAAATGTTACTCAAATTCGCCCATACCGTAATAATTAGATATTTTTCTATCTAATGAAAACATTAAAAATATATTTTTTTAAATTTTAATGTGCCCGGTAGATGGTAATAGGCTGGCCCCATATTACACTTAACATAACTGGCGAAACGTGGGTGTGTATTTTTTGGGTAATTTATTGTTTGGCTTTTTATTTTCAACTAGCTGGTACCCGCGGCTTCGCACGCGGAAAGTAATAATATTTTATTTAAACTTTCATACTTTGCGCGAACCCTACAACCTCCTCAATCAAGCCCTTTCGTAAAATTCGTTCCTAGCAGACGCCTAAAATAAATAAACTACGTCTCAGCGATAATATACACATATAGATATATAAAATACTTAGAGTCGGTATCGTTACAACAGCGCAAACTACCGGGTCAAATTGACCCTATATGTAGCGCTATAAAGTCCTCTACCTTGCAGTAAAAGTCTCATCGGTTCGGCCGTTCCAGAGATTACCCCGGACAAACAGAAAGACAGACAGACAGACAGACGGACAAAAATGACAAAAAGGGTTGTTTTGGACTTGGAATCGTATAACTAACTATATGCACTTGAAAAAACATAGTTATTTTGAAATCACAGACAGACACTTCAATTTTATTTATATGTATAGATGAGTCGAAGAAATAAAGACTTGTTATGGCGACAACAGCGTCAACTACCGGGTCAAATTGTAGCCTATACGTAGCGCTATAAAGTCCTCTTCCTTGCAGTGAAACTCTCATTTGAATCTGTTCAGCCGTTCCAGAGATTACCCCGGACAAACAGAAAGACAGACAGACAGACAAAAATGTTAAAAAGGGTTGTTTTGGACTTGGAATCGTGTAACTAACTATATGCACTTGAAAAAACATAGTTATTTTGAAATCACAGACAGACACTTCAATTTTATTTATATGTATAGATGAGTCGAAGAAATAAAGACTTGTTATGGCGACAACAGCGCCAACTACCGGGTCAAATTGTAGCCTATATGTAGCGCTATAAAGTCCTCTTCCTTGCAGTGAAAGTCTCATTTGAATCTGTTCAGCCGTTCCAGAGATTACCCCGGACAAACAGAAAGACAGACAGACAGACAGACCGACAGACAGACAGACAGACAAAAATGTTAAAAAGGGTTGTTTTGGACTTGGAATCGTGTAACTAACTATATGCACTTGAAAAAACATAGTTATTTTGAAATCACAGACAGACACTTCAATTTTATTTATATGTATAGATGAGTCGAAGAAGTAAATACTTGTTATCATGATAACAGCGCCAACTACCGGGTCAAATTGTAGCCTATATGTAGCGCTATAAAGTCCTCTTCCTTGCAGTGAAAGTCTCATTTGAATCTGTTCAGCCGTTCCAGAGATTACCCCGGACAAACAGAAAGACAGACAGACAGACAGACCGACAGACAGACAGACAGACAAAAATGTTAAAAGGGGTTGTTTTGGACTTGGAATCGTGTAACTAACTATATGCACTTGAAAAAACATAGTTATTTTGAAATCACAGACAGACACTTTAATTTTATTTATATGTATAGATGTATAGATGAGTCGAAGAAATAAAGACTTGTTATCATGATAACAGCGCCAACTACCGGGTCAAATTGTAGCCTATATGTAGCGCTATAAAGTCCTCTTCCTTGCAGTGAAAGTCTCATTTGAATCTGTTCAGCCGTTCCAGAGATTACCCCGGACAAACAGAAAGACAGACAGACAGACCGACAGACAGACAGACAGAAAAAAATGTTAAAAAGGGTTGTTTTGGACTTGGAATCGTGTAACTAACTATATGCACTTGAAAAAACATAGTTATTTTGAAATCACAGACAGACACTTCAATTTTATTTATATGTATAGATGAGTCGAAGAAGTAAAGACTTGTTATCATGATAACAGCGCCAACTACCGGGTCAAATTGTAGCCTATATGTAGCGCTATAAAGTCCTCTTCCTTGCAGTGAAAGTTTCATTTGAATCTGTTCAGCCGTTCCAGAGATTACCCCGGACAAACATAAAGACAGACAGACAGACAGACCGACAGACAGACAGACAGACAAAAATGTTAAAAAGGGTTGTTTTGGACTTGGAATCATGTAACTAACTATATGCACTTGAAAAAACATAGTTATTCTGAAATCACAGACAGACACTTCAATTTTATTTATATGTATAGATGTATAGATGAGTCGAAGAAGTAAAAACTTGTTATCGTGACAAAAACACCAACTACCGGGTCAAATTGTAGCCTATATGTAGCGCTATAAAGTTCTCTTCCTTGCAGTGAAAGTCTCATTTGAATCTGTTCAGCCGTTCCAGAGATTACCCCGAACAAACAGAAAGACAGACAGACAGACAGACCGACAGACAGACAGACAGACAAAAATGTTAAAAAGGGTTGTTTTGGACTTGGAATCGTGTAACTAACTATATGCACTTGAAAAAACATAGTTATTTTGAAATCACAGACAGACACTTTAATTTTATTTATATGTATATAGATGTATAGATGAGTCGAAGAAGTAAAGACTTGTTATCATGATAACAGCGCCAACTACCGGGTCAAATTGTAGCCTATATGTAGCGCTATAAGGTCCTCTTCCTTGCAGTGAAAGTCTCATTTGAATCAGTTCAGCCGTTCCAGAGATTACCCCGGACAAACAGAAAGACAGACAGACAGACAGACCGACAGACAGACAGACAGACAAAAATGTTAAAAAGGGTTGTTTTGGACTTGAAATCGTGTAACTAACTATATGCACTTGAAAAAACATAGTTATTTTGAAATCACAGACAGACACTTCAATTTTATTTATATGTATAGATTAAAGTTTTCATTATAAATTACAAGCATTCGTGTTTAACAATTTATTTAATTATGAAATAATATACTGCATCGTATTGGTTATTCAAATTGTCGGTATTTTCTTTTCATTTTTCAAATGTTGCACTAAATATCTTACAACTTAATTATTTATGTTTCAACGAATTTTTTACAAATATGTTTTGGACTAAGTGTCTCATTTTATTTAATAATCGAATGTGTTGCGCCCACAGATATAGATCTACATAGATAACGCAATTATCACGATTTGTATTGAAACCAAGCGTGCCGACTTTTTAATACCTACTGTGACGTTGCCTGTATCACGAAGTCGAAGCGATGCGCGACAGTATCGCTTGTGCGATATTCATCGTCTCCTAATACACAACGTCAGATCAAACGTCCGAAGCAAACGCGGCAACGTAATGTGAATAAAGTTTACTTAACGGTAAAACGGACGCGCGGGGACTGAAATTAGTGGCGACCAAGCTCGACGCTTGGTCGGAGTTCAGACACGCGAAGTGCATGCATTTGCGTTATCTATGTAGATCTATGTCTGTGGTTGCGCCCCTTTTAATTTACGACTTTGCCATGTCCTTGTCTATTTTTATTATTTTTCAGGCGTTGCACTAATAATCTTGCAACTTAATAATGTATGTTATAGCAAATCATTTAGAGGTATGTTACAGTTATGGCCTGTGTGTTTCACTTTATTTACTTATCAAATGTACTGCGACTCACAGCTTAATGACTCACAACTAAGTGATTTGTGTCTCATTTTATCTATTTATGCATTCCATAATAATGTATGTTATAGCAATTCAACTAGAGATATTTTACGGACTATGTGTGTTACTTACAAAATGAACTGCATATATTTTGCTATACAATTTGTCCATATCCTTAATGGATTTTATCATTTTTCAATTGCTGCGCTAATTATTTTGCAACTTAATAATGTACTTGTATGTTATAGCAATTCATTAAGAGATTTTTTATGCACTATGTGTCTTACTATACTCACTTATCAAATGAATTGCATCTCTTTTGTTATACTATTTGTCCATATCCTTAACAGATTTTATTATTTTTCACTTGCTGCACTAACTATTTTGCAACTTAATAATGTATGTGACAGCGAATAATTTAGATATATTTTATAGTCTTTGCATCTTGCTTTACTTATTTATCAAATGTACTGCAACTCTTTTATTATACAATTTATCAATATCCTTTTTTGCTTTTATTATTTTTTGAGAGTTGCAATAATTATCTCGCGGCTTCATAATTTATGGTATACAGATATGTTATGAACAGTGTGTCCCACGCATCTCCTGAATTGGCTTATGTCGGCAATCCTGTTTATCCACAACAAAACACTACAAATTATCTATCTGTTTATTTACTTATGTCCTTGATTAATTTATTTTATATTATAATATGTAACATCACACCGTATTATGTATTGCACATACTAAAACATTTTAAAAGTTATAAGTATTTTAACACACGTAACCGAATCTTTCATACTTTTTAAATTATAGTGAATTCTTGTATGTTTATATCTGCTGACCCGGCAAACGTTGTTCTGCAAATTTTTTTTTTGTTTTTTTGAAAAATAGATGTTGGCCGATTCTCATAGATACCGGATAAGCACAAAAAATTTCATCAAAATCGGTCAAGCCGTTTCGGAGGAGTATGGGAACGAAAACTGTGACACGAGAATTTTATATATTAGATTAATAATGCCCAGAAATAGACAGTTAAAAGTTGGTTTCTTAAATGTGGGGTCACTTGGAACGAAACACGACGAATTTATAGCATCATTGTTGTGACATTGTAGCCATAAATGAGACGTGGTTGCGGCCGGGTGAGGATGGGCGTGCGCCGGTTTTGCCCGGGTTCCGGCTACGCCATGTGCCACGGCCCGCGAGCGTTCGGTCGGACCGGGGCGGTGGGGTCGGTTTATACGTGTGACGTGGTCTAAGTGCGCGTACGTGGACTTATCCGATCGATAGCAAGTTTGAAGCAATCATTGACTCCGAACACGAAATTCCATTGGCTATGCAAAATTTAAGACAAACTCTTTACCTATTCGATGTTTTTGTCCATTATCAAAATTCGCAATACACATTAGATATGATATACGCGTAAGTAAAAACAGCACTATATTTAATTTAAATAACAGATGCAACTGAAATGCCGCGCAAAAATGGAACAAACAGTTGTGAAACAGTTGTGCCAATCTTACAACAACAAACATTAAATAATCACTAGCCTATCATAATAAAAGGAAAACAAAAAGGCTTGAAAAGATTTTCGTGGGTTTAACCTCACATCTTGGGAAAAGTTATCCAAAACCTCCCCTCCCATCTTCCCAATGGAGTGATTGTCGTGTTGCAAATCGACAAATGCCGGCTCAGAAAGTGGGAAAACTCAGCTGTATTTTATAATATAGCAGAATCTGTTGATCTTTAATCAGTAAAAGTCATTCAGCATCGGACTTTCATCTACCGTCCCCTACGTTTCTATCAGCACGAACTACACAATTACAAGTCGTATGATTGTTTGCACATGCAAACCATGAACCAAAATAAACCGAACGTGACACATTGATAGTACAAATGATGGATTCGTTCAATAACATCAACATCCAACAAGAAATTTGAGCCGCGGGAGCGGCGCAGAAGTCCAAAATAACGCGGGTGTAACCGCGGGATCATCTTGTAGTCAAATATGTGGAGACTGCCTAAATGCTCTATATTAAGCCACGTTAACGATGTCATTAATGAAATTATTTAAGCAGGTTTGTGTCAATTAACCTCACCAGTAAAAATTGGTGGTTCAAAATTTAAAAATATACTGTAGATATTTAGAAAAAGACGTAAATAGTCATAGAATAAAACCGTGAAGATTTTAGAGGTCCGTTAGCATAGTACAATATACGAATTTTTTTGTAAGAACTATAATCGTAGAAAACAATAGTACAGCTTTTTGGATTATTTTATAAAGTCCATCATTCGTCCCTAATGCGTCAGTAAATTCCCAGAAAATCCTGACGACTCAAATGAAACCACTCTGGTCTTTAAATCATCACTAAGAATACAATAATCTCAATGGCTCAGATGCATTGCCGTAACGATCATAAACTGAAAACAAAGGTACGTGGTATATGTATATCCCGTAGGAATAGTAAAAAGTGATCAAAAAGCTGTAATACTTCTAAGCTTCAAGCGAAACGTGGAAGCCACACCTGATAAATAGCTGGCGTTAATTTGGAATGCACCACAAATACTAAAAAACTTTTTCGTGGCCAATCCGACAACATAACCACTAAATGCACACGACCTCCTTTTATCCGTCCTCTCCTATCTTAAGGTTTCACCTAGGGCTCTGGATTGGTTCTCAACATATCTTCGGGGGCGTCAGCAGTCGGTACACCTTGATGAGTCTTACTCAAGATGGGCTAACATTGAAGCTGGTGTCCCTCAAGGCGGTATTCTCTCTCCCTTGTTATTTTCCATTTTTATAAATCTCATAACTAAAAATCTTCAGTGTTCTCACCATTTGTATGCCGACGACTTGCAGATATATACCCAGGTAAATGTAGAGTCGCTGTCTACGGCAATCGACATGATTAACAGGGATCTGGCTGAGATACATGATTGGACTACAAGGTTCGGGCTGACTGTAAACCCGAATAAAAGTCAGGCCATTATTTTGGGCAGCCAAGGCTTGTTAAGAAAATTTGACACAACCCATTTTCCAATCATTACATACAACGGCACGGCCATATATTGGTACCCTGTGGTTAAAAATCTAGGGCTGCATATGGATGCCACCCTAAATTGGCGAACTCAAGTGACCCAGGTGAGTCAAAAGGTCACCGGCACCCTACGGACTCTTTACCGCCTCAAGAACTTGCTGCCATCCAAAACCAAGACAATGCTTGTGCAGACTTTGATTGTGCAAAACGAGGTACAAATTTAAGGCGAAGGTAAAGGAGCTTTTGTTGGCAAGACCAGCGGATGTGTCATAGGATCTGTATCTTCATTTCTATTCACATTACTACTTTGCTATTGTATGTACCTACTGTATTGTATTTGTGTATGGCTTTACGTATCCTTCCTTTAATTCTTATATGTATACTAGAGGACGCCCGCAGCTACGCCCGCATTTTATTTTATTTTACCCGTTTTGCCCGATCCCGTGGGAATTTCGGGAAATCCCTTCTTAGTGCACCCCTACGGTCCCCAAGGAACATACATGCCAAATTTCAGCTTCCTGCGCCCAATAGTTTCGGCTGTAGCGTGTCTGTCAGTTCGAGCTATGTGCCCTGCCCACTGCCACTTCAGCTTGGCTATCCGGAGAGCTATGTCGGCGACTTTGGTTCTACTGCGGATCTCCTCATTTCTGATTCGATCTCGCAGGGAAACTCCAAGCATAGCTCTCTCCATCGCCCTCTGAGTGACCTTGAGCCTTCTGATAAGGCCCATAGTGAGCGACCACGTCTCTGATCCGTAAGTCATCACTGGCAACACACCACCACAATATTATTATACCTATATTATAATTATAGTAAGTATTTAATACACCTGCTACGTTTCTCAGTATCGCTCAAAGGTAGACTGGCGGATAATGCCCAAGGCATTAAGTCAACCTGTACACAGTTCAGTGTATAAATAAATAAATGCGACAGGTAAGAAACTTTGGTCATTAATCAGTAAAACACCGCTGCCAACTGAACTATTGGCTCCAAAGAAGAAATTTTTCTTAACAAATATTACAGAAACATCGAATATAACAATGTACATAACGTCATCGCCAATTGGAATTTGACAAAGTAATGCATTATCACTGTAGAGCATGCAGTCTATAATAACGCGCGAATACCTCCAGTTGGGTAACTGTTTCAACTTGAATAGAAGATAGTATACACAGATATGAGAGTAGTATCAGATAGAGCACATTCGTCCAACTCGTCTCTGGTCCAACTAAGCGTGGCACGTTGACAGCTATGTGTGCGTGACCTTTGGCGACTGGCACTGTACGGACACGCGCGTCTATGTGTGTGAAAAGTTGCCAGATTATGAATAATCTCCCAGTATTTTGCATATAGTTATGTAATATTCTTATATTCATTTGCGGTTTTGAAGAATTTACCATGGATTTAATTAATGCTTTTATAAATACATTTCTTAAATGTAGGTACGTGGGTACTGACCACTTTTTGGTTGTTAGCCGCATAGCGGGACTAACCACAAAATGGCGCCATCGTCCTCGCATACACTCACCTGCCATAGAAAGAGTGAAAGTTGAAAGATTTGAAGAAGAGGATGTACGTAGTCGGTATAAAGAGGAATTGGAAGAAAGATTTAAAGAATTGTTTGAGGAAGATGATTGCGAGATAGAAGAATTTTGGAAAGAGTTTAAGAATGGAGTAATAGAGACAGCTACACAAGTATGTGGCGTAAGCAAGAGGAAGCATGTTAAGAAGATATGTAATGAATGGTGGGATCAGGAAGTAAGTAGTGTGGTCGCGGAAAAGCGCAAAGCGTGGATGGACTTGCTGGCTATAAGAGCCAACAAAAGGATACAAGGTAGTGTGACTGTCAATGAGAGGATAGTAAAAGAAAAGTATGACAGGTTGAAATGTAAAGTAAAAGAGACAGTGAGAAGAAAGAAAGAAGAATGTAAGAATAAAGTTGATAGAAAGTTTTCTCAGCATTTTCGGGCCAATATCAAATTATTCTGGCACTTGGTTAGAACAGCCCGAGGCAAAGCTAGAGACTCGAAAGTTGGTGTGATAAGGGATGTAAATGGAAATATTATAAGAGAGCATGGGGAAGTTTTGGATCAGTGGAAGATGTACTTTGAGAATTTGTTTGAACGAGGAGAAAGTGAAACTAGGAATATAGTAGCGAATGAAGAAGATAATAGTGAAAGTAATATAAGTATGGAAGAGATACGGTATGCAATGAAAAGTATGAAAACGGGTAAAGCTGCGGGGTATGACAGGATATCTGCTGAAATGCTCAAGGTAGGCGAAGGCGTCACCGCAAGCCTGCTGTACCTACTTTTCAATAAATGTTGGCGGTCCGGTCGTGTACCAGGTGACTGGAACAAGGCCGTAATTGTGCCACTGTACAAGGGAAAAGGGTCACAGCAGGAATGCAAAAATTATCGCGGTATAAGCCTCCTGAGTGTTGTTGGCAAATTATATGCAAAGATACTGATTGAAAGAGTGATCTCTGAAACGGACAGTAAGATTTGGGATGTGCAAGCGGGATTTAGAAAGGGAATGGGATGTACGGATCAAGTCTTTTCCTTAAGGTGCATTTCAGAGAAAATCTTAAGTAAACATCAGAAGGTTTTCTGCGCCTTTATTGACCTGGCAAAGGCTTACGATCGAGTGGTGAGGAATGAACTTTGGTCAACACTTTCTGTGTATGGAGTGAACAGCAGTCTGATACGAGCACTTGAATCCTTATACAGGGATTCAAGTGCCTGTGTCAGAATAAACGGGGCCTACACGGACTGGTTTAACATTGATCGTGGTGTTAGACAGGGATGTGTAGCGTCTCCTTGGCTGTTCAATCTATTCATGGACAGTTGTTTGACCGATCTGAAAGAGTCTGAATGTGGATTAAGAATGGGTGAATCTGTGTTTAAGACCCTGTTATACGCTGACGATCAGGTTCTTTTTGCGCCGTCAGCGTCTGATTTACAGCAGATGGTCACCGTAATGAATGAGGCGTATAAGAAGAAGGGCATGAAAGTGAATGTAAGCAAGACTAAGGTCATGGTCATAGAGAGGGAAGACAGTATAACTGAATGTAACATAATGATAGGAGATGAAAAAGTGGAACAAGTGAATGAATTTGTGTATTTAGGGTCTATGTTTACGAGAGATGGCAAACATGAAGGAGATGTTGAAAGGAGAGTGAAAGCAGGAAATAGTGTGAATGGCGCCTTACAGTCCATCATCAGTAATAAAATTATTCCAAGTAAGGCTCGCCTTGCTGTACTGCAGGGAGTTTTGGCGCCAACGCTGATGTATGGTAGCGAATCATGGGTATGGCAGAAGAAGCATGAAAGTAGAATCAATGCTGTGGAGATGAGAGCTTTAAGGAATATGAGCGGAGTAAGGCTGATAGATAAAGTGAAAAACAGTGTGATACGAGAGAAGTGTGGTCTGAAAGAAGATGTAGTGATAAAGATTGAAAAAGGAATGTTGCGATGGTTTGGACATTTGGAACGGATGGATGAAAGGAGAAATACGAAAGAAGTGTATCGCGTAATAATGAATGGAGATGTCGGTAGGGGGCGCCCAAGACGGACGTACGCCGACCAAATAGGTGACGTACTAAAAAAGGGCCAAATTAAAAGTACCCATAACCGGCGAGCATGTATGATGAGGTTAATGAATGTCGAGGAAGCGAAAGAGGTGTGTTTGAACCGGAGCATTTGGCGTTCCATAGTCTCTGCCTACCCCAATGGGAGACAGGCGTGACGATAGATAGATAGGTACCGAGTTAAGTTTTAACTACTTCGTAAATCTGTATATATAAAATCCTTGCGTTACTGACTGACTGACAGACAAGCTACAGCCGAAACTACTCGGCGCATGAAGCTGAAATTTAGCATGTATGTTTCTTGGGAACCGTAGGGGTGCACCAAGACGGGATTTCTCGAAATTCCCACGGGATCGGGCAAAACGAGAAATAAGAAAATATGTGCGTGCGAAGCCGCTGGCGTCGATTAGTTGAGAAATAAATAGTATGTATGTACACACGGCACCAAGTCAAGCTAAACAGTTGCTGTACGATTTTGATACTTATTCCCTACGCCATAAGTATGTATGTACACACGGCACCAAGTCAAGCTAAACAGTTGCTGTACGATTTTGATACTTATTCCCTACGCCATTAGTATGTATGTACACAGGGCGCCAAGTCAAGCTAAACAGTTGCTGTACGATTTTGATACTTATTCCCTACGCCATAAGTATGTATGTACACACGGCGCCAAGTCAAGCTAAACATTTGCTGTACGATTTTGATACTTATTCTTTACGCCATAAGAACGGTGCAAAGGTCAAAGTTTATAAGCTTGACGAGTAGCAGGGTGTACACGAATATTTGGATCGTTTGGGGATCGAACTCAAAACAATATTATGTAAGGTATATACTAATGGAAATTGAAATTCTATTACTATATTTATGAGAAAGAAGATATATCTACAGTATACTTTTATAATACGGTAATGTATTTTTCATTAACATGACAATCATTATCACATAATCAATTGACAAGTGCATTTTCCCTAATTCAGGCAGAACGGCGTCGACAAAAACTG
Source organism: Euclidia mi (assembly GCA_944739405.2). NCBI lineage: Eukaryota > Metazoa > Arthropoda > Insecta > Lepidoptera > Erebidae > Euclidia > Euclidia mi. The sequence continues at coordinate 17,715,090 of OX123210.2, read as the reverse complement.
GCAACACTTACATATTTCTTGCACAAATACGAATTTTATCGAAATTAAATTAGGAAACAGTCAAATTATCAATAGTTACCTGTGAAAAGATATTCCATTTTCCTGTTTTTGTTTTTAGCAACAACTTTTACAGTGTTTAAAGAACACAAGACGGCATTTTGAGAATTTAAAAGTTGACGTGATCGTGACGCGTGAACTGTACGATGCTTCGTAGCGCACTGAGACGAGTTTGTATTCGCTTTTCAATTTTGTATTTGCTTTAGTGGCCGCACGCAACTGTGCCGTGCGTTACATCTGATACTTCTCATATCTGTGATAGTATACTACATACTTTTATCACGTTGAATATGGACTGAATTGACTTTTCACAGAAATGCTCGGAATGATTACTTTTCACAGAAATGGTCTGAATTGACTTTTCACAGAAATCAAACCACGATAGATACAGTCTTCTCGCTTGTACCTACCTATACCTATACATTGTTTTGATAATTGGAGTAAGAATTTTTATGAAGTCCAGCATTCGTCCCTACTGCGACAGTAAATGCCCATAGTGTACTGACGCTTCAAATGGTCTTTATTCATCAGTAAGGTTAAAATGTCCATAATGACACAGAAGTACCGCTCGCGCTGTAACGATCAAAAAGCTGAAATACTACTAAACTTCAGGCCTGACGTAACGATTGATTCATATCTTAGTTAAAACAATTTGAAGCCAACAAGTCATCGCTAAAGTCATTGATATCGAAGTTATATCGACGATTATACGCCGCATCAACTATGGAAGTAGAATTATTTTAACGATTTGCACCAACGAAGTCAACTTTAGAAAACCACCATTTTAACATACATACCACATGAGTAGATAAACGGAACAGAGACACAGCTTCATACAACAGCGCGAATCGGTTGCACTGCTACAAGCACGCGGCTTATGTGTGCGTGACCACTGGCCGCTTGTCGTGTACGCGGCGAGACTGGAAAAAACTGGTTTACGTAGGCACAGGCAGTTGACACTCTCAGGGTTATTACGATGCACGTTGTTTGTTTTGTACGTTGTAAGTTTTAATATTTTAATGTAAAAACGTGGTATTTTATTATTAATAATAACTGTTTATTGTACTGTGTGTATGAATAATATTAGATGAAATAATTCAGTTATTATAAAGATTTTAACGATGCCGCGATGGTAAAGTACAATTGGCTTTTTTAATTAGTTTTTCCTACTGATAATTTTATCGCATTTGTTGAATTGCTCGAGCAAAAGTTTCGCGAATATTTCGATCTGAAATAAATATTGTCAATGTTGGCAACGAAAAACATGTTGGCATGTTGTCCACTAGGATCTTCTAGACCGATCCCCCAGAGTATCCTCGTGAACTCATTATTTGTGAAATTGTATAAAAGCAATTAACGTTTACAAACCCAATGACTATCAGAAAGTTATCTGTCATCGATAGGGATTACAAAAAACAGGTGCATGCGATTTTTGACCTTATTGATGTAACTCAGAATTTATAATTTTACTAACGTATCAATGTCAGAAAGCAAGACAATACCATAAAAAAGTCTGTCATGAATTGTCAATAAGGTCGAAAATCGCATGCACCTGTTTTTTGTAAGCCCTATCGATGGTTGATCATTTTATAGTCATTTGTTTCGTAGACGTTAATTTGTCTTGCACAATTTGTTTTTAAACTTATTTTAGGTACCTATCCCCGTATTAAAACTAGTGGCACATAACTAAAGGAGATTCCTATGTTTATTAGCAAAATAGATCATAAATATTACCAGAAAAATATTCAACACTATTAGTAGTATCGTTGGGAATGTCAACTAAATCACGTCGTCAAGTCGTGTCCTTGGTAACAAATGTATATTTTTATTCCGTGCTTTTAAAAGTTTCAGGTGCATGCCTTTTTTGGTTCCACTCGCTATTTTATTTACAACTGTACTTCTGCCATATAGCGAATCGGTCGAGTCCAAGAATCTGCCCAATCCACGTGTCTGTCGAGTTGGGAATCTGCCGAATCACGAATCTGTCCAATCCAGAATCTATCGTATACCGAACAAGCGATTTGTCTTAACCTATTGTGACAACCCTACCAAAATATGTAACAAATTTACAAGCTCTTAAGAAGCTGTTTCTCTGTTCGGTTTATTTACTCATGTGATACATACTGTAGTATTCTATAGACAATTATTGTTCTTTAATCAGTAAAACATCGTCAGCAATCATAATATATCACCTCTACGGTGTATAACGTACAAGCTGGATGACATAAAAACTGTGGAGAACTTTATGTGATCCCTAGGAATTACCTCTTCAAAACGCTGCGGTATCACCGCAATCATGAAATGGATCTTCTTTATATAAGGTGATCTACGAGGCCTTTTCATACAACATTCCTGATAACCACGTGTAACTACTGGACATATTTTAGTGGAACTATTAACCTAAAATGAGGTTGATTGCGACAGGGCCGTGCCGTCCCTATTCAGCGCCTGTGTGCGAAATCTATATGAAGCGCCTGTGCAGTGGCGTAGGGCGGATGACCTTTTTTTTTTTAGTCGTTACTTAACAATTCCGGCCTAAGTTTAATTTTATATTAGGCCTTCCTACGCCACTGCGCCTGTGTGCGAAATCTGTGAAGCGCCTTTTTGGCATCGTTTTTCGAAAATAACTGTTATAGTTAACGCATATCTCGGCGCGCGGCGCCCCTGTCACCCTGGCGCCTGTGTGCGCCGCGCACATTGCACATATGGACGGTTCGGCCCTGGATTGCGAGAAAACTTGAATATAGCGATATCACCTTTATAATTGAAATTAAATATAAGTATCTCAATTCAATACTTCATTAAAACATCATGTCGCCTCCTTCCCCACTTTCTTTTTGACTTTAAATAAAAATAACGATATATTTGTTCTAATTATCTAGAAGTACAAATAAAACTGGACATGAGAAACAATGACGGCATTAAATAAGCAGACAAGTATAAAAAAACGCAAAAGACTGCTTTAATTTTAATCCTTAATCTTATATGGGACTTAACGAAATGTACACGATATATCATAAATTCATAACATAACATAACTTCACGCCTTTTATCCCCGAAAGGGAAGGCAGAGGTGTATTATACACCCACACCTTATATATCCTTATATCCTTCAAAATAAAAACATTTTCAAAACAGGTTAAACCGACGCAGGACTTGGTGTAACAAATATACAATAAACAATCGAATTGAGAACCGTCTCCTTTCTTATTAGAAGTCGTGTGAAAGGTACTTAGTATCTTGGGCATTTATAAGACATCGATGACCTCATCATCGACCACGACGACTCTGCGGACGCTGCGGCTACCCCGGGTAACCGCCGTCCCCTCTAACATGACAACCCCTTTCACAACTCTGTTGCAGGTGGCCGCCCCTTTGCGCGCGACATCTGCGCGTATCACCCAGGATACGCGCATCATGCGCGCGCGCGGACGACCACCGCAACAGCGACGCCAAGGATCGACACCCATATCACGACGTCGACATCCAGCCAGATGTCGACCAACACCTCCACACCACACCACCAAGACCTCCGCAGGCCGCACGTAAGTCGCCGTCCGTGTCGCTGGCTTCACGGAGCTGGGCCTCCCTCGGTTCGCCGGGGGTCTCACCTGGCTCGTGTTGACCGCCCGGACGGCGTGAAGATCTAGCGGCCTGCGCGTACACGCCTTCTAGGTCCCTAAGGGCAACTACTGCCCGCCCCCAGGACCTGCCCTTATTAAAGGGCAGGAGAAAGAACCCGCTTGCGGGGGGCTAAACTGCCCCGAACAAGCCTCTGCACGCCCTTTACGGGGCGTCGCGACGATCTACGTTGGGAAGACATCAATTGAAACCACACATGACCGAAAATAAAAAAGACAGAGCCTAAGACAACCAGACAACACAGCAATAAGAAAATCAATAACACATTACAAATCCTTCTAACTTTCCATGAAACATGTTCAATCCACAATTACAAAGTGTAATATGACCGTAAGTATAACAAAAATAGCTTCCTCAACCGAACTCATGAAAACTGAATAAGATGCAAGTTACTGCACTCTATACACACTTGTAAATAAATGCAATATCACTCGACGACAATTTTTCTTCTCTTGCGTCTAGGACTTTTGGCATGACATGACGCTCGGAGCCAGCTAGTTGTAGCCAATCTTGCTGACTTCTAATAAAATGCACACACGACCAATAAACTAATTTTAGACTCTATGGTTACTATATTATATTAAGCCTTATCACTTTGTAATTAATACAACATATTTTAGAGATAATTTGCCGTAGTGTTAGTGTTAGTGAGTACCTCGCCAAAGAAATGAACAGTGAATGAGAGCCAGAGCCAATCAATCAAATGGAACCTGCGCAGTACCGTCGTCGCCGCGTCGTGGTCGCAGTACCACGCATGCACCAGGGGCGGCTAGACAGAAAAAAGCAAACACCTGGGTGTTCATAATTTTACGCCAAACGCCATCTTTTATTGGCCGTTTGAAATAAGTTGTGCGAGTCGCAAATGAACAATTTTTGTTAAATTGTGTGTAGCGCTACCTGTTGATGTATTTTTGAAACTTATGACACACTAAACTCGTCATGTCTGAGCTAGATCGTTTGGAATTATTGTACAGTCGAGGTCACTAACTACTAGAAAATAAAAGGCTCATAAATATTATAGACCTCGTATACACACATCAACAAAGTCTAGGGATATTTTATATTTCATCAAATATCTAAAAATCTATGAAGAATTTTCTGATACAGTAAATAGAAGAATCATAGATTATTTTAAGGTCTTTAATAAAAATAAAAAACGTTTCGTGTTTTTTTTTGTTTTAAATAAAAAAAATAATTTTTTTAATCATCATGGAAAATTAGCATGATAACAACAAACATTTCTTCTTAAAAAACTATTAATTTTAATAAAAATGGAAAAAATCTTGTAAAATCTAATCATTAATAATCAGTGTTGCCACCTCTTACATTGATTACACATCGACATCGATTGTTAATACTTAAAATTAAATTGTCAATGTCTTGCTGCGGTATGAGGTCCCATGTCCTTTGCAAGTGTTCGTAAAGTTGTTGTTCAGTCGTCAAATTTGGTGGAAAATCTCTCAAAGCTTTTCGTTGTAACATGTCCCAGGCATGCTCGATAGGATTTAAGTCGGGCGACTGTGCAGGCCAATCCAAAACTTGAATATCGTGCTCTCGGAGAGCGGTCGATACCAGCCGCGCCGTATGGCAAGGAGCATTATCGTGCATGAGTAGAAATTCATGGCCTATTTGAGTTCTGTGTGGGACAATAACGGGCTCTACTACCTCCTCGTGGTATTTTTGTGCAGTCATGCTGCCTTGGATCCAAACGAGTTGGGTTCGTCCGCCAAGACGAATTCCTGCCCACACCATGATTGTCCCGCCTTGGTATGGGTGGACCTCCTGAGGGTGCCGTAGACGGCTAACTCTCCCTGGAGCTCTCTAAACGCGTGTTCTTCGTGAATCCGGGTGAAACCCAAACCGGGACTCATCGGTGAACAGCACCAAAGACCATTGTTCGTCACTCCATGGTAAATGCTCCCGAGCCCACGAAAGCCGCCGACCGCGATTGCCACGTCGCAATGCTGGAACACGCAATGGTCTTCGAGCATGAAGATCAACTTCATGTAACCTTCTTAGCACGGTTTGGTCGCTTACCAGCAGCTGGTGGTCCTCCTGGAGCCTTTGCACTAGTTGCAGCGCTGTGATATTGGGTTGTCTTCTGGCGGTCATTTGGAGAAATCGATCCTGTCTCTGCGTAGTAACACGATATCTACCTGTGTGCTGTTCGGCCACATCTCCAGTACTGCGATAACGTGACCACAACCTTGATATCACATTTTGACTGGTATGTAGGGCCTCAGCAACGACGCGTTGAATTGCACCATTTTCTAACATGCCCACGGCTCGTAACATTTCATCTCGACTCAAATGACGACGTGACATGACTTTTAAAGTTCGTACGTCACGTTAAATTAAAAAAGAAAAACAATTAAAAACCCTTTTCATTAATAATTATAATAAAACAGTTTTAACTTTCTTTAATGTAACGAATTACTAGCAAATTTGCCGCCATATTTTGTTTATTATTTTGTTTTTTTTCTTTCCATGTTCAAATTTTGAAAATAGAATAAAAGAGGTTTTAATCTGTATATAAACTTTTTGTGGAAACTAACAAGGTTCTAAACTATAAACTCGTAAATAATTTAGGATTAAGATATCCCTAGACTTTGTTGATGTGTGTATTCTTAATTATATGTTCTACTGCCCTTACAGGTAATAATACACCTCCAACTACTAGTTCTAATATGCGAACATGAATGTTTAAAATAATTGCAAATATAAGTAGCCTCGTGGCAAGTAGCATACTTACTTAGTAAATGATTAGGTACATCAAAAAAATTCCAATTCTATAACATGTCACAATATCTCTTACAAGAGTAAAATATGTTTATTATATGATTTACAGGGGTAATAGGGAGATTAGACAAACGCTCAAAATGTGCTAGAATCTATAAACAGATATCAACCTACCAAGACTATTCCACTAATTGTACCTAACTAAAAAAGTAGACATTTCCTGAACGTGGTCACACTGATGTCAAACTCATGTGCCGTTTATATAGCGCGTGAAATGCATCTGGGACACTGTAGACTTCTCTCGACGTGAGGAGAATTTAACAGAATGTTCACGAAGAAGGCAGTAGTACCTCCTGTTCATACAGAGAAATGCGCTGTCAGTTTCTTTGCCGTAAAGCTGTTAAAACTTCTTCTCATGCGCCATTATTTGAATATCTGTAACAAATAAACAAAAACAGCGTTATTTTTACCTTCGTCTAAGCCTGACATTTCGCCACTGGCGATGGCTGCCAGTAAGGGGCATCATCGTCCTGGCGCTATCCCAGTTGCTTCCCTTTCCCTTTGGAAGCCGGATCGCTTACACAGTAAACCTAATCTTACCTAACCAAATTTGATAGAATATTAGCTTTTCTACGACGAAGTGCCACTGACCTCTGCATCCCACAAGGATAGCAATGTGCCATGGTTTATTTAGCAGTACTGTCTCCCCACAACGTCTGTAAAAGATCTTCGTGACAGCCAAGACCGACAGCATAACGTGCTCTCCAGGGCAAAGGGCAAAATATAAATAACAATTAAATATGTAACTCCCAAAAGTCACGCACCGTGGAATTGAACCCGTGGCGTGACAGTCAGTTAGTATCTCCTCCACTAGGCTATCGCTGCCTTAGCAAGCAATGATAAGATGTATAAATAGGTAGTAGTAGACGTTACCGTTGGTGGGTGTGTCGTGATCGCGTGTCGTCGCTCGCGAACGTTCCTCCTCGTAAGACAAGCGCGGACGATGAAGCGGCGCCTGCTTCTGAATCCTGTAAACAACATAACAAGCTGAGTGTACAAATCACATAGGTACCTACACTATGTAACACGTACACACCCAACACACAGCGAGCTGAGCACACAGTGTAGCATGAGCTGTGTTTGTAAGGCAAGACTGTACAGAGACAGGTAAATCTATATTGGTCGGTAAATTAGATGAACCTATTTCACTAGTTGCGTTGTTGCGTTGCAACACTTGCAACACAAAGCTATATAGAATAATCTACCAGAGGCCAGAATAAATATCTTTACGCGAAAATATTTTACTATTTCATCACGAATTCATTCACATGTATTCAAGGACACACGATAAAGGACTGCACTAGGAAATCCGAAGACCCAAAATGCGCGACCTGCTTACACTTCAAGAAGCCCAGCAACCACAACACCGGTTCTAATGACTGCCCAGCAAGAACAATGGCGGAAAAGAGGTACATAAACTCCGTGGATTATGAAGGCGCCTAGGAGCGACGTAATATCGTATTTTCGACCTTTTATCTACTATTTTTTTCATATTTAGATATTATTTAATTTTAAGACTTGATATTTCATTTTGTGATTCACCTAACACACCTCATTAGAATATTGACCTACTAACATCAAACATCTACATAGTTTAATAAAATGCACACATGAGTTATTTACGTCATACTAAATAATAAAGGTTTAATTAACTTTGATATCATTTACGATTATGCTGACCCACAGCTTTATAAGTTACGTTCGTGAATTCTCTAAAATGCTCGTCAGGCAATTTTATCGTATATTACATGATCATCTTCATTATATTCATGTAGCTATTAATTATTAACTAAGTTTTATATTGACCACTGTCTTTTGTTAAATACGTAATATTATTGCTGTATTGTAAAATACAAATCTCAAATTTGTAAAGAGAGACCCAACCGCCTGTGATACAGTTTATAACTAGTACAGGGGTATGGTGTTCTTTCCAATCAATTGAAAATCCACAGCATTTATACTATTATTATATTAGAACATTTGTGTTTGTATTTTATGCTCTCTGTATTACTGTGAATAAAAAAAATATTATTATATTATTATTATTATTTTGTAAAAGCCTAACGGAGAGTAGCGATCGATAAATACCGCTAGGGGGCGCATTTAGAAAATGTATGGAAATTGTTCCCGTCGACTAGTTTATCGTCCACCGTGACGATCGAGTGCAAACTCGTACTAAACCCTCTGACAACATTCACGCGGAGAGAACAACGGCCGCCAGCGACGGCTAATCCTTCTAACTTTCCATGAAAGGCACTCAGTCTACAATTACTTATATGAATTTGATCTTTAATCAGTACTTAGATCCTCGCACATAATTAAAAAAACTATCATATTATATCAATAGAACGTGTGCTACACGTAATGTATTATACTATTAGTATATAAAGATACATACATACATATACTCACGCCTTTTTCCCGTCGGGGTAGGCAGAGACAACAGAACGCCACTTGCTTCTATCCTTACAAACGTCACCTCGCCGGTTTCGGGTACTTCGGACCTTGACGTTTTTAGGCCTTTTGGTATATAAATTAATGAATAAAAAATGAACTAAAGGTAATATAATTATAATACCATTATTTATTTGCATGACATACATATATGGAAGCTCTAGACTCCGTTCGTGTTTGTCATCACTAAATGTCCGGATAATTATTTCAGTCTATAATCAGTAAGACCGTAAGACGTCATCGAGATTGGAAGATTTGCTGTCAGGACAGAGGGAAATGTATCTCATATACGGCATCATTGAATCCGAAATAAGTATATTCCAAATAAATAAATTCCGAATACGACAGAGTCGTGTAGGAATCTCAGAAACACATTAAGTGTCAGTTCCTTTACGCGAATTCTTTGACAGAAATATCCAATCATCAATCAGCAAGGAACTTAAAGACATACAGTACCTAGTTACCTACACAATTTTTATTTATAAGTGGAAAAATCGTCAGTCATTGTAACTTCCTGTCAACCAAAGTGTAGAAAAACAATGCTCATGAATTCAATTGGTAAATGCATATGGTCTTATTCGGTAAAACATTCCTGAGATTGTTGACCTGGTAAATATGGCCATATATTACTTATTAGATGAAATATTTATAACTCGCAATATTTTCTTAAAATGCCACAAAAGTTCTAAAGACACTGAACGTGTTAAAACTCCAGCAAAATATTAAGACCTTACTTCAAATTTTATTCCATTTCTTGTTCATATTTGCCTAAATATTATTTTAATCATAAAGAGGCCGAGCATATCGTAGATAAGCTACATACATGCACCATAGTTTATCACGTTTATAACACTTGAGGCGGGAGTGTAGACAGTAGATTGCAGTAACACCTTAACCCATCAGTTGATAGCAAGTTGATGGAATCGTCATTGGCTCATGTCGGAATACCATTATCCTTAAAACTTCTGATAAAAAATATTTTAATAAATATCACATTCCCAGCGTCCATACAATGATATAGTTCTAAATTCTTAATTTAGCAATTCCTCACTGACGCGCTTTATAAACACAAATGACTCGCGAACACAACGTGGCGCTACACACGTGGTCCACGTTGAACATACAATCGATGAATGGATGTAATTTCTTTCGAAATTGGGGTTTTCTTTTTGACTACGAGAAATTAAAACGACCAAACTCTCTCCCCATTAATCCACATGTATTCAAACTGTATTAACCTTTAACCAGTGAAATGTGCCTGGAGATAAACGCACGCCATTTTCCGCATAGCTTATAAGATACAGCATGTTATTCTTGGATGGTACAAAATATATCTCCTGTGAAGCACCATTGAACTAAAGTATACACGTTGAAGAAATATGACTTTCCAGAATTAAGAATGATCTATATCGAACGTAATCATCACAAAATAGTAGGTACTGGACAAGGATGTGAAAGATAACGTCGCGACAGCGAATAAATGCTAAATGTCGCAGAATATACTACCTTAACAGCTCATGAACGAGCCCAGCGCATAGCACGAGGAGACACCAAATATTATTATATTAATAAAGAATCATCAAGGAAGTTTAACTACCAAATTATTTGCTTCAAGCGTATTGCGAAAATTGAACTTTAATCGGTGAATATGGACTGAATATTTTTTTACCTTCATCGTTAATGAGTATCTGCAGTCTGCCAGTCCCCCAACGGACCGCAAGCCAAGGTTACAAAGGATCAACACTTTTCAATCACTATAAGGGATTTTAATCAGTACAACTGAATGGAGTAACTTCATAGCGCAATCATTGCGCTGAATGTACAACATGCGACTATTATTTGAAATACATAAGATTTCTAAATTGAAAACAGTCGCAACTAACAACAAACGTACGTTAAAAATCACTGTAATCGAAGGTCCTCGGAGAATCTCGCACGGCTACCAATGAGGAAGAGATGCAGTCCCACAAGGCGTCAGTATCGGAAGAGATGCACAGTCGCATAGAGGAGGGCGTCAGGAGGATTAAGGCCAACGTCCCTTCAGTCGCAGTCGCCTCATCAGGTGCTGGTAATTTTAAAGTGCCTTCTTTCCATGGTACCTCATCCTGGGAGGTGTACAGGATGCTGTTTGAAGCCGCTTCTTCTAGCAACAGTTGGAACAGAGAGCAGGCCAAGAATGCACTCACCCCCTGGCGTTACGCGATGATGCAATATCTAAACCGTTGAAGTTACATAACGATAATATTGTGTATCTTTAAACGTTCTTAACTAAAGTCCGCAGCAGCATATATCTACCTTTTATGTAGAAGCCAATATATACTAAAAAGTGAACCGTAAAAATAATTAAATTTGATACTTTTTGTAATGCTCATTCCAGATTGGTTATCAAATTGACGAACAAAATTGATGAACTCTGTTTTTTAGAGTAAGTAGTTTGGACGAATAGTTTAAAAGTTTTCACGATATAATTGACCTAAGCGCAGCGTTATTTAAAGCGCTTACTATGAATTGGCGCGCGGGCGGCGGGCCGGGGCGGTCTGATATGTACTTTGTGGTAATGCTTTCAGTTTTTATTTTTGCTGCTGTTATATTCAGTAGGTATATAAAAGCTCTTCAATAAATTCAATAATGTGCCTACGTACTAATCTTTACATGTTTTTTTTTTTATTATGAAAACAAAAGTAATTTTTAAGTATTATCTGTTTACATAATATAATTTGCTACACGGCTAATCTGCAGAGCCGTTTTGATGAAATTTGATATGGGTAATCTGAAACCTGGGAAAGTACATTTGATAAAATTTCATGCGGGTGAAGCCGCGGGCGAATGCTAGTTATATATAGTTTCATCGGAAAAATCTTGTAAATTTTGATCATACCATAAAAAACGTGAACATTCGCCGTATCTTATGTTACTTTAATCTACTTATCATACCCCACGGACCCATATAAAAATGAAGTCTTTTGAAAATTCCAGATTAATATGACCTTTAATCAGTAAATCATCGTTTGGCAAGCTCTCTTTTTAGGGTTCCGTAGGCCACAAGGAACCCTTATAGTTTCGTCATGTCCGTCCGTCTGTCCGTCCGCAGCCTAGCTCAAAGACGCCTGGTGCTAGAAAGCTGATATTTGACATGAATATAGACATACAATATTGCAAGAAAACTGTAGAATAAAATTTAGGAATTTTTTTTAAGGGTATCTCCCCTACATATATTGTGGGGTTGATTTTTTTTTATGAGTACCCCATTGTGTGGGGTATCATTGGATAGGTTTTAAAAAAATATTATTAGTTTGCTCATATCATTTTTCGATCAAGTGATTGGTTTGTCAAATATCAAGCTTTGAAGTGAAAAAAATTGTTAGACTCAAGAGTCCCCCCCACCCTCCCTGCCCTCTGCCAGCTAAACTATTAATTTGGCAGCGGTGACAAAAATCACAAATGTAGTACATATAACGAATTTAAAAGGAAAACTATCACGGCTTAGTAGACATGACTAGTTTACGAGTAATCGTCGGTTAACTTACAAATACCTATTTCTGTGAGTTTACATTGGAAGCGCTGGCAGGCTGGCTTAATCTTAAAGATGCCCGTTTTTAGTCCCATGTGAAACAGAAGTTATTATCAATAATGGCCATTATGGGCAACTACGGAACCCTACATTGCGCGTGGCCTGACACGCACTTGGCCGGTTTTTTTAATACTGTCAATGACAGGTAAAGTTTATCACACATTAGGCAACATTGAGCCTACCACTATAAATGTCTACCAAATATAAAGTTCACAAAAATGGAACATGCCGCAAATCCGTATAATATTGTATAAATCTCCTAAGCTCCAGCTGAAAGTTCTAAATATGATGGCGCAGTGAGGGTTTTAATGTATTGCGCATGTTCTAAAAAGAAGTACTAGAAACCATGTAGGAACCCTAAACATAATGGATAAAGTCACTAGTCCCCGTGAGAATAGAGTGCAAACTTGGCCACTCGGACTAGAGCCTCAGTTCAAACACGCAACGGATTTATTAAAGCAAGGTGTAGCCGTCGAGACGAAATGCGAGGGGAGTTTCAAGGATATGTCTTTTTTGTGTAAAGAGCTACGGTTCATCTTGTCGTAGCAAAAATGTTTGATGCAATAATTTTTCTGTTTGTTCAAATATCGTTATGAGAATTATTTCAGTTGTGAATGAAACATTAGGCTGACCAGTTAGGCGTCTTGAGAGATAATGACAAATTGTTACGAATGCTGACCGGATTTGACTAAATATTAGCTTCTCCACAGAGCGACTACCTGTCGGATCTTCGCAACCCAAGGGATAGCGATATTCCAGGGTATAAACTATTGACAGTTTACTCAGAGGAACTGACGCGCTATAACGACTGTCGAAGATCTTCATGACAGCCGGGACCGATGGCTTAACGTGCTCTCTGGTGCACTGGACAAGCTATAATTAACAATTTTCAACGCACTGAACACCATCAGGGGAAAGTTTCACTCACCATCTTCACCAGTCCCCAACTCGATAGAACCAAGTGGCATCGAGACGGCTTGAAAAGAGGTTGTAAGAGGGAGAAAAAAAAGTCCAAGAATCTCATAATTCTTCAGCAAATCCACATAATTGTATTGATCTTTAATCGGTGCATCGTACAGTATAGAAAGTACATACTGGATGACTTAAAAACAATGACAATTTTCGTGAGTCATAAATAAATAAACAGCATGCCGACTGTTACCAGGACAAAGCCGGCAAAAGTCATTAGGCAGCGATAGCCAAGATATCTTTGCATAGGATATCGCGTCTAAATACTCGGCGCGCCCCACAGATTTTTTAACTTGACGTAAGAACGTATTTAATCGTAAATAATTATCGATTTATAGATATATCTTTGAAAACTTATCTTGAAATTGGGCATCGTTGGAACAAATGTCTAAATTTGAATGAGCAACTATTTACCTCAAAATGCCTGTTAGATTACGTGCGAACGCAAATTGCCTTCAGGACTCCTGACACACAAATTTGATCTTTAATCAGTGCATCATCACTGTGGAACACTAACTTCATAACTTTACGCCTTTTATCCCCGAAAGGGTAGGCAGAGGTGTATTACACATCCACTTTTCGCCATAATCAAATGTTAATTATCGCGAGCGATAATCAACATTATTAATTTAATACACACATAACTTCGAAAAGTCAGAGGTGTGTGCCCGGGGTACCTGGGGATCGAACCCGAGACCATCCGTCTCGGCAGTCCGTTACGTACACCTCTGGGCTATCGCCACCTCACTATGGAACTGTCTAAAGAAAAAAATCATCATTAAACTTCTTTTTATATATTAAGTAATTCTTCGTTTCTATGTGAGTGTAGTAACTCCGGAGTCGGAGTTTTTAGACCGCCTGAAGACCTCCGACATGCGCTGAAGATTCTTGTTCAGAGACAAAAACCTGGACCGACAGCTTTACGTGCCCACCCATCTTAGTAGTGTAGATACGTTGCTGCTACTTGACCCTTCTCTTAGATGAGGTAATAAAGTGACTTCTCATGATAGTATATTGTGTAAAACATTAGTATTTGCTTAGACACACTGGAATGTAGTCAAAACAGAGAAGTACGAATTCAAAGTCAAACTATTGAGGAAATCCATTCTCCTGTTCCACAGAAACATTGCTTATAGAATAGTACACGAAAGTCTAGAATGCTGTTAGAATATTTAACTGCACAGCTGCACTGAATACAAATAAGAGGACATTACTCATATCGAACCAAACATTATATTGTTCGATTCATTTTGTCTGATATACATCGACCTACAAACGTTTTAATACACAAATATTGATCTTAATTCGATACAGTCGCGTCAGGCGTCCATCTTTCAACATCCAAAACGTACTAGCCGTAACTAGAATTAAGAATTAAGGGTGCATAGGGTTCCCACCAAGAACTTAGGGTCCCAAGCAAACCTCACCTGCAAGTGGTGCACCTGCCGATCAACGGACGAGGCTCTGGCAAACAAAATATCCCGATAAGCGGCAATAGGCTCGCCACCTATTACGTGGGATCAAAACACTGGCGAAAAGTGGGCGTTTAATATGCCTCTGCCTACCCCTTCGGGGAAACAGGCGTGAGTCTATGTATGTATGTATGTACGTAGAATTAAGAATACCTACACCTACTGCCAACGACCAAAAAGATCAAGAGGACTTTAAGCGAATTTGGTTTTTAATCAGTGCAAACTTATCATATGAAACGAGTCAATTCCTCGATACAAGAATACATGGAAGACGTTGATTTTTACTGTGTTCTTCACAAACACATCACAGAATTTAGAATGTGATGCAACAAAGACAAAGCTACGTTTATAGCAGCATGAACTACACAATTACACGTCGTATGCTTGTTGGCACATACAAACTATGAACAAAAACAACATATGTCATGTAAACCCAACGTGACACCGTGATAGTACAAACTATGAACTTGTTCAATAACATCAACATCCAAGAATTAATTTGTGGATGTAGTCATAGCAATTTTAGCGGTCGTGATATTTAACTGGATCAAAATTATTTTCTTAACAAGAAAATAAAAAAACAAACATAAAATGTCTGAATATTATTTATTTTGTATTTGATCTTTAATCGGTAAAACGATGTTTAGCATTGCCCTCCTGCTAATACGATTATTTTGTATGTACTGGCCACTACACATTTTTGCATTTCACGAGCGCAGTAAGGATCGTGAACTCGCTACTTTACAGACCAGGTCCGGTTATCGGAAATTTCACATTGACTCAAATTGAAAACTAGGTAACAATGGTCTCTACAAATAGTCCAATATGTTTATTTTATAAATCATCATCAGCCCTTTATACTGTCCCACTGCTGGGCACGGGCCTCTTCTCACTATGGGAAGGGTAAGGCCTTAGTCCACCACGCTTGGCCAAGTGCGGGTTGGCAGACTTCACATGTCTTGCGAGAACATTATGGAGAACTCTCAGACATGCAGGTTTCCTTACGATGTTTTCCTTCACCGTTCAGCAAGCGATAATTAACAATGTAATACGCACTTAACTCTTAAAAATCATTGGTGAGTGCCATGGATTCGAATCCGAGACCAAATTCTTTCCCAAATCTTTGAAGCATGTGTGGACCGACACGCACTTTACCAAATGTTTTTAAAAGTGGCAAGTTTTTCAAGATTTGCTCACTTTACATGCGTTCTGTATAAACCCAGTGCCAAAGAAGACATCGTATAATATAATGTTGGTTGTTGTCATAACGAGGCACAATTGAAGCATTATATATCTTGGTATTTAGTTAGTGAAACGTCAAACACCCTTTCTTGCGTCATCTATATATATAACCATAAAATCAGTATCAATTGTTGAGGCTCCACAACGCATTCACAGGACCGTACCCAATATTGGGCTAACTGGTTAAAATACTGTAACAGCAGCTTCGTCCTCAGTTGGAAGTTTTAAAATTGAAGTATTGACTGACATATTAAAAAAAAAAGTCGACTGATCAATCGGCTGAGTTGAAATGAGCTCGAATACATGCAACGTGGTCGAATTCAACATACCTTTGATAGGGTTATAGCTTCTTTCTCATTGAGGTATAATATTCCAAACATTAGTAACTACGTAGTATACATCAGATGCAGTCAAGACTCCAAACAAACTGCTTTATGTTTTAGGTATTAATTTCAAATCAGTTGAGGAAACGAACTCTTTCTATTATACAGAAACATTGCATACGGGACAAAATGGGACACGAAAGGCTCAGGCCTACTATAAAATATTTAAGAAGTGACAAAACTGTGAATTTCCCCATTTTTATATCGGAAGAGCTTTTGCCCTTCTGATATAACCTGCTGTTCAGGGTGGTGTTGGATCATGGCTCTTTCTATTATAAATATTTGGTCTTCAATCAGTCCAACGTCGTCCGGTGTAAAGCACAATGAATTCACCATAAACCTTATAAGAGTTATAAGTTACATTCAATTGACATATTATTAATATCTTCGATTAATTTGTTCAAGAAACATCAGGTCCAGTACAATTTCAAAATCACACTAAATATAATATAATTATTATCTGCGATGTGTTGTGATGTTACTGCAGGTTGTTACTAATAACCGCAAGTTCGTTGCGTCGCACATTATATTCTGTATATATATAATCCTTGCGTTACTGACTGACTGACAGACACGCTGCAGCCGAAATTATTGGGCGCAGGAAGCTGAAATTTGGTATGTATTTTCCTTGGGGACTTTAGGGGTTCATTAAGAAGGGATTTCCCGAAATTCCCACGGGATCCGCGATGAGCTCATAGGACACTGTGAGCTCATTCTGCGTAAATAGGAACACCAGTAGTTGAAAAATGTTTGGGTACTTTGAGATAACTTATACATTCAAGAAAAAGACAAATATCACCTCAGTCTGCCGTGAACATGAATTCTGTAAATAATTCGAAACGTCGGCTAGTAATAAATAAAAAATATAGTTTCTAGATCATTAGTTTCAAATGTAATAACTTAGTGAAACCAATACATCACGATAAAATCCGTAAACTGTAGTTTAATTTCAATGTGTAACATTCGCGTAAACCCAAGAAGATACTATAACAGACTTAATGATAGATGTTAGTACAAAAATAGGATGTAGCTTTATTATTTGTGCATTGCCTTATTCATATGCTCTCACAGATGACCAAAACAGGCAGATAGGCAAATTAAATTTATTATTGTACAATAGGACATGTCATAGTGACAGTATTTTATTTTTTGACACTAATATTTTTATTAGTAATTTCTTTTTAACAAAAGATACTATGTATCTTTCTTATGTACATAGGCGACAACTTGCTAAATGATTAGCATTTAATTTATATACTGACAGGAGTACTACTAGAGTACTTAGGAATTTGGTAGATAATAGTTATACCAATAGTATAATTTACACATCTATTAGTTTAAACTATTAGATGAGACAACAGATAGGCATCCATGTGTTTTAAACTTAGTTCATCAAAACATACAAGGCCTATCTGGCAAAGAATTAGAAATAGATTTATCTTAATATATAAAATCCTTGCGTTACTGACTGACTGACAGACACGCTACAGCCGAAACTATTGGACGCAGGAAGCTGAAATTTGGCATGTATGTTCCTTGAGGGCCGTAGGGGTGCACTAAGGAGGGATTTCCCGAAATTCCCACGGGATCGGCCAAAACGGGTAAATTTGAAAAAAATGCAGGCGTAGCTGCTGGCGTCCTCTATTTTTTAAATAAACATAAGATTGATATCTTATGTATTACGGAACATTGGTTGCGAGGTGACCAATTAATATTTAACAATCAACATTACTCAGTTATAAGTGCATTCGTAAGAAAGAAGGCTATTCGTGGTGGCTCTCTAATATATGTATGTAATAGTTTGAAATGTAAAGAACGTAAGGATATAGCTAAACTTTCTATCGAGTGCACTGCTGAGATTTCTTGTGTTGAGCTTGAACAACATATTATAGTGTGTGTGTATCGACCACCTCAAAGCGACTTTACTCAGTTTGAAAGCATTATAGAGGATGTCTTAAAACACATAATTTCTAGTAGGAAGTCTATAATCGAATGTGGCGATTTTAATGTCAATTTGTTAGAAAAATCACCAATTTGTACTAGGTTAGTTAGCTTATTTAGGTCATTTAATTTAAATGTTTTGTTCTCTGAACCAACCAGAATAACCTCACATTCGTCTACATGCTTAGATAATGGTTTTTGCAATTGTCTTTATTTAAGTAAGGCTGTTTTAACTGACTTGACATCGGATCACTGCGGGCAAAAGGTTGTAATTCCAACTAATACAACCCCTAAAGTACAAGAAATTACATGTAGGCCAATGACCTCTGCTCGCCTCAAACACTTTAGTAATGATGTTGCTGCCAAGATCGCCAGTATTGACTTAACCGTTGATGATCCTGATGAATTATATAAATGCTTATTTAAAATTGTTAATTATGAGTACAATAACATTTTTAAACTGAAGACGTTTGCAAGGAGCATTAAAGTAAATTTTTGTGACTGGGCAACAGTAGGTATATACAAAAGTAGAGCTAGGTTGTATGATCTATATGGTATGAAGAAATACAATTTTAATCCTGAATTTATTCAATATGTTAGAAATTATTCAAAGGTTTTTAAGAGGACATGTGCTTTAGCCAAATCCTTATATTTAAGCAATAAAATCAAAGAATCCAAGAACAAAATTAAAACTACTTGGAGCATTATTACCAATGAGGCTGGTTGAGCTAAATTGGTAGATAACAATTATGAATTAAAATTTAATGGTGAAATTATTACTAGGAAAACTGATGTTGCTCAGATATTTAACAATTTCTTCATAAACATACCAGTGAACACAACCAGCTGTCTAGATTCATGTCCAAGCAAAGCAGAAATGTTGGTTAGGGGCAATGTGAATGAGTGTGATGTGCTTTTTAATTTTAAATATATTTACACCAATGACATACTGAAGGTATTCAAGACGCTCAATAATAAAAAATCTGTTGACTTATGGGGCATTTCTGTTAAACTTGTGCGACAAATTATTTCTAGCTTAGCTCCATATTTAGCTGCAATATTCAACAGATGCGTAGATACAGGAGTATTTCCTGATCTAATGAAACACAGTAAAAAATTCAAAAAGGGATCAAAGAGCGACCCTAGTAATTTTCGCCCAATTTCTATCTTGCCTGCTATTAGTAAAATTTTTGAAAAGATTATTTTGCATCAACTAGAGAGCCACTTTCACACAAATAATTTATTTCACAGTGAACAGTATGGCTTTATTAAGGGTCACTCCACCGTTGATGCCGGTGTAACTTTGTTAAAGCATATTTTTAATGCTTGGGAAAACTCGAAGGATACCATTGGTGTTTTTTGTGACCTATCAAAGGCTTTTGACTGTGTGGAACATAATACACTTTTACTTAAATTGAAACTTTATGGTATTAGAGATACCGCACTCAATCTTGTTGCCAGCTACCTTAGTGATAGAATTCAGTATGTAGATGTTAATGGGAGTAGGTCTCGAGGTTTGCCAGTAGGAATGGGCGTTCCACAGGGCTCTATTGTCGGTCCATTTCTTTTTTAATTTATATTAATGATTTGCCGTTCTTTGTACAAAATTTATGTGATATTGTTTTGTTTGCCGACGATACGTCACTAATTTTTAAAGTTGATCGTAATTTAAGTAACTTTGATACCGTTAATAACACTCTTGCACAAGTATTGGATTGGTTTTCGACAAATAATTTAGTACTCAACTCAAGCAAAACCAAATGTGTTAAATTCTCTTTGCCTAATGTCAAAAGTGTTCCTACTAATATAATTTTAAATAAGGAAACAATTCAACTAGTCGAATCAACCGTATTCTTAGGTGTAACTTTAGATTGTAAGCTTCAGTGGGGCGCCCAAATATCCTGTCTCGCAGTAAAACTTAGTTCTGCAGCGTTTGCAGTTAGAAAAGTTAGGGAATTACACACATCACATCACAGATATAGATACTGCTAGACTAGTTTACTTTAGTTATTTTCACAGCGTAATGTCTTACGGAATAATGTTATGGGGTACAGCTGCTGATATACAGACTATTTTTGTCATTCAAAAGAGGGCCATACGTGCAATTTATAAGTTAGGTGCTAGAGATTCTTTACGTGATAAATTTAAAGAAGTAGATATATTGACAGTGGCATCGCAATATATATATATGCTAACTTAATGTACATTAAGAAAAACTTAATTCTATACCGCAAAAATAGTGATTTGCACAAAGTGAACACAAGAAATAAGCATAAACTGGTGGGAACTAACTACCGTCTACATAAAGTTCAGAACTCATTTGCGGGGATTGGTATACGATTTTTCAACAAATTGCCTCTTGAAATAATGAATTTATTCATGCACAAATACAAACGGACAATTAGGAATTTTCTTTTACAAAGGGGTTATTACACTATTAAGGAATTTTTAAATGATAAGACACCGTGGGGATAGGCTTAGGCTTGTTTAACTCACGATTATTTTATTTACATGTTAAGTGGAGGTGCCTCGAGAACACATGATTTTTGCAGGATTTGGATATTTTTATGATTTGTTGAATGTAGTTTAACATTATTTATCCCTGATCATATCATTGTTCACTTGTCACCTTCACAAAATTCTTTCTACATTTGCATTCCTTCACGCGTTCCACTAACTTATGTTAATAATAACGATCTGGAAAATGGAGGTAATTGGCGGTCATGGTCAGTATACCAATAGATTGTTTCTTACTGCTGGTTCGTATACCGTTGTCGTCATGCTCACTAAAATGTCATTTCTTGTGGTGGCGTCGTGTGTCGGGTCATCCCTGTCCCTGTAATATGGCGAGAGGGATGATGGCTGGCACATGCGTCATACTCGTGAACGGGTGCTACTTGCGATGACTGGTCGATGACGGTCTTGCGGGCTGGTATTAGATTTTAATATTTAACTGCATCATTTGCATCATGGTTCTGATCACTTTCGCGCATTGCCTGCATTATTAGGTATATATAATGTAAGTGGATGCTCCTGTTTCACCATGTCTATTCTGAGGAGGCTAACCAAAACTATTATCCTTGAGTATTATTATGTACAGTAAATATCATCATCATCATCATCCTAGCGCTGTCCCGGTTGCGCTCCAAAACCCACGCCTTGGAGCCCGGGGTCCGCTTTCCGGCTATGTCTCCTCCACTTCGCACGGTCTTCAGCATCCCTGGTGGTTAGTTGGTTGGCACGCATATCATCCCTTACGACGTCAAGCCAGCATTTTTTAGGCCTTCCCCGTTTACCGTGGCCCGGTGGAGGTAGCATAGCAAGACATTTGTTACCCACGTAAGATGCCGGTTGACGTAAGACGTGTCCATACCAGCGTAGACGACACTCTTGCAGTTTGTCAGCAATGTCACGGACATGAAGGCTACCCCGGATGCGGGAGTTCCTAATGCGGTCCTTCCACGTGACACCACACATCCAGCGCAGCATGTTCATCTCCGTGACACGCAGACTCTGCTTGTGTCGCTCAAGCACAGGCCACGTCTCACTGCCATATAACAGGACAGGTCTAATGATGGATTTATAGACCTGTCCTTTGAGCTTACCCGGCATTTTGGGGTCACAAATGACACCGCTCACCTCACGCCATTTGGCCCAGGCTGCCGAAATGCGTGCCTTGACGTCGCAATCGATGTCACCAGACGCGTGCAGTACTGATCCCAGGTACTTGACCAGGTCCTTTCGCTGGGCAATGTCTCCGCCTATACGAATTGACGCGGGATCAGTACTGTTGCAGGCCAAGTACTCGGTCTTCGCCACGTTTATTTTCAGACCGCCGTTCTCAAGCGACTCCTTCCACGCATTCACACGCCGCACCAAGCGTCCCCTGTCCGCATCCGCCAGCGCGATATCATCAGCATACATGAGCAGCCACGGGGGCTGCTCATGTGAGTCTCTGATGCTGTCCGACAGTACGTCTTATATGACACTGAATAGGTACGGACTAAGGACGGAACCCTGGTGGACCCCGACGGTGATGGGAAAGGTTCTTGTGTCGCCAACAGCAGTCCGAACTACGGAATCGGAATTGGAGTACATGTCTCGGATGATGTCAATATATGCTTCTGGTACACCTTTGGATCTTAGCGCCCACCAGATCATCTGTCTCGGCACACAGTCGAAGGCCTTCTGCATGTCTAGAAACAGAAGATGCAGAGGCGTGTTCTTCGACCTGTACCGCTCTATGACGATCCTGAGGGCGAAACTTGGGTCCATGGTGCCGTGACCAGGGCGAAACCCATATTGACACTCCGAGACTGTGGTCTCCTGTCGGATCCGGGAGTCGATGATTCGCTCAAAGAGCTTAAGGGTATGGGACATCACCTTAATACCGCGATAGCTACTGTACTCCTGTACCGATCCCTTGCCTTTGAAGACTGGAGTGACGATACTCAGTCTCCATTGGTTCGGGATTTTTCCGGTTAGGAGTATGCGGTTAAATAGATTAGAAAGGGTGCCCACACCCCGCAGGCCCATTGCCTTCCAGGCCTCAATGGGGACTCCATCAGTTCCGACAGCTTTCCGATTCTTCATGTGGCGAAGGGCCCTCTGGACTTCTTCAGGCGTTACCAGCGGCACTAGTCCTTGGTTCGGAGGGAGTTCCGGTGGCTGCACCTCTTTATGCTGCTTGTTAAGCAGCTCGTGGAAGTACGAGCGCCATCTCTCCTTCACCGCGCTTGACGCGCATAATAGGTTGACCTCAGGGTCTTTAACACAGCGACACTTAGTAATGTCCTGTGCCGCTTTGACCCTGGAGCGTGCCAACTTGTATAAGAGCTTCTGCCCCTCAGACGATTCCAGCTTGGTATAAAGCGGTTCCAAGTGGTCTCGTCTGGCTCTGGCTACAGCCCTCTTAGTGGCACGTTTGGCAGCCCTGTATGCGTCGCCGTCTTCAGGAGATTTGGACGCTTGCCACGCTTTAAAGAGGGCTTTCTTCACCCTTGTCTCCCTCTGGACTGTGTCGTTCCACCACCAAGTCTCCTTGTCACACTTGCGTCCGCCCTTAGACATGCCCAGCACTGCCTTCGCCGCTCCAGTGATGACCGCCTGGATTCTATCCCACTGGCTCTGAGTTGGTTCGCCTTCAGTAGCAGCGCACTTGTCACCGATAGCTGAGGCGAACTTGAGCAGCCACCACCGAATTTGACGTTGACAGCGGTCGGCGTGCTTGCCTTTGGGCTTCACGCGGAGGTCCATGACAAGGAGGCGGTGTTGTGCCGTGAGACTCTCACCGGGTATGACCTTGCAGTTGGCTACTTTGCTGATATGGTGTCTCCTGGTAAGTAGGAAATCAATCTGGGTCGCGTGCCTCCCGCTCTTGTAGGTGACAAGGTGTTCGGCTTTCTTTTTGAAGTACGTGTTCACAATGGCAAGGTCGGCAGCCGCACAAGTTCGGAGGATACACTCCCCTCCCTCATTACGGCCACCGTAGCCAAAGCCACCGTGAACACGCTCAAATTCCTCACACCCCTCACCCACATGACCGTTCAGATCACCACCCAGAATGATTCCCTGTGAGAGCGGGATTTCACGAAGAACTTCGCCGAGTTGATCCCAGAACGACATTGAAATTAAACTACAGTTTACGGATTTTATCGCGTTATATTGGTTTCACTGGTTATTTGTTATTACATTTAAACCGAAAGATCTAGAAACTACATTTTTATTACTAGCCGACGTTTCGAATTCTTTACAGACAAACCAAGAGAAGCATAGGCATTCGACTAAAGGAACATATAGCTGACATTAAACACAAACGCTCGACGAAGGAGCACATTCTGCGTAGATAGTAACACCAATAGTTGAAAAATGTTCAGGTACTTTGAGATAACTTATAAATTCAAGACAAAGACAAATATCACCTCAGTCTGCCGTGAACACGAATCCTGTAAAGAATTCGAAACGTCGGCTAGTAATAAAAATGTAGTTTCTAGATCTTTCGGTTTAAATGTAATAACAAATAACCAGTGAAACCAATATAACGCGATAAAATCCGTAAACTGTAGTTTAATTTCAATGTGTAACATTCGCGTAAACCCAAGAAAATATTATGTTACCCAGAACGACATCTTGACGGCGTCGCTGCAACCTGCCTGTGGTGCATAGGCGCTTATCAAATGGGTCACAACCCCTTCAATAAGCACCCCCACAGCCATAAGCCGGTTGCTGTAACGCTTCACCTCCAAGATCCCGTCCTGAAACTCCTCGGCGAGCACAACCGCTACCCCGCTCTCCCCGCCAGTTCCACCCGTGTAGATCAGCTTGTAGCCACTCCCAATGGACCGGGATCTGCTGCCTTTCCACCGAGTCTCCTGCAGGAACGCTACGGCCACCCTCCGCCTGGAGAGTACATCGGCCAGCTCTCTCACGCGTCCGGTTAGCGTGCCAATGTTCCAAGATGCGAAGCGGATCTTCCGGGTTGGGGCTAACTTCTTTGGCCGTGTCCACCCCCGACACGGTAGCCCTTGCCCACTTGCCACAAGAGTCGGGCGAGGCTCCTGCGCACCGTTTTGCGGCGGTGCCCTACCCGAAACACTGTTACCAATCCTGTTGCTTTCCATTCTTGATTTGACTGTTTTGCCTTTACAGGAGCGACTGCCGTCTGACCTCCCAACCCCTAGGGAAGGCTTGCGCCAGAGCCTCGTCCGTCATTCAGCAGGTGCACCGACTCGCAGGGGAGGTTGGCTTGGGCCCCGAAGAACTTGGTAGGGCCCCGTGCACCCCGCACCCTATGTACAGTAAATATATATAAGTCATATAGAAGGTGTAACAGTTGCAGCACCTTACAAAATGTAAATTGTGTATTATGCAAAACCTGGCGATGAAAAAGAGTGACCGTGAGTTTTATTGCCCGTCCTTTCTCATGGTTCTACCTATTGCTTTGCGAACGTGGCAGTAAATGTAAATGTAGAAGCATGCGTTCATAAGCGTCACATTGTGACCCAAATGAATAAAGGATTTTGAATTTTAATTTGAATTTGAACATCGCTGAGTGTCATTTAAGTCCATAGTGTCCACGAGACAGTCAAATGTTTGAGAAAATGACCCTACACATTTTTTCACTTGGCATAGATCCCACATGACTGAAGCCAGTATTTCGCTTCGCTACACCAACATGTGATCGAATTTATAATCACTTCAATCAAGCAACATTTTATTTTGTACAAAAGCTCATAAGTTCCTTAGACGGCCACTCACTTCTAATATATATAGTACTAAGTTCTCTATATAAAGAAACACTGTAATAATCACGGTTCCTTATACAAATGTTAAAACCCGTAAATATTTTATAAAATCGTGCCATAGGCACCGAGACAATTTCACTGAAACTTTAGTGATGTGTAAGTACTCTAATGAAGTGCTAGGAAGACAAACGAGCCAACAAGACTTACCGACGTGTTATACACGTATTACAAACTTTAGTGATGTGTAAGTACTCTAATGAAGTGCTAGGAAGACAAACGAGCCAACAAGACTTACCGACGTGTTATACACGTATTACAAACTTTAGTGATGTGTAAGTACTCTTGTGAAGTGCTAGGAAGACAAACGAGCCAACAAGACTTACCGACGTGTTATACACGTATTACAAACTTTAGTGATGTGTAAGTACTCTAATGAAGTGCTAGGAAGACAAACGAGCCAACAAGACTTACCGACGTGTTATACACGTATTACAAACTTTAGTGATGTGTAAGTACTCTAATGAAGTGCTAGGAAGACAAACGAGCCAACAAGACTTACCGACGTGTTATACACGTATTACAAACTTTAGTGATGTGTAAGTACTCTTATGAAGTGCTAGGAAGACAAACGAGCCAACAAGACTTACCGACGTGTTATACACGTATTACAAACTTTAGTGATGTGTAAGTACTCTAATGAAGTGCTAGGAAGACAAACGAGCCAACAAGACTTACCGACGTGTTATACACGTATTACAAACTTTAGTGATGTGTAAGTACTCTTATGAAGTGCTAGGAAGACAAACGAGCCAACAAGACTTACCGACGTGTTATACACGTATTACAAACTTTAGTGATGTGTAAGTACTCTAATGAAGTGCTAGGAAGACAAACGAGCCAACAAGACTTACCGACGTGTTATACACGTATTACAAACTTTAGTGATGTGTAAGTACTCTAATGAAGTGCTAGGAAGACAAACGAGCCAACAAGACTTACCGACGTGTTATACACGTATTACAAACTTTAGTGATGTGTAAGTACTCTAATGAAGTGCTAGGAAGACAAACGAGCCAACAAGACTTACCGACGTGTTATACACGTATTACAAACTTTAGTGATGTGTAAGTACTCTAATGAAGTGCTAGGAAGACAAACGAGCCAACAAGACTTACCGACGTGTTATACACGTATTACAAACTTTAGTGATGTGTAAGTACTCTAATGAAGTGCTAGGAAGACAAACGAGCCTGACAACATTTTGGGACCTTTGTCCAGCAGTGGAACAACGTTAGCTTTTAGAAAGAATACAAAATGTATTTTTTAATTTTTTTAGGTTTTTAATAGATCAGCAAATTGCGACAGTGATCACAGGTTGGAAGCACGATTGTGATTCTGGCTGTACAGGAAAAAAACAAAAACAATAACGAACAGTTTTGTGGCTACAAATATATTTATTGTTAGTCTTTAATCAGTGAATCGTCTCGTGACCCTAAAAGCCTATTTGCTGTACAGTGCGCGATCAACCAGCTATCACAAAAAGTGTCTCTACTAGAAAAATAACAAGTCATAGAGCATCAGTCATCCCATAGCTACGACTCGTAAACCCTACGCTGAAACGTCGGGAGGAAATACAAAGCATTTTACCTTACGACTTACGACCCATTACATCAATATTAGTAAAATAAGAGAGATTTGAAAGATCCTCTAAAAAGTAAATCACCTAAACGATCTCTTCGATTAGAAGAATCCAAATTATAGTATCACTATACTCGAAATACATTGACACTTTGTAACCTCGATACTGACTGAATGCCAGTAAAAATGAACAAACTCTTTAGTTCTCCCAAAAACCACGACCAAAAGTCAAATTATTCAATGAAAATACTCTTTAGTAGTCCAAGTAGATGTTTCTTCGAATCTTATACTAGTTATATGTATAATCCGTTCATTCTTACCTGGCAAAAATGGTAAACAAATATGGCGGACACATAAGTACGTCCGTAAGACTAGTGATGGGAAACATTGCATGAACTGAAACAAGTTTCACTTAAAATTCATTCAGTGAATGAAATAAATCATATTATGTAGAGATAGAGATTTTAAACTTTAATGTTTTAGATGAAAGTAGAAATAATGGTATTTTTGCTCATGTAAAAGGTTTTATTTTTTAAATGTACAAATATTATGTCAGATCGTTAGTGTCGAGAGTCGTTGTGGTTTCATAAGAACCTGTTTCTGATGTGACGTTAATTATGAATTTGAGGGTTACTCCATCCGTCCCATTATCAATAAACCCATCGAGCTCCATCATTTTACTTTTCCGTTTGATTCAGCATCAATTTTGGCAATGCTCTCTTTTGTTAAATCTTTTATTTCTCCCATCTTAAAAGTTTTATTATTGCGACCAACATGCGATTTTATTTATGCCCATATTAATTCTATTGGATTTAGTTCGCAATGATAAGGCGGAAGACGAAAAACAATAATATTTTTCTTGGCTGCCATTTCATCAACCACTTTTATATTGAAATCTTAGCTGAATTTTAAGGCAAAATGCGTTTACAACTTAATACTGGTAAGTGAATGTAAACACTATTTGTCATTATAATGACTTCAACAATTAGCGTTAGCAGCATCTATCGCCCGGCCCCGTAAATCATGTAATCGTGGTTACGATTTCTGACTGCAATCAGAGAATGGATACTTTTTCGATTACTTTCGGAAAATGTTTTCATGATTGATGGTCACAAATTACATTTTGCCCATCTCTGAGTAGAAAAAGAGAGAGACCTTTTTAATGAAGAGACCTTTTTTAATGCAAATGGGGCACAAAATACATATTTTTGAAAAATAAACTGTCAGTCAATTCTATCGGAGTAATTCTATTTTTAAATTTCGCTGTTTTGTATGGAGATTTTTTAACCCATATTTTACTTTTCCATCCATTTTTCAATGTTTTCATTCATAAAAACACAACAAAAATGAATTAGCTAAATCGGTGCAGCAGTTTGTCTATCTGAGTTTGATTTTTATTTATTAAGATTAATAATTGTCCTGATATAAAAACTACACTTACTTTTGTCTCTCGGTTAGTTACAAGAGTCCAATTAGTTGTAATCTCAAAGTCCGTTGTACGTAGCCCGGTTGCTAAAAAGCTAATACAAATCCACAAGCAAGTCAGGTCGGTCGTAAGCAACTTCAAAGTCGTTCGAGATAGAATACCCGAAATGTTTGACGCCAAACTCTTTTCATTATTGTTGCACTCAGTGTTGCCAATTAATAAGGATTTTACAACAATAATGCCAAAATATATTATATTTATTGACTTATCGGTTTTTATCCATATTGTCTGCAGTGAAAAGCTTTTAATTTAGGCCCTTATGAAAATTTACCCCAGTTTAGTTAATAAAATCATTTTATACGGATCTGAATGTTCTTTACGTTTACCATAAACGGATTACAATATTATATTAATACTTTTTCTATAATCATTCTATTTTATCATTCACTTCATCCCATCTCTACAGTCAAATGTCATATTGACAAGACATCGTAATAATCTGTGGTTTGAAGTATCATCACAATTACGATTTTCTTTAAATAAATATGTTTTAAAAGGGAAATATGAAGCTATTTTAGGTGGAAAATAATGTGTTGGTATTTGAACTACATTGTAAATATTTTCTAGTAGCATATATTACGTGAATTAGGCCACAATTTTGTGATTTGTGATGAAGGTATGTTTGTTTACTAGTTGTGCCAGGTAAAGATGAATGCACTTTAGTATAGCTTTGATTCTTGAAGCAGAAATTTCAATGTGTCAGCTTCATTTATCTGCAACATTACATTTATCTGGTAACAGTATATATATATGAAATGATTGTCATCATGTTAGTAAACGTTCTAATAGCAATAAGAAACAATTAATGTGAAAACTTTACTCAGCAACTGGAAATAGTCGCTCTAAGTTATCGGCATATGTTTCTTATTAAAATATCCATAGAAAACAGTTGGTATTGGACCAATATAAACTTTTGACTGGGCAATGAAAGTATTCCCGACTGTTAAACAGGAATTTTTAAAATAATTCAACTACTTTGTGGCTTTTTGGGTATCTAAAAGGAAATCACTTGACAAATTTCATCCCTGAAAATCGAAAATATGTCTCCGATTAAGTAGAACTGAGCTGGTTTATAACTCATCTCAATACAAAATAGTTTCTATAATAAAAACGAGCATATTACTCGATACCGAAACATCACCGTAGATCTGTCATAATGATCATGACGGTGGTCATTATAACATGGAATATAACGCAGCCGTGAACGTGAGTGTGTAACAATGTTACGATGAGGAGAATTACTAACATTGGCAGATTATCAATATGGCTTTTAGAAATTGCCATGAAGTGATGAAACCTGGCATATAGATGCATCGAGATAAAAAAAACGAATGGCGTAGACGTGTAAAGCGTGTGCACTAAACAGCATTTGCCTCATTATAAAACATTTGATCTTTAATCAGTATAACAATCAGAATACTACTTCAAGCACTGTAGTTTAAAGAAGGCTGTGATGGAACCTTTGCTAAGTACCTATGTAATAGTCAGAAATTGTCGCATTTATTACCAATGAATAGGTCCTAGAAAACTCGCATTTTTTATGTAATTCGTTCTAGTTCACAGTACCTAAATTAGGAAAAGTAGTTTATCAAAGGTCACTTATTAGGTTACTCTTACATTAGCGCATTAGTACGGGAAACGTATAGGTATCATAAATATTACGTGCATTAGTACGGGAAACGTATAGGTATCATAAATATTACCTCTTTGATATTAAGAAAATGTCAAACATTTTCTTGATAAGCTACAGATAGGTAAATTCTTCACCTCGACTACCAGAAAACAGCATGGAGAAGTGATGTGTAAATGGCGACGTAGTTTGTCACAAAACCCTGGACACTACACTTACAATCAGTAAAACGTCGTTGGAAGTCAAACTATCCCCATTGTGTAGACTATAAAGTATCCGCTAGAGGACTCAATAGCTGCAGCTATTACCAACACTTGGACAGAACAAGTGAATACTTATAAAGCCACTGAAAACATAAATGTCGAGACTGACTCTTGGACTGAGATTATCAAAATTATACTTTCATCAACTCATGATACTAATATGGTAAAGTAAAATACTCGATCCGTGGTCATTATACAACAATACAACAAAATAGTGAAAGCAACTCACAAACACAATGATTACGAAATTCCACTAAGGTTTGTAGGTAATCATATAAGATCGTGGATATAAGAAATTGAATTGTGAGATAGCAGAATGTAATGAAATGACCGTGACAATTACTTGTATCACAAAAATTTCGACCATTCCCTACACGAAACAACAAGTTCGGTGAAATGTCTACTTAATAGTAAACATTTGTGATCCATACACGATAATCAATGACAATCCACGCGGACGAAGCCGCAGGCTTCAGCTAGTAAAATATAAAAAGTAGTTAATATCAAACTACAGATAGAATTTAGCCAATCTGTTTCGTACCTAACATGAATTTGGCGAACCAGAATTTTCCTGGTGAATTTTGATTACTGTCATGTCTTTAGTGACACTCGCAAGGTTAAGACGAATCGATTGACGTAAGAATCATCGAAATCGGCCTACGCATTGGTCTCTAGAACGCCACATAGAAACAAACATACATACATACATACATAGACCGATAAACACATTACCCTCCTTTGCGTCGCGCAGTCGGGTAAAAAGGAATTTAAAAGATCCTTTAAAAAGTAAATCACGTAAGCCACCTCTACGGCTAGAAAATTTAAGTCATAGTATCACTGTAGTCGAAATACATTGATATTTTGTAACCTCCATGTTTAGTTCTCTCAAAAAGGCGACCAAAAGTCTAATTATTCAATTCAATTTAAAACGGCAAGCTATATTAAATTGTTGTCGATACTTGTGCTATGTAGTCCTGTTGTGAACTATAAATAATCAGTTAACTGTCACCCAACATTTGACCCTCAACATTTTAAGAAGTAGAGGATTGTTATAGTATCGTTGACAAATTTTACTTTACTTTGGCATTTGATGTACAAAGAAGGCTTTTTTGTACATCAATGACTTTGCCTCACTTATCGTGCACACTGTAAATGTTATACGAGTAAAAACAATCCAGTTCTTATTCATGCAGTAATCTTAGAATTTGTTCTAAATGTTTAAACTTTGATCTTTAATCTGTGTAACGTCATTCATTACACCAGTATGATAATTATGAAGTACTTGTTAGGCAGCTAAATTCCCGCCACAACTTACAAGATTTAACATATTCATATCTGTGACTAAAAATAAGCTAAAAGGTGCCTGTCCTGAGAAATGTAAGTAGGGAGATGAATTCCTACGCAGTCCTGCTGTGTCCACAGCATAATGTTGAAAGTCACACAACACCGGTGATATAAGTTAAGTTTCGTAGAATAGACCAAAGCTTTCCACCATCGAAGACAAGATCGAGGAAACTAGATAAATGTGAGAGCTTAACCGTTATCCTAATAATGATTGAAATACCGCTCACAAATGTTTCTCAAATTAGCCAAACCGTAATAATTTGATATTTTTCTATCTAATGAAAACATTAAAAATATATTTTTTTAAATTTTAATGTGCCCGGTATATGGCAATAGGCTGGCCCCATATTACATTGGGACCTTAATATAACTGGCGAAACGTGGGGGTGTATTTTTTGGGTAATTTATTGTTTGGCTTTTTATTTTCAATTAAAGTTTTCATTATAAATTACAAGCATTCGTGTTTAACAATTTATTTTATTATGAAATAATATACTGCATCGTATTAGTTATTCAAATTGTCGGTATTTTCTTTTAATTTTTCAAATGTTGCACTAAATATCTTACAACTTAATAATTTATGTTTTAACGAATTTTTTACAAATATTTTGTGGACTAAATGTCTCATTTTATTTAATAATCGAATGTGTTGCGCCCCTTTTAATTTACGACTTTGCCATGTCCTTGTCTATTTTTATTATTTTTCAGGCGTTGCACTAATAATCTTGCAACTTAATAATGTATGTTATAGCAAATCATTTAGAGATATGTTACAGTTATGGCCTGTGTGTCTCACTTTATTTACTTATCAAATGTACTGCGACTCACAGCTTAATGACTCACAACTAAGTGATTTGTGTCTCATTTTATCTATTTATGCATTCCATAATAATGTATGTTATAGCAATTCAATTAGAGATATTTTAAGGACTATGTGTGTTACTTACAAAATGAACTGCATATCTTTTGCTATACAATTTGTCCATATCCTTAATGGATTTTATCATTTTTCAATTGCTGCGCTAATTATTTTGCAACTTAATAATGTACTTGTATGTTATAGCAATTCATTAAGAGATTTTTTATGCACTATGTGTCTTACTTTACTCACTTATCAAATTAATTGCATCTCTTTTGTTATACTATTTGTCCATATCCTTAACAGATTTTATTATTTTTCACTTGCTGCACTAACTATTTTGCAACTTAATAATGTATGTGATAGCGAATAATTTAGATATATTTTATGGTTTTTGCATCTTGCTTTACTTATTTATCAAATGTACTGCAACTCTTTTGTTATACAATTTATCAATATCCTTTTTTGCTTTTATTATTTTTTGAGAGTTGCAATAATTATCTCGCGGCTTCATAATTTATGGTATACAGATATGTTATGAACAGTGTGCGCCACGCATCTCCTGAATTGGCTTATCTCGGAAATCCTGTTTATCCACAACAAAACACTCATACAATTTATCTATCTGTTTATTTACTTATGTCCTTGATTATTTTATTTTATATTATAATATGTAACATCACACCGTATTATGTATTGCACATACTAAAACATTTTAAAAGTAATAAGTATTTTTACACACGTAACCGAATCTTTCATACTTTTTAAATTATAGTGAAACTGTACAATTGAATAGAACAATTCTTGTTTGTTTATATCTCATTAATAATGCCCAGAAATAGACAGTTAAAAGTTGGTTTCTTAAATGTGGGGTCTCTTGGAACGAAACACGACGAATTTATAGCATCATTGTTGTGACATTGTAGCCATAAATGAGACGTGGTTGCGGCCGGGTGAGGATGGGCGTGCGCCGGTTTTGCCCGGGTCCCGGCTACGCCATGTGCCACGGCCCGCGAGCGTTCGGTCGGACCGGGGCGGTGGGGTCGGTTTTTACGCGCGGCGTGGTCTAAGTGCGCGTACGTGGACTTATCCGATCGATAGCAAGTTTGAAGCAATCATTGACTCCGAACACGAAATTCCATTGGCTATGCAAAATTTAAGACAAACTCTTTATTCGATGTTTTTGTCCATTATCGAAATTCGCAACACACATTAGATATGATATACTCGTAAGTAAAAACAGCACTATATTTAATTTAAATAACAGATGCAACTCAAACGCCGCGCCAAAATGGAACAAACAGTTGTGAAACAGTTGTGCCAATCTTACAACAACAAACATTAAATAATCACTAGCCTATCATAGTAAAAGGAAAACAGGCTTGAAAAGATTTTCGTGGGTTTAACCTCACATCTTAGGAAAAGTTATCCAAAACCTCCCCTTCCGTCTTCCCAATGGAGCGATTGTCATAATGTATAAAGACAGATGCTGGCTCAGACAGTGAACAAACTACACCTGTATTGTATTATATAACACAATCTGTTGATCTTTAATCAGTAAAACGTCGTTCAGCATCGGACTTTCATCTACCGTCCCCTACGTTTCTATCAGCACGAACTACACAATTACACGTCGTATGCTTGTGTAACGTGACACCTTGATAGTACAAACTATGGATTTGTTCAATAACATCAACATCCAACAAGAAATTTGAGCCGCGGGAGCAGCGCAGAAGTCCAAAATAACGCGGGTGTAACCGCGGGATCATCTTGTAGTCAAATATGTGGAGACTGCCTAAATGCTCTACATTAAGCCACGTTAACGATGTCATTAATGAAATTATTTAAGCAGGTTTGTGTCAATTAACCTCACCAGTAAAAATTGGTGGTTCAAAATTTAAAAATATAATGTAGGTAGATATTTAGAAAAAGACGTAAATAGTCATAGAATAAAACCGGGAAGATGGTCCGTTAGCATAGTAAAATATACGAAAATTTTTGTAAGAACTATAATCGTAGAAAACAATAGTACAGCTTTTTGGATCATTTTATAAAGTCCATCATTCGTCCCTACTGCGTCAGTAAATTCCCAGAAAATCCTGACGACTCAAATAAAACCACTCTGGTCTTTAAATCATCACTAAGAATACAATAATCTCAATGGCTCAGGTGCATTGCCGTAACGATTATAAACTCAAAACAAAGGTACGTGGTATATGTATATCCCGTAGGAATAGTAAAAAGTGATCAAAAAGCTGTAATACTTCTAAGCTTCAAGGGAAACGTACAAGCCACACCTGATGGGCAGAGATAAATTGCTGGCGTTTAAAATTGTGGCGAAAAATCCTAAAAATCTTATTTCTCGCCAATCCGACAACGAAACGACTAGATGCCACATGTAAGAAACTTTGTTCATTAATCAGTAAAACGCCGCTGCCAACTGGATTTTATACAAATATTTGCTTTAAAAAAGAAGCTTCGGTTAGCAAACATTACAGAAATATCGAATATATCAATATTCATAACGTCGTCGCCAATTGGAATTTTACAAAGCAATGCATTATCACTCTAGAGCATGCAGTCTGTAATATCGTGTGATTACCTCCAGTTGAGTAACTGTTTCAACTTGAATAGAAGATAGTACCTATACTACATACTTTTATCACGTTGACATACATACATACATAGACTCACGCCTGTTTCCCTGAAAGGGTAGGCAGAGGCATATTAAACGCCCACTTTTCGCCAGTGTTTTGATCCCACGTAATAGGTGGCGAGCCTATTGCCGCTTATCGGGATATTTTGTTTGCCAGAGCCTCGTCCGTTGATCGGCAGGTGCACCACTTGCAGGTGAGGTTGGCTTGGGACCCTAAGTTCTTGGTGGGAACCCTATGCATCCATATATCACGTTGAATATGGACTGAATTGACTTTACACAGAAATGCTCTGAATGATGACTTTTCACAGAAATGGTCTGAATTGACTTTTCACAGAAATCAAACCACGATAGATACAATCCCCTCGCTTGTTCTATACCTAGACATTTCTTTGACAATTGGAGTAAGAATTTTTATGAAGTCCAGCATTCGTAAAATGCCCATAGTGTACTGACGATTCAAATGGTCTTTATTCATCACTAAGGTTAAAATGACCATATTGACACAGAAGTACCGCTCGCGCTGTAACGATCAAAAAGCTGAGATACTACTAAACTTCAGGCCTGACGTAACGACTCATTCATATCTTTGTTAAAACAATTTGAAGCCAACAATTCATCGCTAAAGTCATTGATATCGAAGTTATATCGACGATTATACGCCGCATCAACTATGGAAGTAGAATAATTTTAACGATTTGCACCAACGAAGTCAACTTTAGAATACCACCATTTTAACATACATACTGTAGTATTCGATAGACAATTATTGTTCTTTAATCAGTAAAACATCGTCAGCAATCTTAATATATCACCTCTACGGTACATAACGTACTAGCTGGATGACATAAAAACTGTGGAAAGCTTTATGTGATCCCTAGGAATTACCTCTTCAAAACGCTGCGGTCTTTACTACGGTATTACCGTGATCATGAAATGAATATTTTTTATAAATAAACTAGAGGACGCCAGCAGCTACGCCTGCATTTTTTTTTTAATTTACCCGTTTTGGCCGATGCCGTGGAAATTTCGGGAAATCCCTTCTTAGTGCACCCCTACGGTCTCCAAGGAACATAGGTACAACATGCCAAATTTCACCTTCCTGCGCCCAATAGTTTCGGCTGTAGCGTGTCGTAGCATGTCTGTATATATATTAAGATAAATATAAAATGATCTAGGTACCAGGGGGTCTAATACGAGTTTGCACTCGATCGTCACGGTGGACGATAGCCTAGTCGACGGGAACAATTTCCATACATTTTCTAAATGCGCCCCCTAGCGGTCTCTATCGATCGCTACTCTCCGTTATTTAAATTGCCATATCGACTGAAATAGACAACATTGGTGACGACGATTGCCGCAAATCTATACCTACTAATATTATCTATGACTGAAGAGTTTGTTTGTTTGCTTTAACGCGCTAATCTCAGGAAATACTGGTCCGATTTGAAATATCATTTCAGTATTAGGTAGCCCATTTATCGAGAAAAACTATATAAAATCACGCTAGGAGCCACGGTTGCGGAACAGAAGCGCTTAAAAACGCGGGTGTAACCACGGGATCATCTTTTAGTCAAATATGTGGTAACTGCCTCAATGCTCTATTTTAAGCCACGTTAACGACGTCATTAATGAAATAATTTATGCAGGTTTGTATCAATTAACCTCATTAGTAAAAATTGGTTGTTCAAAATAAGAAATTTTAATGTAGATATTTAGAAATAGACGTTACGCAGTAATTAGGTACTTAAATTGTCATAGAATAGAACCGGGAAGATGGTCCCTTGCCATAGTAAAAATACGAAAACGTTTGTTAGAACTATAATCATGAAAAACAATAGTACAGCGGCTTTTTGGATTATTTTATGAAGTCCATCATTCGTCCCTACTGCGTCAGTAAATGCCCATAATCTCCTGACGACTCAAATGAAACCACTCTGGTCTTTAAATTATCACTAAGAAAACAATAATTTCAATGGCTCAGATGCATCGCTGTAACGATCGTAAACTCAAAACAAAGGTACGTGGTATATGTATATCCCGTAGGAACAGTAAAAAGTGCTTATAAAGCTGTAATACTTCTAAGCTTCAAGGGAAACGTACAAGCCACACCTGATGGGCAGAGATAAATCGCTGACGTTTAACCCATTCCCAGTCCCATGAACCACATGTGGCTCATAACAACTGAATTTCTATTGTGTCTGCGGTCGGACAGTGAAAGTGTTAAAATTCACCACAAATCCTAAAAATCTTATTTCTCGCCAAACCGACAACGAAACGACTAGATGCCATATGTAAGAAACTTTGTTCATTAATCAGTAAAACGCCGCTGCCAACTGGATTTTATACAAATATTTGCTTTAAAGAATAAGCTTCGGTTAGCAAATATTACAGAAATATCGAATATATCAATATTCATAACGTCGTCGCCAATTGGAAT
Source organism: Euclidia mi (assembly GCA_944739405.2). NCBI lineage: Eukaryota > Metazoa > Arthropoda > Insecta > Lepidoptera > Erebidae > Euclidia > Euclidia mi. The sequence goes on along the minus strand of OX123210.2, from coordinate 17,677,000 downwards.
TTTACAAAGCAATGCATTATCACTCTAGAGCATGCAGTCTGTAATATCGTGTGATTACCTCCAGTTGAGTAACTGTTTCAACTTGAATAGAAGATAATATATTACAATAACCGCATACTATCAGACGGGATGTAGGTATACTTTTGTCATATTAAATATTGTCTGAATTAACTTCTCACAAAATTTTTGCTCAAACCGCGATAGATACATTCTCCTCGCTTGTAACTTTAGACAATGTTTTGATAATTGGAGTAAAAACTTTCATGAAGTCCAGCATTCGTCCCTACTGCGACAGGAAATGCCCATAGAGTCCTCACGATTGCAATGAAACAACTCTAGTCTTTGAATCACTGAGGTAACAATTACCGTAAGACTCGTAAGTACCGCTGTAATGATAAAATAGCTGAGATACTACTAAGCTTCAAGTTTGACGTAATGACTTATTCATAATGATTATCTTTGTTAAAGAAATTTGAAGGCAACAGCTCATGGCTATAGACAACGATATCGAAGTTAATTTGACGATTATACGCCACATAAACTCTGGAAGTAGAATAATTTTAACGATTTGCACCAACGAAGTCAACTTTAGAATACCACCATTTTAACATACATACTGTAGTATTCGATAGACAATTATTGTTCTTTAATCAGTAAAACATCGTCAGCAATCTTAATATATCACCTCTACGGTACATAACGTACTAGCTGGATGACATAAAAACTGTGGAAAGCTTTATGTGATCCCTAGGAATTACCTCTTCAAAACGCTGCGGTCTTTACTACGGTATTACCGTGATCATGAAATGAATATTTTTTATAAATAAACTAGAGGACGCCAGCAGCTACGCCTGCATTTTTTTTTTAATTTACCCGTTTTGGCCGATGCCGTGGAAATTTCGGGAAATCCCTTCTTAGTGCACCCCTACGGTCTCCAAGGAACATAGGTACAACATGCCAAATTTCACCTTCCTGCGCCCAATAGTTTCGGCTGTAGCGTGTCGTAGCATGTCTGTATATATATTAAGATAAATATAAAATGATCTAGGTACCAGGGGGTCTAATACGAGTTTGCACTCGATCGTCACGGTGGACGATAGCCTAGTCGACGGGAACAATTTCCATACATTTTCTAAATGCGCCCCCTAGCGGTCTCTATCGATCGCTACTCTCCGTTATTTAAATTGCCATATCGACTGAAATAGACAACATTGGTGACGACGATTGCCGCAAATCTATACCTACTAATATTATCTATGACTGAAGAGTTTGTTTGTTTGCTTTAACGCGCTAATCTCAGGAAATACTGGTCCGATTTGAAATATCATTTCAGTATTAGGTAGCCCATTTATCGAGAAAAACTATATAAAATCACGCTAGGAGCCACGGTTGCGGAACAGAAGCGCTTAAAAACGCGGGTGTAACCACGGGATCATCTTTTAGTCAAATATGTGGTAACTGCCTCAATGCTCTATTTTAAGCCACGTTAACGACGTCATTAATGAAATAATTTATGCAGGTTTGTATCAATTAACCTCATTAGTAAAAATTGGTTGTTCAAAATAAGAAATTTTAATGTAGATATTTAGAAATAGACGTTACGCAGTAATTAGGTACTTAAATTGTCATAGAATAGAACCGGGAAGATGGTCCCTTGCCATAGTAAAAATACGAAAACGTTTGTTAGAACTATAATCATGAAAAACAATAGTACAGCGGCTTTTTGGATTATTTTATGAAGTCCATCATTCGTCCCTACTGCGTCAGTAAATGCCCATAATCTCCTGACGACTCAAATGAAACCACTCTGGTCTTTAAATTATCACTAAGAAAACAATAATTTCAATGGCTCAGATGCATCGCTGTAACGATCGTAAACTCAAAACAAAGGTACGTGGTATATGTATATCCCGTAGGAACAGTAAAAAGTGCTTATAAAGCTGTAATACTTCTAAGCTTCAAGGGAAACGTACAAGCCACACCTGATGGGCAGAGATAAATCGCTGACGTTTAACCCATTCCCAGTCCCATGAACCACATGTGGCTCATAACAACTGAATTTCTATTGTGTCTGCGGTCGGACAGTGAAAGTGTTAAAATTCACCACAAATCCTAAAAATCTTATTTCTCGCCAAACCGACAACGAAACGACTAGATGCCATATGTAAGAAACTTTGTTCATTAATCAGTAAAACGCCGCTGCCAACTGGATTTTATACAAATATTTGCTTTAAAGAATAAGCTTCGGTTAGCAAATATTACAGAAATATCGAATATATCAATATTCATAACGTCGTCGCCAATTGGAATTTTACAAAGCAATGCATTATCACTCTAGAGCATGCAGTCTGTAATATCGTGTGATTACCTCCAGTTGAGTAACTGTTTCAACTTGAATAGAAGATAATATATTACAATAACCGCATACTATCAGACGGGATGTAGGTATACTTTTGTCATATTAAATATTGTCTGAATTAACTTCTCACAAAATTTTTGCTCAAACCGCGATAGATACATTCTCCTCGCTTGTAACTTTAGACAATGTTTTGATAATTGGAGTAAAAACTTTCATGAAGTCCAGCATTCGTCCCTACTGCGACAGGAAATGCCCATAGAGTCCTCACGATTGCAATGAAACAACTCTAGTCTTTGAATCACTGAGGTAACAATTACCGTAAGACTCGTAAGTACCGCTGTAATGATAAAATAGCTGAGATACTACTAAGCTTCAAGTTTGACGTAATGACTTATTCATAATGATTATCTTTGTTAAAGAAATTTGAAGGCAACAGCTCATGGCTATAGACAACGATATCGAAGTTAATTTGACGATTATACGCCACATAAACTCTGGAAGTGGAATAATTTTAACGATTTGCACCAAAGAAAGTCAACGTTGGAATATCATCATTTTAATATACATACTGTTATATTCTAAAGACAATTATTGTTCTTTAATCAGTAAAACATCGTCAGCAATCGTAATGTCATCTTCTTTGCGGTTTATCACGAACATTTTGGTGGCCTAAAACTGTCAAAGCTTTATGTCCTCCCAAAGAATTACCTCCTCAAAACGCTGCAGTATTACCGCGATCAGGAACTGGTTACTTTTTATATAAGGTGACTGATTAGACCTTTTCATATGACATTGCCAATAACCATGTGTGACTACTGGAAATATTTTTAATTTAACACAAGTTATAACAATATATGTTTGTGCTATCTTCACTGAGACGAGTAAAGCCTTTGACTACGTAGATCATACACTACATAAACAGAAATTACATGCTTACGGTATAAGAGATAATATCCTCGACCTCTTAGAATCATACCTAAGCAATAGATACCAGAGTACTGAAATTATTAGATTATGTCCTAAAACTTAAATAGAAACCACTTTCATATCGAAACCAAGACTCCTAAGGTATAGCGTACCCCAGGGTAGCGTGCTAGTTCTTCTCCCAAAGATGACACAACTAAAAATGGTTCTCTTTGCCGATGATAGCACAGCTATAATAGAATGCACAAATCTCAATAATTATGAGAACGAGATTGACTCACTGACCAAAACAATAGATTGGCTTAATTGTAACAATTTAGTAATAAATTTAGATAATTCTAAAATTATACAATTCCGCCAACGTCGGGCAATCCCACTATAAATTTGATTGATTAAATTGGCATTGCACCAAAAATCTACAGTAAAATACCTGACAATGTCAAAAATATACCTCTAGTAATATTAAAAAATGTCTCACATTATTACTATTTAAGAAGAAGACTTTTTAAATGATAATTTAGTACCAAAGAAGATATTTAAAGTATGGTAATTTAATGTAAGCTAATTATTTAACTCAAATACAATAATTAATTATTTCTTATAATATATTATGTTAATAAGTTCATAACTGCATGCATGTGTTGTCTATAAATATTTGTATGTCAAAATTGACAAGACATAGCGCAATAAGATCTAGTTCATAAGATCCATCTACAATGTTCATACCTTTCTTCTATACATATTATAAAACAAAGTCCCCCATCACGTCTGTCTGTCTGTCTGTTCGCTCAAAACTCGAAAAGTACTGGTCAATTTTTTATACAGTTTTCAACAACATCGAGAGTGATCCCTGGGGAAGGTTTTAGTGTATAATAAGTTGAGGTTTTGTGCAAACTGACGATATTAGTTCAACGCGCCAGCAAAAATTAAGGCGATTTCCTCGAAAACGCTGCCAAAACCTTTTGAGTTATAACAAATCAATGTATCTATGATGGGATTGTACCTCTTTAATAGATCTACCAAAGTCCGCGATGGTATCTATCTTTCAAAGCTAACCCACAATAACCATATATTGCTTTTACATCTATCTATACTTATATAATAAAGCGGAAGAGTTTGTTTGTTTGTTTGAACGCGCTAATCTCAGGAACTACCGGTCCGGTATCTCAGGAACTAGCAGTCGGATTTTAAAAATTGTTATTGCCTATGATAGCCCAATTATTCCGAAAGGCTATAAGGCTATATATAGGTTATATAAAATTACGCCATAACTTTTAGGGTCCAGACAAAAATAATAAAATGGTCAAACGAGAAGGGGGAGGGTTGGGTCAAAGGCAAAACAGGCTAAACGAATAGGATACAGTCTATATGGGTATCGTTTTCGAGATTTTCGGGACGTTGATTAATAATATGAAATTTATCTAGTGATCCAAGATGGCGGACGGGAAATTAACCCATTCCCAGTCCTATGAGCCACATATGGCTCATAACAATTGAATTTCTATTGTGTCTGGCGTCGGACAGTGAAAGTGTTAAAGATGGCGGATGAGAAAATTTTTAAAATCAATATGGGTATCGTCTCTGATGATTTAAGGGATAGTGAATCCAATATTATATAAAAATCTATGTTTCTTTATTCATCATTTATGGACTCTGAAATGATAAGAGATTAAGCGCTAAGTCAATGGTAACTTTGGAAAAGGGGCTTAGAAAAAGGGAATTAAATAAAAACTCTTAAAAAGGCGATACGAAGTTCGCCGGGTCAGCTAGTTCACAAATAAATTGATTTGATTTTGATTATAACGATATCACCTTTATAATGGATCAAAGCTACACCAAATGACAAAGATTATCAGACTTAGCTAAACACTCAGACGCTTGATGGACGTCATTAACAAACCATGATGTGTTTCATAATACAACAAGAATAAATTAATTTATTTGTAAAAAAATGTGTAGTAAACTTGTACTGTGTACCTATGCAGTAAGTGTCAAAGAGCGTAGATGCCAATATAATCAGAAAACACGCACTCGTATAAATTAGTTTAAAAAAGAACATAATCACGGATGATTTAGTTGCTCCCTAAATTCTGTTAAATTCATTTTGCAATAATTCCATAGACGAGGTATATTAAAGCAAGGGTAGTCAGCGAGATGAACTGTGAGGGGAATTTCAAGGACATGTTGTATCTTTTGTATAAAGAGCTACTATTCGCATTGTTGTAGCAAAAATGTTTAATCACACGAAATTATTCAATGCGTTCTAATATCGTAATGACATGTACATGGTCAGTTTTATGAAGGAAACATTAGGCTCACCAGCTATGCTGAGAGATAATGATAATAAACTTGGTACGATTAATCAGTCATCATTTCAAAATCCCACTGGTCTAAACTAACAATAACATCATAATATTTAGCTACTAAAATATTATTCTTATTAGAGTAACGCGATTGAAGAATTTAAAAAATCCTCGATGATTATGAGCCATATGAAGATTTTTAATTTTCTTAGCTAATTTAGTTTTTAGAAGGTGAGAGCTACATTACATGATGTGAACCCTTTGAACATCATGACGATCACTTTTATAAACAAGGATAAGAAAAGTTAATATGAATCTAAAGACATGACAAGAACATTATGTAACGAATTACGGTGAAGGACAAAAGTAACATAACACTCAGTAACGGTCTGTGAAAATGTAAGGAAAGAACAATGGCAGAATTTGGTCTGGGTTTGTTGTGGCGACATTAAACTTCATATGAACCAAACAAATTGTTATTTTTTCTACGATTTTTAATATTTTCACTTTGTCTCGTTAAAGCTGGAGTATTTTATGATGATAAAAAGCATTCCAATTGATTACGAATACTTTATTAATAATAATAATAATAATAATAATTTATTTATTCACAAAAATACAAAAGGTACGTACACTACAATTCGTCTTAAATTAAATCCATTGGTATAACTAGCCTAATGTCTTATATTTAGTTTTACATTATATAATAAGTACATGACTAATAAAAACAATAGTGTACATAAAGCCTCATAATCATAATATACATATATTTGCAATATTAGCAAAAACTATGATTTCGTTATAACTCAAGTAATTATCGACTACCTACTCGAACTAGGTTAGACCTGTGTTTCGAGCTGACGCTTGATTAAAACTTAGAGAGACAAACGACAAAATTATGTACATGTTTATATGCTAATATTATAACATAGTGTGTAAGTAATTAAGTTTATCAAGATTTAGTTTAATTAAGGCAGACTATTTATTAAAAATTAATAATATAAAAACGAAATAAAATAAAAATTCACAAACATTTTGGTACGTTACTAATTACAGTTAATATTCCACATGTCACGTAATAAGAAATATAATAATAATATTTAGACAAAATTGTTAAAGATCATTTTAAAACTTCTAGTAATTTTTCTGTGTCGTCGTAATTGAGTTTTTGTAAATATTCTGTTACTGTTGTTCTGCATATTTTATAGCTAAGACTATATATATTCAGAAATTTATTGAACTTATTATACAAGAACGGTCCTAATTCCTATTATTATTTGATTGTTGCCATAGACAATTGTGTGATAGGAATAGACGTGAGTGCTATAGCCGTATCGATTATTAAATAAGTAATCGATACGATCGACCTTTATAGAGTTGGTTTCGTTTAAAATGCAGTTATTTAATATTTAATCAACATAATATCAATAAGCTATTATTTTTGAAGCAAAACAATGTTTAAATCAAATAAAAACGTCACAGCATCGGTTTAAAGTTGTATCGATTTCACATAAAATCGATTTAAAATATGCAGCTCTACTTTTGTCTTTGGCTGTGACAGTTAGATGCTACAAAATACTTCCGCGTTTTGATGTCAATCTGACATAATTATGTCATTTGATAATTCAAACGTACCTACCTACATTGTTTAACTTTCATACTATAACTTTCCTTTTACCTACATTGTTCATTCTTAACTAAAAATTCAAACACCGATATCTTCTTTTTCCACCTTTCCTGAGTGAAAATAGAATCATTTATAGACTCTGTTACTTACGCCAAATTTTTTGATATATTTTTTATTACTGTTCGCTTCTATTTAATTTCAGACATTTTGATGTATGGAGATCTGCCATTGTCCTTTATGGTCCCATCGGCGAACGACGCGTATGCTATCCATTGTTGTGCAAACTAGGAACATGCTTCCAGGAAACATTTCTAAATATGTATATCTCAATTCAATACTTCAATAAAACATCTTGCGCCTTATTCTTTACTTTAAAAATAACGATTTCTTTGTTCTAATTACCTATAACACTGGGCCTTAAAAACAATTATTTTTTTTAACTCTAAAGACGTCTATAATTGTAATCTTTAGAATTATATGAGATCTAACGCAATATACACGATATACCCTTCTAAATAAAAACATATTCAAAACAGGTTAAACCGACGCAGGACTTTGATGTAACAAATATAAAATAAACAATCGAATTGAGAACCGTCTCCTTTCTTAGAAGTCGTGTGAAAGGAACTTCCGTACCATGTAGGTATTTAGTATCTTGGGCATATATAAGACATCGATTGGAACCACACATGACCGAAAATAAAAAGGACAGATCCTAAGACAACCAGACAACACATCACAGCAATAAGAAAATCAGTTACGAATTACAAATCCTTCTAACTTTCCACGAAACGCGTTCAATCCAAAATTACAAAGTGAATATAACAAAGACAGCTTCCTTAACCAAACCAAGTTGCACTCTATAAACACTTGTAAATAAATGCAATAATATCACTCGACGACAATTTTTCTTCGCTTGCGTCTAACTTTTGCCATGAATGACGCTCGGAGCCCATTAGTTGTAGTCAATCTTTCTAACTTCTAACAATCCACACACGACCAATACACTCATTTTAGACTCTGTGGTTACTATGTTATCGTAAGCCTCATCAGTTCACTTTGTAATTAATTATTAACCGTGTAACAATGCTAGTAAGTCGTCAAAGCAATGAACAGTGAATGAGAGCCAATCAATCAAACCGACCCTGCGCAGTAGGTACCGTTGTAGTGTATCGCGCATGCACCAGGAGCGGGGCTAGACAGAAAAAGCAAGCACCTGGGTATTCATAACGTGCACCACACGCCATCTTTTATTGGCTCTTTGAACTAAGTTAAGCAGCTCGCAAACAAAAAACATTGGTTAAATTGTGTATAGCAGCGATAGCCTAGTAGAGAGACCGACAGACTGCTACGCAGAGGCTCCGGATTCGAAGCCACGGCACGCACCAATGACTTTTCGGAGTTATGTGCGTATTTAATTGTTAATTATCGCTTGCTAAACGGTGAAGTAAAACATCGTGAGGAAACCTGCATGTCTGAGATTTCTCCATAATGTTCTCGAAAGACATGTGAAATCTGCCAACCCGCATTAGGTCAGCGTTGTGGACTATGGCCTTACCCTTCTCATAGTGAGAAGAGGCCCGTGCCCAGCACTGGGACAGTTTATATACAGGGGTGATGATGATGAAATTGTGTATAGCGCACTCTGTTGGTGTATTTTCGAAATTATAACTTTTACTTCAACTTCTACGCACTGTTCACATTATAATTTATGTAAGGTTACTAAATCGTGAAGGAGATTGAAAATAAAGGGAAACTACCATCCTGAGACCACTGCAGAACGACCTCATTGGAAAAGTTACTTCAAACAGGAGAGCAAAATATTGACATTTCTTCACTGGAGCCCAGAATTAGCACTCAGTAATACATTGCTAGGTACGAGACCTGTCTTCGTAGCGAGCTATGTATTAATTACTAACAATGGTACACAGACATTACACTGATGACAGAATCAAGTGCAGCGCGGCGGCGTTATCATGTACTTACATGCACTCATACACTCACTAAACACTTCATCGTCATCACTTGTTGAGCTAGCATTATGTCAATCATTGTGTAGTTCACTCAAACTCTACGCTTGGTATTAAAGTAGATACGATATAGAAATGTCCAACTGTATAGTGATACAGTTGAACATTTCTATACAATACTCTGATGCAAGTTACCCTCTTAAACTCTTAATTCAATCGTTGTTGTCAAGTCGTGGGTTGTAAGTGTTATCCCGTGTGGTGATCTAACCCACTACCAGCGGCTTAGGGTCAGCGCAGACAGAACGGAGCGCAGCGGAGAGGATTTTATAAACGCACTGGAAATTAAACTTTAAAACTAATTTAATAAAGTGCATAAATGCTAGAACCTGACAAAAAATGCTCGCGCGTCCTCGAAGATACGCGGGAATCCGTTTATGCACTTTATTGTAATAATTTTAAAGTTTATGTTCAAGTGTGTTAATAAAATCCTCTCCGCTGCGCTTCGTTCTGTCTGCGCTGACCCTTACAATCACGGTCGCTAACTACTAGAAAATAAAAAGCTCATAGATATTATAGACCTCGTATATTCTTAATTATATGTTCTACTGCCCTTACAGGTAATAAAACACCTCCAACTACTACTTCTAATATGCGAAAATGAATGTTTAAAATAATTGCAAATATAAGTAGCCTCGTGGCAAATAGCATACTTAGTTTTTAGTAAATGTTAAGGTCAAAAGATTTCCAATTCTACAACATGTCACAATATTTATTACAGTGGTTATATGAAGATCAGAGAATCCTTCAATTGGATAAAATCTATTAACAAATATCAACATACGGAGACAAATAAAAGGCTTATAGATATTTTATACACCACGTATATTCTTAAGTATCTGTTTTGCTGCGCCTACAGGTAGTAAAACACTTCCAATGACTACTTGTAATATGCGAACATGAATGTTTAAAACAATTGCAAATATAAAAAACTTTACTGTAATAAACATACTTATGTATTTATTATTTAAGACACAACATTTTAAATCTAAAACATGTCACAAGATCTATAACAAGAGTAAACTGTGATTAAGAACTATTTACAGAGGTTATAGAGAAATCTACTAAACGTGGTCACACTGATCGCGAACTCGTGTGCAGTTTATATAGTGCGCCAAATGCATCTACAACACTGTAGACTTCTCTCGACGTGAGGAGAATTTGTCGAATGTTCACGAAGAATGCAGTACTAGCTTCTGTTCGTATAGAGAATGGTACCGTCGCATCAATTCCATTGCCTCACAAAGCTATTAAAACTTGTCATTTGCCATTATTTGAATATCTGTAACAAATAAATGAAAACCAATGTTATTTTTAACTTCACCTCAGCCCAGCCTGGCATTTCGCCACTGACGATATCGCCAGAAAGAATCATCATCATCGTCCTGGCCGTCCTGGCGCTATTCCCGTTGATTGTCTTTCCTCTTGGAACCTGGGGTCTGCTTAGTAAGATAACCAGATTTAACAGAATATTAGCTTTTACACAGAAGGACGTCGTCTGACCTCTGCAGCCCAAAAGGTAATCAATTTTCCATGGCTCAGACCAGTATCAGTTTATTTAGTGGTACTGCCACCCTGGAAGGACGAAGGGGACTGTCAGACTCTTACTGACTAAAAACCAACCCGTGCTCCTCATGTACCCATGTGTCGGAGGGTAGGGTTTCACCAAAGCATTCCTCGCTACCCCCGACGGGTATTGGCCCGCCAGATGGACAGGCGGGCCCCGAACGAAACCCCCTTGGCGGCGGATGAAGGTGTTGGGCTCCGCCACCAAAACACCCAGCGGCCGCAGAGGATAGGGAGGACGGCAACGCAACACCGTATCACCTCTTCCTCTGCGGCCCCACCGCAACGCAACGATGGTGCGCCCCCATTTGGTCGCGGGAGATAGGGCGCGCGGCAACGCAACACCGATACGCCTCTCCTCCCGCGACCGCATCCGACTGCGAGGGACAGACAGAACTGTCCCCCGCACCCGCACCTATGGACGCATCCTACGCAGGCCTCACGCAAGCCCACGTGGAGCGTACCCTCCCGGGATCCCGCTTAGCTTCACCGTGGGAAAAAATCAAATCCACGGTTACTAAGCCCCCCCACCACGACAAGGTGGAGATCCCACGGGGGGCTGGTACTGCCCCCCTACAACGTCTGTCAAAGATGAAAGATCTTCAATACTGCTGTATTAGATGTAGTGTATAAAGATTTAAAAGTAAGTCGTGTAAGATATAAGTATATTGACAACATAAATAAATTGGTAACTTGTATAATAAGGCTCCTGGCAGGACAGGCTATTCCTAGTGTGAGGAGTTTTAGGATAAGTGATGAAAATGTTCATGTACCACCGCTTTAAATGAAAAATCTGTACCCACATTCTAGACTGCATGTATTGTATTAGAACTGTAATTTGGAATGGCAAATAAATACACTTATTATTATTATTATTACTGCTGGGAACGACGGCTTAACGTGCTCTCTGGGGCACGGGGCAAGGATAATTGACAATTTAATACGCCCATAACTCCGAAAAGTCAGTAGGTATTGGGCGACTTGGATTTGAACCCAATGCCTTCAGCAATACAGCCTGTTGATATCTTTACTAGGCTATCACTGATCTAGCACGCAATGATAAGATGTCTGCCGTCATAACGTAAAAGGGTACAACTAACATTTTGTTAATCAGGAGAAAATCGAGTTTAAAATATTTCTTAGTTTTTGTAAAAAATAAATTACGGTATCGTAGTTATAGAAAATGAATGAATGGAAATAGTAGCGTCTGTATGAATTCTATAAGATGATTTACGTATTTTATTTTAAGATCACTGTATTTATTCAATAATCTACATTTTCCATTTCAACTTAAAAAATATTGTAAAATCATTAATATTATGGTTAAAGATCCTTATTCTCAAAAGAAATTACATTTCACTTAATGAGAAATACAAATGAAACTTATTATAAATGTACTTTGCATTTATAACAGGTGTGCACCTTTAAACTAAAAATAGCATAGGTCATGTATATTTTCACATAAAAAAACTTTAGGATCACTTTAAACACTTTTTTTTATTACATGTGTAGTAATAGTCTATTTTATATTAAAGGTTTTTATAAATTTACTGAAGTTGTGTTAATTATATATTGTTTTAACTTATTTTTGAAAATGTTGAATGATTTAGCTTCTTTGATTTCGATTGGTAATTTATTAAACAGTTGAGCACCTTCATATTTTATATTTTTAGCACCATAGTTGGTTCTTGGTTTTCTAAGATATAAATTATTAGCTCGTCGCGTGGGATAGACGCCCATTTCTTTGTTACTTTTAAAATCTATATTAGATAAAATCTGCCTATTTAAAATTTTCCATATTAGTATACAAGTTTTAAAATTACATAGCTGTTTAAGATCCATTAATTTTGTTTCTTGATATATACGTGTTGTGGGTGTCAAAAAGTTATAAAAGAAAAGACGTTTAATTATTTTATTTTGAGCAATTTTTAAATCTTTTAATACATTGTGAGAGGCGCTACCCCAGATCTCAACCAGATAGTCCAGATGTGGTTTCACAAGAGAATTGTAGATTGTATATCGCACTTTGCGGGGAAGACTTCGCATGATAGGTCTTTGGAGGCCATTTAAAGATTTTAATTTAGAGGTCACCCTCGCTACGTGATCATGCCAAGTCAGTCCAGAGTCCAATGTCAAGCCTAGATATTTTTCAGAATTTGATTTCTTAATATGTTGGTTATTTATTTGTAAGCTAATATCGTGTATTTTCTTATTCTTAGCTTTAAATATGACATAGCTTGTCTTGGCTACATTGATGGTTAACAGGTTAGATTGGAACCATTTGTTCAATTAGGTCTTTCTGAGCTTCTTTTTCAATTATATCTAATGAGTTGCCAAAATAAAAAAGACACGTGTCGTCTGCATATAACGTGACCTGACCGTGGAGAGATAGATTACCGATATTATTAACATAAATTAAAAATAATAATGGACCAAGTATGGAGCCTTGAGGTACGCCAACATCTACTGTTGCGGGTCTACTAACACTTTCTTCAATTTTGACAACTTGAACTCGATTTTTAAGATATGATTTTATTGTGTTATATGCTTGGCCAACTACACCAATATTCTCCAGTTTATTTAACAGTATTGTGTGGCTGACGGTGTCGAAAGCCTTTTTTAAATCAATAAACACGCCAACTGCGAGCTTTTTAGAATCTATGTTTGTTTTTATTTGGGTAATTAAATCAATTGTGGCCGATAAAGTATTACTTTTTGAACGGAAGCCATACTGTCGGTCATACAAAAATTTAGTATCTTCTAAGTACGCACTGAGTACAATGGATGGCCTTCTCGAAGATTTTCGACATCGTCGGCAACACCGATATGGGGCGATAATTCCCTGGGTCCGTTTTAGATCCCGATTTATGAATTGGAGTAACTTTGGCTATCTTTAAAATATCTGGGAAATCACCATTTTGAAAACATTTATTTATGCAATTTGTTAATTCGTTTACTATATGATATTTTATGCATTTAATCGATTTTGTATGTATATCTTCTACCCCAGTACTTGTGTTTGGGTCGAGAGCATCTATTAGTTTACCTATCTCATCTGAAGAACATGGTTTTAAACGTCTAATTTGTTTTGTTTTAAAGAACTGCTAGTACTACATAGGAAATTATGATTAGTTTTAGGAATTTTTGCGGCTAACTTTGCACCCATTGATGAGAAATAGTTATTAAAATACCCACTAATTTGTTTAGTATCAGTGATTGAACCATTTTCAGAAAGAAGTTTGGAGGGGACAAAGCTTTTGTTACCTTTATTAGAGAACAGGGTGTTTATTAAGTGCCACATCTTCTTGGGTGTTTTACATTTCATAAATTGGCCATAGTAAAATTAATTTTTGGTATTAGTTATTAGTTCCGAGACTTTATTTCTTGCTATAATAAACGCTTTTCGTAAGTTTTCATTACTTTCATCTTTTTTTAATTTATGCCATAGCTTACTACGATTATTTATGCTATGTTAGATATTTTTATTTATCCAATCTTTATTGGGAGAATTTAGTATTTTAGTTTTTTTAACCGTACATGTCTTGATAACACTTTTGATGTTTTTATCTAGATCACCAAAATTATGATCTTCTGTATCCAAGGGTATCTCCAGCATCTTCCTGTACAATGTTTTGTAGTCCACGGCTTCGTATTCTAAACGTTGACTGTGTTCCGGTTTGAGTTTTTTGAGTTCGCAGTATATTTGTTTGTGATCGGATAAGGACGACTCCAGTATAGCCAAATGAAAAAAGTTGTCTTCAAGATTGGATATAACATGGTCAAGTATAATATTCGTTGTAGAGGTGGTTCGAGTAGAGTAATCCGAGTGTATTTAATTATTAATTTATATCCATATTCTTGTAATAGGTAAGTATATCTTTTTGCATTTTTGTCAAGTTTTAACAAATCTAAGTTGAAATCACCAAAGATGACAGCTCTTTTTTTAAACTGAATTTGTTGTTCAAAATCTTCAAGAAACTTATTGATATTTGTATTACCAGGCTTATAAATCACTCCAATATCCAACGCTAGTTTCGTTATACGTATCTTTACTTACTTACTTATCGTCACGCCTTTTATCCCCGAAGGGTTAGGCAGAGGTGTATTTCTACACCCACTTTTCGCCAGATATACTTTAGTCCCACGTAATAAGGGGCGAGCCTATTGCCGTACCGGGCACATTTCCAGACTCCGTGCTGCTACTGAGAATTTCATGACAGAAAAACCCAATAACACTGCCCGACCCAGGAATCGAACCTGGGACCTCCCGATCCCACGCACACATTTATGCCGCGAGACCTACGAGGCAGTCGTATAGGGTTTGATGTCGAGTTTTCCGTCTCTACGCAAAGATGGTAATTGCATCGTGTTATCCCTTAGTCGCCTCTTACGACACCCACGGGAAGATAGGGGGTGGTGACACTTGTATTCTATAACACACGGCAAACTACCACTACGTATCCATAGGTAATTATTTCCATTTGTATACTTTTCTTCTAAAGGTGAATGTTTCAAGTTGTTATGTACAAAGATAGACGCACCTCCACCTCTGGATTCATGTCTAAATCTATAATAATGAGTATAATTGGGTATATTTAGGCGGGTAGCTTCTTCTTGCGATTGTATCCAAGTTTCCGTTAGGAGAATGACATCGATACGCGTGGATATTAGCCTAGATGTACAACAAAGCTCATTAAACTTGGCAGTGTTCGTCATGCTCCGTATATTTAGATATAAAAAGTTCAGGGATGATTTATGTATAATTAAATTGGTATATTCACTCAGTACTTGATAGGTATTGTCTCTACACTGTATCTAGTTGTTGATTTAGTTTTTTGTCTGTTTACTGACAATCTTTGGAATACTTTTAATATATTTGATAATTAGGTTAGTTTCGCCATTTTGTTGCTTTTTTTTAAGTTCTTTACGTAATTTATCTAAGTATCGCTTTTGTGCTGGCGTCTGGTCAGAAAAAATCTTAAAATTTTCAGGAATATCTTTCTTATTACGTATTAATTGTTTGGGAATATCGGCGGCCTTGAAACAAATCTTTATTGGTCGATTTTTATCCGTAGCATATTTACCCACACGGTGTATGTTAATTGGTTCAGAACAATCCGGTTTAATCGATTTTAATAAGTTAGATACTTGCTTTTTTTCATATTGGATCCTTTCTTACTAATATTACGTGCTTCTTAGTAATATTACGTATAAAAGGCATAATTAGCCAAATGTGACTTTCTATTCTAACATTTTGGGGGCAAAAGTTAAATATTACTCTGCCGTCATAACGTAAAAGGGCACAACTAACATTTTGTAAATCAGGAGAAACTCGAGTTTAAACTTTTTCTTAGTGTTTTTAAAAAACAAATTACGGTATTGTAGTTATAGTAATGTCTACATTAATTCTATAAGATGATTTACTATTTATTTTTATTTTTTACTGTATTTATTACTTAAATAATCAATATTTTCCATTTGTAAAATTATTAATATTACGTATAAAAGGCATAATTAACCAAATGTGACTTTCCATTGTAACATTTTGGGGAAAAAAGATTAAATAATAAAATGAAAAGCCATATTAATTAAAACACATCTAACTACTTGTGACTTCTTCATGTAATCTAAACTAGATACCTATGCCCTTTTCTAGTGCTATCACAAAAATAATTGCTCAGTTGTGCCCTTTCAGGTTATAGTACACTTTTGTTTATTGTGGTTTTAAAATTATACAGAAAATATGAGCAGAGAGGCCTTTTTCTCCTGATTTCAAATATGACTCAATTTCCAAAAAAATGTTAGTTGTGCCCTTTTTCCTTATGACGGCAGATGTGTAAATAGGTAGTGAGGGACGTTACGTTGGTGGGTGAGTCATGATCGCGTGTCGTCGCTCGCGAACGTTCCTCCTCGTAAGACAAGCGCGGACGACGAAGCGGCGCCGGCTTCTGTATCCTGTAAACAACATAACAAGCTGAGTGTTACACATCACATACACTATGTAACACGTAGACACCATAACACACAGCGAGCTGAGCAGACAGTGTAACATGAGCTGTGTTTGTAAGGCGAGACTGTACAAAGACAGTTCAATCTATATTGGTCGTTGAGTCTGACGAACCTATTTCTCTACTAGTTGCATTGCAATACAAAGCTTAAGAGAATAATTTACCAGAGACCAGTATAAATATCTTAACACGTAAATATTTTACTATTTCATCACGATTTCATTCACACGTATTCCATCAGACAATATTCATACGGAGAGAACAACGGCCGGCGACGCGACGCGCGACGCCACGGTGAGCAATGTTAGTGTCAAACAATTATACACCTTACCTTTATAAATAAAGTCTATAATGTCGCTTGGTAAACCCGATAATGGTGCTCTAAGCACAGAAGCCCCAAGCGACGCCACTACGTGGAATCAATCAAGCGACATTATGCACTTTCGCCATGAATATAAGATTTAAAATTGTTTAACAAAACTGCGCAGTGTTTCCGGCCGCTGGTCTTTCTGCATGAATTAAACCTCAGAAACAAACACACGACTAACTATCTATCATAAGTATCATAACACTAAAAACATCATTCACGCACTGCACAGCCTTCTAACTTTACATGAAACGCACTCAGTCCACAATTACAAAGTAGGTATAATATGACCGAAGTATCATAAAGACGGCTTCCTCAACCGAACTCACGAACACTGAATAAGATGCAACTATTACTGCACTCTATACGCACTTGTATATACTACAATATATCTCGTAGACAATCTTTCGAACTTCACTTAATACCAACGCACTCGTACAAACAAAACTAATTAATATGTACCTATATTATTGTATTATTTACCGTTATAATTCACAAAACATAATTATTTCACAGTGTTTACAAGTAAGTACTTTCTCAATAGAACTAACAATGAATGAACCGATCAATCAAACTGACCCTGCGCAGTGACGTTGTAATCGCGCATGCACTTAGGTCCTAGGAACCCTAGATGCACTTATGTATGTTACATAAAATAATTCAAAACTTTGGTATAGCGCAACCTGGCATAAATCTAATGAACTACTTTTTGCACGCACTCACTGCACGCGTACTTAGATACGTATCTAGCTAACGCTTGCATAGCTTAGTTCAACAGAATGATTAAAGATGGCATTTTCAACAAATTTTGAACAAACCATCGTATTTAATTTAGGGCATATGTGGCGCCATCTGTGGTTTAAATATTAAACTTGATATTTTTTGTTCCTCATTGATATGGGTTGTTATCATGGAGCAACAGTAAAGATTTAATTTCTGTACATACTACAATTTATTTGTCAGTTGTACATTCTGTAGCTGTACGTGAAGTTTTGATTTTGATTGAGTGAACATTATTCGGTTAAGCGCTGTAATATCAAATATATTATTTAGCCAATGGTCACACAGTTGATGCTACTCGCCAATAAATGGCGCTATGTAACGCCAACGCCAACTTTAATTTAAAACTGATGTTACATTTTAATGTATTCCAATTTATTTCTTAAATAATCAAAGTGTTTAAATGGTTATTACAAAACAAAGTAGTTCAACAAAATTTACAACAAGAGGACAAAGGACAACGCAATTATTAAAGCAAGGGGTAGCCATCCAAACGAGATCGGAGGGAAGTTTCAAGGTCATGTCTCTTTTGTGTAAAGAGCTGAGGGTCTAGTACGACTTTAACACAGTGACGATAGACTAGTCGACAGGAACAATTTTCATACATGTCCTAAATGCGCCCCTTAAGCCGTATACAGACATTGCGAGGCATGCGCTGCGCACGGCGCACAGCGCATGCCTCGCAAGGTGTGTACCTTTATATTCGTGGCGAGGCATGTGTAGCACATGCGCTGTGCGCCGTTCGTAGCGCATGCCTCGCAATGTCTGTATCCACCTTTAGCGGACCCTTTCGGGTAGTTGTCTTGTACCAATTTTTTTTATTCATGAAGGTAATCTTATCTATACTTAATTATTTTATTCCTAAATATTTAGTACTGTTACGAGCTGTGGTGCGGTGATAAATTAAATGCACTATGCCACAAAACTGTTCTTTATTCATTAACACAATTTTATACACACTTAATTTCCAACACTAATAAAACACAAATTAAAACACTAGAAAACACTTCCGACTCACTTAATCTTCGCACTTCTTTGCTTCTTGATCGCTCCGATAATTCAACTGTAACTGTCTATTTGCCCATCCGCGCGGTATTTAAACCGGCTGGATAACAAACTAGTCTATTCTAGCCTTTCCGATAATGTTCTCGTAACAGTCGGAAACAGTCGATACAGCAACGCCATCTAGCCGAGAATAGATGAAACACTTCTAAACTACCGGTATATCGATTCTCTTCTAGTTCTCTCATTTACCGATAGATGGAGTTATTTTCAAAAATAGCCATTCCTAACAGTACCCTATCTGTACAAGTTAGCTTGATCTTTTTGACAGATGTAATTTTTTTGATCGACATAACTTTGCAATGACGAACATATTATTTTCTTAATTTAATGATTTTAAAAATTAAAAAGATATTAAAAAAATGCATATATCACAAAAGTCCCCAAAGATTCAAGCGTTATCCAAAAATTTTAAGACTTTTTATTGCTTTAAAGTAAAATTTAAATAGGAACACTGAAAATAATAGACGCTTGTACAACGATACATCTGTCGGACGGATGGGACACGAATAACAGGCAGTAACTGATACAAATATCGATTAAAAAAATCATTTTTTTTTATTTATTTATTTATTTAGTTTTACAGAAGACTTACGGACTAATTAAAACTATGAATATAACAATTAACATTATCAGTTTGCCAATTAAAAGCCCTCACATATGGGTATAAAAAGTAGGACGATTTTTGTACTCGTTTTAAATAGGTATACAAAAAAAAATAAAGGAAAAATAATAATTAAACAAAAACAAATAGGTATACACAAAAATAGCAATATACACTTAGAAGAACAATAAACCAAAATGAACAAAAAATGGTAACTTCACTCAGTCAATCCTGCGCTGATGTGCTCAATGTTCAAAACATTATCGAAGTATAAATTAGCCAATTGCCGCCTCATAGTGGTAACACTAGTGCAAAAAAGATCAATATTAAGATCCCGTGCGAGTGCATTGAAACTTGCAGCACTTCTTATGGAAAATGCATTACCCCTATAGTTTGTTGAACTAAATGGTACATTCAATATTGGGCGCTGACGGAAGCTCAACAAATTTGTGCGAATTGAGATATTAGCTAGTAAATCAGGGCAGTCAATTGAACCATTAGCAATTTTTAACAGAAAACTAATATTCCCCAATACGTCGCCTTACTTCCAAAGGTAGGAAGTGAAACCTTTTACATCTGTGCTCATAATCAACGAACATTGCTGTGCCCTGTAGTCAAGGTATCGTAGGAACTTTTTTTGGACGCCCTCAATGCGAGATTTATAAATTTCGTACTGACGGTTCCAAATCTGGGATGCATATTCTAAGTGGCTGCGTACAAAAGAGCAGTACAGTACTTTGACTGGTTTCAATGTGCGGAAGCAGGATGTGTTACGCAATATAAATCCCAGAGCTTTTGATGCTTTTTTCACGATTCTATCTATATGATGATCATATAATAGCCTACTGTCCTGTATAACTCCCAGATCTCTAATGGTGTTAGCTTTATTGATTAGTACTTTGTTAAGTGTGTAGCTGCTATTTATATAAGATGTTCGTCGTGAAAATGTTACGTGAAAGCATTTATTGACATTTAGTTGGAGCTTGTTTCGGTTGCAGTATACCTCAAATCTGTATAAGTCATCTTGTAATTTACTTGCGTCAGACGCATCCCGTACGACTTTGTGTATTTTCATATCGTCAGCGTAGAGTAGGATGTACGAATGACGGAAGCACTCCTTGATATCGCGTATAAACAACGTAAACAACAAGGGCCCAAGAATTGAGCCTTGAGGAACTCCAGAAGGGACAGAACTCCAACCTGAGACATAACCCTGAAGAGCCACAGCCTGTGTTCGGTTCTCTATATAAGAAGATAACCATCGGTACAGGTCTCCGTGTATCCCTGCAAGCGATAGCTTCTCCAGCAGCACCTGATGGTCTATCCGGTCAAAACATTTGCAGTAATCCGTATAAATTACGTCGACCTGCCCTCGTACCATTCCGTTACTTATATATTCATGTGACAGAAGTAGGTTAGACGTCGTTGAGCGATTCCTAACAAACCCATGTTGCTCCTCACCGAGACAGGCCTTGAAAGCTGTGTAAACATCGGTGTAGACTACGCGTTCCAAAATTTTTGAAAATAAGCATATTTTTGATATGGGGCGGTAATTTTCAATATCAGCTTTATCACCTTTTTTGAAAACTGGGGTTATGAATGCAGATTTCCAATTACCTGGCACTAAGCCTTCCATCAATGAACGTTTGAATAAAATGCAAAGAGGTTCAACAAGACTATCAGCACAGTTGACGATAAATATTGGCGGTATTAGGCTAAGGTCCTCCCGATTGGGTGAGGTCTAATGATTTAAGCAACTTCAAAATGCGTGATCTATTAATGTCAACTGTGCTGACGGACACTGCTGTCCCGCTGTGCTGCTCACTCGAGGTGCTTTCACTACTTGCCGAAGGTTCAGGTACCAGAAATGTGGACCTGAAATACCTAGCAAATAGCTCACTTATTTCCCGCCCTGTATCCGCATATGTCTCACCATAACGCATTACGTTAGGAAAAGCGCCCACAATGCGCTTATTTTTCACATACGTCAAAAATGATTTAGGGTTCGTAACAATAGAAGCTTCAATATTTGTAATATAATTTTCGTAGCACCTTTTTTCTAATTCAATAGATCTAATTCAATACCGTCAAATTTAAATAGGTGGTTCAGACCATGAAACTAAACAGAAACAAACACTTTAGACCCGTGTTTCTTTGGGAAAGTTGTTTACTTTCATGGTCTGAACCACCTCTTTAAATTTGGCGGGAGGTACAAAAATAACCTTGTAATATCAAATAGGTATTTATTATGAATATTGACCCACCGTCGCTTATTTACCCAATGTTTTATATGTCTAGTGCACTAAAGAATTTCACACATAATACACCCACACCATCTCGTCAGTTACAAGTATTTTAAAACGTTATTTTTTGGACCACTAGATATTTTCTGTTACCCATCACTAGCCCGTCTGTCAAAAAGATCAAGCTAACTTGTACCTACAGGGTATAATGAGACGCTCATGATTCAGTTTTGTAAAATCTGAATCATGAGTCTCACTCACTCAGTATCTACACTACAGTATCTACAGTAGTGTAGATACTGAGGTACGGTTTTGTTTTGAGTGGGTACTTATATGTATGTTAGAAGTAAAAGACACACGATTGAAGATAAATTACATATGAAGCAACTTTAATTTCTTAGTTCAAGTAAGTACACTGGGTAATTCGTTGAGACATAGGTTGTTGTTGTTCGAAAGGCGAGACGAGCGATGTCCAGCACGGAGCAGGACTTAATTATATTAATAGGCTGCTGCCCATTATAGCAGAGGGCCTACTACGAGTTTTGCACTCGATTATCACGGCAACGATAGACTAGTCGACGGGAACAATTTTCATTCATTTTCTAAAAACGCCCCTATCGGATAGTAGCGATCGGTAGAGTCCGCTAGGGGGCGCATTTAGGAGATGTATAAAAATTGTTCCCGTTGACTAGTCTATCGTCACCGTGTAAAACTCGTACTAGACTCTCAGGTCTTCGCGACAACCCGTAAAGGGCGTGCAGTTACTGGTTCAGGGTTGTTTAGCCCCCGTTAGCGGGTTATTTTCTTCCTCTCCTTAAATAAAGGCAGGTCCTTTGATGGGGCAGTATTTGCGCTAAAGCGGATGGACTGAAGGCGTGTTGCGCAGGTCGCTATATCCTTCACTCCGTCCGAGCGGTCAGCTTGAGCCAGATGAGACCCCGGCGAACCGAGGCAGGCCCAGCTCCGCGAAGCCAGCAACAAGAGACTGTTGTGGTCGTGTGTCCAGCTCATAAGACGCGAGCGGGGTGATCTTTGAGTTAAATTGTTCCGTCGTTACAAAAACAACAACTGTTTTTCTTGATCTTTTAATAACTAAATAAATTAACAATAAGATACCGAAGCAATGAAACACAGTCGTTAGTTGAAACAAATGAATTGAAACTAATTAGATAGTCTCTAAATCTCAGCCTTTGGTAGGTGATGTGCGGCTCTTGGCCTTGCCATCCACAGGCTGACAATAAATTTACTATGCTAACTGAAGATCGTCACATACTTGACGCCTTTGACACTCAGAGTTGCGGCTAGAAGACGACTACGACTCTCTCTTAGGATGACGGTCCGAAGACTCCAGCAGCTGTTGTTGGGCGTCGAGTTAAGCCCGCTCTATAACTTTTAAGGACACGTTTGGCTGTCCTGTATTCTTCGTACAATTCCGTCTCTCTAGCAGAAAAATCAGGTGGCCGACAACGCCTCCTCCGGAACCGACGCCGCGCAGCCACGCAAAGTGCGCGTAGCTGCGCAATACTGTCTGACCACCAATCCTCCTGCCGTCTTCTACAATCAGCAGAGCCAGGCATCACCGCATCAAACATTTGAGTCATGGGTGAGCCATTGAGTGAGTTTACAACAATAGAGGCTGCCTGATGAATATTCTTTAGCGGAACGCTCATAATAGGGTTTCTTCGGGTCTGGCCGTCGGAAATTTCTACTTAATGGAGACGTTGACTTTATCTCGATACGTCGCCATCATCACCAAATCGGTGGGGTTGATAACTTCTCGCGGTTTCTCAACACACTCCTCTCCTTGCTCGATTGCTGTTGGTGGTGGTATCAAAACGTCTGCAGTGGAGCTGGGAGGTAGGAGACTCTTTGTCAATTTCTTGGTTTTCCTTGCAACCTTGCGTCTCTCTTTGGCGGTCTCCTTCCTTTGGGCGACCGTCTTCGCTTCATTGTTTTAAAGGGTAGGAGCCGTCTGGCGAGTTTGGGTAGCGACGTTGGCAGGCATTATACCAGAAGGCGTCTTGATCTTCGTGGCTTGTGGTGCAGTTGGCTCTCTTGATGACGGGGTGATTGACGCCTCTTGAGTCGCCACTTCGGTCGCAAAAGATTCAAGCGCCTGTGCTGATGACTGTGGCTGCGTCTGTTGGACCAGGGGCAGGCGATCCACTTGTCTATCAAGAGCAGAGAGTGATTGTCTAAAATCGGACATCTCCTTGCGGAAAACTTCTGTAAGGCCTGCAACAGCTGTTTCAGTTGCAATGTTTGGTGCCGTACGTTTCACTATATCGGCACAGAGCTCATTTTGCTGACGTCTAAGCACCGTAATTTCAGCTGAAAGGCGCACGTTTTCAGTATTCAGCTTTTGTGTTTGTGTCTCATCGGAAGTAGCGCGAATAAGGAGCACATCTGTCATCTGTTTAATCGCGGCCACCGATTGCATAAGAGAGGTTTGATAAATCTCATCAAGCTCGTTTGATGTCTTTGAGACTAAGGTTACAACCTCTAAGGCATCCTGTAGACGGGAGCGCAACTGCGCGACGGTACAGTTTGTTGCGTCACTATGCGTCACAGAAGACGCTGAAGTATTAGAAATGGTATCTATTTCTGTAGCCGGTTCGACCCGCTCGTCTTCATGGTAATCGCGCTCTTCGCACTCAACCCATCGATTTACCTCTCTTGAGCCGAAGCTTTTACCGAGTGCAGCTGGTTGACCTCGCGGTTTTCTCCTCCGCACCGTAGATACTTCCGGTGCATGGACTGCGTCATCACGCTCATCACTCAAGGCCGATTCCGATCGAGAGTACCGTGAGTGTGCATGGTATAGAGAATTCTCGAGAGACTATCTTCGCTCTGCATGCTCGCCGTACATATCACAGCGAAATCAGACTCGGACTGCTCATCGGCAGGTTCATCTTTTTGCGCTTTCGCGCTCTCATCTGTTGAAGTTCGCGCAGAAATGGGCGTGCGAAATTTTGTCTACCGACACTGTTTTTGAAGTTTTGAAAAATTCTGACATAATATGACATAACCCACGAGTGCAGGAGAAATAAATAGTCCACCCGGGCAGAGATCCCGCGATGCCCGGGAAAGCCTTAATACGATCAGGGTGGCGGCTGATGCCCTGAGTGGGTCGCACTTGAAACTGGGCATCCCACCAGCCATGCATCTTCTCGCCGTGCGAAGCAGCTTAGGATTCGGGGTAATTATTTATAGTGTTTGTCTTGCACGCGGTCCGGGCGATCAAGCCAAGACCCTCGGTCCCGTTAACAGCCGAGAGACGTGACCACGACACTGCAAGTAAGGGATTACGAGATTGGAAGACAGTGTGAAACAGATGAGGACGGAAAGATTGAAAGACATAGAAGAAACAAATTCCCCTACTGTCTGCTTGGCGGTAGTGTGAGTACACACTAAGTCCGTCGAAGTCTCATCCCGTGTCCTCTCCAAAGAGCAGAGGGGTACTAGAAAAAGGGACTTTGAGGAGGAGCGGTGTTGGACAGTTCCCATGGAGTCCCAACATGGAACTCCACAGTAACGAAGAGACGCCGTGGTGATTTTATTTAGTGTTGTTTTCAGATAGTTTGGGTGATCAGCCATCGGCAACGTCAGAGATTAGCCACAGGTAGCAACGTCCTAATAAACAAATGATGTTTCTATGTATAATATATATATGTATTTACAAAAAAAAGTATATATGTATATTTATCCATTATCTAGTACCCATAGTACAAGCTTCTGCTTAGTTTGGGACTAGATGGTGTTGTATGAATGTAGTGGAATATTATATTATACTAGAGGACGCCAGCAGCTACGCCTGCATTTTTTTTAAATTTACCCCTTTTGGCCGATCCCGTGGGAATTTCGGGAAATCCCTTCTTAGTGCACCCCTACGGTCCCCAAGGAACATACATGCCAAATTTCAGCTTCCTGCGCCTAATAGTTTCGGCTGTAGCGTGTCTGTCAGTCAGTCAGTAACGCAAGGATTTTATATATTAAGATTACTATTTTGCCCGGGGTGCACTGGCCTATCAACTGCTATGTTCTCAGCGAATCAAGGAGAAACAGCAGCCGTCAGGCGCACGGGGAGGTTCTCTGACATGCACCCCATCAGTTGTTCAAGGTTGACTCGGGCTCTGTAATAAGGCGTAAAAGAATTTGACTTGTTAAGAGTTTGACTACTCGCTGTTTCGTTATCCTAAACGCGACCAAGTAATTATTTAGTTAGCTTGGGGTACATCTCGCCTGAATACTTTGGGTAACCTTGAATTTATGATTAAACGCAATTATGTTTGGGTTACCTCATCAATGCTTAATATACTTTACCATATTTGTCAAATTTCAAATGACTGTTCATAATATTTGGATCTTTAATCAAATAAAGTCATAAGACGACACTCTTCTACCGTCCTCAATAGCCATGGTACCTTTTGATTGGCTTGTGTACACAACAGCATGTAATAATCCACGAATCATAGCGACTAGAATAAAACTAGAGCTACTTTGAGAAAAATCGTTGAAATTATCATAACGAACAACTAACGCTGCATCTATAGAGAAACAAATCAGCCCGTCGAGCCAACCTTAGGGTACGTAACGGAGTGTCATTTGAGTCAATAGTATCCACAAAACAGTCACATTTTTTGTGATCTGAAATCGTAGAATATAGTTGATACGACACATTCATGACGTCATGAGCTGCACAATTATATGTCGTGTTATTGTTTGTCACAGAACATACACAGGACCGTGGCTGAAATAAAGCGAAAGCAACAGAGCCTCAGAAAGGCACTTAATACGCAATAGCTTTTTGAGTTGAAAATTTATCTAATAGCTCATACGATAGACAAATATCTGTTACGAGAAAAATCCTACTGAAACCATGAATATCAATATATTTGTCTTCACGTAGAACACACTATAAAAACATTATTTCCAGCTGTAATACGTATTAAAACTCTAATCAGTAAAACATCATTCTTATCTATAAGGTTACTTGCTGCGTGGTTTGTCAGTTGCTAAAGCTTGCAACAATCCACGAACCATGCAAACTAGAGTTAAAGCCGAGAAATTGTTAGGCAAGCCCATGAACATGGAGTTATGCCTAGTTATGGGGACGATGATGCCCAAATTACAGGGAAATGTGTAAAAAGTGACTTGAAGTTTCCAAATGCAATGGAATGCCGTGTTAATTGCGATATGAATTATGCGACAATTGCGTTAAATAATACAGTAACAGCTCCGTGTGGTGACGGATTAGGAATACGGAATGTCACCACCCCAAATCATCCCATGGGTGTCCTAGGAGCCGACAGAGAGAGCATATTATGCAGAGAACAGCACTGTAAGAGAAGGAAAACTTGATACAAACCCTATACCAACACGTTTGGCCAGCGTGGTATAGTAGGCCAAATCCTCCTTTCAAAGGGGAGGCCTAGTCCAGTAGTGGATTGTAAAAGGCTGATCATGATGATGAATACAGTTACTGTTCAATACCAATATTGTTGTAGAAAAATAGGCAACAAAGTAGGTAAGTAGAAATCGTGACGTCATGCGACCTAAGATGCTACGCATACAATTAAAAGAGCCTGCACCGGTGATGTAGTGCTCCAGCGGCATATTATACAGAAGCAGTTGAAAGACTTCTGACATATGCATTGGGTCTTTAATCAGTGATCATCATCTGACATCGCACTGGATCGTGAGAAAGCCAGTATTGACCCAGAACAAGAGAGCCTTAGCATTGACATTGAAACAGCAACAAAATTGGTCGAAAAAATAAACACTCTTTCGTATTTTTAGTATTAGTATGGATTCGTAATGAGAAATGTGTGTGAGTGCCAGTTACTTCACCGTGGTAAGTAGAAATTGGAACTTGATGTGAAATGGCTGAATAGAATAGCAAAGGCACAACAGAGACTTCAAAAACTGCGAAATATGTATGCGATAGTTTTATCAAAAGTCATCTATCTGCGCGTGCTAAGTCGTGGTAAAAAGGTCTTAACCTTCATAGCCCACGAGGACATGTTTGCTATAGTAAAACACATCAAGCCAAAAATCCTAAAACAGGACATGTTTACGTCGGGAACAACATTGTCTAGAAGATTCCTGATAAATAAATTTGGTCTTTAATCAGTGCACCATCACACTAGGGCTAGCCAGACATAAAAAGGTTGAACGTATTAAAACTGAAAACCTCGACTTGAGTCAGTCTTCTAATCTTTATTTGACTTATTTTTATATCGCCTCTTGTCGATAAACATACAGGTTAATAAAATCACATACAATATCTTTTTTACAGGTTTATAACACTTGAGGCGGCAGTTTGGATTACAGTAGTTAGTGGATTGGGGTTAGATAGTAACCGCATAAAATTAGGGGATTCGTATACTTGTTTGTCACTTAAAACGTGGCCTGATTTTAGGTCGAGCATTTAAAATATAGCGACATGTGCTGGAACAATGTTGTAAAGACAATTAAGGCCAGTGTCAGGCGACTAATATTAAGAAGAGTTAGAATGACACGCGCTTGCTGCATCTAATAAGAAGTTCTAACTTCTCTGTCACAAGAATACGCTGGGATGTTTTCTTCACTATCAGGACAATATAATAGGTTTACAAGAAATGTGACAAATCCTTAGAAAGGGTAACTAGTAATGTTTATAATATTTAAGTTACTCCGAAGTCATACATCATGAAGTTCATGAGCCATGTAATTTAACTTTGGTGCAATAATAATAAACAGCAAATAGACTACACATTACAACCAAGATGAAAACCATAGAAGCCAAAGACCTTAAGGCTCTAGATCATAATTATTTGAACTTTAATCAGTACAACGTCATCAGGTATCATTTGGGTATCATTGTCTCATTTCAATATAAAACAGTATTGTAAGTAAGTAAGTAAGTAATTTCGTTTATTCTCACATCAAAACAACGTACAATTATTAGGTACATAAATAAATAGGTACATCTAAATAAAGTAGGTAGGTAGGTAGATAATTACATAATGCCATTTAATACATCACCCACGACAATTTTCATCCATACCCACATTCAAAAAAAAAATATATAAATATATAACTGTACGCCGCCGATGTGACAATAACATACAGTAATAGTTCAATACCATTAAATATCTAGCCAACATTTCATGGCTACTTATCAGACAACGTGCGTTAGTGTTTTGTCAAGATCTCAATTGAGCTAGAGCGAGAACGCCTCAGGAATTCGAGTTAGATGTGTGTGCCCGGGGTACCTGGGGATCGAACCTGAGACCATCGTCTCGGCAGTCCGTTACGTACACCACTGGGCTATCGCCGCTGCATGTGAGTTTTAGTTACGAGGTGGAAAATTCCTTGGGACCGCTGGCTCTAGGAGAAATTAGAACCAGAGTATCTAGTGTTACCACTAAAAACCACTCCGACAGCCGAGCAAAGACCGCTATACAGAGAAAAATGGGTACAAGAGCTGCCCAGTCTTCCTCCCATTGCGCCATGACCAACCAAACCCAATTCCGGAAAAGGCTATAAGTTTCCTTCCGTACTGGCCTTATCCTTGGAAACATCGCAATACGGACTTGAATAGATCATAAAATGGCGTGATAATTTCAAATAGAACTGTGAAATTATTGTCCTTTTATAAATACAACAAATTTTAATATTGGAAACTTGATGTAGGACTCTTAACCAAAATATTTGGCTGAGTTTGAAACTATTCGAGAAGTGTCAATACAAAATATTAAATTTGCTAGCTTACCTGACGATATGCGCATCCTTAACGACTTCATCAGAAGAGGCATCTTATGCAAAACTAGACTGTCTGAAAACTAACTACTAAACCAGAAATGCAAGATTACCAAAATACAAATTCATGTGTCTTTTATCAGTACAACATCAACATTGGACATGTTTGCACGCACACCATTCTGTACAATCCACATGATACCTTTTAAAAATGATTCACCGTGGTTATAAGAAATTAGAATATAATGTGCAACAGCCAAATGCAATGAAAAAGTCGTGACAATTGCTATCTCAATTTTAAGGCGTTACTCCATAAACTGCAGGAAGTATTCCATAAACCAGGGATCATGGAGTACCT
The DNA here is from genome assembly GCA_944739405.2 of Euclidia mi. Classification (NCBI taxonomy): domain Eukaryota; kingdom Metazoa; phylum Arthropoda; class Insecta; order Lepidoptera; family Erebidae; genus Euclidia; species Euclidia mi. The sequence continues at coordinate 17,647,029 of OX123210.2, read as the reverse complement.
GCAGCGTGCGTTTATCTATGCACACACGATCAAGTAGCTATAACCAAATATATGCTGGCACAAGAAATTCTCATAGAGACTCTGATAACGTAATCTAAAGTTAGAAAAATTATGCTATCATCCGTAAAACAGATGAACACTGTGTCACTTTAAATCCTCAAAGAATTATACCAAAAAGTGAACGCATTCGCATTTTTCCTAACTTTATCTTATACACTACATACACACCATAATTACCACAAGCATTATTTTATTATAGACACGAGTGATACGACACACAAACTCAAAGATAGTAATGAACACAGCACAAATGAAGACTATTCACAATATTCACATGGTAGGTAATAATATATTTCATACATGTTTTCTATTTTGAATTTCCTCTGCGAAATAGTTGGCAAATGGCTTGGCGTCGCTTTCAATCATTTGAGAACCCCGCGCTACCAACGCTTACGCATTACAGCCATAGACAACTAATGACAGTACAGTGAACGCACCAATAAGGGAAGGAGGCATGGCACAGATTACATAGGCAAAGCGTGATTCATGGACTTTTGTTGGTTTATAATGATGCCTCTAATAAATTGTTTGTCTTGTTAGTATTAGAACCTGAGATTATAGAAATGTTTACATTATGTAAGTTAAGTCGTATAATAATAATGCATGCCATGAATACTTCATCTTTGCGACACACATGATGGTGACTTTGTCCCAAGATTAAGCAAATGTTTTGTCTTGCTTGGGACAATGTTACCTTCATGGATTTTTACGTGCTGGCAGCATAGTGCGTGAGTTGTTGCGCTTGTAAGTTGTTGCCATTCTCATATAGATATAAACTAAGTGTTGCATATTATTAATGTATTGATATTTACATTGTTATATTTGTCAATTATTGGGACTATGTTGCCATAACAGATTGGTTTGAGATGCGATAAACATGATGGTGACATTGTCCCAGGAATGGACAAATAAATGTTTGATCTTGTAATAATGTCACCAACACTTTAATTGTTTATTCTAAACAAAATGTGTACCGACCGGCCGGGGTTAGTAATATTATCATTAATATTATTTGGTATATATTTATTTATTTTTATTTATTTGTCAATAAATGGTACCAACAGAATATCAGCGCCACCTAGTTGAACTAGATGGCACTACGCTGAGTTGGGGGCCAATTCTGTTACCTCTATAAAAACCTAGTATGTTAAAAAAAAATGTAATCACTTCTTAACAGAATAAATATGTTTTCTTTCTTTCTTTCTTTCTTTCATTCTTTCATTTTCTCTAAAAAGCCGATGAAAGTGTCAAATATGCAATTTACTTTAAAAGTGGCCACTTTCAGTATTGCCTTGAAATGTCAGTTAAACTACCGCTATATTGTGAAACTTTAGTGCTTAATAGCTGGGTCATTGTCATAACCCTAAAAAAAACTGTTCATACGAATCATTAAAGACACTTTTAACATTATTTTAAATATAACATCATAATAATAAAGTAAATGATACGTATTACAATATACTATAACAGATTTACTATAAATGTATTATTTTTTTAATTTATATCATTGCAATTCAACTGAAAGTCCACCTCGGTGGACCGTTCAGAACCTACCTTTCAATAGAATGGAGCTCTTAAAAAATATGAATTTCGTTATTGTATACAAATATGATTTATTTTCATAATCTACATGAGTTTTACTTTTAGCATTATTAGTATAAAAAAAAATTATAAAAATTAAACTCACTTTTTGCATAATTGAATCTTGTCACAACATTTTTTATCTTTCCGGTGGACATTACTTTCGCTCCTGACTTAAATGAAGGAAATGTCACATGAATGGAACGGAACGTAAGATTGAACGCATCCAATATTGCACTATCCCTGTCAGCGGCCATTTTGCCGTGAGTCGTGCGCAGAACACGTTGTTGTTATATTAAGAAAAATATTTGGTGGTGTCAAAGTTGAGTTGTCTTTTCGGTTACTGCTGTATTTTGGTAAGTAAATCACTTAAAATTTATCAAACATGCTTATTAACTAGTTAAACAATTAAACATTACAAATATATCTTGGCTTGTAACATAAGCTATAAATGGCGGGTGGTATGAATGTTTTTTAGATAAAAGTACATTCGGTGGACATCTTTTCGGTGGAACTTTTGTCCACCGAAACGACATATGTCCACCGAGTGGAATGTTTTCTTGATTAAGGGTTATTTTGTTAATATAACTTTTAAAACTTGATGGCCATTTGGCGGAGTGGTTTGTGTAGCGGACTGCCACGCCGATGGTCGCGAGTTTGATCCGCGCGCAAGTTTAAAATTTGTGTGCATGAACATTTAATGTTTGATTTGATCTGGGTGTTTATGTATGTACACAAACATGTCTGGCCAGCGTAGACTAATTTCTCTTCACTGTGTTGGAGGAGACCCTTGCCCAGCAGTGGGACGTTTATGGGTTACCTCTTTTATGCAAAAGTTTCTTACTCTTTCTTTACACAGTTTTACTCTCTTTTCGTTTGTGTGCATGGCTTATTGTGGGTTTTCAGGCGATGGCGAAAACGAGGAGTAAACTAACCGATAACCAGAAAAAAAAACGACGCCGTGAGCAAAAAACACTGAGTATGAGAAAGGCGCGTGAGAAACTTAAACAAGATCCAGAAGCATTGGAAGAAAAGCGTAGAAAGGACAGAGAATATTACTATAGAAAGAAAGCTGAAGGGAAAATAAAAACTGTAAAAGATTTACCAGATGTACAAAAAAAGCTTTTGAGGAAAAAATGGAGAGAGGATGCAAGACGACGCAGAGAAAAAGTCAAGATACAAAAAGAGGCTGAAAAGTACATTGCTTGCGAAACACCGCCCTCAAGTCCAGTAGCTTCAGTATCATCAAGAGCTGAAAGTGGTGCACGTATTGCAGTGAGAAACAAAAGAAGATTGAAAGTAGAGAACAGTTTACTGAAAAAGAAGTTGATGAGTTTAGAATGTAAACTTGCTAAGTATAGAATGCGATTACACAGATTACAGAACAAGAAACAAAAGAATGTACAGAAATCACAAAAAGAGAAAAGGAATAAAGGCTCTACGAAGGACAAGGAATTAAGAGAAAATATACAGCAATTTTTACTTAACGATGAATCAAGTCGTCTTACATCTGGGAAAAAAGAGACAATAACACGCAATAAACAAAAAAAACAAATAAGATTTCTCAACGACTCCCTTATAAATCTGCATAAAAAATATATGATTCAAACAGGCAAAAAAGTATCCTACAAAACTTTTTGTAGGAACCGGCCATTTTGGGTATTAGATCCCAGAACTGCAGCACGCGAAACCTGTTTGTGTATCAGTCATACTAACATGGATTATGTTGCAAAGGCCCTTAAAAACGCGCGAGTAATTAACGAAAATAATGCTATGGCAATTAGCAAGTCGATTTGTTGCACAAATATGACTGAAAACTGTCTCGAAAGAACATGCACTGAATGTAAACATAAAAAAATTGAGTTCAATGAGTACAACCCTAAAGATACGGTAAGATATGAACGCTGGGTTACTCAAAAGGTATGTGAAATAGTAAAGGGACAAAAAAAAATGTGTCAGAAGACTTTTAAAGAAATCGTCAACACATCCAAACGTCAATTAGTTAACCATTTGCTGGATAATATAGAACGGTTTATGCAACATACTTGCAACGTACTGCATCAACATTCAAGTGTCAATAGCATTAAAGTTGCTATGTCTGAGAACGAAGGTTTACTGCATGTAGACTTTTCTGAAAATTATAACTGCAAGTATGCCACTGAAACACAATCAGCTCATTTTGGAGGTTCAAAAGCTCAGTTGTCACTGCATACATGTGTTTTTTATTATGTGGACGCTACTACAGAAGAGAACCGGCTCGTCGCAAAATCATTTTGTACTGTGAGTGAGAATAGGAATCACGATCCAATTTACATTTGTGTCCATTTAAAACCTATTATAGCCGTCATAAAAACACTTGTTCCAAATTTGAAACGGTTGCATTTTTTGAGTGATGGGCCTTCAACTCAATACAGAAATAAGACAATGTTTTACTTAATTGCCGCTTACTTGAGCGAGGAGTCTAATGTAGATGATATAATCTGGCATTATAGTGAAAGTGGACACGGCAAAGGAGCCCCTGATGGCGTGGGTGGTTGTCTTAAGCGTACGGCTGATAAGCATGTTGCGCATTGGAATGATGTCCATAATTTGGATGCCTTCATGGAGTGTGTTGTTCAAAATTGTAAAGGCATTGAAGTCATTAGAGTAGATGAGACGCATGTGGAGTCTATTGAGAGTAAAATAAAAAACAGCAATATTACACCGTTTCGTGGAAGCATGAAAGTCCATCAGGTTACTTGGAGTCGCCGTAAACCAATAGTTCTTCAGTTTCGTAGGTTGAGTTGTATGAAATGTAGTCCAGAAAATATTTGTGTACATTACGGTTTAGGTTGTAAAAAACTTGACATTGGACCATGTCCCAGACCACTCCAAAATAATGTCCCTATTTTATCAAGTCCAGTCCAATCGACTCCTCTGCATAGTCCTACCCGGAATGACACACCAGCTCCCACCGAGAGGATGAATTCACCAAGTATAATCCTGACTCCTATGCACCGTCCAGTGGCAAGCCAATGGTCCAGTCCAATTTCGAGTGGCTCGATGCAGCAACCATCGAATGTTGGCGAGTGCAGTCCATCACTGCTGATTGGAGATAGTGTTCATAAACGATTCAGATCTGACGTATATTCTAACAGCTCAGATACGTCAACGTCAAAATTAGAAGAGCCCCCAAACCGTATTTGCATGAATGAACGCGTTCAACGCTGGTGGTCTTCTGACGACGAAGACATATTTTGACCACCTAAATGAATTGTCTTTTTGGTAGACAGATACAAAACATTTTTTATTTACTTTGTGATTGGTTTTAAGTGACTGATTGTTTGTAATTATATGAAGATAGAATTAACATTATTTTTGTTCAAGATGTAAATTGCATTTTGTTTCGTTTTCTTGTTATTATTTAACATTTTAGTCCACTCGGTGGACATGTTAGTCTTTTCGGTTGAATCGAAATATCGTTATTTCCTTATAAATACCTATTTTCGAATTATTGATCTCAGACAGATACTCATTTTTGTTTTAAAGTAAGATTAGAGTAATAATATAGCTTTGATTTTTATAAATAACGTGTTTCATTTTTTTACGAAAAAAAATGCTAGGTTTGACAATGACCCAGCTATAATTCGTTTTGCGGAACTGCACTCAAAAGTCTAAAAGGTTCCTGCAGAGCATTGTTTTACTCCACAATGTAATTTTACTGGGCTGAGCAGTTGTTTCCTTACCGTAGTAAAAGAAATTGAAATGTAATGTAATAAGGCTGAAAGCCGCAACAGTGATGGCAAATACTGTGGAATCTATGATATTTGTACTGGAAAGAAAATCTTCCTTCTATAAAACATTAAGTAGATAGCGTACAGGACAGCATAGCAATCAACCATTTTCAGCTAAAACTAGAACAAATAGATTACCCTTAAGATTCTTTATAAATAAATTTGACCTATAATCAGTGCGTCATCAATGTAGACATTGCATAATATAGCAATAAATTATAAAATTCAGAAACACATGACATAGCTGTAAATCGGACAGCAACAACGGCACATTGTACGATACAAATATAAATGATACACGGAATCACAAAGTCGCATCCAAACTTACAGTTTCGTTAAATAATGTTTACAATAATTTAGTTTTTAAGCTGTGTAACGTCATCTGATTTCATCTTCTGGGGGTTTTCTATTTAAATAAGAAATAACTGCTGGTATATCTGGTCCGAATTTAACTAGAGGTAGAGACAATGATTGAAAACGTTTAGCTACGGCGGCTTCCTGAATAAAGATTATCCGAATTGTGCATCGGGCTTGAAAGAATTATCATAATTCAATATTAAATAATAGAAATGAACACAGTTATTCAACGCTAGGATGATGACGCAGAACTTTATTGCAAATATAATAAGAACGTTTAACGAACTTCAGCACTACATAAGGCTGGAGCAGAAACGTATGGCAGCTCAGTTTTATCTGATTAGAAAATCTTGGTAGCAAAAATCACGACCGGAACGGAAAAACAGGTTCGCTGAGTGCCTCACTGTTTTCCAATTGCACATCTTAACAAGAAGGATCAGAGTCAGGGTCTTCAACGAATGTATTGCGAGGGTTCAGACATCATTCAGCATGGCTTTAATCAGTAAGACGTCGTTAGGCGACGTCTTTTTGCCGCCGTATATATCGCTATGAAACACCACCTGAGTGGCTACAGTGATTCACGAGGCAGGACTGACTAGAATTTAGCTAGAAAAAAATAACCTTAAGAATATCACTTGCAACAATACGTGAAGACACACACACACACGTGCCCGGTAGATGGCAATAGGTTCACCCCCTATTACATTGGGACCGAAATATAACTGGCGAAGTGTGTGTGTGTAATACACTTCTGTCTAGCCGGGATAAAGGTGTGAAGATATAAAAAATAAAACAAAAATCTGTCACTTTGGCAGTAAGCAATGAAAGTGCTCAACAACGCGAATGATAAGTAAAACGTCCCCAAGTTACCAAGTAAATACTTCGGATTGAACAGTACCAACAGACAAGCTTCTGTCCCCAGGCAACCTTGGCAAGAATAAATTGATCCGTAATCCTTGACCGATACCACCATCTCGCCGTACTATGATTGACTACAAAGGACCTACTTGTTCAAAATGCTTCATAATAATATACGATGCATGGAACACACAAAACTGTAACTTGAATTAGGCTAGCCTGACTAACGAGTGGCTTCAAAATTGCCACTTTAACCGAGACAAAACGAATCTAACAGACAATTAGATTTTATGCCTCCTGTTACTTGAGTTAGATCCTAAATCGTTAATTCTGAATCGAGCGCCAATAGTTCTTGAATTTTAATTTATTTTACCACCCTACCCAAACTCATGTAATAACATCCTCCACAAAAAGTGATGAAAATGGGATTAAGGTGGACTACAAGTCAACCAAGGCAATCAAGCGAAGTTGCAAAGAGTACGAATATCGAAGTAATTCCATCCACTGTAAACAAAAGGGCTAATCGTAGATAGCCAGTAAGTGGTAATTAATTCCTTCCCGGGGTTATTCTGGGATGGAAAAAAGCCAAATGGCCGTTAGAAATAGGTACGCCATTTGCCAAGCACAAAACCCTTTACAAAAATAGTTCTCAGACAGGGACAACTACCTGAACACTTTTGACACGAGTTACTTAAAAACTTTTAAGCTATGGACTGAACCATTCCACTATCTCGGTAATACATTGTCTGGGTAACATGTTACCCGCGATACTGGTCAAATGAAAGTAAAATGTTGATGCATTTCTTCATTCACTTCGAAAAACTATACAACTCCACGCTAAACTCCCGCGAGTACTTTTGCTAAATACCCTGGTCTATAATCAGTAGAACATTCGGCATTGAGTTCTTACCCCTATAAGACCATAAGGTAGGTATCCATACAGGGTCGTTTTGGTTCACAATTAATACGGAGTAGAAGTTTCTGTTTATTATTTTAGTTTATTATTTAACGTAAAGTAAACGTTTTGGGTAAAGCTACAACGACAAAAATTGAGAAATTTTAAACGAAACATCAAACTCGTGTACTTGACTATATATGTATGTGTACTTGGACAATATCTGGACAAGTATGTGAAACGTCGTCAGGTATCAGACTCTCGCCAACTGTTTAGCGAGCTAAGTAAAAAGCCTTTCCAGCCTATTGCGATTCTAGAAACAACATGCTGCAGATAAACACAGGTACAACTTTTGTCTTACAACACCTGCAATTTAGAGGAAAACTCGTGGCAGGTTTTAATGAATCCTTAATTTAGGCAATCCGACCAATATGGCCAAATAACAGAAAGGTTGCATGGTGCCTTCGTCAGAATATGTAACTGACCAGCTACAATCTAAAAATACTCTCAGAATGCACAAATATCGGATCGACACATAACGGAGGTTTCTCAAAGCCATAAATACATTGAAAATTATCGAGGTCGAGTAGGTTTATGCCTAATGATCACACTCTTTCACGCAAATATGAAACATAGAACGTCATAGCGTTTATGTCGAAGCGGGATTATCTCTCAGACGGCTGACAAATAAAATTGACCTTTAATCAGTAAGTTGTTACCGGAGACATTGCAATGTATTGAGTCGAACAATCTCAGAACCCTTAAATCTCTGATTTATTTCTCCAGAACTGTATTACAGTATAGCATTCAGAGCCAAACCTAAGACACATAGATTGTCCTTAAAACTATTGCAAATATAATTAAAACATTTTACAAAGTTTACCACCGTTATATAAGTCTGAAGTGAAAAGGCCAGCCAGCTATGCTTGTAGAGACTGTGAAAATCACAACAGGAACGGAGAAAAGGGCCTGCTGAATTCCTCGCCGTTTTTCAATTTCACGTCTTCACAAGGAGGATCAGAGTCAGGGTCTTCGACGAATGGGTTGCAAGAGATCAGACATCATTCAGCATGGCTTTAATCAGTACGACGTCGTTAGGCAACGTCTGTTGCCCGCCGTCTGTATAGCCATGAAACACCTTCTGAATAGCCACTACGTACGATTCACGAAGCAGGACTGACTAGAATTACGCTATAAAAACCTTTAAAAATATCACTTGAAACAATACGTGAAGCCACTGACTGAGTTGACAATATTTAAAATTCAGCATAGAGTCGAATAGATAAAATTAATGCAAGTTTAAAAATAGCAATTTCTCAAGAACTATGAATAACTTTATTATATCGCTGGCCTTTTATTGAACAGAATAATGAAATCTGTCTATTTTGTTTACGACTTCTTCTTTTTTATTTGTGCCTTAAAAGTACCCAGTCAGTAAGCAATTCTACTACTGAAGTATTGAAATAGTGATTTGAATTGGCAATAATAGCATACCTTTCAAGATGTTTGTGACCAAATAATTTACGAAAATGTCACGACGTCATGACTGATGCACAACAAGTAGGTACAGCTGTTTCCGTTGTTGCAAATATTTCTAAAAGCTGCATAAATCCAGCATCTAAAATACTTGCCTAAAAAGACATCAAAGAGACTCTTTTACCTGAAATAGTAAATCTATTTATCTTCGGCTAAAAGCTCACTAGATACAGTAAGGCTCCACCGTTATGGCTGGAACCAAAGCCCGACTTCGGCTTGTTCGTTCACTTACAATAATAGACGGTAAAGAAAGAAAGCCGATGGAAATTCATAACAGGTACCTATGTACACGTACGTACCTTTCTAAGGCAAATAACTCTTATGAAAATTTCAAAGGTTTCAAATATCTCACATTTGATCTTTAATCAGTAAAAGTATCACTTTCCAAAATTATATTAAAAATGTGTGTCTTCGTTTTAATAGCATCGTATAACTCCAAGGGGTAGGCAGAAGTAATACACCCATATTTGGCCTTACGAATTTATTAGGGGGCCTACTGCTGTTACCGGGCACATTGCCAGGCTCCGAGCTGCTACTGAAAATGCGAAAAAACTCAGCAACACTTTTGCCGAACCCGGGAATCAAACTCAGGAACTTCCAATCAGCAGACACATACTATCGACTGGACTATGGATGCAGTCACGTTATGAGTTTAAAAAAATGTATTGAACTATACAATTCACAAAGTGTGTTCAAGTGTTAAGTCATAGTTGTCACAATGTTTGTAGCTAGAAGCTGAAATATGGCCGCTATAAACACAGTAACTTTGTTGGAGGGATTAGTACTGCCAACATTTTGAAGCTAAAGATGCGTTACAATTTCTTATGAGTCATGTATGAACTGACTAATGATTCGTCTCTCGTTGATCAGATCTTTCTAATCAGTGATATTACAAGTGAAAAGGTGTTGCTAACAAAAAAATATGCTGCTCGCTTGGAATTAAGGCTTAACCTTAAACATTTTATAAAAATGGGGGCTAATTCGTGCGTCCATAGTTCTCGAATTTGAATTTATAAATACTTTACTACCACACCCAAACTCGTGTAATAACAACCTTCACAAAAAGTGATGAAAATTGGGTTTAAGATCTACACCAATTCAATCAAGCGAAGTTGTAAAGAGTACGAATATTGAAGTAATTTTGACGTGTACTCCGGCCATCCACTCACATCACTCTCGACCATAAGTCTTTAATCAGTAAGATCTCGCTTCGTCGGGAGGTGGATTCTCCCTGCCCTCTTTTGCCATGCGCTCTGAGGCAATACTGTCACTGACAGGGTACAAAATCGACTGAGGCAACATTGATTCGGTATTTTCGGTAAGTTTCGTAAACATGAAACTTACCCAGAATAACAAATGATCAAAATCCGAAGTCTTTGATCATAACAAAATAGAAGACGACAAATCACTACCATGCATAAAATCTACACAACCTCCTAGAAAGCCGTTATTTTATCGTGGTTATCAATATTAAATAAAATTGGAGTGTCTGTATGTAATATTAAAATATCTGCTTTTTACTAAAAGCATTTTATGGATGTATACACGGTACATATACCGTAATTACATTTTTTATAATTTTTGTCTGTCTGTCTGTCTGTTTGTTCTCACTAATCTCTGGAACGGCTGGACCGATTTTCACAGGTGAATAGCTGATGTAACAAGAAGTAACGAAGGCTATAAATTAACCGGGTACGCGAAATAGTCCCCGAAGGACGCGGTTGAGAGCGCGGGAAACAGCTAGTTAGAAATTTTAATATAATTGATTGAAATGTGATATATTTCACTGAAACTTTGATTACTTCCTTCAAGAAACATCAAGTCCAGTACAAATTCAACATCACTGCAAATATATAAAACTATTCAGAATAAATCGGTATCAACGACATTGTTAAAAATTGCGATAAGAAACATGAAACGTCATGGCGTCTATGTCGAAGCGGGATTATCTCTAAGATTAGGTACTGATAAATAAATTTGAGCTTTAATCAGTAAATCGTTACCTGAGACATTGCAATGTATACATTTGAACAATCTTAGAACCCTTGGCAACAACGTTGGTCCTGATTCTCTGATTAATTTATCAATTATTCAATTTATTCTGTCTCTAACAACCAAAGGATTATTAAACCTTGGATTACACCTGGTCTTCTGCGCTGTATTCGCAATAGGGATAAATTACAATTCAGTGCAAAGAAAGAACCTTTAAATCAAACTTTGAAATTAACTTACTGCCGCTATCGAAATTATTGCAACAATTTGCTTAAAACCGTTAAACAGAACTTCCACAAAATAGAGCTACAGAAGGCCAGGGGTAATTCAAGGCAAACCTGGAATGTCCTCAGAAAGATTGCTGGTGTCACTAGGGACCAAGCCTCACCTATTGAGCTTCTTAAACTTCATAATGATCCGTCTTCAGCCGTTAATTTTGTTAACAACCATTTTGCTGAAATAGGTACTGAACTGGCAAATAACATTATATCACGTACTGGCACCCATCTTAATTCTAATAACATTGATTCCTTATTGTGTCGTCGGCCTATGTTGGGTTCTATGTTTTTGTCTGAGGTTGATGACTTCGAACTTAACTTGACTATATTAAGTCTTAAAGATAATACGGCTCTTGATTGGGATAAAATACCATCGTCTGTGATCAAAACCTCAAGGCACGTATTATTGCCAGTTTTAAAGCACGTATATAATTTGTGCCTATCTTCAGGTGTGTTTCCTAAAGCATTTAAAAAAGCTATAGTGCATCCCATCTACAAAAGTGGAAACAGAGACAGTGTCCATAACTACAGACCTATTTCTGTACTTACAACGCTTTCTAAAATACTTGAAAAAATTCTTAATAAAAAATTAATACAATATCTAGATAAAAACAATTTACTTGCTGACACACAGTATGGCTTTAGACGTGGTAAATCGACTGAAGATGCTGTGCTGGATGTTAGTAATAATATGATAAATAATATAGACAAAAATATAAAAACGATCGGGTTATTTTTGGACCTTTCTAAGGCTTTTGACACTGTCTCTGTTCCCCTTCTTCTACAAAAGATGGAATCACTTGGGATACGTGGATTAGCTTTTGATATTTTCACAAGCTACCTCAAGGACCGTACGCAAAGTACTATTATTGAAAACATCACTAGTTCGGAACTCCCTCTGGTTTATGGAGTTCCCCAGGGAAGTGTCCTTGGTCCCACACTCTTCCTCATTTATTTCAATGAGCTTTGTTCCCTTAAAATCAAAAACTGTAGAATTATTTCATATGCTGACGACACAGTATTGCTAGTCGATGGACCTACATGGGAAACAGTACGTAATAGTGCCGAAACTGCCTTAAGTTTAGTGATGAAATGGCTTGACGTTAATTTACTCACACTCAATCTACAAAAAAATAAATTTATAGCGTTTGCCCCCAATACACTTTCTCAACCAGCATCTTATTTTATAAAAGCACACACATGTGGGTTTCCTAATGGTTGCGACTGCAGCTGTTATTCAATTACTCCTACCAGTAGCATAAAATACCTAGGAATAATATTGGACAGTAAATTGTTTTGGAACTTGCAAATAGATCAAATTGTCTCCCGGTCTCGAAAGTTACTGTACGTATTCAAAAAACTAAGAAGTTCTACAGACTTAGATACCAGGAAGATGGTCTACTATGCCCTTATTCAATCAATTTTAGGCTATTGCATTTATATCTTGGGGTGGTACTTGTAAAACGTTCATGATTCGTCTTGAGAGAGCCCAGAGATGTATACTAAAGGTAATGACTGGTAAACCTAAAAGATTTTCTACTTCTGAACTCTATAGTCTGTGTAAGGTACTTACGGTTCGACAATTATATATACTCCAAGTCACTTTGCGCAAGCATAGTGAAATAGCGTACGATGTAAAGTTTGTCAAAGAAACGCGCAGATCTGACCGAGTATGTACTATTAAAATGCACAGAACTGCTTTGACATCTCGCCAATATTAATTTTTAAGCCCCAAACTTTATAATAAACTTAATAGGGAGCTCAATATATATCCATTGACTATTGCAATGGCCAAGCTCAAACTCACAGCATGGCTTCTTTCTCAAAACTATGACCAATGTGAAGACATCATTACATGAAATATTAAACATAAACATTTCACACTCATATCACACACACTTACATAACTATCACCCAGTCACTCACTCACACATGCCTCTCACAAGTCACCACTCATAATAATAATATCTAGTTACAAATCATACAACTATTCATAGATAACATCAATTAATACTAAAATATTAAATGTGAATTGCTTATCTTTGTTAATTTGTTATACCTTTATAAGTATTCGGATGTGGGCGTTAATGGCTACGACACAGTTTATACTACTGTAGCCATTACCGTTTAAGCTTTGTATAACTGTATAAGGTGTTTAATAAACGAATTTGAATTTGAATTTGAAATTTGAAAATTTGAAAATTTCTCCCCGCCGTTTATCTTCAAATACACGCTGGACATATAACACGCAAAACATATTTTTGTGACGCGTGGAGCATACACAACACAGGTTTGTGGTGATGAAATTTTTTGTGTGTGTTTAGATTCACAAAAAAAATGCGAATATTAAAAAAAATATGGCGGTACGAAGTCCGCCGGGTCAGCTAGTATAAGTCTTTCAAAGTCAAACATTTGACTGGAGAATCCTCCGAAGTGGCTTATAAAACAACTCAAAATTGTTATCTCAAACTACATGCGATACTGCAGTTAGTAAGTCCGTCATCTCTCCACAACCATTAATATAAGTCGTAAGTTCGTGTAGTATCTACGGTAAGTACATATTGATTTTGTATAATTTAATACCAGACACTGTTCTTATGTTAAACAGTAAGCATTATTTATGCGAAGTATTAATACCTAGTAGTAAATCATTTCTCGTAACTCCATGATGTTGGAATTAGCTGTGTAGTGTAAAAATTTCGTAAGTTCTCAATTTTTACACATAGGGCATAATTATAATAAAATTATGAAATATCAGCTTTTGATGAATTAAATTGTATCAGAAACTCCACAAATATAAATGACAGACGAGACTTCGAAAACATTGCACTACGTTCTTTCGAAAAGCAATAAATATTATGTACCGCAATGTGAAAATTCGTTGCCGCTTTATTCAGTAAAACATCGTCAAAAGTCCACTTATCTCAATCCTTTGTACGACATTCGTTGTGAGCACTTGAAATACTGTCACAAGCAGGAAAAGTCCCACGTTGGGTGCCATTGAACCTAACGTCATAAATGTCTCCTTAATGTAGAACACTAGACATCGCATGCAGCTCTACATCATTCATTCATCACACATTCATTGTTATGAGTGTATACAAGCCTCCATGTGCACATTTTGAAAGTTTTCTAGTAATTATGGAGGATGCCCTAAGCAAAGTTAATAATTGCCATAAAACGGTTGCTATTTGTGGTGACTTCAACATTAACATTTTAGAGAAATGTTCTTTATCAATTGATTTCTTAAATCTATTTAAATCTTACAATTTAAGTCATACTTTTTTAGAACCAACTAGAGTGACTGCCACAAGTGCTACCTGTATTGATAATATATTTATTAACACTAAGCCTTTACAAAAATCCTTAATTAATATGTTACAGTCTGATTACTGTGGGCAGTTAGTCTGTTGTCCAAGAAAACGCCCTAAGATTCAGAGTAAAATTATTAATTTTATACCTATAAATGGAAACCGATTAGAACTTTTTAAAAATAATCTATCAAATAAAATGCGTTGGTTGCCTATTTATGACCATCCGGATCAGTTATATAATTCATTATTTAAATTGATTAGTGATGAATTTTCTACTGTATTTAAACCTAAAAAATTAAATGTAACTGACCGTCTGATGTTTAGTGATTGGGCAACTGAAGGCATTCATAAAATTCGGATTAGGTTATATGAACTTTATAATGAAAAAACTTTTAATAATAGTCCAGCCTTTATTAATTATGTAAAAAAATACTCAAAAACATTTAGACAAGCTTGTTATGCTGCAAAATCAATTTATTTGAAAAATAAAATAAAAAGCGCTGAAAATACCATAAAAGCAACTTGGAATGTGATCAATAGTGAAACTGGTAGAGCCAAAACACGCAGTCGCGACTACCCACTAAATATCAATAATGTGAGTATTGCAGAGGACTTGGAAGTAGCGACGGAATTTGAAAGGTTTTTTGCTAATATACCCATTGTAACTACAGCGTCACTCAAATCGTCTTCCATGTCTGCTGAAATGCTGCTTAAAGACTGCGTGCCGGAATGTGTTACGGCCTTTGAATTTGTTGCTGTTACTACAGATGATGTTCTTAAACAATTTAAAACTATTAATATGAAAAAGACAAAGGATCTGTGGGGATTGTCAGTAAAGACTGTTTCGTCTATTATTACATTAATTGCTCCACATCTTGCAACAGTGTTCAATGGTTGTGTCACTTCTGGAACATTTCCTGATTTAATGAAGTATAGCAAAATAACACCTTTATTTAAATCTGGTGACACATCAGACCCCTCAAATTTTCGACCTATTTCTGTATTGCCAACACTTAGCAAAATTTTTGAGAAACTAATTCTTAGTCAGCTACTTAGTCATTTCAATAGACATAATCTTCTTCACAAGAAACAGTTCGGATTTACGAGGGGTTGTTCAACTACTGACGCAGCAGTTGAGTTACTGAAAAGTATTTTTGCAGCTTGGGAGAAGTCGCAAGATGCGTTAGGTATATTTTGCGACTTGTCTAAAGCCTTTGATTGTGTTCATCATGATACTCTTATCAGGAAACTATATCATTACGGCATTAAAAATAAAGCTCTCGATCTCCTGACTTCTTATTTGGGCAACAGAATCCAGAAGGTCGAGGTTAATGGTAAGACATCTCCAGGTTCTGCTTTGAAAATGGGTGTCCCGCAGGGTTTAATTCTCGGACCATTTCTATTCTTGATATATATTAACGATTTACCTTATTACGTTAAGAATAATCATGAGATTGTATTGTTCGCTGATGATACCTCTTTGATTTTTAATATTAAACGACGACAGAGTAACTTTGACGAAGTAAACAATGCACTCTCTAAAGTTGTCAATTGGTTTAATGTTAATAATCTGTTACTTAATAATAAGAAAACTAAACTTTTAAAATTTTCAATGCCCAATGTTAAACATATGCCAACCAATGTACAACTTAATGAATCTAGGATTGAGCCCGTCGAGACAACCATGTTTTTAGGTATTATGCTGGACACCAAACTACAATGGGGTCCACATATAGAAAGGCTTTCGGGCAAACTCAGTTCTGCAGCTTATGCAGTTAAGACAATTAGACGCCTCACAGATTTAGAAACAGCTAGAATGGTTTATTTCAGTTACTTTCATAGCTTAATGTCGTATGGGATTCTTCTCTGGGGGAATGCTGCAGACCTAAATACAATATTTGTTCTGCAGAAAAGAGCTGTAAGGGGAATTTATAACCTCAGTCCAAGAGTTTCTCTAAGAGAAAAGTTCAAAGAAATAAGCATTCTAACTGTTGTATCACAATATATTTATGAAAATCTGCTATATGTACATAAAAATATTGACAATTTTTGTAAAAAATGTGATATACATTCTGTAAATACAAGACACAGAAATAATCTCGTAGTTCATAGCACTCGTCTCCACAAAATAAGTAGCTGTTTTATGGGGCAATGTATACGCTTCTATAACAAGCTCCCTTATAATATAAGAGACCTATCTATAAATAAGTTCAAAATTATTGTAAAAGCGAAATTATGTTCAAAAGCCTATTATAAAATATCTGACTATAAAGACGACCAAAACGCTTGGGACTGAGCTGTTCTAATTCGACACACAAAAATAATTGTATTAAATATTTCTTTTTAATGACGTTTCGTAAGTACTTTCAAAGTTTACACGAAATAAAGAAGTATTTCATTTCATTTCATTTCATTTCACTGTGTGAGCTTCGGTTAGCGCGGTCGCTCCGTTGCAAAGTGTAAGAGGAACAAGCATAGAAAGAAACAGATTTTCGCTTTTATAATGTTAGTTTGAATATTAGTATGAATTCCACTTTTGTGGTTGTCACAAAATGGAATGTGACAAAACTATTAAGTTGTGAATTTTGGTCCGTAATAACCTTGGTCGACATAGCCATCTCACCGTACCGACTATTAAGAACCTGCTTATGTCAAAATGTGTTCCCGTAAATCGGGCTTTGAAAAAAAATTGTGTGTTTTCACGTAGGCCAAT
Source organism: Euclidia mi (assembly GCA_944739405.2). Taxonomy (NCBI): domain Eukaryota; kingdom Metazoa; phylum Arthropoda; class Insecta; order Lepidoptera; family Erebidae; genus Euclidia; species Euclidia mi. The sequence goes on along the minus strand of OX123210.2, from coordinate 17,629,672 downwards.
ATCGTCATACTTTGAATGACTATGATATGAATGAATATTAAAACTCATATTACTTGTGTAACATTAGGGTAAATCGTTGAGTGTCATTTGAGTCAATAGTGTCCATAAAACAGTCACATATTAGAGATATTGTAAAGATATGAAGTTGTAGAAGGCAGTTGACGATACGCGTTCATGACGGCATGAGCTGCACAAATATTCGCCGTGTGATTGTTTGTCACGGAACATACACAGGACCGTGGCTGAAATAAGGCGAAAGCAAGAGAACCTGAGAAATGGCACTTAATACGCAATAGCGTCTTGAGTTAAAAATTAATCACATACGAATCCTCATCGAATTGGTGTGAGATCGGCTCTGGTGTTCCACAAGGCGGTATTCTCTCTCCTTTGTTATTTTCAATTTTCATCAATCTCGTAACCCAGAATCTTCAATGCGCTTGTCATTTGTATGCCGATGACTTGCAGCTTTATGCTCAAGCTAGCGTTGAAAATATATCGTCTGCCATTGACACTGTTAATAGGGATCTAGAGTACTTACTTAGTTGGTCTAACTCTTTCGGCTTGACGATAAATCCAACCAAGTGTCAGGCTATAATTGTGGGCAGCCAAAGAACGTTGAGCAAATTAGATAAAACTGCTTTGCCACCTATAATATTCAATGGTTCTGTTATCGAGTATTGTCCAGCGGTCAAAGATCTTGGTTTACATATTGACACAAATTTAAATTGGCGCGCTCATGTAACTAATGTTAGCCAAAAAGTCACCGGTACCCTTCGTGCTCTGTATCGCCTAAAGAACTTTTTACCATCCAAAACTAAGACAATGCTTGTGCACACCTTAATTTTCCCTGTGATTGACTATGGTGATGTGTGTTATTTCGACCTGAATGCAGACCTCCTCAATAAACTTGACCGTCTTCTAAATAACTGCATTCGATTTATTTTTAATCTTCGCAAGTATGACCATGTGTCTGCTTATCGTTCTCGTTTGAAGTGGTTACCCATTCGTCAACGCCGTAGTATGCGCGCTCTCACTACACTCTACTCTATTCTCATGTCTCCTAATACACCTTCCTATCTAACTTCTCATTTTCAATATCTGTATTCCAGTCATAACAGAACTCTACGCTGCTCTAATAATCTACTCCTCCTATGTCCTTCACACAGCTCTGAATTCATTCACTCATCTTTTCCCGTGCAATCTGTCCTTCTGTGGAACGCCCTCCCTCTAGAGATCAGGACGGCCACCAGCAAACACACATTCAAATCGAAAGTACGAGAGCTCTTACACTCTGAACTTTCAGGATCATCGCAGAATTGATATCTCTAGTTAATTTTATCATATATATATATATATATATATATATATATATATATATATACACCGCTATTTTTTAATTAGTACAAAAAATTTAAGGACAGATTAGCGAAGATATTATTATCATATATGTGACGTAAGAATTTCATAATATCAATAAAGAGCAAAGTTATTATCATTTGTTTATTGTAGAAAATCTCACTTTAATCATAGTCATATTTTACAATCCATTCACTAATTCATTGATAATATTCCATCCTGCTCATTCGCATTCTCTCTGTCGCACTTATGATGTAGGTAGCAATAGAAAATAAAATGAAGAAAAATAATAAATGTAGGTAGTTATTTTTTATTTTTTTTTGTTCTACCCTCTCCTTCATACTTCATTCGGGCGTAGGACCGGTAAAATTTATCGTTTAACAAGTAATTAAATACGGAGGTATGTAATTAGAAAGCAAACAAATATCAAAATAAAAGATGGTGCTCTGGACTAAAAGAAAAGAGTAATTTTGGCGTATTTATGAAGTTAGAATCATCTGCTATTTACAAATTATTTTATCGTCATCATGTCAGCCTAGAGACGTCCACTGTTGGACATAGGCCTTCCTCAAGGTGTGTGGAGAACACAGACCGATTTTGAGGCGCCTGCATCAAATTATTATTTACTTAAGTACGTATTATTTACTAAACTTACAAGTATTTCCATTGTCCTTCGAAATGTCCACCACCGTTGTAAAAAGCATCCAATATGCACTGTTTTAATTGTTTGACACTGACCCGGTCACTTTTGTACACTCACAATACGATGTCCATGGGTACACAGCTGCACTCGCGATTTTTCCACTCAAAAAGTACGCACGAAGCATAGCTACATACTCCCGTGATATGAACTGATATGATAGGCCATCGTGTCGGGCAAACGTAGACAAACAATTAAGTTTTGCAACGAAATTAGATACGCTGACTTTCGCTAGTAATTTAGTACTGTTTTTCGCATCGTCGGGGCGTGGCGCAGGCGCAGAAGGCGGGGGGGGGGGGTAATTTATCAATGGTCTGATAGTACACGGGTCGTTCATAGTATTAGTATTGCATTTACCAATTATCACGTATTTTTGTGGACAGTTTTGAGACAGTTTTGGGACTTAGTGTTTTTATTTTTCAACTACATAATTATGATCAGTTAAAGATACTTAGTGCCCTGTTAAATTTTTTGTACTAATTAAAAAATAGCGGTGTATATATATATATTTATTTATTTACGTACATATTATGTAGGTTTGTATTTTATAGTATCTACTATTGTGTATATGTATTGTATGTAATTAATATGTAGTTATTGATATGTATAAATGTATGAATTATGCTATGTTAGTCCCGACCACTTCAGCTTGCACCTACTTCATATATCTCTGCATCACCCCAAGGTAGACTGTTAGAGAATGCCTCAGGCATTAAGTCCGCCGATACATGTACACTATGTGTATGAAGTCCAATAAATAAAAAAAAATATTATAGGCAAATATATTTTAAGCCAAAAATTCAACTGAAACCATTAATATCTATGTATATATTTGTCTTCAAGTAGAACACACTATAAAAACATTCTTTGTCTCCAAATACTTTGCCAAACTAGTCAAATTTCAAAAGACAGCTGTAATATATTTAATCTTTAATCAATAAACAGAATTTTCTATCTATAAGATTACTTGCTGCGTTGGTTGTCAGCTGCCCAAGCTTACCACAGTCCACGAACCATGCAGGCTAGAGTTACAGCAGAGGATGCATAAGACAAGCCATTGAAAAGGGAGTTATGGGGTCGATGTTGCCCAAATCACATACAGGGAAATGTGTGAAAAGGGTAATGTGGCTTGAAATTTCTGAATTCAATGAAAAGCCGTCGGCGGCGATATGAATTATGCGACGAATCATTATTGTTTAATCCATAAATGGTTAAAGTATGACAGTTCAATACAAGAAATGTTGAGGTCGATCATATTAGTATATCGATGTTCCGAGACTCTCTAAAGACTATTTTCTAAATAATTACATTCTTCCACACGAAATTTGGAATAAAGTACCGGTACTTCAACGGTAACATGTGTTTTATGTACTTTAATCAGTGAAACGTCGTCTGGTCCGACCGACTGGAACTCTCTGTTAATATTAGGTATAGGTAGGTATATGAAGCATAAAGAGTGACCCAGTCAAACTTTGAACAGAGGTTCCTCTGACAGAACTTGAAATCATAATGTCATTTAACTTGATTGTCAGTACAATCTACTTGAGAAACTTCAACGAGAAATATGAACTGTTGACGTTGTTATTAACATCATCATGTTACACATTTCACACGTTTAAAACGTTGAAGGAAGTCTAAGCAACCCCGTACTGTGGACTGTAAAGGACCTGCTTTACGGGATTAAGCCCTAACAATTGTCTACGATGCAAGGATCTTTACAAACACCATTTAAACAGAAGACCACGAATAAAAATAATTATCGAACTAACTTATGACACCTGACACATCCACATGCGTTGAATCGTGATACAACTTACAAACATATTATTATATTGGAATTTTAATCGGTAAATCTTCGCTAGAAAAGATGGCAACCCTGTTGGGGCTTATGACTATAGAAATGAGGTTGAATACGAGAAGACTTTGATGCCTAAATCGGATCAAAGTGACTTGAAACGACGAAGTTAATGTTGTTCAAAATAATCTGAACACTGAAGCGTTATATGGGACGCCATGTGCCAATAAGATGAAAACCTGCCGTAAAACTATGTAGAGCCCCTAAAAAGAAAATGCCATACAGCCAGTAAATGCTATTCAAACAGCCAGGGCATTCATTAATCAGACAATATTTTTTGGTAACATACATATTGAAGACGTAGGTGCTTGTGTCATAGAAACATTGAACAAAAATGTCTCGTACATACAACGTGATGCTTCACACGGGATTCCGATTACCATACACGCACTAAAGTAATGGAAAATTTTGGCACATAATTAGTAAGTGATTACGCCACCCATGGACACAAGCAACACCAAAGCAGTCACGAGTGCGTTGCCACCCTTTGGGATCGGATGAGAATCGGGTCAGTCACTGAGCAAAACGCAACAATATAGATTCTGCTACTTTACGTCGATGTTCCGTGTGACATAGCAGAATGTCAACGTTTCATCGACGAAATTAGAATATGATGTGCTTTGGTGGAATACAACCCTTCATGCAAAATGAGCTAGTTCAAAGAGAATATTAAGCCACCAGACCGAGCTTCGAGGTAATGAGATTTATAATTAGCAACATCTGACATCATATATCGTGAGATAAAAAGTCTTGGAATAAATTATTTCAAAATTTGAGTACATTGTCCACTTAATACGCAGACAGATTTGAAATACATAACTGTACCACCGCGAATACTTCCTGAAAAAAGTGAGGAATCTATACGTGTATGAACTTTAATCAGAAAAACGTCACCGCACTCTTCTTATCCACTTTCTACCTAGTTCTTCGTCTGTAACAATTTACGAAATACATATTCGCCACAAATCGACTAGTAACAGGCAGAATGACGGTACAATAAGAGTGCTAAATAAGACAGCCTGAAAGTGCAACAGACACACAACTATATATTATTATGTAAGGATAACCATTATATCATATCTAACCAACTTCGTGGCACCGTTCGGCACATGCAAGAGAAGTAGATGTTGCACTTAACAACACCTGCCGTATATTAACAGGCTGCCTGAAGCCAACACCGCTTAATATGGTGTACCCTCTGGCAGGTATTGCACCTCCAGAGGTGCGAAGGAGTGTGGCGTGTTCCATCGAGAAGTCGAAACAAGAGACGGACACTCGACATCCACTCCATAATAACTTTGATGCCGGTGTAACTTTGTTAAAGCATATTTTTAATGCTTGGGAAAACTCGAAGGATGCCATTGGTGTTTTTTGTGACCTATCAAAGGCCTTTGACTGTGTGGAACATAATACGCTTTTACTTAAATTGAAACTTTATGGTATTAGAGATACCGCACTCAATCTTGTTGCCAGCTACCTTAGTGATAGAATTCAGTATGTAGATGTTAATGGGAGTAGGTCTCTAGGTTTGCCAGTAGGAATGGGCGTTCCACAGGGCTCTATTCTCGGTCTATTTCTCTTTTTAATATATATTAATGATTTGCCGTTCTTTGTACAAAATTTATGTGATATTGTTTTGTTTGCCGACGATACGTCACTAACTTTTAAAGTTGATCGTAATTTAAGTAACTTTGATACCGTCAATAACACTCTTGCACAAGTATTAGATTGGTTTTCGACAAATAATTTGGTACTCAACTCAAGCAAAACCAAATGTGTTAAATTCTCTTTGCCTAATGTCAAAAGTGTCCCTACTAATATAATTTTAAATAAGGAAACAATTCAACTAGTCGAATCAACCGTATTCTTAGGAGTAACTTTAGATTGTAAGCTTCAGTGGGGCGCCCAAATATCCTGTCTCGCAGTAAAACTTAGTTCTGCAGCGTTTGCAGTTAGAAAAGTTAGGGAATTCACAGATATAGATACTGCTAGACTAGTTTACTTTAGTTATTTTCACAGCGTAATGTCTTACGGAATAATGTTATGGGGTACAGCTGCTGATATACAGACTATTTTTGTCATTCAAAAAAGGGCCATACGTGCAATTTATAAGTTAGGTGCTAGAGATACTTTACGTGATAAATTTAAAGAAGTAGACATATTGACAGTTGCATCGCAATATATATAATTATGCTAACTTAATGTACATTAAGAAAAACTTAATTCTATACCGCAAAAATAGTGATTTGCACAACGTGAACACAAGGAATAAGCATAAACTGGTGGGAACTAACTACCGTCTACATAAAGTTCAGAACTCATTTGCGGGGATTGGTATACGATTTTTCAACAAATTGCCTCTTGAAATAATGAATTAACCCATGCACAAATACAAACGGACAATTAGGAACTTTCTTTTACAAAGGGGTTATTACACTATTAAGGAATTTTTAAATGATAAGACACCGTGGGGATAGGCTTAGGCTTGTTTAACTCACGATTATTTTATTTACATGTTAAGTGGAGGTGCCTCGTGAACACATGATTTTTGCAGGATTTGGATATTTTTATGATTTGTTGAATGTAGTTTAACATTATTTATCTCTGATCATATCATTGTTCACTTGTCACCTTCACAAAATTCTTTCTACATTTGCATTCCTTCACGCGTTCCACTAACTTATGTTAATAATAACGATCTGGAAAATGGAGGTAATTGGCGGTCATGGTCAGTATACCAATAGATTGTTTCTTACTGCTGGTTCGTATACCGTTGTCGTCATGCTCACTAAAATGTCATTTCTTGTGGTGGCGTCGTGTGTCGGGTCATCCCTGTCCCTCTAATATGGCGAGAGGGATGATGGCTGGCACATGCGTCATACTCGTGAACGGGTGCTACTTGCGATGACTGGTCGACGACGGTCTTGCGGGCTGGTATTAGATTTTAATATTTAACTGCATAATTTCCATCATGGTTCTGATCACTTTCGCGGATTGCCTGCATTATTAGGTATATATGTATAATGTAAGTGGATGCTCCTGTTTCACCATGTCTATTCTGAGGAGGCTAACCAAAAGTATTATGCTTGAGTATTATGATGTACAGTAAATATATACAAGTGATATAGAAGGTGTAACAGTTGCAGCACCTTACAAAATGTAAATTGTGTATTATGCAAAACCTGGCGATGAAAAAGAGTGACCGTGAGTTTTATTGCCCGTTCTTTCTCATGGTTCTACCTATTGCTTTGCGAACGTGGCAGTAAATGTAAATGTAGAAGCATACAGTAATAATGTTTTAAATTTGAGTATAAGTAATTATTTTATAAATTTATTATTTTGACGTTCATAAGCGTCACATTGTGACCCAAATGAATAAAGGAATTTGAATTTGAATTTGAATTTAATAAGGAAACAATTTCAACCCGCCTAAGGAGCCGTAAAAGTTTCCTAAGCCACACGAAACCTCTTACAGACAGTCCAAAACAAATATGAACCTCTTACATTTTACTAAAATGTACGTGTGACGATATACACACAGTGGCTGGCAGCAGCTGGTCACAAAGTGCCGAAAATCGGATTCAGTATCGTGCCATTGGAGAGGCCTATATCCCGCAGTGGAATACGGCCAGGCTGATGATGATGATGAAATTTTAGAACCATTCGTTCCGACCCAAAGACACGCAAAATGTTGAGTTCACGTGAGGATGAGGCCGCAACACAACACTTGTGCTACAAAGGATCAACACTTTTCAATCTCTAAGTAAACTTTGGTCCAGGGTGTTCGAGCGACGCTAGGGAGGTTAATCAGTAAAATTGACTGCACCAAATGCACAACATTTTAAGTATATTATCAAAATGTAGCCGCATATACATTTTAATGGAAACAATAGCGATAAGTAAAACAACATGTTGTGAAAAACCACGTAAAGACATCATAAAATACCATACTTTGATTAGTTGATTGAGTATCTACGGCTACCTGCCAGAAATAGTTTATTTTGTGGCATCAGTTATAAATTCTTGTGTTTACAAATTCACTTAAGTTTATTTGCGGCGCCTAATTAAGTATGGTACTTTATCTTTATCGAGCTTATCAGAAAATAGATCATGTAAGATACAAAACAGCTGTAACAATCTCATCACTAGAGTTATACAGATAAGGCCAGAGTTGAAGACTTCAAAGCTTCCGAAGTATTCTAACGGACGCCACGTGTATGTTAAATCCGTCTATAAACAATGAAACAATAAGGGGCTGCTGGGTTAGGAATTGAACATGACCCGAACTAAGCAAGAGGCAGCAGGCAAGCAGCAGACAGGAAATGAAAGAAGCTTAGAAACACATTAAATGTCAGTTTCGTTACACGAATTCTTTCCTAGAACCATCTAATCATCAAATAGCAATGAACTCTTAGGCAGTAGTATACAGTCATATTTTTATCAATCTGTGGAAAATCGTCAGTCCTAGTCCTGTCAACTACACGGTGGAAAAACAAGTCTCATGAATTCAATCGGTAAATTAGATATGGTCTTAATGAGTAGGTTCAACACTCCTGACACTTTTGCCCCGGTAAATATGATCATGTATAACTTGCTATATGAAATATTTATAACTTGCAATATTTTATAAAAATGCACCATTGAATACTCTGCTAAAATTATGTAAGTCATGCTGACGTCAAAATCAATTGTTCGGTTGGAATAAAAAATCAAAATCAAAATCTTTTATTCAAAATTGGCTGGTAAACAGCTCTTTCTGAACGTTAAATTTTACAATAAACAGTCCCCCAAAAAGCCCAACCCTTCACTGCTTCCTATGTGTTTTCGCTAGGAAGAAGAAGCAGCGCAACAAACTCCCTAGCAACACAGTACTGTCTGCGTATTTAAATATGAAGTAACAAAAATACGTGATAATTGGTAAATGCAATACTAATACTATGACCGACCCGTGTACTATCATACCATTGATAAATAATAAATAACCCCCCCCCCGCCCCTCTGCGCCTGCGCCACGCCCCGACGATGCGACAAACAGTACTAAATTACTAGCGAAAGTCAGCGTATCTAATTTCGTTGCAAAACTTAATTGTTTGTCTACGTTTGCCCGACGCGATGGCCTATCATATCAGTTCATATCACGGGAGTATGTAGCTATGCTTCGTGCGTACTTTTTGAGTGGAAAAATCGCGAGTGCAGTTGTGTACCCATGGACATCGTATTGTGAGTGTACAAAAGTGACCGAGTCAGTGTCAAACAATTAAAACAGTGCATATTGGATGCTTTTTGGTCTGGTGACATCGATTGCGACGTCAAGGCACGCATTTCGGCAGCCTGGGCCAAATGGCGTGACGTGAGCGGTGTCATTTGAGACCCCGAAATGCCGGTTAAGCTCAAAGGACAGGTCTATAAATCCATCATTAGACCTGTCCTGTTATATGGCAGTGAGAGGTGGCCTGTGCTTGAGCGACACAAGCAGAGTCTGCGTGTCACGGAGATGAACATGCTGCGCTGGATGTGTGGTGTCACGCGGAAGGACCGCATTAGGAACTCCCGCATCCGGGGTAGCCTTCATGTCCGTTACATTGCTGACAAACTACAAGAGTGTCGTCTACGCTGGTATGGCCACGTCTTACGTCAACCGGCATCTTACGTGGGTAACAAATGTCTTGCCATGCTACCTCCACCGGGCCCCGGTAAACGGGGAAGGCCAAAGAAATGCTGGCTTGACGTCGTAAGGGATGATATGCGTGCCAACCAACTAACCACCAGGGATGCTGAAGACCGTGCGAAGTGGAGGAGACATAGCCGGAAAGCGGACCCCGGCCTCCAAGGCGTGGGTTTTGGAGCGCAACCGGGACAGCGCTAGGATGATGATGATGATTGGATGCTTTTGACAACGGTGGTAGACATTTCGAAGGACAATGGAAATACTTGTAAGTTTAGTAAATAATACGTACTTAAGTAATTAATAATTTGATGCAGGCGCCTCAAAATCGGTCTGTGTTCTCCACACACCTTGAGGAAGGCCTATGTCCAACAGTGGACGTCTCTAGGCTGACATGATGACGATAAAATAATTTGTAAATAGCAGATGATTCTAACTTCATAAATACGTCAAAATTACTCTTTTCTTTTAGTCCAGAACACCATCTTTTATTTTGATATTTGTTTGCTTTCTAATTACATACCTCCGTATTTAATTACTTGTTAAACGATAAATTTTACCGGTCCTACGCCCGAATGAAGTATGAAGGAGAGGGTAGAACAAACAAAATTAAAAAATAACTACCTACATTTATTATTTTTCTTCATTTTATTTTCTATTGCTACCTACATCATAAGTGCGACAGAGAGAATGCGAATGAGCAGGATGGAATATTATCAATGAATTAGTGAATGGATTGTAAAATATGACTATGATTAAAGTGAGATTTTCTACAATAAACAAATGATAATAACTTTGCTCTTTATTGATATTATGAAATTCTTACGTCACGTATATGATAATAATATCTTCGCTAATCTGTCCTTAAAGTATTTGTACTAATTAAAAAATAGCGGTGTATAGCTACTGTATGTGACGGATTAGGAATACAAAGTGTCACTACCCCATTTCATTCCATAGTTTTCGTAGGAGACGACTTAGGAAAATACTAGACGAAAATAGTATCTTTGCGAAGAGACGGAAAACATCAAACCCTGTACCATTTCGCCTGGTCGGCGTGGTGTAGTAGACCAAACCTCATAATGACCCACAATACTACTCTGGAACAAAAAACGCGAGGCTTAAGTTCAGGAGTAGACATATTATCTTATTTATAGACCTTAGTAAAATTACGACGGAAATAGAAATTGGAAAACTTACCTGAATGCGTAAGGAGAAGGAGCGAAGGACAGACGTATGACAGGTCAATGCGTTGAACTTTAATCAGTGAAACGTCACATGTACCGCTCTTGGGAAACCTTGGCTCTAAATGAAGTGAATGTAAGCTCATCCTTACCCACTGAAGTAATTTGGTTTATTATACACGTACAAGTTCGAACATAACATATCTTTCTTAGTCATAGTTATAATCTTAATATATAAAATCCTTGCGTTACTGACTGACTGACAGACACGCTACAGCCGAAACTATTGGGCGCAGGAAGCTGAAATTTGGCATGTATGTTCCTTGGGGACCGTAGGGGTGCACTAAGAAGGGATTTCCCGAAATACCCACGGGATCGGCCAAAACGGGTAAATTAAAAAAAATGTAGGCTTAGCTGCTGGCGACCTCTAGTGTGTCATAAATACAAAATAGATTGTGACGAAGGCATGAAATATATTGCGATAAAGCAAGACTGAATTCATCGGAAAATCTCGTAATTAAAAAATTGGTCCGCTACTACTCAGACAAAAATAACAGAAGTTCCATATAGGTACACAGACGATATAGAAGACAATATAACATAACTTTGATTTCTGTAACTTGGATTTGATCTTCAATCAGGCAATACTCGCTGGAAACAATGTCCACTCTGTTGATTCTTTACGTGAATCAAGTTAGTTATGAGTATACAATAGGCAAGTGACAAGGCTGCTCAGTGACAAAATGGTCCCCGAGATCTCTCGCTCTGAATAAAATGAATCCCTTTCCACGTAGGCCAATATCACTATCACGCCATTCTTTGAACGACTATAAAGGACTTGCTTAAAAAACGCATCATAATATGTACGATGCACGGATAACACTCAGAACTGAAGCTTTTATTAGGCTACACAGTAGTACGTGAGAAGCTTTAGAAATGCCATTTTGGCAGAATCAGCTTTAGACCATCAAATACTACTTATGACTCCTGTTACTTGAATTTTGATCTTTAATCGGTAAATCGTCGCTCGAAGCGATGTCGTCTCTGTTGAGACAAACAGCGACGTGTGATATAAGAAATTGCCGACAGCTTTAATTCACATTTATAATAGTCAACGAACCACGTACAAGTAATATTGATAAGTACACGCTGCATCTACAGAGAAACGAATCAGCGCCTCGACATTAGGGTACATCGCTGAGTGTCATTTGAGTCAATAGTGTCCACAAAACAGTCACATGTTTCAGAGATTGTAATGTGATCTGAAATTGTAGTATACCGTTGAAAAGACGCGTTCACGATGGCACGAGCTGCACAATAGATACTCATACTGACAAATTGGTAAAAGGTAGTTCAATGAAAGAAAAATTTCAACTTCAACTTCAACTTTGATTAAAATGGCTCCATCGTTCACCGATGATTTTGCCAGTGTCAGGGTGGAACAAGAGATCAAAATAAATTAATTAAAAGGTTTAAAAGAAATGACTATTGACCGGTACTAGTAGCTATGGTTTCTGCTTGGGGGGCCAAATCTCTGAAAAGGGACAACACAGATATTAGTAAATATATATGCTTAGACACTTAGACTTAGATAATACTATATACCTATTAGTAGGGAAACAAACGGAGGGAGACAGCAAAGGGCAGGGGACTAGATTTTAATTTTGTTTATGGAAATGAATTTGTATAGGATTTTAATATGGGATGTGTGAGCTAGTGACAGAAGGAAAGTTAAGTTTACGGGTCTGGGAATTTGTTTTGGGAGAAGGTCGTACAGGCGGATCACTAATTTTGGACATGAGAAAAACATGTGTTCTAGAGTGCCCTCGTCCAAACCGCATTCGCAAATGGAATGGTCTCTGACGCGGATTTTAGCCAAAAATACTGGAGAACAAACAAATCCCAGGCGCATTCGGATTATAATTGATGTTGCCAATTTATTAATATGTTTATGATAATTATACCAGGGTTTTGAAGGAATGGTGGGTTGGATGGAACCATAAAATTTACCTTTGACCAGTTTGGAGGTCTGCCACAAGTCATTCCAAGAACTAACCAACGAAAGGTGAGCCTGAGAGCGTAGGTCGCGTGAAAAGCACAGGTTATATGTTAGGCATCCAGATTCGGACGCTGCTTTAGCACAGGAGTCGGCGAACTCGTTACCCGATATGCCTGAATGGCTGGGAATCCACGCTAAGACTACTTCGATGCCGGCCAGGTGACACCTATATAAAGTCGCTCTAGTTTGGAGAGAGATTTGGAAGGGATCGCGGGATTTAAAGGGATTTTTTAATAAAGCAGCGAGGGAGCTTTGGGAGTCAGAGAGAATGAGCGCCTTATTCAGCTTGTGAGATTCTATGTACTTGACTGCTTCCAATAAGGCGATAGACTCACCTGTAAATATAGAACTTTGCTGGGGAATCTGAAAGTTAAGGATAATACGGAATTTAGGGAGCCAAACTGCGGAACCTACGGGAGAATCATTGGTCTGTTTCGAAGCATCTGTATATAGCGTCACCCAGTCGGCCCAGTCATTAGACAAAATATTCGCTAGCTTGAGGTTGGCTTGACTACAGTTCTTGCCAATACCAAAGTCAAGGTAAATTTTAGGTTGGAAGATTAGGGATTGAAATTCTGTTAGAAAGAGGGGGTTAAGAGGCGATTGAAAAATGGGGGTAGACAAGTCCTGGATTTTTTTAGAGAAACTATGAGGAGCCTCCCCTTGCGAGACCAATAAGAGGAAGAAGAGATTAGGGGCGCTAAGGAATGAAGAATAGGGAGAAGGGCATGGGTGCTGGTTTGGAGGACGTTGAACAAAATCCTGTCCGCCAGGTATTGGCGGCGGAGGTGAAGGGGAGGGTCTAGGCATTCAACCTGCAAAGCATTAATCGGGGAGCATTTCATAGCACCAGTTATAATTCGCAAGCATTTGGACTGGATCTTTTCCAGCTTGGACAGTGCAAGTTTGTTGCAAGGTTCAAGCAGGAAACCCGCGTAATCAAAATGACTGCGAACCACAGCGTTGTATAAAAGCTTTTGGCAAAAGGGGTGGGAACCCCACCGAACCCCTGAAAGGGCCCGCATGACATTCACACCCCTCTCGCCTTTCCGCTCAATGTAGTGCAGGTGATGGATGCCAGACAGTTTGGAGTCGAGGATAACACCCAAGAATTTGACGTGATCGTCAAAAGGTATTGTTTCACTTCCTACAGAAATCTGGATGTGGGGGATGTTACGTTTACGGGAAAAGACAACAGCTTTGCATTTAGGAATTGATAGGTAGAGGTTGTGATCAAAAAGCCACTGATTCAAGTAAGACAATGCGGTGTTTATACGGGATGAAGCTTGAGTAAAGGAGGGAGAGGAAATGTAGAGAACTATGTCATATGCGTACTGGAGAATTTTACAAAAGGGGGAAACAGTAAGGTCTAGGTCGTAGGTATATAGATTATAAAGGATAGGACTTAGCACTGAGCCTTGTGGAAGACCTTTCCATAAGAGTCGAGGAGGAAGGAGGATGCCCTGATGACGAATAGATATTGAACGGCACATCAAAAGGTTGCATACAATGTTGACCAGTCTCACGGGGATACTCAGCTGGTGCATTTTCTGCCTGAGCAGCGGAATCTGGACGTTATCATACGCTGAAGAAATGTCAAGAAACACTCCGATAACATGTTCGTTTTTGGAAAAAGCCACCCGTATTTCAGAGGTAAAGATACTTAGGCTATCCAAAGTACCTTTACCTTTTCTGAAACCGAACTGTGAATTCGACAGAATGTTTCTGTTCTCCAATATCCATTCGAGACGATTTTTGATCAGGTTTTCCATGATTTTGGCTAGGACTGAGGAGAGGGCTATAGGTCTGTATGAAGAAGGGTCCTTAGGATTTTTGCCTGGTTTGAGGATAGGGATGATAATTTGTGTTTTCCAGGATGCTGGGATTTCGCCTGAGAGAAAGATGGAATTCAGTAGGTTAAGGTAAAAGGACTTGCTGGAGTTTGAGGACTTGCAAATAAAGGAGTATGGGATACCGTCTATACCAGGAGAGGAGTCGCGAAGGTGATCAAGGGCGCAGGTGAGTTCGACAGAAGAGAAAGGGGCGTTCATGGGATCTGGTGGGTGAGAAGGTGAGAGGGGTGAAGGAGAGGGAGTACACTCTAATTCAGGGACGTAGGGAGGGGCAAGATTGCAATGGAAATCATGGATAAAGGAGTCCGGATCGTTTGAAGTTATGTTTGGATCCTGGAGACTACATCGGAATGTCTTAATCCTTTTCCTCACGAGGGAAAGCGGGGAGCGAGGGTTTAGGGATTCACAAAAATTCCTCCAGCCTTGGGACTTCTTTTTGGATAGGAGTCTTGATGTGGAGGCTGCAGTTTTTTTGTAGGAGAGAAAGTCGGTCATAGTGAGAGATGATTTAAACTTGTTCTCCGCCGCCCTGCGGGACCGAACACTGTCTGAGCATTCAGAATCCCACCAAGGCGGAGAATGAACCAGTCTACGGGAGGAGGATTTGGTGGGGATAGAGTAATCGGCGGCAGATAGTAGGGCGGAGGTAAAACGATCATTTAGGTCTAGGGCATTAGAAGGTTCAACAGGGGGCAGTATTCTAAGCTCAGAATCCAATAATGTCGCAAATTGATCCCAGTTTGCGAGAGGAAGACGGTATTTTAGGAGAGGTTGGATATTAGGTGACAATGGGGGAGAAGAAGATGATTGTATAAAGGAGACTAGGATTGGGAAGTGGTCACTACCAAAAGAATTTGGCAGAACCAACCAGGAAAGACGGGAGACTAAGGAGGGTGAGGCGAACGATAGGTCAGGCACGCTGGAATTCTGTGTTAGGGAGACTCTTCGGGTGGGGGTGCCATCATTTAAAATGCAAAGGTCAATGCTATCAAGGAGGTCAAGTAAAGAGGAAGAGGAGGGGTCGTTACAGTGTGATCCCCACAGAGTATGTCGGCAATTGAAGTCACCTAACACGACAATGGGGGGCGGGATAGAGGAGAGAATGGAAGAGAGGTTGGAGATAATGGCAGAGTTTGGATGGGGAATGTAAACAGAGACATAGGTAACGTCTGCCACTCTAGCAGCGACTAAATTTAGGCCCGGATCATGGGCGGGTAGGGGGATCTGGGAAAAAGTGATACATCTATTGATCAACAGTGCGCAACCCGCAAATCCGTCCTCTCTGTCGTCCCGGAGGCATGAAAAGCCTGAGACCCTAAAGTGGGATCCCGGCCTCAACCAAGTCTCCGAGACCGCAAGGACGGCTGGCTTGTAGCGGTTAATCAAGTAGATAATATCATATTTGTTGCGTCTAATGCTTCTACAATTCCATTGAAGGACTTGGAGACCCATTAGACCTATTGTTACGGGAGATAACAGTTAGTAGTTGTTCCACAGGAACTGTGAGATTGTTCGGTAGGGAGTCGGAGAACTTTGAGAGCATGTTTATTAGTGTACATATCAGTAGCTCGATCAGGTTATCATTTGGAGTAGGAAGAGGGGTGGTCTCAATGAAGGCGGGGTAAGCACAGCCATTGGCTTGGGTTGAGGTGGGAGTAGCTGTTATGGCATTGTGGGCTTGGACATCATAAGATTTCCCAAGTTCTGGTTTAGAGCGTGGGGGTAAGAATATTGTTTTTCTGTAGGAAGTAGTTGGTGTAGCAGGAGGCTGGGGTAATGGGGAGAGAGGGGAAAGGTTTTGCGTTTGGCAAAATAGAGGAGGAGATTGGGGAGTGGCAGCGACATCTGCGTAGGCGCGTCTAGCTTGCGGAAATCTGACCGATGCTTCCATATAGCTGATATTCTCCTGAGACATAACCATTTTTATAGATTTCTGTCTTGAGTGCTCAGGGCATTGGCTGTCAATAGCTGTGTGTCTGCCCCCTCGGCAGAGGAAACAAGACACCTCAGAGTCAGCAACAGTACAGGTCTCTCCAGAGTGGGGTTGGGCACATTTGTAGCACCGGGGCTGTGAGCGGCACTGGGCAGCTATATGGCCGAATCGGCAGCATTTTCTACATTGGATGGTGGGAAGCTGGTAGGTAGAAACAGGGAGGGAAGCATTGTAGCAATATACTTTCTCAGGCAGGAATTGACCCAAGAAAGTTAAAACTACGGAGTTGGAAGGGATCCAGGTGGTTTGGGTGTCTTTCTTTGATTTAACGTTTAAGCGCCTTGCCCTAATAACTTCTCCGCAATTAGAAGGGGTGGTAATACCGGAAACAAGTTCCTCTAGGGTCCAGTCTGTTGGGATATCTTTGACTACACCCATACGGGCGATTTGAAACTTAGAGATGTGAGCACAGTAGAGGCTTAGATTCAGGAACCTATTGGCGTCGTTGGCTGACTTGAATTCGACGGAAATCCGGTTCCATCCCAAGTTTTTAATACCAGCCTCTTTAATTCCGGATATGTCGTGCGAATGCAGGAATTGTGCGAATTTTAATATTTTAAAAGAGTAGCCCGAGGAAAGATCCGGTTCTGCCCTTAAAACGTACACCGTGAATGGGCCCTTATCTGTGTCCGAATATTTGATCTGACTATCAGTTTCGTATCCAGGTTTTACGTAAATAGACTGGATAGATTCAGCCGGGGTGCGGGTTTTTTTAAGATCCGTGGGTGTAATAACGTCGGCCGGTCTTTTTAAACATTTGTTTATATCAGGAGGCGTACCTCCACCCCCATCCTGGGGCTCATCGACCTCCATGTCCAATATTAGTGATCTTTAACTAATAGACTTACCACAACACAAGTATTAATAACAATCCACCACACAACACAACACAACACAAACAAATAGATTTAATGCCAGAAGCAGATACAAATCGCGTGGAGAACGAATAAATAACCTAAAAACGTGTTTCTAAGTCACTCTTCAACCACCCAATCCAAGAAAAATTTAAGTCAACCAAATTATGTTGACGTTTATAGCCCGCATTTTCGCTGTCATCACTGTCATAGAAGAATATAACTATAACGACTTGAAACTGCGAAATCCACTCTAGAACACCATCATTTCAATTTCTGTAGTATTCTATACTAAATTGTAATTATTGATCTTAAATCAGTAAATCATGGTTGGTATTCGGAATTTCGGCATCCTCTCTATGGTTGGATAGTTAAAAAGTGAAATCTTTACATTTTTCTTTGACTTTGTCCCTTCAAAGTGCGGTTGTATTACTGTGATCAAAGACTGGGTTGGTTTTATTTAAAGTGAACCAAAGAAATTACCGATTACACCTATTGCTAACTAGTGGAATTGTTTTAGTGGAATTATCAACATAGAAATGATGTTGATTAGCAAAAGATTTGATATGTCTTTATCAACAGCGACTGAACAAAATGGTGACTTTTATTTTTGATCCTCAATTTTCAATTTCAATCAGCCTATTGCAGTCAGATATTTTGTCGATTAGTAGTCGACAAAAATCAGTACCTAACAATTATTTAGATTAGTTCCGTGGCCGAAAATAAGCTAGTTAGTTAAAACACAGTAGCTGCATCTACATCATATAGTCCATAGTCATCTATCTACTACGAAATATATAGTACAATATTGTTATATTATAATATTGTTATATATTACTACGAAATATAGAGTATAATATATTAAAATTAATGTAATGTTCCTGACTGACTCGAGTCAAGTAATCGTTACTCATATTTGAGTATTTTTTTTATAAATTTGGTAATAAGTACGTTCTCCTTAATATATAATAAAAACATATCTATTTCTACATTTTGGTTGTTTACAACACTTATAGAAGTCAAAATCCTATTCTAGACGAAGCCGGCTTTTCCTAACTAAATGGTCCTCTTGACAAGAAAAGGCGGCACATACTCAGAGTCATTGCCTTAATGTATCGAAAAAAAATACGCGTGCTCCCAAATGCACTCGCTTGCCGTCAGGAGGAAGTTAGCGTAGACTCTATTGAGGCAATTCACTTTTTTGCTTGACGGATAATACTGGATATATGTAGCATGGGACACGGGAGTCCAAAAATCTATAAATAAATACTAGGTAACGAAACTGATGACAATTCTGCTGAATACAGCGAATATCGCAAATGAACGAACAGCGAGCAAGAAATTTCAAGATTTTAGCATATTAAATTACTTTGATCTTTAATCAGTAAAACGTCGCCTGATGGCACACTCCCCATCTCTTTATGACTGTGTGATAATTAAAGACCATATCAGTCAGTAGCAGTACACGAAATATCAAGCAAACCTAAGTGCTATACACAGGGTGAAGTTTTGGTATCTGTCGATAAGATAAAGTTGCTACAGCTGTTCATGCGGCCATTATCAGACGAAAAAATTGTATCACGTTATTTAAAAAATATATATGGGAAGCGTCCGTAAAAATATGAATGGAAAGAAATCCGAATAGTACCTTCGTCAAGATAAGTAAGACGAACAAATACCATAGTGATATTTAAACATGTACCTAATGAAATATCACAGAAGTATGACGAAGCTGTAAAACTGTCTGCAACAACAGTACAATGTACGACATCTGTGTCACAGATACATTGAACACAAATGACTCGCGAACACAACGTGGCGCTACACACGTGAGCCACGTTGTACATACAATCAACGAATGGACCATTTTGTATAAAATTAAATAGAGATCTGCGTATTCTTCACAACACCAACCAAAACATTACCTATCAACGCACCAACTTGCTCCACATATGTTCTAATCGAATCGATCAATGCAACGTGACAGGAGACAAACTCACATCATCCGCATGCCTTATAAAATACACGCTGAGAATACCTAAATTATTCCTGAATTGTATAAAATTGTCTCACATAAAGCACGACTGAACTAAATACTGTAACCACGTGCCTTTTTAATATAATGTATGACGACGTTGCTATTGTAAAATAATACGTGCAGCGCGTAGATCGACAAACTCAGCGCATCACTAACGATAAACCGTCCTCCCACTACGACTGGCCTTTAAAAGCTAGCGTTTTCTGCATGTCGTTTCTTAATACATCTGTAGTTTGTAACCCTTGGCTACTATTTTTGCAATTAATCCAGATAATCTCTACTCAGTGTAACTATTGGCCTTTAATCAGTCGATCTGAATATCTTCTGAATGGCTTATGAAATACCAGCTGGAAGGCTTAAATGCTGCTATCCCGTTGTATCATCCAGTCACAAAAACTGCGCCATGACAAGGCAGTCCTTACAAACGTATTGGAGACGAAACCATCGTGGCCACATACAAGCCAGTAGTTATCAAAATTGTATTGTTATTACATCAAAATAACAATATCGGAGTAAGTACATGCAATTCTTGCTCGCAGTATGCAATTTGTGAACTAAGGCATAATCTGGTCTACATTTAAAATATCTAAACCTTAAAATACAAAAGTATTTCTGTGAGCAATGGCTTGATGAAAAATAACTTGTACCGATAGTGATTCTTATGTCACCAAACAATTTGATTATTCTTAGTAAACTTGGTCTTTAATCAGTATCACATATGTAGAAGACATTGATTGACATTAAGCAGCAATATCCAGAATTATAGATTTGCAGGATTAAGTCTCAATTGAACGACACAAAAATTTTAGTAAAGTGGTGACTGAGCAAACTTTATCATCTATTTGACAGTAGCCCTGCATACAGAATAAGTCACGAAAGTTCACAATGCCACGATAATATTTAAAAGCATGTGAAACCAATACCGTGTATATTACTTGACATTGAGAAAATATCAAACAATTCCTTGATATGTTACAGGAAGGTAATTTCTTCACCAAGACTACCAGAAAATAGTTTATGAAACGATATGGACAAGTCATATCTAAATGGTGATGTAGATTAGATTAAATAATTCTTTATTGTACACCACAAGTCATATTACAGAGTTAGAAGAGAAAAAGAAGAAGTTGTATGATATAGTATGTCACAAAAACCTGGACACTACATTTACAATCAGTAAAACATCGACAGAAGTCAAACTATCACCATAATGACATGTAGCCTATGAAGTATCCGCTAGATGGCTCAAAAGCTGTAGCTATTACCAACATATGAATACGTATAATATAAAGCCGCTGAACACGTAAATGTCGTGACTGACTCTAGTGCTGAAATGTTCTAAATTTTACTATCATCAGCTAATGATTCTAGTCCAAGATACGTGATACAATATCGCTCTCGACTAGTTCAATTCTCTACATTTTTTCCTTCTACTGCATTCCAAATGATTAAATAGGATGACTTACTAAACACTCTTTTACAAAAAGACTAAGTATCCTTCCTCTAATATGGTAAATGGCCATGAAAGTGGCTTTCACAGACGGAAATATTGGAATATTAAACTTTATACTTACCCAGTTGAGATAAACTGATAAAAATGCTGAAAGGCGATTACAATCGCATTACAATCCTGTTTCGAATTCTCGACTATATCATAAACCACCTATTTGATCTACTAAATAAAAAGACAAAGTTTTCTTAGGTTCCAACGCTCTCACACTTGATAATTAAGTAGTAAAAGGTTTCGTTCGCAAAATCCTGATTAGAATCATTACCAAAGCGGGCAATAATATGTTTAGTAAAATTTGTAAAAAATATCAGTCATCGAAAAGATCTAAAAATGTGAGAGTTGACTTTGCGTTGAGTAAACGTTGGATCCACTATAAGAAGTTACAACGCTGCACACAGTCACTGAGAACTATGAGATGCATCATATAGGGGCCTGCCCTATATACTGTCTCATTGCTGGGCACGGGCCTCTTCTCACTATGAGAAGCGAGATATAGCAACTTGCAATTTGTATTGTTGTCAGCTGGCTAGAATTATATATCATTTTGTAAATATCATGTACCAAACTTCCAAGTGATCACATCTAGACTGGGACAAAAAAAATGGAATAGGTATAAAGGCACGTTAACACTCATGGGAATTATGCATAGTGAGATTTGGGTATCTTTACTTACAATACGTAGGTTCTGTTACTTACGCACACTGCTAGAATTATATTACATATTCTTAATGAGAATGATCAGAAACACCTTGAAATATGCCACTGTAAGGATAACGACGAAAACCAAATCTGACAACATAATATGACACTTGTATCATAAAAATAATCGTGGCGTATGCCGGTGCGTGTGTAAGTAGGGATTTAAACATAAAACATCACCAGACGTCGAGCTCTCACAATCTTCTGTTCCGCTGTTGGAATGTATATTATACTAGCTGACCCGGCAAACGTTGTTTCGCAATTTTTTTTTTTTTGAAAAATAGATGTTGGCCGATTCTCATAGATACCGGATAAGCACAAAAATTTCATCAAAATCGGTCAAGCCGTTTCGGAGGAGTATGGGAACGAAAACTGTGACACGAGAATTTTATATATTAGATTGCCCACATTGAACATGAAAATGTTATCAATGCCGAAATAAAGTAGAGAAGCCAAAACCAAGTCGGCGTACATTTTAATAGTCAATTATACCAGACATCAATGATATTATAAAAAGACGTCTTTATAATATCGTTACCAGACATGCAAATTGGTATATTACGCTTCAACAGGTTTTACACAAGAACTTGTGTATAATCAATAAAACATTGTTCGGAGTTCCATCGCTGTCCGTAATTCACAGCTGCCTGAGATAATTGTGTACATTGAATTGAGTGCCCGAGAAGAACGAACTAGGTTAGGTAAATAAATTAAGAAAATTCGTTCTTGTTGACGGAAACATTGTCGTCCAAATATTGCAGCCAAACATTGACGTCTATCGCCTGTGATATCAGTTTGACGCACTCACCGGAACTAAACCAGAAAGATAAGACTACAAGCCTCTTCTGTCACAAATAGATCTCTTTTGAATATGTTGATTCATTAATTTGATCTTTAACCGGTAAAATATCGTCTGGAATCGAACTCTCTCAGTCATTGTCACTGACAGATAAAAAAATTCCAACATTAGATATAATTGATTTCAATGGCATACAATGTCATTAAGATGAAACTTTCTTGAATATTATAAACGTCCTTATTCCTCGATCTGTGGTCATCATACAATAATACGACGAAACAGTGAAGGCAGCTCAACAACACAATGATTACGATATTCCACTAATACTCGTAGACAGTCATTATTTCATCGTAGATATAAGAAATTGAATTGTGAAATGGCAGAATGTAATGAAATAACCGCGACAATGACTTATATTACAAAAACTTTGATTATTTCCTTACACTAACTATTATTACCTAACAATTCCGGTGAAATGTCTACTTTATAGTAAAAATGCGTGACCACACACTATGGCAAATGAAGATAAAAATATTATATTAATCGTCATGGCGTCTATGTCGAAGCGGAATTATCCCTAAGTCGTTTGATAAATAAATTTGATCTTTAATCAGTAAATCGTTACCCGAGTTAATCAGTAAAACATCACACGGTATCACACTTTCACCAAAGCTATTATCCTCCTGAGCGTCGCTCGCACACCCGTGTGTTCTACCGGCACAACAACTCAAGAAGAATACTGAACTTCCTAGTAAACATCGCGTATAATCCTCTGTAATGGTGTTGCTGGCTACACCAAATTAATTAATAATATATAGTTCTTAGGTCGCATACTTGTTTCCACATGTGTTTGTCTTATCGCTACGATGGCGCCAACGTTATGCAATTAGAAAACTCATAAATTCCTAGAGGTTGACAAAGGAGAACGGCAGATTTGGTACCCATAGTGATATATGATGGATGATGTTGAGATTTGTACCACTAAATAAGTGAATCAACCTTACGATTTTCATGTAATTATAATATTTTTAGAACTTTGCAAAAGTATGAAAATCTAGTTTGAATAATTGTTACAATTGCAGAAACTAAACGTGCAAATGTTAATAACAAAACGCAATATTCATAACGAAAACTTGCCATATATAAATCAGAAATTGTTAAAAAATTGATTTAATTAAATCAATTGTTATTCATTTGGGTCATTCTCGTATTCAAAAGCTAAGAGCAAATATACTTTAATAAATAATAAGTATTACACCAATCGGGACTGAACTGTACAGTAATTATAAAGCATTATTTAATTAATTAAACATTTTGACAAAATCGTTTATATAAATAAAAATTGATATGGCAACATTTTATTGACGGAACGAGAAAATCGTAAACAAACAGAAACCGGCGATCAACAGTGGTGTCTTTGCTATTGCTTTGGATTGTGATGTATGCTACATCCAAGCGTTTCTGCTAACTTTTATGTATCCGTCGATACGATGAGTTGGGCTCCGGTTCCTCGGCATCACGGCATTGATAGTGTTAGTGTATTATTTCGCGAAAGGACGCTTGTAAGTTCATATTTTTGTGCTGCATTTTCTTGACACTGTGACAACATGTCTAGTCTGCAGTGCATAAATTGCAACGTGCGCCTGTCTCGCCTCAGGCGACACAACCTCGCAGACAAGAGTGAAGCCCTGGTCAACACAATTCGACTGTGGACATATCCTAGAGATGTAAGTAGTTTAACAGTATTACAAATTATTTTATGATTTTGTATTCATCACGTCTTCCCAGTTTTGTACTTACATGGATAGTTATCATGAATGTAAAGTAACAGAATTCCTACAGTTGAAGTGATGCCACTGGCACTGGTGTTACAAGTACCTATTAGCTACAGAGTCTGTAGTGTACTGGCTTCCCTTGCAGCATACAAAATAAGTGTTTGTTTTGTCCACACATCAGCATGTACAGCATCACCTAATTGTTTCCAGATAACACCTACAGACTGCATTTGCCATGCCTGTTGGCAATTAGCTACTCACTCTGTGTCTGAAGCTAATCCAAGACGACGAGTAGGACATCAATGTGTCTCTATAGTATGTGGGCATTCCTTGTCCAGAATAAACAGACATAGGATTTCACCTGAAGAGGACCAAAGGCTGCTAAATGTTATTACTGGTTGGAGCCAACCAAGGCAGGTAATAATGTAATTTATGATTAACTGTTTTATTAGTTTCTACAACAAATTAAATCTCTTAGGTTACAGTATATTATGTTGTATCACTTTCTGTAATCATATATTGTTTCTATAAATTGTGTAACATATTTTATTATCCTAAAGGTGTAAGTGATTAAATAAGTTCTAGTATTTCATTATTATTCTGTAATTAAATGTTATGCCACTCATGCATGAAGCAATTTTTGCACTGCCTTGTAGGTCATAGCGCAATGTCCTTTAGCCTGTAACCTGCCACAATAATTAACCTTACTGATATAAAAACTTATTTTCAATTGCACTGTACATCCCAACATTAGTAAATTCAAACAAACAATTTCTCAGTTTTATTTTAAGTATATATTTTTGAAGATTTACTTTTATTTTAGTTGTCTTCAGAGGATGACACATGTATACCATGTTGGCGCAGAGCTCAAAGGATTGCTTTAATACACGTATCACCACCACCTGAGATCCAACCAGCACCGGTAGATGTCCAACCAACACCGGCAGATGATCAACCCCCACCGGCAGATGTCCAACCACTACCACCAGATTATGGTGATGACAACCTTCACATAATGTGTGGTGTTTGTGGACAGAATGTGACATCCACAGTTCTGTCTGGTGGAGAGGACAGTCCAGAACCTATTGATGGGGCAACTATGTCATTTCCATGGCAATCTATGAAAGACCTTACGCTTTTCGCATGTGGTATATACCAAATTCGACATGCATGTTTGTATGTCGGTGAGCACTTCTGCTTCCATGGAATTTATACTCAAGAAGTAACAGGCGATCATATAAATGGATTAGAGGGAATTAATCCTATGTTGCTTCGAGCTAAAATAAAGTCCCAGCATTCATCAGGGAAAACATATTTTGTATAAATTGTGACAGAAAGCAATATCTATGGCCGGGCCGGTCGTTGGTTTGAGAACCATAGGATGCTGCTGACATGTAATGAATATCATTTGGTATTTAGGTTATGCTCGCCATGAAGGTATGACTCGATCTGCTCCCTTCTTCAATGATGTCATCGTAAGAACTTAAATCTAATAATACCACGTATTCGACAAAATAAATATACATATTACATAAAATAAAAATATTTGTTTCATTTCCATAATATCCTAAAAATATTTATTGGTGTAGGACCTTGGTTGGTCCGTGTGGTGATGGATTAAGAATAAGAAATGTCGCCACCCCATTTCATCCCATGGGTGTAGTAAGAGCCGACAGGGGGAGAATATTATGCAGAGAACAGCAGTGTAATAGGAAAGCTTGATACAAACCCTATACCAACCCGTTTGGCCAGTGTGGTCTAGTAGGCCAATTCCTCCTTTCAAAGGAGAGGCCTAGTCCAGCAGTGGACTGTTAAAGGCTGATGATGAATGATGTAGGGCTTAGGACATCAGAGAGATACTTTGATGTTTGAGAAAACTACCAACAGTTCTGTCTGGAGCAAACCTTTACGAATTCTCGAAGGAATAGCTATAAAACGGACATTTATGTAGATTGTCGATTTAGGATACATTGTCAAATTACGATTGATTTATAACATTATAACGTAAAAAATTATCTTGCTTATCGTAAATAAACATGACGAAAATCAACAAGTTATTTGTGACAGTCAGCTGTCATTAATGTCATAGGTATAGTCACAGGACCTATCTACTTACAGCCTTTAGTAAAGTTCAAACTGAAATAACTTTTGAACGCAAAGTTCTAAAAATCTCATAATTTAAACAGTAATTACATATGATATTACCTGTCCAATAAATACAAAAAGAGTGCCTACCATGCAGTCTCAGATATACCCATAACCGGTACCAAACGCCCATACATTCCTGCCATTGTCCTTTATAAGAATTATGTGACAGGCATATGAGTAAAGAAATAGTCATGAAATATGAGAAAATATTGGCACTGTAGTGTTCACATGCGGTATAGTTGAGGATCATAAAAAAAGGGGATCAACGATAAGAAATGGGCCTTGTCAGGTAGTAAGGGTTCGAGAGGCGTTGCGTTGGTTGTGGTTGACTGGACTGTCGGGCATTAGGAGGCGGAACTAGTCGGGTCCCAGGACAGCGTGACGTGGTAGTGGTGGTGTTGGATGGGACAGAATGTGGGGACGCGGAACCGGGCGGATCTCGTAAATTCAGTCTTAGGACGCGAAAGAGGGCAGATCTCGGGAACGGGCTTTGGAGGCGCGTGAGAGATCGGACCTGGCCTAGCGCGAAAGAGGTGTTCGGTGTTGGTCGATAATTAGTGCTTAGTGATATCGAAGAACAAGGCGAGCGGCTTCGAGAGAAGGTGATCAGCACAGGGCAAGGGGTAAGTTTGGCAGCGACGCAGCTAAAAGTCCGGTGAGTGTCTGTTATTTATTGCATGAACTGTATAACATTAATAACTCTGTTGTGTATCTATGTCTATATCACACCATATATATATATATACCAGGCTGACTAAAATATAAAGTTCTCTATGAGATATTGTACATAGTTATATTATTAATAACCGCGTGTAACATTAGTAGTGGTTCGTATCTTGTTGATGATGGATGTGAAGACGAGCGATGTATGATAGGAGTCTCCGTATTCGCGATCAGGTGGTAGAATGCAGGACTTTCACAATCGCTGTCTAAACCTGCGTACAGGCCAGTACAGAGCAGCTGACAAGGTTTTAAAGAGCGAAAGAAGAGCCACCTGTCGGTCACGCGGTAAGCCGTAAGTCCTGGCGGCTAACCTAGCGGCGATTGTAACGAGAGCTTCCCTGCAAACTATGCGCGATGGCTTAATACGTTTTAATTGACTATATTTGTGTGGGCTTCAATGTTGTGACTTGCGGCAAGGAGGCGTTTTGTGACATCAGTTCTGAGACTGTTACTGTACGCTCAATACTATACATTGGATATCGCTGGAATACTCGGTGCCTATAATACTATATGACTAATATACCTGGATCATGTTCTTCGTCTCCCTGGAGCTGCCGTCTCTGTGATACGCTGCCTTGTACTCAAGTACCAATATGCGAAGCATGAATATATGGAGAGTGATTTTGTGATGACAAACCAATACTAATGTATCGCTATCTTTAGTATTTTTATGTCCATCTTTCATTCAATTATAAGCGTTTACGTTTGGTAAATGCTGTCAGTAGAGGAATATAGAGAAAGGGACGAATTCCATAGTTCCTGCGCGGGCGAGGGGCGCGGGAACCCTGGCAACAAATTGCTTGGCAGGCTGAATTTGATATTTTAAACCCAGTTAGTAAGAAAACTAAAATTTTAATCAGCCTGGGGTCCATAGGATTTCATTACACCTCCAAAAACATCATTACAAGTGGAATTTAGATTGACCTGGTCATGTATTAGGTACATGGCCCGAGTAAATTAAAAGCAAGAAAAAGCTTTAGACAAGCTTCTTCAATCGTAATAAAACTGGACCTTAGCAACAATGCAGCCTGGATACTCTGAAACCTGGGGAAGTACACAGGCAACTCTTTATTAAAATTTCATGCGGGTGAAGCCGCGGGCGAATGCTAGTTATATATAGTTTCATAGGAAAAATCTTGTAAATTTTGATCATACCATAAAAAACGTGAACATTCGCCGTATCTTATGTTACTTTAATCTACTTATCATACCCCACGGACCCATATAACAATGAAGTCTTTTGAAAATTCCAGATTAATGTGACCTTCAATCAGTAAAACATCGTTTGGCAAGCTCTCTGTTTTGGATACTGTCAATGACAGGAAAGTTTATCACACATTAGGCAACATTGAGCCTAACACCATAAATGTCTCCCAAATATAAAGTTCACACAAATGGAACATGCCGCAAATCCGTATAATATTGTATAAAATCATTATTTGTATATCATATCGTAGTTATTAGCTATCATCATCATCAGCCTTTAACAGTCCACTGCTGGACTAGGCCTCTCCTTTGAAAGGAGGAATTGGCCTACTATACCACGCTGGCCAAACGGGTCGGTATAGGGTTTGTATCAAGTTTTCCTTCTCTTACAGTGCTGTTCTCTGCATAATATGCGCCCTCTGTCGGCTCTTACGACACCCATGGGATAATAATATGGGGTGGTGACATTCCGTATTCTTAATCCGTCACCACACGGACAGACATATTAGCTATAGAATATAATAATATAATCGAAATAGTATGACTTACATCACAGGTACTTCGATTAGGTACTTCGTTCAGGAAACTACTGGACCTGATCCAGTACAATGTCAACATCACAGCAAATATATTAATAACAAATCGGTACGACTGCCACCGTGGTCCAGTGGATAGCGTATGCGACTGCTGATTGGAGGTCCCGGGTTCGATTCCTGGGTCGGGCAAAAGTGTTACTGGGTTTTTCTGAATACTCAGTAGCAGCCCGGAATCTGGTGATGTGCTCGGTAACGGCAAAAGGCTCGCCCCCTATTACATGGGACCTAAAAATTCATGGCGAAATGTGGGTGTAATATTTACACCTCTGCCTACCCCTTCGGGGATGCAGGCGTGAGACTATAATAAACGGTATCTCCAACATCATTAAAAATCGTAGAAAATTCTTGCGTAAAAATCATACTTCTTCACGCAAATAAGAAACTTAATACGTCATAGCATCTATGTCGAAGCGGATTAACCCTAAGACGCCTGATAAATAAATTTGAACTTTAATCAGTAAATCGTTACCGCAGACATTGCAACAGATCCGCGGCCAGAATTAAACTAGATACAGAGACTCAGCCAAGGTACTCAAAACGTACCAGCTTGAGCACGTCCCGAACTAAAACAATCTAAATTGTACATGGTTCGAAGCGTTAATTATGGCATGAGCTGAGTAATATATTTTTCGCCTACTTGTTTCATACTTCTATGATTAATGAGGTAGTTCAGTCCAAGAAACATTGAAGCTTATAGTTGTGGTTTTCACCAACAATCGTGCTCCAGCATCATAATGACAAGAACGAGTGAGAATTGCAGAGGGATTGGAAGACATAGTAGTGTTTTTTGTAATGTTTATAGTGTAAGTACAGAATACTTGTAAGTTTGCAATTCTTGTACATATAAAAAATATGAAGTACCAGAAAGGTATGATGAGGACAATTGGATCACAAAATCCACATATGTAAACGACAGACGAGACACCAATAAGATAAATGCCACATTGTCCTATGTTCATAAACGAAGTTCATATAATATGAAGCAGTGTGATTATTGGTCTTGAATCAGAAAAAACGTCGTCAAAGCTACTTGTATCGCCGTCCTTTGTACGACATTTGTTGTGAGCACTGTCACAGACAGGAAAAGTTGTCCCACGTTGGGTGCCATTGATCCTAACGGCATAAATGTCTCCTTAATATAGAAACACTTCGCACTCGGCGCTACCTGTGTGAAAGTCAATAAGCGGTAAAAATTGTACCATTACATCAACCCGTTGCAAAGCGTAAGAAGGACAAGCAGACAAACAAACACACTTTCACATTAAAGTGTCTGTGGAGACGATATTTATAGAACCTCATTGTGACGTCAATCCTTGACGCATCACTCGGCCCGGTCGACCCCGCCGCCCGCGCCCTGCAACGGGCTATAAATATGGAAGCGCTGGCCGCGTTCGCCTCTTTTCATCTGGCGGCGAGACGAGTTAAGTGACCTCTCCTGGACGAACCGGCAGCGGGATTCTCAACATCAATCTCTCCCATCGCTGAATCAAGCGACCCTGTGTAATTTTTTATTAATTCCTAATTTTTTCGCTTGCTAAATGATGTCTAAAATTAATTGAGAATTAAATCAATTTTTATTGTAACATTTAACCACGTTTCTCATTTAAACACACCCTAGTAGGGATAACGTAACAGTGGACAACAGAAAGGTTTTTTTACGTTACAGTGGCGCCCACGGGAATATTATAGGTAGGGTTTTGTTGAGAATCCGCTGCCGGTGAGTCCCCTTTTTTTATTTTTTGTGTATGTGTGAAATCGTTCCAAAGCAGTGTTAGTGTTTTAGTGGTATGTGTTTTTGCTTACTACGCTTGGTAAGCATTTTTATATTATAACTATTTCTGTTGCCGCGTGTGATAATTAATTTTGTATCAACCGCATAAGTAACAAGTTATAATCGTTTTGCTTGCGACCACGTGTCAACTAAATGACGCGCTGTGGTCAAATTCCTTGATTGCATTCTTTGTATTGCGATTTATGACCTCACGTCCACTAACGACGTGCTAAGGTCACCTTCGTTGATCGTATGCTTCGCGATTAGCTTTTTTAAATGCCACTAAGGTAATTAAGTGCTACTGGTAATTATTGCTAATAATCTGCTTTGGCTGACTTATGGAACGAATTCACACCCTACTCTTTTTCATTTCTTTCTATTTTCTACTATAACCTTCTGCTAGTGATTTTGTACGGCGATATATTTCTATATAGTCGGTATTATTTAATACTTTTACCGCCTACTACGGCGATTATCTTTTAATATTAACTATTCTTTTCTTTCTTACTAAGAAAGTTGCATCTTTATTATACCACGTGTACCTAACATAGTGGGACTGGCTGAGAATGAACGTACCTAAGATGCTAGCGTATTATATACTAGGTATCTAGCTAGAATTCCGCGTTCATTTATTAATAAAATGTACACGTGTCACATGCAGGTTGCTCACTAACAATAATGAACCAATGTAATTATTGTCTATTTGGTATAGAAATACGAATATCATCGTAGAATTATTAGTTGTTCGTTTTGTCAAATGTTTATTATGCTACAAACGTTGTTTTTGGTCTTCGATTTGATCTCCTTGTTACTGCCTATCGGTATGTCATTTGCAAATGCATCTATTTATGCATTTACTGTTCATTGTGAACTCAAACATAAAATTCCTGCGTCGCAATTTTTGAATTATGTTCTTTTTGTAATGTTTTGTGTCGCTAAGATTGTTTCCTTCAATGTCTGGTTTCTATTGAAATATATAAAACATATAATGATAAATAAATGGTAAAATTAAGCCGCTGACGGCCGGAAAACTACTTAATTGTCAATATGTAACTTGTTTCCTTTTTACTAAATGCTATGCATCTGGTTTTACTAGACCAGTTTAAGTAGTGGTTATATTGTGTTCTTGTGTTAACGCAAATGTTATTATATCTAACTGAATTTATCAAACTTAATTGAATTGAAACTAACTTTAACTAAAGTGGGTATTTGCACATAAATTGAATCAATAACTTCTTTTCTTGAATAAATAAGTGCCTATTTACATATGAATCAAATAAATAATATTTATACCTCATTAAATAACTAAAGTGGCTGTTTACACACAAATTAATAAATAATTTCAATACTTAAATAACTAATGCGGGTACTTATACATAAATCAATAATTTATATACTTTAATAACTAAAGCGAATTAATTGATGTACAAGTTTAAGATTACCCTTTCGTATTTTACAATCAACTATTTTAAACCTAAAAGCTGAATAAAATAACTGAATCTTATTCTATTACAGCATAAATAAGTTTATAAACGATTGGGTACAGTGTCATTTACAACAATGTAAGACGCATAGGTATGCGAAGTTATAATTACCTACATAATTATTTGTGAAGGCCGACAATGGTTCTTTTGTTTTCGAGTCGAAGCTCGCAAGATAATGCATTGTGTTGTGTTAATGATTTATGTAAGCATGCTAACATAAAGTGAATAAATGTTTCAGTTATAAATTGTAATAAAGTTTATTAAATGTAATATTGTTACAAAGAATCTGTTATTTATCTAACTAATTATCGAAATATCAGATAACTAGCTAACTATATAAATGTCAGATGTGTTTCTCTTGGTGATTGCCATATAAAGGATCTTAAATTAACTCACTACAAAGTTTAAGAATGTAATGATTAATGCTCATCACTAATGATCTAATCACTAAAATAACTTAACATTTGGTTGCAAATAGTGTATAAAAATCTTTAACTCCTAATTACAGCTAAATCATGTACCCAAATATCTTGTTACATATAGCTTTGGTAATGACTGATCAAAATATAATAAAATATTTTTTTCCCTTATGGCTCAGTGGCTGAAAGGTTGTTGTCGGATCGGTCTGTGGTTCGATTCTCGATTGTGTTTATTTTTTTTGTGTTTTTTTTGTGTTTTTTAGCTATGGTTGTGTATACTATATCATCGATTGTCTCCTGCGGTGATATACTATACATTACAACCTATTCCGAATTGTGTATTTGCCGTTAACGATTTTGTATCATAATCAGAAACCAGTTATTTGTCCGCGAGAATGGAATGCGGCCGGTGCCAAGCGCGCAGTGATGACTCACTTGTTTACGTCAGCCGATCACTCGGCTCAAAACATTGTATTATACTTTATACTTAATTATAATGAACACTTTTTTTATGCTTTTACAATTCGCATCGAGCGCGTTAATGAGCAATTTGTTTGTGATACTGCCAACTAATCGTATGATTGTTAGTATCGTAATATAGTAAGATCGTAATATTGGTTTACGACTTATACTCTCTCAATTAATTTCACTTATCGAATATGGGTGGTCAGGTGGTGCCTACCAACATAGACTGGGTGGCTATTTGCTATAAAACTCACGTATAATACCTCTTCGCGCGTCGTGTATTATAATGAATACGACTCGCATCGTCAATGAATGCTGGCTTGTTCATGCGTATAATTGTGTGTAGGCCTTTTGAATGTGATGTATGTCAGGTAATAGGAACGTTCAATGCTTGGTGACGTATGAATGGCCGAGGGTTATACTTGTTTTTTTTTTCCTCTTTCAGGGTTAATAGTTGCCTTGTATTTAACCTACTGACACCACTACCACTCATCTGTTTCACGGTCCCGGAATGCAGTGGCCGCCTACCAGCCACAGAATTTTCCCTCTGGGAAAATTCTGGCCTAATGGGGGGAGTGTGTGACGTCAATCCTTGACGCATCACTCGGCCCGGTCGACCCCGCCGCCCGCGCCCTGCAACGGGCTATAAATATGGAAGCGCTGGCCGCGTTCGCCCCTTTTCATCTGGCGGCGAGACGAGTTAAGTGACCTCTCCTGGACGAACCGGCAGCGGGATTCTCAACATCAATCTCTCCCATCGCCGAATCACGCGACCCTGTGTAATTTTTTATTAATTCCTAATTTTTTCGCTTGCTAAATGATGTCTAAAATTAATTGAGAATTAAATCAATTTTTATTGTAACATTTAACCACGTTTCTCATTTAAACACACCCTAGTAGGGATAACGTAACAGTGGACAACAGAAAGGTTTTTTTACGTTACAGTGGCGCCCACGGGAATATTATAGGTAGGGTTTTGTTGAGAATCCGCTGCCGGTGAGTCCCCTTTTTTTATTTTTTGTGTATGTGTGAAATCGTTCCAAAGCAGTGTTAGTGTTTTAGTGGTATGTGTTTTTGCTTACTACGCTTGATAAGCATTTTTATATTATAACTATTTCTGTTGCCGCGTGTGATAATTAATTTTGTATCAACCGCATAAGTAACAAGTTATAATCGTTTTGCTTGCGACCACGTGTCAACTAAATGACGCGCTGTGGTCAAATTCCTTGATTGCATTCTTTGTATTGCGATTTATGACCTCACGTCCACTAACGACGTGCTAAGGTCACCTTCGTTGATCGTATGCTTCGCGATTAGCTTTTTTAAATGCCACTAAGGTAATTAAGTGCTACTGGTAATTATTGCTAATAATCTGCTTTGGCTGACTTATGGAACGAATTCACACCCTACTCTTTTTCATTTCTTTCTATTTTCTACTATAACCTTCTGCTAGTGATTTTGTACGGCGATATATTTCTATATAGTCGGTATTATTTAATACTTTTACCGCCTACTACGGCGATTATCTTTTAATATTAACTATTCTTTTCTTTCTTACTAAGAAAGTTGCATCTTTATTATACCACGTGTACCTAACATAGTGGGACTGGCTGAGAATGAACGTACCTAAGATGCTAGCGTATTATATACTAGGTATCTAGCTAGAATTCCGCGTTCATTTATTAATAAAATGTACACGTGTCACATGCAGGTTGCTCACTAACAATAATGAACGAATGTAATTATTGTCTATTTGGTATAGAAATACGAATATCATCGTAGAATTATTAGTTGTTCGTCTTGTCAAATGTTTATTATGCTACAAACGTTGTTTTTGGTCTTCGATTTGATCTCCTTGTTACTGCCTATCGGTATGTCATTTGCAAATGCATCTATTTATGCATTTACTGTTCATTGTGAACTCAAACATAAAATTCCTGCGTCGCAATTTTTGAATTATGTTCTTTTTGTAATGTTTTGTGTCGCTAAGATTGTTTCCTTCAATGTCTGGTTTCTATTGAAATATATAAAACATATAATGATAAATAAATGGTAAAATTAAGCCGCTGACGGCCGGAAAACTACTTAATTGTCAATATGTAACTTGTTTCCTTTTTACTAAATGCTATGCATCTGGTTTTACTAGACCAGTTTAAGTAGTGGTTATATTGTGTTCTTGTGTTAACGCAAATGTTATTATATCTAACTGAATTTATCAAACTTAATTGAATTGAAACTAACTTTAACTAAAGTGGGTATTTGCACATAAATTGAATCAATAACTTCTTTTCTTGAATAAATAAGTGCCTATTTACATATGAATCAAATAAATAATATTTATACCTCATTAAATAACTAAAGTGGCTGTTTACACACAAATTAATAAATAATTTCAATACTTAAATAACTAATGCGGGTACTTATACATAAATCAATAATTTATATACTTTAATAACTAAAGCGAATTAATTGATGTACAAGTTTAAGATTACCCTTTCGTATTTTACAATCAACTATTTTAAACCTAAAAGCTGAATAAAATAACTGAATCTTATTCTATTACAGCATAAATAAGTTTATAAACGATTGGGTACAGTGTCATTTACAACAATGTAAGACGCATAGGTATGCGAAGTTATAATTACCTACATAATTATTTGTGAAGGCCGACAATGGTTCTTTTGTTTTCGAGTCGAAGCTCGCAAGATAATGCATTGTGTTGTGTTAATGATTTATGTAAGCATGCTAACATAAAGTGAATAAATGTTTCAGTTATAAATTGTAATAAAGTTTATTAAATGTAATATTGTTACAAAGAATCTGTTATTTATCTAACTAATTATCGAAATATCAGATAACTAGCTAACTATATAAATGTCAGATGTGTTTCTCTTGGTGATTGCCATATAAAGGATCTTAAATTAACTCACTACAAAGTTTAAGAATGTAATGATTAATGCTCATCACTAATGATCTAATCACTAAAATAACTTAACATTTGGTTGCAAATAGTGTATAAAAATCTTTAACTCCTAATTACAGCTAAATCATGTACCCAAATATCTTGTTACATATAGCTTTGGTAATGACTGATCAAAATATAATAAAATATTTTTTTCCCTTATGGCTCAGTGGCTGAAAGGTTGTTGTCGGATCGGTCTGTGGTTCGATTCTCGATTGTGTTTATTTTTTTTGTGTTTTTTTTGTGTTTTTTAGCTATGGTTGTGTATACTATATCATCGATTGTCTCCTGCGGTGATATACTATACATTACAACCTATTCCGAATTGTGTATTTGCCGTTAACGATTTTGTATCATAATCAGAAACCAGTTATTTGTCCGCGAGAATGGAATGCGGCCGGTGCCAAGCGCGCAGTGATGACTCACTTGTTTACGTCAGCCGATCACTCGGCTCAAAACATTGTATTATACTTTATACTTAATTATAATGAACACTTTTTTTATGCTTTTACAATTCGCATCGAGCGCGTTAATGAGCAATTTGTTTGTGATACTGCCAACTAATCGTATGATTGTTAGTATCGTAATATAGTAAGATCGTAATATTGGTTTACGACTTATACTCTCTCAATTAATTTCACTTATCGAATATGGGTGGTCAGGTGGTGCCTACCAACATAGACTGGGTGGCTATTTGCTATAAAACTCACGTATAATACCTCTTCGCGCGTCGTGTATTATAATGAATACGACTCGCATCGTCAATGAATGCTGGCTTGTTCATGCGTATAATTGTGTGTAGGCCTTTTGAATGTGATGTATGTCAGGTAATAGGAACGTTCAATGCTTGGTGACGTATGAATGGCCGAGGGTTATACTTGTTTTTTTTTTCCTCTTTCAGGGTTAATAGTTGCCTTGTATTTAACCTACTGACACCACTACCACTCATCTGTTTCACGGTCCCGGAATGCAGTGGCCGCCTACCAGCCACAGAATTTTCCCTCTGGGAAAATTCTGGCCTAATGGGGGGAGTGTGTGACGTCAATCCTTGACGCATCACTCGGCCCGGTCGACCCCGCCGCCCGCGCCCTGCAACGGGCTATAAATATGGAAGCGCTGGCCGCGTTCGCCCCTTTTCATCTGGCGGCGAGACGAGTTAAGTGACCTCTCCTGGACGAACCGGCAGCGGGATTCTCAACATCAATCTCTCCCATCGCCGAATCACGCGACCCTGTGTAATTTTTTATTAATTCCTAATTTTTTCGCTTGCTAAATGATGTCTAAAATTAATTGAGAATTAAATCAATTTTTATTGTAACATTTAACCACGTTTCTCATTTAAACACACCCTAGTAGGGATAACGTAACAGTGGACAACAGAAAGGTTTTTTTACGTTACATCATTCTGAGTACAGAACGAACAAACAGTGATGTGTGATATAAGAAATTGTTGACAGCTTTTATTCACATTTATAATACTCAACGAACAACTTACAAGTTATATTGATAAGTACACGCAGCATCTACAGAGAAATGAATCAGCGCCTCAACATTACGGTACATCGCTGCCTGTAATTTGAGTCAATAGTGTCCACAAAACAGTTACATGTTTGAGAGCTTTTTATGTGGTATTAAACTGTAGAATGCACTTAGGTGATTAGTTCATGACGGCCTGAGCTACACAAACATACTTACATCGTGTTTACCACCTCAGTGATGGAAATTAGGAATTGTTCAATACAAGAAATATTGAAACCAACAAAATTATATTGACGTTGATACGCCACAGCATTGCTATCAGAAAAAACTATTCGTTTAGCGAATTGACACAACGCACCCCACGCTCGTACACCATCATTATATAAGTATTGTGTATTGTGACCAAGCTGTGGGATTTTTAACGAAACAATGCAGTTTTGACGAAAACTCTTGAACACTGCGGAATATCACTTGTTTAACAGACTTGCACTTATGTGCACGGCTTTTATTCGGGCCTTAGGTTATTTATATGTAAAAAATTCTTAATCTTTGTCTCGCATCGCACTTTTGATCTAGTAGACTCAATTATAATGTTTTTTAAAAATCCCTGCACTTAAATCGTTGATGACGTCTTATCCTAGCTTGCAGAAGTCCGTCGGACAATTATTTTTGTTTCAGTTTACAGTGCAGTAGGTATAATTCAAACCTTTGAACATAGAAATCTTAAGAACTTCAATTGATATGTCATCTTTGTGGCAAATTTTCTTTAGAAATATGGCATGCTTATGGTGGCTACGGAAGAATTGGTGGCCCCAATAAACATACCTCATGCTAAGGCTGCAAAGGATCAACTCTTTTCAATCATTTAGTAAATTTGACCTTTAATCAGTAAATCGTAACCGGAGACATTGCAATGAATACATTCGAGAAATCCCAGTTCACAATTTCTGTGATTCGTTTCTCCTCGCCATTTATATTACCAACAAATACATATAACTGGAGCCATTTAACCAGCGACGACGAAACTACCACACCACGACGCCATCTATCGCAAACAACGCGCCAAATCGGAGTCCTGAACCGCGCAAGCAGCTTTCGTGCGCCTAGCCGCTTATATACAACTTCTAAAGTACTGCCGTCGAACTGCAGTCCACCAGGAACCACCACCTAGCCTGGTAAGAGGCTCCTCCCTCTAGTTGGCGAACACCACACCTTATTCCTCCACAAATCCAACATTGAAAAGGCCGCAAGGATCTCGATAAATATAGTTCTTGAGTAAAAGCAGAATTCGGGTAACTTAGAGATAATTTTATTTTTTACGTATTCAACCTTGTGACCGTTGATGATAAATTCACAAAGTGGCTTAAGAACTGTCACCGTGTGTACTTATTGCAAAAAATTGCCTGCTGTGTGACTGGAACATTCCGTGACAACTTCTCACGATTCAGTGGTGAGTTTGGTCTTTACGAAGAAATCACATGAAATACTACTCTGTCAAAAAAGTACCGGAAAAAGATCAATAATACACAAACTGTTTGTTATTCATCCAAATATATTTTATCACCTCCAAGTATGCTCCTTCAGAAACGAATCACGCCAACAAATAATCCAATCATCAAAACATTTTTTAAACGCTGTTTGCGGAATTGAGTTCAGTTCTCGCCGCGAATTCTCCTTTATATCTTCTACCGATTAAAAACGGGTGCCACGAAGTGGTAATTTGAGTTAAGGAAACAGAAAGAAGTCGGTTGGAGCCATATCTGGTGAATATGGTGGTTGTTGAGTGTTTGATCCACAATTCGTTCACAATGATGGCCTTGTGCGAAGGCGCATTAACGTGGTGCAAAATTCTTTTGGGACTAGCCGAGTGGCAACATGTTTCATACCCAAATGATTAGTTAAAATGATACGGATCAACTTGTGAGATACAGAAAGTTAGGTGACTATCTCTCTCAAAGTTGAATTAGGATTTTCAGTCACTTTTTCCTTCACTTTTGCGATGCTAACTTTAGTTGCAGACGTTGATGGCCTACCAGAGCAAGGCAAATCATCCATCACATTTCGACCGCTTTTGAACGCTTTGTATCACTCATAAGCACGAGTTTTTGATAAAGTCGATTCACCGTAAGCCTTCTGTAATATTTTCATTAACTCAGAACACGAAATTCCATTGGCTATGCAAAATTTAAGACAAACTCTTTATTCGATGTTTTTTTGTCAATTATGAAATTCGCAATACACATTAGATATGATATGACTAAAACCAGCACTGTATTTAATATAAATAACAGATGCAACTCAAACTCCGCGCAAAAATGGAAAACAGCTGAGCCAAACTTTCAACAACAAAAATAGTATAATCACTATATCATAGTAAAAGGAAAACAGGCTTGAAATGATTTTCGTGGGTTTAACCTCACATCTTAGGAAAAGTTATCCAAAACCTCCCCTCCCGTCTTTCCAATGGAGCGATTGTCGTGCTGTAAAACGACAGATGCTGGCTCAGACAGTAAACAAACTACACCTGTATTATTAAAAAGGAAGCCTCATATAAAACGCATAAAAAGGCCAAAGAAATTGGCCAATGCGGAAGCACCAGTAGCAGCCATAAAAATCATTGCTTACAAAAGTTTCAGTGACTCCTCCAGCTTCTCTGGGGATGTCCCTGTAGATTGGACGTGGAGGAAAAGGCAAAAAATGTCGGTATCGCTCCGGCTTTCACCCAGGAAAGCCATAGCTAAACGCGCCAAATCTGCTAACAGTGAGCTAAAAAGCTCTTTTCATAGATCCTCTCCTATTAAAGTACCATTTAAGGAACTCATTCAAACTACAAACCGGACGAGGACAATGAGGCGTCCAATAGTAGCTGCCCGGGGACCGCAGGTGAAAGACAAATAAATCATCATTAGGAATCAGGTCTTTAATCAGTAAATCACCCATCGAGGCGAAGGTGTCTCACTCAGTGAAATGCGATTTGAAATTGCTGAGTGTAACGGAATTACCATTAAAATAACGGCATCAACTGCATAATTATGCGCTTTATACTTGTTTACTACCTGAATGGTTCAAAGTATGACTCACAAAAGTAAAATTACAATGCCTTAGTATATTTTATACAACAGACATAAGGTTAGCGCATCTCAACGTTAGCGACTGTATACACAAGGCCGGGGCCAAAAATTAGTAAAACTGTTATAAAACAATAACTATAGCCACGGCTTTAATACTTTACAAAGTTATTATTTTTAAATAATACAGGGAACGATCGATTATAAAAATCCTCAATATTCAAGCCATAGTAATTATTAATTTTAATTTTCGCTTCGTGTATATATCATCATGCTTATTTTAATTTGAAGATATAAGTTACTTTCTCCACTCTGTTGATTTTTATGAGAATCGACACAGTTATAAGTATACAATAGGCAAGTGACAAGGCTGCTCAGTGACAAAATGTGCCCCAAGATCTCTCGCTTTGAATAAGATTAATCCCTTTCCACGTAGGCCAATATCGCTATCTCGCCATTCTTTGAATGACTATAAGGGACCTGTTTGTTAAATCGCGTCGTAATATTGTACTATGCACGGCTAACATTGAAAACTGTAGCTTGAATTTCACATTGCGAGTAGCTTCAGGAATGCCACTTTAACTGAGGTAAACGAAGACCATATTAGAACTTATGACTCCTGTTACTTGAATTTGATATTTAATCGGTAAATCGTCGTTCGAAGTGATGTCTCTGTTGAGGCTTTATGTGAACAAACCTCGTCCTGAGTACACAACAGACAAACAACGACGGCGACGTGTGATATAAGAAATTTCTGAAACCTATCACCATTTATAATAGTAAACGAACAACGTACAAGTTATATTGATAAGAACATGGTGCATCATTCTTGTATCACTCTGCATCGTCATTCTTGACCACGGCTGGTGCATCCCACGCTAAACCGTCGCAGCAAAGCTTACGACCAGTAACATCCATATTGGTAAAGGCGACCAAAAGTCAAATTATATTCAATTCTATTTAAGATGACTAGCTATATTAAATTGCCATCGATTTTAAGAAATCAGTTAACTGCCATGCAACATTGGACTCTTATCAACACTTTAAGACGTAGAAGATTGTTTTAGTTATCGTCGACAAAATTTACTTTACTTTGCCCATTGATGTACAAAAAGGCTTTTTTGTAAATCAATGACTTTTCCTCACTTATCGTTAGCGACTGTATACACAAGGCCGGGGCCAAAAATTAGTAAAACTGTTATAAAACAATAACTATAGCCACGGCTTTAATACTTTACAAAGTTATTATTTTTAAATAATACAGGGAACGATCGATTATAAAAATCCTCAATATTCAAGCCATGTTCAGGATGATGTCGGAAATGGGCGTGCCATCACACCTTATCTTCCTTGTCTAGAGGCTTTACCTTGACGGGTCGAGCTTTGTGAAATTGGATGAATCACAATCTGAAACATTCCATACAGAACGAGGGGTCCGTCAGGGATGCATACTTTCTCCGAAGCTGTTTAACCTCTACGGCGAGTATATTATGAGGAAAGCGCTTGATGGCTGGGACGGCGGCGTTACGGTGGGCGGTACGAAGATCACGAACCTAAGATATGCCGATGATACAACAATCCTTGCAGCCAGCGAATCCGAGATGGCTACGATCTTGGAGCGAGTAGAGAGAGTGAGCCTTGAATTTGGCCTGCACATAAACCGCTCTAAGACCAAAGTGATGACGGTGGACAGAGCTCAAGTTTTAAGTCCATCAAATGCGCTCAAGGATTATGAGAAAGTGGAGGAGTTTATATACTTGGGGTCGCTGATCTCTAACAGTGGTAACTGCGAGAAAGAAATCGGACGCCGTATCGGGATGGCTAAAAGTGCCATGACTAGCCTCGATAAAATCTGGAAAGACCGTAATATTCGCCGAGCAACTAAGATACGTTTGGTTCGTACGTTGGTCTTCTCTATTTTCCTGTACGGGGTGGAGACCTGGTGTCTCAGGAAAAAGGAACGCGAAAAGATAAATGCGTTTGAAATGTGGTGCTGGAGGAAGCTGCTACGCATTCCTTGGACAGCTATGAGAACCAATGTCTCCATCCTCAAAGAGCTGAAGGTCACCAAGCGCCTGCTGAATACGTGCCAGGAAAGGATCCGGAGTGTCTTTGGGCACATAACGCGATCCCCGTTGCACAGCCTGGAGAAACTCATCATTCTCGGACAAATGGAGGGGAAGCGCGCTAGAGGAAGAGCGCCAGCTAGATGGGTGGACCAACTCAAAGAGGTGACTGGAGGCCGGATACAGGGTGCAGTACATATGGCGTAGAACCGGACCGAGTGGAGAAAATTGACATACAGTCACGATCCTCAGCATTGAGGGAACGACCAGAATGAGATCGTGCACACTGTAAATGTTATACGAGTGAAAACAATTCAGTTTATATACTTAGAGTAATCTTAGAATTTGTTCTAAATGTTTAAACTTTGATCTTTAATCTGTCATTCGGTACACCAGTATGATAATTATGAAGTACTTAGGTACCTGTTAGGCAGCTAAATTCCCGCCACGACTTTTAAAATTTAAAT
Source organism: Euclidia mi (assembly GCA_944739405.2). Lineage (NCBI taxonomy): Eukaryota > Metazoa > Arthropoda > Insecta > Lepidoptera > Erebidae > Euclidia > Euclidia mi. The sequence goes on along the minus strand of OX123210.2, from coordinate 17,586,478 downwards.
ATTCATATTAATTAGCCAAATGGACGTAATCTTTAAACAGTGTGAAGGAACGTAGCAAAATGTATTAGGTCCACCAAGTCAATATTCAAGGAAAAATAATCCATGACATTTTTACTATCCACTAGGTACATGAGTAAACCGAATCGTGATAATTGTTATACCAAAAATAATTATCGAGTAAACCGGTGAATACATCATCTAAATCACACAGCACCGGTGATATAAACTTGAAAATCATTAAGCTCGTCTTCAAAAATGACGAAGAAGAAGATACAATTCTAAAGTATTAGTTACGTTCAGTATATCAACATACAAATGCTATCTGATGCCTGGAAATGTAGTTGGTCTGTAATCATAATTCAAATTTTAGTTACATCACATATTAAAAAAAAAAATATATATATATATATATATATATATATATATATATATATATATATATATATATATATATACAGGTTTGTACGGAACCCTCGGTGCGCGAGTTCGACTCGCACTTGACCGGTTTATTATGAAGTTCGATTGGAATCGAACTTTCTTCGTTCTCTGTAAGACTTTAGTTTTGCGCTCTTGAAAACCATTGTAACTACGAGTAACAGGGGACAATTTGTCCAACATTGGTATGGCATAAAAATGCCCTTTATATAAAACTGACCTTAAATATCATTTGAATATCGTAAAATATTTAAATACTCGATCTGTGGTCTTCATACAACAATACGACGAAACAGCGAAGGCAGCTCACAAACAGAGTGATTGTGTAATTCCTCTAGACTACTAGAACTTTATAAAAGTAATTTTTTCATCATGGATATAAGAAATTGAATTGCGAAATGGCAGAATGTAATGAAATAACCGTGATAATGACTTGTATCACAAAAACATCGATTATTCCCTTCACGAAACAAGAAGTTCGGTGCAATGTCTAATATATAATAAACATGTGTGTGATGGAAGGTACGCGAATAAATATTAAATTAATCGTCATGACGTTTATGTCGAAGCGAGATTATCCCTAAGTCGCTTGATAAATAAATTGGATCTTTAATCAGTAAATCGTTACCCGAGTTAAGTAACATTACAATGAATAAATTCCGAACAAACATACAGACACAGTGATACAGTGCTCAGAACATTTGGAAATAATGTTAGAAGTTTAAATAATTCCAAGATTGATCTCCCCTCGTCGTTTATAATCAAACCATTAAGTATGCTGGACCACAAAACATGTTTTTATATCGCATGGCTCATACACAGGTCTGTGGTCAGAATTAGAAGCTAGATACAAAGCCACAGGTACCCAAAACGTACTAACCTCAGCCACGTCCTAAATTAAAAAAAAGATCCACATACCATTCACAGGACTTGTAATAATTTAAATAGACAATTTAATTCATTACGCGTTAAAAATCACGGAGTATTGGAGACAAGTATGGTTATGTTGAATTGACCGACACATCTGATATATATCAAAGCAAATAGAGTAATCGCGATTTGTTTAAGGTTTTAAGCCTCTTAATAATGCCTTGCCTATTTATTTATCTGAAGAGCAGCTCAAATATGATCAGTAACAAATGAGTTCAGTCCGCGCAGAAACATTGTAGACATCATCACAAAGTACCATGCAGGTGCGAGGGAACACTAGAAGATCGCTTAGACTACCACATACCTTGAAATATTTCTTGACCTTTAATCAGTGAAAGTAGCATAACAATAACATAGAACCGCAAACCTTAAGGATTTTGTGTGCCGATTCCAAGTGGGGTCTGGCCCCAGTTCGTAGTTGGTGCGGTTGGCGGCGCTGGCGTCGTTCGCCGTCCCTCTTGCTCTTGTTGTTAATTAAGATAAACCGTCTTTTTCGCTCTTACATTGCGGGAATGACTGCCACGCCGCTAAATTTTAATGATTTAAAACTTCAAAGCGTTTCAGTATTACCGTGACCGTGGTCTGGATTAGTTTTATTTAAGCTGAGTGATTACGTGTGAAATTCGCATCACACCTACGGCAGGCTAGAGACTATTTTAGTTGATAAACATAGAAATGAAGTTAAAGACAAGAAAACTAAAATGCCTTTTTTTTTTTTTGAAGTTAAATTTAATCAGAATAAACTGAACACAGCAGCGTTATATGGGACAGCATGTGCCAATAACATCGTAAACCTTTGTAAAATCCCTAAAAAGAAAATGCTGTACAACCAGTAAACGGTGTTGAAACCGCCATGGCATACATTTTACAGAATTTACAATTACAATGAATAACATCGGAAGTATACGGAAATGATCATATGATGATCACTGAGCAACATGTGCCATCATAAATAAGTCATGAGATAAAAAGTCTTGATTTAAATCATTGTAACATTTTGAACACTTGACACGCAGATACATTTTCAGTACATAATTGGAGACAACCCGAGCACCAAACTGCGCATGATACACATAATTCATGTTGTGAATCGTCTTGTGGGAACCTTCCTGAAAAAAGTGAGGGATCCGTAATATACGTGTGTGAACTTTAGTCAGAAAAACGTCCTACTCAGTTCTCTACCTGTTACAATTTACAAAAAATATACTCGCCACAAATCGACTAGTACACAATGAATGTAGGTAGAACAAGAGCTTTTTTAATTGTTTAATACACCTGCACGAGGAATTTGATGGAAGTGAATGAAGCACGAGAGATATGGCAGAATCGTTGCAAGTGGCGTTCCGCACTCTCTGCCTACTCCACCGGGCAACACAAGTGAGTTTATTAATCACGTATATATGTAATTCACCTACAATCTCAATGCCGCTAAATGAACGCAAGCTTAAGAACAGATGACGCAAACATAAAGAGTCACCGACGACATATTCACAAAATATTATGACAATGAAAACACTATCATTGTAACGAGGTAACTAAACCTGAAATTGGTACGATAAATACAACAATATAAAAGTATAACGAAAGTCATAAAAAGTATCACATGGATAGCTAACATGCTGTGATCCCGTTTTATCATCCAAAGTCACATAGAGGACCTACCAGCCATGACCAGAAGAACATGAGAGTCATTACATACGAAAACAAGTCTGTAATAGACCACAATGAACATTAAGAAGTATCAAATCCGCACTCCTCGAATTTATATAACAAAGAAAGTGGTGTGCGTTCTGTTATAACCCGAGATAGTTCCTTAATAACGCTAGATCAGCATTTCACGTATTCTAGTACATTTCCATTCTATTGTTTCTACTTAGCCAGCATTTTCATTTACTTGTATGATTTATTTCTTATTGAAAGTCAGTTAGATTCTGTCCGTCGCGAATAGCGGTTCGCTCCCGGAACTCGGAAATCGGTACCAGTAGAACTGTATCTGTAAAGTGTTGCCTTGAACAATAAATATCAGTGCAGTTTAAAAATTAGTTTTTTTTTTAAAAAGACAAACAGGGACGGCCTCCTAACAATTTTGGTGTCAGAAGTGGGATCTCGTAAATGGTGTCCGTTGATACCTAGAGATCCGAATCCCAGAGACCCCCAGTTTGCGTGATCGACGGTAAGACAGAACCGAAGGTTGTGCCCGCGTCACACTTCAAGGTCGACGGTAAGACTCTGTGTAGCAGCCAGAGCCCGCACCATACTGGTCACCGTAAAACCAAGATTGGTCGACGGTCAGCCTCCACCACAACGTGAGAGCCCGCACCATCCGGGTAGCAGCAGATCTAACTCACCAACATCATCATAACGAGTAGAGCACTCGTTATCTCCGAAACACTTCCAACTCGCCCAGCATCACCAGCACGTGGACACCGGCGCCGCCCTCACCTGTCGTCGAGCACGCGGTCGCCCTGCCGCGCTATCCGAGCGTGTCAGATCCTGTTCCCACGAGTGATGGTTTGTGCAGTGATCGTGTTTATGTGAGTCTTTTAAATTACTTACCATATTTTCACCGTTTCTACTATTTTTCGCCAACGTTACCATTTCCACTGTTTCTACAATTTTCGTGAACTATAATTTTCTACTACGTAACATATTTTTGTGTGTCGTTACTGTATACCATATTTTTGTGTGTCTATTTTATAGCTATATTTTCTAGCTCTATACAATTGTCCAATGACACTTAAAACAGAATCTAAGGCAAAACCTGAAATGGCTGAAAAAATAACACTTTCAGTACTTACCAAATTCATTAAACCTTATAATGGGGACCGGGACTCTCTCCCCGCGTTCCTCACAAACTGTGATAACGCGATGTCGTTATGTACAGCAGATCAACAAAATGTGCTCTGCAAATATATCGCAACTTGAAGGTAAAGCCCAAGTGGCTTGTAGTTTAAAATCGTTTTCCACATGGGACGAGATAAAGACATTTTTAAGATCTACATTCGGTGAGAAAAAGCACGCGCCTCATTTACTAGTGGATTTGCAAAATTGTAAGCAAATTATTAGCGAAGATGTCACGAAGTACTCTTTGCGTATCGAGCAAATTTTAACCCGAATATTATCCGACATTCACTATAGCTGTAAAGATGAAAAGGAACTACCAGGCAGAATAGCTGCTATGGAAGATTTAGCCTTAAATACATTTATGTTAGGGTTAAATAACTCAATAAGTAATGTTGTTAGGTGTAGGAATCCCTCGACATTGAACGAGGCGGTCCAGCACGCAATCGAAGAGGAAAAACTATTTAATTTATCTAATTCTAAATCTAATCCTAAATTTCAGCGTATTTGCAGCACGTGCAATAAACCTGGGCATAATGCTTCAGAGTGCTATAGGAATAAAAAACCTTCCAGTTCAAATCGTAATAACTATAAAAAATCTTTCCATATTCCTTCTAATAACTATCCTAATAATAACTATCCTAAAAATAACTATTCTAATACTAACTATCCTAATAATATACGGTGTAGTTACTGTAAAAATATAGGTCACACGATAGACCAATGTCGCAAACGCCAGTACAATATGCAACGCCGTGAGAACGCGAACCAGGCGCAACATGATCAACCGCCGCGCGATAACAACAGTCGCGCAGTTAAGTTCTGCGAAACCGACGAGTCCGGGTTCGATTCCCGCGACGAAAATTTGAACTAAATAAGATTTCGGTGTCGTGTCTCCCGAAATCGACTAGCGTAAAGGACACGAAACCCTTTTATCCTAAATCTTTTACTAAACCTACATCTCAGTTAAATCTACTGAGTCCTACTAAATCGTTTACTAAATCTACATCTCAGTCGAAGCAACTGAGTCATACTAAATCTACATCTCAGTCGAAGCAACTGAGTCATACTAAATCTACATCTCAGTTAAATCAACTGAGTCCTACCAAAGCTTGTACTAAATCTACATCTCAGTTAAACCAACTGAGTCCTACTAAATCTTTTACCAAATCTGCATCTCAGTTGAATCAACTGAGTCCTACTAAGCCTACATCTCAGGTAAATCTGAGTCATTCTAAATCTTATAACTATACTAACTCTAAGATTACATCTCGAGACGACATCTCGAGTCATCAAAATACTACATCTTATTCTAATTCAATAATGCTAAATCCTACTAATACTTACCAAAATAATACTTACCAAAATGATGCTAACCTGAAAAATAAACTAGGCATCCCAATCTCTAACTCTAATTCTATACCTACTAAATCTTGTGATGTTATTAAATCTACTCCAATTTATGAAACTAGTATAAAAATCAAGAAAATATCTTTGCCATATGTTTATTTAGATTCTAGTTATTCTAAAGAGCCTTTAAAGATGCTTATCGATACGGGTGCCGCTATTAGCCTCGTGAAACAGGCAGTACTATGTAAATCACCCGACTTGTCTCGCGAAGTCGTGAAATTAAAAGGAATTAATAGTGTAGAAAGTTGCTCTCAAACATTGGGCACATTTCAAATGGATTTTACTATATCTAATGATCAATTCAGTTACAAATTTCATATGATCAATGAGCAAGTAAGTCTCGAGTATGACGGCTTACTCGGTAGCGATTTTCTTGGTTATTTTAAAACTAACATTAACTACGATTCTAAATCATTAAATATTTGTGGTCATATCTTACCTATAAACTACATACAACCAACTTACATTATTCCCGCGCGATCCGAAGCAGTAATTGAATGCGCGATATCTAATTACAATCCTGAACTTTATTCTCATAACGAAGCTCTTGTTCTAGATCATACCGTATGTAGTGGTGTTTATGTCGCAAATTGTATTGTCTCAATCAAGTCGAATAAAAGAATTAATATTACGGTTTTAAACACGACCGACTCTGACGTTGAGATCAAAGATTATTACGCAGAGTTGACACCACTCGAACAAAACAATCTGAACTCTGAATCATGCCTAAATACTTATTCTATTTCTACTTCCAAATCTGATCGTGTTCAAAAGGTTTTAGACCTTATTCGTTGCTCTCATTTAAATTCGGAAGAGCAAAAAGTTTTATTGAAATGTTGTTCTGAATACACTGATATTTTTCACTTGGAAGGCGAGCCCTTATCTTTTACTAATGCCGTTGAGCATTCAATTAATTCTGGTGATACCCCGCCTATCCACATTAAATCATATCGCTTCCCCGAATGCCACAAGGAGGAAGTCGATTCCCAAATCCGAAAAATGTTAGACCAAAACATTATTCGCCCTTCTATTTCACCATGGAGTGCCCCTGTATGGGTGGTCCCCAAAAAAATGGACGCGTCTGGCAAAAAAAAATGGAGAATCGTAATTGATTACCGCCGTCTTAACGATGCGACGGTCTCCGAAAGTTATCCACTGCCTCTGATCACTGACATCTTAGACCAATTGGGTCATTCCAAATATTTTAGTACTTTAGACCTATCTAGCGGTTTTCATCAAATTAAAATGAGTTCCAAGGACGCGCCAGTAGTAGTGTAGAATTGGGGTTTCTGGATCACAGATCCAGAAACCCCAATTCCACACTTGAATTTAACATTATTTTAATTTATCAATTCAATCATTTTAGTCAATTTTCATTTTGCATTACCTACTCGATACTCAGATTCAAAATTGAACCATGATCTCCTTCTGTAGAATAGGGTCATTTACTATAACTTCACCAATAAATAAAACAAGATAATATTTATTTCAAAAATGTATTGCATGGTAATTGTATTTATAATGTTATAGTTTTACACCATTTATCTAAACAGAGAACGTTTTTTAAAGCACATGTTGAATCATGATAAATACAACTATACAGATCATGAGACTGTTCATACTGTTTATACAAGTTTAATAAACTAGGACAACCTTTATCTTCTAAGTTATTAACATTATTATTATTTACAATACTTTTTAACCACAACACTTTTTCAGCACCTTTGGTAAAAATACATTTATCTCTTAAAATATTTATAATCAAATTCTGATAATTGAAGTAAGGCACAATTCCTTCATTCCAGTATATCTTTCTATTGCGTTCAATCCAGCTTACTTGTCGTCGTTCTTGTTTAGTCAAATCGTAGAATGGGAATGGAGCCTTTATTAGAAATACTTGTATTTTTTTATCGCATAATATCGCAATTTCTTTTATTATAAATTCGTTTGCTTCTGTTTTGAAACCTTGAACATCTACAATGGCAATCATGACAGCCTGCGCACGATATTACTTAACGGTTTGTATTCCACAAGTCGATCGTTTATAATTAAACAATATGCAGTTGTATTATCTGGTATTAATGTTGAACATTCAAATTCCAGCCTTACGTCTACCGGCCCCGTTTTTAGACAATCATTTTGCCTCGAGCAATCAATGATAAAAAGTGGAGCTTTTTCCTTAAAATCTTCCAGATCAAGTAAGGGATCGACTGGGCTGTTGTAATACGACTGACGAAATTTCACATACATTTCGTATAATATACTGTACTTATTTTCAGAAAACTTTAAGCCTAACGGTTCGTAGGGGTAATATTGAGAATTCAAAAATAGCGTTACGTTTGTTACGTCACAGTGATCAAATAGGGAACTGTCTTTTGATTTATTACTTTTTCTATTAGTTTGTAAGCAGAAAATTACATATCTTGGTTTTTCTAACTGTGAAGCCGTTTTAACTGACCAAGAATGCTTTGTAGATTTGGGGAGTATAGGATATTCATACAAATCCCAATTTCTAAATGCCATTTGAGTAGATTTATCTTTTTCCAAATATTTCAATAGTGTTAGTCGTTCCCGATCTGAGACTTTTATATGTGGCACCCGCCATTGCACTCTTTGAATATCTATTTTAAAATGAGTAATATCATCACTAAGTATGACACTGTTTAAATTTGAATTGCTTCTATTCATTATTAGTTCATGTTTACAATTAATTATAATTTTATTATAATCCTCAGCAAACCCGAAAATTTTATTTAACGGTATTACTGCACTAAAATGACCATCGCTTTTAAATCCGGCCAAATTCCAACCCCATAATGCAGCTACTTTATTTTCTGCTTCGTTTAATGAAATATATGACTTTATTGTTGAAGTTATGCCAGAATTTTTCATACGATCTATTTCAATTCCGTTTATTTCGTATCTGATGTCTTGAAACAAAAACATAACAGGATTATTAGTGAACGTAACAGGTTTTTTGATCGGATTCCCATCTTTTCCGATGAGTTTTGCTTCACCTTCGATGTAAATTGAGCTGGCTGATGGCAGCACATATACGTCTTGTTGGTGTACGGGAATTCTGATTTCATCATTTTCTCTAAAACTGTTATTGTAGGGATTGTAAGAATGGACTTCGTAACTTTCAATCGAAGTATCAAAGTGTGGTAACTCAGCAACCTGTAGTATATTCATATTTGGAATCCTAGGGCTTTAAGAAAATCTTTATTCGGTTTCGTCAATTTCTTCACTTGATTGCTACGTCTTTGCACCTTAAATGCTTTAGAAGAAGTAAGGCGTTTTATATTAACTGCAGGGCTTTTATAATACAAGATCATTTTGTCTTTTTTAAATGAAGGCGTAGTTCAATTTGTTCTTTTCCAAAGTCAATGCACTGACCGGACTGATCAACAATCTTAATAGATATAGATGTAATTAATGTTTTGTTTACAGGAAAATAAATAACGTTTTGTGGTGATTCTATGCACCAATTACCTGTAGCAGTATTAGCTATAAATTCGTGAATTACATGAACTGGTAATCCGTTGGAGTAAGAACCGTACACTAAATCACATTCAATTCTAATAACAGGTAGAATATTATCACGAAAATGATGTACTGAGTTTAATACAGAAAAGTATAGTAAACCACACTCATATTGACCAGATAAACTCAAAGGTGGTTGAAAGTATGAAGTCAATTCTGATTTATTTCCGGAGATAGTTACCGTTATAGACATGCTTACATACTGAACAATGCTGAAGTATCTTGTTTATTTTATCTTGCACCCATCCCAAAAATTCTTCAAAAAGTTTAAGCAAAGATGCCCGCAATTAAAAGGGTGATCACGTTGTATATTGTCATAATTATAGCTTATATTAGAACCTAAGTATCTTATAAATTCTTTTGGGGGTTTAAGATTACCATAACTATCAAAATATTCTATGTAATCATTATATTTTACATAGGCTACCCAGTGAGAACCGAGATTTTTGGAAGTATCTAAATTAATGACACCACATTCTTTTTTAAAAGGTTGTGTTGGGAGTTCATCTCGCATAAAGACCCCTCGAAAATAGGGAATACTATTTCCATATTTCAAAATGTCTAAGTTAGATAAAGGACGATTGGGTAGCCGATACTTTAGTTTTTTTGTTTCGATACGTAAATCCCTAGTCCATTTTTATGAGGTTTAAGATGTAATCCTCTTCCGATGCAAAGAGCTTCCATTTTCTCATTATGCCTCTTCAATTCAGCGAAACGCTTTTTAAACATCTTGTATTCATTAATAGTTTTAGCAATACCGGCCGCACCACCTGCTAAGGCTCCAGTCGCCGATAATCCCGCAAAAATTGGAATTAAAGGCAGTACTCCACCAGTTTTTGGTAAAGGAATAATACGAGGAAGTTTTATAGACGAATCATCAATGATTTCTCTTGTAGCAGCCATAGCTAATTCTATTGCTTTTTCCCTGCATTTTGGCTTTAATTTTTGTATATGTTTTTTTGTTTTAGAAATCACATTCTTAAATTTATTTTTCAAATCAAGCTTCATTTTTCTTAAATATTTTGTTTTACGATCATGATGTTTTAAGCCAGCACCAGTTTTAACTTTAGCCAACATAGCTTTATTTACTACATGGGCTGCAATCTTTTCACTTACACTCGCATCAGAAGCAACCGTGCGTTTCCTTGCCATTTTCATTAAAACTAAATCTGCTTTATGTCTATCTTTCAAATTTGAAGATTTGTGATAGGCAATATCGTGTTCTTTGCAATATTCGTCTAATTTATTTATACCCTTATCACCACGTAAAAGTCTTTTCTTTAATTTGGTACCAGGTCCACAATAATTGTTCAAAAAAAAAATTCAAAATTAAAATTCAAAATCCTTTATTCATTTGGGTCACAATGTGACGCTTATGAACGTCAAAATAATAAATTTATAAAATAATTACTTATACTCAAATTTAAAACATTATTACTGTATGCTTCTACATTTACATTTACTGCCACGTTCGCAAAGCAATAGGTAGAACCATGAGAAAGAACGGGCAATAAAACTCACGGTCACTCTTTTTCATCGCCAGGTTTTGAATAATACACAAATTACATTTTGTAAGGTGCTGCAACTGTTACACCTTCTATATCACTTGTATATATTTACTGTACATCATAATACTCAAGCATAATACTTTTGGTTAGCCTTCTCAGAATAGACATGGTGAAACAGGAGCATCCACTTACATTATATATACCTAATAATGCAGGCAATCCGCGAAAGTGATCAGAACCATGATGGGAATGATGCAGTTAATTATTAAAATCTAATACCAGCCCGCAAGACCGTCATCGACCAGTCATCGCAAGTAGCACCCGTTCACGAGTATGACGCATGTGCCAGCCATCATCCCTCTCGCCATATTAGAGGGAAAGGGATGACCCGACACACGACGCCACCACAAGAAATGACATTTTAGTGAGCATGACGACAACGGTATACGAACCAGCAGTAAGAAACAATCTATTGGTATACTGACCATGACCGCCAATTACCTCCATTTTCCAGATCGTTATTATTAACATAAGTTAGTGGAACACGTGAAGGAATGCAAATGTAGAAAGAATTTTGTGAAGGTGACAAGTGAACAATGATATGATCAGAGATAAATAATGTTAAACTAAATTCAACAAATCATACAAATATCCAAATCCTGCAAAAATCATGTGTTCACGAGGCACCTCCACTTAACATGTAAATAAAATAATCGTGAGTTAAACAAGCCTAAGCCTATCCCCACGGTGTCTTATCATTTAAAAATTCCTTAATAGTGTAATAACCCCTTTGTAAAAGAAAGTTCCTAATTGTCCGTTTGTATTTGTGCATGGGTAAATTCATTATTTCAAGAGGCAATTTGTTGAAAAATCGTATACCAATCCCCGCAAATGAGTTCTGAACTTTATGTAGACGGTAGTTAGTTCCCACCAGTTTATGCTTATTCCTTGTGTTCACGTTGTGCAAATCACTATTTTTGCGGTATAGAATTAAGTTTTTCTTAATGTACATTAAGTTAGCATATATATATTGCGATGCAACTGTCAATATGTCTACTTCTTTAAATTTATTACGTAAAGAATCTCTAGCACCTAACTTATAAATTGCACGTATGGCCCTTTTTTGAATGACAAAAATAGTCTGTATATCAGCAGCTGTACCCCATAACATTATTCCGTAAGACATTACGCTGTGAAAATAACTAAAGTAAACTAGTCTAGCAGTATCTATATCTGTGAATTCCCTAACTTTTCTAACTGCAAACGCTGCAGAACTAAGTTTTACTGCGAGACAGGATATTTGGGCGCCCCACTGAAGCTTACAATCTAAAGTTACACCTAAGAATACGGTTGATTCGACTAGTTGAATTGTTTCCTTATTTAAAATTATATTAGTAGGAACACTTTTGACATTAGGCAAAGAGAATTTAACACATTTGGTTTTGCTTGAGTTGAGTACCAAATTATTTGTCGAAAACCAATCTAATACTTGTGCAAGAGTGTTATTGACGGTATCAAAGTTACTTAATTTACGATCAACTTTAAAAATTAGTGACGTATCGTCGGCAAACAAAACAATATCACATAAATTTTGTACAAAGAACGGCAAATCATTAATATATATTAAAAAAAGAAATGGACCGAGAATAGAGCCCTGTGGAACGCCCATTCCTACTGGCAAACCTAGATGTATCCTGGTATATGTAATTCAAATGGTAAATTATTTATAAACCAATTGAGAAGACTAATCTCTCCTAAACACATTATAATACTGATTGATCATGAAAATAATGTTTAATATATAGGTTTAATTACAATATATTCGATTTATTAATCCAGCTGTTTTCAGAGCAGGGTAAACCTAACCATTTTACCAAAACCTCGTTTCCTTTTCTTCTAAGAACTTTTTCGACTAAGTATACATTAGGATGTTTTGTCTTTTGAAGTTCTTGAGCGTAGAATGCTCCTAAAATGGGATGACCTCTGATTGTGTCTTCAATTAAATAAGTGACAGGGGTTGTGTTTTGTATTTTTCTAACTTTAAATACTTCTGTCGACCAGTTGGGAGTGTATCCTTTTTCGAATGTACCTTTGTACTTACTGATTCGCACATAATCCCCTACTTTAAACTTACTCTTAGTATTAACTTTTTTTACTAACATAAGATATCTTTTTAATACAAGTGCTTTATTAATATCACTAACCTTTGCTGGAATTTCGTCAATTGTTCGATGTTTGGTGTGGTTATATCTATATGTAACGTTATTGAGTGTTTTATTTATCCAATTATAATTACCCTGTAAACTAAATTCCTTGTATAATTTAGATTTCAATGTTCTGATAAATCTTTCAACTATTGAAGCTTTCTTTGTCGAGAAGGTTGAATAATGATTAATATTATATGATTTCATGAGAGAATTAAATTTGTTGTTATAAAATTCTGTTCCATTATCAGTTTGTAGATTATTCGGGATACGTCCTTTATCTAACAAAAGTTTAAATGTATTATATACGTCGTCTTTATTCTTACTTTTCAAGGGAAAAGTCCAAGCATACTTAGAAAACGTATCAATAACGGCAAGAATAAATCTAAAGCTTTTATTTTCCTTAGAAACTGATTGCATATCAATTAAATCTGCTTGCCATAAATCATCTATATCCTTCATAATAACTTTTCTACGTGGAAAATGTATCCTCGCATTTTTATGAATTTCATTGACTATATCGGCTTTGCTCATAATAAGTTCGGAATTTATCTTATAGTTTGTATAACTCTGAAGCGAGTAGTACCTACTAAGAATTCAACAACCAGATATGCGGGAAGTAAAATATCCACGTTGCGTTAACAATAATTGGCCAATGATCATAATGAATGACTGTATAATACTAAAATAAAAACTATATAGCACATCTATTTATTTATTCCTTTATTACTCGAGCTTCTTTCAATTCTTCAATTATTGATAAAATTTCATTATCGTGATTCGTATTACCAGCATCTCTTGAAGCTATCAACAATTTTAACCTTTCAACCAATTCATTAGGGTCATCCCAATATACCAAGTCAGTTTGGGTTTTATATTTCTTGAGTTTAGGCAAACTACCTCCATGTTTGATATGATATTTATCATTCGAAATATTAGAAAACAAGGGTTTGATTATATCTCGATATTTATTTCCTTTATCACCTCTCATTTGACCCTTAGGATTAAAATCTCTCTTATGCGCATTTGTTTGAAGTAATATATTTTTATATACAATTTTATCTTCGCTCGTTATTGATGTCAGATCAGGTTTTTTTCGAAGCAAAAGTTCTTTCAGGCCTGGAGTTAAATTGTAAGTTTTGTCGTCAATTTTTACCATTAATATATTATTTGCATCCAAACTGTCAATTTTTGAAAATGATACTTTTGAGTTACCTATCATTAATTGGTTATTATCAGTTCTTATTCCAAATGGTACATTTAGACCCTCATAAATTCCGTAGACATCTTCACCCTCTAATGACATTTCTAAATTATTACCTTTTTCTTTGCTGTTAGATGCACTTGCAATATTTAAATCGGCATCATAAAAATCATCACACTTAGTAGAACAACTTTGAATACTTTCATCTGATTCAAATACTTCTGAATTTGTCTCATTTTTTATTAGTTCATTATCTAGCGGTTTCTTTTTTAAATTCACTAATGTTTGGAGAGGCTCCGAAACAGGTTTTAGTATTTTATCGAGGGATAAATTCATTTCATATTCCTGGTTTTTCATCTGTTTTAATTTATTTTTTACTGAGTCAACAGACTTAATTAATTCTAATTTAATTTTTTCCTCCATATTATTACTCGACACTGTATTCAACCAGAGAATTGATAACACTGATCATTTTTAACGAATGTATTTATTTATATCTTCAGTCAAAATATAAAACCAATTTATTATTTTCTGTCTCTGAAAGAACTGACATGATCATAAAAATGCTTTTTATTAGTTATTCAAAATTTATATAGTTGTCAAATGATTGTCTGTATCTGCCATTGTTTAGTTCACAGTCTTTATTAATAGTCAAAAAATCGTACGGTGTCAGCCATATTTTAGAACAAATATTTTTGAACTTAGACCAATCCATATCAGAACTAACATGTTCATCATAAATATGCTTCAAGTTCAAATCATCCTGTTTAAAAATAACTAGAAAATTAACATTGTCACGTAGCAACTGCTTCGGTACTTTTGTATAAGTCTGAGACAAATAAAAACAATCTATTCCTCTATGCCTTCCCATTGTATAATAATTCCGTATATTCATTTGTTTTTCACCAACCACATCATCAAATATTATTATAGAATTTGGTAAGGCGTCATTAGGATGAATAACGTCCTCATCGAATTTAATAATATTGTTCGGTAGAAGTACGCTATGTTTCGGATGCAGTTTATTTTTTTTCACATCAATATTTTTAACTTCTAAGGATACTGGATGCTTAACCCACTTCATATTTAAATCTAATATATCAAGAACATTTGCAGCTGTATTTATACTATTTAGGGCATCTGAAATCATTCTTTTTCATGATCGACGTTTCATGTAGGAATAAATATTATAGTGGTGAAAATATTAGCCAGTCAACAACATTGATACCGAAGCTGACTGCCCAGGACGCGCCGGACGTACCTACTAGTGCTATAAGTATGTAGCGTCACTCGAGGAGGCTATTTTCATGCATCCCATGCATTGTTTATTAAACATAACCAGATAGTTCCAAGTCAGATATTAGAATAATACGAGTACAATAATAATAATAAGTAGAGGTGTTGGAATAAACATTACAATATATTAAAATAAAACACATAATTATTCAACTTATCTTATATTTTAGTCTTGTGTGTAGTACATAATCTATACATAATATTCTTAGAATTAAAATTATAATTAAGTACTTATGTTAAACATATTTTTTATACAAAATAAGTCAGCTGTTAACAAATGTGGCTGGAATGACCCCAAGGCACAGTGTCAATTTGATTTCTCAGTGTATACCTCTTATCATCTATTCTATTTAAGACTACTTTATTTACTTCTTGAGAGAACAGTACATGTTTCATTGATTTTATCATATTCATTTTACACTTTAGTGTTAGGTTTTTAAATAAAACATCTTTATAGTTATACAATGTTAAACGCTTAGAAATAGGTTTTGATACGCCTTTAGCTTTATTTATTTGTGTGTTTAACGATTTAATACAATACAGCTTTGCTCTTAACCCTATAAATTCACTGATTGGATCTCCTCCTAATTCGTCTTTAAATAATCCAGGTACTCTTTCATTTACTTTTGGTATACAATAAGGATTATTAGTTTCAAAATTACTTGTATCATAATGTGAAATATTATCACGCATATCTTTATAAAAATTTTCAGTATGTATTAGATACAATAAACTGTCTGTATCAGTATAGCATAATTTAACTTTATCACCATATTTACTCTTAATGATATTATAATGAAAATTGTACACATGTTGCTTGGAGTATTCTAACACCGCAAATCCAATATATATTGGTCTATCTAAAATAAGTTTCTCTGGGTTCAGCTGTACGGCTAAAAAGTTTTCGTTGAATACAGTAATATTTTTTAAATTAGGCTTTGTAATTATTTTTTCAGCACCTATTACTTTATTCGTTTTATTCAAATGATCACTCCATTTGGTTATCAATTTAACATCGACATGTTTACGTTTATTTTCAATTGTTTTACCAAATATTGAGTTATTTAAAAGTTTAAGGAAGTCTCTTTCAAAGAATGTTGCAGCAGCCTGTCGTAGCGTAGTATTCAAATCTATATACTTTTTCAAAAAACTTTCTTGTCTAAAACAAAGTATTCTATGAATTTTTCTTAAAATTAGACCATTTTTAAGACATTATTTTAAATGAACATAATGAATGATGTAGTTATATTTATCATACAAATTTGCAATTAATTTTTGTGTTTTCCCTCCAATAGGTATGAATTTCTCAGGAGCAAAAGGCAAATCACTATGTGAATTATGTAAATGATCTGGATACTCTATATCTACTTCTAAAATATAGCCATAATCAGCGTTATCTGAAATATCAAATAAATTGAAATTATTTATTTCGTAATGTGACATGAATTTAAATTCTGAAATTGGTAATTTTCGTGTCATTGCATATCCATATAGATTATTACAGTCTAAATACATTAAATATGAGGATGGTTTGGAATTATCGAAATGAGGTAAATAAATGTTATTAGCTTTGGCGTATCGGTGAGAGCATTGAGCCAACCCTCCACGGATACCTTTTTCCAACATATTATACATTTCTAAATCATTAATTAATTCTAAGCGAACACCAGTGTAAAGAAGCATAGCATCCCAACTCAATCCAGGTGATGTTACGTAATACGCAGGATCGAGTTTATAATGCAAAAAACAATTTTTTCTGAAATTTTCAAATACATCACATAATAATAGAACATCACACTTTAAATATAAGTCAGTATATTCACCAAGAGAATTTATGTTAAAGTATTTCCACACTGTTTGAGCATGTTGATAATCATCATCAGATATATGTTTCAACTGTAAAGTGTTAGAAAAAACATCCTTTGCAGGAAGTTGTTTTTCTTCGTATTTCTGCCATGAACAAATATATTCATAAGGATAAATACCTTTCTTTTGTAATAAATTGAATTGCTTTTTATCTGGGAAATACGATGATAGATGAATAAAATCACTTTCTGTTAAACTTTTACTCAGATTATCAAGACTTGAATTTAGAAATTGAAATGAATCTATAAATTTAATTTGAATTGGTTTGTTTCCTTTTCCTGTATTTATTATTTTAGTTATGGTTAAATATTTTTCTTTAGTTTCTGCAATTATTTTTATTTCACCATCATATTTAGATAATTCTGTTATGAATATATGAGAGTCATACCCAGCCAAATTATGGAATATAATAGGTATAAATGGACACACTCTATACATTAAATTACAATGCGAATGTGCTGCACCTCTAAACTCGCCTGTAATGTGGTCATGATCACAAACTTTATCGTCAAATAATAAATCATTACATATATGACATAAAGTTGCTTTTAAATAACAATCAATTTGCTCGGTCGTGAGAGGTTTCATGGGTTTTTTTGTTATTAAAATATTATGAATTAACTTTGCCTCTTCTATCAATCTTTTAATGAATACTTCCACACAGTCAGATCCTCTGTATGTTACAAATTTATTCAATCTGCTATCATGTGAGCAACACACATAAAATGCAAAACAAGATGGTTCATGTAATTTATTTTTAACTGTATTTTTATTATTCTCTTCCTCTTTATAGTTCAATAATATACTTTCAAAGTCAGCATATATAACAAAATTAATTTTTTGCTTTCGTTCATAATTTTTAAACTGTAAAATACTGTTTTTGTCAGGTAGTATAGTTAACATTTTAGAGCAATTGTGGGAATGATACTTTGTTTTGGAAGTAAAAAATTGTAAACATGTTTCACATAAGTACATTGTACCTTTATGGCATGACACTTGTCGTCGTACTAGCCGCAAAAGGTTTTTTATCAAACAATAATGACCTGTATTTTTATTTTCAAAATATAACAAGTTAATGTGTTTATCTTTTTTATCACTCGTAATATAAAGTGGACCTGTTACTTTATCACGTTCATCCAATCCATATATATTAATACTTATCTCAGAATTATTTTTTTCAAAAAGTTTAATATCTCTTGGAGAAGGAGGAAATGAAATACCTTGTAAATTAAATATTGAACTAAAATGTGGATAGGAGTTCGTCCTGCACACATTATTTTTGGCTGGAAATAATGCAGCAACTATGCTCCATAAAAAACAGTATTCATCATTATTTTGTATATTCAAACAACTCTTTGTATTTTTAATAGCCTTGGGTAATTCCAAATAAGTACCACCCCGCATAGGGGAATACTTATTTATATTTATCTCTAAATGATTTATAGAAACAAATGACCAACCAGACTCACAATGCTCAAATTCGGTAAATTTTCTTTTAAATGTCTCTATTAAATTTAAATATATCTCATTAAAATCAGTACTATGGTATATAATTTCATATTTCGTATTAAATGATTTGAGTTGCTGCTCATTTAATTTAGGTAGTAAAAAATAAGCAAAAAGCTCAAAGTTAACTTTAATGCATGTATTTCTTAATAAGGAAAACTTAATAATTTTAAAGATATCTTTTCGTTTGTCATTTAAGAACATCTCAGGCGTAAGGTACTCGTTTTCTGAATATGATGGATTTAAACGATAAGTCATAATTCTGTTTTTGAATGCTGTAGCAATAATATCAATATTTTTAAACCTTGACTTTATTAAACAATTCGATTTGTGGATATTCGTTCTCTTATGATGTCTGTATTTATGTTCGAGGATATAAATTTTACATTTCTCACAATAAATTGTCTTTGATAAATAATCACGCTCATCAACATTCATATTATATTCGGGGATATCAATTCGACATGTATCAGTATTATCAATAATGTTATCAGAACTTGCTGATGGGTCATCGCTGGGTTGTGTTACTGAAAACAAAAGAAATACGACAGATATCATACTAAATTGTTTAATTGATAATTTAATTATTCGATTACAATGTAAGTTATATAATCCACAAGAGTGCCTACCTACGAAATACAAATAATAAGGTTATAATTAGTACATAATTATTACTATGCTTAAAATAACAATAATAGGTAATTTAAATTATTGGTACGAGCCTATAAATGTCGGAGTGCAGTTCTTGAAATCCTTTCTAACGCTCGCTATATATGCGTTAAGGTGGCGCCAAGACTCTGAATCGTCATCAGTTTTATCTTTGACCGTAATAATAGAGTGACGCCACCTATTTACGGGTTGGACTCGCTCTATCTCGTCACATTTATAAATTTTCAGTTCTACATAGAACGCACCTTTCTTCTCCTCGTTAATTTGGCGAGAGAAGCCGTTCGCCAATCTCCTCGTAATATACGAGTAAATCGGTGGAGGCTTCTTGTCAGCCGCCACTTGAAGGTCGTCGTCGTCGCTGTCGTCTCCGAACAAGTCACGAGCTGTTGACTTGGTCACAGGAGTGATGGGATGAATGGTGGGCTTATTCTTCTTGCTCGTGGACGGCTGCGACGCACAGCTTGATGTTGGCTTGCGCTTTTTATTTTCTTTTGGCTTGGCCTTCATCTGCACCTCGTCGGACGACTCGTCCTCGGAGGGGAAAAGATGCTCAGCGGTGTGCTTAGACCTGAAAATTAATAGTACAAAGAATTAGTAAGCAGTCAAACTACATCTTTTTCAATTAGTAAACAGTTAATTGTGTCATCAGATAAGTGAATGAAAGAAATGATTGAATAGTAAGAAAAATATCAATAATAATTTTTATTTATGTAACTAATTCATTATTAATGTGTTGAATGAAGTTAGAGCGAATGGCATACTCTAACACAACGGAATAATTAGGCAAGAAATGTAATAATAGGGACCAGTATATTAAATAAAAAGTTATTATATAATAGAAGAAGATTAAGTCATTATTGAAAAGTGAATACTTATATTATGGTAGAATTAGGTAGGTAGTAGAGATAGTTTCAAGTTCAGATGTGACTGCTTCTAGATGAAGATTTGTTGTGATTCAGCTTCGGCAGCTGCCCTCTTAAATAGTTGTAAATCCTCACTATACAATCCCATTTAAGGAATAAGGAGTACATAGATAAAACGCTTCGTCAACTCTATCACCAAATATGAAAATAGATTATGTTGCATAAAATCACTTAGTAACATATTTGAGATCATATAATTTCTACTTTATGTGCATAGTGCAAGATACAAAATAACATTCAATTACAGCGTATTATGTTTTATTTGTATTAAAAAAGCAATCACATACTATAATTGCACCTGGATTTGTCTCCTCTTAAATGAGATTTATTTTTGATCATTAACTAAATATTAGATTTTGTTCGCGCATCTTGAAAAAAACTAAACTTTTACATTATATACAATTCAGTTTGATTATGTAGGTAAGTACATGTAATTATGTGATATGTAGTGTTTGTTTTTACCAACAATTGTATAGAAGATAAACCGGTATACTCGTAGTAGATATTTAACGCAGGTGAAGTCGCAGGTGAAAACTAGCTTTAAAAGACCGATATATTTCTCATACCAAGTATAGAATAGAATAATGACATACAAACATACACACATAAAGGTTCTCCTTTTTAAATCTGCGTAGATACAAAAGAGTATTTTATGTGGACTATGCATTGTACACATCCGTGCACTAAGTGCATGGATGATTTGAGTTGTGCCTCCGTGGTACGACGAGAACAAGTGTAAAATGGCAGCCGGAACGCATAATTCGTATGTTTCACGCCGATTGCTTTGCCGGTTTCGGTAAGTCAGTGTTGTCTTTAATATTAGGAATGCAAGCTGAGGCGGTATGGTGCCGTATTGTCTCGAATATAGAATTACATTGTCACGTTTGAAGTAAAGATAATTTCGTAACCAATTTGAACTTTATGTCTTTAGAAGAGATTTAAAAAAAAATCTATATAAAGGATAAAATATGAGGGGAAAAATAAATAATAAATTAGTTGAATTATAACAGCGAGTGAGAGCAAGCAGCCTATCAATATGTCGGTGAGTAATATTTTATTTTATTTATAATTATTGTGTTGCAATTTTTCGTAATGTTCGCACCGTGATTAAATCATGTTTCACACAGCATTATGGTTACCGAGCTATTGAATATTCAATTCAATAACTGAAAAAAAAAAAAAAAACTTGCACAAACACTTTTATAATTCATTTATTAAATTTTATACTAACATAAAATGCGGATGGAATGGCCATCATTCCTGTAAATGAGCTGTAGAGAATAGTTTTTGAGTAAGTTATAGTCAAAATAAGTACAAGCAGTTCGATTCCTAGTTGAATTGGTGTTAAATTTATTTCTACCTTTATTTATTCATTCATACACACACCACTCATACCAATCCGAAGGGCCAAGCAGAGGTGTGATACTACATCCACATTTCGCCATTCTATGAATTTTTAGGTGCCACGTAATAGGAGGGGCACGCCTAGTGCCATCATCGGGCACATTTCCAGACTTCGAGCTGCTACTAAGAATTAGGAAAACTCAGTAAACACTTTGCCGATCCGGGAATCGAACCCGGGACCTCTCGATCAGCAGACGCATACGCTATTCATTGGACATTGGGCAGCCAGTATTTTACATAACTCCATTTTGTACTGTTTTGTGTTGGAAAGTATTTTAACAGGACTCATGTTATTTTCAGGACACAGAAGAACTATTCAATTTTATACCCGTGGATCAACCATCAGTTCAACATCATCAGCGACCTGGCCAAAAAACTCTCGGTCTTACTCGCAAGAGATCGAAAACAGAACAAATTATTTTTCAATACATTAAGAAACCGGTCACGCGAGGGACAAAAATAATAAAGATTGAAATCTACGATGCGGACAGTTTCCTAAATTCCCAACAACAGATATGTAACTGTGAAGCTGATGTGTGCGTTCAGCACGTCGTCAAAACTATATTATTTGATGATATATATTCAAGTACAAGAGAATTAATTGCCAAGATTCAAGAGGATATCGAGCCAAAAACATAGGTTTAATAAAATTATACACTACACCGCATAGTATGTAGGTACATACTTACTTAATATCCACTAAGACATATAAAATTTTCGTAAAGATAAGTATGTAATTCATAAGCGAATGTATTTTACTAAAATATTTCAACTAGGTAGGCACTTTGTAAATGATGTAATTCAAATAATTCTTATGTGATTAAATGATTATATCAGAGACGAGTAAGAATATAGACTTACAAAGTCGAACAAAAAAATGTGACTCGATAATTCGTTAATATAAATGACGAAAGATGTCGCTACGCGTATCGAATCGAAAAATAATTAGGGCCAGATGACGCGTGACGTCACTTGTACCCCCGCTTAATGGTACATAACATCACTAGATGGCGTTATATTCAATTTACTTGTCTTAAATTTATTAACGTGGACGAAAAACGACAACGTTTTATTACCGTGACGTAGGTAGCTAGCCCTTGTGCAATGTGCAAGGTCATTCGAGAGTTGAGGCCCTCAAGGGTGCTCAACCTACCTACTACGGTACTATCAATAATGCTACCGTTCAATTTTAATTTTCGAATTATGTGCGTGGTTTATGTACTTTAAGGTCTAAATTTGCAATGAAATGTTGCACTATATTTTGCTGGTCTGATAACAAAGCTGGCAGATGGCCTCGTAAGCCCACCGAGCTTGGGGTCGATTGATTTGTTTTGAGGAGCACTTCACACTTAGATGATATCCAGGGTCTGATGATGAAGCTGGAAGGTGGCCACTGTAATAAAACGACATAACCCGACCAAGTTTGGGCTTGATTGATTTGTCTTGAGGAGCACTTTACACCTAGATGATATCCAAGGTCTGATGATGAAGCTGGGAGGTGGCTACGGCATCTCTGTAATAAAACGACATAACCCGACCGAGTTTGGGCTTGATTGATTTGTCTTGAGGAGCACTTTACACCTAGATGATATCCAGGGTCTGATGATGAAGCTGGGAGGTGGCCACGGCATCTCTGTAATAAAACGACAAAACCCGACCGAGTTTGGGCTTGATTGATTTGTCTTGAGGAGCACTTTACACCTAAATGATATCCAGGGTCTGATGATGAAGCTGGAGGTGGCCACAGCATCTCTGTTATAAAACGATCCCAGATAGCAATATAAACTTGTTTCAAACTTGCAACAAGTTTGATACATCAAAAAAGCAAGCTTGCATCAAGTTTGACATGGCAAGTTTGCAAACTTGCAACAAGTTTAAATCAAACTTGCTAGTTTCACGGTGACAAACTTGCATGAAGTTTGTTTTTGCAAAGGTTGTGCAAACTTGATATATCAAACTTGCATGAAGTTTGTTTTTGCAAAGGTTGTGCAAACTTGATATAACAAACTTGCATGAAGTTTGTTTTTGCAAAGGTTGTGCAAACTTGATATAACAAACTTGCATGAAGTTTGTTTTTGCAAAGGTTGTGCAAACTTGATATAACAAACTTGCTTAAGGTTTGTTTTGTCATACTACCTACAATTTTGTTACGACAAACTTGCCCTACATGTGCTACGGCAGTAATAATAATTTTCCTAGGTTAAAATTTCCAAAATGTTAAAGGTTTCATTTTGGAAATTTTAACCTAGGAAAATTATTATTACTGCCGTAGCACATGTAGGGCAAGTTTGTCGTAACAAAATTGTATTAGAATTAGAATTGTAGATTTTAATGAAACCTGACGATTTGGGTACTAGTATGTGGTCAAATAGACATCCTGCGACCACAGATTAATCTTCACATAAAATATTACGTGAATAAAAATACACAATTTTTTTACCATGACTATTTATTTTTTAAATCGGTCAATAATTTCTAATTATAATGAATTGACATAATGTATGTGGTAAAAATATGACATTAAAATATACATAGCTTCAAAAAGGCCGGCGCCGACTGACGGCACGGCATGTTTCGGTAGCCCGAAGGACGCTTCGGCATGACGCGGCATGGCGCGACGTGCCGCGGCATACCGAGGCGTCCAAATGACTGGCATTTAGTATCAATAGCACTTCTTGCTGAAGATGAAGGACGACAAATACAAACTGATAGGTCGAAGAGAAAACAATTCTGGATACATTATTTATGGATAACAAGATTTACTACGTCGTGGCACACTGCAGGACGCCGTGGCATACCGTGGCGTCCCGAAGTATGCCGCGACGTCCCGCGGTATGCCATGACGTGCCATGGCGGGCCGCGGTACGATTGTATCGAAATAAAGTAATATAATTTCTAAACTCATAGATATAAGAATAAAAATGACTTGATCAATGAATTCTAAACTCATAGAAATAAGAATAAAAATGACTTGATCAGTAATAAAATCGTTTGCCATGCCGCGACGTCAGTGCGCGCCGGCCTTAAGACGTATTCCCAGGGGCCATCGAAAATGCCACAACATAGTATACTTACTTTGTCTTTATCGTAATAAAAAAATCACAAACTTAAATTTAAAGTGTTTCTTAAAACTGTACAAAACACATTTGTATGGAACATTTTAGCTGAACTAATCAGCTAAAATGTTCCATACAAATGTGTGTTTTGTACATTCTCACTGGACCAAAAGTACTGTGTTACAGTTACCTATAGCCTTTCAACTATTTTTTTTCTTCACCAGTAAAAATTTAAGTTACTGGACATATTACAAACAAAACACAAATCTCTCAGGTTTGATATGATATCTAAATCACAGAAATATTTGTACTAAACAGGATATACAGGGTTATTTGTAAAACACCGTTAACCTCTTAGGGGGTGGTTATATTCATCATTATGAACAACTTTTGTTCTGGAACTTTTGCGAAATCGCGAAAAAAAATTTCAGCTGTTCCATACATTTTGTCGGGGTCAAAGTTCAACTTTGTATGAAACAGCTGATATTTTATCGCGATTTCGCAGAAGTTCTAGAACAAAAGTTGTTCATAACGATGAAATATATAACCACCCCTTAAGAGGATAACGATGTTTTACAAATAGCCCTGTATAGACTATATCTAGCTAACAACATTCATCATCATCAGCCTAGAGTAGGTTTTCCAGTCTACCTAATTTTAGTCTTTCTGGTCTATAGAAAATAACAAATGTAATATTTTTTAAAGAAAAACATCACACACAAAATTCACTATTTAAAATCATTGTCTAAAACTATTCATTACATTTAGATTATACCAGCTAGCTTCAGATTCCCATGCTTTAGTTTGTCTAGCAGCCCTGAAACAAATAAAAGAAATTGTTATAAACTCTTAAATTGTTATTAACTCTTATTGTACGAACAGGATTCAACTGCTATTAAAATGGGTAAAAACATGTTAAATTAACAATCTAGCAATGAAACCTAAAACTATGTAGTCATGTACACATGGTGCATGGACATGGAAAGTCATAGGACTCAATTTGATATGTGATTCAAATTAAAAAATCCATGCCCACCTAGAATAATAGAAAATAATGTTTATTATATTTCAGAACCTTACCTCTTTCTTATTCTAACTTTTGCTTGATTCAGCCAGTCACTAATAATTTCCTTAAGATGTTCATCCGTTACATCATTATAGATTTTTTTGCAGATTTCTGAAAAAAGAAAAATAATAAATTAATCATAACCATTCAGTTTAACAGGTAAGTAGGTAATACAAAGAAAAGGGGTGACCCCTACAGCTGGGTTATTTTATTTTCATTGCGAGGTTGTAAGGTACTGGCCCAGTATGGGATCAGACAATGTTTTATATGCTTATTATCTCACAATATGGTTTTTTATAAAGTCATACAATCATGATGTTTGAATTTATAAATGATAAATACTTACGAAAGATTATTTTACATGTTTCTGTTGACAGAAATGATTTTTGTTTGAATTTTTCATTTGTTTTCCTGCTAATGAATAGAATTCTGCTACTTCATCAAGTAATATTCGTCTAAGAATGTTTGTAGTAAGGCTACGAGCCAATCCCAGCCAAGAATTTTATCTGAAATGTGATAAATCATGAACTTAATTAAGAAAAAAATATATATATATTAAATAAAGAAGAAAGCGGAAGTCAGCACTGTTTTTAATTGCTCACACTCTGTCAGTAGTTAATTGTTTATTCGAGAACATTATTTATAATTTTGTCAACTAAGCTTTGTGTTCTTACTAGAATGTTTGTGCAAGCCCAAAGAAAGTAATTAAATTGCCTTATAAACTTACAAGAGACTGTTTGTTGTGGCTATTCTTCAACTGCTCATTCAAATTACAAAAACTTGTGTCATCCTTTACTGGAAGTTTCGCCATAAAGTCAGGAACTGTAAAAGTATCTTCTCGATGTTTTATTTGTGGTAAAGATGCCCGTGCTAATAGTAAGTCCAATTTTCTATTAACTTCATTCATCTGTACAAATAAGTCTGTGACCACCTGGATAAGATGGCTTTGTTGTATTGAAAACGGCTTGCTAAGAAGACTGTCTGTAATAAAAAGCAAGTTACATCGGAATGGCCCATGTAAAAGAAAATTTTAAAAAAATTAGTTAATATCTTTACCAGAAGGACAATTTATTGTAGGATTTGTGCCAGTATTGGTGCTGTTTGTTACATGAGCAATTTCAATAGCATCTTCAACTTCAGCAGTAACTAAGGTGTTTCTTGTAAAAGTATATTTAGGAGCTTTGTTTCTTAAATTTGGCTGAGATTTGCTTTGAATACCACCTGTAATAAGAAAAAATGAGACCCGTATTATAGAATGATACTCAACCGGAGATCTCTGCTGAGGCATAGTTGGAAAGGGATGTACGTATCTGTTCAATTTATTTGCATCCCTTTTTAACTGTACTTCAGAAGAGATCTTGACTTGAGTGTAGTCCTATAATACAGGTCTAAGTCTCTACAGCTGTTATTAAGTATTATCATAAAAAATAAGCTAAGAACTTTACCAGGTGTATGATTTACTACATTATTTGGAACCATCTTGACTGTGCTGTTTCTTGCAACCACTTCTGTCAAGTTTTCATTACACTCGTTTTTCTTGTGCCTGTTGACCGACGTTTAGGAGGAATGGGGTATGGAACACTTGGCTGAGTTGTTTTTGGTTTTCGTAGTGGGATAATCATCCGGAGAATCTGAATCTTCAGGCAAATACACTCTCTTCATCTTTCTTTTTCGTATGAGGACTTTATCATCAGAGTATAAATTGGAGATTTCTTCTGCTTTTTTCAAGTGTAGAAGTGCTTCATTATAAGTTTCTGAAATTATAATGCATTTCTTTAACTAGTTTAAAGAAAATAAATAAATTTGGAAGAAGTAGTGAAACCCATAAGTTTATATAATTCTTAAATATCTTATGTAGAAAAATAAAGTCTGTTTTTCATCTCCTCTGTGCATACATTCGGGTAGTAGCAAGTATTGCCATGTGTTACAGCTACCTAGAGCCTTAACATCTAATATTTATATCTGTACTTTTTTCTGAGTTAAATTTATTTGACAACTTAAAAATACTTATTCATCAAAGATATAATAGCTTAAATAAAGATATATCTGTAGTTATGTATATTGTGACATCTTCACCACTAAAAATTAAGTTACTAAACATATTACAAACAAGAAAACAAAACAAATCTCTCAGATAAGATATATCTAAATCACATAAATATTTGTTCTTAACAAACTATATCTAGCTAACAACATTAATCATCAGCCTGGAGGGCTTTCTAGTCTATCCAGATTTGACAGAGTATTAGCTTTTAGAACCTTATTCATAGTAATACTGACAGTTAGCACTCACAACATAACAATATTTAAATATTCGGACTGACCACTCATATTCTTAAATCTATTTCACATATAAATGCAATTATATTTCAGAACCTTACCTTCTTCTTATTCTAACTTTTGCTTGATTCAGCCAGTCACTAATAATTTCCTTAAGATGTTCATCCATTACATCATCATAGACTTTTTTGCAGATTTCTGAAAAAAGAAAAATAATCATTATAAATTAATCATATGTAACCATTCAGTTTAACATAGTTTTATTTTCATTGCGAGGTTGTAAGGCACTGGCCCAGTATGGGAACAGACAATGCTTTATATGCTTATTATCTCACAATTTGGTTTTTTATAAAGTCATACAATATAAAAATACTTACGAAAGATTATTTTACATGTTTCTATTGTCAGAAATGACTTTTTGTTTTAACTTTTCATTAGTTTTCCTGTCAATGAATATAATTCTGCTACTTCATCAAGCAATATTCGTCTAAGAATGTTCGTAGTAAGGCTACGAGCATTTCTGCCACCAATCCCAGCCAAGAATTTCACCTAAAATGTGATAAGAATTAACTTTATTAAGAAAAATATTATAATAATATATATATTACATAACTTAGTAATTTATGAAAAGAAAGTGGAAGTCAGCACTGTTTTTAATTGCTCACACTCTGTCAGCAGTTAATTGGTTTTCAGCCCAGTTAAAATTTTTTGATACGATTTTGACAGCCCCTGCGTCTTAGATGTGATGGCGTCGAAAAAATTGCGTTGTACAAAATATATTATGTAATAACTCTACAACCAAACCATATTTTTAATTCAATAACCTATATTGTAATCATTATTAAATTTTCTTTCTGTCAGGCATCAAAATAAAGTGTTTAGTCAAATATTTATATTGTTTTTACAGATTCAAACTTCACAACAATGACAAATCACTTCGCAATCAGTCTCATAATAACAAACTTTTTCGTGCCATATTACGATGTATTTCATTCAACCAGTTACATAAAAACACTTCTAATAAGCTAAAGAACAGTTTTCTAATAAGAAACACTACTTACTTACGTAAAATACACAAAAAAACACTAACACAAACAAATCACGGAACTGCGCGTGAAGCGTGCGCGATGCAAATTTATCGACTGTCAAAGCTAAACTGTGGATGCACAGATTATACAATATTTTATGCTCAGAATGTAGAAAATTTATCAAAGAACGGAACGCACTAACATTGTTCATACAAAAGTCGTCTCTAATGGTGTTAACACACGCTCGAACTTGGTCCGAACAGACCACGGATTTGCTCCGCCTCCAGACCAAATCTGCCCCGCCTCCAGACCAAATCTGCCCGTCTGTAGAGTAGTCCGGCGAACATAATTATTATTAATTGAGTCCGCCTCGGTCCGCTAGTTTGCAGATCGGTCGGATCGGATATGGCTTACGTGAAGCAACTGTCCGATCCGGTCGTCTGTAGCGAGAGCGGATTTGGTCCGCCGGACCAACGGGTTTTGTCCGCCGGACAAGTTCGAGCGTGTGTTACGGCTATAACGGTCGCGACAGAAGGGTATCTGGACAAGGAAAATCCATTCAAGTGTGCACACTATAAATGTGTGAATTTAAGGTATTTTCTTGAATGTAAGTGAGCGACCGCCGGCGGTTTCTTGAGTTTTAAGCGCAAAAATTTTGGCGAGACAGCCGGCTGTTTTTCCGGCATAATTGAGTTGTTAGTTGTATTGAAAACGGCTTACTCAAAATAACACAGTACACACATTCCAAACTAAATTGAAGCAAATATTATTACAACGACAAACATTATCATAGGTATTGTACAGTGAAGCGATAACTTACATATTTTATTCGATATTAAACACGTGTAGTATATGACATTTTCATCATCTGAAGTACACTATGTAAGCAGAATGTATCTTATAAATTCGTTTTTAATATTAGCACAATGATAACAATAAAATTACAACTTTTAGCAATGGCCAAAGAGTAAAATATATACAGTACTCGCCAATCTTTATGGCCGCTCTGAATGTAGCCATCGGTACGAACTTGCGCATGGTACAGTCGGGTGGACATGTCATAACCAAGAAAATATATTTGTAATTATTGAAAATTAAAATCTTCAGTTACGTTGTTAGATTAGCTATATTATATTGTTTAATTACATATTCAATCAAATTCGAGTAATGTAAATTCAGTTAGGTGAAGGGACTTTTAAGCCTAGACTTCTTTCCTTCGTCATAAACGTTACTACATCATACACTATTTTCCGTGTTTGGCGACGTAAAACATTAAAACGACCGCAAGGCATGATCAATGACAATGGTAACTATATCAGTACAAATAACAACAAGAAACAACGATAGCAACGAGAAACAATATAGAAGTAACACTACGAAACTATTTTAAACGCGACGATACTATCAGAGCTCAGCGATTATGTGAGTCGTGTATGAACGTAGCACACTCACACTAACGCGCGGGAGGCGAGGACGCTAGCGGGTGGAAGACAGCGCGCGCGGGTGTGCCCTGCCTCCACGCACCGCGTACGTCCCGCTGATACCTGATTTTGTGTTCTGCGCAGCGCAATGCGGCTAGGTTCAGAGCGGCCATAAAGTTTGGCGAGTACTGTACTACGGAAAGCAATGGCCGACCGAACACAAACACACCACACCCACACCCACACCCATCTGTCAAGTGTGACAAGACGTGATTGTAAAGCGTTTGGAAATGCATAAAAATGTTATCTATTTATAGTGATAGGTATCTGAGCATGAAAAAAATTTTATTCTGTACTGTTTTTATTATGATTATTTAATGTATGTATGTATATTTATTTATTTGATAGTTATATATTAATTCATAATGTATGTACTATTTATAATTAATTATAACTAGTTTTAAGAGATTGTATGTATGTAAGTTAAGTAGGTCCTGCGGGAAGATCAGTGTTGCAGTCTCACCTGATTCTGCAACTTATACTGATGCAGATCCCTTATTTGCTATCCAAATACTGC
The DNA here is from genome assembly GCA_944739405.2 of Euclidia mi. NCBI lineage: Eukaryota > Metazoa > Arthropoda > Insecta > Lepidoptera > Erebidae > Euclidia > Euclidia mi. The sequence goes on along the minus strand of OX123210.2, from coordinate 17,555,311 downwards.
TTTTCTTTTTTCCATTTCTCACTATATTGTTGTCACTACTGCATTGGAGTTGCAAATAAAAAACAATTTCATTTCATTTCAAGAATACTGCCTGTAATAAAAAGCAAGTTACATCTGAATGGCCCATGTAAAAGAAAATACAAAAAAAAATCGTTAAAATCTTTACCAGAAGGACAATTAGTGGGATAATCATCCGGAGAATCTGAATCTTTAGGCAAATATACTATCCTAAACTTTCTTTTTTGTATGAGGACTTTATCATCAGTCTTAATTGGAGATTTCTTCTGCTTTTTTCAAGCGGAGAAGTGCCTCATTATAAGTTTCTGAAATTATAATGCATTTTTTAACTGGTTTAAAAAAATTAATTAAGTTTGAAAGAAGTACATAGTGAAACCAAATAAAAAGTTTATATAATTCTTAAATAACTTATACAGAAAAATAAAGGACATACCATATCTTTTAAGAACTTTTATTTGGTGTTGTGACCATGATTCGTCGGGGTCCCTCCTATTCCTTAAAAAATTGTTTACGATCTCCTCTGTGCGTACATTCAACAGGAATCTAGGTTATCATTTTCAAATTCATTCTTAATATTAGGCCATAGGTACAGTTTCTTCATGACAAAATGAAATTCCTTGTTTAGAATGAATACTACCAGCATTGATATTTGTATGAGTGAGAACCATTTCTCTCTTAATTCTTTTTAGTCTTCCTTGTTTGGACATTAGTAAAAAGGGTATTCAAGCCATGTTTACTCCTTCCTGAAGAAAATAAATTAAAAACCTACATAAATATTACTAAAAACTGTAGCTATGACATGATTGCATTCAGAAATGTTAGAAAATCATTAAAAACAATATAATTCTTTGTTTTGGACTTAGAAAATTTTTGATGAAAAGTCTCAAAAGTCAACATATTTAATTTTTTTGTTTGAATTGTATATAACGACTAATACTAAAGGCTTTTTGCTCTTGAAATTTTTTTTCTCCGATCAAGGGTTAGCCGTCAAAATCGTCTTGAAGAAGATCGGCGCGTTACTATTGGTAGCGTTCGACACTTAAAAAATTTTGAAGAACAATTTCGAAATCTATTGATATGTGATTTTTTTGCTATTATTGTATAGAACAACTAAAAATAAAAGCTTTTTTGTCCTGATGTTTTTTTCCTGCGACCAAGGATTCAGCCTCAAATCATAGTCGTCTGTCGTCGCTTACTAAGTACTAAGTAGGACTAGGTACCAAGTAGATAGGACAGCGATGTCTTTTAAGTTAAGTTGACGGAGCCCTGCGACGCACCGGGCACCTATTTTTGGATACAGGGTCACAAGGAAACCTAACATAACCTAATAAGTTGACGAAATAACTGACGCCGACCTTCATATCGTATATTACGATCGGCTGATTTATGAATCTCGTCCACTCGGGAAACTTAATAGGTTGTGTTAGGTCCCTTGTGACCCTGAAGTTCAGTTCATTGTTTTGGCTTACTTAGCGCCACTTAGCGCTATATAGCCTAAATCGTGTTAATGAAATATGAAGAAAAGACAGAGTGGCAATAATTGAATTGAATTTTAGACTAAAATAATAGGTACCCATGTGTGCAATATCACTAAGACAGTAATGTTTTGAGGTTAACCAACTAGATACATCATCTAAAACGCTGTGAGGCTGTAAATAACATTAAACATCGACGACGATGTATGTGAATACAGCTAGAAGCTACAATAATATAAAAGAGACTTACGTCAATTCCGCCAAAACAAAAAGGATAATTCACAAGCACAAACTGATCGGGTGTAAGTTGAACTTTGCACAGCCAGTAGCCACACAGCACAGCCACAGATTTGCTAATCAATCACAGAGTACCTTTGTATATAGTTGCTAATTACGAACTAAAATTATTAATTAGATATACTAGTAAGAAGCTTCAGCAGAAGAAAATTATTTTAACAACAAGCAAACGGTCACTCAACAGTCAACCAAAATCCGAGCCGAAGTTAACCGAACTTTACCGAACGGATCAAGCAAATAGGTGGCGCGAGTCTCGCGCGCGCGTCATAGTAGCGGTGAAGTTTGCATCAAGCTTGCCTCAAACTTGAAGTATCATATTTGTCATAACAATATTTGAGCAATATTATCGCAAACTTGCCTCGTCATATTTGACGCGGCAAGTAAGAATCAAAGAAAAAACAAACTTGCCGCAAGTTTGTCTGCTATCTGGGATGTAACCCTACCGAGTTTACCCTAGGCGGCCGGTTGGCGTAGCGGGAGGGTAAGCGACGGCTACGTCAAAGGTGTTCGATTCCCGCTCAAGTCAAACATTTGTGTGCATGAATATGGATATTTGTCTTGATCTGGGTGTTTCTATGTATAACATATAAGTATGTATTTAGAAAAAAAAGTATAACTATAGGTATGTACCTATGTTTATCCATTATCTAGTACCCATAGTAGGGTCATTTCGCCTGTTCGCATCCATTTAGTGCAGTTGACAAAGGACAAAGGGCGGTTTTGGGCGGTCGGCGGCCATCAATAAATTTAATATCAAATGAAAGTACTAATAATTAGGAACATCTTTTACTATGGGCGTTACGCTGTATTCCATTTAGGAAAAGAATTATTTGAATGTCAATATAACCTAATTGTAAAGATAAAAGTTTTGTGACACGGTAACACATCATCAATATACCTAATTATATAATAAAGTATCGCACGTGATCTTTCGTGTGAAGATAGCTCGGCGTTATAAGGCTGAGCACCTAGTACAGGGCGTGTAAAATATTGAAGTGTACCGAGAGCAACAAATAAGACGTCTTAGCGAATATATTGAAGAGGAAGAAGTGTGGTTGTTACCCGTTCGAATATAGTCAAGGCACGTAAGACCTAGGACTTATTTATCATCGTCCTAGCGTTATCCCGGTTGCATCCGAGACTTACGCCTTGAAGCTCGACGTCCGCTTACTAGTCCAAACAGACATGACAGAATTTCGGCTTTTCCACAGAAGGATCACTGCCGTCTGACCTCCGTAACCCAAAGGTATAGCGATATTTCCATAGCTTAGACCAGTATCAGTTTATTTGAGGCAACCGTATTGACTTTCAAAGATCTTCATTAAAGCCAAGACCGACGGTATATTCTGCTCTCCGAGGCATGGGGCAAGCGATAATTAACTATTTAATACGTAAGTAAGATCTGGGACTTATTATTCATAGATTATTCCGAGTTATAGGCGCACGGTCAAATGCTGCGCACATAATTATTATGTGCGTATATACTTATATGGCTGGGTAAGAAATCAACCCGAAGAGTTGCGATTAGCAGCAGCAGAATTAACTGGGATTAAAGAGGATGAATGAGAGGAACTAGGCTACACAAGGCTTAAAATCATACTTAATTCTTTTTTTAAACCATTATGTTCTTTCATAACTTTATCTACATACAATAATTAATTATGCATTATAATAGCTTATTATATATTGATGATATTATGTTAGTTATATACAGGGTGTAACAAGACCCTTAACGAAAACTTAAATCCTATGTTGTACCAATCAGTACGAACATTTTTTACTTGGGCACTATACCTGGGAAATTACTGGTTCAGTAGATATTGAGGCTCAAAGTTAGTATGGAATTTTTCTAATTAGGTACAAAATCGATGCATTAACCCCCTCATATTTTCTTTAGATGCCCATTATAACCCCATGAATATGTAGGTATTTCGAGAATTGCACGCGCGCGCTTTTAATTGCAGTTAAAAAAATGTGAAAACTCAAAAAAAGATCGTTTCCCAGCTATTATTTTTAAGAAACTATAAACTCAAGTGTCCCGCTCCCCCTCTGCCGGCTAAACTATTAATTTGGAAGAGGTGAAAAAAAATCACAAATGTAGTACATATAACGAATTTAAAAGGAAAACTAGACTAAGTAGACATCACTAGTTTATGAGTAATTGTCGGTTAACTGTTGAACGGTTGAGCCGTGTGGTTGACGGCATAGAATACAAGTGTCACCACCCCCTATCTTCCCGTGGGTTTCGCAAGAGGCGACTAAGGGATAACACGATGCAAATACCATCTTTGCGTAGAGACGGAACCACCCCATATCATCCATCATTTTGCGTAGAGACGGAAAACTCGACATCAAACCCTAAACGACTGCCTCGTTGGTCATGCGGCATAAATGTGCGCGTGGGATCGGGAGGTCCCGGGTTCAATTCCTGGGTCGGGCAGTGTTATTGGGTTTTTCTGTCACGAAATTCTCAGTAGCAGCACGGAGTCTGGAAATGTGCCCGGTACGGCAATAGGCTCGCCCCTTATTACGTGGGACTAATGTATATCTGGTGAAAAGTGGGTTTAGAAATGCACCTCTGCCTACCCCTTCGGGGATAAAAGGCGTGGCGATATGTATGTATGTATGTATGTCGGTTAACTTATAAATACCAATTTCTGTGAGTTTACATTGGGAGCGCTGGCTTAATCTTAAAGATACCCATTTTTAGGCCCATGTGAAACAGAAGTTATTATCAATAATGGCCATTATGGGCAACTACGGATCCCAACATAGCGCGTGGCCCTACACGCACTTGGCCGGTTAATTTTTATTTATATCCCGCGCATCTGCACTCTTTTGTTTGTTCAACCGAGATTAACTATTTTTTTTAAACAGGATTAGTTGGGCGCACGGAACGTTTTGTCTATTTGTGCGTGTCTCTTATACATAGAGATATAAAGGATAGAGTGGCAGAACAGTACCTAACTCAATACTGTGTCGTGTCCGCCGGTGGGAGAGAGAACGCAACATTATTAAAGACCCCTGCATCTCTCTCTAACAATGCATGCACAATATCAACATTACGCAGTGGCGTGCCACCTGTAACTATTATTTAAATCAGTTTATTAGTAATCAATAGTTTAAAAATATATAAACATTTTTGTCACTTCAAACTATCTTCGTGTATCAATAAAAACAACTTTTAAACTATTGATTACTAATAAACTGATTTAAATAATAGTTACAGGTAGCACGCCACTGCGTTATGTTGATGTTGTGCATGTATTGTTAGAGAGAGATGCAGGGGGCCTTTAATGTTGCGTTCTCTCTCCCACCGGTGGACACGAATAGGCCCCACTCTGCCACTCTATTCTTAATATCTCTATGCTCTTATACGTTGAGGTATTGGCGGTACTGACTTTTCATTTTATTAGTGTGTTAGTATACTTATTTTCGAGCATTTTTAAAGGGAGGTCCGTAAATGGACGCGAATTGGGCGATGGACGCGAACAGGCGAAATGACCCTACAAGCTCAAAGCTCTGCTTAGTTACTCAAAGACTATTAAGCATACTTTTATTGAATTGTTTTATTTTTTTGTTTTCTGCTATTTTGTTAACTGTAAAATAACTAGGTACATTTAAAATAGTTTTACTACATACATTATTATTGTCAGTGCTATGCATACCGTAATTGTCATATTATATCAGATACAATGCCTTTTAAGTGTTTACCTTAACTGTATAAATATATATATGATGTGGTTGTGCTAATAAATAAATAAATAAATTAATTAATTTGGGACTAGATGGTGTTGTGTGAATGTGGTAGAATATTATATTATACTATAGGACGCCAGCAGCTACGCCTGCATTTTTTTTTAATTTACCCGTTTTGGCCGACCCCGTGGGAATTTCGGGAAATCCCTTCTTAGTGCACCCTGGCATGTATGTACCTTGGGGACCTACGGTCCCCAAGGAACATACATGCCAAATTTCAGCTTCCTGCGCCCAATAGTTTCGGCTGTAGCGTGTCTGTCAGTCAGTCAGTAACGCAAGGATTTTATATATTAAGAAGATAATTATAGTTTGGGCTCGATTGAATTTTCTTGAGAAACACTTTACACCTAGTTGATAATAATTATGATACTACGATACTACCTATAGCGGTACCGGGTTCGATTCTAGGTATAGTTGCTTTTTGCATTTTCTCATGCAAAGTACCTACCTAGTTAATAAATAATATGGTCTCACTCATGGTATGAGTTCGTGCGTGCGTCCTTGAGGCATACATAGAACTAGTTCGTAGATGTTTGTTTACGTATTGTTACTAAATAAGTGTATCTACCTATAAAACCCGTAACGTACCCATCCCATGTAAATAGGTAATTTTATTTTGGTTTAAGCGTCATCTAGTGAAAATTCAATGTAAACCGTTGTACATTACCTTTCGTGTTTTTACTACGCCATCTATTAGTACACGTTCAAAAGTGATAAAATATGCACGTAAAATGAAATAGATAAATTAGCTTATTATGAGCAATATTACTAATTCTAAAAAATACTTAAACAATTTCAATGGCCGTTAATGAAAAAATAATGATATTTTTATGACTTGTCTGGCTGTAATTAACGTCGCGTGCTATTTGATCAGCGCCCTCTGGATATAGCTCGCGATTTGAGCTTTTTCCGAGGCACATTTTTTGTTCGACTTTGGCAGTCTATATTCTTACTCGTCTCTGATTATATTATATAATTATAATCAAATAATGTATGATATTAATAATTAATGATGATAGTTTATTTCATTGCTTGATTGTTTTATGAGTATTTAATAAAAATAATGAAACGATATTTAGTTTTATTTCTACAATTTAGCACAATTTAAACACCCATTGTTTTATACGAGTATATAAGGCAGCGGTCGACAGCGATGAGCACGCATTCCATTCTCATTAGGTCACAAAGTTGAATCGATTACATATCAACATGACATCTTAGTGATTAGATCATATAACGAATACTTACTTGAACGAATAAGCATTGCCTTATTGTGAATAAGTATTTTTCTGAATGATTAAAAAAATTATTGAGTAAGTAATTATAATAATTTATGAGATTACTTATAATATTAATTGACTAATAACCCAGTTCACATCAAGTGTGATTCGAAATGTGAAAAGAAAGAAGACTAGAATAGCTGAATGATTGAATTGGTGAGAAAAAAATAGTCTTATAATTCAAGTGTGGAATTGGGGTTTCTGGATCTGTGATCCAGAAACCCCAATTCTACACTACTTTCGTGAAGAGAATAATCGAGTTTTAGTGATACAAGTCATTGTCGCGGTTATTTCAATACATTCTGCCATTACACCATTTAATTTCTTATATCCACGATGAAATAATGACTGTCTACGAGCATTAGTGGAATATCGTAATCATTGTGTTTATAATCGATTTTAAACTTTCGCGATTTGTATACATCATACAATTTTATTAAGACGGGTGTTGTGTGTCGACGTACCGACAGTTCGGATAAAAATCAAAATAAAAAACAAGTGAGGGTAGCTGCCGAAACCCGCGCTTCACAAGGACGGCGCTGAGATGACATCAGTCCTGCCGCGACCAAGGCTGTTGTAAGACGGCTGAAACGTCAGTAAAAACATACGTATTTATACCTTAAATTAATTAAATATCGCGAATAAGACCCGTCTTAATAAAATTGTATGACATTCTGTTTATGAGCTGCCTTCACTGATTCGTCGTATTGTCGTATGATGACCACAGATCTAGGATTTAGATAGATTATTATAAATCATTAGTTTCAATGATTTCCAATGTGGTACAATTTTCCCATGTCAGTGACATTCTTCCCAGGCACGATAATAGCCGTTCAGTAGACGCCAAGAGTGCGACTGCCTGCGTTTCACTGAGTCAAGATCGTGTAAATTGCTCATTTCTTTTCAACATCAACATTGGTTTTCACAACATCAGTTTTCAGAAGAAGTGCTACTACCAGCTAAATGAAGTGGTGTATCCTGTGACGCCATAGAATATTGTGTATTAAATATGACTAGAATAAGATTCGAAGTTGATTCAAATTTGTGGGGATGTACCTCTTGTCCCTCGGCCACCGTTTTGGAAAGAGTACAGATGCAGATCGATTTTCTTGATTATCTGGTAAACTATTGGCCGCAAAAAGAATATGTGAACGAGATTTTTGTATCAAATGAAATTCTCTATAACTTTAGTCATAAAACTTTTATTATAATTTAATATTAAAAATATATCTTTAGATAGATAATGATCTATAGAGGTCCTATGCACCCATGGATACTTATCAATTGGTGCATACCATACGTGCCATGTTCCAAATACCTACTTATTTGGAATACAACACGCGCGCATTCTTAATTGCGGCTTTAAAGATGTGTCTACCTAAAGAAAAATCCCTTCGATCTATGTCAATGCAATTTTCAAAAAAAAAAAGTACCGCAGCATTCAGGTATGTTTCTTTTGTTTCCGATTGTTCAACAGGCTTATGGATAACCTTCTAAAATATTTTTGATATGACTGGAATCAATGCTATATATAGGTCTGTAACGAGTCATACTATGTTTATCATGTTTCTTAAAGAGCCGTTTTATTATGGTCCTTTTTAATTCCATGGGAACTACTCCCTGCATAATACCGAAAATTATGTGGGTCATTGGATTTGATATTTTATTAGACACGGTTTTCAGTATCCTAGTTGATACACCATCGTGTCCAGTACTGTTTGTAGACCTTAGTTCAATATGTGTGTATGTGTATTTTCCGGTTAAAATAATAATATGTGCCACTATTGTCAGGTGAGGGTGCATTCATCATAAAATACTACTTGTATATAAATTATATAAAGTCTGGCAATAACAGTTTTCTACACGAGTATACGTGCGCGGTAATTCGCAAAGGCTAGCTTCAGACTGTTCAGACCCACCATGATTCGTCGGCCGTAGTCAAGCCGTAGTGTACCTACTTGGGAAGTTGTTGCTGTCAGTTTCACGTCTATGTCAAACATTTCTGAAATGTTATAGGTATTTCATTATGTTCAATCAATTTCAGACGGAATAGATTTAAGACAAAGGTAACTTCTTGCGAAGCAGAACAGTGAGACGCAAAAGCTTCTACATTTTGCATTTCCTATGTCTATTTCATCATCGATTGATTTGACCTCCCGAGCGTCGTACGAACACCCGAAACCGAATTAACTTAGTGATCAAAAAGTGTTAGCACGTGCGTTGTGTTTACGGTCTTTTGCTAATTCCAACACAGCCGCCAACAGTAATTGGATTTCAGGCGACTGTATTTCGTAGATCTTGGTGACTATCAGCAGCTTCGTGAACTGCATTAATGGATACATTTTTACGCGACTTAAAGTCTGCCTCCATAAATAAAATAAAAAGTCGAGTCACATTCGTTTAAAATTTCGGAGAATTGATACTTCTCACTGATTGAAGATCAATATTTATGTACCTAAGTGACATTTTTTCAAATATTCAAGTACAGCATTTGATTTTTCTTCACTCTTGGATCACGTGATTTTACGATTAATCTGATTTTTCACTATAGAAACATCATTTTTTTGAGTTTTCTATATTTTAATGACTAAGATTTCCTGGGTAACATTGTCGTTAAGTAGGTTTGTTATACTCATTCACAATACGGCAAAGTCAGTGAAAAAGACTACCGAGCAAATTTTTTATATACCAGGGTTGCCTGGGGAACAGAAGCTTGTTTGTCGAAAGGTTCAATACATCCATGAGAAGGACCTAGGTTCTTGATAAGTTGAAGACGTTTTACCGACTAACGGTTCTCCGAAAGATAAATTGTTGGGGATTCTGTTTATACCCATGTTTTTAATACTTAACAAGTTTGGAGGATTCAGGAAGTTTCGTATTTCATGTATTTATTTGTACTGTAAAGGCCTAATTTGCTAAGAAAATTCAACATCCTTCAATGGCTATATAATCTGCTTCTTCTTTCGTGTCAATGACGAGTCTCAAGTTGCAATGTATCAAATCTTGTTCACCCAGTACGCAGCCACCCTTACTGCATTTTCGGAGACGTCCAGTACGTCTTTAAGGGAACATGTGTCTGCACAGTTAGGGCACGATAGTAGGTGGAGCATTGACTGTATGCTAGAGCCACACTCACACAGGGCAAATATAATGGCTATATATATAGAAAGTAACTTATGTCTTAAAATTAAAATAAGTATGATGATGTACACAAGAAGCGGAAATTAAAATTTATAATTACTACGGCTTGAATATTGTAATCGATCGTTCCCTGTATTATTTAAAAATAATCACTTTGTAATGTATTTAAGCCGTGGCTATTACAGCTTATTAATAACAATGAAATTCGTGCTAACGGACAATCTCAGCGTGTAGGAACTTCAATACCACCAACGTCTTCGGGTACCCATTTGACACCTACATCTGAAAGTTCCAACAGTGGCACCAACCGCGATACTCAACCGCTAACTTTCGGCCCAGGTGTTTTCTACGCGATGGTGGCCACGAAAAGTGCGAAGAGCGTCGGTACTGGTATCGTAGAAGATAATAGCTATACTTGGAAAGAAGTGAGTCATAAGAAAAATCCCAAGAAAAGGGGCGGAAATACGTCAATCGTGAGTATAAAAGCAGTAGAACGTAAGAAGTATTTACACGTCTGGCGATTTGACAAATTTACTACGGAGGATAATTTAAAGGAATATATTGAAACTGTATTAGGAAAGGATTGTGTAGGTAATTGACATACAAAAGTTAAAACCTAAGACTGAACGAAAGTACGCTTCATTTAAAATTGGCGTTTCTGAAAACAATTTTAATATACTATGTAATCCAGATATATGGCCATTAAATATTGAATTTAGTGAATGGATTTGGTTTCGTCGCACAGACGACCCAACTAAACAACAAAACCAGTGATACTGTCAATATTTTATATCAAAATGTGAGGGGTCTCCGTACCAAGACTGCACAATTCCTATCTTTACTGGCATCATCTGAGTGTGATATATTTGCGATAACAGAAACTGGCCTTAATGAGTCCATTCAAAACGCTGAATTTGTGTTACCCGAATATCGAGTACTACGATGTGATCGGACCGACGGGCGTAAGCATGGCGGCGTTCTTTTAGTGGCCACACCGCGGTTTGACATGCGACGAGTGATGATCCCTGGTAATATTAATTTAGATAATCATAAATTCGAGTTAATTTGTGCTGCTATCTATATGCAAAACCGGTTCTTATTCACTTGTTGTACAGTGTATATTCCACCACAAACAGACGAAAGTGAATACATGGTAATGTTTGATTTGTTAGAACAATTATGTGCTAAATATGCTAAGAATTTTATTATATTAGGAGATTTTAATTTGTTTTCATGTAATATTAATGTGTGTAATTACTATGAATATTTTGTGGCCTTTGGTGAATTCGCTCAGTTTAATGAGGTCCCAAACTGTACGGGTAGACAGCTTGACCTAGTAGGTACTGTGCGCGCGCGACGACGTGCGCGTGTGCGCCGCGGACGAGGGACTGGAGCCCGTGGACGCGTATCACCCGCCGCTCGCGATCGCCGTCGCCGCCAGGTCGCGCGCCGCTCCCGCCGCGGACTCGGCATGTCCGCGCACTAGTCCAACCACGGTACCATATAAACGATGAAATTTTCGTAAAGCAGACTTTAATAGATTATATTATTTGATAAACTCATTGGATTGGGCACAGATTTTTAGAATAGACGATCCCGATTTAGCATTAAATTATTATTATGATAAATTAAATGAAGCTTTTGATGCTTGTATACCACTTAAAAAATATAAAAATGTGACTACCAAATATGTATATCCACAATGGTATACTCCAGAGCTTATTCGAGATATTAAAATTAAACATAGTATAATAATAATAAAATGGGATAATAATAATAATAATATTCTACCACATTCACACAACACCATCTAGTCCCAAACTAAGCAGAGCTTGTACTATGGGTACTAGATAATGGATAAACATACATACCTATATACATTTTTTTTTAAATACATACATATTATACATAGAAACACCCAGACCAAGACAAACATCCATGTTCACGCACACAAATGTTTGACTTGAGCGGGAATCGAACCCGCGACCTTCGGCGTGGCAGTCGCTTACACTCCCGCTGCGCCAACCGGTCGTCCATATGCACAGAAAGTACAAAACTAGTAAGTCGCCAAATGACTATGTGGAGTTTGCTCGCTATCGCGCTATGGTGAAGGCGGAAACCATGCGTGCCCACAAGTGTTATATGGATAAGGTACAGAAACACCTGACCAATGACCCCAAGGCATTTTGGACTTATGTTAGAGAGAAAAAAGGTATATCAGGTCAATATAAATTACAAAAAAATGATAAATTGTTAACTGGAGTAGAATTGGCTGAAGAATATGCTCAGTATTTTCATTCTGTATACAACACGCAGTCGGGGTCACTGAGCGCGGCGGCGGCCAGCGCGGCAGCAGCGCCCGGCGGCGCATACGCGCACCTCACGTGCCTTGACGTGCTCGCAGTTACGAGAGCTTTAGCCGCTCTGTCGCCGAAGCGCTCAGTGGGACCTGACGGTATTCCTCCATTTATCATTAAAGACTGCCAGATGGCTTTGGTTGCGCCATTACTACACTTGTTCAATACATGTATAACTACTGCGAGGTTTCCTGATCGATGGAAGATCACTAGGGTGATACCAGTTCCGAAAGGTCGAGCCGGTACTGATGTTTTGGACTTTAGACCAATAGCGGTTTTGAGCGCTACGGCTAAGGTATTCGAGATGGCTATTCACAATTGCTTATATACACAAGTAAGTCCCTACTTATCAGACGAACAACACGGTTTCCGTCCTGGTCGTGGCACGGTGGGTAACCTGTTACACCAGATGACACAGCTCATACCGGCAGTGGACACTGATCTGCAGGTTGATGTAGCTTACCTTGACTTCAGGAAAGCGTTCGACACAGTCGATCATGATGTCTTACTTTCAAAGATGGTGGATATAGGCTTCTCACTGCACACGTTAAAATTCTTCACAAGTTACTTAAGTGATAGGCGGCAATTCGTCGACTGTGCCGGACACTGTTCCGAGACCTACTACACAAGATCTGGAGTGAATCAGGGCAGCAATTTAGGGCCGTTCTTGTTTATCCTCTTGATAAATGACCTACCAAAAGTGGTTAGGTCAACTTGTTTACTGTTTGCTGACGACCTCAAGATTTCAGTTGTTGTTAAAGACTGCTGATTGCCTTTCATTGCAACAAGACTTAGACAGGGTTCTTGAATGGAGTCACAACAATAAACTCTTCTTCAATGTGTCTAAATGCTCGGTGCTTTCATTCACGCGTTCACTTAGACCGATACATCACCAGTATGTAATGGATGGCGAGCCGCTGCAGCGTGTGGGTGAGGTAAGGGATTTGGGTATATGTTTCACGAGTGACTTACATTTTAGGAACCACATCTCCAACATTTGTAAAAAGGCATACCGTAACCTACTATTTTACGCCAGGCAAACGAATTTACAAACATCTGCGCCGTAAAAGCTTTGTATGAGGCTCTTGTGAAGAGTCATCTCGAACATAATGCGGCTGTCTGGAGTCCTAGTGAAGCTAAGTACTCAGCAATGGTTGAACGGATACAAAATAAGTATACTCGATTTATATATCTAAAGATGTATGGAGTATATCCCGGGTATCCATTGTTATATCCGTCTTTGTTTGTTCTCGGCATGGTAGGATATTATAAGTTACAAGTAAGGCGCGAAGTGGCACTTGCGATTTATTTGTTTAAGATATTACGTGGTAGGATGCAAAATGCACAGATTTTGTCACATATTTGCTTTTGTATCCCTGACTACGTTGGGCGACGGCGGAGGCCGCCGCTTTTAGTGGTACCGCGCGCGCGCACCAATCTGCTACAGAGGGCGCCACTCACGCGCGCGCTGCGCACGCTCAATGCGGTGGCTGAAGTCGTTGACATATTCACGTGCTCAATGAACGAATACACTAAGGTCACCTACCGTGTAGTTGGTAATAAGTAATAGTTGACAGTTATTTTCTAAACTAATTGTCTACATTTACCGCATTGGTATAATCTGTAATGGTAGATGTAAGTATATTTTCTAAATAAATAAAAAATAAATAAAATAAAAAATAAATATTGAATTATAACATTTTTTAATCTCCGGCCTTGTGTACACAACTTTACACTCGCCGACGTTGAGATGAGTTTACCTAATGTATGTTTGTTTATTTTTTAATTTATTTACTTTTAGGAAAGCTTACGGACTAATTACATAATTTATCAGTGATTTAGTATACACAAGTTGCCAATTACAAGTTTCCGCAGTTTTATAGCAATATAGTGTGCTTAAAAACAACATCATACAATAAAGATAATTTATTTTGTGAAACATGTGTGTACTTTACAAGATACATTGCCAGCATGATGGTCAGTTATGAGAGTGCTACATGTTTTACCGTTTCCGGCATACAAAATTAATACAGAATAAATTAACAATACTAAACAAAATCTAAAAAAAAAATGAAATAAGATACATACTAAGCATAGGAATAAGTACTTACCTAATAATAGGTGCATGTAAGAATTTAGATGGGTACATGTTACATAAAAATTAAATTCATCAAAGCAAACAAATTAAAATATAATACAAAGTAAATGAAATATATATAGGCTAAAATCATACTTATAACAAGCAAGTATGCGTCGCAATACTAACTTAATTCTAAAATTAATGTCAAGGATGCAGAGGAGATAATAAAAAAATAACAAACAATACATATGTCAACAATAGCAATGTCAAATAAAAAATAAATAAAAAAGAAATGTCATAAGTACATAATATTGAATGTCATAGAAATAAATTTATGTCAGCTTTAATCATGGTCGTTCAGGAAATCCCTTATACTATAATAGCATTTATTAATTAGGTGTTTTTGAGATGTGTTTTAAAGTCCGAAGAGCTTAGTTGTTTAATGTTCTTAGGCACTTTATTAAAGCACCTTTTGCGACGTTTTCAGTACCTATGGCAGGGTCACAGACGTTTTTCAAAGTATCTACGCCGAAGGTGACCATGAATCGAGGATTTACATAGATTATAATCAATCATTAGTTTAATGATTGCCAATGCTGTACAACTTTCCCCTGTCAGTGACATTCTTTTCCGCAAAATAATGGCGTACAGTAAACGCCAAGAGTGCGACTGTTCGCGAGGTTTAACGAGTCATGATCGTGTAAGTTACTCATTTCTTTTCAACATCAATATCGATTTTCAGAAGAAGTGCTACTACCAGCTAAAGGAGATGTACCATTTGGCCATACATTATGGGCCTGGCACGGCCGAACACGACACCATGTGTGTTTTGAAGATAAATGACTACTCTATTAACCTGTATAATTTATTTTTAAATAACTTTTGGTGGAAATAAGATACGAGATATTTGAAATGGAAATTATTCCGCAACTAAATATACCTCAAAATTGAATTTTAACATAAATATAATACCTAGATGTAAATAAAGGTATGTCTTTGCGTCTTAAAGAACAAAAACTACATAAAGAGTGGCCAATAATAATGAATAATCACCTGTGTACTAGGGAACCTCGTACTATGTAGGTATACTCGTCCAAAAACGCTAACCACAATCACAAACACCGCTGCATATTCTTAGCATCGGTAGAAGGTACTGATCATTATTATTGAACTTATATTCAATTACATTACATTAAAACCGTACGAAAACACCATTAAATCAGAGCAAAATATTTACGATACACAGTAGCAACACGAATGACATAACAGATAAAAAAAGTGTTGCAAATGGTTTGAAAAAATATTTCTACTATCGATTAAAAAACAAAACGATTTTTACCGATTAATAATTATGGAATGTATAATAAATTATATATTTCTTGATTCTTTTTACAAATATACTTATAAAGTAAATAAAATATATTGTTTTCTAATATAATAATAAAAATATTATTTCCTTAAAACAATTTCTGCCTACCATACTTCATTTTATTTTTAATGCTGGCAACATAAGACATTCATCCGCTATTACCATAACCTATTCAAAATAATTAATCTTTAAAAACTAAATTCTTTCACCGATACTCTATCAAGAAACGAAAACGACGTAAAAATTTTAAAAATTATATGTTTAATTTCAACGATTCACAACTTTCTGGCCGCTACAGGCCGTATTTGGTATTTCTCCTTTAATGTTGTAAGGTGTAACGCTTCAAAAAGTAGTGTATTAAATATGACTAGAATGAGATTCGATGGAACAACTACGGGCAATAAATAAAACTAGCACTAGGAGTCGAATTAGTTATTTCCTAGTATTCGATATTTATTTACACATGTCTAGTACCTACTTGTGAAGTTGCTGTCAGTTTCACGTCTTTGTCAAATGTTTCTGAAATGTTATATTTCATTATGTTCAATCAATTTCAGACGGAATAGATTTAAGACATAGGTAACTTCTTGCGAAGCAGAACAGTGTGACGCAAAGCTTCTACATTTTGCATTTCCCATGTCTATTTCATCATCGATTGATTTGACCTCCCGAGCGTCGTACGAACACCCGAAACCGAATTAACTTAGTGATCAAAAAGTGTGAGCACGTGCGTTGTGTTTACGGTCTTTTGCTAATTCCAACACAGCCGCCAACAGTAATTGGATTTCAGGCGACTGTATTTCGTAGATCTTGGTGACTATCAGCAGCTTCGTGAACTGCATTAATGGATACATTTTTACGCGACTTAAAGTCTGCCTCCATAAATAAAATAAAAAGTCGAGTCACATTCGTTTAAAATTTCGGAGAATTGATACTTCTCACTGATTAAAGATCAATAATTATGTACCTAAGTGACATTTTTTCAAATATTCAAGTACAGCATTTGATTTTTCTTCACTCTTGGATCACGTGATTTTACGATTAATCTGATTTTTCACTATAGAAACATCATTTTTTTTTGAGTTTTCTATATTTTAATGACTAAGATTCCCAGGGTACCATTGTCATTAAGTAGGTTTGTTATACTCATTCACAATACGGCGAAGTCGGTGAAAAAGATTACCGAGCAAATTTATTATATACCAGGGTTGCCTGGGGAACAGAAGCTTGTTTGTCAAAAGGTTAAATACATCTATGAGAAGGACCTAGGTTCTTGATAAGTTGAAGACGTTTTACCGACTAACGGTTCTCCGAAAGATAAATTGTTGGGGATTCTGTTTATACCCATGTTTTTAATACTTAACAAGTTTGGAGGATTCAGGAAGTTTCGTATTTCATGTATTTATTTGTACTGTAAAGGCCTAATTTGCTAAGAAAATTCAACATCCTTCAATGGCTATATAATCTGCTTCTTCTTTCGTGTCAATGACGAGTCTCAAGTTGCAATGTATCAAATCTTGTTCACCCAGTACGCAGCCACCCTTACTGCATTTTCGAAGACGTCCAGTACGTCTTTAAGGGAACATGTGTCTGCACAGTTAGGGCACGATAGTAGGTGGAGCATTGACTGTATGCTAGAGCCACACTCACACAGGGCAAATATAATGGCTATATACAGAAAGTAACTTATGTTTTAAAATTAAAATAAGTATGATGATGTATACAAGAAGCGGAAATTAAAATTTATAATTACTATGGCTTGAATATTGTAATCGATCGTTCCCTGTATTATTTAAAAATAATCACTTTGTAATGTATTTAAGCCGTGGCTATTACATATTGAATTATAATATTTTTTAATCTCCGGCCTTGTGTACACAACTTGACACTCGCCGACGTTGAGATGAGTTTACCTAATGTATGTTTGTTTATTTTTATTTATTTTTAATTTTATTTACTTTTAGGAAAGCTTACGGACTAATTACATAATTTATCAGTGATTTAGTATACACAAGTTGCCAATTACAAGTTTCCACAGTTTTATAGCAATATAGTGTGCTTAAAAACAACATCATACAATAAAGATAATTTATTTTGTGAAACATGTGTGTACTTAACAAGATACATTGCAAGCATGATGGTCAGTTATGTGAGTGCTACATGTTTTACCGTTTCCGCCATACAAAATTAATACAGAATAAATTAACAATACTAAACAAAATCTAAAAAAAAAATGAAATAAGATACATACTAAGCATAGGAATAAGTACTTAATAATAGGTGCATGTAAGAATTTAGATGGGTACATGTTACATAAAAATTAAATTCATCAAAGCAAACAAATTAAAATATAATACAAAGTAAATGAAATATATATAGGCTAAAATCATACTTATAACAAGCAAGTATGCGTCGCAATACTAACTTAATTCTAAAATTAATGTCAAGGATGCAGAGGAGATAATAAAAAAATAACAAACAATACATATGTCAACAATAGCAATGTCAAATAAAAAATAAATAAAAAAGAAATGTCATAAGTACATAATATTGAATGTCATAGAAATAAATTTATGTCAGCTTTAATCATGGTCGTTCAGGAAATCCCTTATACTATAATAGCATTTATTAATTAGGTGTTTTTTGAGATGTGTTTTGAAGTCCGAAGAGCTTAGTTGTTTAATGTTCTTAGGCACTTTATTAAAGCACCTTTTGCGACGTTTTCAGTACCTATGGCAGGGTCACAGACGTTTTTCAAAGTATCTACGCCGAAGGTGTTTCAATCATTAGTTTAATGATTGCCAATGCTGTACAACTTTCCCCTGTCAGTGACATTCTTTTCCGCAAAATAATGGCGTACAGTAAACGCCAAGAGTGCGACTGTTCGCGAGGTTTAACGAGTCATGATCGTGTAAGTTACTCATTTCTTTTCAACATCAATATCGATTTTCAGAAGAAGTGCTACTACCAGCAAAATTTAATGTTGTAAGGTGTAACGCTTCAAAAAGTAGTGTATTAAATATGACTAGAATGAGATTCGATGGAACAACTACGGGCAATAAATAAAACTAGCACTAGGAGTCGAATTAGTTATTTCCTAGTATTCGATATTTATTTACACATGTCTAGTACCTACTTGTGAAGTTGCTGTCAGTTTCACGTCTTTGTCAAATGTTTCTGAAATGTTATATTTCATTATGTTCAATCAATTTCAGACGGAATAGATTTAAGACATAGGTAACTTCTTGCGAAGCAGAACAGTGTGACGCAAAGCTTCTACATTTTGCATTTCCCATGTCTATTTCATCATCGATTGATTTGACCTCCCGAGCGTCGTACGAACACCCGAAACCGAATTAACTTAGTGATCAAAAAGTGTGAGCACGTGCGTTGTGTTTACGGTCTTTTGCTAATTCCAACACAGCCGCCAACAGTAATTGGATTTCAGGCGACTGTATTTCGTAGATCTTGGTGACTATCAGCAGCTTCGTGAACTGCATTAATGGATACATTTTTACGCGACTTAAAGTCTGCCTCCATAAATAAAATAAAAAGTCGAGTCACATTCGTTTAAAATTTCGGAGAATTGATACTTCTCACTGATTAAAGATCAATAATTATGTACCTAAGTGACATTTTTTCAAATATTCAAGTACAGCATTTGATTTTTCTTCACTCTTGGATCACGTGATTTTACGATTAATCTGATTTTTCACTATAGAAACATCATTTTTTTTGAGTTTTCTATATTTTAATGACTAAGATTCCCAGGGTACCATTGTCATTAAGTAGGTTTGTTATACTCATTCACAATACGGCGAAGTCGGTGAAAAAGATTACCGAGCAAATTTATTATATACCAGGGTTGCCTGGGGAACAGAAGCTTGTTTGTCAAAAGGTTAAATACATCTATGAGAAGGACCTAGGTTCTTGATAAGTTGAAGACGTTTTACCGACTAACGGTTCTCCGAAAGATAAATTGTTGGGGATTCTGTTTATACCCATGTTTTTAATACTTAACAAGTTTGGAGGATTCAGGAAGTTTCGTATTTCATGTATTTATTTGTACTGTAAAGGCCTAATTTGCTAAGAAAATTCAACATCCTTCAATGGCTATATAATCTGCTTCTTCTTTCGTGTCAATGACGAGTCTCAAGTTGCAATGTATCAAATCTTGTTCACCCAGTACGCAGCCACCCTTACTGCATTTTCGAAGACGTCCAGTACGTCTTTAAGGGAACATGTGTCTGCACAGTTAGGGCACGATAGTAGGTGGAGCATTGACTGTATGCTAGAGCCACACTCACACAGGGCAAATATAATGGCTATATACAGAAAGTAACTTATGTTTTAAAATTAAAATAAGTATGATGATGTATACAAGAAGCGGAAATTAAAATTTATAATTACTATGGCTTGAATATTGTAATCGATCGTTCCCTGTATTATTTAAAAATAATCACTTTGTAATGTATTTAAGCCGTGGCTATTACATATTGAATTATAACATTTTTTAATCTCCGGCCTTGTGTACACAACTTTACACTCGCCGACGTTGAGATGAGTTTACCTAATGTATGTTTGTTTATTTTTATTTATTTTTAATTTTATTTACTTTTAGGAAAGCTTACGGACTAATTACATAATTTATCAGTGATTTAGTATACACAAGTTGCCAATTACAAGTTTCCGCAGTTTTATAGCAATATAGTGTGCTTAAAAACAACATCATACAATAAAGATAATTTATTTTGTGAAACATGTGTGTACTTAACAAGATACATTGCAAGCATGATGGTCAGTTATGTGAGTGCTACATGTTTTACCGTTTCCGCCATACAAAATTAATACAGAATAAATTAACAATACTAAACAAAATCTAAAAAAAAAATGAAATAAGATACATACTAAGCATAGGAATAAGTACTTAATAATAGGTGCATGTAAGAATTTAGATGGGTACATGTTACATAAAAATTAAATTCATCAAAGCAAACAAATTAAAATATAATACAAAGTAAATGAAATATATATAGGCTAAAATCATACTTATAACAAGCAAGTATGCGTCGCAATACTAACTTAATTCTAAAATTAATGTCAAGGATGCAGAGGAGATAATAAAAAAATAACAAACAATACATATGTCAACAATAGCAATGTCAAATAAAAAATAAATAAAAAAGAAATGTCATAAGTACATAATATTGAATGTCATAGAAATAAATTTATGTCAGCTTTAATCATGGTCGTTCAGGAAATCCCTTATACTATAATAGCATTTATTAATTAGGTGTTTTTTGAGATGTGTTTTGAAGTCCGAAGAGCTTAGTTGTTTAATGTTCTTAGGCACTTTATTAAAGCACCTTTTGCGACGTTTTCAGTACCTATGGCAGGGTCACAGACGTTTTTCAAAGTATCTACGCCGAAGGTGTTTCAATCATTAGTTTAATGATTGCCAATGCTGTACAACTTTCCCCTGTCAGTGACATTCTTTTCCGCAAAATAATGGCGTACAGTAAACGCCAAGAGTGCGACTGTTCGCGAGGTTTAACGAGTCATGATCGTGTAAGTTACTCATTTCTTTTCAACATCAATATCGATTTTCAGAAGAAGTGCTACTACCAGCAAAATTTAATGTTGTAAGGTGTAACGCTTCAAAAAGTAGTGTATTAAATATGACTAGAATGAGATTCGATGGAACAACTACGGGCAATAAATAAAACTAGCACTAGGAGTCGAGTTAGTTATTTCCTAGTATTCGATATTTATTTACACATGTCTAGTACCTACTTGTGAAGTTGTTGTCAGTTTCACGTCTTTGTCAAACGCATAGACTAATGATTGGTCTCGCTCTGCTCTACTAGACGGAGCCCTCATACTTGTAAAATGAGGCAGAAAAAACCATGCCAGCTGGCATGGTTGAGCCTGTCACACTGACAGCCGTGTGTCGGGTGCATATATCCACCAAATTAATTACGGAAATAATTCGCTGTACAATGCCAAGTTGCGCTTTTATGCCGTGTAAAAATAACTCAGCCAAAAATAAGAAGGACTCTGGGATCACATACCATCTGTAAGATAACAATAAATTTGAAATTTCCCCCTAAAAATACAAAAAACTGAAAACGCCATTCAGTGTTGCTGCTAGTACAAGAATCAACTTCCCCACATTTGAGATTTCTATTATGTGAATCTATAGTTATTGTATTTCGTTATATTGTAGTATTTCTTTTATCAAACCTATTTATTATATATTTTACCTTTTTCTATATTGTTTTATGTTTATACCTTTACAAATAAGGTGAAAAATGTTAGTTGTTAGAAATTGAACACCTTTCCTAAGAAACACGATTTACCTAAATATATGTGTAATTATTATAAGTGTGTAAGATTATTGTTTTATTCAAAGTAATTTTCATGACTATTCATGTTAAATTAATAATGCGTAACTAAATTTATATGGACTAATAGAAAGCACTGTTTTGAAAACACTTTATTTTCTCTATGGTTATTTCTAATAATAATTTGCAAAATACTATAAGTGTTGCTGTGTGGTTGACGGCATAGAATACAAGTGTCACCACCCCCTATCTTCCCGTGGGTGTCGTTAGAGGCGACTAAGGGCTAACACGATGCAAATACCATCTTTGCGTAGAGATGGAAAACTCGGTATCAAACCCTATACGACTGCCTCGTTGGTCTCGCGGCATAAATGTGCACGTGGGATCGGGAGGTCCCGGGTTCGATTCCTGGGTCGGGCAGTGTTATTGGGTTTTTCTGTAACGAAATTCTCAGTAGCAGCACGGAGTCTGGAAATGTGCCCGGTACGGCAATAGGCTCGCCCCTTATTACGTGGGACTAAAGTATATCTGGCGAAAAGTGGGTGTAGAAATACACCTCTGCCTACCCCTTCGGGGATAAAAGGCGTGACGATATGTATGTATGTATGTATGTATGTACTATAAGTACATAAAACAAACCATCATAATAAAGGACCTAATCATTGGATAATATGCCCACCATTTTACTCATAAAAGAACTTACGCGGTACGCCTAACCTATACACAAATATATTGATGCTTTTAATGAATTGTATTTTTTTAAGAATTTTCTTAACTGATTTTGAGACCAATAACTTATCCACTAGACCACAGGATAAACAATTTTCCCATTTACTCGGGTAACTGTTGAGAAGCTGACAACACAGTTCTTCACGCATGCGTCTTTTTGCTTTTGTTTGACACACACTGTCAAAATGAGTTGCCTCATTTATGGACCCATTTTTCTTAGGCAACGCGGTGTCTAGTATAGCGAAGCGATACCAATCATTTGTCTAAGGTCAAACGTTTCTGAAATGTTATATTTCATTATGTTCAATCAATTTCAGACGGAATAGAATATAATAGATAAGAACAGTGTGACGCAAAGTTTCTACATTTTGCATTTCCCATGTCTATTTCATCAACGATTGATTTGACCTCCCGAGCGTCGTACGAACACCCGAAACCGAATTAACTTTGTGATCGAAAAATGAGTGCACATGCGTTATATTTACGGCCTCATAATCAACTGTCCTCAACATTTTGTGTGACCTATGGGCCGAAACGCATGTTTCTAAAATGTAAGAGTTTAATATTTGTGGCCACTATCAATGGTCCATTTACTACTCAAGTCAAATTTTGCAAATTCCAACACAGCCGCCAACAGTAATTGTATTTCAGGCGACTGTATTTCGTAGATCTTGGTGACTATCAGCAGCTTCGTGAACTGCATTAATGGATACATTTTTAAGGGACTTAAGTCTGCCTCCATAAATAAAATAAAAAGTCGAGTCACACACTTTCGTTTAAACTTTCGGGGAATTGATACTTCTCACTGATTAAAGATCAATATGTAAGTGACATTTTTTCAAATATTACAGAATTTGATTTGTCGTCATTCGTGGATCACGTGATTTTACGATTTAACTGATTTTTCACCATAGAAACATCATATATTTTGAGTTTTCTATATTTGAATGCCTATGAAGCTAAATTTTTGATAATAAACGCATAATGTTATGAGTTTCTTCGAGGCTTGCTTCGAATTTATAGATCAATAATGTTCAGAATGTGTATCAGTCTTTTATCTAGGTAATTGATCCACTCAAAGATCATGCCCTCAGAAATTATTATGAATACATCCACCAAATGTCTTCGCGGCTATTATTGTGTGTGAACAAATTCATAGTAACAATTATTATACCATGGATTTTTCTATTCCGTTGTTTGTACTACCAAGGTGTCATGTTGGGTTTAGCTACACGTGTATGTTTTATATATGACTGTGTCAGTTAATAATTTGGTTTCTATGTGCAAACCACCAAACGACGTGTAATCATTTGGTTGGTGCTACTGTAAACGCGGCTTTGTCATTGTGCATCACGTTCAAATTGATAGCCATAATGCTGTCATATTCTCTCGGTGTCATATTTCTGTCGTAATTTTAGGATTTTATTTATTTTTTATTTATTTATTGTTATGGTTCACCAACAATTGCTTACATTAATACTTAAGAAACTAAACTATTATAAAATACAAGCGACAATGTAACAATTACTTAAAGGTAAACACTGCTTGAGCACAAAGAGAAGTGATAAAAGTTATAGTTTAATGTTATTCGTAGTCGTATAAGCACTTGCACTAGTTACATAATGTATTTTTATTTATAGTAATTCGAAATCCGTTATTCTACATAATATGGACTTTATTTTCTTGATACTAAATGAATATATATCTACTAGAGGATCCCTTCTTAGTGCACCCCTACGGTCCCCAAGGAACATACATGCCAAATTTCAGCTTCCTGCGTCCAATAGTTTCGGCTGCAGCGTGTCTGTCAGTCAGTCAGTAACGCAAGGATTTTATATATTAAGAAGATTAGATCACTGAAACGATTCACCATCTTACACATTCTCGCGTAAGGAGAGTTAGCACCAAGGACTGTTCTTCTTAACGGTGGACAGAGTGGTGTACCTAATTGAGTTGCGAGGCAGGAGCACGAAACTTAAAGAGCGCCAACATCTGGGGGCAGTCAATTTGCTGCTTGAGGATTTTAAATGCAAACATTGCGTCATTGATACCTCTACGATTGGCTAATGAAGTAGTGCCAAAGTGTTTCAATCTAGAATCGTAAGAGCGTTTCTTTTTTGTTATTCCTTTCGAAACTCAAACTCAAACTCAAATATGTTTATTTCCATAAAAATGTTTAAATTTTTTGGACACGTCAGAAAGTCATACAAATAAAAAAAAAAGTAACTTAAAATGCATATTAACATAGCTGAGCATTGAAAAAAATGCCTGTTCAGAAAGTAGAGCCTCGTGAGAAGAATCAGGCAAGAAACTCCGGGCCACTCTTTTCTACGTCTTGATTCTATACAATTTAAAAACTTAGTAACTACATTGAATTTTTCATAGGTATATGAGCTGGTGTGTCTATAATGTTGTTGTCAATTAATAAGGCTTTTTTAATAATAATATAAAAGTACTAACTAGCATAATATAGACACAATAACTCACACTCACATGAAACTTAACACTAATCAAACATAAGTAGCCTGTGGGACCGAGCAAATTAATCCAAAGCATTTTTATCTTCAATATAATCTAGCACTGAATACCGTACCCTTTTTGACAAAGTTTACGTTTTATAATCTTTTTGAATTTATTATAACTTAAATTTTGAATATTGCTTGGCACTTTATTGTAAAAGCGCACACATTGGCCTTGAAAAGATTTTTTTATTTTCTCTAGCCGGGTAGTCGGCACTACTAGCTTACTCTTATTTACATACATACATAACGTCACGCCTTTTATCCCCGAAGGGGTAGGCAGAGGTGTATTTCTACACCCACTTTTCGCCAGATATACTTTAGTCCCACGTAATAAGGGGCGAGCCTATTGCCGTACCGGGCACATTTCCAGACTCCGGGCTACTACTGAGAATTTCGTGACAGAAAAACCCAATAACACTGCCCGACCCAGGAATCGAACCCGGGACCTCCCGATCCCACGCGCACATTTATGCCGCGAGACCAACGAGGCAGTCGTATAGGGTTTGATGTCGAGTTTTCCGTCTCTACGCAAAGATGGTATTTGCATCGTGTAATCTCTTAGTCGCCTCTTACGACACCCACGGGAAGACATGGGGTGGTGACACTTGTATTCTATGCCGTCAACCACACGGCTACTCTTATTTCTAGTATTCAAATTGTGGATATCACTTTTATTTGAGTATGAGGCCTTGTTTTGGAATAAATATATTAGGTTGGAATAAATGTACTGGCTTGCAACTGTTAAAATGTTTATTTCCTTCAATTTATTCCTTAACGAAGCCCCATAATCCAAATTATAAATTGCTCGAATAGCTCTTTTCCGCAGAACAAAGATGGTCTGAACGTCGGCAGCATTTCGCCACAGGAGAATACCGTATGACATTATACTATGAAAATAGCTATGATATACAAGCCTGGCAGTGTCAATGTCAGTTAACTGGCGAATTTTCCTGACTGCGTATGCTGCAGAGCTGAGTCTATTCGACAATTGACTAATATGTGGTCCCCATTGCAGCTTAGAAACTAGTGTAATGCCTAAAAATTTGGTGTTATCCACAAGATCCAACACATCATCCTTAACCTTTACCGAGGTGTTCACTTGTTTGACGTTAGGCATCAAAAATCGAATACATTTAGTTTTTAGTCTATTTAAAAGCAGGTTGTTAACCTCAAACCAGCGAACCACCTTTGAGATAGCAATGTTTACATCTTTTAAATAAAAGTGAGGTATCATCAGTAAACAGTACTATCCCGTGCTTGTCATTGACAAGGTGTGGTTCGAAAATGCCAGATGCCACAGGAATCGTTTCTGAATTCGTTCAAGACGCAACGAGTGGATCACATAATGTGGCCGCCAGACTACGCTGCAGTATTCCAATATGCTACGAATCAGGGTGTTATCGAGTTGAACCTTGGTGTTGGTATTGCGAAACGCTTTACAGTATCTAAGAACAAAACCTAACATTTTTGATGCTTTTTTATAGATGTTATCAAAGTGTGGCTCAAAAGATAATTTCATCATATACTACCCCGAGGTCCCGGATTGTTTCCACCTCATTAATTTTACTCTGGTTTATAATTATAATAATTAGAGTTTATTTGATTGTGCTTTCGCGTGAACTTTACATGATAACATTTCTTGCAATTTAAAATCATGTGGTTGTTCCTACACCAAAGTATTAGTCTGTTTAGGTCTTCCTGTAGAAGTATGGCATCATTACTTGATTCAACTCTACGTACGAACTTTAAATCATCAGCATACATCTAAACATTTGAGAACAGGAAACAATTCGAGGCATCGTTTATGAAAAAATTAAACAAAATGGGACCTAAATGAGAGCCCTGAGGAACGCCCGATGATATTTGTTTGATTAATGACTGATGTCCGTTTACAACCACAAAGAAAATCCTATCATGTAAATATGACGCCAGCCATTCGAGTAACGAGCCTACGATGCCATATGCACCTAATATGGAGATCAGAATTGTATGTGGCACCTTATCGAATACCTTACTGAAATCCGTGTAAAAGGGACAAGATTGGTACTTGTGGATCTGAGACCAACAAATCCATGCTGATAGTCGCTCAGATATAATTTTAAGTGGTTTTGGATAACAGGACACAGAAGCGCTTCAAAAATTTTTGGCAAATGACGATAAAATTGAGATAGACGATTTTAAACTTTCGCGATTAGTATACATTATACAAGGTTATATAGCGGGTCTTACTCGCGATAAATCTTATATTTAAGGCATAAATACCTCGGTTTTTTGCCAACGTTTCGGCTGACTTGCTTCAGCCGTGGTCGCGGCGGGACTGGTGAGCTCAGCGCCGTCCTTGTGTTGTGCGGGTTTTGGCACCTACCCTCACTGGATTTTTATTTTTGTTTTTAACCGCACTGTCGGTACCTCGACCCACTACACTAATGACGTCTACACACTGTTGAGCTGTATCATTGCGGCGGTGTTTACACTTATTGATGACTGGATTCCAAGTTGTTGATAATCTAAATCCATCCTCCCGGTTGAAATTCTTGTGTTTTTTTATTTCAACCGCTTCACGCACTATCCTGGGCCTCAAGTCTTCTATTTTAAACACATTCGTCATTCCAACACGATCCCATTGTCATTTTAACAAAAGTTCGTAGTCTGGTAATTCATTATGATAGTTCAGTGATCGATCAGTGGTCTCGTAATTGAATGGTGGCAGAATGACATTGTTGTATTGCCATAGATAAAAAAAACCATTAGAAGAAATGATTTTTTAAAAACTACCATTAAATTTGATTATTTTTCATGCCAGATTTCATTTATATATTTTTTAAATATTCATTACTAGTGTTATTAGCACTCTAAAGTTGTATTAAAGTTCGTAAATAGCAAAAAAACTATGAATTTAACCATTCAACTCAATAATATTTATTCTGTTTAGCTGTCAAAGTCAAATCATGTTTTGACTTAAGAACTGTCAAAAGTTCAAAACTACATTTTTGTAAACAAAGTCCTAGTTTGTTATATTTCTCAATAATCTCAATGAACTGCGTTGAATTGTTAAATACCAAGTAGCTCGTATGTTTCTCTTAGAGCCAAAACGAAGATATCAATGGAAAATGCTTTATGGATAACAAATTCCAAAGGAAATGATACAGCTAGGTTATGCAGTTCACACCTCAAAAAAAAGTGATTATATCGACAGGAGTAAATACTATAATTAAAGATAGCGAGTACTACTAAAGGTGTTTATATTCGAAGAAGAATTGGCATAACCAAAACATAAAATATTGAAGATTGAGTTAGATCATAGATACATTCCTATTACAATTAAAATATTATTTGTGTTTCATGTGTTGTAATTGTATCAAGAAGAAAAATAAAACTCATAATTATGTGTTATTATTAACAATGTTGTTTTATTAAAGACTAGAGGACGCCAGCAGCTACACCTGCATTTTTTTTAAATTTACCCGTTTCGGCCGATCCCGTGGGAATTTCGGGAAATCCCTTCTTAGTGCACCCATACCGTCCCCAAGGAACATGCATGCCAAATTTCAGCTTCCTGTGCCCAATAGTTTCGGCTGTAGCGTGTCTGTCAGTCAGTCAGTAACGCAAGGATTTTATATATTAAGATAAATAATTCCCGTACATTAATTTATTAAGAATTGTTGGTTCCAATTATTATAGACACAAAAATTGAACACTATTCTCATATACTAACTATCATAAATCTTCACTTTTGCATCTACTAGCAAAGCAACTTTCTTCATACTGGCTTTGCCGAATCCTCACAAATATGTATGTCTCAAACATATGGATATGAGCGGTCACAAAACTCATAAAGAAGTTGCCCGTTTGCTTGAATTTTGTATCTGTAAGAGAGATAAGTAAATATTTATAAACACACCACTCATTACATCATATTCTTTTATACTAAGATCTTCTATACTATGCAATTAATTTAAAAACACTTTTCATCATAATTCAGACATTATTTAATTTAACTTGAATTATGTACTTCAATTCTTTACAAGACTCCATAAAATGTAGGTAGAATATATTGATAAATTAGGAACATTATATAAAGCCTGGTCACTATCTAGTCATCATTAACATAACCATTCCTGTCAGGTAGGTATGGCAATATTAAAAAGAGATCAGGAACATCTTATTGTACTAATACTTCAAACTATCACATAGGTATGACATTATCATTTATTTAAGTACCAAACCACTGCTGGTCACTATCTATAGTCATCATTATCTACTACTAACACTTCCATTCCCTATGTGTAAAAACATTACTCTTTCCTTTTAGCTCCGTCACTCAGATGAACTAAGTTCATCTGAGCTCTGCCATAGTTGGGTTAAGGCGCTACCTCGAAGGTCAAAAAATCGTGCAGAGGTCATCGCTAAGTGTTAGCTATAAAGTTGAATGTCGCACGGTTTTTGACATGGCATGCCATCACGAAACTGTCTGAAATCTTATTGCGTTCATAACTCAAGTAATAATCGTTTTAGAAAAAAATCGTTAGACCAATCCCTAATAAACTAGCTCTTTTTCCAGTGAGTAGCAATTTCAAGGCGAAAAGTTAAGTATTTTTTAAAATATCTTAAATAATACTTAGAGAAAGCATGTTTTTCAAATTAAAATTCTATCGAGCGAAAATCTTCCAATCGTGTATCTGTCCGGGCAGTCCCTAGATAATGACCTGATAAATAATATATAAAATTTTCACTTTGCTGGTGTGTCTCACTGCTTCAAAATCTGTAATCAAAAAGGGCATACATTTTCGAGGTAGCGCCTTAAAAGCACAGCTACAACGTTTGAAAATATTATTGAATTTCCTGTTTCTTATGTTTGGAATATGAGTATTTAGCTTTGATGTCCTTGTATATTTCAGAAGGCAGAATGTACTGTATAATTTGATGTTCAAGTAGACACTTGAACATCAAATTTGGAAAACCACAAACTGAACTAGGCGAACTATGATATTCCTTTCCATTTAATATATTGATGGTATATTTTAAATAATGCCTCTGTAACTTCTTTAATGGGCTGCAACACAGTAATTGGCGAAATGTCATGGAGGGCACCCTGTCCAATCAAGGTCTGGTAAGATCCTGATGCGTAAAATGAGTGCTACCAGAATCAGCAATAAAAATATAATTAATTAATTTTCTTCTTTATAGGAATAGAATAATAAATCAATATTAACTTCAGTTTTCTCACCTTCATTTCTGCCGATACGCTTTCGTTTTGACGCGGTCTGGCCTTAAGGGGAATGAGTTTTTGAAATAACTCTCTTACTGAATCCTTTTCTCTCTAAGATGAAACGTTTTTACAAATTTCGCCTTGGGAATATCCGTAAAAGGGTTTGTAGTCATCCTCGTTAAACGACGGGCTTGTTAGTTAGCTCGAGAATATTAGTTCGCAGTGAATACATAATCTCTTTTTTGTAGTACATTAAACTTTTTGATTGTCTGTCACTATGTTTCACAAGCAAACACTAGGCAAAAGCAATGATTGCACGATGGCGTTACGATGGTAGGTCACTGATCAAAAGAACTGTCAAAATATTACCAGACTACCGCATACGTCAGTCATTGATTTGTCATTATGTACGAGACTACCAATCTATGCCATGTCTTTCAATGGAGTGTCAGTAGTTGACCATCGGAAAATCATAATGACACCATTGTAACAGTAGACTACCAAACTTGTCAAAATCAACAATTATGAAGTCAGTGATTGACCATTTTGGCACTATTGTAATAACAGACTTGAGGCCCTGGAGTAATAGTGACGTTCGGTGGATAAGACCTGTGGTTGATGTAGTTCTATCAAGTGGTTTGGTCCAGACTCCAATAAATGTTCAGCTATAGCGGACTTATTTACTTGTCGATTTTTCACAGCTGTGATATGTTCCTTGACCCTTTCCGCAATTGTTCGCTTGGTCTGTCCGATATAGGAGCTACCACAACTGCAATCGACCTTGTAGACGCCAGGTGCGTACGCACATTTATGCCGCGAGACCAACGAGACAGTCATATCTTTATAGCAATTTTCTTTAGTGTGCATAAATTATAATTTTCCATTAACTGATGCGGCATTTGAAACGGAATACATAACCCACTTAAAATGGGAGCTGCAAGGAGCTATCATCTATACCTTCTTGATGACGACTTATTCAACGCATTTATCTGATATGAAGCAGACATTGTATCGGACCTGGGCCTCAAGTCTGCTATTTTAAACACATTCGTCATTCCAACACGATCCCATTGTCGTTTTGACAAAAGTTCGTAGTCTGGTAATTCATTATGATAGTTCAGTGATCGATCAGTGGTCTCGTAATTGAATGGTGGCAGAATGGCATTGTTGTATTGCCATAGATAAAAAAAACCATTAGAAGAAATGATTTTTGAAAAACTACCATGAAATTTGATTATTTTTCATGCCAGATTTCATTTATATATTTTTTAAATAATCATTACTAGTGTTATAAGCACTCTAAAGTTGTATTAAAGTTCGTAAATAGCAAAAAAACAATGAATTTAACCATTCAACTCAATAATATTTGTTCTGTTTAGCTGTCAAAGTCAAATCATGTTTTGAAGTAAGAACTGTCAAAAGTTCAAAACTCATACCTTTTTGTAAACAAAGTCCTAGTTTGTTATATTTCTCAATAATCTCAATGCACTGCGTTGAATTGTTAAATACCGAGTAGCTCGTATGTTTCTCTTAGAGCCAAAACGAAGATATCAATGGAAAATGCTCTATGGATAACAAATTCCAAAGGAAATGATACAGCAAGGTTATGCAGTTCACACCTCAAAGAAAAGTGATTATATCGACAGGAGTAAATACTATAATTAAAGATAGCGAGTTAACTACTAAAGGTGTTTATATTCGAAGAAGAATTGGCATAACCAAAACATAAAATATTGAAGATTGAGTTAGATCATAGATACATTCCTATTACAATTAAAATATTATTTGTGTTTCATGTGTTGTAACTGTATCAAGAAGGAAAATAAAACTCATAATTATGTGTTATTATTAACAATGTTGTTTTATTAAAGATAAATAATTTCTGTACATGAATTTATTAAAAATTATTGGTCCCAATTATAGACACAAATATTGAACACTATTCTCATATACTAACTATCACAAATCTTCACTTTTGCATCTACTAGCAAAGCAACTTTCTTCATACTGGCTTTGCAGAATCCTCACATATATGTAGGTATGTCTCAAACGGATATGAGCGGTCACAAAACTCATAAAGAAGTTGCCCGTTTGCTTGAATTTTGTATCTGTAAGAGAGATAAGTAAATATTTATAAACACACCACTCATTACATCATATTCTTTTATACTAAGATCTTCTATACTATGCAATTAATTTAAAAACACTTTTCATCATAATTCAGACATTATTTAATTGAATTATGTAGGTACTTAATTCTTTACAGGACTCCATAAAATATAGGTAGAATATATTGATAAATTAGGAACATTATATAAAGCATCATTAACATAACTGTTCCTGTCATTTAGGTATGGCAATATTAAAAAGAGATCAGGAAGATCTTATTGTACTAATACTTCAAACTATCACATAGGTATGACATTATCATTTATTTAAGTACCAAACCACTGCTGGTCACTATCTATAGTCATATCATTATCTACTACTAACATTTCCATTCCCAATGTGTAAAAACATTACTCTTTCTTTTTAGCTCCGTCACTCAGATGAACTAAGTTCATCTGAGCTCTGCCATAGTTGGGTTAAAAGCATAGCTACAACGTTTGAAAATATTATTTAATGTCCTGTTTCTTATGTTTGGAATATGAGTATTTAGCTTTGATGTTCTTGTATATTTCGGAAGGCAGAATGTACATGTATAATTTCAAATTTGGAAAACCACAAACTGAACTAGGCGAACTATGATATTCCTTCCCATTTAATACATTGATGGTATATTTTATATAATGCCTCTGTAACTTCTTTAGTGGGCTGCGACACAGTAATTGGCGAAATGTCATGGAGGGCACCCTGTCCAATCAAGGTCTGGTAAGATCCTGATGCGTAAAATGAGTGCTACCAGAATCAGCAAAAATATAACATTAATTAATAAATTTCTTCTTTATAGGAATAGAATAATAAAGCAATATTAACTTCAGTTTTCTCACCTTTATTTCTGCCGATACGCTATCGTTTTGACGCGGTCTGGCCTTAAGGGGAATGAGTTTTTGAAATAACTCCCTTACTGAATCCTTTCCTCTCTAAGATGAAACGTTTTTACAAATTTCGCCTCGGGAATATCCGTAAAAGGGTTTGTAGTCATCCTCGATAAGCGACTGGCTTGTTAGTTAGCTCGAGAATATTAGTTCGCAGTTAATACATTATCTCTTTTTTGTAGTACATTAAACTTTTTGATTGTCTATCACTATGTTTCACAAGCAAACACTAGACAAAAGCAATGATTGCACGATGGCGTTACGATGGTAGGTCACTGATCAAAAGAACTGTCAAAATATTACCAGACTATCGCATACGTCAGTCATCGATTTGTCATTATGTACGAGACTACCAATCTATGCCATGTCTTTCAATGGAGTGTCAGTGGTTGACCATCGGAAAATCATAATGGCACCATTGTAACAGTAGACTACCAAACTTGTCAAAATCAACAATTATGAAGTCAGTGATTGACCATTTTGGCACTATTGTAATAGCAGACTTGAGGCCCTGGTGTTTTATGAAGGAGGTAATTGAAGTTTATGTGATACAAGTTTCATTCCATTCTCTCTAACTTTATGTGCTGCCAATACGATTCTATTTCCAACAACTACGGAGTGATGACATTCTGCGCACTTCCGTATTTTTTTGTCGTCGTAATGTATTTCTGAACAACCTTCATGGTGTCATCGTATTCCATTTGGTAACGACTATAGATCTGAGATTAACATCGCTTGTGACTCAATATAAGACTCAAGGTGTATTATTTTTATTTTTTTTTTATTTAATTGTAGTTTTAAGTATTTATAATTGTTTTGTTCCTAAATTAATTCAATATTATCTATTTGAAATAAATATACAGACTCAAGGAATTGTCATTCATACGAACATTTTAAATGTGAAAGTGTGTTTGGGTCACTGCTTGTCCTTTTTACGCTTTGCAACGGAGCGATGTAATGGTCAAATTTTTACCGCTTACCGACTTTCACACAGGTAGAGCCGAGTGCGAAGTGTTTCTATATTAAGGAGACATTTATGCCGTTAGGATCAATGGCACCCAACGTGGGACAACTTTTCCTGTCTGTGACAGTGCTCACAACAAATGTCGTACAAAGGACGGCTATACAAATACCTTTGACGACGTTTTTTCTGATTCAAGACCAATAATCACACTGCGTCATATTATATGAAGTTCGTTTATGAACATAGGACAACGTGGCGTTTATCTTATGTGTCTCGTCTCTCGTATACACATATGGATTTTGTGATACAGTTGTCCTCATCATACCTTTCTGGTACTTCATATTTTTTATTATATGTGCAAGAATTGCAAACTTACAAGTATTCTGTACTTACACTATAAACATTACAAAAAACACTACTAAGTCTTCCAATCCCTCTGCAATTCTCACTCGTTCTTGTCATTATGATGCTGAAGCACGATCATTGGTGAAAACCACAACTATAAGCTTCAATGTTTTTTGGAGTGAACTACCTCATTAATCATTGAAGTATGAAACAAGTAGGCGAAAAATATATTACTCAGCTCATGCCATAATTAACGCTTCGAACCATGTAAAATTTAGATTGTTTTAGTTCGGGACGTACTGAAGCTGGTACGTTTTGAGTGCCTTGGCTGAGTCTCTGTATCTAGTTTAATTCTGGCCACGGACCTGTTGCAATGTCTGCGGTAACGATTTACTGATTAAAGTTCAAATTTATTTATCAGGCGCCTTAGGGTTAATCCGCTTCGACATATGTAGATGCTATGACGTATTAAGTTTCTTATTTGCGTGAAGAAGTATGATCTTTACGCAAGAATTGGCCACGCTTTTTAATGATGTTGGAGAAACCGTTTTTTTTATAGTCTCACGCCTGTATCCCCGAAGGGATAGGCAGAGGTGTAAATATTACACCCATATTTTGCCATGAATTTTTAGGTCCCACGTAATAGGGGGCGAGCCTATTGCCGTTACCGAGCACATCACCAGACTGCGTGCTGCTACTGAGTATTCAGAAAAGCCCAGTAACACTTTTGCCCGACCCGGGAATCGAACCCGGGATCTCCAATCAGCAGTCGCATACGCCATCCACTGGACCACGGTGGCAGTCATACCGATTTGTTATTAATATATTTGCTGTGATGTTGACATTGTACTGGATCAGGTCCAGTAGTTTCCTGAACGAAAACCTAATCGAAGTACCTGTGATGTAAGTCATACTAGCTCGATTATATTATTATATTCTATAGCTAATAACTACGATATGATATACCTACAAATAATGATTTTATACAATATTATACGGATTTGCGGCATGTTCCATTTGTGTGAACTTTATATTTGGGCGACATTTATGGTGTTCGGCTCAATGTTGCCTAATGTGTGATAAACTTTACCTGTCATTGACAGTATTCAAAAAGAGAGCTTGCCAAACGATGTTTTACTGATTAAAGGTCATATTAATCTGGAATTTTCAAAAAACTTCATTGTTATATGGGTCCGTGGGGTATGATAAGTAGATTAAAGTAACATTAGATACGGCGAATGTTCACGTTTTTTATGGTATGATCAAAATTTACTAGATTTTTCCTATGAAACTATATATAACTAGCATTCGCCCGCGGCTTCACCCGCATAAAATTTTAATAAAGAGTAGCCTGTGTACTTCCCCAGGTTTTAGAGTATCCAGGGCGTCATTGTTGCTAAGGTCCAGTTTTATTACGATTGAAGAAGCTTGTCTAAGGCTTTTTCTTGCTTTTAATTTACTCGGACCATGTACCTAATACATGACCAGGTCAATCTAAATTCCACGTGTAATGATGTTTTTGGAGGATTATACGCGATGTTTACTAGGAAGTTCAGTATTCTTCTTGAGTTGTTGTGCCAGTAGAACACACGGGTGTGCGAGCGACGCTCAGGAGGATAATAGCTTTGGTGAAAGTGTGATGTTTTACTGATTAACTCGGGTAATGATTTACTGATTAAAGATCAAATTTATTTATCAAGCGACTTAGGGATAATTCCGCTTCGACATAGACGCCATGACGATTAATATAATATTTTTATGTTCATTTGCCATAGTGTGTGGTCACGCATTTTTACTATAAAGTAGACATTTCAACGAAATTGTTGTTTCGCGAAGGAAATAATCAAAGTTTTTGTAATACAAGTCATTGTCGCGGTTATTTAATTACATTCTGCCATTTCACAATTCAATTTCTTATATCTACGATGGAATAATGACTGTCTACGAGCATTAGTGGAATATCGTAATCATTGTGTTTGTGAGCTGCCTTCACTGTTTCGTCGTATTATTGTATGATGACCACAGATCGAGGAATAAGGAAGTTTATAATATTCAAGAAAGTTTTATCTTAATGACATTGTATGCCATTGAAATCAATGATATCTAATGTTGGAATTTTTTTATCTGTCAGTGACAATGACTGAGAGTGTTCGATTCCAGACGATATTTTACCGGTTAAAGATCAAATTAATGAATCAACACATTCAAAAGAAATCTATTTGTGACAGAAGAGGCTTGTAGTCTTGTCTTTCTAGTTTAGTTCCGGTGAGTGCGTCAAACTGATATCACAGGCGATAGACGTCAATGTTTGGCTGCAATATTTGGACGACAATGTTTCCGTGAACAGCAGAACGAATTTTCTTAATTTATTTACCTAACCTAGTTCGTTCTTCACGGGCACTCAATTCAATGTACACAATTATCTCAGGCAGCTGTGAATTACGGACAGCGATGGAACTCCGAACAATGTTTTATTGATTATACACAAGTTCTTTGTGTAAAACCTGTAGAAGCGTAATATACCAATTCGCATGTCTGGTAACGATATTATAAAGACGTCTTTTTATAATATCATTGATGTCTGGTATAATTGACTATTAAAATGTACGCCGACTTGGTTTTGGCTTCTCTACTTTATTTCGGCATTGATAACATTTTCATGTTCAATGAGGGCAACATAATATACATTCCAACAGCGGAACAGAAGATTGTGAGAGCTCGACGTCTGGTGATGTTTTACTGATTAAATCCCTACTTACACACGCGCCGGCATAAGCCACGATTATTTTTACGATACAAGTGTCATATTATGTTGTCAGTTTTTATTTTCGTCGTTATGCTTACAATGGCATATTTCAAGGTGTTTCTGATCATTTTCATTAAGAATATATATAATTCTAGCAGTGTGCGTAAGTAACAGAACCTACGTATTGTAAGTAAAGATACCCAAATATCACTATGCATACCATTCACCACCATCAAATTAAACTTAAGCTTAATTCCCATGAGTGTTAACGTGCCTTTATACCTATTCAATTTTTTTTATCACAGTCTAGATGTGATCACTTAGAAGTTTGGTACATGATATTTACAAAATTATATATAATTCTAGCCAGCTGACAACAATACAAATTGCAAGTTGCTATATCTCGCTTCTCATAGTGAGAAGAGGCCCGTACCCAGCAATGATATAGTATAATTATAGGGGCCTGATGATGCATCTCATAGTTCTCAGTGACTGTGTGCAGCGTTGTAACTTCTTATAGTGGATCCAACGGTTACTCAACGCAAAGTCAACTCTCACATTTTTAGATCTTTTCGATGACTGATATTTTTTACAAATTTTATTAAACATATTATTACCCGCGTTGGTAATGATTCTAATCAGGATTTAGCGAACGAGACCTTTTTCTACTTAATTATCAAGTGTGAGAGCGTTGGAACCTAAGAAAACTTTGTCTTTTTATTTAGTAGCTTAAGTAGGTGGTTTATGTTGTAGTCGTGACTTCGATACAGGATTGCAATGAAAGTTCGCCTTTCAGCATTTTTATCAGTTCATCTCAACTGGTTAAGTATAAAGTTTAATATTCCAATATTTCCGTCTGTGAAAGCCACTTTCTTGGCCATTGACCATATTATGAGAGGAGAAATCGTCTTTTTGTAAAAGAGTATTTAATTTTATTTATTTATTTATTTAAGACAGGAAAACCAACAGCGTCATACATAAAAATAGTTAATATAAATAGGTTACAGTACGCCAATTACAGGTTTTCACGAATAAGAATTTTAAAAATAATACTTAATATCAACCTTTACGTACACTACATTGTAAACAATTCAAAGGTAGTCACTACAATGATAAATAGAAAAGTTGCTTAAAGTTAATCACATTTTATGCCCCGTAAAACTCAAGGTTAAGAAGCCTTCTTGCCGTGTTGCCGCTGATGGTATATGGATCAAAAGCGTAATCTTTACACAGTTTATTAAAGTCTTTGCTTGCTCGCACCATAAACGAATTCATTCTATAATTTGAAAAGGAAGGAGGTATATAAATTGGAGGGTTATGCCTAATAGATCTCGCAGGGACATTAAATTTAATTGTATTGAGGAGGTGACTACAATCTACTTCATTTGAAATAATTTTTGAAAAAAATGAACAATCTGCTAATCGACGACGATAAACTAGTGGTTGAATATGAAATTTTTT
Source organism: Euclidia mi (assembly GCA_944739405.2). NCBI lineage: Eukaryota > Metazoa > Arthropoda > Insecta > Lepidoptera > Erebidae > Euclidia > Euclidia mi. The sequence continues at coordinate 17,516,177 of OX123210.2, read as the reverse complement.
ACATAAGATAATATAGTTTTCGGAGTGATAGGGTATTTTAAGGCGAAAACATAGATGTTTAATAAAACGTTTTTGCACACCTTCAATTTGGTTGATATATTTATCGTAACAAGGATTCCATATTTGTGATGCGTACTCAAGGTGGCTTCTAACGTATGTGCAGTACAGTATTTTTAGTGTCTTAAGATTCTTAAAGCATCTAGAGAGCCTCATAACAAAACCAAGAGACTTATTGGCTTTAGCAACTATTTTCTCAATATGGACATCGAATAGAAGTTTGCTATCATGATGGACACCTAGATCACGTATAACGTCAGATCGTGATAGAATTTGACCTTTAAGCTTATATGAAGCTTTAACTGTTTCACGCTTTCGGCTAAAAGAAACTACAGAACACTTAAGCGGATTAAGATCTAGTTTATTTCGTTCACAGTAGTCGTCTAAGCGTGTGAGATCCGCCTGAAGGGGCTCGATATCACTGGAGGATGAAATGCAGGTATAGATCTTCATATCATCGGCAAAACATAGGAGACGGGAAGATTGGAAGCAAGAGTCGATGTCATTTACATAGATAATAAAGAGCAACGGGCCCATTAACGATCCTTGGGGGACGCCGCTGGGCACGGAAACCCAGCTGGAAATATAGTTACTAATAACTACAGCCTGACACCGATTTTCAAGGTACGACCAGAACCACCTGAGTAGGTCACCCCTGATCCCGGTGTTAAAAAGTTTCATTTTTAGGATGTCACGATCGATGCGGTCAAATGCTTTACTGTAATCTGTGTAAATGACATCGACCTGTGCTCCCTTATCCATATTGACGGTGATATAATCATTTAAGATTGCTAGGTTAGTGACCGTAGATCTACCTTTAAGAAAACCATGTTGATTGGGGCTAAACAAAATTGCTAAAGCTGCGTAAACCTGATCATAGACTATACGTTCAAATATTTTTGCTATAATACACAATTTGGAGATTGGCCTATAATTTGTCAGTTCGGTTTTAGCCCCTTTTTTATGCACTGGGGTGATAAAAGCCGATTTCCATATGTCTGGGACAGTATATGATGACAGCGACTTTTTAAATAGCAAAGAAATAGGTAGGGCTATAGTTTTAGCACAAGCAATTAAAAATTTTGGTGATATATGATCGGGTCCCGCCGACTTAGAGGGATCTAGCTTTGAGAGAAGTTCCTGTACTGTATCGACGTTTACTTCAATTGCGTGAATGTCTGAGGATGAAGGTGTATCAAGACTACACGGGCAAGATGGAGAAGATAAGTTATTGTTACTGGCAGGCTCAAGAAAGGTCGTGCGGAAATGAGATGAAAACGCTTCACAGATAGAATCTGGCGAAGAAAGAAGTACATCGCCATATTTAAGAGAGCTAGGTAGTGTGTTAGATTTGGAACGCTGTTTTACAAATCTCCAAAAGCACTTTGGATCACTTTCAATGCTTGCTTCAGTAGAAGCCAGATATGAATTATAACACTCTTTTTCAAGCTTTTTAACACGGTCGCGTAATAACTTAAACGTCAGTTTATCTGAAAGCCTGCCGTATAATTTGTACTTGCGTAGGTATTTAACTTTTTCTTTAATAAGTGAGATTAAAGACGAAGAGTACCAAATCGGATAACCACTATGCGTAATCTTTCTAACAGGAATGAATTTATTTTGAAGATTGTTAATTGAGGAGTAGAAGAAATTAACAGCATCCCCGATTGACTTATTACGAAACTCGTTATGCCAGGCAATGTTTGAGATTTCGTTATTAATTGCAATAAAATCACCTTTATTATAGACATAATGGCTACGCGGAGCTGAAATAATACATTCATATTCCACAAAGTTAGCATTTATTATTAGTGCCGGATGATAGTCATTGATAGGCGTAAGAGGGTCCAAACATTCTTGCACGGTAACCGCCTCGTTACATAAAACTAAATCTAAAAACTTACCGTGTCTATTTGGTACTCCATTATATTGGTTGAGTCCCAATATACGCAATTCATCCGTAAACATATGTTCATCACTGCTACAAATATTACCGGGGGTTAACGTATTGTCGTTGTTCAAACACCACGATATTCCACTCATATTATAATCCCCAATTAAAAGAAACATATCCGATGGGTTGTTTAAAACGCTATTACCTACATTATTAACAAAGTTAGCGAGCTGTGTGGAAAATGAATTACCGCGGTTTTGAGCACACAGGTATATTACACATAAGTTTAATTTATAATATGTTTTCGTCTTTGGCCGCCGTAACTTTAAACTTAACCACAAATCTTCTGCAGAAGAATGTAAAAACGGTCGCGGTTCCACTGTTATATGTTTACGCACAGCTATTAAGACACCCCCCCCACGAGACTGCCCGGTTAACTGATAATCGCGATCCCGACGCCACACAATATAATCGTCACTGAATAACTCCGAATCGTAAACACCATCAACTAACCACGTTTCCGTTAGCATTATTATATCGTACGAGCAGACACAGAGTTGACGATAAAATGTTTCGGTTTTTGTACGAAGTCCACGAACGTTTTGATAGTAAATAAATCATCATCAATCAGTCATCCTATTTACTTATTTGGAATGCAGTAAAAGGAGAAAATGTAGAGAATTGAACTAGTCGAGTGCGATACTGCACGTCGATTCTGTAAAATTCAGACAACAACTCGCAAACACGCTCGCAAAAGTAGCGCTAGTGTAGATTCGAATTATCAACCAAGTTTTAGATGCCAATCAAGAAACTCACAGCGGATTCAGATTCGAAGTTTAGAATGAAGTCTTACAGAATTACACTGCTGTATCTCGTATCTTGAATTAATGTCATTAGCTGATGATAGTAAAATTTAGAAAATTTCAGTCCGAGAGTCAGTCACGGCATTTACGTTTTCAGTGGCTTTATATTATACGTATTCACTTGTTGGTAATAGCTGCAGCTTTTGAGCCATCTAGCGGATACTTCATAGACTACATGTCATTATGATGATAGTTTGACTTCTGTCGATGTTTTACTAATTGTAAATGTAGTGCCCAGGGTTTTGTGACATACTATATCACAATTTAGATATGACTTGTCCATATCGTTTCTTAAACTATTTTTTGGTAATCTTGGCGAAGAAATTAACTTCCTGTAACCTATCAAGTAATTGTTTGACATTTTCTCAATGTCAAGTAATATTCACGGTATATGTTTCACGTGCTTTTCAATATTATCGTGGCATTGTGAACTTTCGTGACTTATTTTGTATGCAGGGCTACTGTAAAATAGATGATAAAGTTTGCTCAGTCACCATTTTACTAAAATTTTTGTGTCATTCAATCTATAATTCTGGATATTGCTGATTACTGTCAATCAATGTCTTCTACTTATGTGATACTGATTAAAGACCAAGTTTACTAAGAATAATCAAGTTGTTCGGTGACATAAGAATCACTATCGGTACAAGTTATTTTTCATTAAGCCATTGCTCACAGAAATACTTTTGTATTTTAAGGTTTAGATATTTAAAATGTACCTAGACCAGATCATGCCTTAGTTCACAAATTGCATACTGCGAGCAAGAATTGCATGTACTAATTCCGTATTGTTATTATGATGTAATAACAGTAAAATTTTGATAACTCCTGGCTTGCATGTGGCCACGATGGTTTCGTCTTCAATATTTTTGTGAGGACTGCATTGTCCTGGCGCAGTTTTTGATGATGATACAACGTGATCGCAGCATTTAAACCTTCCAGCTGGTATTTCATAAGCCATTCAGAAGATGTCCAGATCGACTAGTGACGATAATTCACTGATTAGAGGCCAATAGTTACATTGAGTAAAGATTTTCTGGATTAATTGCAAAAATAGTAGCCAAGGGTTACAAACTACAGATGTATTAAAAAAATGACATGCAGAAAACGCTTGCTTTCAAAAGCCAATCGTAGTGGGAGGACCGTATATAGTTAGTGATGCGATGAGTTTGTCGATCTACGCGCTGCACGTGTTATTTTACAATAGCGACGTCATCATACAGTATATTAAAAAGGCACGGGGTTACAGCATTTAGTTCAGTCGTGCTTTATGTGAGATAATTTTATACAATTCAGGAATAATTTAGGTATTCTCAGCGTGTATTTTATAAGGCATGCGGATGATGTGAGTTTGTCTCCTGTCACGTTTCACTGATTAAAGATCGATTCGATTAGAACACATGTGGAGCAAGTTGGTGCGTTGATAGGTAATGTTTTGGTTGGTGTTGTGAAGAATACGCATCTCTATTTAATTTTATACAAAATGGTCCATTCGTTGATTGTATGCACAACGTGGCTCACGTGTGTAGCGCCACGTTGTGTTCGCGAGTCATTTGTTTTCAATGTTTCTGTGACACAAGTGTCGTACATTGTACTGTTGTTGCTAGCAGTTTTCTGGCTTCGTCATACTTTTGTGATATTTCATTACATGTTCAAATATCACTATGGTATTTGTTCGTCTTACTTATCTTGACGAAGTTACGATTCGGATTTCTTTCCATTCATATTATTACAGACGCCTTCCATATATTTTTTTTAATAACGTGATACAATTGTTTCGTCTGATAATGGCCGGATGAACAACTGTAGCAACTTTATCTCATCGACAGGTACCAAAAGTTCACCCTGTGTATAGCACTTAGGTTTGCTTGATGGTTCGTGTACTGCTACCGACTGATATAGTCTTTAATTATCTCACAGTCATAAAGAGATGGGGAGTGTGCCATCAGGTGACGTTTTACTGATTAAAGATCAAAGTAATATAATATGCTATAATTTTGTAATTTCTTGCTCGCTGTTCGTTCATTTGCGATATTTGCTGTATTCAGCAGAATTGTCATCAGGGTCGTTACCTAGTATTTATTTAGGTACTTATAGCTTTTTGGACTCCCGTGTCCCATGCTACATATATTCAGTATTATCTGTCAAGCAAAAAGTGAATTGCCTCAATAAAGTCTACGCTAACTTTGTCCGACTTCTTCCTGACTGCATGTGAGTGCATTTGGGAGCACGCGTATTTTTTTTCGATACATTAAGGCAATGACTCTGAGTTTGTGCCGGCTTTTCTTGTCAAGAGGACCATTTAGTTAGGAAAAGCCGGCTTCGTCTAGAATATGATTTTCACTTCTATAAGTGTGGTAAACAACCAAAATGCAGAAATAAATATGTCTTTATTATATATTAAGGAAAACGTACTTATTACCAAATGTATAAAAAAAATACTCAAATATGAGTTACGAGTACTTGACTAGAGTCAGTTAGGAATATTACATTCATTTTAAATATTGTACTCTATATTTCGTAGTAGATATAGACTATGGACTATATGACGTAGCTGCAGCTACTGTGTTTTAACTAACTACCTTATTTTTGGCGACGAAACTAATCTTAATTACGGATTATTCTCGACTGTCTCTCGCGTCGATGAACGCGGCGACCAATCAGCAAGGCGTGCCTTGGGAGGGAGGGAATCAAAGGATCGCTCGCATTGGACGAGCGAGCGTGGAACGATTGACGTTGAGGTACCTAATTGATTCTCAATAGAAAGGTAGATGGCGCTACCATAGTCATTCAAAGAAGGGCGATATTGGCGTACCTGAAAAGGGATTAATTTTATTCACAGCGAGATATCTTGCGGAACATTTTGTCACTGAACAGCCTTGTCGCTTGCCAATTGTATACTCAAAACTAAGTTGATTAAAAAAACAGAAATCCAAGTAACAGAAATCATAAGTAATATTGTAATATTGTCTTCTATATCATCTGTGTACCTATATGGAACTTCTGTTCTCTTTTTCTGAGTAATAGCGGATCATTTACAGCCCAGGTTTCCCAAGAGCGGTACAGGCGATAGCCATAGATCGACACTTGATGATGTTTCACTGATTAAAGTTCAACGCATTGACCTGTCATACGTCTGTGTTTCGCTCCTTCTCCTTACGCATTCAGGTAAGTTTTTCAATTTCTATTTCCGTCGTAATTTTACGAAGGCCTATAAATAAGATAATATGTCTACTCCTGAACTTAAGCCTCGCATTTTTTGTTCTAGAATAGCATTGTTAGTCATTATAAAGTTTTGGCCTAATACACCACGCTGACCAGATGAGTTGGCTATTTCCTCGAGAATTTTCCTAAGTCGTCTCCTACGAAAACTACGTAATGAAATGGGGTAGTGTCACTTTGTATACTTAATCTGTCGTCATACAGTAGCTTATAGCTCAAATGAATAAATCAAAAAGTAGTAATTAGCGCAGCTGGACTATTATCATTTATTTATGAAGGATTTTGCTTAACATTGTTATCAACTATTTAAAAAAGAGAAGTTGAAGTCAAGGATAAGCTATGCGATGCAAAGATCTAGCGCGCCTCTAGCGGCGAATTTCGAAGTTATCCGGGTACGACACTTTTGACATCTTTCAATACAACTTTGCTTCGAGATTATAGTGGTAATAGTATTGAGCTGTCAGAAGTGTCGTAGCAGGTGAACTTCCAAATTGACCGATAGAGGCGCGTAGATAATCTTTGCATCGCCAATAATCTCATATGTGTGTGAGAGTATTCTCAAGTTACTCAATATTCCTGTCTATATTTCAATACTACTTAATATACTTCCAACTCAGGACGTGGTTGCGTCTACTATATTATTACTAGTAAGCCTTTATCTGGCCATAGGCCGTGGATAGTAATGATGGTGACGATGCCTAACACGTTTTGCGAAGTGGCCTGTTTGAAGCTTAGTATTCCAAATATTTAATCATCATAGTGATGATTCTGTGGCTTTAGCACTACAGTATCCGAAGCGATGTTGCACCGATTAAAGACAATATTCGTTATATTTAGGTCCAGTGGAATTTTGTTGGAATTTCCACAGTTTTGTGTAGACTGCTGGAGTTTAATAAAACATGCTGATAATTCTTGTTCGTCAGCATCACATTCACATAAGATTTAAGTAAAAGATAATTTGCCACGTCCTGTTTTATTCTTAAGCGCAACTTAAACTTGAAAAGACATTTGACTTTTGGCAAAAGTGGCCATTCATAGTACTGAAGTTGTTTTGAATTTCAGCCATTCGATATATATTCTGTGTACATGTTACGAGAAGACCCTATCATGACGATGTTTCACTGAATAAAGACCTGATTATTTTAAACACTATGACAATATGAATAAATGCCTCTGGTATTTTAATTCTCTAGGGTTAAGTTGTTCCACTGCTGTTCTGAATACGATCTCAGTGTGTACAGTGAATGCTGATGCAGGAATGTTCAACGTAGAGCATGCAGTGAGAGTTTGAGAGGAGCCGCTAAAGGTTTTTATATTCTTATATTCGATGAGAATCCTTTAGTAGGCAATAAAGGATTCTCATTATATTTATGTAACTCTTTCTTCGCGATCTAGGGCATTTGGGGAAATCCTTTCTCAGTGCATCCCAACGGTCTTACAGAAAAAAACATACCAAACAGCTTCTTCTTGACCATTAGTTTTGCCTGTTACTCGTCTGTCAGTCAGTCAGTAACGAAAGAATTAAGAATATCATCATCATCAGGTCAGCGTAGAGACGTCCATTGCCACATAGTCAGGTCAGCGTAGAGACGTCCACTGCCACATAGGCTTCCCCCATGGTTCACCACACAGACCGATTTTGAGCCGCCTGCTTCCAACCACTTCCCGCGATCTTAACCAGATCGTCGGTCCACCTTGCGGGAGGCCTACCTCCGCTGCGATATTATATTAAGAATATACAGATGGTATAATTTTAAGGTTTGCTCCATGAGGTACTTAGCATGTTTATTTTAGAGGCAATGCCCTACACGTTAGAAGTTTTGTAAGAGTTTTCTTGTTCTTACTTGTTCTAACACAGTCTTACAGTTCTTTGTAGGTATGTGACGTTACGACAGTTACGTTTTCACTAATGTTCGTAAGATTGTCTGTATGATTATGCTAGAACCTGGCAGCTGTGCGTTCATAACCGTGTCAAATGGATGACTTTTCAATCGGATTCTGGATTCCCAGATCCCATTGCAAATTCTCACACATTTGACTTTGTTTTGAACTCCATTGCCTCGAATGATGATTCGCTCATGTCTATATTGTTGTAAATAGATAGTTTTAGCACTAGAGATAAGGGCTTATGAATTTCCTACTCCACTTAAGATTATTATCAGCCGTTCTTATTCCATTATCTTACGACCAAAAGATCTGACTATACGCAAAAGGGCTACGTTATTCGACCTAAACATCTGGTGTGTAGTATCGAAGGAAAAAATGTGACCTTGAATTTTTACGGTCGTATATTAGACGCAAATTACTACAGTTTTAAAAGTATCTACAACATTTTTCATTGTAGAAAGTACTCCTTTCAAGTGCGCATTTTCTTGTGTCGCTACAAATTTCTTGGTGCAGGATAAGTAGGGTGCACATCTCTCGAGATGCAGGTCATTATTACTTGTTAGGGTCATGGATAATGGCGGGTAGGTTTTTGATACACAGTAGTGTATGTATATTGATTTTTAGTCCAACCGAACAATTGATTTTGACGTCAGCATGACTTACATAATTTTAGCAGGGTATTCAATGGTGCATTTTTAGAAAATATTGCATGTTATAAATATTTCATCTAGCAAGTTATACATGATCATATTTACGGGGGCAAAAGTCTCAGGAGTGATGAACCTACTGATTAAGACCATATCTAATTTACCGATTGAATTCATGAGCCTTGTTTTTCCACCGTGTAGTTGACAGGACTAGGACTGACGATTTTCCACAGATTGATAAAAAATATGACTGTATGTACTGCCTAAGAGTTCATTGCTATTTGATGATTGGATGGTTCTAGGATAGAATTCGTGTAACGAAACTGACATTTAATGTGTTTCTAAGCTTCTTTCATTTCCTGTCTGCTGCTTGCCTGTTGCCTCTTGCTTAGTTCGGGTCATGTTCAATTCCTAACCCAGCAGCCCCTTATTGTTTCATTGTTTATAGACGGATTAAACATACACGTGGCGTCCGTTAGAATTCTTCGGAAGCTTTGAAGTGTTCAACTCTGGCCTTATCCGTATAACTCTAGTGATGAGATTGTTACAGCTGTTTTGTATCTTACATGATCTATTTTCTGATAAGCTCGATTAAGATAAAGTACCATATTACTTAATTAGGCGCCGCAAATAAACTTAAGTGAATTTGTAAACACAAGAATTTATGACTGCCTCGTAGGTCTCGCGGCATAAATGTGCGCGTGGGATCTTGACATCAGATCACTGTGGACAAAAGGTTGTAATTCCAACTAATACAACCCCTACAGTACAAAAAATCACATGTAGGCCTATGACCTCTGCTCGCCTTAATCGCTTTAGTGATGATGTTGCTGCTAAGATCGCCAGCATTGACTTAACTCACGATGATCCAGATGAATTATATAAGTGGTTATTTGATGTTATTAAAAATGAGTACAATAAAATTTTTAAGCAGAAGACATTTGCCAAGAGCTCTAAAGTTAAATTTTGTGATTGGGCAACAGTAGGAATATACAAAAGTAGATCTAGGTTGTATGATCTGTATGGTATGAAGCAATACAATTTTAATCCTTCATTTATTGAATATGTAAGAAATTACTCAAAAGTTTTTAAGAGAGCATGTGCTTCAGCTAAGTCTATATTTATAAGTAATAAAATTAAAGAATCCAAGAACAAAATAAAAACAACTTGGAACATTATTAACAGTGAGACTGGTCGAGCTAAGTTAGTAGATAATAGCTTTGAATTAAAATGTAATGGAGAAATAGTTACAAAGAAAATTGATGTTGCTCAGGCTTTTAACAACTTCTTCATAAACATACCAGTGAAAACAACCAAGTGTTTAGACTCATGCCCAAGCAAAGCAGAGATGTTAGTTAGGGGCAATGTGAATGAGTGTGATGTGCTGTTTAATTTTAAATACATTGACACCAATGACATCCTCAAGACATTCAAGACCATCAATATTAAGAAATCTATTGACTTATGGGGTATTTCAGTTAGTCTTGTTCGCCAAATCATTTTTAGCATAGCTCCATATTTAGCTGCAATATTTAATAGATGCGTGGATAAAGGGGTATTTCCTGATTTAATGAAACACAGCAAGGTGATACCACTTTTCAAAAAAGGATCCAAGAGCGACCCTAGTAACTTTCGGCCAATTTCTATCTTGCCTGCAATCAGTAAAATTTTTGAAAAGGTTATTTTGCATCAGTTAGAGAGCCACTTTCTCACAAATAATTTATTGCACAGTGAGCAGTATGGCTTCACTAAGGGTCGCTCCACCGTTGATGCCGGTGTAGCTCTATTAAAACATATCTTTAACGCTTGGGAAAATTCGAAGGATGCCATTGGTGTTTTTTGCGACTTGTCAAAGGCTTTTGATTGTGTTGAACATGATACACTTTTACGTAAACTCAACCATTATGGTATTCGAGATAGCGCACTCAATCTTGTTGCCAGTTACCTTAGAGATAGAGTTCAGTATGTAGATGTTAGTGGAAGTAGGTCTCAAGGTTTGTCAGTGGGAATGGGCGTTCCACAGGGCTCTATTCTTGGTCCGTTTCTTTTTTTAATATATATTAATGACTTGCCATTCTTTGTTAGAAATTTATGTGATATTGTTCTTTTTGCTGACGATACTTCACTTATTTTTAAAGTTGATCGTAATACAAGTAACATTGACAGCGTAAATAATTCTCTTGCGCAAGTACTACATTGGTTCACGACAAATAATTTGCTACTCAACTCTGGCAAAACAAAATGTGTGAAATTCACTTTGCCGAATGTCAAAAATGTTCTTACTAATATAATTTTAAATAACGAAACAATTAACCTAGTTGATTCAACTGTATTTTTAGGTTTAACTTTAGATTGTAAGCTTCAGTGGGGTGCCCAAATATCCTGTCTGGCAGTCAAACTTAGTTCTGCAGCATTTGCAGTTAGGAAAGTTCGCCAATTCACAGACGTAGATACTGCTAGACTAGTTTACTTTAGTTACTTTCACAGTGTAATGTCTTACGGGATACTATTATGGGGTACGGCGGCCGATATTCAGACAATTTTTGTTATTCAAAAGAGGGCCATACGTGCAATATATAAGTTAGGTGCTAGAGATTCTTTACGAGATAAATTTAAAGAAGTAGAAATATTTACAGTTGCATCGCAGTATATATTTGCTAATTTAATGTACGTTAAGATAAACTTAACTCTTTACCGTAAAAATAGTGACGTGCACAAAGTGAACACAAGGAATAAGCATAAACTAGTGGGCACTAACTACCGTCTACATAAAGTGCATAACTCATTTGCGGGACTCGGTATACAATTCTTCAACAAATTACCTCTGGAAATAATGAATTTACCTCTGCACAAATTTAAAACCACTACTAGGAATTTTCTTTTAAAAAGGGGTTATTACACTATTAAAGAATTTCTAGATGACAAGACATCATGGGTCTAGTTGCTTTTTTTTTCAAATTCACCATTATTGTTATTTTTATGACTGTGTAAAATACTCTCTTCTTAATTAGTAACATGTTAAGTGGAGGTGCCTCGTGAACACATGATTTTTGCAGGATTTGGATATTATTACGATTTGTTGAATGTAGTTTAACATTATTTATTCCTGATCATATCGTTGTTCACTTGTCACCTTCACAAAATTCTTTCTACATTTGCATTCCTTCACGCGGTCCACTGATTTATGTTCATAATAACGATCTGGAAAATGGAGGTAATTGGCGGTCATGGTCAGTATACCAATAGATTGTTTCTTACTGCCGGTTCGTATACCGTTATCGTCATGCTCACTAAAATGTCATTTCTTGTGGTGGCGTCGTGTGTCGGGTCATCCCTGTCCCTCTAATATGGCGAGAGGGATGATGGCTGGCACATGCGTCATACTCGTGAACGGGTGCTACTTGCGATGACTGGTCGATGATGGTCTTGCGGGCTGGTATTAGATTTTAATATTTAACTGCATCATTTCCATTATGGGTCTGATCACTTTCGCGGATTGCCTGCATTATTAGGTATATATAATGTAAGTGGATGCTCCTGTTTCACCATGTCTATTCTGAGGAGACTAACCAAATGAACATCAAAAGTATTATGCTTGAGTATTATTATGTACAGTAAATATATACAAATGATATAGAAGGTGTAACAGTTGCAGCACCTTACAAAATGTAAATTATGTGTATTATGCAAAACCTGGCGAAGAAAAAGAGTGACCGTGAGTTTTATTGCCCGTTCTTTCTCATGGTTCTACCTATTGCTTTGCGAACGTGGCAGTAAATGTAAATGTAGAGTCTTTAAGTAATTATTTTATAAATTTATTATTTTGACGTTCATAAGCGTCACATTGTGACCCAAATGAATAAACGATTTTGAATTTGAATTTGAATTTGAATTTGATCGGGAGGTCTCGGGTTCGATTCCCGGGTCGGGCAAAAGTGTTAAGTACCTACTGGGTTTTTACGAATACTCAGTAGCAGCCCGGAGTCTGGTTATGTGCCCGGTAACGGCAATAGGCTCGCCCCCTATAACGTGGGACCTAAAAATTCATGGCGAAATGTGGGTGTGATATTACACCTCTGCCTACCCCTTCGGGGACACAGGCGTGAGTCTATAAAAAAAAAAGAATTTAGGAGATTTTATTATTATGTGTTCTATGAACACCAGAAAATTTATAACTGATGCCACAAAATAAACTATTTCTGGCAGATAGCCGTAGATACTCAATCAACTAATCATTTGTGCAATCAAAGTATGGTATTTTATGATGTCTTTACGTGGTTTTTCACAACATGTTGTTTTACTTATCGCTATTGTTTCCATTTAAATGTATATGCGGCTACATTTTGATAATATACTTAAAATGTTGTGCATTTGGTGCAGTCAATTTTACTGATTAACTTCCCTAGCGTCGCTCGAACACCCTGGACCAAAGTTTACTTAGAGATTGAAAAGTGTTGATCCTTTGTAGCACAAGTGTTGTGTTGCGGCCTCATCCTCACGTGAACTCAACATTTTGCGTGTCTTTGGGTCGGAACGAATGTTTCTAAAATTTCATCATCATCATCAGCCTGGCCGTAGTCCACTGCTGGATATAGGCCTCTCCAATGGCACGATACTGAACCCGATCTTCGGCTCTTTGTGACCAGCTGCTGCCAGCCACTGTGTGTATATCGTCACACGTACATTTTAGTAAAATGTAAGAGGTTCATATTTGTTTTGGACTGTCTGTAAGAGGTTTCGTGTGGCTTAGGAAACTTTTACGGCTCCTTAGGCGGGTTGAAATTGTTTCCTTATTAAATTCAAATTCAAATTCCTTTATTCATTTGGGTCACAATGTGACGCTTATGAACGTCAAAATAATAAATTTATAAAATAATTACTTATACTCAAATTTAAAACATTATTACTGTATGCTTCTACATTTACATTTACTGCCACGTTCGCAAAGCAATAGGTAGAACCATGAGAAAGAACGGGCAATAAAACTCACGGTCACTCTTTTTCATCTCCAGGTTTTGCATAATACACAATTTACATTTTGTAAGGTGCTGCAACTGTTACACCTTCTATATCACTTGTATATATTTACTGTACATCATAATACTCAAGCATAATACTTTTGGTTAGCCTCCTCAGAATAGACATGGTGAAACAGGAGCATCCACTTACATTATATATACCTAATAATGCAGGCAATCCGCGAAAGTGATCAGAACCATGATGGAAATTATGCAGTTAAATATTAAAATCTAATACCAGCCCGCAAGACCGTCATCGACCAGTCATCGCAAGTTGCACCCGTTCACGAGTATGACGCATGTGCCAGCCATTATCCCTCTCGCCATATTAGAGGGACAGGGATGACCCGGCACACGACGCCACCACAAGAAATGACATTTTAGTGAGCATGACGACAACGGTATACGAACCAGCAGTAAGAAACAATCTATTGGTATACTGACCATGACCGCCAATTACCTCCATTTTCCAGATCGTTATTATTAACATAAGTTAGTGGAACGCGTGAAGGAATGCAAATGTAGAAAGAATTTTGTGAAGGTGACAAGTGAACAATGATATGATCAGAGATAAATAATGTTAAACTACATTCAACAAATCATAAAAATATCCAAATCCTGCAAAAATCATGTGTTCACGAGGCACCTCCACTTAACATGTAAATAAAATAATCGTGAGTTAAACAAGCCTAAGCCTATCCCCACGGTGTCTTATCATTTAAAAATTCCTTAATAGTGTAATAACCCCTTTGTAAAAGAAAGTTCCTAATTGTCCGTTTGTATTTGTGCATGGGTAAATTAATTATTTCAAGAGGCAATTTGTTGAAAAATCGTATACCAATCCCCGCAAATGAGTTCTGAACTTTATGTAGACGGTAGTTAGTTCCCACCAGTTTATGCTTATTCCTTGTGTTCACGTTGTGCAAATCACTATTTTTGCGGTATAGAATTAAGTTTTTCTTAATGTACATTAAGTTAGCATAATTATATATATTGCGATGCAACTGTCAATATGTCTACTTCTTTAAATTTATCACGTAAAGAATCTCTAGCACCTAACTTATAAATTGCACGTATGGCCCTTTTTTGAATGACAAAAATAGTCTGTATATCAGCAGCTGTACCCCATAAAATTATTCCGTAAGACATTACGCTGTGAAAATAACTAAAGTAAACTAGTCTAGCAGTATCTATATCTGTGAATTCCCTAACTTTTCTAACTGCAAACGCTGCAGAACTAAGTTTTACTGCGAGACAGGATATTTGGGCGCCCCACTGAAGCTTACAATCTAAAGTTACACCTAAGAATACGGTTGATTCGACTAGTTGAATTGTTTCCTTATTTAAAATTATATTAGTAGGGACACTTTTGACATTAGGCAAAGAGAATTTAACACATTTGGTTTTGCTTGAGTTGAGTACCAAATTATTTGTCGAAAACCAATCTAATACTTGTGCAAGAGTGTTATTGACGGTATCAAAGTTACTTAAATTACGATCAACTTTAAAAATTAGTGACGTATCGTAGGCAAAAAAAACAATATCACATAAATTTTGTACAAAGAACGGCAAATCATTAATATATATTAAAAAGAGAAATGGACCGAGAATAGAGCCATGTGGAACGCCCAGTCCTACTGGCAAACCTAGAGACCTACTCCCATTAACATCTACATACTGAATTCTATCACTAAGGTAGCTGGCAACAAGATTGAGTGCGGTATCTCTAATACCATAAAGTTTCAATTTAAGTAAAAGCGTATTATGTTCCACACAGTCAAAGGCCTTTGATAGGTCACAAAAAACACCAATGGCATCCTTCGAGTTTTCCCAAGCATTAAAAATATGCTTTAACAAAGTTACACCGGCATCAAAGTTATTATGGAGTGGATGTCGAGTGTCCGTCTCTTGTTTCGACTTCTCGATGGAACACGCCACACTCCTTCGCACCTCTGGAGGTGCAATACCTGCCAGAGGGTACACCATATTAAGCGGTGTTGGCTTCAGGCAGCCTGTTATTATACGGCAGGTGTTGTTAAGTGCAACATCTACTTCTCTTGCATGTGCCGAACGGTGCCACGAAGTTGGTAAGATATGATATAATGGTTATCCTTACATAATAATATATAGTTGTGTGTCTGTTGCACTTTCAGGCTGTCTTATTTAGCACTCTTATTGTACCGTAATTCTGCCTGTTACTAGTCGATTTGTGGCGAATATGTATTTCGTAAATTGTTACAGACGAAGAACTAGGTAGAAAGTGGATAAGAAGAGTGCGGTGACGTTTTTCTGATTAAAGTTCATATACGTATAGATTCCTCACTTTTTTCAGGAAGTATTCGCGGTGGTACAGTTATGTTTTTCAAATCTGTCTGCGTATTAAGTGGACAATGTACTCAAATTTTGAAAGAATTTATTCCAAGACTTTTTATCTCACGATATATGATGTCAGATGTTGCTAATTATAAATCTCATTACCTCGAAGCTCGGTCTGGTGGCTTAATATTCTCTTTGAACTAGCTCATTTTGCATGAAGGGTTGTATTCCACCAAAGCAAATCATATTCTAATTTCGTCGATGAAACGTTGACATTCTGCTATGTCACACGGAACATCGACGTAAAGTAGCAGAATCTATATTGTTGCGTTTTGCTCAGTGACTGACCCGATTCTCATCCGATCCCAAAGGGTGGCAACGCACTCGTGACTGCTTTGGTGTTGCTTGTGTCCATGGGTGGCGTAATCACTTACTAATTATGTGCCAAAATTTTCCATTACTTTAGTGCGTCTATGTTAATCGGAATTCCGTGTGAAGCATCACGTTGTATGTACGAGACATTTTTGTTCAATGTTTCTATGATACAAGCAACTTCGTCTTCAATATGTATGTTACCAACAAATAATGTCTGATTAATGAATGCCGTGGCTGTTTAAACAGGGTCTCTACATAGTTTTACTATCTTATTGGCACATGGCGTCCCATATAACGCTTCAGTGTTCAGATTATTTTGAACAACATTAACTTCGTCATTTCAAGTCGCCTTGATGCGATTTAAAGCTAAAAAAGGCATTTCAAAGTCTTCTCGTATTCAAACTCATTTCTATAAGTCACCTTGATCTTTTATAAAGAAGCTTATAAAGGCACTTTAATGTATCCTTATATTCAACCTTATTTTAATGGTCATAAGCCCCAACAGGGTTGCCATCGTTTCTAGCGAAGATTTACCAGTTAAAAGTCCAATATAATATTAAGTTTGTAAGTTGTATCACGATTTAACGTATGTGGATGTATCAGGAGTCATAAGTAAGTTCGATATTTATTTTTATTCGTGGTCTTCGTTTAAATGGTACCTATTTGTAAAGATCCTTGCTAAACGTAGCTTACATAGTTCGTGCATCGTAGAAAATTGTTACGGCTTAATCCCGTAAAGCAGGTCCTTTACAGTCCACAGTACGGGGTTGCTTAGACTCCTTTCAACGTTTTAAACGTGTGAAATGTGTAACATGATGGTGTTAATAACAACGTCAACAGTTCATATTTCTCGTTGAAGTTTCTCAAGTAAATTGTACTGACAATCAAGTTAAATGACATTATGATTTCAAGTTCTGTCAGAGAAACCTCTGTTCAAAGTTTGACTGGGTCACTCTTTATGCTTCATATACCTACCTACACCTAATAACAACAGAGAGTTCCAGTCGGGTGGACCAGACGACGATTCACTGATTAAAGTACATAAAACACATGTTACCGTTGAAGTACCGGTACTTTATTCCAAATTTCGTGTGGAAGAATGTAATTATTTAGAAAAAAGTCTTTAGAGAGTCTCGGAACATCGATATACTAATATGATCGACTTCAATATTTCTTGTATTGAACTGTCATACTTTAACCATTTACGGATTAAACAATAATGATTCGTCACATAATTCATATCGCCGCCGACGGCTTTTCATTGAATTCAGAAATTTCAAGCCACATTACCCTTTTCACACATTTCCCTGTGTGTGATTTGGGCAACATCGTCCCCATAGCTCCATTTTCAATGGCTTGTCTTATACATGCTCTGCTGTAACTCTAGCCTGCATGGTTCGTGGATTGTGGCAAGCTTTGGCAGCTGACAACCAACGCAGCAAGTAACCTTATAGATAGATAATGCTGTTTTACTGATTAAAGATTAAATATATTATAGCTGTCTTTTGAAATTTGACTAGTTTGGCAAAGTATTTGGAGACAAAGAATGTTTTTATAGTGTGTTCTACTTGAAGACAAATATATACATAGATATTAATGGTTTCAGTTGGATTTTTGCTTAAAAGATATTTGCCTATAATATTCGTATGAGATATTGGATTAATTTTTAACTCAAGACGCTATTGCGTACCTATTAAGTGCCATTTCTGAGGTTCTCTTGCTTTCGCCTTATTTCAGCCACGGTCCTGTGTATGTTCCGTGACAAACAATCACACGGCGAATATTTGTGCAGCTCATGCCGTCATGAACGCGTATCATCAACTGCCGTCTACAATTTCATATCTTTACAATTTCTCTAATATGTTACTGTTTTGTGGACACTATTGACTCAAATGACACTCAGCGATGTACCCTAATGTTACACAAGTAATATGAGTTTTAATATTCATTCATATCATAGTCATTCAAAGTATGCCGATATTGGCCCACGTGAAAACACACAAATTTTATTCAAAGCCAGATTTCCTGGGGCCATTTTGACATAAGCAGGTTCTGGGGGAGAGACAAGAGAAGCTCAAATGTGATCTATTTGAGCTGCTCTTCAGATAAATAAATAGGCAAGGCATTATTAAGAGGCTTAAAACCTTAAATAAATCGAGATTACTCTATTTGCTTTGATATATATCAGATGTGTCGGTCTATTCAACATAAACATACTTGTCTCCAATACGCCGTGATGTTTAACGCGTAATGAATTAAAATGTCTATTTAAATTATTACAAGTCCTGTGAATGGTATGTGGATCTCTTTTTTAATTTAGGACGTGGCTGAGGTTAGTACGTTTTGGGTACCTGTGGCTTTGTATCTAGCTTCTAATTCTGACCACAGACCTGTGTATGAGCCATGCGATATAAAAACATGTTTTGTGGTCCAGCATACTTAATGGTTTGATTAGAAACGACGAGGAGAGATCAATCTTGGAATTATTTAAACTTCTAACATTATTTCCAAATGTTCTGGGCACTATATCACTGTGTCTGTATGTTTGTTCGGAATGTGTTCATTGTAATGTTACTTAACTCGGGTAACGGTTTACTGATTAAAGATCAAATTTATTTATCAAGCGACTTAGGGATAATTCCGCTTGGACATAGACGCCATGATGATTAATATAATATTTCTTCGCATACCTTCCACTACAACACATGTTTACTTACTATAAAGTATACATTACCAAGAGCGTCCCCAAGGAGGGGCGGAGTGGGGCAGCTGCCCTCGCTAGAGACTCAAAAATCCCTACAATTCATACTTTTCTCATTTTCCATATTAACTTGTCCTCCCCTAGGCAATCGGCTGGCGACGCCCCTGTACATTTCACCGAACTTGTCGTTTCGTGAAGGGAATAATCAAAGTGTTTGTAATACAAGTCATTGTCACGGTTATTTCATTAAATTCTGCCATTTGACATTTCCATTTCTTATATCTACGATGATATAATGACTTTCTACGAGCCTTAGTGGAATTTCGTAATCATTGTGTTTGTGAGCTGCCTTCACTGTTTCGTCGTATTGTTGTATGATGACCACACATCGAGGATTTAAATATTTTACAATATTCAAGGTCATTTTTATGTTTGGGTTATTTTTATGCCATTGAATTCAATGATATCATTTTATTTACTTCATACAAAATAATTTAGCGGGTCTTCATCGCATTAACTTAACTTATTTAAGGTATAAATACCTATTTGTTTCCGACGTTTCGCTCGTCATGCACCGAGCTTGGTCGTGGAGAGACTGATGAGAGCTCAGCGCCGTCTTGTGGAAGTGCGGGTTTCGGCACCTACCCTCACTTGGTCTTTATTTAAGTTCGCAATGTCGGTACTCCGACACACTACATTAATGACGTCTACACACTGTTGAGATTTATCACTGCGGCGGTGTTTACATTTGCTGATGACTGGATTCCAAGTAGCCGATAATCTATATCCATCCTCCCGGTTGAAATTGTTATATTTTTTTATTTCTACCGCTTCACGTACTATCCTGGAGTAATAGTGACGATCGGTGGATAAGACTTGTGGTTGATGCAGTTCTATCCAGTGGTTTGGTCCAGACTCCAACAAATGCTCAGCTATTGCCGACTTATTAATATGTCGGTTTTTTACAGCTGCGATATGTTCTTTTACTCTTTCAGCGATTGTACACTTAGTCTACCCGATATATGAACTACCACAGCTGCAATCGACTTTGTAGACGCCAGGTGTTTGGAGAGGAATGACATCCTTTGGGGTATGCAGATTGTGTGCTATCTTAGAGAGGAGCGGACTGTATACAGTCTTGATGGAGTATTTCTTGAGTACTGTTCCAACTTTGTCCGTCACTCCCTTTAGATACGGCATGTAAGCGGGCACTCTGCTTACTTCAGGTTTACGCTCGTTCCTCTTCCGACGGTGTCTGCTTTTCTTGTATCTGTTGCGCCTAAGTACCTGTCGAACATGTAACAGCTCACTATTTAAATGTTCAGGGTCACATAGGTCATACGCTCTGTTCACTAATGAGGACACAACGGAATCCAAGTGCCGCGGATGGTGGTGCGAGTTCGCGTTGAGATACCTGTCGGTGTGTGTTGGTTTCCTATACACAGTGTGTCCAAGGGTACCATTATCTCTCACTGTCACTTTAACGTCGGGAAAGGGTAACGATCCGTCTACCTCCATTTCGAAAGTGAATCGGATGTTCGGATGTATGGAGTTCAATTTGTCTGCGAATTGTTCTATGTCCTGCTTGTTGCCCTTCATGATGCAGAAGATATCGTCGACATACCTTTTTTACTTGTCAGTGACAATAACTGAGAGAATTCGATTCCAGACGACGACGTTGTACTGGTTAAAGATTAAATGAATGAATAAACATATTCAAAAGAGATCTATTTGTGAGAGAAGAGGCTTGTAACCTTCTCTTTCTAGTTTAGTTCCAGTGAGTACGTCAAACTGGGGCCCAATTCTACTAAATAAATCAAAATATAGTTTCGATATCATGTCAGTGTCATACTTACGTCACAAAAAGGCTATTCTTCTACATTATCTGATATTGGAACGAAGTTGTAACGAGATCGTAAATTTAAACAATTGACAAAATATGTGTCAACGACGAACTGTTTAATTCATATTATACGATAATGACATTAAGTTATCAGAATAGCGCTTCTGAGTCTATCCTAAATATAATATCAATGTCATATAAAAATAGGAGAATTGGCCCCCTGGTATTACAGGCGATAGACTTCAATGTTTGGGTACTATCTTCGTGGGTTTACGCGAATGTTACACATTGATATTAAACTACAGTTTACGGATTTTATCGCGTTGTATTGGTTTCACTAAGTTATTACATTTGCAACTAAAGATCTAGAAACTATATTTTTAATTTATTACTAGCCGACGTTTCGAATTCTTTACAGAATTCATGTTCACGGCACACTGAGGTGATATTTGTCTTTTTCTTGAATGTATAAGTTATCTCAAAGTACGCGAACATTTTTCAACTACTGGTGTTATTATTTACGCAGAATGAGCTCACAGTGTCCTTAGGTCTTCTGGTGACTTTGTCCTTCTTGGGTTTCATTAGCCTTATGACAGGGTCCCAAGCTGGAGGAACATTCCAACCATCTTCCCTATTGAAATTAGGGTGTTTTTTATGACAATTATGTCCTATCAGAAGGACATTCGGGCCATAGTCGAGGACGAGCCATAAAACCTCTGGGCGCCACGAGGCTAGAATATTCTCGTACGTCCGAGACACAGCATTGATTGTTCCAGTATTCAACAGCACCGCCATCTAGTAGAGAATAGGTGGAACAATTTAACCCATCCTTATATCCCTTCTCTTCTAGTTCTTTCTTTTACCGATAGATAGCGTTATTCTTAAAATATCGCCATTCGAACAATATTGATCTTGAATAAAATAAGTAAAAAATATTAGTCAATCAAGATTATGTAAAAATGTGGAACTTGACTTTGCGTCGTCGAAATAAGAGGAGTTACAACGCTGCACGGTCACTGAAAAGTCTGAAACCTATGAGATACAGCAATTGCGTCGCAAAAGCGTTGCAAAAGCGTCTAGAATAGTTTCACTGGTTATTTGTTATTACATTTAAACCGAAAGATCAAGAAACTACATTTTTATTACTAGCCGACGTTTCGAATTCTTTACAGGATTCATGATCACGGCAGACTGAGGTGATATTTATCTTTGTCTTGAATTTAAAAGTTATCTCAAAGTACCCGAACATTTTTCAACTATTGGTGTTACTATCTACGCAGAATGTGCTCACTGTGTCTTGATGTCTTCTGGTGACTTTGTCCTTTTTGGGTTTCATTAGCCTGATAACAGGGTCCCAAGCTGGAGGTACATTCCAACCATCTTCCCTATTGAAATTAGGATGTTTTTTAATTTCAATAGCCTCTCGTATCATCCTTGGAAGAAATAGATGTTCTTTTGCGAGTATCTGTGGTTCATCAAATCGCAGGTAGTGGTTGGGTCCTTGTTCCACATGTTCACACACAGCAGACTTTGTTGAGCGTTTATGTTTTATGTCAGCTATATGTTCTTTGAGTCGAATGCCTATGCTTCTCTTGGTTTGTCCAATGTATGAGAGCCCACATTCACAGTAAATTTTGTAGACACCGGCCTCTTGCAAGGGTAACTGACACTTGACAGATGGTAATAATTGACTGATCTTCGTTGGCGGCTTGTAGTAAGTTTTGATAGAAGCTCGCTTCAAGATTTAGCCAATTTTGTCGGTCACGCCCTTGATGTATGGGAGGACAGCAGGTTGTCTTTCTACTGTGGCTGGTTTTTCTTTCTTCTGGGATCTGCGACAGTGGCGCGGCGGTCGGAGCTTGTTGTCTTGCAGAACTTGCCTGACATGTTGAAGCTCAGCGTCCAGGTGTTTCTTGTCACAGATCCCGCGGGCTCTCTGAAACAGAGACATTCCTACAGTAGCTAACTGTTTAGGATGGTGGTGAGATTCACCGTTTAAGTACCTATTTGTATGGGTCTTTTTCCTATACACAGTATGGCTTAAGGAGTTGTTTTCATCAAATTAAACTTAAGCTTAATTCCCATGAGAGTTAACTTGTCTTTATATTCCATTTTCTCGGTCACAGTCTAGATGTGATCACTTGGAAGTTTGGTACATGATATTTACAATATGATATATAATTCTAGCCAGCTGACAACAATACAAATTGCAAGTTGCTAAGTCTCGCTTCTCATAGTGAGAAGAGGCCCGTGCCCAGCAATGAGACAGTATATAGGGGCCTGATGATGCATCTCATACTCAGTGACTGTGTGCAGCGTTGTAACTTCTTATAGTGGATCCAACGTTTACTCAACGCAAAGTCAACTCTCACATTTTTAGATCTTTTCGATGACTGATATTTTTTACAAATTTTATTAAACATATTATTACCCGCTTTGGTAATGATTCTAATCAGGATTTTGCGAACGAGACCTTTTACTACTTAATTACCAAGTGTGAGAGCGCTGGAACCTAAGAAAACTTTGTCTTTTTATTTAGTAGCTTAAGTAGGTGGTTTATGTTATAGTCGAGAATTCGACACAGGATTGTAATGAAAGGTCGCCTTTCAGCATTTTCATCAGTTCATCTCAACTGGGTACTTAAGTATAAAGTTTAATTTTCCAATATTTGCGTCTGTGAAAGCCAGTCTTGGCCATTTACCATATGAGAGGAAAAATCGTCTTTTTGTAAAAGAGTATTTAATAAGTCATCCTATTTAATCATTTGGAATGCAGTAAAAGGAGAAAATGTAGAGAATTGAACTAGTCGAGTGCGATACTGTACCTCGTATCAGGGCTTGAAAACGTTACCAATTCACATTAAAAATAACGTTAAGTATCGGTATTTCAAAGAGATACCTGGCATACCGGTACGATTTGGTAGCGTTATTTTTAATAAACGTTTATTTTTAAAATACGTTAATTTTGATAACGTTATTTCTTAGTTAACGATATCTGCATCAAAAGGTTGTAACGATACCAAATTTTTAACGGTATTTCAAGCCCTGCCTCGTATCTTGGACTAGTATCATTAGCTGATGATAGTAAAATTTAGAAAATATCAGTCCGAGAGTCAGTCACGGCATTTACGTTTTAGTTGCTTTATATTATACTTGTTGGTAATAGCTGCAGCTTTTGTGCCATCTAGCGGATACTTCATATACTACATGTCATTATGGTGATAGTTTGACTTCTGTCGATGTTTTACTAATTGTAAATGTAGTGTCCAGGGTTTTGTGACATACTATATCATCATTTAAATATGACTTGTCCATATCGTTTCATAAACTATTTTTTGGTAATCTTGGTGAAGAAATTACCTTCCTGTAACATATCAAGGAATTGTTTGAAATTTTCTCAATGCCAAGTAATATTCACGGTATTGGTTTCTCATGCTTTTAAATATTACCGTGGCATTGTGAACTTTCGTGACTTATTCTGTATGCAGGGCTACTGTAAAATAGATGATAAAGTTTGCTCAATCACCATTTTACTTGAATTGTGTCGTTCAATTGAGACTTAATCCTGCTAATCTATAATTCTGGATATTGCTGATTACTGTCAATCAATGTCTTCTACGTACGTGATACTGATTAAAGACCAAGTTTACTAAGAATAATCAAGTTGTTCGGTGACATAAGAATCACTATCGGTACAAGTTATTTTTCACAAAGCCATTTTTCACAAAAATACTTTTGTATTTTAAGGTTTAGATAGGTATCTAAAATGTAGACCAGATTATGCCTTAGTTCACAAATTGCATACTGCGAGCAAGAATTGCATTTACTAATACCGTATTGTTATTATGATGTAATAACAGTATAATTTTGATAACTCCTGGCTTGTATTTGGCCACGATGGTTTCGTCATCAATATGTTGGTGAGGACTGCCTTGTCCTGGTGCAGTTTTTGTTACGGTAGGTCTTGTATGTGACTGAATGATACAACGGGATCGCAGCATTTAAACCTTCCAGCTGGTATTTCATAAGCCATTCAGAAGATATCCCGATCGACTAGTGACGATAATTCACTGATTAAAGGCCAATAGTTACACTGAGTAGAGATTATCTGGATTAATTGCAAAAATAGTAGCCAAGGGTTACAAACTACAGATGCATTAAAAAAATGACATGTAGAAAACGCTTGCTTTCAAAGGCCAGTCGTAGTGGGAGGACAGTATATCGTTAGTGATGCGCTGAGTTTGTCGATCTACGCGCTGCACGTGTTATTTTAAAATAGCGACGTCGTCATACATTATATTAAAGAGGCACGTGGTTACAGCATTTAGTTCAAAAAGACAATTTTATACAATTCAGGAATAATTTAGGTATTCTCAGCGTGTATTTTATAAGGCATGCGTATGATGTAAGTTTGTCTCCTGTCACGTTGCATTGATCGATTCGATTAGAACATATGTGGAGCAAGTTGGTGCGTTGATAGGTAATGTTTTGGTTGGTGTTGTGAAGAATACGCAGATCTCTATTTAATTTTATACAAAATGGTCCATTCGTTGATTGTATGTACAACGTGGCTCACGTGTGTAGCGCCACGTTGTGTTTGCGAGTCATTTGTTTTTAATGTATCTGTGACACAAGTGTCGTACATTGTACTGTTGTTGCCGACAGTTTTACAGCTTCGTCATACTTTTGTGATATTTCATTACATGTTTAAATATCACTATGGTGTTTGTTCGACTTACATATCTTGACGAAGGTATGATTCGGACTTTTTTCCATTCATATTATTACAGACACCTCCCATATACCTTTTTAAAATAACGTGATACATTTTTTTCGTCTGATAATGGCCGAATGAACAGCTGTCGCAACTTCATCTTATCGACAGATACCAACACTTCACCCTGTGTATAGCACTTAGGTGTACTGCTACTGACTGATATGGTCTTTAATTATCTCATAGTCATAAAGAGATGGGGAGTGTGCCATCAGGTGACGTTTTACTGATTAAAGATCAAAGTAATTTAATATGCTAAAATCTTGAAATTTCTTGCTCGCTGTTCGTTCATATGCGATATTTGCTGTATTCAGCAGAATTGTCATTAGTGTCGTTACCTATTATTTATTTATAGTTTTTTGGACTCCCGTGTCCCATGCTACATATATCCAGAATTATCCATCAAGCAAAAAAGTGAATTGCCTTAATAGAGTCTACGCTAACTTCGTCCGACTTCGTCCTGACTGCATGCGAGTGCATTTACGAGTACGGGTATTCCTATTTTTGACACATTAAGGCAATGACTCTAAGTTTTTTAGTAGTGTAAAATTGGGCTATCTGGATCAGAGGAGATCCAGATAGCCCAGTTTTACTTCTCGAGAACTGATTTTCAGTTTTTGAAAACTGATTTTTGATTTATCAATAACTTAATCTATTCAAGTCATTTTTATTTTTGACTTCTCGAAAACCAACTGATTTTGAGTTTTCAATAACTTGATCAATCCAAGATTTTTGTTTCGATCATTCAATAACTGATTTTTACGTTTTGATAACAGATTTTACTTATTAAAAACTGATTTTTGCTTTATCAATAACTCAATCTATTCAAGACATTCTTATTTTCGACTTCTCGAAAACTGATTTTGTCTTTTCAAAAACTTCACTATTCCAAGATTTTGTCTCGATCATTCAAAAACTGACTGATTTTACTTATTAAAAACTGATTTTTGCTTTATCAATAACTCAATCTATTCAAGACATTCTTATTTTCGACTTCTCGAAAACTGATTTTGTCTTTTCAAAAACTTCACTATTCCAAGATTTTGTCTCCAACCTTTAAAAAACTGACCGATTTTACTTATTAAAAACTGATCTTTGCTTTATCAATAACTCAGTCTATTCAAGACATTCTTATTTTCGACTTCTCGAAAACTGATTATGTCTTTTCAAAAACTTCACTATTCCAAGATTTTGTCTCGATCATTCAAAAACTGACTGATTTTACTTATTAAAATCTGATTTTTGCTTTATCAATAAATTAATCTATTCATTATATTCATATTTTTGACTTCCCGAGAACTAATTTAAGGTTTTCAAAAAACTTCACTTATCCAAGATTTTTGTCTCGATCATTCAAAAACTTTTTTGAATGATCGAGATATTCTTCTCTATACTGAATAATTTATAAATGGAGGTTCTGCATCACTTGCTTGCGTAATACAGAACACACCAATTCTATGCTAATATGGTTTATGTTAATTTTCTTCTAATAAGTCTACATGATTTTTGTTAATTCTTATTACTTGAGCCCGTAATGTAAGCCCAATAAAAAACATTTTAGGCCATTTATCATTTCCTTTACGAGTAGGTATTAAGATGGCACTATACTGTTCGTAGTTAATCATCTTTACAACATGAAGTCCACACAAACGCTTTTCTACTATAATTATTTTGACTCGTTCTCCAATATTCAAAGACATGGTTGTTGCTACGACAAAATATGTATTACTGGTTTGTATATATTGTCCATTTGTTTATATTCTAAAAACATTCAGAAAAATGAAAGCATGTTGCAGGTAACTATAAATATTTACTGAGTTAAATACAAACAATGATTAAAAATTAACTAAAAACGTTTGTCAAATAACTATAATAGTATTTCGACAGTTTCACGTGGTAATATTTGCATTAAAATAAAATACAGCTGTTTCAATAAAATCATTTATTTTGATCCACAAAAATATTTTATTTTCTACACACCATTTATTCAAACATGATACATTTTTTAAAGCACATATTTTGCTATGATATATACAACTTTTGATATCCGAAGATTTCCAATAACCTTCTTGAAGCTTTGCTAAACTAGGACAATTAGAGTTTTCTAAATTATATACATTATCATTACCAAGATTTTTTTTCAACCAAATCACTTTTTCTGAGCCTTTTGTAAAAACATACTTATTTTTTAAGAAATCGTATATATAATTTGTATAATTATAGTATGGTACAATTCCTTCATTCCACAATATTCCTCTATTTTTTTCAATCCAATTTACTTGTAGACGTTCCTTGTTAGTCAAATCGTAGAATGGGTATGGTGGTTTTATCAAAAGAACAAATATACGTTCTTCACATTGGATTGCTATTTCTTTAGGAATAAATTCATTCTGTTCGCTTTTAAATCCTTGTACGTCCACAAACACATTCATGATAATTTTCGAACAATGTTACTTAAAGGTCTGTATTCGAAAAGGCGATCGTTTATGATCAGACAGTAAGCTGTTGTATTATCGGGTATCTCTTCTGCACACTCAATTTCTAACCGCACATCAACTGGTCCGGTTTTTAATAAATCATTTTGTCTGGAGCAGTCAATTACAAATAGTGGAGCCTTTTCTCTAAACGTACAAAAATCAAGCAAGGGATCTATGCTAGTGTTGTAATATGACTGACGAAAATTTGCATACATTTCATATAATATACTGTATTTACCTTCATCTAATTTCAGATTAAGTGAGTCATATGGAAAATATTGTGAATTTAAAAACAATTTAATATTTGTTACTTGACAATGATCGAATACAGATGAACTATTATTTAAGTTATTTTTTCGATTAGTTTGCAGACCGAGTATAACAAATCTTGGTTTTTCTAACTGAGAAGCTGTTTTGATAGACCACATATGTTTCGTTGTTTTAGGTAATAAAGGATATTCATATAAATCCCTATTTCTGAATGCTAACTGTATCGCTCGATCTTTTTTCAAATGCTTCAGTAGAGAGAGCCTAACAGGATCAGGAACTCTAATATGAGGGACACGCCATTGTATCTTTTGTATGTCTAATTGTATATTGTCACTTTTGTCCATAGTAACACAATTTGAAATAGATCGGCTTCTATGTAATATCAGTTCATGTCTACAATTAACAATTATTTTATTGTAATCTTCTGCGAATCCTAAGATTTTATTTAACGGCAAAATAAGACTAAAATGTCCGTCTTTTTGCTTAGTACCATTCTGATTCCAGCCCCAAACTGCAGCAAGTTTGCTTTCCCCTTCGTTCATTGAAATATACGATTTTATAGTTGTTGTGATTCCAGCATTTTTAATACGATCTATTTCAACACCATTAAGCTCGTATCTTATATCTTCAAATAAAAATGAGAATGGATTATTTATAAATCTTACATCCTTTTTTATAATCTTTCCTGTTGTATCTTTGGAATACACACACATATCCTTCAATGTAAATTGAACTCGCCGATGGATATACATATAAGTCTTGCTGATGAATAGGGATTCTAATTTCATCATTTTCTTTAAAGCTGTTGTTATAAGGATTATAAGTATGAATCTCGTAGCTTTCGATGGAACTATCATGATGCGGTAAGTCAGTTATATGAAGCATTTTATTTAATTTTAAATCCAAGAGCACGTAAGAATTCCTTATTACTTTTGGTAAATTTTTTTATCGCACTTAACTGTCTATCTCCTTTCGATACTCGAAGTGAAATATTAGGTTTTCTTTTGGATGAAGGGTTTTTATTGTAAACTATCATATTATTGATATATGTCAAAACCAGAAATTATATTTTATAACTAAGGTACACTAACAGTAGCAAATAAAAAGCAAATAAATAAATGATTTCTAGTAACTACGAGCTGAATAGGCAGATCAAACTAAAATGAACCTGCTAATAAAAACAAAATCTTTTTATAGGTTTATATAATGTTTTAACCAAAATGATTTTAAAAATTTTAAGCATAAGTGTCCACAATTGTATAAATTATTACCCTGGTAATTTTCATAGTTATAGTACATGTTTCGTCCTAAATATTTAATACATTCTTTTGGAGGTTTCAAGTTGCCGTAGCTGTCAAAGTATTCAATATAATCATAAATTTTTCCATAGGCTACCCAATGCGTACCAGAATTTTTTGAAGAATCTAGAGTAATAATTCCAAATTCTATGGCTAATGGTTTATTTGGTAATTCATCTCTCATATATACCCCTCGAAAAAAAGGAATATTTCTTGAGAACTTCAATATATCAACATTAGATAAAGGTCTTTTGGGTAGCCGATCATTTAGTTTTTTTTATTGGGTACATAAATGCCCAAACCATTTTTATAAGGTTTAAGATGTAATCCTCTACCAATACATATCGCTTCCATTTGTCTATTATGGCTTTCTAATTCCTCCAATCTTTTTTTTTGATGATTTATAATCATTTATTGCCTTTGTGATTCCAGCAGCGCCACCAGCTAAGCTGCCAGCAGCTGATAATTCGGCAAATATAGGTATTAACGGAAGAAATCCACCAGTTTTAGGAACAGGAATGACTCTAGGTAGTTTTAATGGCAAATTGGAAGATAAATCTTTTGCAGTTCTATATGCTAATTCTATTAATAACTTTTTACTTTTAGGTTTCATATTTTTAATATGTTTTTTTGTATGCGTTACGATATTTTTGAAGGTTCGTTTTAATCCCTTCCCTGATTTAATTTTTTTCTTCGAACTCATAATACCTTTTTCCTTATCGTTCATATTACAAGTTTTATGTTGAATAATAATAATAATAATAACCACTTAAACATAAATTGTAGAATTAGTATAAAGTGCTCTCTCTTTTGAGAACCGAATACGAATGAATTAAAATACATTAAGTGCCTATTTTTAAAGAATCGCCTGTGAAACTTTCTAAATGTACACATATTGAATAGCACATAATAAAATTTTAATAAATTACAAAACATTTTGTTAATCTATCCAGCAATTCTCAGTGGTCGGGAGGCCTAACCATTTCACAAAGAATTTATTTCCCCTCCGTTTTAAAATTTTTTCAATGAGATATATTTCTGGATGCTTAGCTTTTTGAAGTTCTTGAGAATAAAATGCTCCTAAAATTGGCTGTTTTCGAACATCTTCTAATAAATAAGTGATAGGAAGAGTATCTTGCACTTTAGAAATCTTAAATATTTCTGTGGACCAATTAGGAGTGAAACCTTTTTCAAAACATCCTTTGTATTTATTGATTCTCACAAAATCTCCCACTTGAAATCGATTGTATTTCAAAAGTTTGTTAGCTTTTCTTGAAATATTAGCGTAATTTCGTAAAACATTTGTTTTATTTGTATGATTTATTGACGCTGGTGACTGCTTTATAGTTCTATGGAAACTGTGATTATATTCATTAACTTTACTATCAAGCGTACCGTCTATCCATTTATAGTTTCCTTTCAGACTGAACTCTTTATAAAGTTTGTTTTTTAATGTTCTTATGAATCTTTCAACAATTGAAGTCTTTTTGTAGAGTATGTAGAGTAGTGATTGATATCATTAGTTTTCAAAACTTTATTAAATTTATCATTATAGAATTCTTTTCCGTAATCGGTTTGCAAATTATTCGGTGTACGTTTTTTCAGAAGAATCTCAAATGCTTTAGACACTAGTTCTTTACTTTTCTTTTTGAGCGGGATTGCCCAAGCATATTTTGAAAAGGAATCTATAACCACTATTATGTATTTAAAGCCACGGTTTACTTTAGACAAAGCTTGCATATCTATCAGATCCGCTTGCCATAGATCATCGATATCTTTAAGAATTACATTTCTACGAGGAAAGTTTATTCTTACGTTTTTATGAATTTCATTTACGACGTCCAATTTGCTCATAGTGTGTTTGCAACTGTTTAGCCACTTGTTTCAAATC
This sequence comes from Euclidia mi, assembly GCA_944739405.2. Lineage (NCBI taxonomy): Eukaryota > Metazoa > Arthropoda > Insecta > Lepidoptera > Erebidae > Euclidia > Euclidia mi. Next base: position 17,484,645 of record OX123210.2, on the reverse strand, counting down.
AATATTCTTCTCAACTGTTTTTATTCGATCGATTAATCTTGCGATTGTTTGAATAATATATTTTATTTTCTCTAATAAAATAGTATAAACTTTATGAATATGATTTTTAATAACGCTATCGTAAGGCTCAATGTCTTTTAAGATATTTTTTGTAACATTACTTTCATTGCACACTGGAGATGTTGATGCTTGGTCATTCATGTTTGTTATCCTTTCAATAACTATATCATAGAGCATAAATCTTTTTATTTTATAATACCTGCTTCTTTTAATTCTTCTATAATTGCTAAAATTTCGTTATCATGGTTAGTGTTGCCAGCACTTTGAGATGCAATTAATAATTTTAATCTTTCAATCAATTCATTCGGGTTATCCCAATAAATATAATCTGTATTTGGTTTATATTTCTTATATTTTGATATATATCCACCAGTTTTCTTTTCCACAAATGATTCAGAAGAATTTTTCTGATCAAAAATGTTAGAAAACAGTGGTTTTATTATTTGACGGTATTTTGCTCCTTTATCACCTTTAATTTGCCCACTAGGTTGAAAATCCCGTTTGTGTGCGTTTGTATTATGAAGTATTTCTTTGTAGTTAATCTTATCCTTTTCAGTGACTAATGCCAAGTTGGGCTTACTGCGAACCAAAAGTTCTTTTAAACCCGGAGTAAATTCATAATGTTTGTTATTAATCGTGACTGCGTAAGCTTTTTCAGTGTTTGAAGTATTTTTAGTAACAGAAAATTTTAAATTAGAGTTTCCTATCATTAGTTTATTATTTTCATTCCGAATGCCAGATGGAATATTTATTTTATCATAAATGTCAACAAAATCTTCTTTGTTTAACGACATTAAAGTATCGTCATTTCTATTTGATGGACTTTTGTCACAGAATAGATAGTTCTTACGAACAGAAGCACCACTTCGCAAACCAATTTATAGAAATGGCGACTCTTGCTACTAAGCAAGAAAGTGCAATTCCGCTCGCAAAAGCACTCAGTACCTACCTAACGCGATATTCGCCTAACTGTTCCCGCTCTTTTCTAACACATAACGCTGTCGCTGTCTGGTGCGGAGCGGTGCGCTAGCTGTCGCGCTAGGGTTGTCGACTTGCCGCTGGTTCTGTAATATTTATGCATCGTCTATCTACCTACTTGACCACTTAATAATAAATTATTATTTTTTATCCTATAAGTATCCTATCCCACTATTTGATCTAATAGAACAAAAACCACAAAAAATCTGGTAATTTTTACTATACTAATTCTTAGTTATTTCCTAAACGCGTGGACCGATTTACATGATTCAAACAGATAAAATAGTTTTTGAACTAGATCTTTAATTTGACACCATAATCGTTGAGATATATCAACAAATAAAAAGTACAATTTTCAAGTTGCTCTCGTAAAATAAATAAAATCAAAATTTCAAGTTGCTTTCGACACAAATCCGTTAAATGAGCAATACTTTGCACCAGACTTGTGATGAGACATTTTTGTTGTTCACTATTAAAATTCACGTTATTAGCTAGCCCTACGCGCGAGCGGTGACGACGCGGCGTGGAAGCCGCTCGAAAGTGTAGGCACTTATCGCTGTAGGTACGGCTAAGTGAAAGAGGCCTGCTTTTGTCTCCTTCACTGTAGTATTCTGAATCTTCGTCCGAATCCGTTATGTCTTTAGTAGTAAAAGAAACCAGAGAAGAGCTTAAATTACCGATTTTACAATTTTCATTGACATTTACATTATTTAAAGTTGAATTATCGTTTTCATTTACTTTAATGAAGGATTTTAGAGGATCTATAATAGGCTTGAATACTTTTTGATATTTTATATTAGCTGTATCTTCTTCATCTTGAATCAGTTTTATTTTATTTTTTATACTATTTACTGATTTTATTAGTTGCTCTTTAACATTTGTCTCCATTTTACTCAAGCTCACATGCAACTTGTACTTACTGATTCTTAACAACAAATGAAATTTGTTTAACAAATCTTGGCAATATATGGGTTTTCTAAAATTTTATAAATACATCAAAGCCTTTTCTATACCTTCCTTCGCTAAGAGAACAGTCTTTGTTTACCAACAAGAAATTAAATTGGTCTTGCCATACAGTAGAACAAAGTTTCTTGAATTGAAGCCATTCCATGTCTGTATTTACATGTTCATTGTATATATGCTTTAAGTTGATGTCATCTTGTTTAAATATTATCAATAGGTTAACGTTATCGCGCACAAGTTGTTTAGGGATTTTTGAATAGGTTTGAGATAAATAAAAACAATCGATTTGTTTATGTCGTCCCATGGCAAAATAATTTCGAATGTTTATTTGATTTTCACACGCTACATCATCGAATATCATAATAGAATTTCTTAAAGCTTCATTAGGATGAATAACTTCTTTATTATCACTATAAATGAAGAATTTGGCCAGTGGAATATGTTTTATTACTTCTTTTAAGAAACAATATTTTGGTTGAAAAGCTGTCTTTGAGTACAAATAGATATGTTTAAATTTAAGACCATTTTCATGCAATAATAAAGTTAGCATAACATTCGTTTTACCACAGTTTGAAGGGCCACAAATCACACATCCAATTGAGTTAGGTAAAAGAGAACCATGTTTAAATTCGGTAAGTTTCTTCGTTACGTTTATATTTTGCACTTCTAGTGTGTGAGATTGCTTAACAAACTTCATTGTGCTATCTATTCAAAATCAAAAATTTATTTGAAATAGTAACATAAGTTTATGAGTATTTATAAGTAAAATAATGACATCATAATAAATATATTTACTACCATATTAGACATGAGCAGTCAGTCAGGTAACTAGTAGTATGTATCGAATAATCCATATGCTTCGAAGAGAGTAATTTTAAATAACACTACCAAGTATGTAAAATAATTTTATTAAGTAAAGTTTGCAATATTACATTTACATATTTCTATATTGTTATAGCTTACATAAAATTAAAACTTATCATCTAGAAACAACATTATATTCATAAAATAACATTAATAAAACATCAATATTTGATGCTTTTATGATACCCCCATGTCTTAGTATAAATTTGATTGGATAAAATTTGCCTTTTGTCGTCATTTCTATTTAAAGCTACTTTATCTATTTATTGTGTGTACAAGACGTGTTTAATAGATTTTATGATTTTCATCTTATGTTTATACGTCTTATCGTCCAACAGAGTTTTCTTATAATTATTTAATGATAATTTTCTGGTTACAGGTTTCGTTATACCTTTGGCTTTCTTTATTTGCGTTTTAACACTGTCTATACAATATAATTTAGCTCGAAGACCAACGAATTCAGAAATTACATTACCACCTAATTTATCTTTGAATAAACCAGGAGTCTTTGCATTTAATCTAGGTACTCCGTAAGGATTATTATCAGTAAAATTGCTTGTATCAAATTGTGATATATTTTTAACAATATCATTATAAAAGTCATCAGTATAAATAAAATAAAGTAAGCTATCAGTATCTGTATAACAAAGCATTCATTTATTTTTCTAATTCAAGTTGGATTTTTTTAATCAAATCATTCGCACTTTTATAAATATCGTCAAATAACACATGTCTTACGACATGTTGTGCACATATCTCTGCTTTACATTTGCATAAAGTATCTTGCTGGTTAACAAAACTTTTTACATCGTATATTTCGATGCGGACGATCTTAAATCCTGGTGAAGGTTTCTTGATGAAACTAAAATTATATAGGTTGCTATCATCAGAATGCGGTCTTTTTCGAATGATGCCTTCATTCTGGTTCGTTTTCGTTGAACGTGCTGCATCCATGGGAGCATATAACTTCAAATTTAGTATTAAACGATTTCAATTGTTGCTTTTCTGACTTAGGTAAAATAAAATAAGCAAATAGTTCAAAATTGACTTTCATACAATTATGTTTTATTAACGATAGTTCAATAATGCTTTTTACATCATTCTTAATATCATTTAAGAACATCTCTGGTGTGAGAAATTCGGCTTTTTGTAAAGGATTCAGTCTATATGTTATTATTCTATTTTTAAATGCAGTAGCAATGATATTGATGCTTTCAAACTTAGTATTCAATCGACAATTAGACTTATGTAAATTAGATCTTGTATGATTTTTATAGTTATGTTTCAGAATGTTTAGATTGTATTTCGTACATAATATAATATCTGGCTTTATAGTCTCTTTATCTGATTCATATTTCGGAGGTGTGGTAACTGTGAACAATTAAAACAGAAAAACTTTAATAATTATAATGTTTTGTTAAATAAGTAAAAGGGTAAATAATATTAGAGTAGTTGTTGATTACATTTTTATTGTATGCCTTATGTTAAAACTCTACATGGATTAAATTGAGTTATAATTTATAATATAATATATAACTTATAATAACGGGTAAAACTAGGATAATTAACGATATACTTAATTAATTGTACGAATTAATAAACTTAGGTGGGGTATCTTTAAATTCTTTGCGAATGGCACCCAAATAAGCTGATAAGTGACGCCAGCTATCGGTATCAATATCAGTCCTGCTTTTTATCGCCACAACAGCGTGACGCCATCTATTCATGGGGGACACGTGTTCTATTTCGTCACACTTATATATTTTCAGTTCAACAAAATGTGTCCCCATTTTTAATGCATTCATTTGTCGCGAATACCCATTCGCAACTTGTCGAGTGAGATATGAAACTAAAGGTGATGTATTTTTACCAATTTCGTTTTCGACAGCGCGATTATCCTCGTCGCTGTCGGAGCCAAAGAGTTCTCTCGCTGTAGTTTTGTTTTCAGCTTTAGCACGCTTGCTGTTGGAGCGGCAACCCGCGCTGCCAGCGTTGTCGGATGAGCGCGCGCGGACCTCGCTACACGAAGGCTCTGAACGGTGTGCTCTCTTCTTCTTGATTTTCTTCTCGACAGGTTTCTTTTCTATTTCGTCAGCCGATGACTCCTCTTCCGACGGAAAAATAGCATCGACATGTTTCGACCTGTAAAAATATCAATTTAATTATTAAAGTGAAAACGATGCCATGGTTTTGTGGACAGGGGAAAAATAAGGGAAGTACAATGCTTAATGCTTAAGTATACCTACATAATTACTACAATTAAGCACTACAAAGTTATATTGTAACTTTTAGACTTAAATATGTGCACAAATGTATAGTCCCTGTCTTCTAGAGTTTACACCAATGTTACACATTAAAATCAAACTACGGTTTACGGATTCTATCACGATATATAAAAGGGACCGCTCTGATGACAACTGGAAACTGTTCAAGTCTGCAAGGAATCGGTGTAATCAGATGGTACGCAACGCTAAACGCCAACACATTCTACATAATATTTCTTCCTCATCCCCTGCCGATATCTGGAAGTTCCTTGGCACTTTAGGTATCGGCAAACAGCGACGTATTAGCTGTCTTGGGACACTCAGTCTAGATGACATCAATACACATTTCACAACCACCACCACATTAGATCACCAGACTGAGTGTCTCACAGTGAACTACTTAGCTTCTTTAACCCGACCCAACATAGATTCCTTTCACTTTTCTCCATTAGCCCCGGATGAGATCAAGAAGATAATCCTTTCCATAAAGTCCAATGCGGTGGGATGCGACGACATCAGCCGGCGCATGATCACTGCTATCTTAGACCAACTCCTTCTAGCCATCTCCCACATCATAAACTTTTCTCTTACTTCTGGCACCTTTACAGCCCTGTGGCGTAAAGCTTATATTATTCCTCTTCCTAAAGTCCAAAACCCTTCACACCCGAATCACTTTCGTCCCATCTCTATACTTCCTTACCTGTCCAAAGTCCTAGAGTCCTGTGTCCAAAGGCAATTGTCTAGATTTGTTTTCTCAAATAACTTAATAAGCCCGTACCAATCTGGTTTCAGGCCTGGACACAGTACTACAACCGCCCTTCTCAAAGTGACTGGCGATATTAGGGAGGGCATGGAGAACACCAAAGTCACTGTGTTGGCTTTGGTTGATTTTTCGAATGCCTTTAATACCGTCAGTCACGATGTCCTGCTGTCCCTCCTTACCCATCTTAAGATCTCATCCGAAGCTCTGGATTGGTTCTCAAGTTATCTTCGAGGACGCCAGCAGTCTGCCCGCCTCGACGAGTTATCATCGAAGTGGCGTGACAATAACTCTGATGTTCCTCAAGGCGGTGTTCTTTCTCCTTTATTATTTTCTGTCTTTATTAATCTCCTAACTCAAAATCTTCAATGCGCTTATCATCTGTATGCCGATGACTTGCAGATATACTCTCAGGCCTCCGTTGAGGACGTCCCGTCCGCAATTCAGGGAGTTAACCGAGATCTAAGCGCCATACAGAGCTGGTCAGACAAGTTTGGATTGTGTGTAAATCCTAGCAAATGCCAAGCAATTATAATTGGTAGCCAATGGACCATTAAAATATTAGACGTGTCAACCCTGCCACCGCTAGTTTATGATGGTAAGATCATAGATATGTGCCCAGTAGTCAAGAACCTTGGCCTACATATGGACAGCACGTTAAGCTGGCGAAACCATGTCACTCAAACCAGCAAAAAGATTACGGGTACTCTACGCGCTATCAATCGCCTAAGAAACTTTCTACCACCGAAAACTAAGACAATGCTTGTGCAAACTTTGGTATTTCCCTTGGTCGACTATGGTGATGTATGCTACTGTTACGAATTGAAAATAACGCCATCTATCAGTGAATGGGAGAACTACATGAGATTAGATGTATCGGTTGTTTAAGGCTGTTTCATCTATCCTCTAATAGATGGCGTAGGTGTAAATAGAACATTTACGCAATTCTAGAAACACCTTACACGTTTCTAGAAATATCGTGAGTCGTCTCGAAAAGCCTAGTGATGTTATCCGGCCAGTATAAATAGAGCGGGAGCGAACGGACCGGACAGTAACAATTGAATACGAAAAGCGATCAACATCAAGCGAAGGAAGTAATTCGGAAGTGTTTAGTGGTGTTTTATTAGTGTTGTTCTAGTGGTGTGAATAGTGTGTTTTACTAGTGAAGTGAAAATTAAGTGTGTGTATCTAGTGTTATACTTAGTGTTTGTGTTAGTGAATAAAGTTCAGTTTAAGTGGCATAGTGTATATAATTTATCACGAACCCCAGCTCGTAACAAATTGGTGTCAGAAGAAAGGGATAAATTATGCCGGTTATGCCGAAGGAAGAAACTGAAGGTGTGCGTACCAGGAACCAGCGCCAGCAAGACCTGGACCAGAGACGATTCGGAGACGTTCCTTCTCCATCGTCTGGTGGACCAGGCGAATCCGCGGATGCAGTGGAGCCTACAAGCGCACACTCCGTGGCGGTGCCCGACATCGCGGCTCTGATGACGTTCATGCAGGAGCATGCCCGCCGCCTGGAGGAACAGCTACACCGCGACAAGGAGGAGCAGGCCCGCCGTTTGGAGGAACAGCTGGTGGTGATGAAAGACCTCAGCGCCGCTGTAGGGAAGGACCTGAAGGTGGTAAAGGAGGAGCTCCAGCAGCACGAGGCTCGTATCAGCGACGTGGAGAAGCTCGTACACGACCAGCTTGTGACTCGCGTCGCCTCTATAGAGAAGCGTGTACACGACCATCACGAGACCTGTGTCGCTGAAGTGGAGAGGAGATTGCGTGGGCTCGGATCCAACGAAGTGACATCTGCGACTGTAGTGCCCTCACCTCGTGGGTTTAAGGTTCCACCATTTGATGGCTCGTCATCATGGTCTGCATAAAAGATCCAGTTTGAGGCTGTGATGCGATCGAATGGGTGGACCAAAGAACAGGCCTTAACCGCCCTAACCTTGGGCCTTCGCGACCGGGCCTTGACAGTGTTGGAGGCACTCGGACAAGACGTCACCTACGAGATGCTTCTTGAGGCGCTGGAGGCGAGGTACGGAGACGCGCACCTCGAACATGTGTATCGTGCTCAGCTGAAGGACAGGACGCAACGCACCGGAGAAACTCTGCAGCAGTGGGCTCTAGAGGTGGAAAAGCTGGTCAGGAAGGCATACCAGTCGTCTCCTGCGCTTATTGATGGGAACCTCGTACAGGCGTTTACGGATAGGATCCGGGACCTGGAGGTAAGAGCAGCAGTGAGGCTTGGGCACTTCAAGGACCTCAAGGACGCCTTAGCCCACGCTCTGGAGGTGGAAGCAGTGCGACGCGACGACCGAGGTCACCGCATCAGGGAAGTTGTGTCGTCACCTCGGTGCTACAACTGCGGAGAAAGAGGCCATATCCGCTTGAGCTGCCCAAAGCGTAGGCAGCCTGGTGACACCCTGTCTCCACCAAAGGGGTCGCTTGATGTGCCTGCCAGGCAGCGAGAGCAGGGAAACGAGTAGAAGCCAGGACTGCGGGGCGGGTGCTGGCTGGTAATGGAAGAGCCCCAAGTATCTCGATCTCGCAATCATGCGACGGGAACAGCCTGATCATCGAAGGCGAAATTAACAGAACACCATGCAAGCTGACATTGGACACGGGTGCTTCTCGGACAGTCGTCGGTTTCCATCTGGCAAGACGGGTTCTTCGGGGCTGCTTCAGGAACAATGAATGTGTGAATCTGAGAACAGCTACCGGTCAGCACATAACCGTCCGAGGTGAAATGGAGGTGGATCTGAAGCTAGGCAACAAAGTTTACCGTCACAAAGTCATCGTGGCCGATATAGTGGACGACTGCATCCTAGGCCTAGACTTCATGCGGGAGTATCGCTGCGAGATCGATGTTAACCAGGGAGTGTTGAAATGTGGCTCGGAAGAAGTCTTCATGGAAGGCGCAACTTCAGGAAAAGTGTACTGCCTGAAGAATGTCACGCTTCAACCGCGGTCGGAAACGGTTGTACCGGTTTGTTTACCCGGGAGTTCTGGTCGAGGGAACCGCTGCGTACTTATCGAAGGCCTAGAGAAAGAGGCATCGTGGAAGATTGCACGAACCTTGGTAAGGGGTACCAAAGTTTCATCAGTACGTGCACTAAATGCGAGTGACAAGGAAGTGTTGCTCAAGAAAGGGACGGAATCGGGCACCTATGAAGGAGCGGCTTGGATGCGTAGATGTCAGGAGCAACCTACCAGCGCCAAGGTTCAGGCTGCACGATTCGACGTGTCTTCACTTTTGGAGGACTGCCAAAGTACCCTGTCAGAAGAAGAGAAGACCAAGGCTAAGAAGATGTTAAACCGGTTCGCCGATATTTTTTCGACCAGTGATGCCGACATAGGGAAGACAGCACTAGTCCAGCACAAAATAAACACGGGAAGTGAAGCACCGATTCGCCAGCGACCAAGACGTGTGCCAGTGGCACGGGAACGTGAAGTAGAAGCTATGATCGACGGTATGGTGAAAGAAGGCGTAATCGAGCCTTCGTCCAGCCCGTGGTGCTCTCCGGTGGTGATAGTTAAGAAGAAGGATGGCAGCATGCGCTTCTGTGTAGACTACCGCCGATTGAATGACATCACGAAGAAGGACAGCTACCCGCTGCCAAGGATCGATGACACACTGGATACGCTGACGGGGATGAAGTGGTTTTCTACCTTAGACCTAAAAAGTGGCTACTGGCAGGTGGAAATAGATCCTCGAGACAAGGAGAAGACGGCATTCTCCACAGGGAAAGGATTATGGCAATTTAACGTCATACCCTTTGGATTGTGCAACGCTCCGGCTACTTTTGAGAGACTGATGGAGCGAGTGCTTATGGGACTGATTGGAGACGCCTGCCTGGTCTACTTGGATGACATCATCATCGTGGGGCGCACCTTCCAGGATCACCTTCGAAACTTGGAGCAAGTGCTGTCAAAGATACGAGGAGCTAATTTGAAGCTGAGTCCGAAGAAATGCGCATTATTCAGACGGCAAGTGAACTTTCTAGGACATGTGGTCTCGGAGAACGGTATTCAAACTGACCCGGATAAGATCATTGCCGTGAAGGAATGGCCAGTTCCAGAGAACAAAACGCAGGTCAGAGCATTCCTCGGATTATGCTCCTACTATCGACGGTTTGTGAAGAACTTTGCTGACATTGCTCGACCTCTTCATAAGCTCACCGAAGACAGAGTGCAGTTCTGTTGGAATGAGAGCTGTGACGTTGCATTCCAGAAGCTTAAGGAACATCTGTGTACTGCACCTATTCTAGGCTACCCTGACAATGAGCATGAATTCATAGTTGACACAGATGCCAGTAACACCGGAATTGGCGGCGTGCTGTCACAGAAGAAGGGTGATCAAGAAGTTGTTATAGCATACTTCAGCAAGACCTTATCCAAACCCGAAAGAAACTACTGCGTCACCAGGCGGGAACTCTTGGCTGTAGTAAAGACGTTGCAGCATTTCAACAAATACTTGTTGGGCCGTAAATTCCACCTGCGAACCGACCATGCAGCGCTGAAATGGCTACTTCAATTTAAGGACCCAGAAGGACAAGTAGCTAGATGGATTGAACTACTGCAAGAGTTTGATTTTGTAATACAACATCGCAGCGGCAAGTCCCATGGTAACGCAGATGCCCTATCGCGTAGGCCGTGTCCCGACCAGTGCAAGCACTGTAGCCGACAGGAAGCAAAGCAGGCAGCGCTAGTGAGGATGTTAAAGACGGATCTAAGCGACGAATGGAGAGAAGCTTTGCAGAGTGCTCAGCAAGATGACAAGGATGTACAGCCGATTCTTGAATGGATAAAATCAGATGCGCCTAGGCCCAAATGGAGTGATATCGCAGCAATGAGCCCCATCACCAAGAGTTATTGGGCACAGTGGGAAAGCTTGGTCGTCCAGGATGGAGTTCTGTGCCGCAAATGGGAAAACGCTCGCGGTAACCAGTGCCATTTGCAAATGGTAGTGCCCAAAACTAAGGTGCCGGAAGTCTTGCAGCTCTATCACAATGGTGCTTCGGGAGGTCACATGGGAGTTAAGAAGACCCTTACTAATATCCGGGAGCGGTTTTACTGGCTCCACTGTCGAGATGACGTCGAGGATTGGTGCCGCAAATGCACAAGTTGTGCGGCTGTCAAGGGGCCACATACTCGAAGCAGAGGTGCATTAAAGGTGTACAATGTGGGAGCTCCATGGGAGCGCAAAGCGTTGGATGTCGCTGGGCCGTTTCCTGAGAGCCAGGACGGAAACAAATACTTCTTGGTTGTGATGGATCATTGGTGTGGCTTCATAACCCAGTACGAAGCAAAGGAAAATCGCCTAAGTTACAAGCCAGATGGGACGGGCCATATCGCATAATTACCAGGATGAACGACGTCACCTATCGAATCCAGAAGGGGTCGCGAGGTGCACCGAAGATAGTTCATGTGGACCGGTTGGCTCGTTACTATGGGTCTAACGATGTTCGAGACGAACACGTTTAAGAGGGAGGCCGTGTTACGAATTGAAAATAACGCCATCTATCAGTGAATGGGAGAACTACATGAGATTAGATGTATCGGTTGTTTAAGGCTGTTTCATCTATCCTCTAATCGATGGCGTAGGTGTAAATAGAACATTTACGCAATTCTAGAAACACCTTACACGTTTCCAGAAATATCGTGAGTCGTCTCGAAAAGCCTAGTGATGTTATCCGGCCAGTATAAATAGAGCGGGAGCGAACGGACCGGACAGTAACAATTGAATACGAAAAGCGATCAACATCAAGCGAAGGAAGTAATTCGGAAGTGTTTAGTGGTGTTTTATTAGTGTTGTTCTAGTGGTGTGAATAGTGTGTTTTACTAGTGAAGTGAAAATTAAGTGTGTGTATCTAGTGTTATACTTAGTGTTTGTGTTAGTGAATAAAGTTCAGTTTAAGTGGCATAGTGTATATAATTTATCACGAACCCCAGCTCGTAACACTACTATGACCTGAATGCAGATCTTCTTAACAAACTTGACCGTCTTCTCAATAACTGCATTCGATTTATTTTCAATCTTCGCAAGTATGACCACGTGTCTACTTATCGTTCCCAGTTGAAGTGGCTTCCTATTCGTCAAAGACGCAGTCTGCGTGCTCTCACTACTCTCTATTCTATCCTCATGTCTCTCAATACTCCCAAATATTTAAGTTCTTACTTCCAGTACTTATGCAGCAACCACGATCGTAACCTTCGTTCATCTGATAACCTTCTTCTTCTTTGTCCTTCACATAGATCTTCTTTCATCCACTCTTCTTTTCCTACTCAAGCTATTCTTCTTTGGAATGACCTTCCTTTCGAAATCAGGACGTCTACCACTAGGCACTGCTTTAAGAAAAAGGCAAAACAGCTTTTATTGGCTAAGTTGGCAGAAGTATCGTAACATTGATATATATTTTACGTATATACGTATATATTTATTACTTGGGTACCTATATATTTATTTATGTATGTATATATAATATGTATTTATGTATTATTATGATTAAAGTTTATGTATTGTATGCGTTTATCATACCTATTAAGTTATATTAAATATATAAGTCAAACTGCACTTCTAAAATACACCTACCATTAATCTCTGCACCACTCTAAGGTAGACTGGCAGAAAATGCCTAAGGCATTAAGTCCACCTTTATACGCTAAGTGTATATAAAGATAATAAATAAATAAAAAATAAATATATTGTAGTTAATTTACATTTAAACCGAATGATCTAGAACTATTTTTTTTAATTATTACTAGCCGACGTTACAGTTTCATTACAGGAATATGTCAGTTTTAATTTAAATGAACTAAAACCAATATATCGCGATAGAATCCGTAAACCGTAGTTTGATTTCGATGCACAAATTCATTTACTACTTATATCCATATCAAAAATTCAAATTTCATAGGTAGGTACATATACCGAAATTATTAATCGTTATTAAATTAACTGGATTATCCGTTGTTAATCTAATAAAAACACAAATAAGTGACAGCTGTGTTAATTTTTTAAAATATAAGTATATGTTTGATCTCAGTGTGTACAGTGAATGCTGATGCAGGAATGTTCAACGTAGAGCATGCAGTGAGAGTTTGAGAGGAGCCGCTGAAGGTTTTTATATTCTTATATTCGATGAGAATTCTTTAGTAGGCAATAAAGGATTCTCATTATTTTTATGTAACTCTTTCTTCCCGATCTAGGGCATTTGGGGAAATCCTTTCTCAGTGCATCCCAACGGTCTTACAGAAACAAACATACCAAACAGCTTCTTGCGTCCATTAGTTTTGCCTGTTACTCGTCTGTCAGTCAGTCAGTAACGAAAGAATTAAGAATATCATCATCATCATCAGGTCAGCGTAGAGACGTCCACTGCCACATGGTCAGGTCAGCGTAGACACGTCCACTGCCACATAGGCCTCCCCCATGGTTCACCACACAGACCGATTTTGAGCCGCCCGCTTCCAACCACTTCCCGCGATCTTAACCAGATCGTCGGTCCACCTTGCAGGAGGCCTACCTCCGCTGCGATATTATATTAAGAATATACAGATGGTATAATTTTAAGGTTTGCTCCATGAGATACTTAGCATGTTTATTTTAGAGGCAATGCCCTACACGTTAGAAGTTTTGTAAGAGTTTTCTTTTCTTACTTGTTCTAACACAGTCTTACAGTTCCTTGTAGGTATGTGACGTTACGACAGTTACGTTTTCACTAATGTTCGTAAGATTGTCTGTATGATTATGCTAGAACCTGGCAGCTGTGCGTTCATAACTGTATCAAATGGATGACTTTTCAATCGGATTCCGGATTCCCAGATCCCATTGAAATTTCTCACACATTTGACTTTGTTTTGAACTCCATTGCCTCGAATGATGTTTTACTGATTACAGGTCATGTATTCTTAGTAGGCCACTTGGCAACGATTCGCTCATGTCTATATTGTTGTAAATGGATAGTTTCAGCACTAGAGATAAGGGCTTATGAATTTCCTACTCCACTTAAGATTATTATCAGCCGTTCTTATTCCATTATCTTACGACCAAAAGATCTGACTATACGCAAAAGGGCTACGTCATTCGACCTAAACATCTGATGTGTAGTATCGAAGGACAAAATGTGACCTTGAATTTTTACGGTCGTATAATAGACGCAAATTACTACAATTTTAAAAGTATCTACAACATTTTTCATTGTAGAAAGTACTCCTTTCAAGTGCGCATTTTCTTGTGTCGCTACAAATTTCTTGGTGCAGGATAAGTAGGGTGCACATCTCTCGAGATGCAGGTCATTATTACTTGTTAGGGTCATGGATAATGGCGGGTATGTTTTTGTACTGTGTATATATATGTATATTTGATTGTTATTCCAACCGAACAATTGATTTAGACGTCAGCATGACTTACATAATTTTAGCAGAGTATTCAATAGAGCATTTTTTAAAAATATTGCAAGTTATAAATATTTCATCTAGCAAGTTATACATGATCATATTTACCGGGGCAAAAGCCTCAGGAGTGTTGAACCTATTGATTAAGACCATATCTAATTTACCGATTGAATTCATGAGCCTTCTTTTTCCACCGTGTAGCTGACTGGACTAGGACTGACGATTTTCCACAGATTGATAAAAAATATGACTGTACGTACTGCCTAAAAGTTCATTGCTATTTGATGATTTGATGGTTCTGGGAAAGAATTCGTGTAACGAAACTGACATTTAATGTGCTTCTAAGCTTCTTTCATTTCCTGTCTGCTGCTTGCCTGCTGCCTCTTGCTTAGTTCGGGTCATGTTCAATTCCAAACCCAGCAGCCCCTTATTGTTTCATTGTTTATAGACGGATTTAACATACACGTGGCGTCTGTTAGAATACTTCGGAAGCTTTGAAGTCTTCAACTCTGGCCTTATCTGTATAACTCTAGTGATGAGATTGTTACAGCTGTTTTGTATCTAACATGATCTATTTTCTGATAAGCTCGATAAAGATAAAGTACCATACTTAATTAGGCGTCGCAAATAAACTTAAGTGAATTTGTAAACACAAGAATTTATAACTGATGCCACAAAATAAACTATTTCTGGCAGGTAGCCGTAGATACTCAATCAACTAATCATTTGTGCAATCAAAGTATGGTATTTTATGATGTCTTTACGTGGTTTTTCACAACATGTTGTTTTACTTATCGCTATTGTTTCCATTTAAATGTATATGCGGCTACATTTTGATAATATACTTAAAATGTTGTGCATTTGGTGCAGTCAATTTTACTGATTAACCTCCCTAGCGTCGCTCGAACACCCTGGACCAAAGTTTACTTAGAGATTGAAAAGTGTTGATCCTTTGTAGCACAAGTGTTGTGTTGCGGCCTCATCCTCGCGTGAACTCAACATTTTGCGTGTCTTTGGGTCGGAACGAATGTTTCTAAAATTTCATCATCATCATCAGCCTGGCCGTAGTCCACTGCTGGATATAGGCCTCTCCAATGGCACGATACTGAACCCGATCTTCGGCTCTTTGTGACCAGCTGCTGCCAGCCACTGTGTGTATATCGTCACACGTACATTTTAGTAAAATGTAAGAGGTTCATATTTGTTTTGGACTGTCTGTAAGAGGTTTCGTGTGGCTTAGGAAACTTTTACGGCTCCTTAGGCGGGTTGAAATTGTTTCCTTATTAAATTCAAATTCAAATTTCTTTATTCATTTGGGTCACAATGTGACGCTTATGAACGTCAAAATAATAAATTTATAAAATAATTACTTATACTCAAATTTAAAACATTATTACTGTATGCTTCTACATTTACATTTACTGCCACGTTCGCAAAGCAATAGGTAGAACCATGAGAAAGAACGGGCAATAAAACTCACGGTCACTCTTTTTCATCGTCAGGTTTTGCATAATACACAATTTACATTTTGTAAGGTGCTGCAACTGTTACACCTTCTATATCACTTGTATATATTTACTGTACATCATAATACTCAAGCATAATACTTTTGGTTAGCCTCCTCAGAATAGACATGGTGAAACTGGAGCATCCACTTACATTATATATACCTAATAATGCAGGCAATCCGCGAAAGTGATCAGAACCATGATGGAAATTATGCAGTTAAATATTGAAATCTAATACCAGCCGGCAAGACCGTCATCGACCACTCATCGCAAGTAGCACCCGTTCACAAGTATGACGCATGTGCCAGCCATCATCCCTCTCGCCATATTAGAGGGACAGGGATGACCCGACACACGACGCCACCACAAGAAATGACATTTTAGTGAGCATGACGACAACGGTATACGAACCAGCAGTAAGAAACAATCTATTGGTATACTGACCATGACCGCCAATTACCTCCATTTTCCAGATCGTTATTATTAACATAAGTTAGTGGAACGCGTGAAGGAATGCAAATGTAGAAAGAATTTTGTGAAGGTGACAAGTGAACAATGATATGATCAGAGATAAATAATGTTAAACTACATTCAACAAATCATAAAAATATCCAAATCCTGCAAAATCAAAAAATCAAAATCAAAATCAAAATATTTTATTCAAAATTGGCTGGTAAACAGCTCTTTCTGAACGTTAAATTTTACAATAGACAGTCCCCCAAAAAGCCCAACCCTTCACTGCTTCCTATGTGTTTTCGCTAGGAAGAAGAAGCAGCGCAACAAACTCCCTAGCAACACAGTACTGTCTGCGTATTTAAATAAGAAGTTATACATTATAATCAAAAAATAATAATATCACATTTCAGTTAACATGATAGCTATCACACAACCTATTGCCATTTATTTAGTTACGTACCTACTTAAGACTTGAAAATTGAGAATAATGACTAACACTTAGCCTCCAAAACAAAATGACAAGTAGGGTGTAACCGCACACATGTTAAATATCATGTTGTTATGTAATCACTGCTCAGTCAAATCACGTTACAATGCATTAATTAGGTAGGTACCAAAACAATTGGAACAAATTACAAATAAACTCATAAATCAGCAAGTCAAAAGCTGTATCCTGTCCAGCAGATCGACCAGTCACCACAGGCAGCACCCGTTCACGAGTATAACGCAATGATCAGCCATCACCCTCCTCAACCATATTAGAGGGAAGTGGGTGACCCGACCACCGACGCTACCGCCTGCAGTGACAGTACAGTGAGCATGACGAACATACTTTCCAAGACAAGCCATTCGAACTTACATTAGACTAAAATAAATCTATCCGACATTATTAACGCACTATAACATATCTAAAAGAGCAGAACGTCAACAAATAAACGCATAATTGAATTAAAAAAATGTCAAAGTGTATATAAAAATTAAATGTCAAATAAAATAATGACGCAAACAAATATACATGTCAAACAGAGAATCTTATGTCAAAAATAAAGTTAATCAAAATTCAAACATATGTCAAACAGTATGTATATAAAAACAATTAAATATAAAGCTGTACACAACAACTGGAACAGTAAGTATTGAACTTGTCTACCAAGCATTCTTGTCCTTGAAATAATCATCTATTGAGTAATATGCTTTTTTTAACAAACAAGTTTTAACTTCAGTTTTAAAGGAATTTAAAGGTAACTGACAAAAATGAGTTGGTAATTTATTATACATACGTACACCTATCCCCATGAATGTATTATGTACTTTATGTAATCGAAGATGAGGCACGCACAATTTATGTTTATTTCTAGTGTTTATATTATGGACGTCACTATTTTTACTATACGACTCAATATTTTGTTTAATGTACATTAAATTGGCAAATATATATTGGGAAGGTACAGTCAGGATTTCAATTTCTTTAAATCGATCCCTAAGTGACACCCTCGGCCCTAACTGATAAATAGCACGGACTGCCCTTTTTTGCAAAATAAATACACTGTCAATATCTGCAGCTTTTCCCCATAGAAGAATACCATAGGACATAATACTATGAAAGTAACTAAAATAAACTAGACGAGCCGTATCGACGTCGGTTAACTGTCTAATTTTTCTAATAGCGTATGCAGCCGAGCTAAGTTTCCCAGTAAGAGCCAATATGTGTGCTCCCCATTGCAATTTATTATCTACTGTTATACCTAAGAAAACAGTGTTATTTACTGGTTCTATAATCTCCTCGTTAAGTGCTAAGTTAGGTCCCAGATTCTTTACGTTTGGCAATACAAATTTAACACATTTAGTTTTCTTAGAATTTAAAACTAAGTTATTAGCTGTAAACCAGTGTGTGACTTTAGTTAGCGCTCGATTTACTTCGTCAAAGTTTTCCTTATTTCTATCAACCTTGAAAATTAAAGACGTATCATCTGCAAAAAGAACAACGTCACACAAGTTATTCATGTAATAAGGCAAATCATTTATATAAATTAAGAACAAAAATGGTCCCAGAATGGAACCCTGGGGAACACCTAATTGCACTGGTAACCCGGAAGAATGAGCTCCATTTACATCTACATGTTGTACCCTACCTTTCAGATAAGAATTAATGACTCTAAGTGCCAAATCTCTGATACCGTAATGTTTCAGTTTGCGTAAAAGTGTATCATGATTTACGCAATCAAAAGCCTTAGAAAGGTCACAGAAGATACCTATAGCATTTTGCGACTGTTCCCAAGCATTGTACACATGCTTAAGTAAAGCTACTCCTGCATCAGTCGTAGATCGACCCTTAGTAAATCCGTACTGTTCAGTATGTAGGAGGCTGTTAAGATTAAAATATTGTAGTAATTGCTTAAGTAGGAGTTTTTCAAAAATTTTACTGAACGCTGGTAACACTGAAATGGGTCTGTAGTTACCAATATCAGCTTTGCTGCCAGATTTAAAAAGTGGAATAATTTTGCTGTATTTCATAAGATCTGGGAAAGTTCCTGAATTAAGGCAGTGGTTGAATACTACAGTTAAATACGGAGCTACTAGGTCAATAATTGTTTGCAAAACTGTTACAGAGATGCCCCATAAGTCACCTGTCTTTTTAGGCTTAAGAGACTTGAAGGTATTTAAAATGTCAGTTGAATTAATAGGCTGAAATCTAAAAGTACACGTTACTTCTGGCATATTATTAATCAAATATGTTGCAGCTACACTAGAAGAAGCATCTAAACCCTTCGTAACGGATAACGGTATGTGCGAAAAATAATTATTAAATTCTTGAGCTACATCTTCATCTTCGCGTACAATTTTAGTGTCAAACTTCAATTCAAACTTATTGTTATTAATTCTAATTTTGCCAGTTTGTTCGTTAATAACTTTCCAAGTAGTTTTAACTTTGTTATCCGATTGCTTTATTTTGTTACTCAAAAACATGGATTTTGCTATAAAACAGACTTTCTTAAATAATTTTGAATATTTTTTAACGTATTCAATAAACTGTGGATTAAAATTGTAGGATTTTATAGCATATAATTCATATAATTTAGCTCTACTCACATGTATACCAGTAGTGGCCCACTCATTAAATCTTTTATTGCTACCTATTTCTACAGTTTTTTCTTTAAATACATTTTTGAAAGCGTCCTTGACAACTGTAAAAAGCGACTCATATAAAACATCGGGGTTGGTGTATTTTAAAATTGAGGAGTTCACACTGGATAGTATTTTGTTTTTGAACGAATTACAACGAGCGTGTGTGATAGGTCTGCAGGTGATTTGTGACGAGATCTTGCTGGAGTAACTAACAAACTTGGCTAACTGTCCACAGTGATCAGACGAGAGCTCGTCAAGGATTACAGTGCTTGACGCAGTAACATCACTAAAAATATTATCTAAACAAGTTGAAGAAGTAGCGGTTACTCTAGTTGGTTCAAAAAATAAATAGTTTAAATTAAAAGATTTAAATAAATTTATCAATCTTCCACTTAAAGGCGATACTTCCAATAAATTGACATTAAAGTCACCACATACTACTATTTTTTTACTATTACATTTTATACGCTGTAAAACGTCTTCCATAGTCAGTTCAAAAATATTAAAGTCACCTGCGGGGGGGCGGTATACGCAAATTATAACAAAATAATCAAGTTCAATACATGATAGTTCAACACTGCGCTCCACAGAAAGTTTAACTAAGTCATTACGTTCTTTACACTTTAGAGTATTATGAACCAAAATTAACGAGCCACCATGTATAGCTTCCTTCCTTGTGAATGCACTTTTAACAGTAAAATTGTAATTATTTAACAAAACTAATTCATTACATTTTTTCCAGTGTTCAGTTATGCACATGATATGAACATTTCTAAAGTCTAAAAATAAATCTAACTCTAACTCTTTGCCTGAAAGGCCCTGAATGTTCTGATGTACAACATTCAAAAAGTGTGGCCTGCCAGTTGTCTCAACTTGTAGTTTAAATTACAGGTTGATTCAATATACTGATTAGTAGAAATACTAATGTCTGTAACTGCAGTAGTTACACTATGTGTATATAAAACACAGTAAATATTATATGCTAATAACTTAGCAATCTGTCGCTTAAAACTAAAAGAAAGATACATAATATCTTTAGTCAAAATAAAATTTCTAACAAAGATGTTAGTATCAAAATAACTTAAATACTTTTGGCAAGATGACTGGGTTATACAATTGTACATTAACAAATTTAAGTTATGTATGTGCTTGTTCTGTTCTATATTTAAATTTTGTGAATAAGGCAGTGCACATATAATAAATTTACAGCTATATTTCCTATTGAGACGTTCCATTAAATTAAAGCAATTTAATATGTCATTTCTTGATACAGCTAAACTATTTCCATACAATAATATTACTGTGGAATTTGAATTAAGCTGGGTCATCTTGATTTTATGTAATAACTGACTATAACTGGCACCAGGTGAGCAATGATTTATTACAGGACCATTTGCATACTGAGACATAAGACTACCCATGTCTTTGCCCAGCTGGTCAGAGAAAATACAGCAAGAGTTATAGCAATTATTGTGAGAGTGGTTAACTGATGACAACAAGCTCCCCAAAATTGGTATACATTGAACATTATTGCTAGGAGTGTTACTACAAGGCAATTCTTGAGACTTTGGCTGTGTAATTGTTTCATGTTGCTGATTATTGTCACATGATGTTGTTTTTTGACAAGTACAGCAATTTAGCCTATTTGTTAAAGAATCTAGCCTGTCCACATTTTCACTACCTAATTGGACTAGCTCATTGGCAGCAAGAATGTGTTCTTTTATTTGTAACTGAGCGTCTTCATAACTTTTCACAGTTTTGGTCAGTTCTCTATGTAAATCCAGCATTTCCTGCTGCAAGACATAGGTCTCACGGTCATGGTGTAATCTAATCTGAAGCAACTCTTTTTCAGTAAATTTTAGTTTATTTACTAAGTTCATTCTATCCCTAATTAAACTACTCATTTTGTGGGAAACTTTAAATCTATGGCATTGGTTCTTAATCCTATTTATAATTTTATTAATTTTTATGTATTTCTTAAATTTATTCTTACTCATTATTACATTTGGAGAATGAGTAGGTACCAACTCGGTGAAAAGATCCTGAGTCGCACCACATTGCTGTTGTTGGTCGAGTAACTCATGGCTCAGTATAGTATTATGAGCTTCACTTAAGCTAATTTCTAGCTCATTTATGCGACTCAGGGCCCTCTCATGAGATTCACTACATTCTCCGAAAGAGGTAACTAATTCCTGTAAGCGATCTCTCTGGTCCAGTACATCCATGTATTGAATGTGTAGATCGGCAAGCTCGCTCTTCAGTTCTGAATTTTTGGCAACTATTTTTCCAATTTCTTCCTCACTTTCCTCATGTTCCCTGAGCAGTTGTGCATTTAGCTCCTTGGACTTTTTGAGCTCCTCAAGTGTCAACTTCAGTTTCACCTCCAAATCCTTGGCAGTAGCCTTGCGTGTCAACATCGACATGGCGGATAGTGGGTCACTGGAAGTATTGAAATAGTGGTGAAGAAAAGAAAAAAAAAACAAAACAGAAAAGTATTTTTTAAAGAAGACTAGACAATAGAAAGTATCTGAATAATAAGTGGAAAATTAAGAATTGAGTTGGGTTACACGCTAAATTATTAAGGATTAAGTTTTGAGTCAATGTACTAAAAAAAAATATATAGCTTTTAAACACAGGTTCAAGGTATTAATAAATTTCGTAAGAGGGTAAGTCGTCTGAAGACAAAACGAAATTGATTTTAATTGTAATTTGCAAAGCAGTCAATAATATGACAGGTTAACAATAATTAGGGACCAAGAATAACGTGATAAATAAATAATACTCCCTCGTTTTATCTAAGTTCTCCAAATAATTTGAAACAAAACGATCAGTTGACAGCTGACCGCTATCGTAAACTCCTTTGTGAATATTTCAAATAAATACTTGTGAGTTATTGTTAATAACACTTGTACACGATAATTGTCACTTTAGGATCTATTTTAACTAGTTTCACTGTAATATTATTAGTTTAATACGTAAAATAAGAAATAAATTCACACAGCTGATTTCTGCAAAAATCATGTGTTCACGAGGCACCTCCACTTAACATGTAAATAAAATAATCGTGAGGTAAACAAGCCTAAGCCTATCCCCACGGTGTCTTATCATTTAAAAATTCCTTAATAGTGTAATAACCCCTTTGTAAAAGAAAGTTCCTAATTGTCCGTTTGTATTTGTGCATGGGTAAATTAATTATTTCAAGAGGCAATTTGTTGAAAAATCGTATACCAATCCCCGCAAATGAGTTCTGAACTTTATGTAGACGGTAGTTAGTTCCCACCAGTTTATGCTTATTCCTTGTGTTCACGTTGTGCAAATCACTATTTTTGCGGTATAGAATTAAGTTTTTCTTAATGTACATTAAGTTAGCATAATTATATATATTGCGATGCAACTGTCAACTGTCAATTTATCAC
Organism: Euclidia mi; assembly: GCA_944739405.2. Lineage (NCBI taxonomy): Eukaryota > Metazoa > Arthropoda > Insecta > Lepidoptera > Erebidae > Euclidia > Euclidia mi. The sequence continues at coordinate 17,461,853 of OX123210.2, read as the reverse complement.
GTAAAGAATCTCTAGCACCTAACTTATAAATTGCACGTATGGCCCTTTTTTGAATGACAAAAATAGTCTGTATATCAGCAGCCCCCCTACATACCATACCCCATAACATTATTCCGTAAGACATTACGCTGTGAAAATAACTAAAGTAAACTAGTCTAGCAGTATCTATATCTGTGAATTCCCTAACTTTTCTAACTGCAAACGCTGCAGAACTAAGTTTTACTGCGAGACAGGATATTTGGGCGCCCTACTGAAGCTTACAATCTAAAGTTACACCTAAGAATACGGTTGATTCGACTAGTTGAATTGTTTCCTTATTTAAAATTATATTAGTAGGGACACTTTTGACATTAGGCAAAGAGAATTTAACACATTTGGTTTTGCTTGAGTTGAGTACCAAATTATTTGTCGAAAACCAATCTAATACTTGTGCAAGAGTGTTATTGACGGTATCAAAGTTACTTAAATTACGATCAACTTTAAAAATTAGTGACGTATCGTCGGCAAACAAAACAATATCACATAAATTTTGTACAAAGAACGGCAAATCATTAATATATATTAAAAAGAGAAATGGACCGAGAATAGAGCCCTGTGGAACGCCCATTCCTACTGGCAAACCTAGAGACCTACTCCCATTAACATCTACATACTGAATTCTATCACTAAGGTAGCTGGCAACAAGACTGAGTGCGGTATCTCTAATACCATAAAGTTTCAATTTAAGTAAAAGCGTATTATGTTCCACACAGTCAAAGGCCTTTGATAGGTCACAAAAAACACCAATGGCATCCTTCGAGTTTTCCCAAGCATTAAAAATATGCTTTAACAAAGTTACACCGGCATCAAAGTTATTATGGAGTGGATGTCGAGTGTCCGTCTCTTGTTTCGACTTCTCGATGGAACACGCCACACTCCTTCGCACCTCTGGAGGTGCAATACCTGCCAGAGGGTACACCATATTAAGCGGTGTTGGCTTCAGGCAGCCTGTTATTATACGGCAGGTGTTGGTAAGTGCAACATCTACTTCTCTTGCATGTGCCGAACGGTGCCACGAAGTTGGTTAGATATGATATAATGGTTATCCTTACATAATAATATATAGTTGTGTGTCTGTTGCACTTTCAGGCTGTCTTATTTAGCACTCTTATTGTACCGTAATTCTGCCTGTTACTAGTCAATTTGTGGCGAATATGTATTTCGTAAATTGTTACAGACGAAGAACTAGGTAGAAAGTGGATAAAAAGAGTGCGGTGACGTTTTTCTGATTAAAGTTCATACACGTATAGATTCCTCACTTTTTTCAGGAAGTATTCGCGGTGGTACAGTTATGTATTTCAAATCTGTCTGCGTATTAAGTGGACAATGTACTCAAATTTTGAAAGAATTTATTCCAAGACTTTTTATCTCACGATATATGATGTCAGATGTTGCTAATTATAAATCTCATTACCTCGAAGCTCGGTCTGGTGGCTTAATATTCTCTTTGAACTAGCTCATTTTGCATGAAGGGTTGTATTCCACCAAAGCACATCATATTCTAATTTCGTCGATGAAACGTTGACATTCTGCTATGTCACACAGAACATCGACGTAAAGTAGCAGAATCTATATTGTTGCGTTTTGCTCAGTGACTGACCCGATTCTCATCCGATCCCAAAGGGTGGCAACGCACTCGTGACTGCTTTGGTGTTGCTTGTGTCCATGGGTGGCGTAATCACTTACTAATTATGTGCCAAAATTTTCCATTACTTTAGTGCGTCTATGTTAATCGGAATCCCGTGTGAAGCATCACGTTGTGTGTGCGAGACATTTGTGTTCAATGTTTCTATGACACAAGCACCTACGTCTTCAATATGTATTTTACCAACAAATAATGTCTGATTAATGAATGCCGTGGCTGTTTGAACAGCATTCACTGGTTGTATGGCATTTTTCGTTTTAGGGTCTCTACATTGTTTTACGATCTTATTAGCACATGAATTCAAATTCAAATTCAAATCATTTATTTGTTCATAGGTTTCTTATAATAAACACTTAAACAAAGTCATACTTTTTTTTTAAATTAAGCTAGATGAGGCCGGTGTTTCCTAACTGACTGCCCTGAGAAGAAACATCCGAAACAAACTCAGAGTGGAGTCCCATAAAACGCTTCAGTGTTCAGATTATTTTGAACAACATTAACTTCGTCGTTTCAAGTCGCCTTGAACCGATTTAAAGCTATTAAAGGCATTTCAAAGTCTTCTCGTATTCAACCTCATTTCTATAGTTATAAGCCCCAACAGGGTTGCCATCGTTTCTAGCGAAGATTTACCGATTAAAAGTCCAATATAATAATAAGTTTGTAAGTAGCATAATGATTTAACGCATGTGGTTGTATCGGGAGTCATAAGTAAGTTCAATAATTATTTTTATTCGTGTTCTTCTGTTTAAATGGTATTTGTAATGATCTTTGCTAAACGTAGCTTACATAGTCCGTGCATCGTAGACAATTGTTACGGCTTAATCCCGTAAAGCAGGTCCTTTACAGTCCACAGTACGGGGTTGCTTAGACTCCTTTCAACGTTTTAAACGTGTGAAATGTGTTACATGATGATGTTAATAACAACGTCAACAATTCATATTTCTCGTTGAAGTTTCTCAAGTAGATTGTACTGACAATCAAGTTAAACATTATGATTTCAAGTTCTGTCAGAGGAACCTCTGTTCAAAGTTTGACTGGGTCACTCTTTATGCTTCATATACCTACCTACACCTAATAACAACAGAGAGTTCCAGTCGGGCGGACCAGACGACGTTTCACTGATTAAAGTACATAAAACACATGTTACTGTTGAAGTACCGGTACTTTATGCCGAATTTCGTGTGGAAAAATGTAATTATTTAGAAAAAAGTCTTTAGAGAGTTTCGGAACATCGATATACTTATATGATCGACTTCAATATTTCTTGTACTGAACTGTCATACTTTAACCATTTATGGTTAAGACGTCTTTTCATTTAATTCAAAAATTTCAAGCCACATTACCCTTTTCACACATTTCCCTGTATGTGATTTGGGCAACATCGTCCCCATAACTCCATGTTCAATGGCTTGCCTTATACTTGTTCTGCTGTAGCCCTAGCCTGCATGGTTCGTGGATTGTGGCAAGCTTTGGCAGCTGACAACCAACCCAGCAAGTAACCTTATAGATAGAAAATTCTGTTTGTTGATTAAAGATTAAATATATTACAGCTGTATTTTGAAATTTGACTAGTTTGGCAAAGTATTTGGAGACAAAGAATGGTTTTATAGTGTGTTCTACTTGAAGACAAATATATACATAGATATTAATGATTTCAGTTGGATTTTTGGCTTAAAATATATTTGCCTATAATATTCGTATGAGATATTGGATTTATTTTTAACTCAAGACGCTATTGCGTATTAAGTGCCATTTCTGAGGTTCTCTTCCTTTCGCCTTATTTCAGCCGCGGTCCTGTGTATGTTCCGTGACAAACAATCACACGGCGAATATTTGTGCAGCTATATGCCGTCATGAACGCGTATCCGGCGTATCATTAACTGCCTTCTACAATTTCATGTCTTTACAATTTCTCTAATATGGGACTGTTTTTTGAACACTATTGACTCAAATGACACTCAGCGATGTACCCTAATGTTACACAAGTAATATGAGTCAAAAGTTTTAATATTCATTCATATCATAGTCATTCAAAGAAATTTCATAGAAATTTCATAATTATATTTTGCCCTATTTGTAAATTATTTTGTAAATTATTAGATCTATCAACTTTGCCACCAATCATGTTTAACGGACTGAAAATGCCATTCAGTACGACAAAGTCAAAAGTCAAAGTCAAAAATCATTTATTCATCTAGGTCACAAGGTGACGCTTATGAACGTCAAATTTTAATGTACATTATTTATTGCTTCTACATTTACATTTACTGCACATTCGCAAAGCAATAGGTAGAACCACGAGAAAGAAAGGGCAATAAAACTCGTGGCCACTCTTTTTAATCGCCAGTGTTATGTTACATATTTTGTTTTTATAAGGAGCTGCAACTGTTTCACATTGTAATTAATTACTTGTAAATAGTAATTAGGAACATACATAATACTTAAATAATTAATGCAGTTACCAATTTAAGTGCTGTAGTAGCCTTCCAGTGTGAATATTGTGTAACAGGAGCCTCCACTTACGTCTTATAATGTAGGCAACTCGCGACCATGTTCATAACTATGGTGGAAATATATGTTACAGAAGTGACTGTATATGAATACACAAAATTACTAAAACACTAGTTTACAGCCCATAATCACGAGTTATCTTCATCTTACAGTGCAGTAAAACTTTAATAAAATTAGTGGAACAACAATGCAAATGTAAATGTAGTACCTAAGTTGAATGACCTAATAATACATGAACAGTAATTTAAATGAAGTAATTTAAAGAACTAGAAATATTATATAAAGATTAACTGAAACATGCAAAGTATCTATATAATTCTAATTAGGTATAAAGATCATGAGATGTCTAGCGTAAGTGACCAGCTATCCTTATCACTGAAATAATCATTAATAGTATAATAACCTTTCTTAATAAGGCAGTATTTTATTTTAGTTTTAAATGTACTAAATGGTAATTCTAAAAGACTAATTGGTATTTTATTGTATAAACGAATACCTAGCCCTAAAAAAGAATTATTAACTTTATGTAAACGATGATAAGGGGCATATAACCTATGCCTGTTTCGAGTATTTATGTTATGTATATCGCTTTTTGTGGTAAATAAACCTATATTTTGCCTAATGTACAAAATATTAGCAAATAAAAATTGCGAGGCTACTGTAAGAATTCCTATAGACTTAAAGCGTTCCCTAAGAGTATCTTTTGCACCTAACATGTATATTGCTCTTACCGCTCGTTTTTGTAGAACAAAGATATTCTGAATATCCGCAGCTTTGCTCCATAACAAAATGCCGTAGGACATAACACTGTGAAAATAGCTAAAATAAACTAAACGAGCCATGTCGATGTCAGTAAGTTGCCTAACTTTTCTGACGGCATACGCAGCAGGGCTGAGCTTTCCTGCAAGACATGCTATATGTGCACCCCATTGTAACTTATTATTCAATGTAATACCTAGGAACACTGCAGAGTCTACTGTATCAAGTTCCTCCCTATCTAGCATAATATTAGGTCCCAGTTGTCTTACATTAGGTAAAGCAAATTTAACGCATTTAGTTTTCCTAGAATTAATTACTAGGTTATTTGCTGTAAACCATTGTGTAACTTGTAATAGTGCATCATCAACAAATTGATTTCTATTCCTATCTACTTTAAAAATAAGTGACGTATCATCTGCAAAAAGTACAACATCACAGATGTTTTTTAAATAAAAAGGTAAGTCATTAATATATACAAGAAATAGAAAAGGACCTAAAATTGAGCCTTGTGGAACGCCTAGCTGTATAGGTAATTTAGAGGATGTAGTCCCATTTACATCAACACACTGAAATCTCTGCCGCAGGTACGAATCGACAACACTAAGTGCGGTTTTCTCTACGCCATAGTGGCGGAGCTTACGCAGTAGCGTGTCATGCTGAACGCAGTCAAATGCTTGAGATAGGTCACAGAACACTCCAATAGCATTCTTTGATGACTCCCAAGCACTATAAACGTGTTTTATGAGAGCAACACCCGCATCAGTAGTAGATCTACCTTTAGTAAATCCGTATTGATCTTTGTGAAGCAGACTATTTAAATTAAAGTGGTTTAGTAGCTGCTTTAAAATAATCTTTTCAAATATTTTACTAAATGCCGGCAAGATATATATGGGCCTAAAATTATTTATTTCATTTTTACTGCCAGATTTGAATAAGGGTATAATTTTACTTAATTTCATCAAATCCGGAAATACGCCTAGGTCAAAGCATTGATTAAAAATTATAGATAGGTAAGGCGCAACAGTCTCAACTATAGTACCTAAAATTTTAATTGAAATGCCCCAAAAGTCGCCGGTATTTTTAATATTAATTGAATTATATGCGATCAATATATCTCGCGGGGTAACGTGCTCGAATCTAAACACACTCTTGCATTCAGGTACACTGCTAATCAAAAAAAATCCAGAGTCTAAAGATGATGATTGTAAACAGCTAGTAGTTGTTAAAGGTATGCTCGCAAAGAAACTATTGAACATATGCGCTACTTGAGTTTTATTGGTGACTGATAAATTGTTTTCTTTAAGTTCAATTTGGTTTTCCCGTGGTCGTGCTCTTCCTTTTTCATTATTTATAATTTTCCAAGTTTCTTTAATTATATTTTGTTGAATGATTAATTTTACTACTAATAAATTTAGATTTTGCCATAATACAAACTTGTTTAAAAAAATTTGAGTACTTTTTTACATAATCTCGAAAAGGTGTGTCAAATCTATGTTGTTTCATACCATATAATTCAAACAACTTGGCTCTACTTTTGTATATACCTATAGTGGCCCACTGGTTAAAAGATCCCATAGTACCCTTTAGTGTGACTGTTTTACTCTTGAAGGTATTTTGAAACTCATTATTTACTAGTCCAAAAAGTGAGTTATAAATTGTATTTGGATTTTGTGAGTTCAGTATTGAGGTATTGAGTTTAGCAATAATATTGGTTTTGAAACGTATTAGACGATTGGTAGTCTGAGGCCTACATTCTACGGTACGTGATTTATCATATGTTGAACAGGGAAAACTAGCTATCTGTCCACGGTGATCAGAAGGGAGAGAACTAATTACTACTGGGTTTTTGGCAGCACAAGAACTAAATATGTTATCTAAATAAGTAGAAGATGTTGCAGATACACTAGTAGGTTCACAGAGTAGGTTACTTAAATTAAATGACTTGAAAAGATTCAGAAATCTAATACACCGTGAAGAGTTCTCTAAAATATTAATATTAAAATTGCCACATACTATAATATTCTTACAGTCAAAGTAATTGTTATTGTGACAGTCAAAGATCTAGGACTACACATAGATTCCACTCTCGACTGGCAGGCCCAGGTCACTGACGTGATTCAGAGAGTCACTCTTCGAGCTTTATACCGCCTCAAATATTTTCTCCCTTCCAGGACCAAGACAATGCTTGTGCAAGCCTTAATATTTCCTTTAATCGACTATGGTGATATGTGTTATTATGACCTGAATGTAGAATATCTCAATAAGTATGACCGTCTTCTCAATAACTGCATTCGATTCATCTACAATCTTCGCAAGTATGATCACGTATCTTCTTTTCGTTCCGAACTTAAATGGTTACCCATCCGTCAACGCCGGAGTTTGCTTGCTCTCACTACACTCTTTTCTTTACTTAAATCCCCTTCTCCCTCTTCATACTTGATTTCTTACTTTCAATATCTATCTTCTACACATGAGCAAGACCTTCGCTCCTCTCACAATCTACTTCTTCAGTGTCCCACTCATACTTCAGTCTTTGTAGGCTCTTCCTTCATTGTTCAAGCTGTTTTGCTATGGAATAGGCTCCCTCCTGAAATCAGAATGTCCACTAACCGTTTCGCATTTAAATTGAAAGTTCGAGAGCTCCGTTTTGAGAGATTGAAGGAATCTACTTATTGTTTTCATCAGTTCTAGTTTTATATATATTTTAATTTTTTTTAATTTATTATATATATTTTGTATGTATTTATGGGGTATATGTGTAGTATATGTAACATGTATTATTATGTATGTACCTATATAGTAATATACTCATATATTAAACTAAAATAAATTTATAATTTCATTTATAGTATAATTTTCTATTTATTTATATTAAATTCTATCTTATTGTTATGATTATCTCTATAATTATATAATGCACCTACCTTGCTTGTCTCTGCACCACCAAAAGTTCCGACTGGTAGATAATGCCTTACGGCATTAAGTCCACCTTATGTAAATATGTATATTGTGCATGAATAAATAAATAAAAATTGAGAACTCACGAAATTATTACACTTCACAGCTAATGCCAACATCGTGGAGTGACGAGAAATGATTTACTGCTAGGTGTCAACACTTCGCATAACATGAGAATAGTGTCGGGTATTAAATTATACAAAATCAATATGTACTTACCATAGATACTACACGAACTTACGACTTATATTAATGGTTGCGGAGAGATGACGGACTTACTAACTGCACCTATCGCATGTAGTTTAAGATGTCAATTTTGAGTTGTTATAAATGCCACTTCGGAGGATTCTCCAGTCAAATGTTTGACTTTGAAAGACTTATAGTAGCTGACCCGGCGGACTTCGTACCGCCATATTTTTTTAATATTCGCAATTTTTTGTGAATCTAAACCATTCTCAAGTCCCCTTGAACACACACAAAAAATTTCTTCACCACAGACCTGTGTATGCTCCACGCGTCACAAAAATATGCTTTGCGAGTTATATGTCCAGCGTGTATTTGAAGAAAACGGCGGGCGGCAATTAATTACAGAATCAGGACCAACATTGTTGCCAAGGGTTCTGAGATTGTTCGAATGTATACATTGCAATGTCTCAGGTAACGATTTACTGATTAAAGTTCAAATTTATTTATCAGTACCTAATCTTAGAGATAATCCCGCTTCGACATAGACGCCATGACGTTTCATGTTTCTTATCGCTATTTTTAACAATGTCGTTAATACCGATTTATTCTGAATAGTTTTATATATTTGCAGTGATGTTGAACTTGCACTGGACTTGATGTTTCTTGAAGGAAGTAATCAAAGTTTCAGTAAAAATATGACATTTCAATCAATTATATTTCTAACTAGCTATTTCCCGCGCTTTCACCCGCGTCCTTTAGGGGACTATTTCGCGTACCCGGTTAATTTATAGCCTACGTTACTTCTTGTCACATCAGCTATCCGCCTGTCAAAATCGGTCCAGCCGTTCCAGAGATTAGTGAGAACAAACAGACAGACAGACAGACAAAAATTATAAAAAATGTAATTACGGTATATGTACCGTGTATACATCCATAATATGCTTTTAGTAAAAAGCAGTTATTTTAATATTACATACAGACACTCCAATTTTATTTATATATATTGATAACCACGATAAAATAACGGCTTTCTAGGAGGTTGTGTAGATTTTATGTATGGTAGTGATTTGTCGTCTTCTATTTTGTAATGATCAAAGACTTCGGATTTTGATCATTTGTTATTATGTGTAAGTTTCATGTTTACGAAACTTACCGAAAATACCGAATCAATGTTGCCTCAGTCGATTTTGTACCCTGTCAGTGACAGTATTGCCTCAGAGCGCATGGCAAAAGAGGGCAGGGAGAATCCACCTCCCGACGAAGCGACATGTTACTGATTAAAGACTTATAGTCGAGAGTGATGTGAGTGGATGGAAGGAGTACACGTCGAAATTACTTAAATATTCATACTCTTTAACTTTTAGTCTCTCCAGAGATCGAATTTAATATGCAGAGCTGACTGCCAACCTTCACTAGTTGGACAGGCACTACAAGAAGAAGATTCTTACTCTTTAAAACTTCGTTTGATTGAATTGGTGTAGTCCACATTAATCTCAATTTTCATCACTTTTTGTGGAGGTTGTTATTAAATGAGCTTGGGTTGGCTAGTAAAATATTTATAAATTAATATTCGACACAATGAGACACAATTTTCTACAATGCTTGAGGTTATGACTTAATTCCTAGCAAGCAGCAATTTATTAATTGGTAAGATCTGATCAACGAGAGGCGAATCATAAGTCAGTTCAAACATGACTCATAAGAAATTGTAACGCATCTTTAGCTACAAAATGTTGGCAGTACTAATCCCTCCAACAAAGTTACTGTGTTTATAGCGGCCATATTTCAGCTGTTAGCTACAAACATTGTGACAACTATGACGTAACACTTGAACACACTTTGTGAATGTATAGTTGAATACATTTTTTTAAACTCAAAACGTGACTGCGTCCATAGTCCAGTGGATAGTATGTGTCTGCTGATTGGGAGTTCCTGGGTTTGATTCCCGGGTTCGGTAAAAGTGTTGCTGAGTTTTTTCGCATTTTCAGTAGCAGCTCGGAGCCTGGCAATGTGCCCGGTAACAGCAGTAGGCCCCCTAATAAATTCGTAAGGCCAAATATGGGTGTAATACCTCTGCCTACCCCTTGGAGCTATACGATGCTATTAAAACGAAGACACACATTTTTAATATAATTTTGGAAAGTGATACTTTTACTGATTAAAGATCAAACGTGAGATATTTGAAACCTTTGAAATTTTCGTACGAGTCATTTGCTGTCGATACATAGGTACGTGTTATGAATTTCCATCGGCTTTCTTTCTTTACCGTCTATTATTGTAAGTGAACGAACAAGCCGAAGTCGGGCTTTGGTTACTGTATCTAGTGAGCTTTTAGCCGAAGATAAATAGATTTACTATTTCAGGTAAAAGAGTTTCTTTGATGTCTTTTTAGGCAAGTATTTTAGATGCTGGATTTATGCAGCTTTTAGAAATATTTGCAACAACGGAAACAGCTGTACTTGTTGTGCATCAGTCATGACGTTGTGACATTTTCGTAAATTATTTGGTCACAAACATCTTGAAAGGTATGCTATCATTGCCAATTCAAATCACTATTTCAATACTTCAGTAGTAGAATTGCTTACTGACTGGGTACTTTTAAGGCACAAATAAAAAAGAAGAAGTTGTAAACAAAATAGACAGATTTCATTATTCTGTTCAATAAAAGGCCAGCCGTATAATAAAGTTATTCATAGTTCTTGAGAAATTGCTATTTTTAAACTTGCATTAATGTTATCTATTCGACTCTATGCTGAATTTTAAATATTGTCAACTCAGCCAGTGGCTTCACGTATTGTTTCAAGTGATATGCCAAAAGGTTTTTATAGCGTAATTCTAGTCAGTCCTGCTTCGTGAATCGTACATAGTGGCTATTCAGAAAGTGTTTCATGGCTATACAGACGGCGGGAAACAGACGTTGCCTAACGACGTCGTACTGATTAAAGCCATGCTGAATGATGTCTGATCCCTGGCAACCCATTCGTCGAAGACCCTGACTCTGATCCTCCTTGTGAAGACGTGAAATTGAAAAACGGCGAGGAATTCAGCAGACCCTTTCTCCGTTCTGGTTGTGATTTTCACAGTCTGGACAAGCATAGCTGGCTGGCCTTTTCACTTCAGACTTATATAACGGTGGTAAACTTTGTAAAATGTTTCAATTATATTTGCAATAATCTTAAGGACAATCTATGTGTCTTAGGTTTGGCTCTGAATGCTATACTGTAATACACTTCTGGAGAAATAAATCAGAGATTTGCACCAAAATTGTTGCTAAGGGTTCTGAGATTGTTCGACTCAATACATTGCAATGTCTCCAGTAACAATTTACTGATTAAAGGTCAATTTTATTTATCAGGCGTCTGAGGATTAATCCTGGTTCGACATAAATGCTATGACGTTCTATGTTTCATATTTGCGTGAAAGATTGTGATCATTAGGCACAAACCTACTCGACCTCGATAGTTTTCAATGTATTTATGGCTTTGAGAAACCTCCGTTATGTGTCGATCTCATATTTGTGCATTCTTCTCTGAGAGTATTTTTAGATTGTAGCTGGTCAGTTACATATTCTGACAAAGGCACCAAGCAATCTTTCTGTTATTTGGCCATATTGGCCAGATTGCCTAAATTAAGGGTTCGTTAAAACCAGCCACGAGTTTTCCTCTAACTGGCAGGTGTTGTAAGACAAAAGTTGTACCTGTGTTTATCTGCAGCATGTTGTCTCTTGAATCGCGACAGGCTGGAAAGGCTTTTTACTTAGCTCGCTAAACAGTTGGCGAGACATTTCACATACGTGTCCAGATATTGTCCAAGTACACATACATAGGTATATATAGTCAAGTACACAAGCAGTAACCAAAGAGTTTGATGTTTCGTTTAAAATTTCTCAATTTTTGTCGTTGTGGTTTAACACAAAACGTTTACTTTACGTTTAATAACAATGCAGAAACTTCTACTCCGTATTCATTGTGAGCCAAAACAAGCCTGTATGGATACCTACCTAATGGTCTTATAAGGGTTCTAGAACTCAATGCCGAATGTTCTACTGATTATAGACCAGGGTATTTAGCAAAAGTACTCGCGGGAGTTTAGCGTGGAGTTGTACAGTTTTTCAAAGAGAATGAAGAAATGCATCAACATTTTACTTTCATTTAATCAGTATCGCGGGTAACCAGTTATCCAGTCAATGTATTTTCGAGATGATAGTGGAATGGTAGCCCGTAGTTTGAAGGTTTTTAAAGTAACTCGCGTCAAAAGTATTCAGGGAGTTGTCACTGCCTGAGGACTGTTTTTGAAAAGGGTTTTGTGCCTGGCAAATTGCTTATTTCTAACGGCCATTTGGCTTTTTTTCTATCCCAGAATAACCACGAAAAGGAATAAATTACAACTTACTGGCTATCTACGATTCGCCCTCTTGGTTACAGTGGATGGAATTACTTCGATATTCGTACTCTTTACAACTTCGCTTGATTGACTTGGTTGAATTGTAGTCCACCTTAATCCCATTTTTCATCACTTTTTGTGGAGGTTGTTAGTACATGAGTTTGGGTAGGGTGGTAAAATAAATATAAATTAAAATTCAAGAACTATTGTTGCTCGATTTAGACTATTTTTTTCTAAAACGTCTGAGGTAAAGCCTTAATTCCAAGTTACCAGCAATTCATTGCTTTAGAAAGTTCTGATTCACGTGAGAGATAATCATCTACAACATGTTTTAAGGCTTTGAGAATTATTCTATTGCACACGTTGCTATCCGTTTATTCAAAACGTGATTTTTAATACTGAGGCACGCTATAAACGACAGCGTCTTGGATGACGTTACACTGATTAAAGATCCTATAAAGAGTTTGTCACTAATATTACAAAAACCACCAAATATGTCATTACATGTTGTATATCGTTTGCTCAAAGAAAATCCCTTATAAGTTGTCGTCTGTCGACAACAATGCATAAAATACTTATTTAACATTATTACGGATCCCTCGGCATGTCACACACTCAACAGTGTGTCCAGATTTTTCTCATTAAGCTTTCTCGATTCCAATATTTCAGAGGAAAAGTTGTTGAGATTCATTTATCAGTTTGACGTCACGATCTTGTATTTAAATGGCGTTGCTGAGAGTATCATACTTGAACTTACTTTTGATCAAGCTCCCGTGTATAAATAACTCCGTGGATCGCAAAAATGTTACGGTACCTTGTCGCCCAGAAGTTATCCTTGTGAATGTTGAGAGAGCGATGCCGGGTGATGTTTTACTGTTTATAGACCTTTATATTCTAGAAGATCTAAGGACTTATTTGAACTTCGTTGCTTACTTGTGCTTCGTCATTGAAGGTTGGCACTTTACAGTTTGCCAGAGCATAAATTCTTTCTTGTCCAGATCGAGTCTGAACAGTTGTTCTACAGTCTTGATGGCCGTCACTCCCTGATGTTACGGAGTCACAGCATCTTACGTCTCCGGCATATTGCCTCACGACTTTTATAACAGTATACTAAGTTTGGCGGTTTTTCCCCTGTTGTTATTCAAAGCTTGAAATAATGTTCTCTGCCGCGACGTTGTAGCACACAATGGCGTTTTTATATGTTTAGCAATACTATAAACTTTATAATTATTTATAACAAGCACCGTCTCACAAACTAAAAATCAAATGTTCAGCATTTGGATCAACGGGTTGCATTTTAGTCCACATAATTATGGTATCGCCGAGTATGTTTATAAATAATTGAATATTTGAAATCAATACAATTGCGATTGATTGAAGTGATAGTTAAGTCAAACGGTCTACTGTTAATGTATTTTGAAAAATAAAATGCTCGATATTTACCCAGACACACGTCGTCGTTTGTCTGCTGTGTACTCAGAACGAAGTTTGTTCACATAGAGCCTCAATAGAGACGACATCGCTTCGAGCGACGAATTAAAAGATCTAACTCAAATAACAGGAGTCATAAGTTCTAATTGTCTGTTAGCTTCGTTCCCATCGATTAAAGTGGCAACTTTGAACTTTTCAAGAGATGACGTATTTATTAAAGACCAAGTTGTTTTTGCTTGGGATTATCCGAAGAATTGGCTTATTTTGTAGAACTGAGGGTCGACTTTAAATTAAACTTCGTGCTCAATATTGACCATAAAAGCTGTCTTAGCTTGGATATTCTTACTCCATAACATTCAATTGTATTGGAGTGACAATCACGTAAACATTAACTGCGATACCAGTGTCTATTTTTAGAGGCCTTTTGCTGTTATATAAATTTGAGAAGGGAGGAGGTGTTGATACTATATGCACATTGTGGACTATTACAAACTTATTTTCGTTCTGTGCAGACTCTCATGTTCTAACATTCTCATGTTCTTCTGGAAATCGTTGGTAGGTCCTCTATGTGACTTTGGATGATGAAACAAGATCACAGCATGTTAGCTATCCATCTGATACTCTGAGTCATTTTGAATATAGTGAGATTTCGACAGCTAAGGGTGTTTCACTGATTAAATATAATTGATATTCTATAGAGATATCTCAAAGTTCAGATGGAAGTGATAATATTTCTGCGTTATTTACTGATCGTTAAGGAAGATTTAGTCGTTTTCTTGTGATATGCAGCGTATAAACGTCGCAATTACATGAATATTCCTTCATTATATAATTTAGCTTGATGAAAGTGATGACCAGGTCAAGAGTAGTACCGTTGTCAAATGCGCTAGTTAAACTTTAAATAGAAAACTTTTATGTCTCGTGAATCTGATTGACATCTTCTACCTCATAATCATACATAATCATAGGTACAGGTCGACAAAGAACAAAATAAAGTTTTACTGTTTAAAGTAATCAGTAATCTGGTACATCATACAAACTTTGGATACTCTTGTCAAACTGTTTATGAACTTCGTTATACTTTAATATTTAAGTATTTATCGTACCAATTACAGGTCTAGTTACCTTGTTGCAATGATAGTGTTTTTCATTGTCATAATATTTTGTGAATATGTCGTCGGTGACTCTTTCTCGCGTCATCTGTTCCTAAGCTTGTGTTCTTTTAGCGGCATTGAGATTGTAGGTGGATTACATACATACATAGACTCACGCGTGTTTCCTGGAGGGGTAGACAGAGGGAATGGAACGTCACTTGCAACGATCCTGCCATATCTCTCTTGCTTCATTCACTTCCATCAAATTCCACATGCAGGTGGATTAAACAATTAGAAAAATCGAAATGGCATTTCAGAAGCTCTTTTGCCTTTTTTAAATCTGGCCATGGGCCAACGTATAATGTTCCATGAATTTCTTGTCTCCCAACTAGTATTTCACAGTAATTTCAAAAAAGGCGACAGGTTTATGTCGGATATCGACACTGATTAAAGATCAACTGTAAAGGTTACAATACCATTTTATACAGCACTCTTGTTCTACGTTATTGTGTACTAGTCGATTTGTGGCGAGTACATCTTTTGTAAATTGTAACAGATAGATAACTGAGTGGGACGTTTTTCTGATTAAAGTTCACACACATATACATTGCCAATCCCTCATCTTTTTGCAAGAAGTTTCCCACAAGACGATTCAAAACTTAAAATTATGTGTTTCATGCGCAGTTTGATGGTCGGGTTTTGTCTCCAATTATGTACTAAAAATGTCTCTGAGTGTTAAGTGTGGAGAATATTAAAACGCTTTATACCAAGACTAAGCAATTAGAAAAAATCCAAATGGTATTTCAGAAGCTCTTTCGCCTGTGTTTAAATCTGGCCTTCGGCCAATCGAATATTGTTCCATGAATTTCTCGTCTCCCAGCTAGTATTTCACAATTATTTCAAAAAAGGCGACTGGGTTATGTCAGATGACGACACTGATTAAAGATCAACTGTTTAGGTTACAATACCATTTTATACAGCACTCTTGTTCTACGTTATTGTGTACTAGTCGATTTGTGGCGAGTACATCTTTTGTAAATTGTAACAGATAGATAACTGAGTGGGACGTTTTTCTGATTAAAGTTCACACACATATACATTGCGAATCCCTCATCTTTTTGCAAGAAGTTTCCCACAAGACGATTCAAAACTTAAAATTATGTGTATCATGCGCAGTTTGGTGGTCGGGTTTTGTCTTCAATTATGTACTGAAAATGTCTCTGAGTGTTAAGTTACGAAAATATTAAAACGCCTTATACCAAGACTAAACAATTAGTAAAAATCCAAATGGAATTTCAGAAGCTCTTTTGCCTTTTTTAAATCTGGCCATGGGCCAACGTATAATGTTCCATGAATTTCTTGTCTCCCAACTAGTATTTCACAGTAATTTCAAAAAAGGCGACAGGGTTATGTCAGATGTCGACACTGATTAAAGATCAACTGTATAGGTTACAATACCATTTTTTAACAGCACTCTTGTTCTACGTTATTGTGTATTAGTCGCTTTGTGGCGAGTATATCTTTTTTAAATTGTAACAGATAGAAAACTGAGTAGGATGATTTTCTGATTAAAGTTCACACACATATATATAGCGAATCCCTCACCTTTTTCAGGAAGTTTCCCACAAGACGATTCAAAACTTAAAATTATGTGTATCATGCGCAGTTTGGTGGTCGGGTTTTGTCTCCAATTATGTACTGAAAATGTCTCTGAGTGTTAAGTTACGAAAATATTAAAACACTTTATACCAAGACTAAACAATTAGAAAAAATCCAAATGGAATTTCAGAAGCTCTTTTGCCTTTTTTTAAATCTGGCCATGGGCCAACGTATAATGTTCCATGAATTTCTTGTCTCCCAACTAGTATTTCACAGTAATTTCAAAAAAGGCGACAGGTTTATGTCGGATATCGACACTGATTAAAGATCAACTGTAAAGGTTACAATACCATTTTATACAGCACTCTTGTTCTACGTTATTGTGTACTAGTCGATTTGTGGCGAGTACATCTTTTGTAAATTGTAACAGATAGATAACTGAGTGGGACGTTTTTCTGATTAAAGTTCACACACATATACATTGCCAATCCCTCATCTTTTTGCAAGAAGTTTCCCACAAGACGATTCAAAACTTAAAATTATGTGTTTCATGCGCAGTTTGATGGTCGGGTTTTGTCTCCAATTATGTACTGAAAATGTCTCTGAGTGTTAAGTGTGGAGAATATTAAAACGCCTTATACCAAGACTAAACAATTAGTAAAAATCCAAATGGAATTTCAGAAGCTCTTTTGCCTTTTTTAAATCTGGCCATGGGCCAACGTATAATGTTCCATGAATTTCTTGTCTCCCAACTAGTATTTCACAGTAATTTCAAAAAAGGCGACAGGGTTATGTCAGATGTCGACACTGATTAAAGATCAACTGTATAGGTTACAATACCATTTTTTAACAGCACTCTTGTTCTACGTTATTGTGTATTAGTCGCTTTGTGGCGAGTATATCTTTTTTAAATTGTAACAGATAGAAAACTGAGTAGGATGATTTTCTGATTAAAGTTCACACACATATATATAGCGAATCCCTCACCTTTTTCAGGAAGTTTCCCACAAGACGATTCAATAATTAAAATAACGTGTATCATGCGCAGTTTGCTGGCCAGGTTTTGTCTCCAATTATGTACTGACTGAAAGTGTATCTGAGTGTTAAGCGTGGAAAATATTAAAACGCTTTATACCAAGACTAAACAATTATAAAAAATCCAAATGGCATTTCAGAAGCTCTTTCGCCTTTGTTTAAATCTGGCCTTCGGCCAATCGTATATTTTTCCATGAATTTCTCGTCTCCTAGCTAGTATTTCACAGTTATTTCAAAAAAAAACAACAGGGTTATGTCGGATGACGACACTGATTAAAGATCAACTGTTTAGGTTACAATACCATTTTATACAGCACTCTTGTTCTACGTTATTGTGTACTAGTCGATTTGTGGCGAGTATATCTTTTGTAAATTGTAACAGATAGATAACTGAGTGGGACGTTTTTCTGATTAAAGTTCAGACACATATACATTGTGAATCCCTCATCTTTTTGCAGGAAGTTTCCCACAAGACGATTCAAAACTTAAAATTATGTGTATCATGCGCAGTTTGGTGGTCGGGTTTTGTCTCCAATTATGTACTGAAAATGTCTCTGAGTGTTAAGTTACGAAAATATTAAAACACTTTATACCAAGACTAAACAATTAGAAAAAATCCAAATGGAATTTCAGAAGCTCTTTTGCCTTTTTTAAATCTGGCCATGGGCCAACGTATAATGTTCCATGAATTTCTTGTCTCCCAACTAGTATTTCACAGTAATTTCAAAAAAGGCGACAGGGTTATGTCAGATGTCAACACTGATTAAAGATCAACTGTATAGGTTACAATATCATTTTATACAGCACTCTTGTTCTACGTTATTGTATATTAGTCACTTTGTGGCGAGTATATATTTTGTTAATTGTATTAGATAGATAACTGAGTGGGACTGTGTTTAAATCTGGCCTTCGGCCAATCGAATATTGTTCCATGAATTTCTCGTCTCCCAGCTAGTATTTCACAGTAATTTCAAAAAAGGCAACAGGGTTATGTCGGATGACGACACTGATTAAAGATCAACTGTTCAGGTTACAATACCATTTTATACAGCACTTTTGTTCTACGTTATTGTGTACCAGTCGATTTGTGGCGAGTATATCTTTTGTAAATTGTTACAGATAGATAACTGAGTAGGACGTTTGTCTGATTAAAGTTCACACACATATATATAACGAATCCCTCACCTTTTTCAGGAAGTTTCCCACAAGACGATTCAAAAATTAAAATAACGTGTATCATGCGCAGTTTGCTGGCCAGGATTTGTCTCCAATTATGTACTGACTGAAAGTGTATCTGAGTGTTAAGCGTGGAAAATATTAAAACGCTTTATACCAAGACTAAACAATTAGAAAAAATCCAAATGGAATTTCACAAGCTCTTTTGCCTTTTTTAAATCTGGCCATGGGCCAACGTATAATGTTTCATGAATTTCTTGTCTCCCAACTAGTATTTCACAGTAATTTCAAAAAAGGCGACAGGGTTATGTCAGATGTCGACACTGATTAAAGATCAACTGTATAGGTTACAATACCATTTTATACAGCACTCTTGTTCTACGTTATTGTGTATTAGTCGCTTTGTGGCGAGTATATATTTTGTTAATTGTAACAGATAGATAACTGAGTGGGACGTTTTTCTGATTAAAGTTCACACACATATACATTGCGAATCCCTCATCTTTTTGCAGGAAGTTTCCCACAAGACGATTCAAAACTTAAAATTATGTGTATCATGCGCAGTTTGGTAGTCGAGATTTGTCTCAAATTATGTACTGAAAATGTCTCTGAGTGTTAAGTGTGGAGAATATTAAAACGCTTGATACCAAGACTAAGCAATTAGAAAAAATCCAAATGGAATTTCAGAAGCTCTCTTGCCTTTTTTAAATCTGGCCATGGGCCAACGTATAATGTTTCATGAATTTCTTGTCTCCCAACTAGTATTTCACAGTAATTTCAAAAAAGGCGACAGGGTTACGTCAGATGTCGACGCTGATTAAAGATCAACTGTATAGGTTACAATACCATTTTATACAGCACTCTTGTTCTACGTTATTGTGTATTAGTCGATTTGCGGCGAGTATATCTTTTGTAAATTGTAATAGATAGATAACTGAGTAGGATGTTTTTCTGATTAAAGTTCACACACATATATATAACGAAACCCTCACCTTTTTCAGGAAGTTTCCCACAAGACGATTCAAAAATTAAAATAACGTGTATCATGCGCAGTTTGCTGGCCAGGATTTGTCTCCAATTATGTACTGACTGAAAGTGTATCTGAGTGTTAAGCGTGGAAAATATTAAAACGCTTTATACCAAGACTAAACAATTAGAAAAAATCCAAATGGCATTTCAGAAGCTCATTCGCCTGTGTTTAAATCTGGCCTTCGGCCAATCGAATATTGTTCCATGAATTTCTCGCCTCCCAGCTAGTATTTCACAATTATTTCAAAATAGGCGACAGGGTTATGTCGGATGACGACACTGATTAAAGATCAACTGTTCAGGTTACAATACCATTTTATACAGCACTCTTGTTCTACGTTATTGTGTACTAGTCGATTTGTGGCGAGTATATCTTTTGTAAATTGTAACAGACAGATAACTGAGTAGGACGTTTGTCTGATTAAAGTTCACACACATATATATAACGAATCCCTCACCTTTTTCAGGAAGTTTCCCACAAGACGATTCAAAAATTAAAATTGTGTGTACCTATCATGCGCAGTTTGGTGGTCGGGTTTTGTCTCCAATTATGTACTGAAAATGTCTCTGAGTGTTAAGTGTGGAAAATATTAAAACGCTTTATACCAAGACTAAGCAATTAGAAAAAATCCAAATGGCATTTCAGAAGCTCTTTCGCCTTTGTTTAAATCTGGCCTTCGGCCAGTCGTATATTGTTCCATGAATTTCTCGTCTCCCAGCTAGTTTTTCACAGAAATTTCAAAACAGGCGACAGGGTTATGTCGGATGTCGACACTGATTAAAGATCAACTGTATAGGTTACAATACCATTTTATACAGCACTCTTGTTGTACGTTATTGTGCACTAGTCGATTTGTGGCGAGTATATCTTTTGTAAATTGTAACAGATAGATAACTGAGTAGGACGTTTTTCTGACTAAAGTTCACACACATATATTACGGATCCCTCACCTTTTTCAGGAAATTTCCCACAAGACGATTCAAAAATTAAAATTATTGTTTCATGCGCAGTTTGATGGTCGGGTTTTATCTCCAATTATGTACAGAAAATGTCCCTGAGTGTTAAGTGTGGCAAACATTCGTCAGTCGTTTATAGGTGCAGCATGTACTTGATGGTTATTTAAACGGAGGGAAGAGATCAATCAGGGAATTAACACTAACATTATTTCCAAATGTTTTGAGCACTACAATCAATACAAGTATCACTGTCTCTGTATGTTTGTTCGGGATTTATTTTAAAATATCTTTCGGGATAAATACCACGTGCCTTTGTTTGGAGTAACCGATATTTCGGCACTGTTGCAAGCGCCATTGTCACGAATGTACTGTGTTCGGGATGTATTCAATGCAATGTTGCTTAACTCGGTAACAATTTACCGATTAAAGATCAAATTTATTTATCAGGCGTCCAAGGGATAATTCCGCTTCGACACAGAGTTTTCTAGACTAGACTGTCCGTGTGGTGACGGATTAAGAATACGAATTGTCACCACCCCATATCATCCCATGGGTGTCGTAAGAGCCGACAGAGGGAGCATAGTATTCAGAGAACACCACTGTAAGAGAGAGAGAGAAGGAAAACTTGATACAAACCCTATACCAACCCGTTTGGCCAGCGTGGTATAGTAGGCCAATTCCTCCTTTCAAAGGAGAGGCCTGGTCCAGCAGTGGACTATTAAAGGCTGATGATGATGATGATGATAGAGTTTTATTATAAAATAGACATTTCAACGTACTTGTTTCGTAAAGGGAATAATCGAAATTTTTGTGATACAAATAATTGTCACGGTTATTTCATTACTTTCTGCCATTTCACAATTCAATTTCTTCTATTCACGATGAAATAAAGACTTTCTACGAACCTTAGTGGAATTTCATAATCATTGTGTTTGTGAGCTCCCTCCACTGTTTTATCGTATTCTATTGCATGATTACCAAAGATTTAGAAAGTTTATAATTCTAGATCAGTTTTATCTGAAGGATAATTCTAATTCATTAGTTTCAATGATATCAAATGTATGGCAATAGGGTAGTTTCCAGGGTCAAAATAATTACATTTTATTTAGTCTGTATTTTAGATTATAAAAAAATATTGGACACGTATTTTTTCTTTTTTCGATTAAATAAAAAATAACAAAAATATAGCCCATTAAAGTTACGTGTGACGTCATCTAGTGCGAAGAAATGTAGTACGATGTGACATTATACGTAACTTTAATGAGCTATATCTTGGTCATTTTTGGTTTAATTTACAAATAAAAAAATACGTATCGCTTATTTTTGAATAATCTAAAGGACGCACTTATAAAATTTTTCTGTCAACTAGCTTATTATTTAGTGTCAGTAACAGAGCTTTCCGTAGCAGGCAAAAGTGTGACTCTCTACGACGTTTTACTAAATTATGGTCATACAAGTAACTATTAGATTTTCAAAGAAATAATATTATATCCTGAATCGACTACATTTTAGTAGATCAAAGCAACATCAAATGCGGTGGCGACGACAATGTTTCTGTGAAACAACAGATGGAGTTTCTTCAATAGATTTCAACTTTACCGAGTTCGTTCATCGTGGACGTTGTGTCAGCAGATTAGCTAGTCACTGACCTTCTATGGATCGCATTGTTGTTTTGTAGAGAAATTATATCTTTCAGGCCATTAATATGTAGGTACGTCACAGATACAGAAGATGGTAGACACATTTTAATGTCCAAAGCAAAACGATGTTTTACTGATTAAAGAACAATGTAAATGACGGAATTTGTAAAGTTCGTGTTCTCATGTGTCAGGGTTGTTCCTCAGTCTTACTAATTCTCTGACGCTCTTTCAATGGCCAGTTAAAATCCAAATTCAATTTCCATGCATTCCAAAATGCTGATGTCTCCGTTGAGACTTTATATTAGTGTCATTTGATACTAACCATGCGTTCATCTTGTGACATTTTGAAATATAGTCTTTTTGACCAATCATCATTTATAAAGTGTCATGTTTATAGATCAAAAATGCTTGTATTGAATAGCTAAAGTATTTGTTGGAAATTTGTTCATTTTTTTTGAGTGCGTGTTAACGGTGTATCCATAGGCGTGGATGCAAGTGGCTGATTTGAAGGCAAAAAGGGCAATGAAGAAATTGAAGGTAGAGTATCATAATTGCTTTCAGTTAAATCAGGAAATACTTGATTAACAATAGGTGTAAGAGGAACTTCAGTTGTATCAGCACATGCATCATTTGCATGCCCTTCTAACTCATCATCCGAACTTTGAAGGAGGTTTAACCTTTCAAATTGCGATGAACAGTTACAATGTTTCTACTGCCAAAGCTACGCGATGATATCATATATGCCAGATGTGCTTTTATTGCTGATCAGTTTATTGTGACATATACTTACGAACACAACATTCTGATATTTTGGAGCCTCTGGCCCTTTCACTCGCCGAACGATATGTAACAGTAAAGTTACTGTTAACTTCCCCGGTCGAGCGTTCCCTTCCCCGTTCTTAAAGCGTCCCTAGCGGACAGTAGCGATGGATAGAGTCCCCGGGGGCGCATTTATAATATGTATGAAAATTGTTCCCGTCTAAAACTCACCGTGTATAACTCGTACAACGCGTCACCTAGCTCGCACCAGCTAGCATCAGCTCACATTAATTAATATATATTAGTAACTGGCACAGCTGGACTGCCACCGTTTGTTTATGAAGGATTTAGACACACAATACAGTACATATGTACAATTTCTAAAACATGTGACTGTTTGGTGGACACTATTGACTCAAATGACACTCAGCGATGTACCCTAATGTCGAGGCGCTGATTCGTTTCTCTGTAGATGCGGCGTGTACTTGTCAATGTTACTTGTAGGTACGTTGTTGGGATATACATGTGAATTAAAGTTGAGCATTGTATTTATATGACACGTCACTGTTTGTCTGTTGTGTACAAGGTTTCTTCACATGAAGTCTCAACAGAGACGACATCGCTTCGAGCGACGATTTACCGATTAAAGATCATATTCAAGTAACAGGAGTCATAAGTTCTAATATTGTAATGTTGCCTTCGATCTCCTCGGTTAAAGTGGCTTTTCTGAAGCCACTCGCGGTGTGTAGTCTAATTCAAGCTGCTGATCTGTGTGTTATCCATGCATCGTACATTATTAGGATGTGTTCTTTTACAAGCAGGTTCTAGATAGCCATCCAAAGAATGGCGAGATGGTAATACTGACTTGCGTGAAATTGGATCAATCTTACTCATAGTGAGAGTTCCTGGAGAACATTTAGTCACTAAGCAGGTTCGATTTAGTCACTACGGCGAGATGGGGATGACGACTATGATAACGGCCCAAAATTTATAACGAGATTTACTGAGAAACAGATGCTTGTCTATTGTTACTGCTCAATACACTTATGCGAAACTAATTTTGGGATATAATAGTTGTGCATTTCCGTTATTAACAGCTCGTAATTCACAAAATATATTTCAGAGCATTTATTGGTTTTTCATTTGGGTGCACATTGTGTGTTACCTCGGAGAGAGGACTATATACAGTGTTGATAGAGTATTTCTTTAGTACTGCTCCAACTTTGTCCTTCCTCTTCCACAAGGTATGCTAGAATTTCCACATAAAAATTTACGGATATATTGTCGAATTTCGTCCCATTTTGCGCGAATATCAGTTTATTCACGGTTTTAACAGGAATATGAATGATGTGGAAACGCGCGTTAATTTCTTGTGACTATCATTCCAACTTAGGACGTGGCTCTCTCTGACTCAAAACGCACTAGCCGCTATTGTGTTTTGAGTGACATTTCTGAGGCAGATGGCCTCTTCAGTGGCGTAGCTAGGTAACTAAGGGCCCCAGGGCATAACAAAAAATGGGACCCCATTGGTATCTAGACTGGTTACGTTTTATCAAATAAAAATATTAAATATACAAATACTTTAAAAATGCTATACTTTTATCAACTTATACTTGGTGCAGGTATTGGTCAATAAAACGAAATAGAAACGATTCAAAAGTTTATTGTGTAAAAGTCGGAAAATTTTAATAGTTCCGTTCGATCAAGATTTTATGGTAAGGACTCGAGGGCCCTCTGAGCTTGAGGGCCCCTTGAGCTTGTGGGCCCCGGGGCACTGCCCCACCTAGCCCCTAGGTAGCTACGCCACTGAGCCTCTTGCTTTATATCAATTCTCTAGCGACTTTGAATGCTCCATGGATTGTAAAATAAAGTAGCGCTATATTTGTCGTCTCGCAGATATTTAATGGTCCCTTAAATAGCGATGAGATGCTTATACGACGACGTGTCTCCGACTGAAACAATTAATGCCAAATGTCTCAATAAATGTGTACGTTCGCATCAAGGTGACTTCTAATATGATCGTCGCGTGATGAAGTTAATAATACTTTGTTTGAGTAATTCGTTATAGTACACGTCGCTGTTCTAATGTACAATTTATACGAGGTCTGCGACGGCAAGTCTCGTTACATCTTCATCTCATCAATTGGCGTTGAAAGCAAAATACTTCTGAATAAATATCAAATGAAAGCATCCGACGTCGCAATCCAAGATGGTTGACGATCCACTCGTATGTCAGTACCCTTAATACTTTTGGTACTGAAGTACCCATTTTCGCTGCTTGAAAACAAGCATGCAGTGCATCAATCACCATAATTATACCATATTAAAAAAAATTCACTTTTTTCTATTCGTGAACTAGGTGAGAATGGTCTCTATCGTCACCAATGTTGTTTAATTTGTTGACAATTCAGATAATTTTAACATAAGACGTGGCTGCAGCTATGGCCATTTCAGTGGCCTTCTAATGATCATTGTTGTACCAATTCAATCGCCACAGTCCTTAGTGTTCTTGTGAAGAGTAAGTATATGGAGTGACAGGAGAGCGAAGCTGAATAACGTTTTACCGATTTAAGATCAAATTTTAAATCAATAATCTTCAGAATGTGTTTTCTAAGTTTTCTTTTGTTTCTAAGTAATTGCTAGAAAATTATTACGATCTAGTCAAAGACTATGACCGCTGAAATTGTTATGGCTACATCCACCACATTGCTTCTTGGATGTTGGTTGTTATTTAACAAGTGCACTGTTTGTACTACCAAGGTTTCACGTTGGATTTACATGACATGTGTTATTTTTGGTCATGGTTTGTATATGCAAACAAGCATACGACGTGTAATTATGTAGTTCGTGGTGATATAAACGTAGGAGACGGTAGATGAAAGTCCGATGCTGAATGGCGTTTTACTGATTAAAGATCAACAGATGATTCTGTTTCATTTGTATTTTGGGATGGGTTCTTTAAATTTAACTTTAATGGGAGAGGATCTATTCGGAAATAAGCTTTTTAGCTCAATGTTAGCAGATTTTGCGCGCTTAGCAGCAGGGTGAAAGACGATACCGACATTTTCAGTATTTTCCTCCACGTTCTATCTACAGGGATATCCTCCTCCGAGGAGCTGAAGGAGTCACTGAAACTTTTAGTAGCAATGGTTTTTACGGCTGGTACTAGTGATTCCGCATTGGTCAATTTCTTTGGCCTTTTTATGCGTTTTAAACGTGGCTTCCTTTTTAATAATACAGATGTAGTTTGTTCACTGTCTAGGACAGCATCTGTCGTTCTACAACACGACAATCGCTCCATTTGGGAGACGGGAGGGGAGATTTTGGATAACTTTTCCTAAGATGTGAGGTTAAACCCACGAAAATCTTTCCAAGCTTGTTTTCCTTTTACTTGCTTGAAAGACGGATTTCGACTGATATGTCATAAAAAGGGAAAATAAAGGCAAGTACTTTCCGCTCGAGGCGGCTCATTAATTTAAACACTTCCACGCCTTTGACATATTCCATTTTGTGATGACCGACATTACCATATGTAATGCAAATAAATAAACGAATCACGGAGGCCTGAAACTGCGTAAAGAGGGTTTCCGCGCCCGCGCACCCGTGCCCGCCTGCGTGCTACAGTGGCCCGCACGGGGGCACTCGCGGTGCCCGCCACCGGTCTTTTAACGTAGATCTACGTATTTCAATTTACTAAACTTCATAACAAATTATTCGTTCCATCGATACGACTGAACCTGCACCCCGTTAAAGTTGAACTAGCAACGCTGCGTAATAATCCGGTCTCCGTGACGGGCACCGTTGCGGTCCCACGGAGACCGTGCGCGTGCACATACGTGTGTGCACGTACGTGTGTGCACGTACGAGTACACGCAACGGGTGCCCGTCGCAGCCGCCCGTTTAACGCAGTTTCAGACCTGAAAATTAAGCTAATGGGTATACTACATGTAGCACATGTTCAATTTGAAACGTTATCATTTCGAGCGACGATTTACTGAGTAAAGTCTTAAACTATCCGAAGCGATGATGCACTGATTATAGACCATATTCGGTGTATTTATGTCCAGTGAAATTTTGTTGGAATTTCATGAAAAATATACCGGGCGTACTTTATACCGCTCTTGGGTGGGCTTTAAGTATATTATTTGGTGTTAATTTAAATCATTCGAAAGCTTATTTAATTACAATTTTTCCACAAAATATTAGCGCCCGTACTGTACTTAGCTCGAAAGTCTAGCCTCGAAAGTGGTCAAACCATAGATTTAGTATATACTAACGTATAGATCGGTGATGCGAAAGAGAACGAATATAGAAACTAGTATGTTAGAGCGACATAGATAGGCGAGACCATTCACGTACACGCTATTGGCCTGTATTGGCCCAACGTTAATTGTGAATGGTACAAAACTCGCTTATTTTTCCTAAATAACGTGTTTAATAGTGAAATTCAGGTGTTATACATACAAAAACTATTATGGTAACTTGTGCAGTACCCGTGTGTAACTCGTGTAAGAGAGAAAATCCCCAGAATTACTTATTTCATACCTAAGTATCGTTGAAAGATTTAATGGTCTTATCGCAATATTGTACAACTCTGAAAAGAAATATATGCACAAACGGATACGTTATAATATCACATTTTATTATATTTATATTCTGAATGCAAAAAGATTAGATTAAAGGTAATATAAAATACGTGAATTTTTACTATTTCTAAGCTAAATTTCATAGTGATTGACGTAATGTCAAATCATATCGATAAGAAAATATTGATTTGTAACTTGACTGACAAAGGTTGCATACCTTCCATACTGTTATTCAAATAAATATTATTTACTTTTATGTTCTCTATCCAAATGTCGTAATTATAAATATAATAAAAATAAATTAAAATACTTATTTCAGATTTCCTCAAAATAATGAGGTCCGATTAAAATGGCTAAAAATTATAAACAGAGAAGATTGGGTTTCTAAACAATATTCATCCATATGCACTTTGAAGAAAAATGTTTTTCTAATAGGGGCTCTCAAAGAGTAAAGCTGGACCATTTGGAAACATTTTTTAGTTCAGTGCAGCGAAGTTCAGTTAATCGATGAAGATTCTGACTTCGTGTCATCAATGCCGTGGGTGCCTGAAGGAAAGGGTAATATAATCAAGTCCATTGTTATATTATGATGATATTTGTGGATATGTGGTAAAAAAATGTAAAGAAAATTAAATGTGAACCCTGTCTTAGTGTACTTTACGGTGATATACAAAAGGATGTAGGTGGCCTTATTTATCCTTCCTAAGATGTTTATGAAATAGGTGTCCAATCTAAACGAATGTTCCGTAGATGTATGAAAGGAAAAGATATTACCGAATTAATGTTTAAAACTTTGGCAAATGATTGCATTTTGTCTTGCAAAAACCATTTCAAAGTTCTTATCAATCATATTATTATGTATGACTCACCAGAATTATTTAATCACAAATACTTGCTAATAAAAGCAATAATTGAAATTTATTTAACAATTAGAATAAAATATAAAGCAAAACTGTAGAAAGAACATAAAAGGTTTGTGATATTTTTATAATAAATTAGTTTTATTTTGTGGAAAATAAGAAAAATACAGTTTTTATCTGTAGTTTTATTATTATCTTCTCTCAGTTATTGACACTACTTCAATCATGCGTTAAATCGGGCTATATCACACCGCGGCCATATTATCGATAATCATAGTTTAGGCAAGCCAGCCCAACACTATTTGTCTTGCATACAAGCTCATTACACGCACACTAGTGTTTTCTTGTTTTGATCTCACTTTACTGACTCCATTGCCAATCTAACGTTAGTATAATAAATCTATGGGTCAAACGGCAACGAGCTGTACATGCGCAGTACATTACCAAGTCACTGCGCAGGGTCAGTTTGATTTATCGGCTCTCATTCATTGTCAGCTTTGTAGGTGAAGTACTTACTTGTAAACACTCTGCAATATATTTGGTGGATTACTAGGTGATAATAACGGTAATGCTCAATATAATTCTGTTAAAATTAATTCCAATTCCCGTGTGCTTGTTATGTGAAGTTAGAAAGGTTTTCTACGAGTTATGTTGTTGTATTTACAAGTGTGTGACGAGTGCAGTAATAGTTACATTTTAATCATTGTTCATGAGTTTGGTTGAGGAAGCTGTCTATATACTTACGGTCGTATTACACTTTGTAATTGAGGATTGAGCGCGTTTCTTGGAAATTTAAAAGAATTTTTAGTGTGCTAGTGATGTTCTTATTGTTGTGATGTGTTGTCGGTTCTCATAGGCTTTTAATTTTCTGTCATACATATGTGATTTCAGTGAGTTGTCTCATGGTCCTGCGTTGTTTTAACCTGTTTCTCGCTAATTATGTTTTTGTTTAGAAGTATATAGTTACATTTATAATAATATCTATTATAACAATAAAGATATTATTATAAATGTAAAAAATAAAAATTATTTTACTTGCATTTCCCTACAGTAAGTTGTTGCCACAGGCCGAAAATGACTATAGATATAAATTTAATTGTAAATTACATACATTGACATTATACAATGATTTTATTGACTTTATTGACTCTAATGCTTTCATTATAAGTTTTTATTTGACATGTGATAGTTGCTATCTATCTCAATATATTCAAAGACAAATAGCATCATCGCTAGCATATTATATTAATAACACAGCCAAAAATTTGGCTAATAACACTGCTTTTATTGAGCAGTCTAATTTGACATTGAATATAAGCTTGGAATCCGTTCCAAATCCTTTAAATTAAGTTATGAGACAATAGAGTCAATCTCTGGCAATAACATAGACAAGACATTGATAAATTTAAATATAAATAAAAACACACTTTCATCAACCACACATTGTACAAAAAATAATTTAAAAAATTGCATTAACCTGGTGCATCAAAATATACAAGGGTTGATGGGTAAGGAGTTAGAGTTGGAATTGTTCATGAACTGTAACAATATTGATATTTTATGTATTACAGAACATTGGCTAAAAAGCCACCAGTTCATTTTCAATTTCAACAACCACCAGGTTGCAAGCTCATTCAGCAGAGAAAAATTTATTCGAGGAGGCTCGTTAATTATAATAAATAAACTTTTTAAATTTAAAGAAAGGTCTGATATTGTGAGCCTCTTGATCTTGTGATCTCTTTGATCTTGTGTCGAATTTGATCAGTTCATTGTTATGAGTGTATACAAGCCTCCATGTGCACATTTTGAAAGTTTTCTAGTAATTATGGAGGATGCCCTAAGCAAAGTTAATAATTGCCATATAACGGTTGCTATTTGTCGTGACTTCAACATTAACATTTTAGAGAAATGTTCTTTATCAATTGATTTCTTAAATCTATTTAAATCTTACAATTTAAGTCATACTTTTTTAGAACCAACTAGAGTGACTGCCACAAGTCATACCTGTATTGATAATATATTTATTAACACTAAGCCTTTACAAAAATCCTTAATTAATATGTTACAGTCTGATCACTGTGGGCAGTTAGTCTGTTGTCCAAGAAAAAGCCCTAAGATGATTCAGAGTAAAATTATTAATTTTATACCTATAAATGAAAAACGATTAGAACTTTTTTAAAATAATCTATCAAATAAAATGCGTTGGTTGCCTATTCATGACCATTCGGATCAGTTATATAATTCATTATTTAAATTGATTAATGATGAATTTTCTACTGTATTTAAACCTAAAAAATTAAATATAACTGACCGTCTGGTGTTTAGTGATTGGGCAACTGAAGTCATTCATAAAAGTCGGATTAGGTTATATGAACTTTATAATGAAAAT
Organism: Euclidia mi; assembly: GCA_944739405.2. NCBI lineage: Eukaryota > Metazoa > Arthropoda > Insecta > Lepidoptera > Erebidae > Euclidia > Euclidia mi. The sequence continues at coordinate 17,430,817 of OX123210.2, read as the reverse complement.
ACTTTTAATAATAATCCAGCCTCTATTAATTATGTAAAAAAATACTCAAAATCATTTAGACAAGCTTGTTATGCTGCAAAATCAATTTATTTGAAAAGTAAAATAAAAAGCGCTGAAAATACCATAAAAGCAACTGGAATGTGATCAATAGTGAAACTGGTAGAGCCAAAACACGCAGTCGCGACTACCTACTAAATATCAATAATGTGAGTATTGCAGAGGACTTGGAAGTAGCGACGGAATTTGAAAGTTTTTTGCTAATATACCCATTGTAACTACAGCGTCACTCAAATCGTCTTCCATGTCTGCTGAAATGCTGCTTAAAGACTGCGTGCCGGAATGTGTTACGGCCTTTGAATTTGTTGCTGTTACTACAGATGATGTTCTTAAACAATTTAAAACTATTAATATGAAAAAGACAAAGGATCTGTGGGGATTGTCAGTAAAGACTGTTTCGTCTATTATTACATTAATTGCTCCACATCTTGCAACAGTGTTCAATGGATGTGTCTCTTCTGGGACATTTCCTGATTTAATGAAGTATAGCAAAATAACACCTTTATTTAAATCTGGTGACACATCAGACCCCTCAAATTTTCGACCTATTTCTGTATTGCCAACACTTAGCAAAATTTTTGAGAAACTAATTCTTAGTCAGCTACTTAGTCATTTCAATAGACATAATCTTCTTCACAAGAAACAGTTCGGATTTATGAGGGGTTGTTCAACTACTGACGCAGCAGTTGAGTTACTGAAAAGTATTTTTGCAGCTTGGGAGAAGTCGCAAGATGCGTTAGGTATATTTTGCGACTTGTCTAAAGCCTTTGATTGTGTTCATCATGATACTCTTATCAGGAAACTATATCATTACGGCATTAAAAATAAAGCTCTCGATCTCCTGACTTCTTATTTGGGCAACAGAATCCAGAAGGTCGAGGTTAATGGTAAGACATCTCCAGGCTCTGCTTTGAAAATGGGTGTCCCGCAGGGTTCAATTCTCGGACCATTTCTATTCTTGATATATATTAACGATTTACCTTATTACGTTAAGAATAATCATGAGATTGTACTGTTCGCTGATGATACCTCTTTGATTTTTAATATTAAACGACGACAGAGTAACTTTGACGAAGTAAACAATGCACTCTCTAAAGTTGTCAATTGGTTTAATGTTAATAATCTATTACTTAATAATAAGAAAACTAAACTTTTAAAATTTTCAATGCCCAATGTTAAACATATGCCAACCAATGTACAACTTAATGAATCTAGGATTGCCCGTCGAGACAACCATGTTTTTAGGTATTATGCTGGACACCAAACTACAATGGGGTCCACATATAGAAAGGCTTTCGGGCAAACTCAGTTCTGCAGCTTATGCAGTTAAGACAATTAGACACCTCACAGATTTAGAGACAGCTAGAATGGTTTATTTCAGTTACTTTCATAGCTTAATGTCGTATGGGATTCTTCTCTGGGGGAATGCTGCAGACCTAAATACAATATTTGTTCTGCAGAAAAGAGCTGTAAGGGGAATTTATAACCTCAGTCCAAGAGTTTCTCTAAGAGAAAAGTTCAAAGAAATAAACATTCTAACTGTTGTATCACAATATATTTATGAAAATCTGCTATATGTACATAAAAATATTGAATCTGCCGTGTGGTTGACGGCATAGAATACAAGTGTCACCACCCCCTATCTTCCCGTGGGTGTCGTAAAAGGCGACTAAGGGATAATACGATGCAAATACCATCTTTGCGTAGAGACGGAAAACTCGACATCAAACCCTATACGACTGCCTCATTGGTCTCGCGGCATAAATGTGCGCGTGGGATCGGGAGGTCCCGGGTTCGATTCCTGGGTCGGGCAGTGTTATTGGGTTTTTCTGTCACGAAATTCTCAGTAGCAGCACGGAGTCTGGAAATGTGCCCGGTACGGCAATAAGCTCGCCCCTTATTACGTGGGACTAAAGTATATCTGGCGAAAAGTGGGTGTAGAAATACACCTCTGCCTACCCCTTCGGGGATGAAAGGCGTGACGATATGTATGTATGTATGTATGTAAATATTGACAAATTTTGTAAAAAATGTGATATACATTCTGTAAATACAAGACACAGGAATAATCTCGTAGTTCATAGCACTCGTCTCCACAAAATAAGTAGCTGTTTTATGGGGCAATGTATACGCTTTTATAACAAGCTCCCTTATAACATAAGAGACCTATCTATAAATAAGTTCAAAATTATTGTAAAAGCGAAATTGTGTTCAAAAGCCTATTATAAAATATCTGACTATAAAGACGACCAAAACGCTTGGGACTGAGCTGTTCTAATTCGACACACAAAAATAATTGTATTAAATATTTCTTTTTAATGACGTTTCGTAAGTAATTTCAAAGTTTACACGAAATAAAGAAGTATTTCATTTCATTTCAACAATTTAAGTATACATTTCGGTAGGTTCCATTTAAGTTTGAGGAATAAAAATAAAAGTAGTTTTTTTTTATACAAACTTTACTTTTTTACCTACTTAGTCTATTTAATGACGTCATTTGTGTTTCTAAGGTCCAGTTTTATGGCGGTTGAAGAAGTATTTCAAAGGCTTTCTTTGCTTGGACCATATAATACCCGACCAGGTCATTCCGAATTCCATTTGTCATGATGATTTTGGTGGATCAATATACGATGTCGGTTAAAAAAGGGTTGGGATTTAAACAATGTTTAAAAATTGTTCTGATCACTATCGCTATAATTCCAGCTTTAGATTACTTATTGCTTTTAAGTGCTCCCTTTGAAGTAACAGCACACTGGCAAGCAAATCGTTTGTTACCCGGTACAAAAAATGTGAATGTCGAATGATGATGTATGGGTCGTTAGGCCCTGAATGAGATATAATAATAAAAATAGATAAGAAATCAGTGCATTTGCTCCATTCAAAAGTATAGTTGTATAGTTGAATGGTTTGTGTAAGAATTGAGCATGTTGGACTGGACTGCGTTTCTTGCGACGATACAGAGGCATAATTTCAAATGTGTGATGTCCTTAATGTCTTTATTAAGGACTGTTATGTCTTACTTGCATTATTCCGGTTCCAGCTAGATGATCCATATTGATAAGTTATATAAATTGCTGCGGATACTATTTTTGAGCAGTAACCATAAGCGAAACAGGTTAATAGTTTGACTTAAGACAATGTTTCAGTGACTGAAGATCAATCAATCTGGCGGTGCAAGTCGTAATTTGCGCATTTTCAAATACTGCTTTAGGATTAAGCAATGAACGGACACCATTGTCAAACTAAATAACAGATACCTCGTAGCTAATAGAAGATTCCGGTACCGACCGATGTTTATAATGATCAAAAACCAGAAAATTTTGGAAGAAGGAAATAAAATTGTTTCGTATGCTCTGGATCTTTGCACGGTAATTTGTAAAAATATATTCAACGTTGGCTCGTGTATTGTATTTATGTAAGAGAGGTAATGCATAAAGCTCTAATTATATAGAAATTGCTCAACTTACACGAGCTGAGTCCAAACTTGGACGTAATTTTGTTCTGCTATAATTATGATCTGCTCTCTATTATCATATTATCTAACTTAAGACGTTATTTGAAGAAATTACCTGTTTCTGCCATTCGGAAACACGGAATACCCTAACAAGCTCGAAAGCTTATTAATCTTCTATCATGAAAGATTTAGACCACTTGTGATAATGGCTATTGTTCAGGTGTTGCTCTTGTTTCTATTTTTACCTCTTAGTGAACTAGCCAGATATCACACATTTTCACCACTTAGCAGAAACCTAACATATGCTGAGTAAGCTGTACTGATTAAACACACATATTTCAAGTTCTGTCAGAGGAACCTCGGTTTAAAGTTTGATTGGGTCTCTCTTTACACTGAAGTATATTAGTATAATTATATCTAATAATAACAGAGAGTTCCAGATTTTAAACCACTCAGCAGGCCCAGTCATAGTCGATTATTACGAGTATTCCAGACGACGTTTTACTGATTAGATTGCAAAAATGTAATGTCACTGTACAGTGTTGGTACTCTATACCGAGTTCTGTAAGGGATTTTTCTTTTTTTTTTGGAAAACATCTTTTACAGACTGTCGATGCATCTTCATGTGATTGATCTCAATATTTTTTGTACTGAACTGCAGAATTTTAACATTTACGTGTTCAATAATTATATTATTCGATGCATAATTCATATCAATTACGACGATTTTACATTGCATTTGGAAATTTCAAGTAACATTCCCATTTCTTCACATTTCATCGATGGCTTTCCTTAAACCTACTTGCTCTGGCCTGCATGGTTTGTGGATTGTTTGCAAGGTTTGGCAGCTGTCAAGCCACGCAGCAAGTAACCTTATCGATTGAAATGTCGTTTTACTGATTAAAGATCAAAAACATAACAGCTATCTTTTGAATTTGACTAGTTTGGCAAAGAATTTGGTGACAATGGATGTTTTTATAAGTAGTGTGTTCTACATGAAGGCAAATATATCAGGCTAGATGAGCCCGCGGTTACATCCCCGTTATTTAAGGCTACTGGTCCGCTCCCGTGACTCATAGCGTGATGTTAATAGCTTATAGCCTTCCTCGACAAATGCGCTATATAACACTGAAAGAATTTTTCAAATAGGACCAGTAGTTGCTGAGATTAGCGCGTTCAACCAAACAAACAAATAAAGTAACAAAATCTTCTGCTTTATATATTAGTACTAGCTGACCCAGCGAACTCCGTTTCGCCTTTTTAAGAGTTTTTATTTGATTCCTTTTTATCCAAGCCCCTTTTCCAAAGTTACCATTGACTTAGCGCATAATCTCTTATCATTTCAGAGTCTATAAATGCTGAACAAACAAACATAGATTTTTATATAATATTGAATTCCACCTTCCCTTAAAATATCGGAGACGATACCCATATCAACTTTAAAACAAAATCCCGTCCGCCATCTTTGATTTCCTATCCGCCATCTTTGATCACGAAATAGATGTTGTATATTGATTCACCATCCCTTAAATCATCAGAGACGATACCCATATTGATTTTTTAAATTTTACCATCCGCCATCTTTGATTTCCCATCCACCATCTTGAATCACGAAATAGATGTTGTATTTGGATTCCCCATCCCTTTAAGCATCGGAGACAATACCTATTCATATGAATTTTTTTTAATTTTCCATCCGCCATCTTTGTTCACGAAATAGATGGTGTTCTTGAATTCCCCATTCCTTAAAATATCGGAGACGATACCCATATCGACTTTAAAAGAAATCCCGTCCGCCATCTTTGATTTCCTATCCGCCATCTTTGATCACGAAATAGACGTTGTATTTGGATTCTCCATCCCTTAAATCATCAGAGACGATACCCATATAGATTTTTAAATTATTCCCACCGCCATTTTTGATTTCCCATCCACCATCTTGCATCACGAAACAGATGTTGTATTTGGATTCCCCATCCCTTTTAACATCGCAGACGATACCAATATTTACTTTAAAAAAAAATCTAATCCGCCATCTTCGATTTCCCATCCGCCATCTTTGATCACGAATTAGATGTTGTATTTCGATTCCCAACCCCTTAAAATATCGAAGGCGATACTCAAATTGATTTTTAAAATTTTCTCATCCACCATCTTTGATTTGCCGTCTGCCATCTTGGATCACTAAATAAATTTCATATTATTAATCAGCGTCCCGAAAATCTCGAAAACGGTACCCATATAGATTGTATCCTATTCGTTTAGCCTTTTTTTGCCTTTGACCCCTTCTCGTTTGACCATTTTATAATTTTTGTCTGGCCCCTAAAAATTGTGGCGTAATTTTATATAGCCTTTCGGAATAATTGAGCTATCATAGGCAATAACAATTTTTTAAATCCGACTGCTAGTTCCTGAGATTAGCCGACATTACGGAATAATTGAGCTATCATAGGCAATAACAATTTTAAAAATCCGACTGCTAGTTCCTGAGATTAGCCGACATTATCTTTTAGCCTTTTTAGCCTTTAGCCTGGCCACAAAGGGTCAAAGCGTTATATTATATAGCCTATAGCCTTCCGGAATAACTGGGCTATCGTATACAAAAAGAATTTTTCAGATCCGACCTACCGGTCGGATCTGAAAAAATCTTTTTCACCACAGCAGCTCAAACATGCAGCTTTTGCTGCGAGACAACAGTGAACAAAACGCGATTTTGATTCGAGCGTGAGTAAAAGTAGCTTTTTAATTTTTCAATCTTCAGTGTCACGAATCGACATTGTTCAGCCATAAATTTGAAACATTCGAATTTTACTGTGCTCTGTCTCTTTCACATGCATATTAAAAGTGAGTGAAAAAACGAACCCCTTCGAATTCGAAATTCGATTTTGTAATTCGACCTCAAAGAAAACACCTTCGGAAACGCAAATTAAAAAAGATATTTGTAATAAAGAAATTACTTTCTTTTTTGTGGTGAAAAGTTATGTGTGCTACACGAGAGCAAAGTTTTTTGTATCTCGTGCTGTTGAGTCCTTCACTACGCTCAGGATTCTAACTTTGATTCACTCGCTACGCTCGTGAATCAATCATAGAATCCTTCGCTTGCTCGGGACTCAAAATCTCGGGAATAAAAAAGACTCAAACTCAAAAACAAAAAACAACTTTGCTCTCTTGTTGCACAAATAACTATTTGTATACGATGTTTCTGAGATTAGCGCGTTCAAACAAACAAACTCTTCCGCTTTATTACATTAGTAAAGATATTTTAATATTTTTTTTAATATTTGATACAAATCTCCTTTATTGGGTTGATACTTCCATAGTTGTCGTTTTAACTCTTTAAGAAATATAACTGCAAAAAGTATTTACACATACAAACTACTTAGTAAAGACTGCGTTATCCGGTATCTGTGACGTTTCCCTAGATGGGCCAATATGGCGACTGTAATTTGTCTGTCAGAACCATTAGAATTTAACAAAATACTCGACAATCGAAATTTTGCGGATATATGTTGTCGACTCGATATCTTTATTTTTTAATGTTTTATTATTCAGGTAAGGTTTCGATGTACTTCTTGGCAAAATAATTATTATAAGGTTTGACACTGCGATAGCAGCGCAGTCCGTCGGTTCCAATGTGAAACATTCCAAAACCCACAACTACTTACAAATTAAAAATTAAGTAAAAGAACATTTTCCAGTGGACTAAATTGTGAATCTAAACCATTCTCAAGTCCCCTTGACACACACACAAAATTTCATCAAGATCGGTCCAGTCGTTTAGGAGGAGTTCAGTGACATACACACGCACACAAGAAATATATAATTATATAAAGATAAGATATTCATAGATGAAGTGGCAGTGGGCAGGGCACATAGCTCGAAGAACCGATGGCCGTTGGGGCAGAAAGGTTCTGGAGTGGCGGCCACGTACCGGACGACGCAGCAGAGGTAGGCCCCCTGCAAGGTGGACCGACGATCTCGTCAAGATCGCGGGTCACAGTCCCTGTGATATAATGACTTTCATCACAGGATCTTCGATTACTTCGGCAATGTGACGATTGTCACGATTATTTTATTACATTTTATATGTTGTACGTAATACAGAATCAAATAAATACTTACCACAAGGGAATAAATGCTTTTACGGCGTTTTTGAGCTGCCTTCACGTTTTTCTCGTTTTCCATTTTATAACAAACAGAGACTTAGAATATTGATCGTTTGTAATTCAGAGCAAACTTCATATTTAGGTTTTTTTTATGCAATTGGGCTAAATTTTGCCCTTTGCCACTTTCAGTGACAGTGTCTTCTAAGCGTGCACGAAGAAGTACGTCAGGGAAAGCCCCGATGAAGCGACGTACATACAAAAGTACATACATACATACATACATACATAGACTCACGCCTATTGCCCGGAAGGGTAGGCAGAGAGGAACGCCATTTGCAACGATACTAGCATACCTCTCTTGCTTCATTCACTCCCATCAAGATTCTGATGCATGCTCTTCTGTTTAGGGTACTTCTGACCTAATGCGACGTGTTACTGATTAAAGACTAAAATAATAAATCAACGATTTTTTAAGACTTTCGCTGTAGTTGAAAATACTGCTGCCTAAAACAAATCAATTGACAGAACTATTCGGTTCTTGAATGATAGCAGAGCAGTCAATATTTCACAGCTTTGCACTATTTGCACTGATTACGCTACGCTGATCGTTCCAATCAAGAAAAAGTGATTCTTCATATTATCTATGCGAATTTGCAACAAAATTTCACATTGCTTGTTCTTGCAACCATATAGCTGCTGTTATTCTGATTTATATTTTCCAGCGTGAATTACTGATGAAACACCAAATTCTCATTAACGCTTTACAGATGAAGGTGGTTGTTCGATTCACACGCTGATTGATGTCTCATGTCCATTGAGTGTTAAGGAGCAATTATGTCTTGCGGGAATCAAAAATGTGTATCTGAACATCCTCACATAATATGATTATCTATAAATTATAAATGGAGCGATTTCGAATCAACTTTCAAGGTTTGTCTTTCCACATTCAGAGCATTTATTGGTAATAAAAAGGATAGTACCTTCTAATAAACTGACACTAGTCTAAATCATGGAATATCGCTATCCCTTCGGGTTGCGGCGGTCAGACAGGCAGTCGCTTATTCAGCCAAATCCGGTTAGACTAGTAAGCGGACCCCAGATTGAAACTGGGATAACGCTAAGAGGATGATGATGAAAAAGGATAGTGCTCTTTTGCTAAAGTAGTAATTTAAATTAACGTAGCCTGTAAATTTTAATGTCATTATATCATTTGTTGGTACATCCATTTTCATTTTATTGAAAATATAACAATCAACATTAAATCAGATCAATACAAAGATACATTTTATTGACGGACCATTTCAATGACCATTTCATTTGTGTAGCCTGTTCGCTCATACATTTAATACTTATGTACTATGGATTTCATTTGTAATGTTTTACATGGCGGAAACATTTTGAAGCCGAAATAGTACTGACTGATTGAAGACCACAACTATTTACATAACAGTAGATTCGATTTCTTGAAATTCATTTTAGCATGAATTCCTTTTCTAGGCGCATACAGAAAATCAATACCTAATTAAAAATACTTATTTTATTAAAGGGATTGGTGAAGTGATGTTTTACAGATTAAAGATCAAATAACCCGTTACTCGACATACGTTGGCTGTTGCAGCTATCATTTTATCGAAAATAGTAGTTTAATCAGCATTTCTGATGTACTCTTGCTATATTTTAACCTGGCTGCGGTTCTCACGTATGCTCTTAGTTGAATATATCATATTCAACTTTCCTAGATATAAATCTTATTTTGTATTTTATAGAATGTCATACAGCAGCGCAGTGATCACTGTTTGTATTGTTACAAACCTTGAATGCATTTAATACACTTTGGTCAATCACTTGATTAGGACTTGGTATAATCAAAACTATGCAATTGTAGTATCTACGATTCATCAGTACTGATTATTGAGTTATACATTACATTCTGGTATATGACATCGTATTTCAATTCATACCTTTTCCTAATCGATAGAAGTCTATGTACTTCATAGTAACTACCTTCAAGCAGATCATAGTTAGAAACCTACTTGGCACGTCGTTTCACTGATTACAGATCACATTTATTTACGTGTCATCTAGTTGATGACGAAATATAATAGCAATGAATTACATATCTTACAACGTAAATGACAAAGCAAATCCAACCTGGTTCACACTGCGCTTAAAAATTAACATAGTTGAATGAAATCGTCGTTACAGTTGGCCTGAGCTTTTTCAATCGTTTTACGTGTTAAAATCCGAATGATAAAATCTCATTATGTGATCAGTAAAAATATATTATATTACGTTTACTGATTAACAGTTTAATTCAGTTAATTGAAAAAAAATGAATTTATTATATCTGATGTCGTTAGTTTTCAGTGTTTTTAAGTATTTGAGAAACTTCTGGTGTGCGTCGATTTCATATTTGTGCATATTTCTCTGAGAGTATTCTCAGGTTGTAGCTGGTCAGTTACATATTCTGACGAAGGTACCATACAAACTTGCAAGAACTTTCCGTTATTTGGCGATATTGGTCGGATTACCTTTATTAACGGTTCATCAAGACCTGTCATGAGTTTTCTTCTAACAGGCAGATATTGTAAGACAAAAGTTGGACCTGTCTTTATCTTTATCAGCTAGAATGTTATTTCTTGAATCGCAACAAGCTGGTCTTTTACTTAGCTCGCTGAACAGTTGGCGAGAGTCTGTCACGTAGCGACGTTTCACTGACTAAAGTTCATATTAATGTAATATGCTTTAATCGTGCAATTATGTGGTTTCTGTGCGCTTTTCGTGATATTTTCTGTATTCGGCAAAATTGACACCGGTTGCGGTAACATGTATTTATTTATAACATTGTGGACTTTCGTGTCCCATTCTCTACGTAATGTTACTGTCAAGCAAACGAATAGGTATCCTCTATAGAATTTACCTTAAAGCCAATTCGTTCGTCTTCGTCCTGAATGCATACGAGTGTATTTAGGAGTATGCTAATTCTTATATTTGACACTCTGTACCTTAAAGAGAGTACTTATTACCCTATATTAATGACATACTAAACTTAAATATTCATTGCGAGTACTTGACAAAGTATGTCAGTCAACAGTTACTGTACGACGTTCATTTAAGTTTTCAATATTGCAATTCAGATACTTCGAGCGCAGTTTGTGGCTGCAGATATTGTGTTATAACGAGTCACCTGCATATTTTGGGCCACGGCCCTGCGTATGTCTTGTGGATCTAAATAATTGATTTAGTCAACTACGGGTCGGATCTGCCTCATACATATAGTACATATAGATGGCGCGGTCTACATAATTCGGTCTCTCGGTCGACAAGTAGAATTATACAAAACCACTTCACTTCTTGCTAGCTTTTTCTTATCACTGAGCATGTTCATTGCTTAAAATATACAAGCCACCGGATGGTAAACGATTACTGTAAATTCCAATTCAAAATGCCGCCTCATCTTAATATATAAAATTCTTGCATTACTGACTGACTGACAGACACGCTACAGCCGAATCTACTGGTTGTAAGAAGATGAGATTTAGCATGTATGTTCCTTGGGCACCGCAGGGGTGCACTAAGACGGAATTTCCCGAAATTCCCACGGGATCGGGCAAACGGGAAATTCGAAAATATGTGCGGGCAAAGCCGCTGGCGTCGACTAGTGTGTTATTTAACGTGCCTAACCAAAATGTACCAAATGACGTTCTTTAGGTCGCCTTTAACGTTAAAGTCAGAACAGTTAAAGTAAGGTCTGGAAGGTTTCACACAAACGCATTTGTTATTAACGGCTGGCTCTACAATTATGATTTTTACTGATTAAAGCAAGTTTATAAGAGGGATGGAGGCTTCTTTTTCTAGTAGGCGGTTGATGAGGTGGTTGGTTAGTGTAATAGTCGAGAATTCAATTCAGAATTGTAATGAAAGTTCGCCTTTCAGCATTTCTATCAGTTTATTTTAACTGGGTATATAGTTTAATATTCCAGTATTTCCGTCTGTGGAAGCCACTTTCGGAGCCACTCATCATCTGCGAGTAAGAATCGACTTTTTACCAAAGAGTATTTAATAAGTCATAATATTTCATCATTTGGGATTCAGTAGAAAAAGAGACAATGTAGAAAATTAAACTTGTCGTGTGCGGTACGCTCGTATATTTACTACTCAGGAAGTGTCTCGTATGTTGGATTAGTATCATTACCTTATGATAGTACAATTTTAGATAATCTGAGTCCGAGATTCGGTAACGACAATTACGTGTACATTGGCTATTTAAGTATTTACTTGTCTTGTTCTGTCCAAGTGTTTGTAATTGCTGCAGCTTTTGAATCATCTAGCGAATACTTCATAGACTACAACAAGATGGCGATTGTTTGAGTTTTGACGATGTTTTACTGATTATGATATACGTAGTGTCCAGGGTTTTGTAACAAACTAATGAATCGTCTCGACATTTTTCATTCGTGAATAGCTTCGTACGTTGCCATTTACATATGACATCTCCACATCGTTTCACAAACTATTTTCTGATAATCTAGGTGAAGAATTTATCTTCCTGTAACCTATCAAGGAATTGTTTGACATTTTCTCAATGTCCATTTTCTCAATATTCACGGTATTGGTTTCACGTCCTTTTAAATATTGACATTGTGAACTTTCATACTTTATTCTTTATACAATGCTATTGTATAACAACATATACAGTCTCGTTACAGACGATAGCATCTTGGATGATGATGTACTGAATAAAGACCAAATGTATTATTATCAGATATCAGTGGAGAATTGCAAAGTAGTGGCGGGGCTTGTGTTCTGCTATAATTGGACCGAGTTGTGCCAAAATGTTCCACCCCACAATGAACACATTTTGAGTTATTTCAGTTTAAACATTCAGACAAAGTTTTTCCATTTAACCATTCCGATTTTGTTATATATGAAGGTATCAATATTTGGAATATTGAATATAGTTTCTAATAGTATGTTTTACAATATACAGACGCTGCTACTTTTTAAGATATTGAGAGAAATATCGTCTGGATCATTTCGGCAAAAAATAAATTTGTATGACACTGCGCCAAAATTAATTTTGCAATAATGATCCAAAAGCACTTCCATATACAGTTTAAGATCCATGCAAGTTTTTCAGACATAGATAAGTACCTACCTAATAAATATCTGCCCTTTGACAAAGGTGAATTTAGTTCATGCAATTGATTTTTAATTCCGTGGTTTCATTAATAATTTTTTTGTTTTAGTAATTACGTTCCAAAAAAATCTCTCATTCGGGGAGATGGGCCTCGTTAGTTTTGGTCGGCAACCCGTCTAGGAGAAGGAACACTCCGAAATTAAACCAATATTCAGGGAGCATACCCGAAAACAAACCCCAATCCAAGGTGTCAAATAGTTTAAAGGAAAAAAGAGGAAAAGAAAGACGAGTTGGATAGCAGATTATCTGAAGATTTCCGGAGAAACATAAAGTTTTTCTGTAAATCCGTTTGTGGAGTTCGAGGAAAAACTCAATCCTCAGAATACACGTCAATCATCAGGGATAAGAATGGAAAGATACTGAATAGTGAATCGAGCGTGCTGAAGAGAGGAAAGGAGTATTTTGAAGGTTTATTTGAAAGAACGGCCATAGAGACATCGATCGCCGAAATGAATGGTAATAACAGCAATGATGAAAGCGATATTGGGGTGGATGAGATTGTGAAGGCGCTGGGAAGTATGAAATCAGGTAGGGCTGCAGGATATGATAGGATTACAGTTGAAATGCTGAAGGCTGGACAGATTCAAGTGTACCTGGATCATTGTGGCAAAACCGATTTGTATTAATTTACCGGAAACATTTTGTTCCAAATGACATGAATCATTTCCGCAATTTATTTTTCTAAAGCCCCATAGATGTGGAGTGGTATACTTTCAGTATATCTTTTCCTAGGGAGCAGATAATAAATTGAGTCTTTGCCAGATGAAAATAAGGCTCATTTTCGATTGGTTAGTATAGATAACTCAATTTCGATAAATATGTGGGTTGGATCATTTTGGCACAACTCGGTCCAATTATGATCTTTTCTTTAGTATCAGATCAAATTTTGGTCATAATTTGAAGCAATTATCGCTGTCTGCCATTTGGTCATATGAAATAATAGAGGATGCCCGCGGTTACACCCGCGTTATTTAAGGCTACTGCTCTGCTCCCTTCGCTCATAGTTAGTTAGTTAGTTAGTTTGTCGGGTTTTCCGCACTTAGCCACTTATTTGGGCCATTGTGCGTAAGTCGCGACTTGATTGACGCCGACTACTTATACCACCTTAGCTCCTTCTAGAAAGCCATTAGTTGGCTGATATCGTTCAAAGCCTCACACATGGCTCTCCCTTCGCTCATAGCGTAATGTTATATAGCATACAGCATTCCTAAGAATTTTTCAAATCCAGGACCAGTAGTTCCTGAGATTAGCGCGTTCAACCAAACAAACAAACAAACAAACTCTACAGCTTTATATATTAGTATAAGATTACATTATATAACACAACGGTAGACGAATGTCCAGAGCCATATGATGTTTTACTGATTGGCGACTAGGTAGACCGGGGACTTGATTCCGTGGTTTCTGTGCCTCTGTGGATTTGTTCTAATGGACTGACGTGGAGATGAGAAATAGTCTACCGCGCTTCTGTATAACATTTTGTGAAGGTGAAAATAAGATTCAATGTTCCTATTATGGAAACGATTTTTGTTACTTAATAATCAATTTATCACGAAAACTTAAAAAAATGCAGCATTCACATTTGCAATGAGATTTGACGACTAGATACACACAGCCGGGTACTATGGCTTATAAATACCGCATCCAATTTGTAATATTTATTAATAATACCTATGTATATCAAGTTTATGTAAAGACGAATAAAGTCCAATTCTGTGACAAGAATCACGTTCATTCATTATTATTCAGGTTTTTGGCAGAATGTTTCGCCTTAAAAGGTTATTGTTATAATTTAAACTTAGGACGTTGCTGCTGTTACATTTGAAGGGCCATTTACGCGGTGCGGTTTCTTTACAAAAATAGTGGCTACAATCCTGCGTAGCGCCGTTGTCTGACTGTTCTTGTGGTGGATCCACATTCTTTTGACATATTTTCAAACCAATGGTACAATTTCGATAATTGACCTCATTTGGTGGCCATTGCTCGGTTTCACAAGAGGGTCTAGTATGAGTTTAGCACTCGATCGTCAAGATGACGACGGTCGACGGTAATAATTTCCATGCATTTTCTAAATGGGCCTGCATGTAAAACTCGTACCACACCCAAAGGTCTCGCTTCGGCGTATGGCCGGTGAGTAAATTGTTTTGGATTCTTAAGCGCTGTCATACATATAAATAAGCTACCTAACAGAGGCCGAACAGATGATTACAACGATTTACCGATTAAAGACAGTTATGTGAAATGTAGAATATTCAGATACATCTTCGGAATTTGTTCGAGTCTACTATTTGACATTTTTCAATTAAATCATAGTGAAACGTCGTATTCGTCTTAGACTATATATATTAATTGGTATTCGTGTTCTATGAAATATTGCTCCTGTTCGATCGATATGACAATTCCTTTCCCCTAGCTTCTTTCATAAGATTGGACTGTCGCCAAAGATTTGCTAGTACCTTTTCTGGACTTGGAATCACATCAGGCTGCTTAATTAGCTCCTCATTACTATAAGAGACGTCGGATGATGCCAAGATGATTCTATATGCGGTCTATGAAACATCGAATTATCAGCTTCAATATATTTTGTATTGAACTATCTCATTTTACAATGTATTTGTTAATGAGAAATCGGCACATGCATAGTTTTTGCGTTCTTATGGATGGTTTTCTATTTCTGAAACTCCCAGATAACATACCAATTTCTAACATCCGTAACACTGTATCTTTGTTGATTTTGAAAGAACATTTCGCTGGTTGATAATAATCTCTTAGCGTCTCCTTGTATTAAATTTCTCATCCATTCGTTTCCTACAGTTTTTGAAACTTACTGGCGACGTTTTACCGATTAAAGTTAATATTGACTGGCATTATAAGATTTTTCTACCTCAGTCATGAGTTCACGACGTCCAATATTTGGTCATAAGCGTATTGAAAAGTGCTGTTAGCAGAGATTTCAAAATTTTGAATGATGGATACTTATTGATTTAAATAGGTACTTTTTACCTACAATGGAAAGATGATGATGAAAAAGTCGTAAACTAACTCAAAAGAGGTACAGATGTGTGTAAATTCAGATTGTGAAATGAAAGTGTAATCAACCTATTTGCATCATTTACCTGTGATATCTATACAAAAATGATTGGCTTTGTCTACTTGTATTAATGTCTGCCTGTCCTTGTAGCTGCCCGCGCCGGGCAGCTTCGGTCTAATACATACTTAGTGCAAGATTGTCTCACATCTATAAAAAAATATTTACTATATATATAAGACCGATATAAGACCAAATATCGGCACGTTATTCTTAACCACAGATGTTAATAACTTGTTATGAATTGTCTCGGGTGAATATGTACTGATTAAAGATTAAAGTTATCATGATTCTTAAATATATTGCCACATCGATATGATGCTATGATGTTCGTATTTCATTCTGTATATCTAACATTTCGCACTCTCTACACGTGGGTACACTTCGATAAAGTCACTACTTCAATTCTACAATGTTTAGTAGATGTTTGTCAGTTTCGAATGTGCAGTTATCAAAATTTCGACAAAATGGTCTATTCGTTGATTGTATGTGCAACGTGGACCACGTGTGTAGCGCCACGTTGTGTTTGCGAGTCATTTGTGTTCAATGTTTCTGTGACACAAGTGTCGTACTTTTGCAGTATTGTTGTCTTCACTGGATATTTAAATGTCATTTCTTGTTCAATTACAAGTAAAATATCTCATGCAAGGTTATACAGTACGGGGGAGTTAACTCATATTAGCTGTTAATTGTTGTAGTTACAATTCATGTCTTGTATTATTTTGATTCTTCAATTTAAGATCGCATTCCCATTACTAGGACTGTGTCTGTCCCATGAGCCCCATCGTCCTAAACGATGATTTACTGATTAAAGTCGTAAGATTTAATTGAAACCTATGGTAATTTTTCTATAATCTATGATATACGAGTAAGTCGGTGTATTTTCTGTATAACTAACTATATGGGCAGTTTCTACACTCCCATATCATTTACTTTGTACTGTGCTGTACAGTCTTTCAGTCGATGTTCTACTGTCTGACGAGCAAAAAGGACATGCCGCAAAAGGGTCTTATTTAAGATGCAATATTGAAGGAGAAAATAATTTTATAGAACTTTCAACTTGTATTTAGCTGTACGTTCATATCAATTGAATACTCAGAAAAATAGTTCTTACACTGGTTTGGTTTTGCTTTTCCATCGATGGTACAACTTAGGATACAGATAATACCAGCATAAGGTACGTTTACAGAGATTTTTTAAATCATCACTTGTTCTTGATAAGTTAGTAGGCCTAGTATGTATTTATGAACCAAAAATCGATACAGCATTACAGGCAAGGGAGTTAGTCATAAACCGCATAGAGGATTGCGAATATTGAACTTCTGTTCATGTTTTACTGTTTAAAGATCATAATTCTATGTTCAATTGCTGTATAATGAATTTGTTCCCATATTCTACTATTTGCCGATCTTCTATATTATATTTCCATCCAGTGAAGACGTGACGTTCAGAAATATTCCTAATGTTGAGGAGTTTGATAATTCCTCATCTACTACATCTGGACATTTCCTATAAAAATTGTGTGTTTTCGTCGAATAGTTCCTTATGCAGATTACAACAATGTATTAGAGTAATATGAACAACACACGTGACGATACGTCGATGAATGTTCTACAGTCGGCTCAGTTCGCTTTACCTGCTCGCTCAATAATACTGGTTTTATGACTTTGATATTGAATGATTTGGCCATAAGTATGACAACAGCTAACGGATTTTATATCTAAATGACCCTTAAATTATGAAAAGTGTTGTGTATTTTACTAGATACTTAATATTTACGTAAAGAGTGGAGCGAAGGGGATTTGCAACGATGTTTTACTGATTAGTGCTGGTGATTCTGCGTTAGTTGTCAAGATTTCCATAGTCTGATGCAAAGAAGGACGAAATCTCTCAGAATTTATTGTATTGAACTACTTTAGACATCCCGCTGACGCTGTTAACAAGCATGTGTTGTGGAACGTATATCTGAATAAACGACATAAACGTTCATCGAATATAAAAGAACATTAAACTCAGACATTCTTTGAGTATGCATGACTTGGTTGAAACACGTAATGTACACATATAATTAAACAAAACATATGTCACTTAGTTCAATTGTACCCAATGCGAGATAAGGTTTTGCCGTTCAGTGATGTTTCCCTACATATTTCTCATAAGAGGCGAACAGACGATGACGATAGTGCGACTCCTCACAACGTGTCACTGATTAAAGATCAATACGTTTGTAATTAAATACGTGTAGAGCACGTTGGTTAGTTTTTGGTTTTAGTTTTTCTTGTTCTTCTTAATATTTCATTGGAGCACATGACATAATTTTTACGGTGAAATTGTCTAGGTGCTTATGGCACAATTTTATAAAATATTTACGGATTTTATCATTTGTAGTGATTTTATGTACCAGGAGTACTTGCCAAGCTTCTTTGATCGTTAAAAAGTACCGCTTAATGCTATAGAACAATGGAAGTAATTTCAAAGTTAAAGACGCATCGTTTCGCGACAACTCTAGGTTTTGACACAATATTATAGACCGCAAACTCTACCTTATATGTGATAATGCAGTGCTCTGTAATGACGTTATGAATATTGATATCTTCGATGTTTCTTTAATATTTTCTGAGCGAAATTTCACATTGTAACAAGAAGATTCATCTCTGAAGCAAATAGTTGATTACAGTAAGTTTTACTGATTAAAGACCAAATTTTCTTATCTCCGGCAAAATTCGGCTTTTGAATACTCGATACAGTTCTTAAGTCAACGATTTTCCGAATATTTTTGGAGTGTTGGGCCCATTGAACAGGTTCATAGTTCAAACAGCTGAGATGTGACAATGGGCTTGTATAATATATTTTGTACGTAACATTTTTTGTGCGTTTGAACTGCACATTCAATGATCGTATCATTGAATGTGCAGTTCATGCTGTTAGAAATGCGGCTTTTCCATTGAATATTGTTATGGCGCATCACATTCCTGTTTAGGATAACCATGATGTAGACATAATATAGTGCGATTTGTACTTGTTCATGTATCATTGTGAGGACAGTTCTTATCATTGTACACGCTTTGTGATACGATTTAATGTAATGACTATTACTTTAAGAATCTGGATATAACTGAGCTCTTGTTACGATTGTTATTGATGTAAAGACGGGTCAGCAAAGTTTATATGCTCTTTGATTTATAACGGTGTTTTACTTTTCCATTAATGATGTAAAAGTATGCCATTCCCAACATTTTTCTAGGTGCTCTCACTCTCTCGGTCTGAAGATTAAATAATTTAAAAGCAATGGTCAAACATCTGCCATGCGTTTCCATTCAGGCAGGATGTAAATGTTGTAAATGTTAACACACTTTTTTCATATATTTTGTATAGATGCGTGTGACCGATGGTGGCCACTCGCTACAGAAGTAAAATATATGAAAAAGTGTGTTAAGTAACTGTGGCTGGCTACCAGTGGCTGTGGTCGGTGGCCCGTTTGCGCCGACCCTTATTATGATGTTTTACCGATTTTAGATCTAGGAAATTGTCTTAGTAATCATGCGTCTATAGATCTTGACACTGATGTTTCGATAATGGCTATTGGGATTCGTCCCTTTTGTGCTTTGTTTTCCCCGCGTACGTATGTTTCGTTGATTGAAGCATATTAACCAGGATTCTCTTAATGCCATACAGGATCTATATATAAGTATAAAGTAGAAGGCAAATCTTTCGTATTTCGTTTGAGATTTCCTGATTAGCTACGAAGTCAGCTAGGTCTTTAGCTGAATAGCCATATACTTAAGTCGCTACCAGTGTCACTTCCGTTCTTTGCATTCCTTTCTCACATTTCAGAATACTATTTCTAATAACTAGTGACTCTATAGTGTTTTGTAATTTTTCGTCAACAATAAGACCATAGTCGACCTATTCCTTCTTGAAATGTGATGCAAATCGTTTATCAGATTTGCCTCTTGCTTAGTTCGGGTCATGTTCATTCATGATCCAGCAGGCCTGAAACTGCGTAAAGAGGGCTTCCGCGCCCGCGCACCCGTGCCCGCCTGCGTACTACAGTGGCCCGCATGGGGGCACTCGTGGTGCCCGCCAGCGGTAGCCAACTCTACTTCTTTAACGTAGATCTACGTATTTCAATTTGCTAAACTTCATAACAAATTATCCCTTCTGTCGATACGACTGAACCTGCACCCCGTTAAGGCGCTGTCCTAAGCGACTGTTTTGGTAAATGAGGGGGTGAAGCAGGGGAGGTGAAGGGAGGTTAGCTTCGTCTACTGCGGGCGCCCCCCTTCATTCTCGTCGCGTGCGGCCGTATTCTGGCGACATCCGTATTCCAATATTTCAAAATCGCAAGCAAAACGTTTTAGCATATTGAATTGAGATACTGATATTAAAATTTATATTACATACATCAATCTGTTTGTACAATATAGGCATAGCGCAATTTTTGTTCTCAGTGCAGCCATGAGCAAAACTGGTTTACATTAGACGTTATAGGTATTAAATGTTGACGAAAGTAGGTAAATACCTACGTGCCGTAAGATGATAAAAATAATTAAGTCAGTCCCATGTATGGAGAGGCCATTATTATGTTTGTTTTGTTTTTGTATAAAAATAGTGAAGCAGTTCATAGAATACCTACATCTAATTCCATTCCTGCCAGTTTTCAAATCTGTTTTGCAGTAAATTGGCTGTGACATACGGGCTGACAGACAGACAGACATTGCGAATCTATAATGGTGCCGCTTTTACAATTTTTGGCTACGGTACCCTAAAAAACACAATACTGCTCTACTAAGCGCAAAAGCCGTATCTCAACTAAAGCGAGTTACGAGATAATTGAAGTTTAGTAAAAGTTGATTTCTTTTATTTATTTATGGATGTTTATTGTTATTATAGGTATAATTGTTATGGCAAAGGTTTCGAAATACGTCGCCGTTTTTAGGGGTTGTGAGTGATTGGAGAGGGAGCAAGGGAGGTCTTGAAACCCCCGTCACCATTTTCACTTGCCGGAAATACTTGGTTTCCTCTGAAAAAAAAAAATCTCCAAACATCGGTGTGTATGGCACTGCCAACTTCCACATTCATCACACTAGTTTAATAAACTAAGGTTGTCGGAGCCCTGCGAAGGGCTCCTATTTTCGGATTAATGGTCAAAAGAGAACCTAACATAACCTATTTATTTACTTATTACAGTCGCACCTAACCCAAGGCACTCGAAAGCAATGTCGCACAAATTTGACATTAGCTGTCAATATGATCATTCCAAGATGGCAGTTTTGCGTTTCGTTTCACGTTTTTCACATAAAACCTAAAAATTACATTTGTAAAACTGTACTAAAGTATAAAAACTATGTTCCGTTTTGCATAATTGCCGAAGTATTTATGAAATTTTGGAAATTGTTTAAAAATATTTAGACGCAACTCCGGCAGCCAAAATTACTTTTAGGGGATTAAAACGAACTACTCTAAGCCCCCTACACTACCAATACCCTCAAATTCAGGCGACTCGTTTCGAAACCCAACCCATTATTATTTTTCAAAATAGATGAAACATCAAAAATATATGTGGATATACCTTATTCATGAGATACTGCTATGACGCTTAGAAAATTATAGAATTAGAATTTGAGTTACTACTTTTTCGTTAGCTCTCGTCATACATGTTTGTATGGAAAATATAAAAAAATTCTTTCGCTTCAAATATGTGTTGTTTCAAAGAAAATAAATATTAAAAGATATTTATTTATATTCATTTATAATTTATCAACGAAATACAGAGTTTACAGCTCATCAAAAGTTAGCTGTCTGCTACAACCCGGCAGGTTTTCTTTATTCTCATCGAATGTTAAAAGCAGTGTGTGAGGTGATAAGGCTTCAATACTTATTATTTGCTGTTGTTCACGAGGCACAGTTTCATTTACTTTCCTTTTACGGCTTGGTATTGTAGAAATTTCAAGCACTGATGAAACATTTTCCTCTCCGTGATCTCGCAATGCCATCCCTTGAGCTTGACGAGAATCAACAATTTCAGGCAACTGCCAATTCATATAAAACGCCACAAGCTTCTCCCAGAAAACATCATCTCTTTCTACAATTTCTATTTTTAGTGGTATACTTTCGCCACTCCACATAGCAAATAAACACTTTTGTTTGCGTGTAACGTGGCGTTGCCCCTGAATTTGGTAATAACAATTACAATATTTGTTTAGACTATTCAGTTCACTTTTTTATCATGTTTCCACATTTATATTTTATTTGCTCTTATACTATTCTCTAGGCCATTCTTATAGGCAACTTTAGAACATTAAATTTCCACAATCGTGTTTGGACCTATTAATCCATCTGGCGTGGCACCAATAATCAAATAATCCACAAGGCTCGATTGTTACATTTTCTTGCTTCGCCAGTTGTTGCAAAGCCAGTTGTTCATTTAAGATTCCATGCGCAACTGATTTTACATTGCAAATATTTTATTTGTACAAAATATTTTTTACTAAGTTGGCTTTACTGCTGTTATCTCTTCTTTTTACCACTGTACAAAAATTTCAATCTGTCAACATATTCTTACGCAATTCGAACCAGTCACTGCTATCCCTCTTGTAATTTTTGCTTATCACTACGGAATTTGAGTCAAATTTGTTAAAAAAATTGTTTGGCATTTCTTGGCTAGCTCTTGAACAGATCGTGTTAGGAATGACTGACGTCAAATGTGTGTAAGACGTTGCAGAACTGTTATCTTTAACTTCACTGTAATTACAATAATGATAATTAGTTACGTACTTTATTATTAAAAAAATACTATATCTTGTGTTATAGCAAACAGAGAAGTTACCTTCTTACTTATAAATGATTGATTTTAGAAATTAAAAAGATATTAGATGTACTGAGACATACCTAATAGTTTATGAATAATCAGTTTTACCCGATGTACCTAAAAAGGTTTATGTTCAAAACACAATAATACAACATTCGTTACCGCTTGTGTGCAGATTGCGGAGCGCCATATTAGCGCTGTCATCATTATTGTTCGCCGTGGCGGCATCTTAGCGCTCCAGGCGCTCTGACAAGCTAATGAATTTGAAATATAGGTACATAAAATGATTCGATTTTATGTTATTACTCTTTCAAAAATTGAAAACTGTGGCAGCTTTGTATTGTGAGAATAATTTATATAATTATATTATGCATAATCGATAATATATAAGTAACATAGTTAGTCATAAAAGACTCTTATGAAAATAATTTGTGTAAAAATGTTACATATTTCATAATCACTTGGCCATGGATGAATTTCTATTTTATTACGACGCTTTCTTGAACAAATCCTTCGTAGAACTTCATTTCTCTAATTGTCCATATTTTATTCTTCTAATTATATATTTATAAGCACAGAAACAATAACACATTAAACGCAACAAGAGTATTAACTTAGGTCCTAATTATATGTGCCCATAGTTACATGCAAAGTCTATTTGATTCAAAGTATTCAGTCTATAACATAAAACATGAAATTACGAACTCAAATCGGCGTATTATAATAACAAACAGGTTTACGTAAAATTTCATGCAGCGGAGACGCAAGCGACATGACCTATCTCTCACAT
Organism: Euclidia mi; assembly: GCA_944739405.2. NCBI lineage: Eukaryota > Metazoa > Arthropoda > Insecta > Lepidoptera > Erebidae > Euclidia > Euclidia mi. The sequence goes on along the minus strand of OX123210.2, from coordinate 17,407,311 downwards.
GGCTCATAGCCGAATGATGAGGTCTGGGCGGGGCGTAAACTAGCAACTGACACTCAGTACACCGCTTATGCTAATAAGGTTTAAATTGCTGAAGCGTTTGATATTGATGGGATCTACCGAGCGTCAAAATCATAGACGTTTGGCAGATTTTATTTAATTTTACAAAATATACACGTATAATATGAAAATAAATAGGGTAATTCTTTAGTTCATTAGATTTCCTACAATATTATCAAAAAAAATATGACAGCTTACGATCAAAATATTGCAAACAGTGAGACGAAATATTATTTTCTGCCTCGATTTTGTGATTTTTTTACCGTGATTCTATTTTACGTACATGAAAAATTCTTTCAAAAGTCTTTTGTTCAGACTTATAACTTGAAGCTCTTTTTTTTGCTAGTTTGTAATATGTACCGTTATGGCTAGATGCGCGACGAAAAATTAGGTGTTTCACGGCTTCTGAGGTATAACAGCGCCTTAAAGTTGAACTAGCAACGCTGCGTAATAATCCGGTCTCCGTGACGGGCACCGTTGCGGTCCCACGGAAACCGTGCGCGTGCACATACGTGTGTGCACGTACGTGTGTGCACGTACGAGTACACGCAACGGGTGCCCGTCGTAGCCGCCCGTTTAACGCAGTTTCAGGCCTGAGAAATTAAGCTAATGGGTATACTACATGTAGCACATGTTCAATTTGAAACGTTATCATTTCGAGTGACGATTTACTGAGTAAAGTCTTAAACTATCCGAAGCGATGATGCACTGATTATAGACCATATTCGGTGTATTTATGTCCAGTGAAATTTTGTTGGAATATCCAAAGCTTTGTAGGCTGCTAGAATTAATTATAACTTGTTTTTATATCGTTTCACCTATATCCCCGAAGGGACAGGCAAAGGTGTAATAATATTAGGTACACCCACATTTCACTGTATGAATTTTAGGTCCCATGTAAAAGGGGGCGACCCTATTGCCGTTACCGGGCACATTGCCAGACTCCGCTACTTCTGCTGCTACTGAAAAATATACCGGGCGTACTTTATACCGCTCTTGCGTGGGCATCAAGTACCTATATTATTTGGTATAAGCTCATTTAATTACGCGACAATTCTCTGCTGATGCTAATTTAATTACGATATTTTATTTTCGACGAAATATTAGCGCCCGTATTTAGCTCGAAAGTTGCCAAACCGCATCGAGCGCTTCGCACATGCGCAATACAACACATCACTGCGCATGGTCAGTTTGATTGATCGGCTCTCATTCATTCTCAGCTTCGCTGGCGGAGCACTTGTAAACGCTCTGAAATATATTTGATAGATTATAACGGTAATGCACAATTATTAGACTCAAATTGATTCTAATTCGACGAGTGCGTATTATGTGAAGTTATACAGATTGTCTATGAGTGATATTGTAGTATTTACAAGTGTGTAAAGAGTGCAGTAATAGTTGCATCTTATTCAGTGTCCATGAGTTCGGTTGACGAAGCTGTCTTTATGATACTTACGGTCATATTATACTTTTTAATCGAGAATTGAACGCTTTTCATGGAAATTTGGAAGGATTTGTAGTATGTTGGTGATGGTTTTGTTGTTGTGATGTGTTGTCTAGTTGGCACAGGCTCTGTCTTTTTAATTTTCGGTCATGATTGATTTCAGTAAGTTGTCTCATGAATGCCCAAGACACTAAGTGTATGATACGGCAGTTGCTTTCATACGAGCTCTAAGAAAGGAGAAGGTTCTCAATTTGGTTGTATTTTATTATGTTTGTTATATAAGAAGTCCTGCGTCGTTTTAACATATTTCGCAAATTATGTTTTTGTTGAGAAGGATATAATTACATCTTTAATAATAATAAGTGGTCACTGACATATCTATGCAGTTTAAGATATGACGACATTTTTATTCTAGACCAGCGGGAAGTTCTAATCATATTGATTGCCGCTATCTGTTGCCTGCCAGTCTAATGTTTCATTTATAAAACTGAATGAATACCATAACGATACTGCTAGGAATAAAATAATTTAATTCGATCAGACCTTTTTGCTACAACGAAAGGAATCACTCATTCTTAACACAAAAGAGTCATGTCCTTGAAACTCCCCTCGCATATAGATTACAACCCCTTGATTTAATCGATTTAAAGGTTGTTCTGTCAACCAAATAGCTGTTGTTCTTCTGATTAATATTTTCCAGCGTGTTTTACTGATAAAATACTAAATGATTTATAACTTTATGGATGACGGCGGTAGTTGGATTTGATCGCTCGTTTAGCAGCTATTATGTCTTGTTGGATATGAAATATGTATCGAACATCAAAACATAATATAATATGGTTGTCTATATATTAGAAATGGCGTGAGTGTGAGTTACATCGAACTTTTGCAGTTTGTTGTAACGTACTAAAACTATTTAAATTTAAACAAAAACATATTATTATGTTCTATTTCTAGTTCTAGAAGTGATACGTGACTTAGATGGAAGATTTTAGTATATGCTGTGATGGTCCGAAGCTTATTCATCAGCCTAATTTTTGATGTGGTTAGTGACAAACTTAAGTTGTGTGGTTTGTGACTAAGTAAAGATGAGTAGAGTTGTAGCCTTTGCTATACATGAGATTTTTTTTATAGATTCACGCCTGTATCCCCGAAGCGGAAGGCAGAGGTGTAATATTACACCCACATTTCGCCATGAATTTTTAGGTCCCACGTAATAGGGGGCGAGCCTATTGCCGTGCCGGGCACGTTACCAGACTCCGTGCTGCTACTGAGAGTTTCCTAACGGAAAAATCCCAATAACACTTAGCCCGACCCGGGAATCGAACCCGAGACTTCCCAATCCCACGCACACATTTACGCCGCGAGACCAACGAGGCAGGCAATACATGAGATGTGATAACTTTTTGAATATGTGTGCTAGATTATTTCGTCTTAGCCACTTATTTTACTAAACGTGATGACTCTTTCCTCAAACAATATTTTTCTCGTGCGATTTCGACGCCGCTATACTGATTAAAGATCATACGTGTGAATATTATGTTTTACGTTAGTTCATTAAAGATTTTATGCGCTTCATTGTTTGATGTGAATACTTTTATGAAGGACATACTTATTAAATTCAATGTTAAGCGTTCTATGTATTTAGGATTACCTTTTGTTTTCGTGTGTCATTTATGTTCTGAATTTCTGTGTTACAAGCATTTTTCACGATTTCAATTACTATGACAGGGTCACAAACGTTTTTAAAAGTACCCGTAAGATGCTATTTTCAATTCAAGAAATTAAGTTAAACAGTCTGTGGAAACCTTCCTAAGTGTTTTTATTATGCTTAACATGTGACTGTTTCGATGTCTTTCTTTGTTTCGGATTCTAACGCACTGGGCTCACAAACAAGTCATGTGAAGAGCGCGAGTCTTAGAAAGTTCACCGCTTTTTAAAACATTTCGTTAAGTGCGTGTCGGTACAAAGAGCTTCATGTCAATCGAGCTCAGTGGCTATTGCAGAGGTCTCGAATCGGTCGGTGTGGAATGAATTCATTAAAATATTGCATGGTTCGAATGACGAGGTACTGATTAAAGACCAAATTTATTTATCAAGAGCTTTGATGGTTTTGCCACTCCAACATAGACGCTATGACATTTAAATTTAATGGTTGCGTAAATTCTGCAAATCCGTTTTAAGCATTGTTCAAATTGTCAAAAATGCTATTTTATGCAACACAATTAGACATTGTACTAGCGCTGATGTTTCGAAAAAAGTAATCGAAGCTTTGTGTGATACTTTCACGATTATTCTATTACATTCGGCCATCTTGCAATTCTATTGCTAATAAAGACTGCCTACGAGGCTTAGTAGATTTTGCCATCGTTATATGTTTTTGAGCAGCCTAACTGTTTCGTCATATTCCGTCATGTCATAATCACAGATTTCGATCGTTGAAATTCGAGGTCAGGTTTTTTGTACTTTTAAGCTGTTATAACTAGAATCGATGACAACCAACGTGGTACAAATTTCACCTGTCACTGACGGTGCTTCCCATATGCTCGCTTCTGAAGTCTTACATTGTATGGTACGAGCTCGACTCTTGACGACGTTTTACTGTTTAAAGACTAATAATTATCACACTGCGTCATAGTTCAGTGATTTCTTAGGCATTGATATACTCGTATCTAGTTGGTGTATTGTGTCATTTCTCTATTTGAAATCTTGTTTGTCATTTGTATTCGTAAATTTTTATGATACAATAATTAGTGTCTACATATCTTTCTGGTATTTCATATATTTTAATAACGCTATAAACTTAACAGGGAACACTACCTTGTCCTCCAACCACCCATAAAGTTGACCAGTTCACATATCTTCTATTGAAATTCAGAGTGAAAGAATACAATACCTTCTTGCGACGACGTGATAAAATGTGGAGGATTTGACTCATTTCATATCAAATGTAACAAGTTTCAACTCAAGATGAATGTTTAACAGTGCTACGGAGCAAACATTTTCCATTCAGGCGTTGTGCGTTTGTCATTTATTGCGATTGTTTCCATTTAGATTTCTTATTAAAAATATTACAAATAATACTAGTTTTTGCCCGCGGCTTCGCTCGCGTAAATTCGGGATTCTCTAGTTACAGTATATCATCTGTGTTCGGCGTAACACAAATCTCCTTTATTGGGCGGATACTTCTATAATTGTAGTTTTAACTGTTTAAGAAATATAACTGCAAAAAGTATTTACACATACGAACTACTTCGTACTAAGACTTGGTAGTACTCAAAATGTTATCCGGTATCTGTGACGTTTCGCTAGAGTGGCCAATATGATGACTGTGATTTGTCTGTCAGAACCATTAGAATTTAACAAAATACTCGACAATCTGAATTTTGCGAATATATGCTGTCGACTCGAAATCTTTATTTTTTAATGTTTTATTATTCAAGTAAGGTTTCGATGTACTCCTTGACGAAATTATTAATATAAGATTTGACACTGCGATATCAGTGCAGTCCGTCGGTTCCAATGTGAAACATTCCAAAATCTGCAACTACTTATAAATTAAGTAAAAAAACATTTTTCAGTGGACTAAATTGTGAATCTACACCATTCTCAAGTCTCCTTGAACACACACAAAAAATTTCATCAAGATCGGTCCAGTCGTTTAGGAGGAGTTCAGTGTATATATTTCTTCTGTGCGTGTGTACACACGCACACAAGAAAGATATACAAATAATATTGATGCAAATGTTGTACATTAGGTGCAATTATTTTCATTACGAGACAAACTTTCTCCCTTATTCCACGTACTGACGATGTTCGCGCACATGTGCTCCCGATCGCATGTACTACCCACACATAACTGCAGCGAGCCAGCGATACAAAACAGTGCGGTACCGGACTCACACAATGTCACCAGACATTTTATAATACATTACTTAAAATGGCGCCGTTACTGCTACCACGCTTTGTATTACATTGACTAGTGGTCTTATTGTGATCAACATTATTGGCTCTCTGTCGATGCTACGTTATTGCTATGTTATTTTTATATTCCATTAAGTAGTGACCACAGCTAGATGTGTGTGTGTTTCTTTATATGAAGGAGTAGGCTCCTGTATAGGTCAAGAGTAATTTTAATATGCCAACCAGTTTGGTGAACTGTAAGAAGTAGTCGATGCGGCTTTAACTAGTTTCAAACTCAAGTGTAGGAGGGTATGAAAACGTATGTTTTAGAGATTGAAGATCTCTATAAGCTTTTGTTATTAATGTAATGTTGTAAGCTGTAACGCCATAAAAGTAAGGCGTAAACTTGTACTGAATATAACTAGAATAAGATTCGAAGAAACATCTACTTGGACTACTAAAGAATATGTACATTTTGATTAGCATTTAGTCAGTATCGAGGTTACAAAGTGTCATTGTATGTCGAGGACAGTGATACTATGACTTAAATTCTTCTAGCTAAAGAGGCGGCTAAGGTGATTTCCTTTTTAAAGGACAATAACCAGTGGGTTATTGTCATTAGATGTGGCGTGTATTCGTTGAGATGACTGGGATATTCGTAATCCTTACATTGTGTAGATCAAAGAGGCCGTCGAGTGAAATTTTACCTAAAGTTTTTTTGATCGAGCATGTATTTGTTGGTTATATAAACAGCGAGGAGAAACGAATCAGAGGAACTGAGAATTAGGACCAACATTACTTCCAAGGGTTCTGTGATTTCTCAAATGTGTTCATTGCAATGTCTCCGGTAATGATTTACTAATTAAAGGTCAAATTTAGTAAGGGATTGAAAAGTGTTGCTCCTTTGCAGCCTTAGCATGAGGTGTGTTTGTTGGGGCCACCGATTCTTCTCCTTACTTTTTTAACATATTACAGCCGCCATAAGCATGCCATAATATTTCTTAGGAAAATTTGCCACAAAATTGACATATCAAATAAAGTTCAAGATTTCCATGTGTTACACCATAGGTTTAGATTATACCTACTGCTCTGTACACTGAAAGAAAAATAATAATCTGACGGACATCTGCGAGCTAGCTAAGATGTCATCAACGATTTACGTGCAGGGAATTACATACTTATAGTATGTCTGTTAGGTCAAGAGCGCGATGTGGCACAACGAAGAGGTATTTTTTCGCAAATACATGTACAAATGTCCCAAGTCCCCGTTTCGAGTGACGTTGTTGGAAGTTGGTTAGATATGATATAATGGTTATCCTTACATAATAATATATAGTTGTGTGTCTGTCTCAGTTCCAGGTTGTCTTATTTAGCACTCTTATTGTACCGTAATTCTGCCTGTTACTAGTCGATTTGTGGCGAACATGTATTTTGTAAATTGTAACAGACGGAGAACTTGGTAGAAAGTGGATAAGAAGAGTGCGGTGACGTTTTTCTGATTAAAGGTCATACACGTAAAGATTCCTCACTTTTTTCAGGAAGTTTCCCACAAGACGATTCACAAAATAAATTATGTATCATTCGCGGTTTGGTGGTACAATTATGTATTTCAAATGTGTATTTACTCAAATTGTGAAACAATTTATTCCAAGACTTTTTTTTTATTTATGATGTTAGATGTTGTTAATTATAAATCCCATTGCCTCGAAGCTCGGTCTGGTGGCTTAATATTATTTTTGAACTACATCATTTTGCATGAAGGGTTGTATTCCACCATTGCACATTATATTCTAATTTCATCGATGAAACGTTGACATTCTGCTATGTCACACGGAACATCGACGTAAAGTAGCAGAATCTATATTGTTGCGTTTTGATCAGTGACCGACCCGATTCTCATCCGATCCCAAAGGGTGGCAATGCACTCGTGACTGCTTTGGTGTTGCTTGTGTCCATGGGTGGCGTAATCACTTACCCATTATGTGCCAAGATTGTTCATTACTTTAGTGCGTCTATGTTAACCGGAATCCCGTGTGAAGCATCACGGTGTGTGTGCGAGACATTTGTGTTCAATGTTTCTATGACACAAGCACCTACGTCTTCAATATGTATGTTACCAACAAATAATGTCTGATTAATGAATGACGTGGCTGTTTGAACAGCATTTACTGGTTGTATGGCATTTTTCTTTTTAGGGTCTCTACATAGTTTTACTATCTTATTGGCACATGGTGTCTCATATAACGCTTCAGTGTTCAGATTATTTTGAACAACATTAACTTCGTCATTTCAAGTCGCCTTGATGCGATTTAAAGCTAAAAAAGGCATTTCAAAGTCTTCTCGTATTCAACCTCATTTCTATAAGTCGCCTTGATCTTTTGTAAAGAAGCTTATAAAGGCACTTTAATGTATCCTTATATTCAACCTTATTTTAATGGTCATAAGCCCCAACAGGGTTGCCATCGTTTCTAGCGAAGATTTACTGGTTAAAAGTCCAATATAATAATAAGTTTGTAAGTTGTATCACGATTTAACGTATGTAGATGTATCAGGAGTCATAAGTAAGTTCGATAATTATTTTTATTCGTGGTCTTCGTTTAAATGGTACCTATTTATAAAGATCCTTGCTAAACGTAGCTTACATAGTCCATGCATCGTAGACAATTGTTACGGCTTAATCCGGTAAAGCAGGTCCTTTACAGTCCACAGTATGGGGTTGCTTAGACTCCCCTCAACGTTTTAAACGTGTGAAATGTGTAACATGATGATGTTAATAACAACGTCAACAGTTCATATTTCTCGTTCAAGTTTCTCAAGTAGATTGTACGGACAATCAAGTTAAATGACATTATGATTTCAAGTTCTGTCAGAGGAACCTCTGTTCAAAGTTTGACTGGGTCACTCTTTATGCTTCATATACCTACCTATACCTAATAATAACAAAGAGTTCCAGTCGGACGGACCAGACGACGTTTCACTGATTAAAGTACATAAAACACATGTTACCGCTGAAGTACCGGTACTTTTTTTCAAATTTCTTGTGGAAGAATGTACATACATACATACATATCGTCACGCCTTTTATCCCCGAAGGGGTAGGTAGAGGTGTATTTCTACACCCACGTTTCGCCAGATATACTTTAGTCCCACGTAATAAGGGGCGAGCCTATTGCCGTACCGGGCACATTTCCAGACTCCGTGCTGCTACTGAGAATTTCGTAACAGAAAAACCCAATAACACTGCCCGACCCAGGAATCGAACCCGGGACCTCCCGATCCCACGCGCACATTTATGCCACGAGACCAACGAGGCAGTCGTATAGGGTTTGATGTCGAGTTTTCCGTCTCTACGCAAAGATGGTATTTGCATCGTGTTATCCCTTAGTCGCCTCTTACGACACCCACGGGAAGATAGGGGGTGGTGACACTTGTATTCTATGCCGTCAACCACACGGCAAAAGAATGTAATTATTTAGAAAATAGTCTTTAGAGAGTCTCGGAACATCGATATACTAATATGATCGACTTCAATAGTTCTTGTATTGAACTGTCATACTTTAACCATTTATGGATTAAACAATAATGATTCGTCGCATAATTCATATCGCCACCGACGGCTTTTCATTGAATTCAGAAATTTCAAGCCACATTACCCTTATCACACATTTCCCTGTATGTGATTTGGGCAACATCGTCCCCATAACTCCATGTTCAATGGCTTGCCTTATACTTGCTCTGCTGTAATGTAACTCTAGCCTGCGTGGTTCGTGGATTGTGGCAAGCTTTGGCAGCTGACAACCAACGCAGCAAGTAACTTTATAGATAGAAAATGCTGTTTTACTGATTAAAGATTAAATATATTACAGCTGTCTTTTGAAATTTGACTAGTTTGGCAAAATATTTGGAGACAAAGAATGTTTTTATAGTGTGTTCTACTTGAAGACAAATATATACATAGATATTAATGGTTTCAGTTGGATTTTCGGCTTAAAATATATTTGCCTATAATTTTTTTTTATTTATTGGACTTCATACACATAATGTACATGTATCGGCGGACTTAATGCCTGAGGCATTCTCTAACAGTCTGTGATGCAGAGATATATGAAGTAGGTGCAAGCTGTTCGGGACTAACATAGCATAATTCATACATTTATACATATCAATAACTACATATTAATTACATACAATACATATACACAATACTATAAAATACAAACCTACATAATATATACGTAAATATATATATATATATATATATATATATATATATATATATATATATATATATATATAAACCTACATAATATATACGTAAATATATATATATATTTACGTATATATTATGTAGGTTTGTATTTTATAGTATTGTGTATATGTATTGTATGTAATTAATATGTAGTTATTGATATGTATAAATGTATGAATTATGCTATGTTAGTCCCGAACAGCTTGCACCTACTTCATATATCTCTGCATCACAGACTGTTAGAGAATGCCTCAGGCATTAAGTCCGCCGATACATGTACATTATGTGTATGAAGTCCAATAAATAAAAAAAAATTATAGGCAAATATATTTTAAGCCGAAAATCCAACTGAAACCATTAATATCTATGTATATATTTGTCTTCAAGTAGAACACACTATAAAAACATTCTTTGTCTCCAAATATTTTGCCAAACTAGTCAAATTTCAAAAGACAGCTGTAATATATTTAATCTTTAATCAGTAAAACAGCATTTTCTATCTATAAAGTTACTTGCTGCGTTGGTTGTCAGCTGCCAAAGCTTGCCACAATCCACGAACCACGCAGGCTAGAGTTACATTACAGCAGAGCAAGTATAAGGCAAGCCATTGAACATGGAGTTATGGGGACGATGTTGCCCAAATCACATACAGGGAAATGTGTGATAAGGGTAATGTGGCTTGAAATTTCTGAATTCAATGAAAAGCCGTCGGTGGCGATATGAATTATGCGACGAATCATTATTGTTTAATCCATAAATGGTTAAAGTATGACAGTTCAATACAAGAACTATTGAAGTCGATCATATTAGTATATCGATGTTCCGAGACTCTCTAAAGACTATTTTCTAAATAATTACATTCTTTTGCCGTGTGGTTGACGGCATAGAATACAAGTGTCACCACCCCCTATCTTCCCGTGGGTGTCGTAAGAGGCGACTAAGGGATAACACGATGCAAACACCATCTTTGCGTAGAGACGGAAAACTCGACATCAAACCCTATACGACTGCCTCGTTGGTCTCGTGGCATAAATGTGCGCGTGGGATCGGGAGGTCCCGGGTTCGATTCCTGGGTCGGGCAGTGTTATTGGGTTTTTCTGTTACGAAATTCTCAGTAGCAGCACGGAGTCTGGAAATGTGCCCGGTACGGCAATAGGCTCGCCCCTTATTACGTGGGACTAAAGTATATCTGGCGAAACGTGGGTGTAGAAATACACCTCTGCCTACCCCTTCGGGGATAAAAGGCGTGACGATATGTATGTATGTATGTACATTCTTCCACAAGAAAGGACAATGCCCATTTCTGGGCCTAGTCGTTACAAGGGAAATTCTTGTTGGAAAAATATGGTAATTTTATTTTAAGAGAAAAACAAAGAAAATATATTCAATTTACAATGGGAAAACTAAGAAAAATGTAAATTCATGTTCAATATACTAAGCATCTGTTAATTAAGTATTCTTGTGCTGCTAAAAAACCTTGGTGTCAGATAGGTATTAAAACACGATGACTAACTGTCACAAACGTCAAAGTGTCAAATCAAAATATATTGATTATTCGTTTTGTTGCGCTTGCGGCTGCGAATGTGTTCTCTTGTTGTATTCTTATTTTTTGTGATTTTACCAACGACTTTGGCTTTCTTCTGGAATCTGACGGATCTTGCACTCACGAACGAACTCGTCACAAACACGGACTCTGTACCTGCTACTCTCACTGACCACGGCTTGTTTTATATGACATCGATAAAGATGGACAACTGCATCTATTGTGGTATTGCTACTTCTCGTTGCAATACAACGGGCAAACGGTTTTTGAATGAACAATCCATCTTATCTATTGTGCGTGCTTGGGTTGCTCCACGAACAGTAAGTGCCTCAAAATAGTACATATAATCTGAGTATTTCTGTATCTATATTCCCACTTGTCAATGTGTTATGCATTTCAAGTATATTACTAACGATTACTTTATTTTATTTAAGGTGGATGCCAGTCATCATCTCTGCCAAGCTTGTTGGAATTTGGCAGTTGATAGACTGCTATTGCCCGATTCAGCCGACACACCAGCTCCTCATGGCCATAAACATGTGTGTATCAACTGTGGATGTTCGCTTCTAAGGAATAAACGTTCTCATCGATTACATTCTAATACTGAACGAGAGCAAAGAGTGCTGAATGTTATATCAGAATGGATATTACCACGAACTGTAAGTTCTATTTAATAGTTTATATTTTCTGTACATTTTTATTTTATTTCAGAATAGGTAATATGTAGGAGAATCATTTCTTTAAATCAGAACTAGTGGTTTCTTAATGCTCATTATGGCAAACCAATATATTGTGATATTTCTTTAGGCAACAAAATATATGTAATATGAAGAAAGCAGATTAAAGAGATTAATTTGTTAATGGTATTTGTTTTAGGTTGGGGCTCTAAGTGAAGTATGTCATTCTTGCTGGGTAAGGGCAGACAGAGCTGCCTATCAATACATATCGCAGCCTTCTACCTCGAGATCTGACACACTTACATTATCAAACAACAGATCAGACCTTATCCATCTAGCAGAAGCTGAATCTTCCACCCCAGAACTGGCTGTGACAGTGCACCAATCAGAAACTGAACCTCCTACGCAAGAATTGGCTGTGTCAATCCAGCCATCAGATGATGTTCCAATTATTGACGCCGCCGACGACGACGAACAGCTACCAACTGCTAATCAACCTCAAGGTACAGTAGTGTTGCCTGTGTATCTGAGGCCTGTTCAAACAGAAAGTAGATGTTTTATAGAAGGTTGCAATAGAACAGAACGCAATAGGGTGCCTTCTTCTATGAGGAGAAATCTTTTGAATATGCACAATTATTATGTGCCACCCAATAATAGACTTTGTAATTATCATTTGTATGCTGTAGAACATTTACATTTATTAATAAGTCTTTCAAATAATAATGTGAATACTTTCACTGCAAGTCATGTACAAGATATGCTTGCTTTAAAATCTCCCACATCTGTGTTACTCAATTTCGATGACATAGATAGCATCGAAGACCATGTATTTTACTATTGGATTGGGTTTACCAAAAGTCAATTTCAGCAACTGCTTGACCAAGTACCTACATTAGCACGCATGTCAAGGGGTGTAACAGCATTAGCTGCATATTTAATTAAGCTTCACACGGGTGATTCTGATGAAAGATTGGCCAGTTTATTAAAAATGCCAAGATCAACCTTGGAAAGGCTTATCAAAAAAGCTAGAGAATCACTAACAATTAATTATGTGCCTCATTATTTAGGGCTTAATCATATTAATAAAGAACAGGTGTGTGCAAGAACATTAGCCATTCCTCGAGGATTATTTGGGAATCACAATGGTGAAAGCAAACCTGTTGTTATTTGCGATGGAACATATATATATGTTCAAAAAAGCACCAATTATATGTATCAAAAAAATACTTATAGCCTTCACAAATACAGAAACTTAGTGAAACCATTTATAATGGTATGTACTGATGGGTACATTATTGATGTTTTGGGCCCCTATCCAGCTACCACATCAGATGCAGTTATTATGAAACAAGAATTTAAAGATGGAACTGTCATGAGAAATTATTTTGAAAGTGGTGATGCATTTGTACTGGATAGGGGATTTCGGGATGCCTTGCCCTTCCTTAACGCGTGTGGTTATCGTACGTATGAACCTGCGTCGTTAGAACAGGATGAAAGACAACTGTCAACAATAGAGGCAAATAAGTCAAGAGCAGTTACAATCTGCCGCTGGGTCGTAGAAGTTGTTAATGGTAGATTCAAAAGAGATTTTAAACTTCTACGGCAGGACTTTGTTAACCTTGCATCCAGACATCTAATGGAAGATTTTAAAGTAGCTGCTGCTCTAATAAATTCATTTCACCCTGTTTTAACTGGCCGTGATGATGCTGGGGAAATTCTGCAGCTCATAAATCAAAATATGTATGTTGAAAATGGATTAGCAAATTATGTGTTAGAAAACAATTTAAATAGAAGGAGAGCTAATTATAATCCAATAATTATAAATAATGACGTTGTAACAGATTTTCCCCAGCTTACATATAATGAACTGATTTTAATTTCATTAGGTACATACCAAATCCGACAAGCACGTTCTTATTATGGAGAACATGTAAGGGCAGATGGCTCCTATGTGATAGAAGTGTGCAGAGAGGTTGATCATAGTTTGTTCAGAGAGCTGTCTACATCAAATACCACATGGTTACTACGAGGAAAAATACAATCTCGACATATAAGTAAAAAGACATATTTTATATATATTTTAGTAGACAGCTCTCTAACTGGCAGGCAAGCAATATTGCAGTACTATTGTAATTGCATTGTTGGCAGACGCACAGTAGGCTGTTGTGCGCATACAATGTCAATAATCTGGTATTTAAGTTGGGCCAGATATCAAGAAAATATTTCACCTCCTGCACACTTCCTAGACGATACTTTGATTATATATGAAGATGAAGAATAATAAATGAATTAATTACATAAAAAAATATGTTTTATTTTTCTATCCCAAAACTACCTTTTTTAAGTATCAGATTATATTGCAATATGCTAAAAAACATTGCAATATCAGCAGTATTGCAATGCATACTAGTATTTTTGAGCACCAATAATTAAAATATATTATTAGGTTTTGACTTTCACATTCCACTCTATTCTTATAGGTACTATACAGTATGTACCTATATACTGTATAGGTAAACATAATATGACGATCCTGCATGTAAAACTATCATCATTATCTATTTACAAAGCAATTGAATAAAATCTTTATTTTAAAACTATCATAAAGTCATACTTAATCAAGCTAATTCTAACCTAACTCGACTGTGAATTCAAATGCAAAGATCTCAGAAGTGCCATTGCCAATTTAAATGAAATTTATTTACATTAGGCTTGGCATAATTCTCTAAAAAATAATGTTAATTTCATAACTGTAACGTCAGGCCCAAGGATATAGGCAAAATGGGCATTGTCCTTTGAAAAAAAGTACCGGTACTTCAGCGGTAACATGTGTTTTATGTACTTTAATCAGTGAAACGTCGTCTGGTCCGTCCGACTGGAACTCTCTGTTATTATTAGGTATAGGTAGGTATATGAAGCATAAAGAGTGACCCAGTCAAACTTTGAACAGAGGTTCCTCTGACAGAACTTGAAATCATAATGTCATTTAACTTGATTGTCAGTACAATCTACTTGAGAAACTTCAACGAGAAATATGAACTGTTGACGTTGTTATTAACATCATCATATTACACATTTCACACGTTTAAAACGTTGAAAGGAGTCTAAGCAACCCCGTACTGTGGACTGTAAAGGACCTGCTTTACGAGATTAAGCCGTAACAATTGTCTACGATGCATGGACTATGTAAGCTACGTTTAGCAAGGATCTTTACAAATAGGTACCATTTAAACAGAAGACCACGAATAAAAATAATTATCGAACTTACTTATGACTCCTGATACATCCACATGCGTTAAATCGTGATACAACTTAAAAACTTATTATTATATTGGACTTTTAACCAGTAAATCTTCGCTAGAAACGATGGCAACCCCCTGTTGGGGCTTATGACCATTAAAATAAGGTTGAATATAAGGATACATTAAAGTGCCTTTATAAGCTTCTTTACAAAAGATCAAGGTGACTTATAGAAATGAGTTTGAATACGAGAAGACTTTGAAATGCCTTTTTTAGCTTTAAATCGCATCAAGGCGACTTGAAATGACGAAGTTAATGTTGTTCAAAATAATCTGAACACTGAAGCGTTATATGGGACGCCATGTGCCAATAAGATAGTAAAACTATGTAGAGACCCTGTTTAAACAGCCACGGCATTCATTAATCAGACATTATTTGTTGGTAACATACATATTGAAGACGAAGTTGCTTGTATCATAGAAACATTGATCAAAAATGTCTCGTACATACAACGTGATGCTTCACACGGGATTCCGATTAACATAGACGCACTAAAGTAATGGAAAATTTTGGCACATAATTAGTAAGTGATTACGCCACCCATGGACACAAGCAACACCAAAGCAGTCACGAGTGCGTTGCCACCCTTTGGGATCGGATGAGAATCGGGTCAGTCACTGAGCAAAACGCAACAATATAGATTCTGCTACTTTACGTCGATGTTCCGTGTGACATAGCAGAATGTCAACGTTTCATCGACGAAATTAGAATATGATGTGCTTCGGTGGAATACAACCCTTCATGCAAAATGAGCTAGTTCAAAGAGAATATTAAGCCACCAGACCGAGCTTCGAGGTAATGAGATTTATAATTAGCAACATCTGACATCATATATTGTGAGATAAAAAGTCTTGGAATAAATTCTTTCAAAATTTGAGTAACATTGTCCACTTAATACGCAGACAGATTTGAAATACATAACTGTACCACCGCGAATACTTCCTGAAAAAAGTGAGGAATCTATACGTGTATGAACTTTAATCAGAAAAACGTCACCGCACTCTTCTTATCCACTTTCTACCTAGTTCTTCGTCTGTAACAATTTACGAAATACATATTCGCCACAAATCGACTAGTAACAGGCAGAATTACGGTACAATAAGAGTGCTAAATAAGACAGCCTGAAAGTGCAACAGACACACAACTATATATTATTATGTAAGGATAACCATTATATCATATCTAACCAACTTCGTGGCACCGTTCGGCACATGCAAGAGAAGTAGATGTTGCACTTAACAACACCTGCCGTATAATAACAGGCTGCCTGAAGCCAACACCGCTTAATATGGTGTACCCTCTGGCAGGTATTGCACCTCCAGAGGTGCGAAGGAGTGTGGCGTGTTCCATCGAGAAGTCGAAACAAGAGACGGACACTCGACATCCACTCCATAATAACTTTGATGCCGGTGTAACTTTGTTAAAGCATATTTTTAATGCTTGGGAAAACTCGAAGGATGCCATTGGTGTTTTTTGTGACCTATCAAAGGCCTTTGACTGTGTGGAACATAATACGCTTTTACTTAAATTGAAACTTTATGGTATTAGAGATACCGCACTCAATCTTGTTGCCAGCTACCTTAGTGATAGAATTCAGTATGTAGATGTTAATGGGAGTAGGTCTCTAGGTTTGCCAGTAGGAATGGGCGTTCCACAGGGCTCTATTCTCGGTCCATTTCTCTTTTTAATATATATTAATGATTTGCCGTTCTTTGTACAAAATTTATGTGATATTGTTTTGTTTGCCGACGATACGTCACTAATTTTTAAAGTTGATCGTAATTTAAGTAACTTTGATACCGTCAATAACACTCTTGCACAAGTATTAGATTGGTTTTCGACGAATAATTTGGTACTCAACTCAAGCAAAACCAAATGTGTTAAATTCTCTTTGCCTAATGTCAAAAGTGTCCCTACTAATTTTAAATAAGGAAATAATTCAACTAGTCGAATCAACCGTATTCTTAGGTGTAACTTTAGATTGTAAGCTTCAGTGGGGCGCCCAAATATCCTGTCTCGCAGTAAAACTTAGTTCTGCAGCGTTTGCAGTTAGAAAAGTCAGGGAATTCACAGATATAGATACTGCTAGACTAGTTTACTTTAGTTATTTTCACAGCGTAATGTCTTACGGAATAATGTTATGGGGTACAGCTGCTGATATACAGACTATTTTTGTCATTCAAAAAAGGGCCATACGTGCAATTTATAAGTTAGGTGCTAGAGATTCTTTACGTGATAAATTTAAAGAAGTAGACATATTGACAGTTGCATCGCAATATATATAATTATGCTAACTTAATGTACATTAAGAAAAACCTAATTCTATACCGCAAAAATAGTGATTTGCACAACGTGAACACAAGGAATAAGCATAAACTGGTGGGAACTAACTACCGTCTACATAAAGTTCAGAACTCATTTGCGGGGATTGGTATACGATTTTTCAACAAATTGCCTCTTGAAATAATTAATTTACCCATGCACAAATACAAACGGACAATTAGGAACTTTCTTTTACAAAGGGGTTATTACACTATTAAGGAATTTTTAAATGATAAGACACTGTGGGGATAGGCTTAGGCTTGTTTAACTCACGATTATTTTATTTACATGTTAAGTGGAGGTGCCTCGTGAACACATGATTTTTGCAGGATTTGGATATTTTTATGATTTGTTGAATGTAGTTTAACATTATTTATCTCTGATCATATCATTGTTCACTTGTCACCTTCACAAAATTCTTTCTACATTTGCATTCCTTCACGCGTTCCACTTATGTTAATAATAACGATCTGGAAAATGGAGGTAATTGGCGGTCATGGTCAGTATACCAATAGATTGTTTCTTACTGCTGGTTCGTATACCGTTGTCGTCATGCTCACTAAAATGTCATTTCTTGTGGTGGCGTCGTGTGTCGGGTCATCCCTGTCCCTCTAATATGGCGAGAGGGATGATGGCTGGCACATGCGTCATACTCGTGAACGGGTGCTACTTGCGATGACTGGTCGATGACGGTCTTGCGGGCTGGTATTAGATTTTAATATTTAACTGCATAATTTCCATCATGGTTCTGATCACTTTCGCGGATTGCCTGCATTATTAGGTATATATAATGTAAGTGGATGCTCCTGTTTCACCATGTCTATTCTGAGGAGGCTAACCAAAAGTATTATGCTTGAGTATTATGATGTACAGTAAATATATACAAGTGATATAGAAGGTGTAACAGTTGCAGCACCTTACAAAATGTAAATTGTGTATTATGCAAAACCTGGCGATGAAAAAGAGTGACCGTGAGTTTTATTGCCCGTTCTTTCTTATGGTTCTACCTATTGCTTTGCGAACGTGGCAGTAAATGTAAATGTAGAAGCATACAGTAATAATGTTTTAAATTTGAGTATAAGTAATTATTTTATAAATTTATTATTTTGACGTTCATAAGCGTCACATTGTGACCCAAATGAATAAAGGAATTTGAATTTGAATTTAATAAGGAAACAATTTCAACCCACCTAAGGAACCGTAAAAGTTTCCTAAGCCACACGAAACCTCTTACAGACAGTCCAAAACAAATATGAACCTCTTACATTTTACTAAAATGTACGTGTGACGATATACACACAGTGGCTGGCAGCAGCTGGTCACAAAGAGCCGAAAATCGGGTTCAGTATCGTGCCATTGGAGAGGCCTATATCCAGCAGTAGACTACGGCCAGGCTGATGATGATGATGAAATTTTAGAAACATTCGTTCCGACCCAAAGACACGCAAAATGTTGAGTTCACGCGAGGATGAGGCCGCAACACAACACTTGTGCTACAAAGGATCAACACTTTTCAATCACTAAGTAAATTTGGTCCAGGTTGTTCGAGCGACGCTAGGGAGGTTAATCAGTAAAATTGACTGCACCAAATGCACAACATTTTAAGAAAGTATATTATCAAAATGTAGCCGCATGTGCATTTAAATGGAAACACTAGCGTAACACAAAATGTTGTGAAAAACCGCGTAAATAACGTCATGAATTACTCAATTAGTTAATTGACTGTCTACAGTCATCTGCCAGAAAGAGTTTATTTTATGACAGCAGTTATACTATTTTCCGGTGATCATAGAACACAAAATAATGAAATCTCATAAAATCTTGTGGTTAAAGGAATATTACAAATGAAGTTTAATTTGTTTGCAGCGCCTTATATAAACTATGATATTTTTCTTCATGAAGCTTATCAGAAAATAGATCATGTAAGGTACAAAACAACCGTAACAAACTCATCACTGGAGTTATACAGATAAGGCCAGAGTTGATTACTTCAAAGCTATAGGTATTCTAACGGACGCCACGTGTATGTTAAATTCGTCTATAAACAGGAAAACAATAAGGGCTCCTAGGTCAGGAATTGAATATGACCCGTTATATGGGACACAAATGTGCCAATAACATCGTAAACCTATGTAAAATCCCTAAAGAGAAAATACTGTACAACGAGTAAACGGTTGTTGAAACCGCCATGGCATACTTTTATCACTTAATTTAATTTACAATTACAATGAATAACATAAAAAGTATACAGAAATTATCATATGATGATAACTGAGCAACATCTGCCATCATAAATCTTAAGATAAAAAGTCTTGGTATAAAGCATTTTAATATTTTCCACACTATTAAGTGTGGAAAATATTTCATAATAATATTCAGATACATTTTAAGTACATAATTGGAGACTAAAACCGACCACCTAACTGCCCATGATACACATAATTTATTTTTTGAATCGTCTTGTGGGCAGCTTCCTGAAAAAGGTGAGGGATCCGTAATATATATGTGTGAACTCTAATCAGGAAAACGTCCTACTCAGTTATCTACCTGTTATAATTTACAAAAAATATACTCGCCACAAATCGACTAGTATACAATGAATGTAGGTAGAACAAGAATTTTTTTAATTTTTTAATCCACGTGCACGAGGAATTTGATGGAAGTGAATGAAGCACGAGAGATATGGCAGGATCGTTGCAAGTGGCGTTCCGCACTCTCTGCCTACTCCACCGGGCAACACAAGTGAGTTTATTAATCAAGTATATATGTAATCCACCTACAATCTCAATGCCGCTAAATGAACGCAAGCTTAAGAACAGATGACGCAAACATAAAGAGTCACCGACGACATATTCACGAGGTAAATAGACCTGAAATTGGTACGATAAATACAACAATATAAAAGTATAACGAAAGTCATAAAAAGTATCACATGGATAGCTAACATGCTGTGATCCCGTTTTATCATCCAAAGTCACATAGAGGACCTACCAACCATGACCAGAAGAACATGAGAATGTTAGAACATGAGAGTCATTACATACGAAAACCAGTCGAATTTATATAACAAAGAAAGTGTTCTGAAAATAGACACTGGTATCGGAATTAGTGTTAACGTGATTGTCACTTTATTCCAGTGAAATGTTCTGGCGTGACAATATCCAAGTTACGTTAGCTTTTATGGCCAATTTTGATTACGAAGTTCTATTATCATTATTATTATAGTTATATATCTTAATGAATATAAATGACAGACGAGACTTCGAAAACATAAATGCCACATTGCACTACGTTCTTTCGAAAAGCAATAAATATTATGTACCGCAATGTGAAAATTCGTTGCCGCTTTAATCAGTAAAACATCGTCAAAAGTCCACTTGTCTCAATTCTTTGTACGACATTCGTTGTAGCACATGTGTGTGTGAATACTGTCACAGACAGGAAAAGTCCCACGTTGGTGCCATTGAACCTAACGTCATAAATGTCTCCTTTATGTAAAACACTAGACATCGCATGCAGCTAACAGCTCTACTGTGTGAGCTTCGGTTAGCGCGGTCGCTCCGTTGCAAAGTGTAAGAGGAACAAGCATAGAAAGAAACAGACTTTCGCGTTTATAATGTTAGTATGAATTCCATTTTTTTGGTTGTCGCAAAATGGAATGTGACAAAACTATTAAGTTGTGAATTTTGGTCCGTAATAACCTTGGTCGACATGGCATGACATCGATCTGGCTTTGAATAAAATTTGTGTGTTTTCACGTGGGCCAATATTGCCATACTTTGAATGACTATGATATGAATGAATATTAAAACTCATATTACTTGTGTAACATTAGGGTACATCGCTGAGTGTCATTTGAGTCCATAGTGTCCACAAAACAGTCATATATTAGAGGAATTGTAAAGATATGAAATTGTAGAAGGCAGTTGATGATACGCGTTCATGACGGCATGAGCTGCACAATTATACGTCGGGTGATTCTTTGTCACGGAACAAACAAAGGGCCGTGGCTGAAATAAGGCTTTGCAAGAGAACCTCACAAATGGCACTTAATACGCAATAGCGTCTTGAGTTAATAATTAAGCCAAAATCTCATTCGAATATTATAGGCAAATATCTTTTAAGCCAAAAAAACAACTGAAACCATTAATATCTATGTATATATTTGTTTTCAAGTAGAACACACTATAAAAACATTCTTTGTCTCCTAATACTTTGCCAAACTAGTCAAATTTCAAAAGACAGCTGTAATATATTTAATCTTTAATCAATAAACAGCATTTTCTATCTATAAGGTTACTTGCTGCGTCGGTTGTCAGCTGCCAAAGCTTGCCACAATCCACGAACCATGCAGGCTAGAGTTACAGCAGAGCAAGTATAAGGCAAGCCATTGAACATGGAGTTATGGGGACGATGTTGCCCAAATCACATACAGGGAAATGTGTGAAAAGGATAATGTGGCTTGAAAGTTCTGAATTCAATGAAAAGCCGTCTTAAAGGCGATATGAATTATTTGACGAATCATAATTGTTTAAAGTATGACAGTTCGTCCGTGTGGTGACGGATTAAGAATACGGATTGTCACCACCCCATATCATCCCATGGGTGTCGTAAGAGCCGACAGAGGGAGCATATTATGCAGAGAACAGCACTGTAAGAGAAGGAAAACTTGATACAAACCCTATACCAACCCGTTTGGCCAGCGTGGTACAGTAGGCCAATTCCTCCTGTCAAAGGAGAGGCCTAGTCCAGCAGTGGACTGTTAAAGGCTGGTGATGATGATGACAGTTCAATACAAGAAATATTGAAGTCGATCATATTAGTATATCGATGTTCCGAGACTCTCTAAAGACTTTTTTCTTAATAATTAAATTTTCCACACGAAATTGGGCATAAAGTACCGGTACTTCAACGGTAACATGTGTTTTAAGTACTTTAATCAGTAAAACGTCGTCTGGTCCGTCCGACTGAAACTCTCTGTTATTATTAGGTATTGGTAGGTATATGAAGCGTAAAGAGTGACCCAGTCAAACTTTGAACAGAGGTTCCTCTGACAGAACTTAAAATCATAATGTCATTTAAATTTATTGTCAGTACAATCTACTTGAGAAACTTCAACCAGAAATATGAATTGTTGACGTTGTTATGAACATCATCATGTTACATATTTCACACGTTTAAAACGTTGAAAGGAGTCTAAGCAACCCCGTACTGTGGACTGTAAAGGACCTGCTTTACGAGATTAAGCCGTAACAATTGTCTACGATGCATGGACTATGTAAGCTACGTTTAGCAAGGATCTTTACAAATAGGTACCATTTAAACGAAGACCACGAATAAAAATAAATATCGAACTTACTTATGACTCCTGATACATCCACATACGTTAAATCGTGATACAACTTACAAACTTAATATTATATTGGACTTTTAATCGGTAAATCTTCGCTAGAAACGATGGCAGCCCTGTTGGGGCTTATGACCAAAATAAGGTTGAATATAACGATACATTAAAGTGCCTTTATAAGCTTCTTTACAAAAGATCAAGGCTCAATACGAGAAGACTTTGAAATGCCATCGCATCAAGGCGACTTGAAATGACGAAGTTAATGTTGTTCAAAATAATCTGAACACTGAAGCGTTATATGGGACGCCATGTGCCAATAAGATCGTAAAACTATGTAGAGCCTCTAAAAATAAAAATGCCATACAACCAGTAAATGCTATTCAAACAGCCAGGGCATTCATTTATCAGACAATATTTTTTGAAAACATACATATTGAAGACGTAGGTGCTTGTGTCATAGAAACATTGAAAACAATTGTCTCGTACACAGAACGTGAAGCTTCACACGTGATTCCGGTAAACATAGACGCACTAAAGTAATGAAAAATCTTGGCACATCGTAGGTTACGCCACCCATGGGCACAAGCAAAACAAAAGCAGTCACGAGTGCGTTGCCACCCTTTAGGATCGGATGAGAATCGGCTTGGTCACTGAGCAAAACGCAACAATATACCTAGATTCTGCTACTTTACGTCGATGTTCCGTGTGACATAGCAGAATGTCAACGTTTCATCGACGAAATTAGAATATGATGTGCTTTGGTGGAATACAACCCTTCATGCAAAATGAGCTAGTTCAAAGAGAATATTAAGCCACCAGACCGAGCTTCGAGGTAATGAGATTTATAATTAGCAACATCTGACATCATATATCGTGAGATAAAAAGTCTTGGAATAAATTGTTTCAAAATTTGAGTACATTGTCCACTTAATACGCAGACAGATTTGAAATACATAACTGTACCACCGCGAATACTTCCTGAAAAAAGTGAGGAATCTATACGTGTATGAACTTTAATCAGAAAAACGTCACCGCACTCTTCTTATCCACTTTCTACCTAGTTCTTCGTCTGTAACAATTTACGAAATACATATTCGCCACAAATCGACTAGTAACAGGCAGAATTACGGTACAATAAGAGTGCTAAATAAGACAGCCTGGAAGTGCAACAGACACACAACTATATATTATTATGTAAAGATAACCATTATATCATATCTAACCAACTTCCAACAACGTCACTCGTAACGGGGACTCGGGACATATGTACATATATTTGCAAAAAATACCTCATCTTTGTGCCACATCGCGCTCTTGACCTAACAGACATAGGTACTTATAATGTAATTCCCTGCACGTAAATCGCTGATGACGTCTTAGCTAGCTCGCAGATGTCCTTCAGATTATTATTTTTCTTTCAGTGTACAGAGCAGTAGGTATAATCCAAACTTATATACATGGATATCTTGAGAACTTTATTTGATATGTCAA
This sequence comes from Euclidia mi, assembly GCA_944739405.2. Classification (NCBI taxonomy): domain Eukaryota; kingdom Metazoa; phylum Arthropoda; class Insecta; order Lepidoptera; family Erebidae; genus Euclidia; species Euclidia mi. Next base: position 17,382,978 of record OX123210.2, on the reverse strand, counting down.
CTTTGTGGCAAATTTTCCTAAGAAATATTATGGCATGTTTATGGCGGCTGTAATATGTTTAAAAAAGTGGGGCAGAAGAATCGGTGGCCTCAACAAATACACCTCATGCTAAGGCTGCAAAGGATCAACACTTTTCACTCATAAATTTGACCTTTAATCAGTAAATCGTTACAGGAGATATTGCAATCAACACATTTGAGAAATCACAAAACCCTTGGAAGTAATGTTGGCCCTAATTCTCAGTTCCTCTGATTCGTTTCTCCTCGCCGTTTTTTATAACCAACAAATACATGCTGCATCAAAAAAACTTTACGGAAATAAAATTTCACTCTACTGGCCTCTTTGATGTAGGTACACAATGTAAGGATTACGAATATGCTAGTTATCTCAACGAATACACGCCACATCTAATGACAATAACCAGTGACGTCGATGCAAGAATAGTTATTTGTACAACAAGAGAGCAAAGTTGTTTTTTGTTTCGAGTGCTGATTTTGAGTCCCGAGCAAGCGAAGGATTCTATGATTGATTCACGAGCGTAGCGAGTGAATCAAAGTTAGAATCCTGAGCGTGGTGAGGGACTCAACAGCACGAGATACAAAAAACTTTGCTCTCGTGTAGCACACATAACTTTTCACCACAGCAGTGAGAACACATATTACTTAGGAGACATAGAAATGAACAGGAATAGATTGAATTCTGCATAATCACTTGTTGATTTAACTCTTCTGGTGTTAAAGTACAGTCATCATCGCTAGTTTCACTCATCTTTTTAGATTATTTTATATTTTAATATAAATTTAACACATTACGCTATACCTACTGTATCAGCATCAGTGAAATTTTTATTCCCGCTACTTTTTTAAATCGCATTTAAATACCGCGTCCCTGATGTTTATTTTTCAAATGTATAATTGTTGTAATTCTAAATAAAAATGTATTGGTTAAATACTAATTTTATACTATTAATTAGACTTATTTTTATTAAAATCCAATAATAAATTAAACATCCGCCGCCTCTTTAGCTAGAAGAATTTAAGTCATAGTATCACTGTACTCGAAATCCAATGACACTGTAATCTCGATACCGACTAAATGCTTATAAAAATGAACATATTCTTTAGTAGTCCGAGTAGATGTTTCTTCGAATCTTATTCTAGTTATATTCAGTACAAGTTAATATCTTGATGCCTTACTTACAAGGTGTTACAGCTTACAACATTACATTAATAACAAAAGCTTATAGAGATCTTCAATCTCTAAAACATACGTTTTTATACCCTCCTAGACTTGATTTTGAAACTAGTTAAAGCCGCATCAACTACTTCTTACAGTTCACCAAACTGGTTGCCATAGTAAAATTACTCTTGAGCTATACAGGTGCCTACTCCTTGATATAAAGAAACATAGACCCATCTAGCTGTGGTCAGTACTTAATAGAATATAAAACTAACATAGCAATAACTTAACATCGACAAAGAGCCAATGTTGATCACAATAAGACCACTAGTCAATGTAATACGGAGCGTGGTAGCAGTAACGGCGCCATTTTAAGTAGTGTATTATAAAATGTCTGCTGACATTGTGTGAGTACGGTACCGCGGTGTTTTGTACCGCTGCAGTTATGTGTGGGTAGTACATGCGATCGGAAGCACATGTGCGCGAACATCGTCAGTACGATGAATAAGGGAGAAAGTTTGCGTCGTAATGAAAATAATTGCACCAAATGCACAACATTTGCATATATTATTTGTAATATTCTTCATAAGAAATCTAAATGGAAACAGTCGCAATACATGACAAAAGCACAACGCCTGAATGGAAAATGTTTGCTCCGTAGCACTGTTAAACATTAATCTTGAGTTGAAACTTGTTACATTTGATATGAAATGAGTCAAATCCTCCTCATTTTATCACGTCTTAAGAAGGTATTGTATTCTTTCACTCTGAATTTCATTAGAAGATAAGTGAACTGGTCAACTTTGTGGGTGGTTGGAGGACAACGTAGTGTTACCTGTTAAGTTTATAGCGTTATTAAAATATATGAAATACCAGAAAGATATGTGGACAATAATTATTGTATCACAAATTTTACGAATACAAATGATAAACATAGGGTGCATAGGGTTCCCACCAAGAACTTAGGGTCCCAAGCCAACTTCACCTGCAAGTGGTGCACTGGCAAAAAGTGGGCGTTTATTATGCCTCTGCCTACCCCTTCGGGGAAACAGGCGTGAGTCTATGTATGTCTATGTATGTATGTACAAATGATAAACAAGATTTCAACAAGAGAAATGACATTATACACCAACTAGGTATAACGAGTATATCGCTGCCTAACAAATCACTGAATTATGACGCAGTGTGATAATTAGTATTTAAACAGTAAAACGTTGTCAAGAGTCGAGCTCTCGCTATCTAATGTAAGACTTCAGAAGCGAGCATATGGGAAGCAAGGTCACTGACAGGTGATATTAGTACCACGTTGATTGTCATTAATTCCAGTTCTAACAGCCTAAAAGTCTCCTACAAAAAACTGACCTTGAATTTCAAACGATCGAAATCATCTGTTGTCACATGACGGAATATATATGACGAAACCTTGAAGACAGCTCAGAAACACATTACGATGATAAAAATATACTAAGCCTCTAATAAAAAATATAGGAAGTCTTTATTAGTAAGTAATAGAATTGCAAGATGGATGAATGTAATAGAATAATCGTGAAAGTATCACACAAAGCTTCGATTACTTTTTTCGAAACATCAGCGCCAGTACAATGTCCAGTTGTATTGTATAAAACAGCATCTTAGACAATATGAAAAATGCTAAAACCTAATACGTTGAATTTCAGGCAACCATAAAATTTAAATGTCATAGCGTCTATGTTGGAGTGGCAAAACCATTCAGGCTCTTGGTAAACAAATTTGGTCTTTAACCAGTACTTCGTCACTGGGGCCATGCAACATTTTTATGGATGCATTTGGAACCGACCGATTGATGAGGCTCTTAGTAGCGACACACACTTAACGAAATGTTAAAAAATGGAGATTTTTCTAAGACCTACGCTCTTCACATGACTTCTTTGTGAGTCCAGTGCTAAAAAAACGTCGTAAGTATATTGCAATCGAAACAGTCGCGTGAGAAGCATATAACCATTCACCTTTCTAAGGTTTTCTTCGAATGTTAAAATGGTTAAAAAGCCGCAATTTTGATGGAGTAAAATATGAAAAGCCCTTTTTTTACTGTAAAGTGAAAAATAACTCAGTTACTGAAACATAAATAACTACAATAGTGACAGCGGAAAATGCATAATATATGGAAAACCTTAACAATGTCTTTCAAGGTATATCATGTATACTAGGTACAAATACTCGACTGGTCTACGAAAGTCATAGGTAATTGTAGCAACAAAGTATAGCTAATTATCTATAATTTTGTTTTTTACAAGGACGCACCCACAGATACTCAATAGCAACACCACTAGTGCCTTACACTAATACGTATGTCCAAATATTTTTTGATTTTTAATCAGTAAAACATCACACGGTATCACACTTTCACCAAAGCTATTGTCCTCCTGAGCGTCGCTCGAACACCCGTGTGTTCTACCGGCACAACAACTCAACAAGAATACTGAACTTCCTAGCCAACATCGCGTATTAATCCTTCTAAAACATCATGAAAAATGGAATTTAGATTGACTGGGTCATGTATTATATGACCCGAGTAAATTAAAAGCAAGAGAAAGCCTTAGAAATGCTTCTTCAACCGTGATAAAACTGGACCTTAGAAACAATGACGTCATTATATAACCAGACCAAGTAGGTGTAAATTAAAAGTTTTAACAAAAAGAACGACTTTTATTTTTAATGCTCAAACTTCAATGGAACTTAGCGAAATATATACTGATTGTAATAATAAATATTATCTATTATAAATGTACCTAATTATATCCTTCTCTACAAAAACATAATTTGCGAAGCAGGTTAAAACGACGCAGGACTTCGTATCTAACAAACATAATAAATACAACCGAATTGACAACCGTCTCCTTTCTTAGAAATCGTATGAAAGCAACTTCTGTACCATACACTTAGTGTCTTGGGCATTCATGAGACAACTCACTGAAATCACACATGACCAAAAATTCAAAAGACAGACCCTAAGAAAACCAGACAACACATCACAACAATAAGAACATCACTAACACACTACAAATCCTTCTAATTTGCCACGAAAATCGCTCAGTTCTCAATTACAAAGTGTAATATGACCGTAAGTATCATAAACACAGCTACCTCAACTGAACTCATAAACACTGAATAAGATGAAGCTATTACTGCACTCTATGCACACTTGTAAATACTACAATATCACTCATAGACAATCTGTATAACTTCACATAATCACACTCGTTGAATTAGAATCAATTTGAGTCTAATAATTGTGCATTACCGTTATAATCTACCAAATATATTTCAGAGCGTTATAAGTAAGTGCTCCGCCAACGAAGCTGACAATGAATGAGAGCCGATCAATCAAACTGACCCTGCGCACTGATGTCATGATGTGTTGTATTGCGCATGTTCAAAACAAGCCGCTCGATGCGTTTCGGCCACTTTCGAGGCTTCGAGCAAAATACGGGCGCTAATATTTCGTCGAAAAAACACCGTAATTAAATGAGCATCAGTAGAGAATTGTCGCTTAATTAAATGAGCTTTCGAATGATAAATTAACACCAATTAATATACCTGAAGCCCACGCAAGAGCGGTATAAAGTGCGCTCGATATAATATTTCTCAGTAGCAGCATGGAGTCTGGCAATGTGCCCGGTAACGGCAATAGGCTTGCCCCCTATTACGTGGGACCTAGGGCGGAAGTCCGTGCAGGTCAACTCATATTTAACACCACTGAACTGCACTGACTTCTACTCCCTGCACCTGAGTCCGGTGCAGGGAGTGGCGAATGGTCTCAGGGGTAGCGCAGGTCGCGATGATCCCTTAGGCAAGGCTGGTGGACTATCCTTCTCGAGGTTGCCGCCCGTTCTTGGTCCAGTTCCTTCAGAAATGGATGCAACCAAAACCTCCAGCCGAAACACAAACAACAGGCACATTACACACGCACATACACACACGTACACACATGCGCGCACACATCCACATACAGGAACACATCTCTTCATCACGCCCCTTCGTGGTCGGGAGGGTGTGGGCTCGTAGTAAAAAGTCACGGGTAAGAGTAGCTGACCACCTGCTCTAGGACCTGCGCAGTCGAGCGCCGTACGTGGGGATGACGGAGTCCTGGGGGGTTGAGCCGAGCGGCGCTGGCGGTAATGTGACCGTGAGGCAACACGCCCTCTTTGGTCCTGATTTCAAGCTAAACGGTAGCCCCCGCTGTGAGCCGCAGCGGGGGAAATGGCTATCGTGTCCCGTCAGAGGGCCACAGGCTAGGGACGTAGGGTCCACATCAGCAGTCGGGATTTATTTCGGCTGTTGATGAGGTGGGTGAAGGCTATACGGAGGGCGCAAGCGATGGATGACGGCTAGAGTTGGTAACTCGGCTCAGGCCGTTGACCCAAGCGGGCGCCCGAAGTCGTGCTGTAAACCAGCCCCGCGTTCCTATATCCCTCTGGTAATCCTAACGTCCGGTATGACGTTCCCTGATGCGGGCTCCATGGAGGGTGGGAAGCCAGAGGGATGAAGTCTTAGTAAACTTGCATGGATACCGAAAATCCTAATATTACCCCAACTGTGACGGGGTCAGCGAAAGCTGTTCCCGCCGCATCAACCAAAACCAAACAGATGGTTGACGCCGTGGCCTCGGCTGCAGGTGTTAAACCATCCCCCAAGGACGAGACTTCAGCGCTGGCTAACGCTAGTACTGGTCCCGTCCTTACAATCGTCAGCCCGTTTGAAATCAAGCGGGCAGACGACTCCTCCTTCGCAGGCTGGCAAGTGGTAAGCCACCACAAGGGCAAGGGTAAGGGCAAGACCACCAATCCTGCCCAACACCCGCCCACTACACAACCGAGTGGCCCCGCTGCTACCAGCTCTGCGAAGAAAAAGAGGGCAAACAAAAACAAGAGACAGCGCCTGGCAATAAGGCGGAAGGCGGCACAAACCGCTGCCGCAGCCGGTGCTGCCTCTACAAAAACAGCGGAGCAGGCCGCTATCGCAGGTCCCAGTTATGTGACCAGCGCGCAGCCTGCGCTCAGCAGTAGGGGGTGTACGAAGACCGGAGGCAGTACGGGGAAGCCGCCTGCTGCCAAGCGGCGGGCTGGTCACCCTGGACGGCATCCAGCCCCAGCACCACCAGGAAACACGGCAGGTAAAACTGCCGGAAACAAATAAAGAGGTGAGGCCAAACGTGCTCTCAACGAGACCAGCTCGCCTCGAGGGGAGCACAAGAAGCCCCGCCTCGACTCCTCCACGATAAAAGGTAAGTCCTATGCACAGGCCTCCAAGGCATCTCTGGGCGTTGCAGTAACATGCAAGCGCACAGGGAACTTGCCGAAGGAGTTCGTGGACCGGATACTCACGGAGATTCAAAGGAAGATCCTGAGTGACGCCTGGTCGACTAAAACCCCAAAACGCCCCGCCCCTGCGTTCACCGGGAAACCCATGTACGCGGACGGGGTCCTCAAACTCTGGTGCGCCGACGAGGCAACGCGTACCTGGCTGACGGAGGCGGTCTCTCTCCTGGTCCCACCACCGGGCTTCGAACTGGAGGTTAGGGGCCAGGAAGAGGCCCCGAAGAGAGTGCGGTGCGGCGTTGTCGTTCCGAACGAACAGGGAGTCTGGGACGACGTGCGCGACGTAGGTCGAGCTCTGGAGTTCCAGAACCCCTGGTTGGCGGTCGACAAATGGTCTCTGCTGCACTCGGAGAGACAGTCAGGTGGGTGGTTCCTGGTCGTGGGCGTCCCGGAGGAACAAGTCCCAGTCCTGGTGCAGAACGAGCGCCGCCTCGCGTTGGGGCTGGGCGCAGTCTACGTCCGGTTCCGGGACTCTACAGGCAAGTATGTCGACCATCCTCCGGGATGCGACAACTCCACACAGCAAGTCTCAAACACCCAGTCAGGATGCTCCGCGGAATCCGGCCCGTCAGAGCCGGCCGCGTCTGGCTCGGAGGCTGGCCCGTCAGCCGAGGGTAACTCGGAAGATGAGAGCCTGCTCCTGAGTCCGGTGCGGCGGGACGACGGGGTGGAGGCCGGCGACATCCTGGCTGGCCTAACGCAGCTGAGGGTCGGGGGGGAGGGGACATCACCCAGAGATGAACCCTCTGCCTAGTGACGTCAGCTGCCTACAAATCAACCTCCATCATAGCCAAACGGCCACTGCGCAACTGCGCAAGTGGATGGAGGTCCAACATTCAGCCATCGTGCTCATCCAGGAACCTTGGATAAAGGGTGGCCTCATTAGAGGCCTCTCCAGTCTGGGAGGTAAGATTTACTCTTCTACTGACCACACACATCCAAGAACCTGCATACTTACAACTAAAAACATCAGAGCCCAAGCTTTAATGGAGTTCTGTTCCAGAGACATCACAGCAATACAAATCGAAATAATACAGCAGCCAAGGAGTATAGCGGTCGTTTTCGCATCGGTCTACATGCCCGAGGCCGAAGACCCGCCTCCGTTCGACCTCACGCGTCTGGTTAACCAGTGCGAGAGAACCAATACGGAGGTCGTAATAGGAACGGACTCCAATGCTCACCACCAAATGTGGGGCATGGACTGCAACAATAACAGAGGTATGTCATTGGTTGAATACTTATTCACCACTAATCTTACCCTATTAAACACAGGTACGGAGCCCACCTTCGTCACTAAACGTAGTCGGACAATTATCGACTTAACTCTCGCAACAGAAGGAGCGGCTGAACGCATCAAGGGATGGCACGTCTCGAAAGAGGCATCATGCTCAGACCACAGATGGATCAGCTTCTCCATAAAAGTCGATATACAGCCCACACAGCCCCGCAGGAAACCACACAACACTGACAAAGCAAAGTATGTCCTACTACTTAAAGAGAAACTTACCCTTACGGCCACGCCGCCGGTACTGGGTGACACTGTACAGATCGACGATCAGGTATGTATACTGACGCAGTCGATGCTTGACAGCTATTATGCAGCTTGCCCGGAAACCACTCCGCCTTCAACCCCGGGGAAACAACCCTGGTGGGGCGCTGAACTTGAACGTAAGCGCAAGAAGGTAAGAAAGTCTCTAAATAGGGCAATGAACACAAGCGCGGACGCAGATTGGGACGCTTATAAAGCGGCCAAATCAGACTACAGGAAATGCCTCAGATTCAGACGCACCATGGGATGGAGAAAATTCTGTGGGAGCATTGAATCTTGCCAACAAGCAAACCGGGTAAGGAAACTACTGGCCCAACAACCAACGGTTGCACCAGGTACTCTCCGTAAACCGGATAACACATACACCACATCGGAGGAGGAGACAAGACGCGTCCTACTCGAAACACACTTCCCAGGCTGCGTCCTCACCCCGGTAATAACGTGGCACGATACACCAACAGTGGCGACCGAACACGAATGGAGACACGCAAACAACGTGGTCACAGAAGAAAAACTCCGATGGGCCATCGATAGCTTCCACCCCTTCAAAGCAGCCGGACTGGATGGCATCTTCCCAGGGTTATTACAATGGGGAGGAGAACCTTTCCCTGAAAGAGTCCTGGCAATTATGAGGGCTAGCCTGGCCCTCAGATATATACCGAAGAGGTGGAGGGAAGTTAAACTAATCTTCATACCAAAACCAGGCAAAACAGACTATACCCATGCAAAGTCCTTTAGACCAATAAGCCTCACCTCCTTCATGCTTAAAGCCTTGGAAAGGCTTTGCGAGAGGGAACTAAGAAGTGGGGCTCTTAAGCACCTACCCTTACATGCCAACCAACATGCATACAGCTCAGGGAAATCGACGGAATCGGCCTTACATCAGGTCGTGAACCAGATAGAAGCTGCTATACAACAAAAAAGCATCTGCCTGGGCACCTTCATCGACATAGAAGGAGCCTTCGACAAGACAAACTTTTCCAGCATAAGCAACGCCCTAGCCAGGCATGGTGTGGACCAGATGCTCATACAGTGGATCCAAAACATGCTCAGCAAAAGGGTAGTGCGCCTGCAAGGCGACACTCAGACAGCCTTGATAACTAAAGGGTGCCCGCAGGGAGGTGTACTCTCCCCGCTATTGTGGAACTTAGTCATAAATGAACTCATAGACAAACTCAACGCGAGATACTTCTTTACAATAGGTTATGCAGATGATCTAACCATACTCACCTCAGGTAAGGTAACCAGTACAGTGTACGACCTAACCCAACAAGCCCTACGCATAGTAGAGTGGTGGTGTAATGAGTACGAATTACCTGTAAACCCGACCAAGACCGAACTAGTTATGTTCACACACAAGCGCGCGCTGGGTACTTACCGATTGCCCAGGCTATTTGATACAGAGCTTAAGCTGTCTACCGAGGTCAAGTACCTGGGCGTCACTCTCGACAGCAAATTGACATGGAACAGCCACATGGAAAATAAGCTCAATAAAGCCAGCATCATCTTCTGGCAGTGCAAGAAGATGATAGGTAAACGATGGGGCCTATCCCCCAAAATTGTCTTATGGCTCTATAAGACAATAATACGTCCGATGGTAAGCTACGGCGCAGTAGTGTGGTGGCCTCGGACCAACCTAATAACGGCCGCCAACAAGCTTCAGAAGCTTCAAAGACTTGCATGCCTAGCGGCCACGGGCTGTATGAAAACAACGCCAACAGCGGCACTTGAAGTGTTGCTGGACCTGCCTCCATTGCACCTGTTCATACAACAGGAAGCAACGATGTCGGCAGTCCGGCTAAGAGCCCTGAAGCTCTGGAAAGACACCAACACACCGCACACTAACAACTTAAATACACTCTTTAAAGAAGTTCCTATTACACAAGCCATTGGCGACCGTATACCGAAACAATTTGTTTTCGACAAGAAATACAAAATCCAACTGTACGAGGACATACACGAAGGAGCAGTTAACCACAACGAGCTCACGATCTTCACAGATGGGTCTAAAACAGATACAGGTACGGGTTCAGGAGTATTCTCCGAGGACCTAAACATCAACATCGCAGCACCGCTGGGAGCCTACAACACGGTCTACCAGGCCGAATGTTTTGGCATAATCCTAGCTGCCACAGCAATCATGGCACGAGAGGTAAGGGAACGGTCCATTAGGATCCTCTCAGATAGTAAGGCTGTCCTCTCAGCCCTCAAAAGCCATACTGTCACCTCGGCGCTCACGCTTGAATGCCACCAGAAACTAACAGAGGTAGGTAAACTAAACAAATTAACACTGCAATGGATTAAGGGCCACAGTGGCTCAAGAGGGAATGACGCAGCCGACGTACTTGCCAGAAGAGGGGCCACTTTAGAGGTGGTGGGACCCGAGCCCATTATTCCCCTCCCTTCTGGTTTTTATCGCAACCTGGTAAGAAATGGGACCAGGACCAAACACAACCAGTCCTGGATTGGTATTGAAACATGTAGGCAGGCCAAGGAGGCTCTTCCCGCAGTAGACGGTAAGATAGCTAAACAAATCCTCCGGCTGTCCAAACAACAACTACGGACAGTCACGGCCGCCTACACAGGACACGGATTCTTTAATAAACACCTATTTACTATAGGTATCACCGACAGCCCGCTGTGCAGGGCCTGTATGGCAGCAGACGAGACGGCAGCCCACCTGCTCCTCGACTGCCCTGAGGTTGCACAGTACAGGCAGCAGTACCTGAGCAGATACAGCACCCTGAGGGAGGCCGTGGGCCACATCAAGAGTCTGCTGGCCTTCCTCGAAGAGCTGGGGTGGCTCGAGTGACGACACCATTCCCACCCGCACGCAAAATACACGCCAAGACGTGGAGTTGCGGAAACAGCCCGTGCCATCAAGTTTCAAGTATCAAGTACGTGGGACCTAAAAATCATACAGTGAAACTTGGTTGTAAGGGGACAGGTGAGACGATATAAAAAATAAGTTTTAATTAATTCTAGCTGTCCAACAAAATTTCTCTGGACATAAATACAACGAATATGGTCTATAATCAGTGCATCATCGCTTCGGATGCGTCAAGACTTTACTCAGTAGGTCGTCGCTCGAAACGACATCGTTTCGTGAATGTACGAGCACGCTCGATCATTTATGCTGACGCTGATACATTTTATACCATATTATATTAATGCATTTAATGTAACGAGTTAGTACAATAAAGCTGTTCAGTGTAGACAGACGTGTCGGTGTTTTCTTCCACATTACACATTAGAATTCCCGATACACACACACTTATCAGCTACAGAACCCTACATCTTTTTTGGTCCTTCTCGAGTACTAAGAGAAGTGTGAGCGATTTATCCTTCACCAATAGCGAATCGGCTTGGCTGGCCTCCTCAACGGGTCTCACCAGCTAGGTTGAGAAGCTAGGTTGAGAAGGCGCACATATTGTGGAGGATTTTTTCTCACGCGGATCTAACAGCGACCATTGGATTTACAGTCCTCTACAACACACATTTGGACAGTGTCAGTGAATGGTACAAGCAATTGGAATTCCTAATACATCACCACAATGGAAGGATTGCTACAACGTCAACAAATCATCGCTGAAGCTGTACAGAAAATTTCCACCAACATAAAAAAGGACCCAGCCGTTCGAAAAACAACTGATTACGCTAAAAAGCGGCTGGTATCGCTTGAAGCATTATGGGATGAGTTCGAGGACCATCATTCCCAACTTACTTCAAAAATTGACAAGAAACATGACTATTTCCAGTCTGGTGCTTATCTTTCTGTAAAAGAACTTTACACAACCACGTATGCGGCATTGATGGATATCATACATTCCGGAGCCAAGGTGCAACCAGGAACAAGTAGTCAAAGTGAAGAACAATATAACCCTAATACGGAAGAGAAAGGTATGATGTCGAATACTGACGAGCTGATAAGCCAGCAAAGAACAAATTTTCGAGCCTTCTCAAGAGTCGTAAAAGGTATTGACCTTGAGCGCATCTCTGAAAAGTGGGAGCTACAAGACAAGCTTGACATGATCCAGGCACGCTGGAAAACTGTTGATGAGTTGCACTGGAAAATAGATAATCTATTGATTGGAACTGAAGTAGATTATGAACAAGAATACGCGGAGTACGAACGTGTTTACGAAGCTACAAAAAGGCAACTTAATCAAAAACTGAATCACTCATCTCACCAGCAACAAACAATGCCAAAAGTCGAAATTCCTGTGTTTAGCGGCAATTACACGCAGTGGCCAACTTTCATGGACCTGTATTCAGAAGCTATACATAACAATCCTTTGATAAGTAAGACCCAAAAAATGCAGCACCTCAAGGGCAAACTTAAAGGCGAGGCAGAACGGCTAGTGCAGCACCTTAATATTTCATCTGAAAACTATGATACCTGTTGGGATATACTTACCCGCCGGTACAACAATATACAGTTATTATTTACCAAGCAAATCCAGATATTTCTAAATCAGCCAACGGTGCACAAATATGCTGCACATGAATTAAAACGTCTTCACGATACGACCTTGGAAACTATTCACGCCATACATAATCTTGGCATTGATACCACTACGTGGGATCCGATTTTGGTGCACATTCTAACCGAAAAAATGGATCCGGAAACATATAGCTCGTATATGGAATCAAGAAAAGCTCCGAGAGATTTGCCGTCTTTTGATGAAATTATTGCATTTTTGGAGTCAAAATTTACGGCACTAGAGCCAGTCAACAGAAAGGGCAAGATGGCTAACATGAAAACAGAAGTCAGGGAGAGCGCCGATTTAAAAGAATTTTCTTCGAAATTCCTGCCAAAACGGTTCAACAAACAATTCAGTCCGAAAACATATCATGCCAGTTCTGAAAGAAAATGCCCACTATGTAAATCGGACCATATTTTAATTTATTGCAAAGTGTTTCAAAATATGGCACCAGAAGCGAAAATAAATACAATCTCACAATTGAAAGTTTGTGACAATTGCTTATATTGCCATAACGACAAGCAGTGCAATTCCGCGAAAACATGTAAGGTGTGCAACAACAAGCATCATACGACACTACACGACGTTTTACAACAAAAGCCACATAACACGATGCCTGCTAATAACTCGACACCTAAAGGCAAGCCGATAAGTTCCCAGCACAAGGCAAATCACGTGTCCGGGGAATTCAAGGAAGTACTTCTTGCTACTGTGGAATTAAATGTTATGGCAATGGATGGCATGTTAATAAAATTTAGGGCTCTACTTGATCAAGGATCCCAAATTAACCTAATCACAGAGTCCGCTGCACAGCGGTTAGGACTTCACAGACGTAAACAAGATGCGATCGTCTCTGGTGTTGGTATCTCAAATAACAAGAGTCATGGAAGAGTGCAACTTAATTGTGAATCGATTTATGGCAACTACAATTTTACTACGGAAGCACTTGTGATGACAAAACTTTTGAACAACCTTCCAAACTATTCGTTTGAAAAGCTGCACTGGCCACATGTAGAGAATATAAACCTTGCTGACCCGAATTACAACATTTCAAGGCCAGTAGACATCTTACTAGATGCAGGAGTCTATGCTGAAATAATTATGGGGGGCATTCTGAGAGGACCCTTACATGCACCCATAGCTCAACAGACAAAGATGGGCTGGGTTCTCTTGGGAAATACAAAAACGTTTCAGTGCCACGCAGTAATTAACAACCTCGAAGACATTTCAAATTACTGGGAAACTGAAGAGATAACTGACGATACTACTACATTGACGTCAGCAGAAGAATATTGCGAAAACCTGTATACTACAACAACATTAAGAAAAGCTGATGGAAGATATTCGGTCCGAATACCCATGAAACAGGGTTTCGAAAAACAATTAGGATCTTCAAGGTCACAGGCTATGGCACAGTTCAAACAATTGGAGACCAGACTGTCTAAAAACAAGACTATGGCAGCAAGTTACAATATGTTTATGGACGAATATTTACGCCTCAATCACATGAAACAAAGTTCGATTCCTCTTGAACCAAGTTGTTATCTACCGCATCACGGTGTCATCAAATTGGATTCGACCACAACAAAACTCAGAGTGGTTTTCAATGCCTCATGCAAAACCAGCTCGGGACACAGTTTGAACGAATTGATGGAATGTGGACCAAACCTCCAAAAGGATTTGCAAGCATTGATTTTACGCTGGAGAGGATTTCAATATGTTTATTCTGCAGACGTAGAAAAATTTTATAGACAGATTGAAATACAAGAACAAGATCAACATCTCCAAAAAATCTTGTGGAGACATTCCCGAGAAGATCCAATCAAAGAATATCTGCTTTGTACCTTTACATACGGTACCAAGGCCGCACCCTTTTTGGCGATGCGTACAATAAAACAGCTAATCGCGGATGACGGTGCACAATATCCTCTGGCAGCCGAAATATTAGGAAGCCAAATATATGTTGATGATATTTTGGGCGGAAACAACGACAGGCAAATGGCAAAAACTACACAACAACAATTAATTGACCTTCTAAAACGAGGAGGTTTTAATATCCGCAAGTGGGCGAGCAACGATTTACGCATATTAGAAGATCTCTCACGCGATCAAATAAGCCAAACTATGATCGACTTTAAGCACGCTGAAACAAACAAGACCTTGGGTATAATGTGGAATCCATGTACGGATCAATTCATCTTTCACCATCAAGTGGACTTAAAAACTAATAGCAGTCTCATAACAAAAAGATCACTGCTCTCAGAAATATCCAAATTATACGATCCGTTAGGATGGCTGTCACCTGCAACAATAAAGGCTAAAATAATTTTCCAACAAGTCTGGACCACTAATATTGGCTGGGACGATCCTGTGACACAAGATGTACAAAAACAATGGGAAATGTTTAGGGAAGACATGAAACATATACATCAAATCTCTTTGCCTCGATGGCTGGGAGATACTGAAAAGTCAATCCAGCTTCACGGTTTCTGCGATGCGTCGGAGAAGGCGTATGCTTGTGTAATATATTGCCGAAGCATCAAATCAAATGGCGAGTACATGACGCGTGTAGTAGCGGCTAAAACAAAACTAGCGCCGATTAAGAAAATGATGACACTGCCCAGACTCGAACTTTGCGGCGCATATCTACTATCAAGACTTATGAAAAAGGTCACAGATTCATTAAAAACACATACACTAACAACAGTTCATGGGTGGACTGACTCTATGGTAGTTTTGGGTTGGCTACACGGCGATATATCCAGATGGAAAACATTTGTGGCAAATAGAGTAACAAAAATTACGAACACCATGCCTCCGTCGTGTTGGAAACACGTAAAATCAGACGAAAATCCGGCGGAATGCGCCAGTCGAGGCTTATTCCCGTCGCAACTTGTCAAAAATGACCTTTGGTGGAATGCCCCAAAATGGCTTATAGAACAGAACATTCCCGATCATCCAATTGAATACGAATCTCCATTATTAGAACACAAGGTCAAGAAACAAGTCTGTGCATATCAAACATCGTCACAAATTATCGAAGAACTTTTAAGCAAATACGACTCTATAACGCGTGTCATAAGAATTATAAGCTGGATTTTACGTATCAAGAAAACTAAAGGCGAAGCGCGCCCGCCGCACTTGACAACAGTGGAACTTGAGAACACGTATAATGCAGTGATAAAACATGTGCAAAGTAAACACTTTGCGGACGACATAACACATTTACAAAAACACAACAAATTACATTCAAAGAGCCGTTTATTAAATCTAAATCCATTTTTGGACAAACGAGGCCTACTGAGAGTGGGTGGGAGGCTTATAGAATCTGACTTGAAGAATGCACAAAAGCATCCGATAATTTTACCACACAAGGATCGACTCACCGAACTTCTGATAAAGTTATCCCATATGTCCACGTTGCATGGAGGAATGAGACTTACCTTGACACATTTAAGAAACAAATATTGGATACTCAGAGGAGTAAGGACAGTAAAAGGCCATATCCTGAAATGTATCAAATGCCATCGTTACAAAACTACTACAGACAAACAGTTGATGGGAAACTTGATCAAACCACGTGTTACTCCATCGCGGCCATTTACACATACCGGTGTAGATTTTACGGGCCAGGTGGAAGTCAAGGCCAACAAAGGCAGAGGGATTAAGACAAGCAAGGCCTACATATCTATCTTTGTGTGCCTAGCAACCAAGGCCGTTCATTTAGAGTTGGTGTCAGACTTGAGTACTGCAGCTTTTCTCTGTGCCTTTAAGCGATTTTGTGCTCGGAGAGGCACGCCGAGATATATGTACTCCGACAACGGTACAAACTTCGTAGGTGCGGCCAAAACACTAATTCAGGAACACAAGGAGGCGATTAATACCTACATAAATACAGAGGTCGTGAGTGAATTGGCTGACCTCGGTATTGAATGGAACTTCAACGCTCCTGTGTGGCCTTCGGCCGGAGGACTGTGGGAAGCTGCGGTTAAAAGTATGAAACACTACCTAAAGCGCGTCATTGGAGAACAAAAACTCACCTTTGAAGAGTTTTCTACGCTGATAGCACAAGTTGAAGCCTGTCTTAATTCAAGGCCGTTGGTCCCGCTAACAAATGATATCGACGACTTGGACTGTTTAACACCTGCTCACTTTTTAGTGGGAGGACCCATACTCTCAAGTCCTCTATCACCTGACGAAGATATTCGAAATATAAAAACAAGATGGCAACTGGTAGAAAAAATGCACAAAGATTTTTGGAAGCGATGGTCATCCGAATACTTACAAACACTTCAAACCCGTAGCAAGTGGCATTTCCCAACAAAAAACTTGGAAATTAATGACATCGTGTTAATAAAGGAGGACCATTTGCCGCCATCAAAATGGCTACTTGCTAGAGTTATCGATACGCATCCGGGGAAAGATGGACATGTACGAGTTGTGACGTTAAAAACGAAAAACGGCACCATAAAACGCCCGATTATCAAATTATCTCGATTGCCTATCGAACACAATGAAAATGAATCAGAAAGTGAAGATCGAACAACGTCGGATAAACCACCAATTACTGATAGAAGACCGAAAAGGAAGATACGTGCCAAAACATCTTTGAATAGTTATATTTGCACACTGTTTCTATTCGTTTGCTGCTTATGTACTTCACTACAACAAGTCTCGGTCAATGTCACTACGTTGTCAGCAAGTAAAGTTGTATACTTCGATAAAACTGCTGATATGCGAATAAAACAAGACGAATGGAGAATGGTTGTATATTACAACGTGACAACCTACTGGCGAAATCTTCAAGGCGTTGAAAACTATGTCTATCAGCTAAATAACAAATTTAATCAGGAGACCGCCTTGAAATCCATTGCCTCGCAGTTAGAACACGAAATCAAGGAAATACAACACTATAATAATGTTCTACGATCAGAACACGGATATAGAGCTAAAAGAGGTTTGATCAATGGAGTTGGCTATGCAGCAAATTATTTATTCGGAACACTTGACCAAAACTTCGCCGAAAAATACGACCGAGATATCAATATTGTGCAAAGTAATGAGAATCACCTACTAAACTTATATAAACAACAAACATCCATAGTCGAAGGCGAATATAATATTTTAAAACGAAACGAAGAGATAATGAACAAACAGTTTTTACTTATAAATAGACGATTCCAAGAAACCAACGCGCGCATACAATTGGAACGCGACAATGCACTTGATATGATGTCATCAGCGTTCACTGCTAGTTTATTGATCGCTAACATAAGAAGAGCTCAGCAGTTACTCCTCGATTTAGTAACAGATGTAAAAGATGGACGTGTGGATGTCCATTTGTTGAAACCAGACCAGCTACAAGTACAGTTAAATATCATATCTGGCCAGCTGCCCAGCGAACTATCGTTACCATGTACGAACAGCTATCAATGTATTCGTCAAATGTACAAGTTGTCGCGTGTACACGTCAAGTTAACCGGAGATTTCTTTATTTTTGAAGTGAAGCTGCCGCTGGTGAATCGTGAGCAGTATGAATTAAGCCGAATAATACCTATTCCTTTCTTACAAGGACAGAAAGAGAGACGCATTGTGCCTTCATCAGAATATCTGGCAATTGATTTGAAGAACAACATGGTGATGTTGCCGTCTCATATAGACCTCAGTACGTGTATACATCTTAAAAGTCACTTGTTAATGTGTGCACTTGATCTACCTGTATATGATATTCAACAAACTACTGCGATATGCGAGGCACAAATTATAAACAATAAGAACTTATCAGCGTGCGGCACCACTGTATCAAATTGCAGCGACAAGTGGATCCCGTTACACAAGGATGGCACGTGGCTATACTCCTGCTGTAAACAATGCTCCTTTCGCGTCTTTTGCACATCTGGCACATACTCGAGAGTATTAAGTGCGAATGGAATTATCGAATTGAGTCCGGGATGCATGTTGAAGAGCGAAAACATCATGGTGCAATCACATAACAAGTTTCACAGTGAGATAAACGTAACTGAAGACGAGTTCTATTTTCGAGAATCAACCGTTAATCACCTCATCTCAAGCAATAATTAAAGTTTTGAAGCAGAAAATCATGACACGATGCTGAAAACATTGAAAACCAATATTGAGCAGGTGAAGAAGCACCAGGAAACATTGAATGAGGTGGCATTATCTCACGACACACATCGCTATGTTGTGTACGGTTTGATAGTTTCGGTTATCATTGTAGCTGTTATATGGACCGTTCTCAAATTAAGAAAACGCGCCAGCACTGTACTACATGTTACCACCAGATCACCCAACCCGAACCAGGATACGAATGCAATGGAACTGCAACTGCCACGCGACGACGCCACCAGCAGCTTTGACAAGGTCAACAGAGCGACTTCACCGCGTCAATTTAGAAATTAAGATTTAGTGTAATGTCACATTTGTATTTTTTATGTTTTTACTTGTTTTTATTCTTTTGTAATTTGGCAGCATGTACGAGCACGCTCGATCATTTATGCTGACGCTGATACATTTTATACCATATTATATTAATGCATTTAATGTAACGAGTTAGTACAATAAAGCTGTTCAGTGTAGACAGACGTGTCGGTGTTTTCTTCCACATTACACATTAGAATTCCCGATACACACACACTTATCAGCTACAGAACCCTACAGTGAATATGGTCTATAATCAGTGCATCATCGCTTCGGATGCTTCAAGACTTTACTCAGTAGGTCGTCGCTCGAAACGACATCGTTTCGTATTGAACGTGTGCTGCATGTTGCTTTTTAGAAATTCAAATGTGATCTGCAAAATGTAAAATGCAATTGAAAGGACGCGTTAATGGCGGCATGAGCTACACAATTATACCTACATCGTGTATGCAACCTCAGTGATGGAAACGAGGAATTGTTCAATATAAAATATCAAAACAAATTATGTGAACGATGATACGCCACATCATCGCTATCAGAAATAACTATTTGTTTGGCGAATGGAAACAACGCAGCCCACTCGAACTAGCAGCATTTAAAATACTAGTAGCATTCGCTACAGAATTGTAATAATTGTTCTTTAATCAGTGTAACATCGTCAACAGTCGAAAAGTCGATATCGGCTCAACAGATTTTCAAATACCTGCCGGTGGTCCTGGGGGACTATTTTATAGAAGCATATATGAAATTTCGCATATCGTCGATTGCACCAAATTGGCAAATACTGGCATCATTTTAGTTCAATAAACTATCAACGAAGAAATGACAGTGATTAGCAGAATATTAAATGTGTCTGGTTAACACAAACACAACACAGAAGGTATGTGATGTGACAAAATACAATGATAAAGCCGCGTTTATAGCAGCACGAACTACACAATTACACGTCGTATGCTTGTTTGCACATACAAACCATGAACAAAAACAACACATGTCATGTGAGCCCAACGTGACACCTTGGTAGTACAAACTGTGCACTTGTTCAATAACACCAACATCCAAGAAGCAATGTGGTGAATGTACTCATAGCAATCTCCGCGGTCATAATCTTTGACTAGATCGAAATCATTTGCTAGCAAGTACTTAAAAAACAAAAGACTGATACATATTTTGAAGATTATTGATTTAAAATTTGATCTTTAATCGGTAAAACGTTATTCAGCTTCGCTCTCCTGTCACTCCATGTACTTACTCTTCACAAGAACAAGTCCTTAGGACTGTGGCGATTGATTTGGTACAACAATGATCATTAAAAGCCCACTGAAATTGCCATAGCTGCAGCCATGTCCTGAAGTAGAATTATCTGAATCGTTATATCGATTCAAATAGACAACACTAGTGACGATGAAGACCATCCTAACCATTTCCACAAATAGGAAAATGTGTAAACATTTAAATATGGTCCGAAATTGCCGAATGAAATAGCATAAACCACACTGATAACATTATTAATAATATCATTTACACATTACAAGCTTTTCAAGCAGCAGAAATCGATAATTCAATACCAGAAATATTAAGCGCCATATTTCAATTCAGACTTGAGTAACTGTAGCTCTTCAGCCATCTTGGAATGTGGCGTCAGATGCTTTAATTTTTTGGAAGATAGCTTTAGAGCCTTTATATTTATGTGTAAGGCAGAGTTATAAGATAATCTTACATAAGTTACCAGGCGCACGAAAGTCTACACGCACTGTTTGAATATTTATATGATTTGCCGCAGCATAAAACAACGATAGTCAGTGAGGCGATGACTCCGTTTTTATACGTCTTTTAAGCGATATGCTTGTGGAATATTAGCTATCGCCCATTGATTTATTGGCGAGGTATCATCTTGGAATGCGACGGTAACTGCTTTAATTTGGTCTATAATCAGTAAAATATTTAGCATCACCTATTGCTATACTAAGTACTATTTTGTATAGTATTTACTGCCTATAAAGATGCCTACTAACCTTGAACAAATTATGCATTAGATGCACAGCGACATGGGTTATAAAAGTGAGCTTACAATTATTTGCAGAATGTACTTAACGAAATAACTATACATAGAAATCGAATTTTCCCCGTTCATCGGTACAGTGAATTTTTTTAGTCGGAACTTTTCTACCTAAGGTACGATTTGGGTAATGAGAAATTCGGCATTATTTGAGTTGAGTGAAAAACTTAACAAAGCGAATCATTGTCTTCTGAAAGCCGGCATCCATCGGTATATGAATGGTCAGCATTGAGATAAAGTAGGAGAGCTACCAAGATTACATAAAACGCTATATTATTTGCAAACATGTCTTAAGACACGAAATAACAAGTTTGGTGAAATGACTACTTTATAGTAAACTTGTGTGATCCTTGCACGATGGCAAATGATCAGCTAAAATATAATAATCGTCATGGCGTCTATGTCGAAGCGGAATTATCCCTAAGTCGCTTGATCAATAAATTGGATCTTCAATCAGTAAATTGTTACCCGAGTTAAGTAACATTACGATGAATACATTCCGAACATACATACAGACACAGTGATACAGTGCTCAGAACATTTGGAAATAATGTTAGTCTTAATGCCCTGATTGATCTCTTCCCTCCGTTTATATAACCATTAAGTACATGCTGCACCTATTATTTACATAACATGTTGTTGTCCGTGGCCAGAATCAAGCTAGATACAGAGCGACAGCTACTTCAAACGTTATAGCTTCAGCCACATCCTTAGTTGTGTAGTGTACATCAAAACAATTATTAGTCTTTAATCAGTACTCATCATCAAGTACTGCTATGAAGTGCCAGCTAGGTAGCTTAACTGTCATTCGTAATTACTCACGAAATATACAGCACACATAACGCAGATAAACTCATGCAGCAATCTCCATGAAATTGTCATCAGGGTTAAGGAGTGACCTGATCTGAACAAATTATACAGTGTGCTAACTTTAAGGCGTACTGAATCAACTGTAAAAAGTAAGAAATCTTTGACTGATTGATTGATAGACAAGCTAAAGCTAAAACTATTGGGCGCAAGAAGCTGAAATTCGTCATGTATGTTTCTTGGACACCATAGAGGTGTACTAAGAAGGGATTTCCAGAAATTTAAAAGGGATCGCGCAGAAATAAAATAAATGTCCGAGCGTAGCTGCGGGCATCCTTTAGTATCTCATAAACTTAATGAATTTTTCATTGAGATTAAAATATCATGGAAAATGCCCAAAGGTATAGGTCCGTGTCATAAACAAGCTACTGACCAGCCACAAAATCTAAAATTTACAAAACTGCTCCTAAGGCTAAAGGCTCTTAAGGATAAAAATATATGCCCGTTATGAATCAGCCTCGGAACAAAAAATATTGATCCTTATGTGGATCGAATACACAATCCTCGGCGTAGGATTAAATGTTGAAACTTAACACGACAACCTTTCAAATCAGCACGTCATCCGAGCAGTCATAGTATAGTGTTACTGGTCTTTAATCAGTGAAACATTGTCACTAATCGAAATGTCGCCGTCGTCTTATTAGCAACATACACCTTCAATATGTACGACACTTGTGACATCTCGAAAGAAATGTCTCGTAGAAAAAGATTAGAAAATCTAGTCATGAAAAATTTGGTCCGTAATCACCTTGGCTGACATCGCCATTTCATCGTACTGTGAATACCATATAGGTACAATGACGTATTCTTGTAACAAAATATTCCTCAGAAACTCTCGCTATGAGCAAATGACTATAATGGACCTGCTTGAAAAAAACGCATCATAATAATGTACGATGCACGGAATATACAAAACTATAGCTTGAGTTAGGCTACACACCACAAGTGGCTTCAAAGTGCTGAAATGCCACAGTGACCGAAGACGAGGACCAACAAATAGATATTAGAATTTATGACTCCTGTTACTTGAATTTTGATCTTTAATCGGTAAATCGTCGGTCGAAGCGATGTCATCTCTGTTGAGACTTTATATGAAGAAACCTCGTTCACTACACAAAAGACAAACAGCGGCGTATGATATAAAAAAAATGCTGATAGCTTTTATGCACATGTATCAACAAACAACGTACCAACATACAAACAACGATGTGGGCTGCAACAAATCTCTGAGAGCCTAACATTTACTATAAGTAATGAACAACTGACAAGTTACACTGATATGTGTACGAAACGAATCGAAGCCTTGACATTAGGATACACCATTGAGTTTCATTTTCTGCTTTGAAGGAATTAGCAGTGTACTTTGGTCACAAAAATCCTGAGGACACTATTAATGGATTGCTATCGCCTACAACACACATACTTTACAAATATGAACTTTCCTACCCACTCAGTCTTCAGTATTCTCATATATCAGACCACTCAAAATACTAAACAACCACATTCATGTTCTAGGTACTTTATTTTAGCCTTTAATCATTGAAATATCGTTTGGTATCGAGTTTTATATCGTCTTAGTAGTTATAAAGTCTGCTTGGTGGCTACAATATAAATTCACGTATCAGTCAAAGTAAGAATTATTAGTTCTACCACGGAGAACGTGGTAGTAAATGTAAATGTAGAATCATCTAGTAATTTACTTTTTGACGTCCATAAGCGTCACTTTGTGGCTTAAATTAATAAATGATTTTGACTTTGACTTTGAATATGATCTTTTTTAGAAAGAGTATACGTACCAAAACTTTACGATCAGTTAAAATCTAATGGAAACGATAACGAGAAACAACAAATCTGAGATGGTCTTATTTCACCTTTTCTCTACTTATCACCTCATTAGATGAACCACCGTGAGGCAGAAATGGAAGTCTTGAAAATCTATGAATCGCAACCACGTACAAGACCTCATCAGAAACAGATACAGAAATAGAACACGCACGAGGATCCTTACAAATTCCATACAAACCCGGACGTCATCGCTTCTTGGTATGGCATAATACTAATTGTACTGTTACAGTAACATACAAATAACAATACTAGCCTGGCGTACACACGCAATAATGTTCACCTTAGTATAGAACTTGCTAGAATATGAGTGCGAATTCGTGTATCTGTAATATTGTTCTTTCTGTTCTGAAGAAATAATCGACTTATTATCTTCAGGAAATGTAACACCTACTGAAATAAGTCTAACTTTTGGTCCGCACAATACCAAATTGAAGTACACAATGATGTCTCATGACCGGCAATTATGCCGTGTCTGTGAAGTTATTTAAGATAGTTTAAGGTGTTCGATCTTTAATCAGTATTCCATTACGCCATTTCTTTCACCGTCTGAGTGGATTCTTAAAGGGAATAATAAAGAAAATACATAACGTATAATAGCTGTATACAAAATATTAATATTTGCAAGCTCATACCTAATGCTCTGGAAGCCGTCATACACATTGGTTACTAAGCAGTGCGTAATATCAGTAGTTGAAATTCTTGCTGGATAAAAAAATCTTTTATGCCATTTGTGACGTTCTGAACTTAGAATGTAGTGTTTTGGCGGTCTCTGAGACAAGAACGTATAAACGGCTCATGTAAACGCTACGTGGCACCTAGTCAGTACAAAAATATGAATCTGTTTAATAATGTACACCAATACCCCAGAAGAAATTTTAGTAGACATAGTAATACCACTATCAGCGTTACTGTCATGCTCATTCTGTGATTCGAAATTACTGGAGTTCTAACTAGGAGTGAGTCGTATATATCGGAACAGGTATATGTAACAGGTTTCCGAACGAAACAGTGTAAACCTGTTCTCATAAAACTATTTCGCCTGTTCCAGTTCCTAAAACAGACTATGTCCAATACGTACTAGTAGTACTAGACTACTACTTTGATATCTGCGTTCCTATTTTAGCTTATGGTGTTGGACAAAGATAGAGATAGAATTAGTCTTGTGCGTGTGACTGTTCCACCAGGTTCCAACTGTTTTCTATGCTGTAGGGCGTCCGGATGCTTACATCCATCCAGTACGAATATGTCGTTGTAAACAAAAGTTGCTTAAATTACGTTAAAATTAATTATTGAGATTTCACATTTATACAATAAGAATCTCAATAATACATTTTAAATATAAAAAATGAGGTAGAGAAACTGAGATTTTCTATAACGATTTTTTTTTTGTGTGTGTATCCGAACGCAGCTCACCACTTCCTTTAATGTTTATTATCTGTGGCACACAGCTGTTTTTATCAGGTTTTTTATTGATGGATGGTTTTCACTTCCGAAACTGCATCTTTACTTTGATCTTACTCCATTGGAACAGATTATTGGACCTGTTATTTGAGTGGAACAGGACCAGGTGGAACAGGTTTCGCCTTTCACCTGTTACAGACCACCCTAGGGGTAACTAATAACTATTCTAACCTACTTCGAAAAAAGAAAATAAAAAGGATGACAGAAAGTATCCTGGACATCGTTGATATCGATACGATTGTTAATCAATAAAACAGTTTTGCAGCATTATCCTGCCACTGCTATACAACTATTATTTGTGTATCTGCTACTATCCATTTTTTATCCTCATTAAGAGCACGACACAATATTGTGGCCGGGCAACGGCAAGAAAACGTCAGAGATGCTGTTTAAAGCCGATAGCTACAGTTACGTCCTGAATTGAATATATCTTAATGATCATATCGACTACAATCTAAAACATCAGCTACGATGATCTTCAAACGTAGTAGGTTAAGTGAAAAGTTGGCGTGTGATCCAAAATTTTGATAATAATCACCAAATCTTCATGCATTTGCAGAGAATTCGCAGGACTGAGAACTAACTAACACTGTTCTTTAATCAGTATAACATGGTTTTGCTTTGGACATTTGTCTACCGTCCTCTATCATATTATCACATCATAATGGCCTGGATGATTTAATTTCTCTAAAAACCGGCAATGTTATCCACAGAAGGTCCGTGACTATGTAATCTGCACACAGCGTCCATGATGAACGAACTCGGTAAAGTTGAAATTTATTGAAGAAACTCTATCTGTTATATCACAGAAATATTGTCGTCGCTACCGCATCGGATGTTGCTTTGATCTAATAAAGTGGAATATCATCAGGATACAGTATTTTATGAAAACCTATAAGTTACATATAATTAATAATATAAAAATATCAAGACCCTACACAACCGCGAGGTGTGCAATCTCAGAGAATATTTTCTCCGGGCGAACGGGGACATGCATCGAGATGTTGTCGCAGTGGACAATGGACTCACCCCGCTCAAGTTGGCTAAGGAGAACTGGCGCATACCTGTAGTACTCAGTACTGATGAGCGCAAGCGTGTATGGCAGAGCAAGGAGCTTCATGGCAGGTTCCATCGGGCCCTGTATGGACCCGATGTAGACCTATTGGCCTCGGTGAACTGGCTACGCTTCGGTGACCTCTTTGGGGAAACCGAAGGGTTTGTTTGTGCAATTGCTGACGAAGTTATCAAGACGAATAACTACCGGAAATATATCCTGAGGGATGGCACTAGTGATATTTGCCGTGCCTGTCACCAGCCCGGTGAATCCCTCAGGCATATTGTTTCCGGTTGTTCACGTCTTGCTAACGGCGAGTACTTGCACAGACATAACCAAGTAGCCAGAATCATTCACCAGCAACTTGCTCTGAAATACAAACTTGTAGACATCGAGGTACCGTACTACAGGTATGTGGCAGAGCCAGTTCTCGAAAATGGCCATGCCACATTGTACTGGGATCGATCTATCGTCACAGACAGGACTGTTGTAGCCAACAAACCTGATATTGTGGTGATAGATCGATCAGAGCGCCTCGCAATAATTGTTGATGTCACCATTCCTCATGACGAGAATCTCGTGAAAGCCGAGAAAGACAAACAGATTAAATATCTGGACTTGGCTCACGAGATTGTCGACATGTGGGATGTGGACTCGGCAATTATTGTGCCGATAGTTGTAACGGTTAATGGCCTAATAGCCAAGAGCCTCGATCGTCACCTTAAGAGGCTCGCGTTGGGTGCTTGGGTCAAGGGCCTGATGCAAAAGGCAGTACTTCTCGACACGGCACGTATTGTGAGGAAGTTCCTGTCTCTGGAGCCCTAACCACCGACAGCTTGGACCCTGTGCCCGTTGCTGGTGGGATCCCACGGTTTTATTTGATATTTTTAAATGTATGTTATTTTTTATTGTATATTTAAAAATGTAAATGAAATCTGAACAAAAATAAATAAAGGAATAATAATAATTTCTTTATTAGCACATTTTTTCAATTTTGCCGTCTAAATCTGGGTATTAAAAAAATAACACTGATTGTTACAACATATTAAAATTGTAAGAATTGTTCTGTGATCTTGTGGAGGATAAAGGTGTGGTGTTCCTCCAACTAGAGGGAGGAGCGTCTAACCAAGCTGGGTGGTCGTGTTTGGTGGCCTGCAAGCCGACTGACATACTTTGGAAGTTGCATATATTATGCCGCTTGGCTTGCGAAAGTTGCTTGCGCGATTCAGGATGTTTTAATTTGGCGCGTCGTCTTCGATAGATGGGATCGTGTTGTAGTAGTTCCGTCGTCATTGGATAGATGGCGCCGTGTTGACTTGTTATTTTTTATGGTAATAGGCGGCAAACGAGCAGATGGATCGCTAAGTAATTACCGCCGCTCATGGACACAAGCAACAACACAGTCAAAAGTGCGTTGCCGCCCCTTTTGGTTGGGAAAGGGATAGGATGAGGAGTGGGATGAGGGAGAAGGAATAGAGGATAGGGTCTCCGGCACTCTCACTCATCGAGCGAAACGCAACAGTTTAGGTAATGTTACTTTACGTCGATCTTCTGTGAGAGGGTAGTACTTCCCCGGTCGAGCCGGCCCATTCGTACTGAAATCAGCAAGGCTCTACTAGGTAGTCGAGCCTTTAATCTTTTGCCATTGCCAAGGTTGGCAATGGCAAAAGTGTTATGTAGCTGGTCACTACAATCTTAAATCAATAAAACGTCGTAGGGAGTCGCGGTTTTGCCATCTACTGATAACTCTGACATTGACAATGAATAATTGTCATACATTGGATATCATTGACACTGAATCATTAAAATTTACCTAAAGATAAAACTGAGATTGAATTACAAACTTTCTAAATCCTTAGCAATCATGCAATGGAAAACGACGAAAGAGAAAAGGCAGCTACCGACACAATGATAACGAAATTTCATTAAGCCTCGTAGAAAGTCATTATTTCCTCGTGGATATACCTAAGAAATTGAACTGTGAGATGGCAAAATGTTAGAATAACTGGTATCACAAAATCTTCGATTATTCCCTTCACGAAACAACAAGTTCGATGCAATGTCTACTTTATAGTAAATGTGTGATCTTTAATCGATGGCCGATGACAATCCATGCGAATGAAGCCGCGGGCACCAGCCAGTAAAATATAAAAATAGTTAATATCAAACTACAGATAGTATTCAGCAAGGTATCATCGATCCGTTTCGTTCTTTACGATAATGTGACAAACAAGAATTAACGCTACGTTTTAGTGAATTCCAACAGTCTTCAAAGTTGTGCAAAATTCCAGTAGCATTTACCTGAATATCATCGAAAGTATAAAATTTGTGCAATAATCAGTACATCATCGCTAGGAATAAGAATTAATCCGAAAGTATCGCTATTGCGATGAAAAAGTTAAAATGTTACGCAAGCACGACGTGAGATAAACACATGATAGCAGACATAAAAAGCTGCCATCTGAATTAAACCGCGTTCATTACTGTTAATGTTTACATACACAGGCATTGGCGGATCTACGGGGAGGTGAACCGGGGCACTTGCGCCGCAGCGTCAGGGGAATTTTGAAAAGCCTGCCCCGGTTCTAATACGGAGAAGGCCAAGTTCATATTCAATGAATATATAATGTCCGAATATTTTTTTCGAAATAGACAAGGTTTACGTATCGGATATAGGTCGTCGCGAAAATTGCAGTGAGGTAGATACAACTTTGGGGAGAAAGTACCAAACTACCAGTTATGTCTTATCGTTTAGTAATCTGTGCCATAATGTCGTCACGTACTTAAGAACCCGAGACGTGCAACCTGACGGTGAAGCTAGCTCACCGACTACATGTCACTCAGAGAGCTATGTCATCAAGGAGCAATAATCACGGTCAATTGACCAGTTAGTATTGATACTAGCAGCTGGCGGACAAAAAGGCTGGAAATTATCCGACAGAAAACCAAAATAACTAACAAGTTTAGATTCGTAGTCGGGGCTGTTACTAAGGCTGTGCTAGCGGTGCCCAGGCGGAAGGCGCAGGCCCTGGAATTCTTTAGGTACATGTCCAACTATCGCATAAAAAGATATTTGGCGAAATACAATTCTTCTGGCACAGTTATACGGAGCTTGCTCCGGGCGCTTAATAGGCACAAAACTCGACGTTATACTAAATGACAAGGTTACCACTAAACTTATACTAATACGCATTGAACACTCCTAAACAAACATTTAAGACTTCTTCAAACATTCATTTTGTCTTTCATCTATGAACCGTCATCCAGATGCTGTTGGATTTAATGTGTTAAATCATCATCATCAGCCTTTTACAGTCCACTACTGGACTAGGCCTCTCCTTTGAAAGGAGAAATTGGCCTACTATTCCACGCTGGCCAAACGGGTTGGTATAGGGTTTGTATCAAGTTTTCCTTCTCTTACAGTGCTGTTCTCTGCATAGTATGCTCTCCCTTTATCGGTTCTTACGCCACCCGCGGGATGTTATGGGGTGGTGACAATCCGTATTCTTAATCCGTCACCACACGGACTCGGATGTGTGAAAACCTCATAGAAAATACATCAGACAGACAGAGACAAATACCAAATAATTATAACTACCATTAAACATACTGTACCATTTTTATCAAAAATCGGAATGAGATGTGAAACGGTAAAATCAGATGCAAAAGCTCAAATGGCATGCACCGCACTATTTAAGTTACTTGAAGTACAAGAAAGTTAATACCATAGTCAAGTACTTTTTTTACTGCTGCCTGCCCTTAGGTATGTCTTGATCTTGTGCAATTGTATGACAATGTAAAAACGGTAATCTCGTTATGAAAAAGAAATTGTGCGTAATCATCTTGGCCGACATCGCCATCTGACCGTACTGTGAATTCTATTTATTCTTTGTGAGAAAATGTTCCCCAGTAACTCTGGCTATAAATACATTTGGTCAGTTTTCTCGTAGGACATCATCGCCATCTCACCATTCTTTGAATGACTATACAGGACCTACTTGTCAAAAATGCTTCATAATAATGTACGACGCACGGATAATGCACAGAACTGTAGATTGAATTAGCCACACACCACAGCTAGCTTAAATGTCACTTTCACAGAAGAAAAGGAAGATTAAAGAAGTCTATTACAACTTATAACTCCTGTTACTTGAATTTGATCTTTAATCGGTAAATCGTCGCTTGAAGTGATGTCGTCTCTGTTGAGGCTTTATGTGAACAAACCTCGTTCTGAGTACACAACAGACAAACAGCGACGTGTGATATATATAAGAAATTTCTGAAACCTATCACCATTTATAATGGTCAACGAACAACGTACAAGTTATATTGATAAGTACATGCATCATCATTCTTGACCACGGCTGGTGCATCCCACGCCAAACCGTCGGAGCAAACTTTACGACCAGTAACATCAATATTGGAAGGAAAAAGGAATTTAAAAGATCCTTTGAAAAGGAAGTCACCTGAGCCGCCTCTTTGGGTAGAAGAATATAGGTCATAGTATCACTGTACTCGAAATAAAATGACACTTTTTAACCTAAATACTGACTAAATGCTAGTAATGAATGAACATGCGCTTAGTTCTGTCAAAAAAGACGACCAGGAGTCAAATTATTCAATTCCATTTAAGACGACAAGGTATATTAAACTGATGTCGATGCTTGTGCTTGGTAGTCATGTTGTGAAATTTAAATAATCAGTTAACTGCCATCCAACTTTGGACTCTTATCAACACTTTAAGAAGTAGAGGATTGTT
Organism: Euclidia mi; assembly: GCA_944739405.2. Lineage (NCBI taxonomy): Eukaryota > Metazoa > Arthropoda > Insecta > Lepidoptera > Erebidae > Euclidia > Euclidia mi. The sequence continues at coordinate 17,351,926 of OX123210.2, read as the reverse complement.
TTAGTTATCGTCGACAAAATTTACTTTACTTTGCCCATTGAAGTACAAAAAAGGCTTTTTTTGTAAATCAATGACTTTCTTTGCCTCACTTATCGTGCACACTGTAAATGTTATACGAGTGAAAACAATTCAGTTTATATACTTAGAGTAATCTTAGAATTTATTCTAATGTTTAAACTTCGATCTTTAATCTGTGTAACGTCATTCCGTACACCAGATAATTATGAAGTACCGGCTAGGCAGCTAAATTCCCGCCACGACATTCAAAATTTAAATATTCATATTAATTTGCCAAATGGACGTAATCTTTTATCAGTGTGAAGGAACGTAGCAAAATGTATTAGGTCCAACCAAATCAATATTCAAGGAAAAATAATCCATGACATTTTTACTATTCACTAGGTACATGAGTAAACAGAATCGTGATAATTGTTATACCAAAAATAATTATCAAGTAAACCTGTGAATACATCATCTACATCACACAGCACCGGTGATATAAACTTGAAAATTGTAGCGGCCAGCTATATAACACCCGCACAGCGCCATCTACCCAATGACGACGGAACTACTACGACACATTACTACTACAACTACTAACAAGGCAGGAAAAATTTAAACAATCCTGAACCGCGATATCAACTTTCGCGAGCCAAGCAGCATATATACAAGTTCAAAAGTATGTCCGTCGGCCTGCAGGCCACCAAGCACGACCACCCAGCTTGGTTAGAGGCTCCTCCCTCTGGTTGGAGGAACACCACACCTTTCTTTCTCAACAAAATCATTAAGCTCGTCTTCAAAAATGACGAAGAAGAAGACACCATTCTAAAGTATTAGTTACGTTCAGTATATCAACAAATGCTATCTGATGCCTGGAAATGTAGTTGGTCTGTAATCATACACATAGGCAAAATTTCGAAATCCTTCAAATTTTAGTTACATCGCATATTTTCTTAAAATAATTATTTATACCTACAGGTTTGTACGGAACCCTCGGTGCGCGAGTTCGACTCGCACTTGACCGGATTATTATGAAGTTCGATTGGAATCGAACTTTCTCCGTCCTCTGTAAGACTTTAGTTTTGCGCTCTTGAAAACCATTGTAACTTCGTAGTTACAATGGTTTTCAAGAATTTTCCCCTGTTACTCGTGTAACAGGGGAAAATTTGTCCAACATTGGTATGGCATAAAAATGCCCTTTATTTAAAACTGACCTTGAATATCATTTGAATATCGTAAAATATTTAAATACTCGATCTGTGGTCATCATACAACAATACGACGAAACAGCGAAGGCAGCTCACAAACAGAGTGATTGTGTAATTCCTCTAGACTACTAGAGCTTTATCATCATCATCAGCCTTAAATAGTCCATTGCTGGACTAGGCCTCTCCTTTGAAAGGAGGAATTGGCCTACTATGCCACGCTGGCCAAACGGGTTGGTATAGGGTTTGTATCAAGTTTTCCCTCTCTTACAGTGATGTTCTCTGCGTAATATGCTCCCTCTGTCGGCTCTTACGACACCCATGGGATGATATGGGGTGGTGACATTCCGTATTCTTAATCCGTCACCACACGGAGTACTAGAGCTTTATAAAAGTATTTTTTTCATCATGGATATAAGAAATTGAATTGCGAAATGGCAGAATGTAATGAAATAACCGTGACAATGGGTTATATCACAAAAACTTTGATTACTCCCTTCACAAAACAACAAGTTCGGTGCAATGTCTAATTTATAATAAACATGTGTGAGATGGTTGGCAAGCGACAAAATATTATATTAATCGTCATAGCGTCTATGTCGAGGCGGAATAATCTCTAAGTCGCTTGATAAATAAATTTGACCTTTAATCAGTAAATCGTTACCCGAGTTAAGTAACATTACAATGAATACATTGCGAACAAACATACAGACACAGTAATACAGTGCTCAGAACATTTGGAAATAATGTTAGAAGTTAAAATAATTCTATGATTGATCTCTCCTCGTCGTTTCTAATCAAACCATTAAGTATGCTGGACCACAAAACATGTTTTTATATCGCATGGCTCATACACAGGTCAGAATTAGATACAAAGCCACAGGTACATAAAACGTACTAACCTCAGCCACGTCCTAAATAAATAAAAAAGATCCACATACCATTCACAGGACTTGTAATATAAAAAATACATATTAATTCATTATGCGTTAAAAATCATGGAGTATTGGAGACAAGTTTGGTTATGTTGAATTGACCGACACATCGGATATATATCAAAGCAAATAGAGTAATCTCGATTTATTTAAGGTTTTAAGCCTCTTAATAATGCCTTGCCTATTTATTTATCTGAAGAGCAGCTCAAATATGATCGGTAACAAATGAGTTCAGTCCGCAATAGAAACATTGTAGACATCATCACAAAGTAGCATGCAGGTGCGAGGGAACACTAGAAGGTCGCTTAGACAACCTACATACCTCGAAATATTTTTTGACCTTTAATCAGTGAAAGTAGCTTAACAATAACATAGAACCGCAAACCTTAAGGATTTTGTGTGCCGATTCCAAGGGGGTCTGGCGCCAGTTTAATGCGTGCCATTAGCGGCGCTGGCGTCGTTCTCCGTCCCTCTTGCTCTCGTTGTTAAGATAAACCGTCTTTTTCGCTCTTACGTTGCGAGAATGACTGCCACGCCGTTAAGCGGCAATTTGAGTCGACGAAAGTTTATCTTCAGAGCGCCCGTAGGAAATGCGGCGCTATGTAAATATCTGAGCTCTTTGACAATACTGAGGATTTTGTCAGCTTATCATGATTCATATTCATAGATAAAATGCCTGAAACAAAGGCTTGCCAACTGTAAAAGCTTAATATGATCCATAGGATTTAAAACTTCAAAGCGTTTCAGTATTACCGTGACCGTGGTCTGGATCAGTTTTATTTAAGCTGAGTGATTACGTGTGAAATTCGCGTCACACCTACGGCAAGAGACTATTTTAGTTGATAAACATAGAAATGAAGTTACAGACAAGAAAACTTTAAAATGCCTTTAACAACTTTGAAATGGAACAGACAAAAGACAAAGACATTTAAAATATCTAAACCTTAAAATACAAAAGTATTTCTGTGAGCAATGGCTTACTGAAAAATAACTTGTACCGATAGTGATTCTTATGTCACCGAACAACTTGATTATTCTTAGTAACCTTGGTCTTTAATCAGTATCACATATGTAGAAGACATTGATTGACAGTAATCAGCAATATCCAGAATTATAGATTGAATGACACAAAAATTTTGGTCAAATGGTGACTGAGCAAACTTTATCATCTATTTTACAGTAGCCCTGCATACAGAATAAGTCACGAAAGTTCACAATGCCACGACAATATTTAAAAGCACGTGAAGCCTATACCGTGAATATTACTTGACATTGAGAAAATGTCAAACAATTCCTTGATAGATTACAGGAAGGTAATTTCTTCACCAAGATTACCAAAAATAGTTTAAGAAACGATATGGACAAGTCATAATTAAATGGTGATGTAGTATGTCACAAAACCCTGGACACTACATTTACAAGTAGTAAAACATCGACAGAAGTCAAACTATCACCATAATGACATGTAGTCTATGAAGTATCCGCTAGATGGCTCAAAAGCTGCAGCTATTACCAACAAGTGAATACGTATAATATAAAGCCACTGAAAACGTAAATGTCGTGACTGACTCTCGGACTGAAATTTTATAAATTTTACTATCATCAGCTAATGATACTAGTCCAAGATACGAGATACAGTATCGCACTCGACTAGTTCAATTCTCTACATTTTCTCCTTCTACTGAATTCTAAACGATTAAATAGGATGACTTATTAAATACTCTTTTACAAAAAGACGATTCTTCCTCTCATATGGTAAATGGCCAAGAAAGTGGCTTTCACAGACGGAAATATTGGAATATTAAACTTTATACTTACCCAGTTGAGATGAACTGATAACAATGCTGAAAGGCGAACTTTCATTGCAATCCTGTATCGAATTGTCGACTATAACATAAACCACCTACTTAAGCTACTAAATAAAAAGACAAAGTTTTCTTAGGTTCCAACGCTCTCACACTTGATAATTAAATAGTAAAAGGTCTCGTTCGCTAAATCCTGATTAGAATCATTACCAACGCGATATTTATTTATTTATTTTACACTTTATTGTACACATTAAAAAACATTATTAGAGATCTTATAACTAACTATAGTACAAACGGCGGCCTTATCGCTGAAAGCGATTTCTACCAGGCAACCTTTGGATGGAAATATTATTGGTAGGAGAAAATCGGTAGTTGCATGTGTAAACAAAGCTATATAATATATACATACTTAATTATTATTCATTACTGTAATATGATAATAAATGATAGACATATATACATATACATACATACTTATACATACATACATACATATACATACACATATTTAATACTTACATGTATTTTGTAGAGCTAGAAGAAGTTATAGTGATAGATAGTGAGCCTTTACTGAAGCTTTAAATTTAGTTATCGTTTGAGCCTGTCTTATATGTAATGGTAAAGCGTTCCAAAGGCGAACAACGGTAACACAAAAAGATTTGTCATACAGTGCTGTGGAATATCCGGCATTTTTAGTTTCAAATTTTCTGATGACTCGAATCGTCCTTTAAGATAGGAAGGAGTTGAAGGGTTAAACAATATGTTGTACAGCGAAAAGAGAATATGAGCATTCCAGCGATGTCGTATAGGTAACCAATTGAGCTGTGCTCGAAATTGTGAAACATGATCATATTTGCGTAGTCCAAATATGAATCGTATACAGAGATTTTGAAGGCGCTCAAGTTTATCTAGCTGGTTTTCGGCGAGATCTGAATAGCTGACATCTGCATAATCGATAATGGGCAAAAGGAGGGAGTTTGCTAGTGCAATTTTGGTGGCAGTAGGAAGAAAATTCCTAAGCCTTCTCAGTGAGCCTGCTGAAGCAAATAACTTTCGACTCACCCCTTGGATCTGCGATCGCCAATTGAGATTAGAGTCCATAATGAGACCCAAGTTCTTAACTTTGTCTTGTATGGAAATAAAGGTACCATCAAATATGACGCGAGGGAGTTGAGACCAGTCAATTTTTGATGTCATTCTTGAAGTATCAATAACAATGGCCTGAGTTTTTGAGGGATTCACTTTTAGTCCAGGATTTGCTCCAGTTGCTAATCAGTGCCAAATCACTGTTAATGGTACTTACAGAAACTGACATATCTGCTAGTGACGACTGCGTATAAATTTGAAGATCATCTGCATAAAGGTGATAGGAACAGCGAAGATTATTTGATATAGAATTAATAAAAATTGCGAAGAGTAAAGGAGATAGCACGCCACCCTGGGGCACACCATCAGTTGTGTTACACCAAGAAGAAAGTGAGTTTTCAATGCGTATACGCTGTCGGCGGCCACACAGGTAAGTACGAAACCAATCAATCACCGTAGGAGATATGTTAAGAGTACAAAGTCGACTGAGTAGAATATCAAAATCGACTGTATTGAAGGCGTTACTAAAATCTAGTAGAGCGAGAATTGTGAGTTTTCCGCCTTCCATACCAGCCCTGATGTCATCCGTATTATTGACCAGGGATGTAACGGTACTATGTCCCGAACGGAATCCGGACTGAAATGGATTAAGGAGACAATTTTTGCAGAGGAAAGAGTTTATTTGGTTATAAACGAGGCGTTCAAAGACTTTTGAAAGGAATGGCAGGATGAAAATGGGCCGATAATCAGAGAAGGATGAAGGATGAGGGTTTTTGGAATCGGTGTAATAAGAGCGTCTTTCCACATAGATGGGAATACACCAGTAGACAGAGAATAATTGAGGATATGGGAAATTATGGGTAGGATTATATCGAGGATAGGAAGGATCATATTACGGCTGACACAGTCACTAACTACAGCGTTGGACGTGATTAACCTTATGCACTTCTTAACATCACTATCGGTGAAGTGATTAAAGACAAAGGGAGAATAACTAGGGGTTGGCAGAGATGAAAGATAATAAATAGTGCTTGCTTTAGTAGTCCCATCAATATTGGACGAAGCAGAGCAATGTTGATTGAGCAAGTCAATATTGAAGTCGTTAGAAGTAGCGTGTTGGCGCGCTTTGCCAACTCCGAGGGTTTAAAGAAATTTCCACACCTTCGCTGGATCTCCGTTTTTCACAGAACTATGAATATGTTGGCGTTGTGCATCCCTACACACCCTATTGCAATGATTTCTTATCGCGACATATTTTTGTAGGTTAGAGGCATCGGGCTTAATTTTATATCTAAACTTAGCTGCCGCTTTTTTGTGTATCAGTTGTTTAATGTTTTCAGTAAGCCAAGGTGAGGGACGGTGTTTTAGTTTTACAGGTCGCATTGGTGCATGCTTGTCATAGAGCAGTATAATTTGGTTTGTGAAAATGTCTACCTTTTCATCTACAGATTCTGAGTTGATCAGATGAGACCAGTCGATATCTCTGGTATCTTTACAAAGCTCATCGATGTTAATGCCACCAAAATTGCGCTGCAATAGAACTTTAGACTTAATCTTAGGAGTACGGATTTTGTAGGAGATGAAAAGCAAGTCATGGTAAGAGAACATGTCTGCAGGGCATTGCCCGTGCATGGCGACATGTTCTCTTGAAGAAACCATGATTAAATCAAGAAGACAAGGCGAAGAATTTGGGAAATGATGAGTCGCGCTTGTAGGAAGAATTGACATATTACAAGCTATAGAAGTGGAAAGAAGAGAAGAAGAGCGGGAATCATTTTTAAGGAGACAGGTATTAAAATCGCCCATTATGATTGTGTGACTGTAAGAGGGCACAAGATTAACCAGTAGGGTTTCGAAACTAGAAAAATAATCTATAGGTAATGAAGGACAGTAATAAACGCCGAGTAGGACTTTGGTGTGGTTTAATAATACTTCTAGAAATAGATGTTCGCCGGTATTAGGAGGCGGTGAGTGTGCAGACATGCCTACAATAGTGTAAGGAATATATGAGCGTAGATATATGGCAACACCCCCACCACCCCCAACGGCACGATCGTTTCTGATAAGTTGGAAACCAGGTAGGGAGTATAATGTAGAAGGCAGACATGGCTTAAGCCATGACTCAGAAACAAGGATAGCATGAATGTTCTTACAGTCTAGATTGGCCAGCATATCACAGAAATGTGCCGGAATGCTTTGGGCATTGATATGAACGGCATTGAAGTTTTTAGGTACATCAGAAAACTGTGAGTTAAGACAGTCCGAAAGGGATGGCACACTAATAAAGCTATCATCAGAAAATGAACTACATAATGAGTGGAAACTATCTTCACTTACGTCATTAAAGTCAATGATTGCAATAAATTTAATATAATATACGTACTTAAATAAAATAATACAATAATAATAATTAAAAGAAAATGCTATTAAAAATTAACCAATAATACACCAGCTGCCAGTAGCGCCATCGGTAGAAATAACTAGATTTAGTATAGGTAAATTCACGAAAGATGACCACTGCGCAGAAGTCATTTTTTAGGTCCCCGTGGAGGTGCGGGGTGAGGCGCGGGTGGAGTGCCAATGGCATGGCTCCGTTCTTGACGCATTCCCTAAATGCGTCAAGAATGGAGCAACGCCATTGGTGCACGAAAGTACATATGCGCGAAGGCCGCCATTTGTGGTCAACTTTCGTGAATTTACCTATACCTACTACATAATATTAATATATAAAAAAAGTGATGAAAATTGGTTGGGAACATTAATCCGGGTAGTCAGCAAAACATAATAATTATTCAAATAGATTAGAAAGAGACAAGGAAGGCAAAACACATAATAAGAAAGAAGAATAAAACTGAAACAGAATAGTAACATTAAAAGTGAAAAGTAAGAAAATGCGGACTTATGCCAAAAAGCCTTGTACCCAAACACGTTACAGTTTTGACAAATAGCATTGTGACAGATGACAGACATGACAACACGAAAAGAAAATAAGTCACCGCCAGCTAATAATTTATAATTAAAATAAGTTAAATAGTAAAGTAGTCCCATCCTCTGGCAGCGGCGAATATCAGCGACCGTAATATCAGACTTGAGGTGCTGCCTGATGACATCTACCACCACTTTGGCTGTATCTTCTTTGCTGCTCTCATTCACACCGTGCAGCAATAATATTTTTCGTCGGGTTCTCATCTCCATCGTATCAACAGTTTGTGCCATAAGTTCAATTTGCTGCTGAAACCCATTCAGAGCCTCCATCACAAATGCCTTGAAAGATTTGTATTCTGCGGCCAGTCCTGGCATGGTAGGAGCGCCCTGAGATTTAGGCAACTCTGCTTCAAACTCTGCCATCCGCTTGAAGAACATCGAGAAACATCGAACATCTACCCACGAGCTGTATGTTTAATTTTAATTTAATTTATATGTATATATGTATGTATAATATATGTATATAGGTATGTTTATCCATTATCTAGTATCCATAGTACAAGCTTCTGCTTAGTTTGGGACTAGATGGTGTTGTGTGAATGTGGTAGAATATTATTATTATATTAAATTGTAAATAATATCAGTCATCGAAAAGATCTAAAAATGTGAGAGTTGACTTTGCGTTGAGTAACCGTTGGATCCACTATAAGAAGTTACAACGCTGCACACAGTCACTGAGAACTATGAGATGCATCATCAGGCCCCTATAATTATACTGTCTCATTGCTGGGTACGGGCCTCTTCTCACTATGAGAAGCGAGATATAGCAACTTGCAATTTGTATTGTTGTCAGCTGGCTAGAATTATATATCATTTTGTAAATATCATGTACCAAACTTCCAAGTGATCACATCTAGACTGTGACAAAAAAAATTGAATAGGTATAAAGGCACGTTAACACTCATGGGAATTAAGCTTAAGCTTAATTTGATGGTGGTGAATGGTATGCATAGTGAGATTTGGGTATCTTTACTTACAATACGTTTGTTCTGTTACTTACGCACACTGCTAGAATTATATATATTCTTAATGAAAATGATCAGAAACACCTTGAAATATACCATTGTAAGCATAACGACGAAAATAAAAACTGACAACATAATATGACACTTGTATCGTAAAAATAATCGTGGCTTATGCCGGCGGGTGTGTAAGTAGGGATTTAATCAGTAAAACATCACCAGACGTCGAGCTCTCACAATCTTCTGTTCCGCTGTTGGAATGTATATTATATTGCCCACATTGAACATGAAAATGTTATCAATGCCGAAATAAATTAGAGAAGCCAAAAACAAGTCGGCGTACATTTTAATAGTCAATTATACCAGACATCAATGATATTATAAAAAGACGTCTTTATAATATCGTTACCAGACATGCGAATTGGTATATTACGCTTCTACAGATTTTACACAAGAACTTGTGTATAATCAATAAAACATTGTTCGGAGTTCCATCGCTGTCCGTAATTCACAGCTGCCTGAGATAATTGTGTACATTGAATTGAGTGCCCGTGAAGAACGAACTAGGTTAGGTAAATAAATTAAGAAACTTCGTTCTTGTTGACGGAAACATTGTCGTCCAAATATTGCAGCCAAACATTGACGTCTATCGCCTGTGATATCAGCACTCACCGGAACTAAACTAGAAAGATAAGACTACAAGCCTCTTCTGTCACAAATAGATCTCTTTTGAATATGTTGATTCATTAATTTGATCTTTAACCGGTAAAATATCGTCTGGAATCGAACTCTCTCAGTCATTGTCACTGACAGATAAAAAAATTCCAACATTAGATATCATTGATTTCAATGGCATACAATGTCATTAAGAGAAAAACTTTCTTGAATATTATAAACTTCCTTATTTCTCGATCTGTGGTCATCATACAATAATACGACGAAACAGTGAAGGCAGCTCACAAACACAATGATTACGATATTCCACTAATGCTCGTAGACAGTCATTATTCCATCGTAGATATAAGAAATTGAATTGTGAAATGGCAGAATGTAATTAAATAACCGCGACAATGACTTGTATTACAAAAACTTTGATTATTTCCTTCGCGAAACAACAATTTCGGTGAAATGTCTACTTTATAGTAAAAATGCACACACTATGGCAAATGAACATAAAAATATTATATTAATCGTCATGGCGTCTATGTCGAAGCGGAATTATCCCTAAGTCGCTTGATAAATAAATTTGATCTTTAATCAGTAAATCGTTACCCGAGTTAATCAGTAAAACATCACACGGTATCACACTTTCACCAAAGCTATTATCCTCCCGAGCGTCGCTCGCACACCCGTGTGTTCTACCGGCTCAACAACTCAAGAAGAATACTGAACTTCCTAGTAAACATCGCGTATAATCCTCCAAAAACATCATTACAAGTGGAATTTAGATTGACCTGGTCATATATTAGGTACATGGCCCGAGTAAATTAAAAGCAAGAAAAAGCCTTAGACAAGCTTCTTCAATCGTAATAAAACTGGACCTTAGCAACAATGACGCCCTGGATACTCTAAAACCTGGGGAAGTACACAGGCTACTCTTTATTAAAATTTCATGCGGCTGAAGCCGCGGGCGAATGCTAGTTATATATAGTTTCATAGAAAAAACTTGTAAATTTTGATCATACCATAAAAACGTGAACATTCGCCGTATCTTATGTTACTTTAATCTACTTATCATACCCCACGGACCCATAAAACAATGAAGTCTTTTGAAAATTCCAGATTAATATGACCTTTTATCAGTAAAACATCGTTTGGCAAGCTCTCTTTTTTAATACTGTCAATGACAGGTAAAGTTTATTCTCTCACACATTAGGCAACATTGAGCCTAACACCATAAATGTCTCCCAAATATAAAGTTCACACAAATAGAACATGCCGCAAATCCGTATAATATTGTATAAATCTCCTAAGCTCCAGCTGAAAGTTCTAAATATGATGGCGCAGTGAGGGTGTTAATGTATTGTGCATGTTCTAAAAAGAAGTACTAGGAACCATGTAGGAACCCTAAACAGAATGGATAAAGTCACTAGTCCCCGTGAGAATAGAGTGCAAACTTGGCCACTCGGACTAGACCCTCAGTTCAAACACGCAACGGATTTATTAAAGCAAGGTGTAGCCGTCGAGACGACATGCGAGGGGAGTTTCAAGGACATGTCTTTTTTGTGTAAAGAGCTACGGTTCATCTTGTCGTAGCAAAAATGTTCTGAGAATTATTTCAGTTGAATGAATGAAACATTAAGCTGACCAGTTAGGCGTCTTGAGAGATAATGACAAATTGTTACGAATAATTAGTTAATCAGTTGATTAGAAAACGCCTCTGGTCTTAGTGAGTAGAGTTCCATGTCCAGCAGTGGTACAGTTTATATAAAGGTCTGATGATGATTAAATTCAGTACTTGTAACTTTATTCTACTTGATTATAGCGCCCACTGTCTATTTTTATTTCTAGAATCGCATTTATTCTAAAATAGTATGAAATATGAAACAGCTATCAAAATAACGACAAAAACTGATGCTGCTCAACATGTTACCTTTGTTTCTTAGGAATGGATTAGATACATGCTCATTTCGACAGGGTCACGGTTAAGTATGCTGACTGCGATTCTCGTGACTCCGCCACTAAGAGACGTAGAAGAGCACCTAGTAAACCCTGAACATCATCATCATCCTTTAAGCGTTATCCCAGATCCAACCCGGGCTCCGCTTACTAGTCTGACCGGATTTGACTAAATATTATCTTCTCCACAGAGCGACTACCTGTCTGACCTCCGCAGCCCGAAGGGATAGCGATATTCCATGGTGTAAACTATTGTCAGTTTACTCAGAGAAACAGACGCGCTATAACGACTGTCGAAGATCTTCATGACAGTCGGGTTCGATAGCTTAATGTGCTTTCTGATATACTGGACAAGCTAATTAACAATTTTCAACGCACTGAACACCATCAGGGGAAAGTTTCACTCACCACCTTCACCAGTCCCCAACTCATAGAACCAAGTGGCATCGAGACGGCTTGAAAAGAGGTTGTAAGAAAAAGAACAAAAAGTCCAAGAATCTCATAATTCTTCAGCAAGTCCACATAATTGTATTGATCTTTAATCAGTGCTTCGTCAACGCCATAGAAAGTACATACTGGATGATTAAAAGTTATGACAATTTTCGTGAGCCATAAATAGACAAAAAGCATGCCGGCTGTTACCAGGACAAAGCCGGCAAAAGTCAATAGGCAGCGATCTTTGCATAGGATATCGCGTCTAAATACTCGGTACGCACCACGGATTTTTCAACTTGACGTATCAACGTATTAAATTGTAAATAATTATCGATATATAGATATACCTTTGAAAACTTATCTTGAAATCAGAAATCGTTGGAACAAATGTTTAATTTTAAATGAGTAACTATTTTCCTCAAAATTGCTTATTAGATTATTTGCGAACGCAAATTGCCCTTAGGATTCCTGACAAACAAAGGACCATGCGTCAAATTGGGCTCAGTGTCCAACAGAGTTATGGCATATGCCATTGTAAAGGATTTTGTTCGTATTAAAATTGTTACTACCGGCACCACCTTTAATTCCATTGCAGAAAAAAGATATGCATACATACATACATAGACTCACGCCTGTTTCCCCGAAGGGGTAGGCAGAGGCATATTAAACGCCCAATTTTCGCCAGTGTTTTGATCCCACGTAATAGGTGGCGAGCCTATTGCCGTTTATCGGGATATTTTGTTGGCTCGTCCGTTGATCGGCAGGTGCACCACTTGCAGGTGAGGTTGGCTTGGGACCCTAAGTTCTTGGTGGGAACCCTATGCACCCCTGCAAAAAAGATATGCACTTAAATAGATCTTGTAGAAAAATACAATTGCTAGTCATAAAATTGTTATTCATAAAACTGTTAGCTGTGTGTTTTCGTTAGTGGTGTTCTGGATATCCGTATCCGCGGATATCCGAGGAAGAAGAAAGATCCGTATGCGTATCCGTTACTTTTCTCCCGAAACTTTTACGGATCTTTCCCTTTATTAATTTTCAATTGACAGGATGGAATGCTATAGGTGATTAGGTAAAATTAAAAACTATTAAATGCCATTCAGAGTGTTTTTAATATTATTTTAATAAAAGTCGAAACATGATCTGTCTATTGTTCCGTAGGGCGTGCGTGACGTCAACTATCGTTTCAAAGCCGCGCGCACCGACATCGATTCAGTAAGAAAATAAAGATCCATTTCCGTATCCACGGATCTTGACACCAAATATCCGTATTCCGATCCGTATCCGCGGATATACATTTTTAACGATCCGGCACATCACTAGTTTTCGTGTATCCTCTCGGCACAAACTATTTAATCCACCGACAGGTCATCTAAACGATATTATTATTGATATTGATTGAAATGTTAATAAAAATATTTTTAACTGTTAGCAGCTGTTTTATTTTATTGTATTCTTTGCACCTGGAATTAAAACTAGTTAAAGATGTCAAACAACAAAAACTACAATGCCATAACAGCATTACTTTGCAGGATTATAGTTTATTTATGGTAGGAGAAAAATATTTATAGCAGAATAACCCCATGGATTCTTCGCACAAATGAGTTTATATCTTTATTTTTAGTGCTTTACAAGTATATTCAAAGTGATCTCATCACTGTTGGTGGGTGAGCCCAGGCTTCATACATTTTTGCCCATGGTCCTTTGATCTTTAATCAGTGCATCATCACTGTAGAACTGTGTAAGAAAAAAATCGTCATTGGACTTCTTTTTATATATTAAGTATTTCTTCGTTTTCATGTGACTGTAGTAACTCTGGTGTCGGACTTTTTAGACCGCCCGAAGACCCCCGACATCTGCTCCAGATTCTTGTTCTGAGACAAAAACCTGGACCGACAGCTTTACATGCCACCCATCTTAGTAGTGTAGGTAACTAGGTACGTTGCTGGTACTTGACACTTCTCTTAGATGAGGTAATAAAGTGACTTCTCATGATAGTATAATGTGCAAATCATTAGCATTTGCTTAGACACACTGGAATGTAGTCAAAACAGAGAAGTACGAATTCAAAGTCAAACTATTGATGAAATTCATTCTCCTGTTATAAAGAAACATTGCATACAGCATGGTACCCGAAAGTTTACAATCATCATCATCATCATCATCAGCCAATAACAGTCCACTGCTGGACTAGGTCTCTCCTTTGAAAGGAGGAATTGGCCTACTATACCACGCTGGCCAAACGGGTTGGGATAGGGTTTGTATCAAGTTTTCCTTCTCTTACAGTGCTGTTCTCTGCATAATATGCTCCCCCTGTCGGCTCTTACGACACCCATGGGAAGATATGGGGTGGTGACCATGAACTGACGGTCAACCCAAATAAAACGGAGCTAGTACTTTTCACCAACAAAAGGAACACCCGTATGACCAGAAAACCAAAACTTTTTGGCACGGAGCTTCACTTATCGAGTGAAGTCAAGTACCTGGGCGTAACACTCGACCACAAGCTCAACTGGAATAAACACATCACCACTAAAACCACAAAAGCATGTACAATCTTCTGGCAGTGCAGGAGAATAATAGGCAAGAAATGGGGTCTAAAACCATTCATCACCCTATGGATCTACACTGCCATGGTGGCCACGCACTCAACTAAGCACAGTCAAGAGCAAACTGCAGAGCATACAACGCCTCAACAGGCTGCATGAAAACAACTCCAACGGCGGCACTGGAGGTGCTTCTCGACTTGCGACCACTGCACCTCATCATCCAGCAAGAAGCAGGTGCCGCTGCGATCCGGCTCGATAAGTTCGGGCTCTGGAGGAGAGATGACCGTATAACCCACGCACGCCTGAAAAGGACGTTAACTGACGAGATCCCGATGCTAGATGCAACGTGTGATCTCATACCTAAAACCTTTGTCTTTGACAAAAAATACCGCATACAACTGCAAGAAGAGCACAAGGATAGTTCTGGTATACACGAAGTTAGAGTATACACGGACGGCTCAAAAACAAAGTATGGGACGGGTGCCGGAGTGTTCTCCCATGACTTGAATATCAATCTCTCAACATCGCTTGGTAAACTCAACACCATCTTCCAAGCTGAATGCGTTGGGATAACAAGAGCGGCGACGGCGATCGCGGCCAGAAATGTGAGCAACCTGTCAATACGCATCATCACAGACAGCGCCTCAGTACTACAAGCTCTCGATGGCAACTGCTTTAATAGCGGCCTAATTATGGAGTGCCACCAAGAGCTGCAGAAAACTGCAGCGAGGAATCGGGTCACGCTCCAGTGGATACGAGGACACAGTGACTCCAAATAAATGGTGATGTAGTATGTCACAAAACCCTGGACACTACATTTACAATCAGTAAAACATCGACAGAAGTCAAACTATCACCATAATGACATGTAGTCTATGAAGTATCCGCTAGATGGTTCAAAAGCTGTTGCTATTACAAACATATGAATACGTATAATATAAAGCCGCTGAACACGTAAATGTCGTGACTGACTCTAGGGCTAAAATTTTCTAAATTTTACTATCATCAGCTAATGATTCTAGTCCAAGATACGTGATACAATATCGCTCTCAACTAGTTCAATTCTCTACATTTTTTCCTTCTACTGCATTCCAAATGATTAAATAGGATGACTTACTAAACACTCTTTTACAAAAAGACTAAGTATTCTTCCTCTAATATGGTAAATGGCCATGAAAGTGGCTTTCACAGACGGAAATATTGAAATATTAAACTTTATACTTACCCAGTTGAGATAAACTGATAACAATGCTGAAAGGCGATTACAATCGCATTACAATCCTGTGTCGAATTCTCGACTATAACATAAACCACCTATTTGATCTACTAAATAAAAAGACAAAGTTTTCTTAGGTTCCAGCGCTCTCACACTTGGTATTTAAGTAGTAAAAGGTCTCGTTCGCAAAATCCTGATTAGAATCATTACCAAAGCGGGTATTAATATGTTTAATAAAATTTGTAAAAAATATCAGTCATCGAAAAGATCTAAAAATGTGAGAGTTGACTTTGCGTTGAGTAACCGTTGGATCCGCTATAAAAAGTTACAACGCTGCACACAGTCACTGAGAACTATGAGATGCATCATCAGGCCCCTATAATTATACTGTCTCATTGCTAGGTACGGGCCTCTTCTCACTATGAGAAGCGAGATATAGCAACTTGCAATTTGTATTGTTGTCAGCTGGCTAGAATTATATATCATTTTTATCATGTACCAAACTTCCAAGTGATCACATCTAGACTGTGACAAAAAAAATTGAATAGGTATAAAGGCACGTTAAAACTCATGGGAATTAAGCTTAAGTTTAATTTGATGGTGGTGAATGGTATGCATAGTGAGATTTGGGTATCTTTTTTACAATACGTTGGTTCTATTACTTACGCACACTGCTAGAATTATATATTACTAGAGGACGCCAACAGCTACGCCCGCATTTTTTTTTTAATTTACCCGTTTTGACCGATCCCGTGGGAATTTCAGGAAATCCCTTCTTAGTGCACCCTTTCGGTCCCCAAGGAACATACATGCCAAATTTCAGCTTCCTACGCCCAATAGTTTCGGCTGTAGCGTGTCTGTCAGTCAGTCAGTAACGCAAGGATTTTATATATTAAAATTATATTCTTAATGAAAATGATCAGAAACACCTTGAAATATTTTTTGCCATTGTAAGGATAACGACGAAAACAAAATCTGACAACATAATATGACTTGTATCGTAAAAATAATCGTGGCTCATGCCGGCGCGTGTGTAAGTAGGGATTTAATCAGTAAAACATCACCAGACGTCGAGCTCTCACAATCTTCTGTTCCGCTGTTGGAATGTATATTATATTGCCCACATTGAACATGAAAATGTTATCAATGCCGAAATAAAGTAGAGAAGCCAAAACCAAGTCGGCGTACATTTTAATAGTCAATTATACCAGACATCAATGATATTATAAAAAGACGTCTTTATAATATCGTTACCAGACATGCAAATTGGTATATTACGCTTCTACAGGTTTTACACAAGAAATTGTGTATAATCAATAAAACATTGTTCGGAGTTCCATCGCTGTCCGTAATTCACAGCTGCCTGAGATAATTGTGTACATTGAATTGAGTGCCCGTGAAAAACGAACTAGGTTAGGTAAATAAATTAAGAAAATTCGTTCTTGTTGACGGAAACATTGTCGTACAAATATTGCAGCCAAACATTGACGTCTATCGCCTGTGATATCAGTTTGACGCACTCACCGGAACTAAACTAGAAAGACAAGACTATAAGCCTCTTCTGTCACAAATAGATCTCTTTTGAATATGTTGATTCATTCAATTTGATCTTTAACCGGTAAAATATCGTCTGGAATCGAACTCTCTCAGTCATTGTCACTGACAGATAAAAAAATTCCAACATTAGATATCATTGATTTCAATGGCATACAATGTCATTAAGATAAAACTTTCTTGAATATTATAAACTTCCTTATTCCTCGATCTGTGGTCATCATACAATAATACGACGAAACAGTGAAGGCAGCTCACAAACACAATGATTACGATATTCCACTAAGGCTCGTAGACAGTCATTATTTCATCGTAGATATAAGAAATTGAATTGTGAAATGGCAGAAAGAAATGAACTAACTGTTACATTGACTTGTATTATAAAAACTTTGATTATTTCCTTCGCGAAACAACAATTTCGATGAAATGTCTACTTTATAGTAAAAATGCTTGACCACACACTAAGTATGGCAAATGAACATAAAAATATTATATTAATCGTTATGGCGTCTATGTCGAAGCGGAATTATCCATAAGTCGCTTGATAAATAAATTTGACCTTTAATCAGTAAATCGTTACCCGAGTTAATCAGTAAAACATCACACGGTATCACACTTTCACCAAAGCTATTATCCTCCTGAGCGTCGCTCGCACACCCGTGTGTTCTACCGGCACAACACCTCAAGAAGAATACTGAACTTCCTAGTAAACATCGCGTATAATCCTCCAAAAACATCATTACAAGTGGAATTTATATTGACCTGGTCATGTATTAGGTACATGGCCCGAGTAAAAGCAAGAAAAAGCCTTAGACAAGCTTCTTCAATCGTAATAAAACTGGACCTTAGCAACAATGACGCCCTGGATACTCTGAAACCTGGGGAAGTACACAGGCTACTCTTTATTATAATTTCATGCGGGTGAAGCCGCGGGCGAATGCTAGTTATATATAGTTTCAAAGGAAAAATCTTGTAAATTTTGATCATACCATAAAAAACGTGAACATTCGCCGTAGCTCATGTTACTTTAATCTACTTATCATACCCCACGGACCCATATAAAAATGAAGTCTTTTGAAAATTCCAGATTAATGTGACCTTTAATCAGTAAAATATCGTTTGGCAAGCTCTCTTTTTTTAATACTGTTAATGACCGGTAAAGTTTATCACACATTAGGCAACATTGAGCCTAACACCATAAATGTCTCCCAAATATAAAGTTCACAAAAATGGAACATGCCGCAAATCCGTATAATCTAATATATAAAATTCTCGTGTCACAGTTTTCGTTCCCATACTCCTCCGAAACGGCTTGACCGATTTTGATGAAATTTTTTGTGCTTATCCGGTATCTATGAGAATAGGCCAACATCTATTTTTCAAAAAAAAAAAAATATTTTGCAAAACAAAGTTTGCCGGGTCAGCTAGTATTGTATAAATCTCCTATGCTCCAGCTGAAAGTTCTAAATATGATGGCGCAGTGAGGGTGTTAATGTATTGCGCATGTGCTAATAAGAAGTACTAGGAACCATGTAGGAACCATAAACAGAATGGATAAAGTCACTAGTCCCCGTGAGAATAGAGTGCAAACTTGGCCACTCGGACTAGACCCTCAGTTCAAACACGCAACGGATTTATTAAAGCAAGGTGTAGCCGTCGAGACGAAATGCGAGGGGAGTTTCAAGGACATGTCTTTTTTGTATAAAGAGCTACGGTTCATCTTGTCGTAACAAAAATGATTGATGGAATATTTTTTTTTGTTTGTTCCAATATCGTTATGAGAATCATTTCAGTTTAATGAATGAAACATTAGGCTGACCAGTTAGGCGTCTTGAGAGATAATGACAAATTGTTACGAATGATTAGTTAGCCAATTGATTAGAAAATAGAAAACGCCTCTGGTCTTAGTGAGTATAGCAGTGGTACAGTTTATATAAAGGTCTGATGATGATTAAATTCAGTACTTGTAACTTTATTCTACTTGATGATACCGCCCATTGTCTATATTTATTTCTAGAATCGCATTTATACTAAAATAGTATGAAATATGAATCAGCTATCAAAATAACGACAAAAACTGATGCTGCTCAACATGTGACCTTTGTTTCTTAGAGATGGATGAGATACATGCTCATTCCGGCAGGGTCACGGTTAAGTATGCTGACTGCGATTCGCGTGACTCCGCCACTAAAAGACGTAGAAGAGCACCTAGTAGAGTAAGACCTGAACATCATCATCATCCTCTTAGCGTTATCCCAGTTCCAACCCGGGCTCCGCTTACTAGTCTGACCGGATTTGAATAAATATTAGCTTCTCCACAGAGCGACTACCTGTCTGACTGCCGCAACCCAAGGGATAGCGATATTCCATGGTGTAGACTAGTGTCAGTTTATTTAGAGGAACTGACGCGCTATAACGACTGTCGAAGTTCTTCATGACAGCCGGGACCGATGGCTTAACGTGCTCTCTGATGCACTGGACAAGCTATAATTAACAATTTTCAACGCACTGAACACCATCAGGGGAAAGTTTCACTCACCACCTTCACCAGTCCCCAACTCGATAGAACCAAGTGGCATCGAGACGGCTTGAAAAGAGATTGTATGAAAAAGAAAAAAAAGTCCAAAAATCTCATAATTCTTCAGTAAATCCACATAATTGTATTGATCTTGAATCAGTACTTCGTAAACGCTATAGAAAGTACATACTGGATGACTTAAAAGTTATGACAATTTTCGTGAGCCATAAATAGATAAAAAGCATGCCGACTGCTACCAAGACAAAGCTGGCAAAAGTCAATGGGCAGCGATAGCCAAGATATCTTTGCATAGGATATCGCGTCTTAATACTCGGTGCGCACCACGGGTTTTTCAACTTGACGTAAGAACGTATTTAATCGTAGATAATTATCGATTTATAGATATATCTTTGAAAACTTATCTTGAAATCAGAAATCGTTGGAACACATGTCTAAATTTGAATGAGCAACTATTTACCTCAAAATGCCTGTTAGATTACGTGCGAACGCAAATTGCCCTTAGGACTCCTGAAAATCAAATATGATCTTTAATCAGTACATCATCACTGTGGAACTGTTTAAGAAAACCAAACGCCATTAGACTTATTTTTATATATTATTAACTCTGGTGTCGGAGTTTTTAGACCGCCTGAAGACCTCCGACATGCGCTGAAGATTCTTGTTCAGAGACAAAAACCTGGACCAACAGCTTTACGTGCCCACCCATCTTAGTAGTGTAGATACATGCTGATACTTGACCCTTCTCTTAGATGAGGTAAAAAAGTGACTTCTCATGATAGTTTTATTGCTTAGACACACTGGAATGTAGTCAAAACAGAGAAGTACGAATTCAAAGTCAAACTATTGAGGAAATTCATTCTCCCGTTATAAAGAAACATTGCATACAGCATGGTACACGAAAGTATACAATGCTGTTAGAATATTTAACTGCACTGATACAAATAAGAGGATATTAGTCATATCAAAACCAAACATTATATTATAGCATATTATACTTGATCTTAAATCGGTAAAAGGTCGATAAGTGTTCGACTCTCGCCATCTCTTTACTGGCTGTGATCCTAATAAAAACCGTACTAGTAAGTATGTTACAATTCATGAAACAACATGCGAAGCTTGCTGATAAACACAGGTTCAAATTTTGAGTGTTTGATACCTGCTAGATAAATAAAAACTTTTCAATTAATATAGTATAGATCATCCGACCATTATCAGACGTAAAATTTCGTACCATCCACTGTAATTATACATGAATGCACAATTAGGCTCTAGACAGACGGCCCGCATTTCAACTGCAATCTATGTAACCCTAAAATAACATATTTTATAAGAAAGAGGACTATACATTTTATTATTGAATTTGTTCAAGGATTTAAAAAAACCGGTCAAGTGCGAGTCGGACTCGCGCACCGAGGGTTCCGTACAAACCTGTAGGTATATAAGTAAAAGTTCACCAGTCATAGTAATGGTATTTTTATTGCAAAATGAAATCCATAACATTACAGTATGGAAAGCTGGAGGAGCATAAATTAAAGAAAAAGGTGTCTTTGTCGTTTGTAATCAGTCATCCTTTATTTTATATTAACATTATCGCTTATTTTATAATATAACTTAAATACCTTTACCAGCCTTGCAAAAGTCTGCTGATGAATGATGGTAAGATTTTTTATCAAAGTTATTGATTTACAAAGTTTTAGTGACTAATAGAAATCTAATTATGTAATCTAACTAAGTAAGTATTTTTAATAATTATAGTATTTATTTGCGATGAAAATTAAACTAGGGTGACTATTTACACATAAAATAAAACAATAATCAATATTCTTAAATAAATAACAAAAATAAGTAAGGGGCGATAGCCCAGTGGTGTAGGTAACGGTCTGCCGAGACGATGATCTCGGGTTCGATCCCCAGGTACCCCAGGCACAAATCGCTGACTTTTCGGAGTTACATATGTGTGTATTTAAAATGTTAATTATCGCTCGCTTAGTAATGTGCCCGGTAGATGGCAATAGGCTCTCCCTCTATTACATTGGGACCGAAACATAACTGGCGAAGTGTGGGTGTGTACGTATTACACACCCACACTTCGCCAGTTATGTTTGCCTACCCCTTCAGGGATAAAAAGGCGTGTAGTTATGTTACGTTATATAAATTAAAAAAAAAACATATAAAGGAAATGAAAATTTTAAAGTATGGAATTAAGTATCAAATTTGAACCAGATCTGTAAATGGAGACTGAAAAAGGTATGAAAGTACCACATTGAACATTGAAGTTCGAAAAAACGTTATCCATTAATGTACTACTTCGTGTTGTGCTAGTGTTTATTAACGGAAACATGTTTATAGATAAAAAATATGTGAAAATTCCATTTTGAGGATTCATTCTAAAATCAATATTGAAGTCTCCCACGACAATCAGACGAGAACATGAATTATACCTATTGAGGTTGCTGCCGTATATTGTTGTATTTATGCATTTTATTGCAACATTAATTGGACATTGTGGTGACCTATATGTATACAGTTATCACTCTGACATTTAACATTTCGAAATGCAAGCATTCACAATGGCCGTTTGCAGCGTCTGGGTAATTTAAAATCTCAATCAGCCTATCGCAGTCCACTGCTGGACATAGGCCTCTCCCAACACGCACCACAGTACACGGTCCTCAGCCTTCCGCATCCTTTATCTGGGCTATAAGACGTTACTTCGTACCAAATTTCAAGATTTTGAGTTCACGGGAAGTACCCTGTAGGTTTTGATTCCCTTGCGAGTAGACGCCAGTTTGAAAATATGATTATACTAGAGGACGCCAGCAGCTACGCCTGCATTTTTTTTAATTTACCCGTTTTGGCCGATCCCGTGGGAATTTCGGGAAATCCCTTCTTAGTGCACCCCTACGGTCCCCAAGGAACATACATGCCAAATTTAGGCTTCCTGCGCCCAATAGTTTCGGCTGTAGCGTGTCTGTCAGTCAGTCAGTAACGCAAGGATTTTATATATTAAGATTGCTATTTCTTTAGATTGCGTAGACATACTCGTAGAAGTTTGATTTTGTTACAGCCTAACGGTGTTATATACCTGAGTATTTGATGTGAATTTCAATTTAATACCTCCACGCGTTCAAGAGAAAGGGGTAATAACTTTAAATTTATTAAAAATATTTTTTTATATGCTGTAACTAAAAAAATACAGATTTCGCAATTTTTCCTTTATAAGTGATATGAGACGTTGCTTCGTACCAAATTTCAAGATTTTGAGTTCGCGGCAAGTACCCTGTAGGTTTTGATTCCCTTGCGAGTAGTCGCGAGTTTGAAAATATGCTTATATTGCTCTTTCTTTTGATTGCGTTGACATAGAAGTTTGATTTTGTTGCAGCGTAACGGTGTTATATACCTGAGTATTTGATATGAATTTCAATTTAATACCTCCACGCGTTCAAGAGAAAGGGGTGGTAACTTTAAATTTATAAAAAATATTTTTCTTATATGATTTAACTAAAAATTTACGGTTTTTGCAATTTTTCCTTTATATGTGCTATAAGGCGTTGCTTCGTACCAAATTTCAAGATTCTGAGTTCACGGGAAGTACCCTGTAGGTTTTGATTCACTTGCGAGTAGGCGTGAGTTTGAAAATATGCTTATATTGCTCTTTCTTTTGATCGCGTTGACATAGAAGCTTGATTTTGTTGCAGCCTAACGGTGTTATATATTTGAGTATTTGATATAAGTTTCAATTTAATACCTCCACGCGTTCAAGAGAAAGGGGTGGTAACTTTAAATTTATAAAAAATATTTTTCTTATGTGATGTAACTAAAAATTTACGGTTTTCGCAATTTTTCCTTTATATGTGCTATAAGGCGTTGCCTCGTACCAAATTTCAAGATTCTGAGTTTACGGGAAGTACCCTGTAGGTTTTGATTCACTTGCGAGTAGGCGCGAGTTTGAAAATATGCTTATATTGCTCTTTCTTTTGGTTGCGTTGATATAGAAGCTTGATTTTGTTGCAGCCTAACGGTGTTATATACTTGAGTATTTGATATGAATTTCAATTTAATACCTCCACGCGTTCAAGAGAAAGGGGTAGTAACTTTAAATTTATTAAAAATATTTTTTTATATGCTGTAACAAAAAATTTACGGTTTTCGCAATTTTTCCTTTATGAGTGATATAAGACGTTGCTTCGTACCAAATTTCAAGATTCTGAGTTCACGGGAAGTACCCTGTAGGTTTTGATTCCAATGCGAGTTTGAAAATATGCTGCAATTTGCAGCATAAACGGCTGTATCTTTTGATTGCGTTGGACTAGAAGTTTGATTTTATTACAGCTCTATGGAACCGTAGATTCGAGTATTTAGTATAAATTTCAGTTTGATACCTCCACGCATTCCTGAGAAAAAGGGTCTTGACAGACGGACGGACAACAAAGTGATCCTATAAGGGTTCCGTTTTTTTCCTTTCGAGGTACGGAACCCTAAAAAGCACTGACACTCCACTAACAGGATGCAAATATAGGCGGAATAATCCTTGAGATTAATAATATTCAGTTCCGTTTACTTCGGTGACATTAGGTACATTCAAAAATGTAGTAATATTTCATTAAAATGTGATGTGCTAATTGCTGTACGCTTACAATAGTTATGCGCTAAATACTGATTTAGCCTACCGACTTTAGATTATACCAGTGTAAATTACAGAATACAAATTCCTCAATAACAGCAAAAATATTTATATGTATGGCTCGATACAGGACATACTCATGACTGAGACAGGACTCTTCTTGAGGGACTAGGCAATTACGAGGTCATTAATCAGTATAACATCGTCAGACGACCAACTCTCACGGTCTCGTGTACGTATTTTGTGGGATGGTCTTAAAATCATTATCACAAACACGAGCCTGAATCTTTGTCACATATTGAGCATCATTGAAACCAAAAACCAAAAATATCTCCTCAATATAAAACATACCTTGACTCATAAGCGATCTTAAACTCAGATATATGGTCGACGCAAAATAGAATACGACGAAACCATGAAGGCAGGTCAGAAACAGTCAAAACGACGACGAACATATATTAAACATCGTAGAAAGTCATCTTTATTGAGGTAATTAAATAATTGTGAAATATTTTGTACTATCATGTAAGTAGGCGTATCGCCAGTAACGCACAATTTGAAACTACCTTTGGATATCGTTCACTTTCATGATAGATTTATTAAAAGGTAATCCCAAGCAATAACAATTTGGTCTTAAATCAGTACATCATCTTGAAGCTCCTAGAAACTGTATTCCAAAATGTCAGAAAGGAATGGAAAAGGTGAGAAAGTGACGACTGAAAATCCAAAACTTACTGGACCTGTATAAGATATTTTTTTACAGCACGATACACGGTATGTCATCTTTAAATTCAACAGCAGTTTTTGGTACTATTGAACTATGCAATTTCAAACGTTAAACATGTAAAACTTGGCATGTGATTTAAAATTTCTGCATTAACCTTAAACATACTTTACATATTACAATATAGATATGTTTCAAACTTCATCGGTAATAATAACCTTCATAAGTAGTTAAGTACAAAACATATTGAGGCCGATATAACAAAGGAATTTATTAGTCTTTAAACTTCTTGGAATACGACGTTAAATGCTTTAAACTGGTCTTTTAATTATGCTAAACACTTTTTTTCTGTATATCAATGGCTTAAATACATCTTAAGATAAATGGCAAGGTATAGCCACCCGTTGTCACACTACTGGATTAATTTCCAACGTTGACTATGAGTGAAACAGAATCTGTTGATCTTTAATCAGCTAAACGTCATTCAGCACCGGACTTTCATCTACCGTCCCCTACGACTTGGAATGTACATACATAAATGCTTATCTTTTCCCTTTTACGGTTGAAATGCAGTTTAGAAATACTTATCAGCAAACTAACCCGTCCCAAGAAAGTTACCGAAGATATTTTCATGAGATGTAAGATTATGTCCAGTCCGAAGATGTAAAATGATAATAGTATATAATGGTTTCATTTTGTCTGATATACATCGACCTACAAACGTTTTAATACACAAATATTGATCTTTAATCGATACAGTCGCGTCAGGCGTCCATCTTTCAACATCCAAAACGTACTAGCCGTAACTAGAATTTAAATTAAGGGTGCATAGGGTCCCCACCAAGAACTAAGGGTCCCAAGCCAACCTCACCTGCAAGTGGTGCACCTGCCGATCAACGGACGAGGCTCTGGCAAACAAAATATCCCGATAAGCGGCAATAGGCTCGCCACCTATTACGTGGGATCAAAACACTGGCGAAAAGTGGGCGTTTAATATGCCTCTGCCTACCCCTTCGGGGAAACAGGCGTGAGTATATGTATGTATGTATGTATGTATGTAGAATTAAGAATACCTACACCTACTGCCTACGACCAAAAAGATCAAGAGGACTTTAAGCGAATTTGGTTTTTAATCAGTGCAAACATATTATATAAAACGAGCCAATTCCTCGATACAAGAATACATGGAAGACGTTGATTTTGACTGTGGTCTTAACAAATACATCACAGATATTGGAATGTGATGCAACAAAGACAAAGCTACGTTTATAGCACCATGAACTACACAATCACACGTCGTATACTTGTTTGCACATACAAACCATGAACAAAAACAACACATGTCATGTAAACCCATCGTGACACCTTGATAGTACAAACTATGAACTTGTTCAATAACATCAACATCCAAGAAGCAATTTGTGGATGTAGTCATAGCAGTTTTAGCGGTCGTGATCTTTGACTAGATCAAAATTATTTTCTTAACAAGAAAATAAAAAACCAAACATAACATTTCTGAATATTATTTATTATCTATTTGATCTTTAATCGGTGAATCGATGTTTAGCATTGCCCTCCTGCTAATACGATTATTTTGTATGTACTGGTCACTATGTACACATTTTTGCATTTCACGAGCGCAGTAAAGATCGTGAACTCGCCACTTTACAGACCAGGTCCGGTTATCGGAAATTTCACATTGACTCAAATTGAAAAACTAGGTAACAATGGTCTCTACAAATACTCCAATATGTTTATTTTATAAATCATCATCAGCCCTTTATACTGTCCCACTGCTGGGCACGGGCCTCTTCTCACTATGGGAAGGGTAAGGCCTTAGTCCACCACGCTGGCCAAGTGCGGGTTGGCAGACTTCACATGTCTTGCGAGAACATTATAGAGAACTCTCAGACATGCAGGTTTCCTTACGATGTTTTCCTTCACCGATTAGCAAGCGATAATTAACAATGTAATACGCACTTAACTCCGAAAAATCATTGGTGCGTGCCATGGATTCGAACCCGAGACCAAATTCTTTCCCAAATCTTTGAAGCATGTGTGGACCGACACGCACTTTACCAAATGTTTTTAAAAGTGGCAAGTTTTCAAGATTTGCCCACTTTACATGCGTTCTGTATAAACCCAGTGCTAAAGAAGACATCGTATAATATAATGTTGGTTGTAGTCATAACGAGGCACAATTGAAGCATTATATATCTTGGTATTTAGTTGGTGAAACGTCAAACACCCTTTCTTGCGTCATCTATATATATAACCATAAAATCAGTAACAATTGTTGAGGCTCCACAACGCATTCACAGGACCGTACCTAACATTGGGCTAACTGGTTAAAATACTGTTACAGCAGCTTCGTCCTCAGTTGGGAGTTTTAAAATTGAAGTATTGACTGACATATTGAAAATGAAAGTCGACTGATACAATCGGCTGAGTTGAAATGAGCTCGAATACATGCAACGTGGTCGAATTCAACATACCTTTGATATGGTTATAACTTCTTTCTCATTGAGGTATAACAATTCCAAAAATTAATAACTGTGTAGTATACACTAGATGCAGTCAAGACTCCAAACAAACTGTTTTATGTTGTAGGTACTCTTTCTATTATACAGAAACATTGCATAGGGACAAAATGGGACACAAAAGGCCTCAGGCCTACTATAAAATATTTAAGAAGTGACAAAACTGTGAATTTCCCCATTTTTATATCGGAAGAGCTTTTGCCCTTCTGATATAACCTGCTGTTCAGGGTGGTGTTGGATCATGGCTCTTTCTATTATAAATATTTGGTCTTCAATCAGTGCAACGTCGTCCGGTGTAAACCGCAATGAATTTACCATAAACCTTATAAGTTACATTCAATTGACATATTATTAATATCTTCGATTATTTCGTTCAAGAAACATCAGGTCCAGTATAATTTCAAAATCACACTAAATATAATATAATTATTATCTGCGATGTGTTGTGATGTTAATGCAGGTTGTTACTATAACCACAAGTTCGTTGGTTTTTCTCTTCCGTGGTTGCATCGCATCGGATCTGACCTGTGTCCGACATTATATATATATATACATACATACATACATAGACTCACGCCTGTTTCCCCGAAGGGGTAGGCAGAGGCATATTGAACGCCCACTTTTCGCCAGTGTTTTGATCCCACGTAATAGGTGGCGAGCCTATTGCCGCTTATCGGGATTTTTTGTTTGCCAGAGCCTCGTCTGTTGATCGGCAGGTGCACCACTTGCAGGTGAGGTTGGCTTGGGACCCTAAGTTCTTGGTGGGAACCCTATGCACCCCATATATATATATATATATATATATAAAATAAATGCATGCGTAAATATTAATTCTTCTCGAAAATAGCAAATATGTTGATGCGGGATTATCCTTAAGACGCCTATTAAATAAATGTGTGCTTAAATTAAATCAGTACATTGTTACTCGTGACTTGCAATATTTCAATTAACACATTACGAACAAACAGAGATACAGTTCTCAATATAATTAAAAATATATTTGATATTCATTTTATGAATCATCTTTTCCTGACATTTATATGACCAGAAAGACATGCGCATTCCAAACGAAACTTACTTATGACTCCTGATCCTATAATTTGATCTTTAATCGGTAAATCGTCGCTCAAAGTGATGTCGTCTCTGTTGAGACTTGATGTGAACAAACCTCGTTCTGAGTACACAACAGACAAACACCGACATTTGATGTAAGAAATCGCTGACAGCTTTTATTCACACTTATAATAGTCAACGAACAACGCACAAGTTATACACGCTGAATCAACGGATAAACGAATCAGCGCCTCGACATTAGGATACATAGCCGAGTGTCATTTGAGTCAATAGTGTCCACAAAACAGTCATGTTTGAGAAGTTATAGTATAATCGGCACCCGTTGAATGTTATGACGGCATGAGCTGCAGAATTATACTTAAATCGGGAGAAAATTGTTCATTACAAGAAATATTAAGGCAAACCAACTTATCGCCACATCATAGCTATTAGAAATAACTATTCATTCGGCGAATAAAAATAACGAACCCCACGCCCGAACACTATCATTAGGTATATAAAGTACAAATAGGACCAAGCTGCGGTATTTGCAAAGAAACAATGCAGTTTTGATGAAAACTACTAAACACCGTAGAATGTCACTTTGTAAGAGATTTGCCTTTATGTGCACCGCTTACAAGTACTAACTTCCCTTTCACAGAAATTCGTAGTAAAGTAACAGTGACTAGACTGATGCGTTTCGTTTGGCGAGAGAGAGTGTCAGAGGCTCGAACCCAATTTTAATTCGCCCTTATCCCGCTCCTCTTCCGATTCCTGAATACCTACAATAATCCTTGGGATACTAGAAAAATCGAAACAACTGTTAAAATTTTATAAGCATACATAACATAGGTACATCTTAAATGATAAGGTGGTATGACGCAGCTCTTTTAGGTATTGTCAGATCTTTTGGTCATTATACTATGGTAAATGTAAAAGTGAGATACAATATTGTTCTAGAGTTGCCCTAGACAGGTGGGAATTGTTGCAGAAGGCAGTGGAAGATAATTTACATCATCCACTTGACCAGGGCAAGCAACAGGGCCTGACATATATTGGCTGAGTTACTCAGCGCTAAGAATCAAAACATAATATGCAGTTACCTGGATCTTCACTGTTGTCAGGCCTGGAGCCAAGCTAGATAAATATACACAAAACTAGAGTGAATGATATATCTACTCAGCTGCCAGACTCCAAACGCGACGTCTTCAACACGAGGAGAGGAGACATGATTCACAATTTACAAAATGTCCAAGTTCAAATATAATATCATAAAGTTAATCAAGGGCTCACTGAAACGTGTCAGACAAATCAAATAGCGGCAGTTTTACAAGGATTTACAAAATTCACACGCGTAGCTAAAATGTGCTTTTCCAACCGGCGAGTTCAAACGGAAGCAAAACTTGTCACTTCATACAACGTGACCAGTGTCAAAATTAATTACCATCGATAAAAAATGTCACTAAACTGATTTACTCCACTAATTATTTTAGACAATATATCTATTTCAAACAAATATTGATAAGCCGTTTTCCCTGGTGCTACGGGTACGGATTCAGATATAGACGAATTGTTGCTAAGTTACCGAGTATTTTATCTGTAATATCAGTAAAACATCATTCGAGATAATGAAGTTTGAAACATAGTCATTTGACTATGTTTTAAACTTCATTACATATTTATTGAAAAGACATCTTGACATAATTATGAGCCTGCAGCTGCAATGCGCTAGCATAATGATGTATACAGACAATGTTACGAACATCAGTGAACACGCAACTGTTGTGACGTCATGCACAAGGAACCGATGGCGAACATTGAACTATACCATATCGCTTCATTCATAATTACACTTGATGTTTCATCAGTACGTGATAACTCCTGCCAGGTATGCTATGAGGCGTCATTTCGGCGGCACTGATTGAAAAATATTTTGGTTGTTTAATGTAACTGTAGCTTGAATTAGTGTACAGACCGCAAGTGGCTTCAGAAACGCCACTTTGGCAAGAAAATGAAGACGACGGCCTATTAGAACTTACGACTCTTGTTACTTGAATTTGATCTTTAATCGGTAAATCGTCACTTAAAGCGATGTCGTCTCTCGTCGACAATACAAGTAATATATTGCGACGGTGTTTATACTTATTGATGACTGGATTCCAAGTTGTTGATAATCTAAATCCATCCTCCCGGTTGAAATTCTTATGTTTTTTTATTTCAACCGCTTCACGCACTATCCTGGAGTAATAGTGACGTTCGGTGGACGAGACCTGTGGTTGATGTAGTTCTATCCAGACTCCAATAAATTTGGTTTTGTCCAGACTCCAATAAATGTTCATCTATAGCGGACTTATTTACTTGTCGATTTTTCACAGCTGCGTTATGTTCCTTGACCCTTTCGGCAATTGTTCGCTTGGTCTGTCCGATATAGGAACAACCACAACTGCAATCGATCTTGTAGACGCCAGATATGTTGTAATCTGCATATGGTGGCTAATTATTCTTACGTCAGTTCGCAGAAAACATGCATTGTATCTAATAGGAAATCACTATACGGACAATGGTCTTTAATCAGTGGACATTACTATGAAATACCGACTGGTCTACGAGTGAATTTAACAACAATAAGAAAACATCAAATACGTCTATTAAAACGCAACAGCTGCAGCCACGCCGTATGCAGCCGTGGATTAAATAACTTTTTTTTAAATAACTGTCATATCCACATCGAATAATCTTGAACGTGAAAAGAACAAATGCGATAACATCATCAACAAATTACAGCGCGAAAATCCTGACCTTAAAATGATCGAAATGGTCTAAAGTCCCTGAGTCACCACATTTAGTGTTTTATCAGTAAGGACACTTGATGCAGCCATGTTAAACATCGCGTGGGATAACTTTGCCACTATAAAATATGCAACACCTTTATCGCAAAATTCTAGAAGCAAACTTATAGCCAGCACCTATAAGAAAAGGTGACTGTTAAACACTAGTCATGAATTGGAAGTACAACAAGTTACATCTAGTATGAGTCTAATCCTCCGTACTGTATAACGTCGCATGATGCGATACTTATTTGTTCACTGTTATAATTGAACGAGGAATAAAATATAAATATCAAGTACCAGAAAGGTATGACGCAGCCGTAAAACTGGCGTCAACAACAGTACAATGTACGGCACTGGTGTCACAGAAACATTGAGCACAAATGACTCGAGAACACAACGTGGCGCTAGACACGTGGTCCACGTTGTACTTACAATCAACGAATGTATAGATAATAATATATGGATTCTACTTTCTTATTAAAATGTAAACCCGTTAATATTTTATAAGTCGTGCCATTTTAGAGCGAAACTTAAACAATTTCTCTGAAAGTATTAGGTTTTAATCTTGAGCAGGAGCAGTGATATTAATCCCATAAAAACAATAATTGTCAAAAAAAACAAGTCCCGCTACCGTAAAAAGTTGTGCGATCCATGTAATACCAAGTCGGTTTATTAAAAATCTTTAATGTTTTATATAAATAGATTGACTCGGCCATCGCATGGAAACACAATATATCTCATAAGTAATAGATATTTAAATTGGATTGTTTAGTGCGAATGCCATGTTTATACAACGCCTGCTAGGTTACACAAAAATCAGGCTTCTAGTTTTATCCACAATGAAGTTATCGGCGGTCGAAAATAGCCTGAACTGCTTCGAGAAAAGGATGGTACGGCCGTGCCGCTTTTTTGCTCGACTTCGCGGGGGCACTCCCGTGCCCCCAGATAATTATAACGCGTGGTATTTAGTTATGTGTGCTGTTACGAAATAATAAGTCATCACTTCAGCGGACTGCCTCCGTGGTCCAGTGGATAGCGTATGTGACTGCTGATCGGAGGTCCCGGGTTCGATTCCCGGGTCGGGCAAAAGTGTTACTGGGTTTTTCCGAATACTCAGTAACAGCCCAGATGATGTGCCCGGTAACGGCAATACGCTCGCCCCATTTTACGTGGGACCTAAAAATTCATGGCGAAATGCGGGTGTCATATTTACACCTCTGCCTACCCCTTCGGGGATACAGGCGTGAGACAGTAAAAAAAAAAAAACTTCAGCGGATTAACCGACGCGCTCTACACGTACCTATTACAAACAAATGAAGTCTCAATATTCTTAAACTTTAATATTAATTATATTAATTATCTCTTTCTGATATTTATACGACCACGGATTAGGTACATGCTGAGTATCAAATGCAATACTCAAATCTCATAAAATTACTTATGACTCCTGTTACTTGAATTTGATCTTTAATCGGTAAACCGTTGCTCGAAGCGATGTCGTCTCTCAACGTACAAGTTATATTGATAAGTACACGCTGCATCTACAAAGAAACGAATCAGCGCCTCGACATTAGGGTACATCGCTGAGTGTCATTTGAGTCAATAGTGTCCACAAAACAGTCACATGTTTAAGTAATTTGAAAGTGATCTGAAATCGTAGAAACTAGCTGCAAATAGTTATGAGCTGTACATTTTTATACTTCGTATTATGGAAACTCGCAACTCCAAGATTGAAAAGGCCGCAAGGATCTCGATAAATATAGTTCTTGCGTAAAAGCAGAATTCGGGTAACTTAGAGATAATTTTATTTTTTACGGATTCAACCTTGTGTCCGTTGATGATAAATTTACAAAGTGGCTTAAGAACTGTCACCGTGTGTAGGTACTTATTGCAACAAATTGCCTGCTGGAACATTCCGTGACACCTTCTCACGATTCAGTGGTGAGTTTGGTCTTTACAAAGAAATCACATGAAATACTACTCTGTCAAGAAAGTACCGGAAAAAGATCAATAATAGGTACACAAACTGTTTGTTATTCATCCAAATTTATTTTATCACCTTCAAAGTATGCTCCTTCAGAAACGATACACTTACGCCAACGAATAATCCAATCATCAAAACATTTTTTAAACGCTGTTTGCGGAATTGAGTTCAGTTCTCGCAGCGAATTCTCCTTTATGTCTTCTACCGATTGAAAACTGGTGCCACGAAGTGGTAATTTTAGTTTATCAAATTTAGTTGTTTATCTGTGCATGTGTCAACATGATAGCTCCCGAGTAATATTGGAAATTTGGAAAATATGTCGATAAAAATGTGTTTTATGTGCACCTATTACGTTAATACATCGATCTTATATGGAGTACAGTGTTAAATTTGAGTATTTTGGACATAATAGGACATTATTTGTGTGAAGAAAAGTGCAGTGACAATTTCATAACTTGCAGGTGGCGCTAGCGGTGAACGGCGCATCGCGCTCCTTTGCACACGTGTGAACTGGCTAGCTGTGTCTCGCTCGCTCTGTGTTGTTATAATTTTAAACATCAAATGAACTGTTTGGCTTGCACTAGAAAAATTGAAGTTGCGGAGATGATAAAATGCATTGGATGCAAAGGGGGATATCATTTTAAGTGTGTGAATATTTCCCCGGCTAAGTTTAAGGAGGGGCAGGCACAATTAAAGCGTACTTTTAAGTGTGTCTCCTGCTTGAATGTAACACAGCGTATACGAGTAACCGGCGACACTCCTGTACGCGGTATTTCTCTCGGGTGTATGGCAAAGGAGCATTCCATTGGAGAGGATAGCTCTCTGGATACTGCTGATCTTATGACGGAGGAGGTGAAAAACGGTGTTATGAGTATAATGGAAAAAGTTAATGGCATTATTTTGGCAAAAATGAGTGTTCTCGAAACAAAAATTATAGAAGAAATTCAAACTACTGTGCAGGTACTGGCGCTGGAAAATAGTAAACTCAGACTGGAATTACAGGAGGCAAATAGGAAATGCAGTTCATATGAACAACAAATTGAGGCCTTAAAGAAAGACAGTCAAATAACTAGAAATGAAAATGGCAGGAATGATAATAATGCAAAAAATGTGAGAAAAGGACCGTCAGGCAGAACTGCTCCTGTGATCACTAGTGCTGAAATGTCATCATCAGATGGAAATATTGATACGTTGAGATCTGATGTCAGCTTTGCAGAGGTGGCTAGTAAACCAGCGGATATGGGAGTTGCAGACAAGAACACTTACAATTGGATTGAAGTTAGAAATAGAAAAAGGAGCAATCCTATAAAGAGAGGGGGTAGTACCTCTGTAGTTTCTCTGAAAGCGGTTGAACGTCGACGTTTTTTACATGTATGGAGATTGGACAAAGGTACTACTGTGGATATTATAACTGAACATGTCAGGAAGGTATTAGGAAATGATTCGGAAATTATTGTTGAAAAATTGACACATAAAACGGAGCGAGACTACTCTTCATTCAAAATTGGAGTTTCAGTAAGTAACTTTGAATTACTCTGTGACCCAGCTATATGGCCACTACATGTTGAATTCAGCGAGTGGGTTTGGTTTCGTCGCCCAGCCAACCGAAATCAATCATGAATCAAACAGGTGTATCACTATTTTTTATCAAAATGTTAGAGGACTTCGTACAAAGACTACACAATTTTTGTCATTACTAGAATCCTCGGCATCCGATCTATTTGCTATCACTGAGACTGGCCTAAATGATGGAATTCAAAACACAGAGGTGGCGTTACCCGGATATCAGATTTTAAGATGTGACCGGGTGGACGGGCGCAAGCAAGGAGGCGTGCTTTTAGTGGCCACATCGCGGTTTGAATTGCGACAAGTAGCAATGCCGGATGGAATTATAATAGACAATTACAAATTTGAGTTAATTTGTGCGACTGTTTTCATGAACACTCGGTTTTTATTTACTTGTTGCACCGTATATACACCGCCGCGAACAGACGAGAATGAGTATATGGTATTATTTAGAATATTAGAACATTTCAGTGTTAAATACGGAAATAATTTAGTAATATTAGGAGATTTTAATTTATATTCTTGTGGTACAAATGTCATTAATTATTATGAGTATTTTAGGGCTTTCTGTGAGTTCACTCAGTGCAACGCAGTTAATAACTGCAACCATAGACAGTTGGACCTGGTGCTGAGCGCGCGCGGAGGCGCCGTATCGGTGCGCGCGGCGGACGAGGCGCTGCAGCCCGTTGACGTGTATCACCCACCGCTCGCGGCGCGCGTCGCGCTTGCTGCGCGCTTGACCGACTCAACTTCCGCGCAACCGGCACCGCCGCCGGGACCCTTGCCACACTCGGTTTCTCATAAACAATGGGACTTTAACAAAGCTGACTTCCATCGCTTGTATTATATGTTGACTGAAATAGATTGGAGTGATATATATTATCTGGATAACCCAGACTTAGTTTTAGATTTCTTTTATGACAAACTTTATGAAACGTTCGAAGTATGTGTTCCCCCGAAGAGATTGGGTAGGGTTAAAAGAAAGCGTATTTATCCGGTATGGTATACGACTGACCTTATCCAAACTATAAAACTGAAACATAAGCTACACAAAAAATTTAAATTAAGTAAATTGTGTACTGATTATGAGGCATTTAAACGTTGCAGAGCGAGAGTTAAGTATGAAACTGCACAAGCACATAACCAATACCGCGATCGCGTGCAAAGTAATTTAGAAAAAGATCCACGCACATTTTGGGACTTCATTAGAAGAAAGGGTAACTCGAGCAGTTGCAAAATAATGAAAGAAGGGCATGTTTTGTCGGAATATGAGTGTGCCAAGGAATTTGCACGTTTTTTTGAGTCTGTTTACAACCCGGAGCCAGCACAGCTTAATGTAACGGCAGCTCAGGCGCGCGCGGAGCAGCCGCCGGGCGCGTGGGCGCACCTTGCGCGCGTCACCGCCGCCGACGTGCGCCGCGCACTGGCTCGTCTGCCGTCCAAACACTCTGTGGGGCCAGATGGTATACCACCGTTTGTTTTTAAGGATTGTACGGAAGTACTGGTAGAACCGCTCCTGCACTTATTTAATGTATGCATTGAGACCGCAACGTTTCCCGATCGCTGGAAGCTAACTCGAGTTGTACCCGTACCGAAAGGTGGTGGTGGTCCAGCTGCTAGCGATTATAGACCAGTGGCGGTCCTTTGCACCCCAGCAAAGGTATTCGAGGCAGTCATCTACAGTTGTCTATATCCACAAATAAGCGCTCAGTTGTCCGATGCGCAGCACGGCTTTCGTCCTGGGCGTGGGACTACTGGAAACTTGCTGGATCTAATGACTCATCTTGTACCAACGGTGGATGCTGGCCAACAAGTGGATGTTGCCTATTTTGATTTTAGGAAAGCTTTTGACACAGTTGACAACGATGTGTTGCTATTGAAGTTGGCTAGCGTAGGTTGTACACCACATACATTAAATTTCTTTGCCAGTTATTTACGGGACAGACGTCAATATGTTGACTGCGGTGGGTGCCATTCGGAACCATATTATACTAGATCGGGCGTGAGTCAGGGCACTAATTTGGGGCCTTTACTGTTTATTTTAACTGTAAATGACTTACCTGATGTAGTACTTAGATCAACACCTTTGTTATTTGCTGATGACCTTAAATTAGTACGGGAAATTAAACAAAACGAGGATCATGATAATCTGCAGCAAGATATAGATAAGATAATAGAGTGGAGCTTATCAAATAAATTATACTTTAACGTCACTAAATGCTCTGTGATAACTTTTAGTCGCTCACACACCCCAAGCCACTATCAATATCAGATGGAAGGTATGCCACTACAACGCGTCACAGAGGTTAGGGACTTAGGCGTGTACTTCTCTGCAGATCTTAGCTTCAAAAAACATGTGTTGCACATTTGCAAGAAAGCATATCGCAATTTGGGGTTAGTACTACGCCAAGCTAACCAGTTTACAAACACTAGGGCACTGAGAGCATTGTATGAGGCACTAGTTAAGAGCCATTTAGAACATAATTCTGCAATATGGTCACCGCACGAAGCAAAATATTCATTAATGTTAGAACGCATCCAGAATAAATTTACTAGATTCTTATATTCTAAGAAGTATGGGGTGTATCCAGGATATCCACTTTTGTACCCGACACTATTTGTGTTAGGCATGGTAGGATACTACAAACTGGAGGTAAGAAGAGAGGTAGCTCTTACTACCTATCTATTTAAAATAATACGTGGCAAAGTGCACAACCCAGGCGTATTGCGTACAATCGGGCTGTGTGTTCCGGATGGGTACGCGGAGCGGCGGCGACGACCGCCGCTGTTGTCGGTGGTGCGAGCGCGCACCAACCTGCTGCAGCGCGCACCGCTCACGAGGGCAATGCGGACGCTCAGTGCACTGTCCGATGTAGTAGATTTGTTTTCGTGCTCACTGAGTGAACTCACACGGGCCGCTTTTTGTTACCTTTCTAATATAAGTTTTTAGTTATAGGTATAGTTACTGTATATTGTTTTACTTTTTTGTTGCTACACTATTGCAATGGGTTATCCTGTAATGATAGTGGTATGTAAGGATGTGATAAATAAATAAATAAATAAAAAAAAGAAAGAAGTCGGCGAGAGCCATATCTGGTGAATATGGTGGTTGCTCGATGGTATTTGTTGAGTGTTAGGTCAAAAATTTGTTCACAATGATGGCCTTGTGCGAAGGCGCATTAACGTGGTGCAATATTCTTTTGGGACTAGCCGAGCGGCAACATGTTTCATACCCAAATGATTAGTGAAAATGATACGGATCGACTCGTGAAATACAGAAAGTTCGGCGGCTATCTCTCTCAAAGTTGACGACCGTTTGGCGCAGCGGGAGTGTAAGCGACTGCTACGCTGATGGTCGCGGGTTCGATTCCCGCTCAAGTCAAACATTTGTGTGCTTGAACATGGATGTTTGTCTTGGTCTGGGTGTTTCTATATATAATATGTATGTATTTCCAAAAAGAAAGTATATATGTATGTTTATCCATTATCTAGTACCCATAGTACAAGCTCTGCTTAGTTTGGGACTAGATGGTGATGTGTGTATGTGGTAGAAATATTAAAAAAAAAAAAAAAAAAGTTGAATGAGGATTTTCAGTCACTTTTTCCTTCACTTTTGCGATGTTAACTTCAGTTGCAGACGTTGATGGCCTACCAGAGGATAGCAAATCTTCCATCACATCTCAACCGCTTTTGAACGCTTTGTACCACTCATAAGCACGAGTTTTTGATAAAGTCGATTCACCGTTAGACTTCTGTAACATTTTTATTGACTCCGAACACGAAATTCCATTGGCTATGCAAAATTTAAGACAAGCTCTTTATTCGATGTTTTTGTCTATTAAGAAATTCGCAGTACACACTTGATAAGATTAAAAACAGCGCTGTATTTTATATCCAATAACAGATGCAACTCAAACTCCGCGCCAAATTGGAAAACAGTTATGCCAATCTTAAAACAACAAAAATGAAATAATCACTAGCCTATCATAGTAAAAGGAAAACAGGCTTGAAAAGATTTTCGTGGGTTTAACCTCACATCTTAGGAAAAGTTATCCAAAACCTCCCCTTCCGTCTTCCCAATGGAGCGATTGTCATAATGTATAAAGACAGATGCTGGCTCGGACAGTGAACAAACTACACCTTTATTGTATTATATAACAGAATCTGTTGATCTTTAATCAGTAAAACGTCGTTCAGCATCGGACTTTCATCTACCGTCCCCTACGTTTATATCAGTGCGAACTACACAATTACACGTCGTATGCTTGTTTGCCAATACAAACCATAAAACAAAATAAACCCAACGTGACACCTTGATAGTACAAACTATGGATTTGTTCAATAACATCAACATCCAACAAGAAATTTGAGCCGCGGGAGCAGCGCAGAAGTCCAAAATAACGCGGGTGTAACCGCGGGATCATCTTGTAGTCAAATATGTGGAGACTGCCTAAATGCTCTACATTAAGCCACGTTAACGATGTCATTAATGAAATTATTTAAGCAGGTTTGTGTCAATTAACCTCACCAGTAAAAATTGGTGGTTCAAAATTTAAAAATATAATGTAGGTAGATATTTAGAAAAAGACGTAAATAGTCATAGAATAAAACCGGGAAGATGGTCCGTTAGCATAGTAAAATATACGAAAATTTTTGTAAGAACTATAATCGTAGAAAACAATAGTACAGCTTTTTGGATCATTTTATAAAGTCCATCATTCGTCCCTACTGCGTCAGTAAATTCCCAGAAAATCCTGACGACTCAAATAAAACCACTCTGGTCTTTAAATCATCACTAAGAATACAATAATCTCAATGGCTCAGGTGCATTGCCGTAACGATTATAAACTCAAAACAAAGGTACGTGGTATATGTATATCCCGTAGGAATAGTAAAAAGTGATCAAAAAGCTGTAATACTTCTAAGCTTCAAGGGAAACGTACAAGCCACACCTGATGGGCAGAGATAAATTGCTGGCGTTTAAAATTGTGGCGAAAAATCCTAAAAATCTTATTTCTCGCCAATCCGACAACGAAACGACTAGATGCCACATGTAAGAAACTTTGTTCATTAATCAGTAAAACGCCGCTGCCAACTGGATTTTATACAAATATTTGCTTTAAAAAAGAAGCTTCGGTTAGCAAACATTACAGAAATATCGAATATATCAATATTCATAACGTCGTCGCCAATTGGAATTTTACAAAGCAATGCATTATCACTCTAGAGCATGCAGTCTGTAATATCGTGTGATTACCTCCAGTTGAGTAACTGTTTCAACTTGAATAGAAGATAGTACCTATACTACATACTTTTATCACGTTGACATACATACATACATAGACTCACGCCTGTTTCCCTGAAAGGGTAGGCAGAGGCATATTAAACGCCCACTTTTCGCCAGTGTTTTGATCCCACGTAATAGGTGGCGAGCCTATTGCCGCTTATCGGGATATTTTGTTTGCCAGAGCCTCGTCCGTTGATCGGCAGGTGCACCACTTGCAGGTGAGGTTGGCTTGGGACCCTTAGTTCTTGGTGGGAACCCTATGCATCCATATATCACGTTGAATATGGACTGAATTGACTTTACACAGAAATGCTCTGAATGATGACTTTTCACAGAAATGGTCTGAATTGACTTTTCACAGAAATCAAACCACGATAGATACAATCCCCTCGCTTGTTCTATACCTAGACATTTCTTTGACAATTGGAGTAAGAATTTTTATGAAGTCCAGCATTCGTAAAATGCCCATAGTGTACTGACGATTCAAATGGTCTTTATTCATCACTAAGGTTAAAATGACCATATTGACACAGAAGTACCGCTCGCGCTGTAACGATCAAAAAGCTGAGATACTACTAAACTTCAGGCCTGACGTAACGACTCATTCATATCTTTGTTAAAACAATTTGAAGCCAACAATTCATCGCTAAAGTCATTGATATCGAAGTTATATCGACGATTATACGCCGCATCAACTATGGAAGTAGAATAATTTTAACGATTTGCACCAACGAAGTCAACTTTAGAATACCACCATTTTAACATACATACTGTAGTATTCGATAGACAATTATTGTTCTTTAATCAGTAAAACATCGTCAGCAATCTTAATATATCACCTCTA
Organism: Euclidia mi; assembly: GCA_944739405.2. Classification (NCBI taxonomy): domain Eukaryota; kingdom Metazoa; phylum Arthropoda; class Insecta; order Lepidoptera; family Erebidae; genus Euclidia; species Euclidia mi. Next base: position 17,310,580 of record OX123210.2, on the reverse strand, counting down.
CGGTACATAACGTACTAGCTGGATGACATAAAAACTGTGGAAAGCTTTATGTGATCCCTAGGAATTACCTCTTCAAAACGCTGCGGTCTTTACTACGGTATTACCGTGATCATGAAATGAATATTTTTTATAAATAAACTAGAGGACGCCAGCAGCTACGCCTGCATTTTTTTTTTAATTTACCCGTTTTGGCCGATGCCGTGGAAATTTCGGGAAATCCCTTCTTAGTGCACCCCTACGGTCTCCAAGGAACATAGGTACAACATGCCAAATTTCACCTTCCTGCGCCCAATAGTTTCGGCTGTAGCGTGTCGTAGCATGTCTGTATATATATTAAGATAAATATAAAATGATCTAGGTACCAGGGGGTCTAATACGAGTTTGCACTCGATCGTCACGGTGGACGATAGCCTAGTCGACGGGAACAATTTCCATACATTTTCTAAATGCGCCCCCTAGCGGTCTCTATCGATCGCTACTCTCCGTTATTTAAATTGCCATATCGACTGAAATAGACAACATTGGTGACGACGATTGCCGCAAATCTATACCTACTAATATTATCTATGACTGAAGAGTTTGTTTGTTTGCTTTAACGCGCTAATCTCAGGAAATACTGGTCCGATTTGAAATATCATTTCAGTATTAGGTAGCCCATTTATCGAGAAAAACTATATAAAATCACGCTAGGAGCCACGGTTGCGGAACAGAAGCGCTTAAAAACGCGGGTGTAACCACGGGATCATCTTTTAGTCAAATATGTGGTAACTGCCTCAATGCTCTATTTTAAGCCACGTTAACGACGTCATTAATGAAATAATTTATGCAGGTTTGTATCAATTAACCTCATTAGTAAAAATTGGTTGTTCAAAATAAGAAATTTTAATGTAGATATTTAGAAATAGACGTTACGCAGTAATTAGGTACTTAAATTGTCATAGAATAGAACCGGGAAGATGGTCCCTTGCCATAGTAAAAATACGAAAACGTTTGTTAGAACTATAATCATGAAAAACAATAGTACAGCGGCTTTTTGGATTATTTTATGAAGTCCATCATTCGTCCCTACTGCGTCAGTAAATGCCCATAATCTCCTGACGACTCAAATGAAACCACTCTGGTCTTTAAATTATCACTAAGAAAACAATAATTTCAATGGCTCAGATGCATCGCTGTAACGATCGTAAACTCAAAACAAAGGTACGTGGTATATGTATATCCCGTAGGAACAGTAAAAAGTGCTTATAAAGCTGTAATACTTCTAAGCTTCAAGGGAAACGTACAAGCCACACCTGATGGGCAGAGATAAATCGCTGACGTTTAACCCATTCCCAGTCCCATGAACCACATGTGGCTCATAACAACTGAATTTCTATTGTGTCTGCGGTCGGACAGTGAAAGTGTTAAAATTCACCACAAATCCTAAAAATCTTATTTCTCGCCAAACCGACAACGAAACGACTAGATGCCATATGTAAGAAACTTTGTTCATTAATCAGTAAAACGCCGCTGCCAACTGGATTTTATACAAATATTTGCTTTAAAGAATAAGCTTCGGTTAGCAAATATTACAGAAATATCGAATATATCAATATTCATAACGTCGTCGCCAATTGGAATTTTACAAAGCAATGCATTATCACTCTAGAGCATGCAGTCTGTAATATCGTGTGATTACCTCCAGTTGAGTAACTGTTTCAACTTGAATAGAAGATAATATATTACAATAACCGCATACTATCAGACGGGATGTAGGTATACTTTTGTCATATTAAATATTGTCTGAATTAACTTCTCACAAAATTTTTGCTCAAACCGCGATAGATACATTCTCCTCGCTTGTAACTTTAGACAATGTTTTGATAATTGGAGTAAAAACTTTCATGAAGTCCAGCATTCGTCCCTACTGCGACAGGAAATGCCCATAGAGTCCTCACGATTGCAATGAAACAACTCTAGTCTTTGAATCACTGAGGTAACAATTACCGTAAGACTCGTAAGTACCGCTGTAATGATAAAATAGCTGAGATACTACTAAGCTTCAAGTTTGACGTAATGACTTATTCATAATGATTATCTTTGTTAAAGAAATTTGAAGGCAACAGCTCATGGCTATAGACAACGATATCGAAGTTAATTTGACGATTATACGCCACATAAACTCTGGAAGTGGAATAATTTTAACGATTTGCACCAAAGAAAGTCAACGTTGGAATATCATCATTTTAATATACATACTGTTATATTCTAAAGACAATTATTGTTCTTTAATCAGTAAAACATCGTCAGCAATCTTAATATATCACCTCTACGGTACATAACGTACTAGCTGGATGACATAAAAACTGTGGAAAGCTTTATGTGATCCCTAGGAATTACCTCTTCAAAACGCTGCGGTCTTTACTACGGTATTACCGTGATCATGAAATGAATATTTTTTATAAATATACTAGAGGACGCCAGCAGCTACGCCTGCATTTTTTTTTTAATTTACCCGTTTTGGCCGATGCCGTGGAAATTTCGGGAAATCCCTTCTTAGTGCACCCCTACGGTCTCCAAGGAACATAGGTACAACATGCCAAATTTCACCTTCCTGCGCCCAATAGTTTCGGCTGTAGCGTGTCGTAGCATGTCTGTATATATATTAAGATAAATATAAAATGATCTAGGTACCAGGGGGTCTAATACGAGTTTGCACTCGATCGTCACGGTGGACGATAGCCTAGTCGACGGGAACAATTTCCATACATTTTCTAAATGCGCCCCCTAGCGGTCTCTATCGATCGCTACTCTCCGTTATTTAAATTGCCATATCGACTGAAATAGACAACATTGGTGACGACGATTGCCGCAAATCTATACCTACTAATATTATCTATGACTGAAGAGTTTGTTTGTTTGCTTTAACGCGCTAATCTCAGGAAATACTGGTCCGATTTGAAATATCATTTCAGTATTAGGTAGCCCATTTATCGAGAAAAACTATATAAAATCACGCTAGGAGCCACGGTTGCGGAACAGAAGCGCTTAAAAACGCGGGTGTAACCACGGGATCATCTTTTAGTCAAATATGTGGTAACTGCCTCAATGCTCTATTTTAAGCCACGTTAACGACGTCATTAATGAAATAATTTATGCAGGTTTGTATCAATTAACCTCATTAGTAAAAATTGGTTGTTCAAAATAAGAAATTTTAATGTAGATATTTAGAAATAGACGTTACGCAGTAATTAGGTACTTAAATTGTCATAGAATAGAACCGGGAAGATGGTCCCTTGCCATAGTAAAAATACGAAAACGTTTGTTAGAACTATAATCATGAAAAACAATAGTACAGCGGCTTTTTGGATTATTTTATGAAGTCCATCATTCGTCCCTACTGCGTCAGTAAATGCCCATAATCTCCTGACGACTCAAATGAAACCACTCTGGTCTTTAAATTATCACTAAGAAAACAATAATTTCAATGGCTCAGATGCATCGCTGTAACGATCGTAAACTCAAAACAAAGGTACGTGGTATATGTATATCCCGTAGGAACAGTAAAAAGTGCTTATAAAGCTGTAATACTTCTAAGCTTCAAGGGAAACGTACAAGCCACACCTGATGGGCAGAGATAAATCGCTGACGTTTAACCCATTCCCAGTCCCATGAACCACATGTGGCTCATAACAACTGAATTTCTATTGTGTCTGCGGTCGGACAGTGAAAGTGTTAAAATTCACCACAAATCCTAAAAATCTTATTTCTCGCCAAACCGACAACGAAACGACTAGATGCCATATGTAAGAAACTTTGTTCATTAATCAGTAAAACGCCGCTGCCAACTGGATTTTATACAAATATTTGCTTTAAAGAATAAGCTTCGGTTAGCAAATATTACAGAAATATCGAATATATCAATATTCATAACGTCGTCGCCAATTGGAATTTTACAAAGCAATGCATTATCACTCTAGAGCATGCAGTCTGTAATATCGTGTGATTACCTCCAGTTGAGTAACTGTTTCAACTTGAATAGAAGATAATATATTACAATAACCGCATACTATCAGACGGGATGTAGGTATACTTTTGTCATATTAAATATTGTCTGAATTAACTTCTCACAAAATTTTTGCTCAAACCGCGATAGATACATTCTCCTCGCTTGTAACTTTAGACAATGTTTTGATAATTGGAGTAAAAACTTTCATGAAGTCCAGCATTCGTCCCTACTGCGACAGGAAATGCCCATAGAGTCCTCACGATTGCAATGAAACAACTCTAGTCTTTGAATCACTGAGGTAACAATTACCGTAAGACTCGTAAGTACCGCTGTAATGATAAAATAGCTGAGATACTACTAAGCTTCAAGTTTGACGTAATGACTTATTCATAATGATTATCTTTGTTAAAGAAATTTGAAGGCAACAGCTCATGGCTATAGACAACGATATCGAAGTTAATTTGACGATTATACGCCACATAAACTCTGGAAGTGGAATAATTTTAACGATTTGCACCAAAGAAAGTCAACGTTGGAATATCATCATTTTAATATACATACTGTTATATTCTAAAGACAATTATTGTTCTTTAATCAGTAAAACATCGTCAGCAATCGTAATGTCATCTTCTTTGCGGTTTATCACGAACATTTTGGTGGCCTAAAACTGTCAAAGCTTTATGTCCTCCCAAAGAATTACCTCCTCAAAACGCTGCAGTATTACCGCGATCAGGAACTGGTTACTTTTTATATAAGGTGACTGATTAGACCTTTTCATATGACATTGCCAATAACCATGTGTGACTACTGGAAATATTTTTAATTTAACACAAGTTATAACAATATATGTTTGTGCTATCTTCACTGAGACGAGTAAAGCCTTTGACTACGTAGATCATACACTACATAAACAGAAATTACATGCTTACGGTATAAGAGATAATATCCTCGACCTCTTAGAATCATACCTAAGCAATAGATACCAGAGTACTGAAATTATTAGATTATGTCCTAAAACTTAAATAGAAACCACTTTCATATCGAAACCAAGACTCCTAAGGTATAGCGTACCCCAGGGTAGCGTGCTAGTTCTTCTCCCAAAGATGACACAACTAAAAATGGTTCTCTTTGCCGATGATAGCACAGCTATAATAGAATGCACAAATCTCAATAATTATGAGAACGAGATTGACTCACTGACCAAAACAATAGATTGGCTTAATTGTAACAATTTAGTAATAAATTTAGATAATTCTAAAATTATACAATTCCGCCAACGTCGGGCAATCCCACTATAAATTTGATTGATTAAATTGGCATTGCACCAAAAATCTACAGTAAAATACCTGACAATGTCAAAAATATACCTCTAGTAATATTAAAAAATGTCTCACATTATTACTATTTAAGAAGAAGACTTTTTAAATGATAATTTAGTACCAAAGAAGATATTTAAAGTATGGTAATTTAATGTAAGCTAATTATTTAACTCAAATACAATAATTAATTATTTCTTATAATATATTATGTTAATAAGTTCATAACTGCATGCATGTGTTGTCTATAAATATTTGTATGTCAAAATTGACAAGACATAGCGCAATAAGATCTAGTTCATAAGATCCATCTACAATGTTCATACCTTTCTTCTATACATATTATAAAACAAAGTCCCCCATCACGTCTGTCTGTCTGTCTGTTCGCTCAAAACTCGAAAAGTACTGGTCAATTTTTTATACAGTTTTCAACAACATCGAGAGTGATCCCTGGGGAAGGTTTTAGTGTATAATAAGTTGAGGTTTTGTGCAAACTGACGATATTAGTTCAACGCGCCAGCAAAAATTAAGGCGATTTCCTCGAAAACGCTGCCAAAACCTTTTGAGTTATAACAAATCAATGTATCTATGATGGGATTGTACCTCTTTAATAGATCTACCAAAGTCCGCGATGGTATCTATCTTTCAAAGCTAACCCACAATAACCATATATTGCTTTTACATCTATCTATACTTATATAATAAAGCGGAAGAGTTTGTTTGTTTGTTTGAACGCGCTAATCTCAGGAACTACCGGTCCGGTATCTCAGGAACTAGCAGTCGGATTTTAAAAATTGTTATTGCCTATGATAGCCCAATTATTCCGAAAGGCTATAAGGCTATATATAGGTTATATAAAATTACGCCATAACTTTTAGGGTCCAGACAAAAATAATAAAATGGTCAAACGAGAAGGGGGAGGGTTGGGTCAAAGGCAAAACAGGCTAAACGAATAGGATACAGTCTATATGGGTATCGTTTTCGAGATTTTCGGGACGTTGATTAATAATATGAAATTTATCTAGTGATCCAAGATGGCGGACGGGAAATTAACCCATTCCCAGTCCTATGAGCCACATATGGCTCATAACAATTGAATTTCTATTGTGTCTGGCGTCGGACAGTGAAAGTGTTAAAGATGGCGGATGAGAAAATTTTTAAAATCAATATGGGTATCGTCTCTGATGATTTAAGGGATAGTGAATCCAATATTATATAAAAATCTATGTTTCTTTATTCATCATTTATGGACTCTGAAATGATAAGAGATTAAGCGCTAAGTCAATGGTAACTTTGGAAAAGGGGCTTAGAAAAAGGGAATTAAATAAAAACTCTTAAAAAGGCGATACGAAGTTCGCCGGGTCAGCTAGTTCACAAATAAATTGATTTGATTTTGATTATAACGATATCACCTTTATAATGGATCAAAGCTACACCAAATGACAAAGATTATCAGACTTAGCTAAACACTCAGACGCTTGATGGACGTCATTAACAAACCATGATGTGTTTCATAATACAACAAGAATAAATTAATTTATTTGTAAAAAAATGTGTAGTAAACTTGTACTGTGTACCTATGCAGTAAGTGTCAAAGAGCGTAGATGCCAATATAATCAGAAAACACGCACTCGTATAAATTAGTTTAAAAAAGAACATAATCACGGATGATTTAGTTGCTCCCTAAATTCTGTTAAATTCATTTTGCAATAATTCCATAGACGAGGTATATTAAAGCAAGGGTAGTCAGCGAGATGAACTGTGAGGGGAATTTCAAGGACATGTTGTATCTTTTGTATAAAGAGCTACTATTCGCATTGTTGTAGCAAAAATGTTTAATCACACGAAATTATTCAATGCGTTCTAATATCGTAATGACATGTACATGGTCAGTTTTATGAAGGAAACATTAGGCTCACCAGCTATGCTGAGAGATAATGATAATAAACTTGGTACGATTAATCAGTCATCATTTCAAAATCCCACTGGTCTAAACTAACAATAACATCATAATATTTAGCTACTAAAATATTATTCTTATTAGAGTAACGCGATTGAAGAATTTAAAAAATCCTCGATGATTATGAGCCATATGAAGATTTTTAATTTTCTTAGCTAATTTAGTTTTTAGAAGGTGAGAGCTACATTACATGATGTGAACCCTTTGAACATCATGACGATCACTTTTATAAACAAGGATAAGAAAAGTTAATATGAATCTAAAGACATGACAAGAACATTATGTAACGAATTACGGTGAAGGACAAAAGTAACATAACACTCAGTAACGGTCTGTGAAAATGTAAGGAAAGAACAATGGCAGAATTTGGTCTGGGTTTGTTGTGGCGACATTAAACTTCATATGAACCAAACAAATTGTTATTTTTTCTACGATTTTTAATATTTTCACTTTGTCTCGTTAAAGCTGGAGTATTTTATGATGATAAAAAGCATTCCAATTGATTACGAATACTTTATTATTTGATTGTTGCCATAGACAATTGTGTGATAGGAATAGACGTGAGTGCTATAGCCGTATCGATTATTAAATAAGTAATCGATACGATCGACCTTTATAGAGTTGGTTTCGTTTAAAATGCAGTTATTTAATATTTAATCAACATAATATCAATAAGCTATTATTTTTGAAGCAAAACAATGTTTAAATCAAATAAAAACGTCACAGCATCGGTTTAAAGTTGTATCGATTTCACATAAAATCGATTTAAAATATGCAGCTCTACTTTTGTCTTTGGCTGTGACAGTTAGATGCTACAAAATACTTCCGCGTTTTGATGTCAATCTGACATAATTATGTCATTTGATAATTCAAACGTACCTACCTACATTGTTTAACTTTCATACTATAACTTTCCTTTTACCTACATTGTTCATTCTTAACTAAAAATTCAAACACCGATATCTTCTTTTTCCACCTTTCCTGAGTGAAAATAGAATCATTTATAGACTCTGTTACTTACGCCAAATTTTTTGATATATTTTTTATTACTGTTCGCTTCTATTTAATTTCAGACATTTTGATGTATGGAGATCTGCCATTGTCCTTTATGGTCCCATCGGCGAACGACGCGTATGCTATCCATTGTTGTGCAAACTAGGAACATGCTTCCAGGAAACATTTCTAAATATGTATATCTCAATTCAATACTTCAATAAAACATCTTGCGCCTTATTCTTTACTTTAAAAATAACGATTTCTTTGTTCTAATTACCTATAACACTGGGCCTTAAAAACAATTATTTTTTTTAACTCTAAAGACGTCTATAATTGTAATCTTTAGAATTATATGAGATCTAACGCAATATACACGATATACCCTTCTAAATAAAAACATATTCAAAACAGGTTAAACCGACGCAGGACTTTGATGTAACAAATATAAAATAAACAATCGAATTGAGAACCGTCTCCTTTCTTAGAAGTCGTGTGAAAGGAACTTCCGTACCATGTAGGTATTTAGTATCTTGGGCATATATAAGACATCGATTGGAACCACACATGACCGAAAATAAAAAGGACAGATCCTAAGACAACCAGACAACACATCACAGCAATAAGAAAATCAGTTACGAATTACAAATCCTTCTAACTTTCCACGAAACGCGTTCAATCCAAAATTACAAAGTGAATATAACAAAGACAGCTTCCTTAACCAAACCAAGTTGCACTCTATAAACACTTGTAAATAAATGCAATAATATCACTCGACGACAATTTTTCTTCGCTTGCGTCTAACTTTTGCCATGAATGACGCTCGGAGCCCATTAGTTGTAGTCAATCTTTCTAACTTCTAACAATCCACACACGACCAATACACTCATTTTAGACTCTGTGGTTACTATGTTATCGTAAGCCTCATCAGTTCACTTTGTAATTAATTATTAACCGTGTAACAATGCTAGTAAGTCGTCAAAGCAATGAACAGTGAATGAGAGCCAATCAATCAAACCGACCCTGCGCAGTAGGTACCGTTGTAGTGTATCGCGCATGCACCAGGAGCGGGGCTAGACAGAAAAAGCAAGCACCTGGGTATTCATAACGTGCACCACACGCCATCTTTTATTGGCTCTTTGAACTAAGTTAAGCAGCTCGCAAACAAAAAACATTGGTTAAATTGTGTATAGCAGCGATAGCCTAGTAGAGAGACCGACAGACTGCTACGCAGAGGCTCCGGATTCGAAGCCACGGCACGCACCAATGACTTTTCGGAGTTATGTGCGTATTTAATTGTTAATTATCGCTTGCTAAACGGTGAAGTAAAACATCGTGAGGAAACCTGCATGTCTGAGATTTCTCCATAATGTTCTCGAAAGACATGTGAAATCTGCCAACCCGCATTAGGTCAGCGTTGTGGACTATGGCCTTACCCTTCTCATAGTGAGAAGAGGCCCGTGCCCAGCACTGGGACAGTTTATATACAGGGGTGATGATGATGAAATTGTGTATAGCGCACTCTGTTGGTGTATTTTCGAAATTATAACTTTTACTTCAACTTCTACGCACTGTTCACATTATAATTTATGTAAGGTTACTAAATCGTGAAGGAGATTGAAAATAAAGGGAAACTACCATCCTGAGACCACTGCAGAACGACCTCATTGGAAAAGTTACTTCAAACAGGAGAGCAAAATATTGACATTTCTTCACTGGAGCCCAGAATTAGCACTCAGTAATACATTGCTAGGTACGAGACCTGTCTTCGTAGCGAGCTATGTATTAATTACTAACAATGGTACACAGACATTACACTGATGACAGAATCAAGTGCAGCGCGGCGGCGTTATCATGTACTTACATGCACTCATACACTCACTAAACACTTCATCGTCATCACTTGTTGAGCTAGCATTATGTCAATCATTGTGTAGTTCACTCAAACTCTACGCTTGGTATTAAAGTAGATACGATATAGAAATGTCCAACTGTATAGTGATACAGTTGAACATTTCTATACAATACTCTGATGCAAGTTACCCTCTTAAACTCTTAATTCAATCGTTGTTGTCAAGTCGTGGGTTGTAAGTGTTATCCCGTGTGGTGATCTAACCCACTACCAGCGGCTTAGGGTCAGCGCAGACAGAACGGAGCGCAGCGGAGAGGATTTTATAAACGCACTGGAAATTAAACTTTAAAACTAATTTAATAAAGTGCATAAATGCTAGAACCTGACAAAAAATGCTCGCGCGTCCTCGAAGATACGCGGGAATCCGTTTATGCACTTTATTGTAATAATTTTAAAGTTTATGTTCAAGTGTGTTAATAAAATCCTCTCCGCTGCGCTTCGTTCTGTCTGCGCTGACCCTTACAATCACGGTCGCTAACTACTAGAAAATAAAAAGCTCATAGATATTATAGACCTCGTATATTCTTAATTATATGTTCTACTGCCCTTACAGGTAATAAAACACCTCCAACTACTACTTCTAATATGCGAAAATGAATGTTTAAAATAATTGCAAATATAAGTAGCCTCGTGGCAAATAGCATACTTAGTTTTTAGTAAATGTTAAGGTCAAAAGATTTCCAATTCTACAACATGTCACAATATTTATTACAGTGGTTATATGAAGATCAGAGAATCCTTCAATTGGATAAAATCTATTAACAAATATCAACATACGGAGACAAATAAAAGGCTTATAGATATTTTATACACCACGTATATTCTTAAGTATCTGTTTTGCTGCGCCTACAGGTAGTAAAACACTTCCAATGACTACTTGTAATATGCGAACATGAATGTTTAAAACAATTGCAAATATAAAAAACTTTACTGTAATAAACATACTTATGTATTTATTATTTAAGACACAACATTTTAAATCTAAAACATGTCACAAGATCTATAACAAGAGTAAACTGTGATTAAGAACTATTTACAGAGGTTATAGAGAAATCTACTAAACGTGGTCTCACTGATCGCGAACTCGTGTGCAGTTTATATAGTGCGCCAAATGCATCTACAACACTGTAGACTTCTCTCGACGTGAGGAGAATTTGTCGAATGTTCACGAAGAATGCAGTACTAGCTTCTGTTCGTATAGAGAATGGTACCGTCGCATCAATTCCATTGCCTCACAAAGCTATTAAAACTTGTCATTTGCCATTATTTGAATATCTGTAACAAATAAATGAAAACCAATGTTATTTTTAACTTCACCTCAGCCCAGCCTGGCATTTCGCCACTGACGATATCGCCAGAAAGAATCATCATCATCGTCCTGGCCGTCCTGGCGCTATTCCCGTTGATTGTCTTTCCTCTTGGAACCTGGGGTCTGCTTAGTAAGATAACCAGATTTAACAGAATATTAGCTTTTACACAGAAGGACGTCGTCTGACCTCTGCAGCCCAAAAGGTAATCAATTTTCCATGGCTCAGACCAGTATCAGTTTATTTAGTGGTACTGCCACCCTGGAAGGACGAAGGGGACTGTCAGACTCTTACTGACTAAAAACCAACCCGTGCTCCTCATGTACCCATGTGTCGGAGGGTAGGGTTTCACCAAAGCATTCCTCGCTACCCCCGACGGGTATTGGCCCGCCAGATGGACAGGCGGGCCCCGAACGAAACCCCCTTGGCGGCGGATGAAGGTGTTGGGCTCCGCCACCAAAACACCCAGCGGCCGCAGAGGATAGGGAGGACGGCAACGCAACACCGTATCACCTCTTCCTCTGCGGCCCCACCGCAACGCAACGATGGTGCGCCCCCATTTGGTCGCGGGAGATAGGGCGCGCGGCAACGCAACACCGATACGCCTCTCCTCCCGCGACCGCATCCGACTGCGAGGGACAGACAGAACTGTCCCCCGCACCCGCACCTATGGACGCATCCTACGCAGGCCTCACGCAAGCCCACGTGGAGCGTACCCTCCCGGGATCCCGCTTAGCTTCACCGTGGGAAAAAATCAAATCCACGGTTACTAAGCCCCCCCACCACGACAAGGTGGAGATCCCACGGGGGGCTGGTACTGCCCCCCTACAACGTCTGTCAAAGATGAAAGATCTTCAATACTGCTGTATTAGATGTAGTGTATAAAGATTTAAAAGTAAGTCGTGTAAGATATAAGTATATTGACAACATAAATAAATTGGTAACTTGTATAATAAGGCTCCTGGCAGGACAGGCTATTCCTAGTGTGAGGAGTTTTAGGATAAGTGATGAAAATGTTCATGTACCACCGCTTTAAATGAAAAATCTGTACCCACATTCTAGACTGCATGTATTGTATTAGAACTGTAATTTGGAATGGCAAATAAATACACTTATTATTATTATTATTACTGCTGGGAACGACGGCTTAACGTGCTCTCTGGGGCACGGGGCAAGGATAATTGACAATTTAATACGCCCATAACTCCGAAAAGTCAGTAGGTATTGGGCGACTTGGATTTGAACCCAATGCCTTCAGCAATACAGCCTGTTGATATCTTTACTAGGCTATCACTGATCTAGCACGCAATGATAAGATGTCTGCCGTCATAACGTAAAAGGGTACAACTAACATTTTGTTAATCAGGAGAAAATCGAGTTTAAAATATTTCTTAGTTTTTGTAAAAAATAAATTACGGTATCGTAGTTATAGAAAATGAATGAATGGAAATAGTAGCGTCTGTATGAATTCTATAAGATGATTTACGTATTTTATTTTAAGATCACTGTATTTATTCAATAATCTACATTTTCCATTTCAACTTAAAAAATATTGTAAAATCATTAATATTATGGTTAAAGATCCTTATTCTCAAAAGAAATTACATTTCACTTAATGAGAAATACAAATGAAACTTATTATAAATGTACTTTGCATTTATAACAGGTGTGCACCTTTAAACTAAAAATAGCATAGGTCATGTATATTTTCACATAAAAAAACTTTAGGATCACTTTAAACACTTTTTTTTATTACATGTGTAGTAATAGTCTATTTTATATTAAAGGTTTTTATAAATTTACTGAAGTTGTGTTAATTATATATTGTTTTAACTTATTTTTGAAAATGTTGAATGATTTAGCTTCTTTGATTTCGATTGGTAATTTATTAAACAGTTGAGCACCTTCATATTTTATATTTTTAGCACCATAGTTGGTTCTTGGTTTTCTAAGATATAAATTATTAGCTCGTCGCGTGGGATAGACGCCCATTTCTTTGTTACTTTTAAAATCTATATTAGATAAAATCTGCCTATTTAAAATTTTCCATATTAGTATACAAGTTTTAAAATTACATAGCTGTTTAAGATCCATTAATTTTGTTTCTTGATATATACGTGTTGTGGGTGTCAAAAAGTTATAAAAGAAAAGACGTTTAATTATTTTATTTTGAGCAATTTTTAAATCTTTTAATACATTGTGAGAGGCGCTACCCCAGATCTCAACCAGATAGTCCAGATGTGGTTTCACAAGAGAATTGTAGATTGTATATCGCACTTTGCGGGGAAGACTTCGCATGATAGGTCTTTGGAGGCCATTTAAAGATTTTAATTTAGAGGTCACCCTCGCTACGTGATCATGCCAAGTCAGTCCAGAGTCCAATGTCAAGCCTAGATATTTTTCAGAATTTGATTTCTTAATATGTTGGTTATTTATTTGTAAGCTAATATCGTGTATTTTCTTATTCTTAGCTTTAAATATGACATAGCTTGTCTTGGCTACATTGATGGTTAACAGGTTAGATTGGAACCATTTGTTCAATTAGGTCTTTCTGAGCTTCTTTTTCAATTATATCTAATGAGTTGCCAAAATAAAAAAGACACGTGTCGTCTGCATATAACGTGACCTGACCGTGGAGAGATAGATTACCGATATTATTAACATAAATTAAAAATAATAATGGACCAAGTATGGAGCCTTGAGGTACGCCAACATCTACTGTTGCGGGTCTACTAACACTTTCTTCAATTTTGACAACTTGAACTCGATTTTTAAGATATGATTTTATTGTGTTATATGCTTGGCCAACTACACCAATATTCTCCAGTTTATTTAACAGTATTGTGTGGCTGACGGTGTCGAAAGCCTTTTTTAAATCAATAAACACGCCAACTGCGAGCTTTTTAGAATCTATGTTTGTTTTTATTTGGGTAATTAAATCAATTGTGGCCGATAAAGTATTACTTTTTGAACGGAAGCCATACTGTCGGTCATACAAAAATTTAGTATCTTCTAAGTACGCACTGAGTACAATGGATGGCCTTCTCGAAGATTTTCGACATCGTCGGCAACACCGATATGGGGCGATAATTCCCTGGGTCCGTTTTAGATCCCGATTTATGAATTGGAGTAACTTTGGCTATCTTTAAAATATCTGGGAAATCACCATTTTGAAAACATTTATTTATGCAATTTGTTAATTCGTTTACTATATGATATTTTATGCATTTAATCGATTTTGTATGTATATCTTCTACCCCAGTACTTGTGTTTGGGTCGAGAGCATCTATTAGTTTACCTATCTCATCTGAAGAACATGGTTTTAAACGTCTAATTTGTTTTGTTTTAAAGAACTGCTAGTACTACATAGGAAATTATGATTAGTTTTAGGAATTTTTGCGGCTAACTTTGCACCCATTGATGAGAAATAGTTATTAAAATACCCACTAATTTGTTTAGTATCAGTGATTGAACCATTTTCAGAAAGAAGTTTGGAGGGGACAAAGCTTTTGTTACCTTTATTAGAGAACAGGGTGTTTATTAAGTGCCACATCTTCTTGGGTGTTTTACATTTCATAAATTGGCCATAGTAAAATTAATTTTTGGTATTAGTTATTAGTTCCGAGACTTTATTTCTTGCTATAATAAACGCTTTTCGTAAGTTTTCATTACTTTCATCTTTTTTTAATTTATGCCATAGCTTACTACGATTATTTATGCTATGTTAGATATTTTTATTTATCCAATCTTTATTGGGAGAATTTAGTATTTTAGTTTTTTTAACCGTACATGTCTTGATAACACTTTTGATGTTTTTATCTAGATCACCAAAATTATGATCTTCTGTATCCAAGGGTATCTCCAGCATCTTCCTGTACAATGTTTTGTAGTCCACGGCTTCGTATTCTAAACGTTGACTGTGTTCCGGTTTGAGTTTTTTGAGTTCGCAGTATATTTGTTTGTGATCGGATAAGGACGACTCCAGTATAGCCAAATGAAAAAAGTTGTCTTCAAGATTGGATATAACATGGTCAAGTATAATATTCGTTGTAGAGGTGGTTCGAGTAGAGTAATCCGAGTGTATTTAATTATTAATTTATATCCATATTCTTGTAATAGGTAAGTATATCTTTTTGCATTTTTGTCAAGTTTTAACAAATCTAAGTTGAAATCACCAAAGATGACAGCTCTTTTTTTAAACTGAATTTGTTGTTCAAAATCTTCAAGAAACTTATTGATATTTGTATTACCAGGCTTATAAATCACTCCAATATCCAACGCTAGTTTCGTTATACGTATCTTTACTTACTTACTTATCGTCACGCCTTTTATCCCCGAAGGGTTAGGCAGAGGTGTATTTCTACACCCACTTTTCGCCAGATATACTTTAGTCCCACGTAATAAGGGGCGAGCCTATTGCCGTACCGGGCACATTTCCAGACTCCGTGCTGCTACTGAGAATTTCATGACAGAAAAACCCAATAACACTGCCCGACCCAGGAATCGAACCTGGGACCTCCCGATCCCACGCACACATTTATGCCGCGAGACCTACGAGGCAGTCGTATAGGGTTTGATGTCGAGTTTTCCGTCTCTACGCAAAGATGGTAATTGCATCGTGTTATCCCTTAGTCGCCTCTTACGACACCCACGGGAAGATAGGGGGTGGTGACACTTGTATTCTATAACACACGGCAAACTACCACTACGTATCCATAGGTAATTATTTCCATTTGTATACTTTTCTTCTAAAGGTGAATGTTTCAAGTTGTTATGTACAAAGATAGACGCACCTCCACCTCTGGATTCATGTCTAAATCTATAATAATGAGTATAATTGGGTATATTTAGGCGGGTAGCTTCTTCTTGCGATTGTATCCAAGTTTCCGTTAGGAGAATGACATCGATACGCGTGGATATTAGCCTAGATGTACAACAAAGCTCATTAAACTTGGCAGTGTTCGTCATGCTCCGTATATTTAGATATAAAAAGTTCAGGGATGATTTATGTATAATTAAATTGGTATATTCACTCAGTACTTGATAGGTATTGTCTCTACACTGTATCTAGTTGTTGATTTAGTTTTTTGTCTGTTTACTGACAATCTTTGGAATACTTTTAATATATTTGATAATTAGGTTAGTTTCGCCATTTTGTTGCTTTTTTTTAAGTTCTTTACGTAATTTATCTAAGTATCGCTTTTGTGCTGGCGTCTGGTCAGAAAAAATCTTAAAATTTTCAGGAATATCTTTCTTATTACGTATTAATTGTTTGGGAATATCGGCGGCCTTGAAACAAATCTTTATTGGTCGATTTTTATCCGTAGCATATTTACCCACACGGTGTATGTTAATTGGTTCAGAACAATCCGGTTTAATCGATTTTAATAAGTTAGATACTTGCTTTTTTTCATATTGGATCCTTTCTTACTAATATTACGTGCTTCTTAGTAATATTACGTATAAAAGGCATAATTAGCCAAATGTGACTTTCTATTCTAACATTTTGGGGGCAAAAGTTAAATATTACTCTGCCGTCATAACGTAAAAGGGCACAACTAACATTTTGTAAATCAGGAGAAACTCGAGTTTAAACTTTTTCTTAGTGTTTTTAAAAAACAAATTACGGTATTGTAGTTATAGTAATGTCTACATTAATTCTATAAGATGATTTACTATTTATTTTTATTTTTTACTGTATTTATTACTTAAATAATCAATATTTTCCATTTGTAAAATTATTAATATTACGTATAAAAGGCATAATTAACCAAATGTGACTTTCCATTGTAACATTTTGGGGAAAAAAGATTAAATAATAAAATGAAAAGCCATATTAATTAAAACACATCTAACTACTTGTGACTTCTTCATGTAATCTAAACTAGATACCTATGCCCTTTTCTAGTGCTATCACAAAAATAATTGCTCAGTTGTGCCCTTTCAGGTTATAGTACACTTTTGTTTATTGTGGTTTTAAAATTATACAGAAAATATGAGCAGAGAGGCCTTTTTCTCCTGATTTCAAATATGACTCAATTTCCAAAAAAATGTTAGTTGTGCCCTTTTTCCTTATGACGGCAGATGTGTAAATAGGTAGTGAGGGACGTTACGTTGGTGGGTGAGTCATGATCGCGTGTCGTCGCTCGCGAACGTTCCTCCTCGTAAGACAAGCGCGGACGACGAAGCGGCGCCGGCTTCTGTATCCTGTAAACAACATAACAAGCTGAGTGTTACACATCACATACACTATGTAACACGTAGACACCATAACACACAGCGAGCTGAGCAGACAGTGTAACATGAGCTGTGTTTGTAAGGCGAGACTGTACAAAGACAGTTCAATCTATATTGGTCGTTGAGTCTGACGAACCTATTTCTCTACTAGTTGCATTGCAATACAAAGCTTAAGAGAATAATTTACCAGAGACCAGTATAAATATCTTAACACGTAAATATTTTACTATTTCATCACGATTTCATTCACACGTATTCCATCAGACAATATTCATACGGAGAGAACAACGGCCGGCGACGCGACGCGCGACGCCACGGTGAGCAATGTTAGTGTCAAACAATTATACACCTTACCTTTATAAATAAAGTCTATAATGTCGCTTGGTAAACCCGATAATGGTGCTCTAAGCACAGAAGCCCCAAGCGACGCCACTACGTGGAATCAATCAAGCGACATTATGCACTTTCGCCATGAATATAAGATTTAAAATTGTTTAACAAAACTGCGCAGTGTTTCCGGCCGCTGGTCTTTCTGCATGAATTAAACCTCAGAAACAAACACACGACTAACTATCTATCATAAGTATCATAACACTAAAAACATCATTCACGCACTGCACAGCCTTCTAACTTTACATGAAACGCACTCAGTCCACAATTACAAAGTAGGTATAATATGACCGAAGTATCATAAAGACGGCTTCCTCAACCGAACTCACGAACACTGAATAAGATGCAACTATTACTGCACTCTATACGCACTTGTATATACTACAATATATCTCGTAGACAATCTTTCGAACTTCACTTAATACCAACGCACTCGTACAAACAAAACTAATTAATATGTACCTATATTATTGTATTATTTACCGTTATAATTCACAAAACATAATTATTTCACAGTGTTTACAAGTAAGTACTTTCTCAATAGAACTAACAATGAATGAACCGATCAATCAAACTGACCCTGCGCAGTGACGTTGTAATCGCGCATGCACTTAGGTCCTAGGAACCCTAGATGCACTTATGTATGTTACATAAAATAATTCAAAACTTTGGTATAGCGCAACCTGGCATAAATCTAATGAACTACTTTTTGCACGCACTCACTGCACGCGTACTTAGATACGTATCTAGCTAACGCTTGCATAGCTTAGTTCAACAGAATGATTAAAGATGGCATTTTCAACAAATTTTGAACAAACCATCGTATTTAATTTAGGGCATATGTGGCGCCATCTGTGGTTTAAATATTAAACTTGATATTTTTTGTTCCTCATTGATATGGGTTGTTATCATGGAGCAACAGTAAAGATTTAATTTCTGTACATACTACAATTTATTTGTCAGTTGTACATTCTGTAGCTGTACGTGAAGTTTTGATTTTGATTGAGTGAACATTATTCGGTTAAGCGCTGTAATATCAAATATATTATTTAGCCAATGGTCACACAGTTGATGCTACTCGCCAATAAATGGCGCTATGTAACGCCAACGCCAACTTTAATTTAAAACTGATGTTACATTTTAATGTATTCCAATTTATTTCTTAAATAATCAAAGTGTTTAAATGGTTATTACAAAACAAAGTAGTTCAACAAAATTTACAACAAGAGGACAAAGGACAACGCAATTATTAAAGCAAGGGGTAGCCATCCAAACGAGATCGGAGGGAAGTTTCAAGGTCATGTCTCTTTTGTGTAAAGAGCTGAGGGTCTAGTACGACTTTAACACAGTGACGATAGACTAGTCGACAGGAACAATTTTCATACATGTCCTAAATGCGCCCCTTAAGCCGTATACAGACATTGCGAGGCATGCGCTGCGCACGGCGCACAGCGCATGCCTCGCAAGGTGTGTACCTTTATATTCGTGGCGAGGCATGTGTAGCACATGCGCTGTGCGCCGTTCGTAGCGCATGCCTCGCAATGTCTGTATCCACCTTTAGCGGACCCTTTCGGGTAGTTGTCTTGTACCAATTTTTTTTATTCATGAAGGTAATCTTATCTATACTTAATTATTTTATTCCTAAATATTTAGTACTGTTACGAGCTGTGGTGCGGTGATAAATTAAATGCACTATGCCACAAAACTGTTCTTTATTCATTAACACAATTTTATACACACTTAATTTCCAACACTAATAAAACACAAATTAAAACACTAGAAAACACTTCCGACTCACTTAATCTTCGCACTTCTTTGCTTCTTGATCGCTCCGATAATTCAACTGTAACTGTCTATTTGCCCATCCGCGCGGTATTTAAACCGGCTGGATAACAAACTAGTCTATTCTAGCCTTTCCGATAATGTTCTCGTAACAGTCGGAAACAGTCGATACAGCAACGCCATCTAGCCGAGAATAGATGAAACACTTCTAAACTACCGGTATATCGATTCTCTTCTAGTTCTCTCATTTACCGATAGATGGAGTTATTTTCAAAAATAGCCATTCCTAACAGTACCCTATCTGTACAAGTTAGCTTGATCTTTTTGACAGATGTAATTTTTTTGATCGACATAACTTTGCAATGACGAACATATTATTTTCTTAATTTAATGATTTTAAAAATTAAAAAGATATTAAAAAAATGCATATATCACAAAAGTCCCCAAAGATTCAAGCGTTATCCAAAAATTTTAAGACTTTTTATTGCTTTAAAGTAAAATTTAAATAGGAACACTGAAAATAATAGACGCTTGTACAACGATACATCTGTCGGACGGATGGGACACGAATAACAGGCAGTAACTGATACAAATATCGATTAAAAAAATCATTTTTTTTTATTTATTTATTTATTTAGTTTTACAGAAGACTTACGGACTAATTAAAACTATGAATATAACAATTAACATTATCAGTTTGCCAATTAAAAGCCCTCACATATGGGTATAAAAAGTAGGACGATTTTTGTACTCGTTTTAAATAGGTATACAAAAAAAAATAAAGGAAAAATAATAATTAAACAAAAACAAATAGGTATACACAAAAATAGCAATATACACTTAGAAGAACAATAAACCAAAATGAACAAAAAATGGTAACTTCACTCAGTCAATCCTGCGCTGATGTGCTCAATGTTCAAAACATTATCGAAGTATAAATTAGCCAATTGCCGCCTCATAGTGGTAACACTAGTGCAAAAAAGATCAATATTAAGATCCCGTGCGAGTGCATTGAAACTTGCAGCACTTCTTATGGAAAATGCATTACCCCTATAGTTTGTTGAACTAAATGGTACATTCAATATTGGGCGCTGACGGAAGCTCAACAAATTTGTGCGAATTGAGATATTAGCTAGTAAATCAGGGCAGTCAATTGAACCATTAGCAATTTTTAACAGAAAACTAATATTCCCCAATACGTCGCCTTACTTCCAAAGGTAGGAAGTGAAACCTTTTACATCTGTGCTCATAATCAACGAACATTGCTGTGCCCTGTAGTCAAGGTATCGTAGGAACTTTTTTTGGACGCCCTCAATGCGAGATTTATAAATTTCGTACTGACGGTTCCAAATCTGGGATGCATATTCTAAGTGGCTGCGTACAAAAGAGCAGTACAGTACTTTGACTGGTTTCAATGTGCGGAAGCAGGATGTGTTACGCAATATAAATCCCAGAGCTTTTGATGCTTTTTTCACGATTCTATCTATATGATGATCATATAATAGCCTACTGTCCTGTATAACTCCCAGATCTCTAATGGTGTTAGCTTTATTGATTAGTACTTTGTTAAGTGTGTAGCTGCTATTTATATAAGATGTTCGTCGTGAAAATGTTACGTGAAAGCATTTATTGACATTTAGTTGGAGCTTGTTTCGGTTGCAGTATACCTCAAATCTGTATAAGTCATCTTGTAATTTACTTGCGTCAGACGCATCCCGTACGACTTTGTGTATTTTCATATCGTCAGCGTAGAGTAGGATGTACGAATGACGGAAGCACTCCTTGATATCGCGTATAAACAACGTAAACAACAAGGGCCCAAGAATTGAGCCTTGAGGAACTCCAGAAGGGACAGAACTCCAACCTGAGACATAACCCTGAAGAGCCACAGCCTGTGTTCGGTTCTCTATATAAGAAGATAACCATCGGTACAGGTCTCCGTGTATCCCTGCAAGCGATAGCTTCTCCAGCAGCACCTGATGGTCTATCCGGTCAAAACATTTGCAGTAATCCGTATAAATTACGTCGACCTGCCCTCGTACCATTCCGTTACTTATATATTCATGTGACAGAAGTAGGTTAGACGTCGTTGAGCGATTCCTAACAAACCCATGTTGCTCCTCACCGAGACAGGCCTTGAAAGCTGTGTAAACATCGGTGTAGACTACGCGTTCCAAAATTTTTGAAAATAAGCATATTTTTGATATGGGGCGGTAATTTTCAATATCAGCTTTATCACCTTTTTTGAAAACTGGGGTTATGAATGCAGATTTCCAATTACCTGGCACTAAGCCTTCCATCAATGAACGTTTGAATAAAATGCAAAGAGGTTCAACAAGACTATCAGCACAGTTGACGATAAATATTGGCGGTATTAGGCTAAGGTCCTCCCGATTGGGTGAGGTCTAATGATTTAAGCAACTTCAAAATGCGTGATCTATTAATGTCAACTGTGCTGACGGACACTGCTGTCCCGCTGTGCTGCTCACTCGAGGTGCTTTCACTACTTGCCGAAGGTTCAGGTACCAGAAATGTGGACCTGAAATACCTAGCAAATAGCTCACTTATTTCCCGCCCTGTATCCGCATATGTCTCACCATAACGCATTACGTTAGGAAAAGCGCCCACAATGCGCTTATTTTTCACATACGTCAAAAATGATTTAGGGTTCGTAACAATAGAAGCTTCAATATTTGTAATATAATTTTCGTAGCACCTTTTTTCTAATTCAATAGATCTAATTCAATACCGTCAAATTTAAATAGGTGGTTCAGACCATGAAACTAAACAGAAACAAACACTTTAGACCCGTGTTTCTTTGGGAAAGTTGTTTACTTTCATGGTCTGAACCACCTCTTTAAATTTGGCGGGAGGTACAAAAATAACCTTGTAATATCAAATAGGTATTTATTATGAATATTGACCCACCGTCGCTTATTTACCCAATGTTTTATATGTCTAGTGCACTAAAGAATTTCACACATAATACACCCACACCATCTCGTCAGTTACAAGTATTTTAAAACGTTATTTTTTGGACCACTAGATATTTTCTGTTACCCATCACTAGCCCGTCTGTCAAAAAGATCAAGCTAACTTGTACCTACAGGGTATAATGAGACGCTCATGATTCAGTTTTGTAAAATCTGAATCATGAGTCTCACTCACTCAGTATCTACACTACAGTATCTACAGTAGTGTAGATACTGAGGTACGGTTTTGTTTTGAGTGGGTACTTATATGTATGTTAGAAGTAAAAGACACACGATTGAAGATAAATTACATATGAAGCAACTTTAATTTCTTAGTTCAAGTAAGTACACTGGGTAATTCGTTGAGACATAGGTTGTTGTTGTTCGAAAGGCGAGACGAGCGATGTCCAGCACGGAGCAGGACTTAATTATATTAATAGGCTGCTGCCCATTATAGCAGAGGGCCTACTACGAGTTTTGCACTCGATTATCACGGCAACGATAGACTAGTCGACGGGAACAATTTTCATTCATTTTCTAAAAACGCCCCTATCGGATAGTAGCGATCGGTAGAGTCCGCTAGGGGGCGCATTTAGGAGATGTATAAAAATTGTTCCCGTTGACTAGTCTATCGTCACCGTGTAAAACTCGTACTAGACTCTCAGGTCTTCGCGACAACCCGTAAAGGGCGTGCAGTTACTGGTTCAGGGTTGTTTAGCCCCCGTTAGCGGGTTATTTTCTTCCTCTCCTTAAATAAAGGCAGGTCCTTTGATGGGGCAGTATTTGCGCTAAAGCGGATGGACTGAAGGCGTGTTGCGCAGGTCGCTATATCCTTCACTCCGTCCGAGCGGTCAGCTTGAGCCAGATGAGACCCCGGCGAACCGAGGCAGGCCCAGCTCCGCGAAGCCAGCAACAAGAGACTGTTGTGGTCGTGTGTCCAGCTCATAAGACGCGAGCGGGGTGATCTTTGAGTTAAATTGTTCCGTCGTTACAAAAACAACAACTGTTTTTCTTGATCTTTTAATAACTAAATAAATTAACAATAAGATACCGAAGCAATGAAACACAGTCGTTAGTTGAAACAAATGAATTGAAACTAATTAGATAGTCTCTAAATCTCAGCCTTTGGTAGGTGATGTGCGGCTCTTGGCCTTGCCATCCACAGGCTGACAATAAATTTACTATGCTAACTGAAGATCGTCACATACTTGACGCCTTTGACACTCAGAGTTGCGGCTAGAAGACGACTACGACTCTCTCTTAGGATGACGGTCCGAAGACTCCAGCAGCTGTTGTTGGGCGTCGAGTTAAGCCCGCTCTATAACTTTTAAGGACACGTTTGGCTGTCCTGTATTCTTCGTACAATTCCGTCTCTCTAGCAGAAAAATCAGGTGGCCGACAACGCCTCCTCCGGAACCGACGCCGCGCAGCCACGCAAAGTGCGCGTAGCTGCGCAATACTGTCTGACCACCAATCCTCCTGCCGTCTTCTACAATCAGCAGAGCCAGGCATCACCGCATCAAACATTTGAGTCATGGGTGAGCCATTGAGTGAGTTTACAACAATAGAGGCTGCCTGATGAATATTCTTTAGCGGAACGCTCATAATAGGGTTTCTTCGGGTCTGGCCGTCGGAAATTTCTACTTAATGGAGACGTTGACTTTATCTCGATACGTCGCCATCATCACCAAATCGGTGGGGTTGATAACTTCTCGCGGTTTCTCAACACACTCCTCTCCTTGCTCGATTGCTGTTGGTGGTGGTATCAAAACGTCTGCAGTGGAGCTGGGAGGTAGGAGACTCTTTGTCAATTTCTTGGTTTTCCTTGCAACCTTGCGTCTCTCTTTGGCGGTCTCCTTCCTTTGGGCGACCGTCTTCGCTTCATTGTTTTAAAGGGTAGGAGCCGTCTGGCGAGTTTGGGTAGCGACGTTGGCAGGCATTATACCAGAAGGCGTCTTGATCTTCGTGGCTTGTGGTGCAGTTGGCTCTCTTGATGACGGGGTGATTGACGCCTCTTGAGTCGCCACTTCGGTCGCAAAAGATTCAAGCGCCTGTGCTGATGACTGTGGCTGCGTCTGTTGGACCAGGGGCAGGCGATCCACTTGTCTATCAAGAGCAGAGAGTGATTGTCTAAAATCGGACATCTCCTTGCGGAAAACTTCTGTAAGGCCTGCAACAGCTGTTTCAGTTGCAATGTTTGGTGCCGTACGTTTCACTATATCGGCACAGAGCTCATTTTGCTGACGTCTAAGCACCGTAATTTCAGCTGAAAGGCGCACGTTTTCAGTATTCAGCTTTTGTGTTTGTGTCTCATCGGAAGTAGCGCGAATAAGGAGCACATCTGTCATCTGTTTAATCGCGGCCACCGATTGCATAAGAGAGGTTTGATAAATCTCATCAAGCTCGTTTGATGTCTTTGAGACTAAGGTTACAACCTCTAAGGCATCCTGTAGACGGGAGCGCAACTGCGCGACGGTACAGTTTGTTGCGTCACTATGCGTCACAGAAGACGCTGAAGTATTAGAAATGGTATCTATTTCTGTAGCCGGTTCGACCCGCTCGTCTTCATGGTAATCGCGCTCTTCGCACTCAACCCATCGATTTACCTCTCTTGAGCCGAAGCTTTTACCGAGTGCAGCTGGTTGACCTCGCGGTTTTCTCCTCCGCACCGTAGATACTTCCGGTGCATGGACTGCGTCATCACGCTCATCACTCAAGGCCGATTCCGATCGAGAGTACCGTGAGTGTGCATGGTATAGAGGAATTCTCGAGAGACTATCTTCGCTCTGCATGCTCGCCGTACATATCACAGCGAAATCAGACTCGGACTGCTCATCGGCAGGTTCATCTTTTTGCGCTTTCGCGCTCTCATCTGTTGAAGTTCGCGCAGAAATGGGCGTGCGAAATTTTGTCTACCGACACTGTTTTTGAAGTTTTGAAAAATTCTGACATAATATGACATAACCCACGAGTGCAGGAGAAATAAATAGTCCACCCGGGCAGAGATCCCGCGATGCCCGGGAAAGCCTTAATACGATCAGGGTGGCGGCTGATGCCCTGAGTGGGTCGCACTTGAAACTGGGCATCCCACCAGCCATGCATCTTCTCGCCGTGCGAAGCAGCTTAGGATTCGGGGTAATTATTTATAGTGTTTGTCTTGCACGCGGTCCGGGCGATCAAGCCAAGACCCTCGGTCCCGTTAACAGCCGAGAGACGTGACCACGACACTGCAAGTAAGGGATTACGAGATTGGAAGACAGTGTGAAACAGATGAGGACGGAAAGATTGAAAGACATAGAAGAAACAAATTCCCCTACTGTCTGCTTGGCGGTAGTGTGAGTACACACTAAGTCCGTCGAAGTCTCATCCCGTGTCCTCTCCAAAGAGCAGAGGGGTACTAGAAAAAGGGACTTTGAGGAGGAGCGGTGTTGGACAGTTCCCATGGAGTCCCAACATGGAACTCCACAGTAACGAAGAGACGCCGTGGTGATTTTATTTAGTGTTGTTTTCAGATAGTTTGGGTGATCAGCCATCGGCAACGTCAGAGATTAGCCACAGGTAGCAACGTCCTAATAAACAAATGATGTTTCTATGTATAATATATATATGTATTTACAAAAAAAAGTATATATGTATATTTATCCATTATCTAGTACCCATAGTACAAGCTTCTGCTTAGTTTGGGACTAGATGGTGTTGTATGAATGTAGTGGAATATTATATTATACTAGAGGACGCCAGCAGCTACGCCTGCATTTTTTTTAAATTTACCCCTTTTGGCCGATCCCGTGGGAATTTCGGGAAATCCCTTCTTAGTGCACCCCTACGGTCCCCAAGGAACATACATGCCAAATTTCAGCTTCCTGCGCCTAATAGTTTCGGCTGTAGCGTGTCTGTCAGTCAGTCAGTAACGCAAGGATTTTATATATTAAGATTACTATTTTGCCCGGGGTGCACTGGCCTATCAACTGCTATGTTCTCAGCGAATCAAGGAGAAACAGCAGCCGTCAGGCGCACGGGGAGGTTCTCTGACATGCACCCCATCAGTTGTTCAAGGTTGACTCGGGCTCTGTAATAAGGCGTAAAAGAATTTGACTTGTTAAGAGTTTGACTACTCGCTGTTTCGTTATCCTAAACGCGACCAAGTAATTATTTAGTTAGCTTGGGGTACATCTCGCCTGAATACTTTGGGTAACCTTGAATTTATGATTAAACGCAATTATGTTTGGGTTACCTCATCAATGCTTAATATACTTTACCATATTTGTCAAATTTCAAATGACTGTTCATAATATTTGGATCTTTAATCAAATAAAGTCATAAGACGACACTCTTCTACCGTCCTCAATAGCCATGGTACCTTTTGATTGGCTTGTGTACACAACAGCATGTAATAATCCACGAATCATAGCGACTAGAATAAAACTAGAGCTACTTTGAGAAAAATCGTTGAAATTATCATAACGAACAACTAACGCTGCATCTATAGAGAAACAAATCAGCCCGTCGAGCCAACCTTAGGGTACGTAACGGAGTGTCATTTGAGTCAATAGTATCCACAAAACAGTCACATTTTTTGTGATCTGAAATCGTAGAATATAGTTGATACGACACATTCATGACGTCATGAGCTGCACAATTATATGTCGTGTTATTGTTTGTCACAGAACATACACAGGACCGTGGCTGAAATAAAGCGAAAGCAACAGAGCCTCAGAAAGGCACTTAATACGCAATAGCTTTTTGAGTTGAAAATTTATCTAATAGCTCATACGATAGACAAATATCTGTTACGAGAAAAATCCTACTGAAACCATGAATATCAATATATTTGTCTTCACGTAGAACACACTATAAAAACATTATTTCCAGCTGTAATACGTATTAAAACTCTAATCAGTAAAACATCATTCTTATCTATAAGGTTACTTGCTGCGTGGTTTGTCAGTTGCTAAAGCTTGCAACAATCCACGAACCATGCAAACTAGAGTTAAAGCCGAGAAATTGTTAGGCAAGCCCATGAACATGGAGTTATGCCTAGTTATGGGGACGATGATGCCCAAATTACAGGGAAATGTGTAAAAAGTGACTTGAAGTTTCCAAATGCAATGGAATGCCGTGTTAATTGCGATATGAATTATGCGACAATTGCGTTAAATAATACAGTAACAGCTCCGTGTGGTGACGGATTAGGAATACGGAATGTCACCACCCCAAATCATCCCATGGGTGTCCTAGGAGCCGACAGAGAGAGCATATTATGCAGAGAACAGCACTGTAAGAGAAGGAAAACTTGATACAAACCCTATACCAACACGTTTGGCCAGCGTGGTATAGTAGGCCAATTCCTCCGTTCAAAGGGGAGGCCTAGTCCAGTAGTGGATTGTAAAAGGCTGATCATGATGATGAATACAGTTACTGTTCAATACCAATATTGTTGTAGAAAAATAGGCAACAAAGTAGGTAAGTAGAAATCATGACGTCATGCGACCTAAGATGCTACGCATACAATTAAAAGAGCCTGCACCGGTGATGCAGTGCTCCAGCGGCATATTATACAGAAGCAGTTGAAAGACTTCTGACATATGCATTGGGTCTTTAATCAGTGATCATCATCTGACATCGCACTGGATCGTGAGAAAGCCAGTATTGACCCAGAGCAAGAGAGCCTTAGCATTGAAATTGAAACAGCAACAAAATTGGTCGAAAAAATAAACACTCTTTCGTATTTTTAGTATTAGTATAGATTCGTAATGAGAAATGTGTGTGAGTGCCAGTTACTTCACCGTGGTAAGTAGAAATTGGAACTTGATGTGAAATGGCTGAATAGAATAGCAAAGTCACAACAGAGACTTCAAAAACTGCGAAATATGTATGCGATAGTTTTATCAAAAGTCATCTATCTGCGCGTGCTAAGTCGTGGTAAAAAGGTCTTAACCTTCATAGTCCACGAGGACATGTTTGCTATAGTAAAACACATCAAGCCAAAAATCCTAAAACAGGACATGTTTACGTCGGGAACAACATTGTCTAGAAGATTCCTGATAAATAAATTTGGTCTTTAATCAGTGCACCATCACACTAGGGCTAGCCGTCTATAAAAAGGTTGAATGTATGAAAAGTGAAAACCTCGAGTTGAGTAAGTCTTCTAAACTCACATTTTATTTTACTTATTTTTATAATTATCATCTTCTGTCGATAAACATACAGCCTAAAAAAATCACATATAATATCTTTTTGTCACGTTTATAACACTTGAGGCGGCAGTTTGGATTGGAGTTGTTAGTGGATCAGTTATAGGCAGTAACCGCATAAAGTTAGGGGGCTCGTATACTTGTTTATCACTTAAAACGTAGCCTGATTTTAGGTTGAGCATTTAAAATATAGCGACATGTGTTGGAACAATGTTGTAAAGACAATTAAGGCCAGTGTCAGGCGACTAATATTAAGAAGAGTTACAATGACACGCGCTTGCTGCACCTAATAAGAAGTTCTAACTTCTCTGTCACCAGAATACATTGGGATGTTTTTTTCACTATCAGGACAATGTAATAGGTTTACAAGAAATGTGACAAATCCTTAGAAAGGGTAAATAGTAATGTTTATAATATTTAAGTTTCTCCGAAGTCATACATCATGAGATTCATGAGCCATGAATTTTAACTTTGGTGCAATAATAATAAACCTTAAACAGCAAATATAACTGCACATAACAACCAAGAGGAAAACGATACATGCCAAAGACATTAAGGCTCATGATCATAATTATTTGAACTTTAATCAGTACAACGTCATCAGGTATCATTGTCTCATTTCATGTGTACTTTAGAGACTAGTAGACGCGTTTTGTTCTAAGGCTCAGTGGAAGCAATAGTTCAATACCAATAAATATCTAGCCAACATTTATTTCTTCATATATTCTTTATGCACAAAAATAGTACACAGGTGGACTTAATGCCTAGTGGCATTTTCTGCCAGTCAACCTTTTGGTGGTGCAGAAATAGATGAGGTAGGTGCATTAGCCTTGAGGTGAAAAATAGGATATGTAAGTATTAGATACATATAAATAAATTAGATACATATTATAAACCATAAATATACTATAAATATATATAATTATTCATAGATATGATACACACATAAATATATACATATATAAATACATAATTATGCTATAGATGATGAGAGTGATGAGCCGATTCCTTCAACTTACCAAAGAGAAGATTCCGTACTTTCGTTTTAAATGCATAACGGTTGGTGACCATTCTGACTTCAGAAGGGAGCCTGTTCCATAGCAGAACAACTTGGACAATAAAAGAAAAGTTACCAAACCTGAAGTATGAGCGGGACAGTGAAGAAGTAGATTATGAGAGGAACGAAGGTTCCTGTCATGTGTGGAACATAAGTATTGGAAGTATGTTGTCAGATAAGAAGGAGGAGAAGGAGAAGTAAGAATAGAGTAGAGAGTTGTGAGAGCACGCAAACTACGGCGCTGACGAATAGGTAGTAGAATAGGTATAGGTATTTAAGATCGGAACGAAAAGAAGATACATGCCCCTTCCCCCCGGATCGCCGAACGGTGTAGACGTGTTGTAGACCTCTTATCGTCTTAATAATAAATAAATTTAATTTAAATTGTGCCATTTAAAATCAAGAAATAAAATAGGAAAGCATAAACGCTGAGAAGGTGTCGCATCAATAAGCTACGTGAGTACAACCCACGCACACTAATATAAACCTCAACACATCAGCATTTCTCAGAAACGAGCTCTCCTTTATAATATTCTGCTGCCCTGGTACCTGATACGGACGCTCAACAAATCGGCACTGACTTACATTACATTGGCGGGTTGAGCCCACCCTCTGGCACAATGGCACCACCTTTCACCTGCTCTATTTGACGGCTGACCTGAGGCCGCGCCCACAGTCAGCTGGAGCCCACGCCCAGTATACCACTCATCAAGCACTTCGCAGTACGCTTCGTTAACACATTGACTCCTGCGCAATCATTACACCCTAGTACCTCAGTGGATTTAAAATGAACAAATCAATCTCAGATGGAAACGTCAGCGAAATGCCCATTGAAGAAACCCCCCTGAGCTACATTTCTTTACGCAGTAAGAGAATGAGGGAGGAAGATTTACCTGCAGAATTTAATAAATTTAAGGAGGAGATGAGGAAGTTATTTTCGTCCTTTATAACTACACAACAAAACGAGCTCAAGAACATCACTAGCAATCTCAACGAAATTCGAGAAACAAATAACAATATAAATAAATCTATAGAGCTTCTTACCAGTCAAAATGAGGAATTTAAAAATAAGATAAATAAACTAGAATTGCAAGCAAAAAAAGATCTAGAATACATTGTGGTCCTGGAGAATAGAATTGAAGAATTACAACGATCTTCGCGTAAGTGTTCTATTGAGATAAAAAATGTCCCTAAACAGAATCAAGAAAAACGAGAAGACTTAATAAAGATGGTATTATGCACGGCTAAGAATATTAATTTAGAAATGAACAACCGTGATATAATGGATATTTATAGACTACACGAGAAGAAGAAAGGTATCAAAAATACCCCCATTGTAGTTGAACTTGGTTCTGTAATCGTAAAGACGGATTTGAAAAGAAAATTAAGATACATAACATAAAAAACAAGACAAAACTTCAGGCAAACAAGTGTAGACCTTGAAAGGGCCCAGCGATCACTGATTAAAGTTATCTACTTTAAGCCATTCAGGTACCCTACGACTGACCTTTACAGAATAAGTAATTTGTTGACAATCAGGCAACTTTATCTCCAAAATTTGACGCTAAACATACATAGGGCTCTTTCTTATGACCCAGCTAAGTTGACCAAACGACGAATAGATATCGTGGCTGACTCAGTTAGATTTCGAACGGTATTTGCCAGACGTCAATACGCAGTACAATCAGCTTATATTTATAACTAGCTGCTGCCCGCGACGTTGTCTGCGTGAACGCTATACAGCACCTAACTATTAAATAAATACCTACGATTATACCTTTTAAAAAATACGCGTCGGCGATAGCCCAGTGGTGTATGTAACGGACTGCCGAGACGATGGTCTTGGGTTCGATCCCCAGCTACCCCTGGCACACACACCTATGACTTTTCGAAGTTATGTATGTGTGTATTAAAAAATATTAATTAATTATCGCTCGCTTAACAATGTGCCCGGTAGACGGCAATAGGCTCGCCCCCCATTACATTGGGACCGAAACATATCTGGCGAAGTGTGGGTGTGTAATACACCTCTGCCTACCCCTTTGGGGATAAAAGGCGTGAAGATAAGAGAAGATATACCTTTTAAAATAACATTAATTTACCCGTTTCTTCTTTATATTTCATACCTGCAGAAAGTGTAGTAACAGAGGAAGACTGTCTTTTGTAAAATTGACATTCAAAAAGTGCTGATTTTCAGCCTGCTTTGATTAAATGACTTTATGGCGATTCTGCTGAATTAAGACATAAGTTGTGACTGAAGCAGATGGAGAAAATAAGGAATACATAACAGGGTAAAATACATACTTATAGGACTTCTCGATATACAACATTAGTGGTTTGGCTAAAATGTAAAGAGAGTCAGGACTGGTGACGCAGGAGCAAGCGACATACAGGACACCCGCTGCCCTCAATGTCTGCCTCTGCGACTTATTGATGGTCATCGCGAAGCAAACACTCACGGGGACCCGTATGCGCTTGAATTATGAGGTATGGGCGGAATGCGTGGTATAAATACTGCCTCGCTGACGCCACAACCCGTAAGAATTTCCTAAATGGTGTGTCTGTGGAGCGAGATGACTTTTAGGCGCGTCACGTTACACAACTTCGGAGGAGATAGGTTCCGAAGAAGCATAATCGGGACACCGACCTTCAGCTTGATGCTATGCGCTGGAAGTTCACTTGCTGACTGGGAGTTCAGAAATTCCACGGGATAATGTGTGGCGTTTTCTTGCTCGACGACAGTGTTTATAGAGGTGTAGACCACTTCATTCCTCTCAATTTCCAAGAGAATGCATTCGGTAATTGCTACAGCCTGATCATTTTTGGGCGTCAAAGTAGGCCACTCATACACTCACGAATTCTGCTATTACGGTATACTGCTGTATACCTAATTCTAAGCTGGATACAACTCTACTGAGAGACTCTGGAAGCACCACCTGTCCACCTCTCTCCTCTAGTAGAGTGTCTTCGCCAAGACTTAGAAAGACATCTTAGAATTTTTGAGCACGTGCATTGACGCCAAGCTGAGCTCTCATATTAATGGTCAAGCACAGCATATATATGAAATTATCTTTGTTGTGGTCACGAGTTCGCGTGACCACAACAAAGATAATTTCAACGAAGCACTCACCTTGTCCGTGTGGTGACGGATTAAGAATACGGAATGTCACCACTCCATATCATCCCATGGGTGTCGTAAGAGCCGACAGAGAGAGCAAGAACAGCACTGTAAGAGAAGGAAAACTTGATACAAACCCTATACCAACCCGTTTGGCCAGCGTGGTATAGTAGGCCAATTCCTCCTTTCAAAGGAGAGGCCTAGTCCAGCAGTGGACTGTTAAAGGCTGATGATGATGATGATGATGATGACTCACCTCGTCAGCCCTCGAACCCCGCGTCACCACGGGAAGCGTTTGTCGGGAATCGTCACTGAACAGAACCTTTTCCACCCATTAAATGCTCGTCCCTGCGGATGTCCTGCAGGGTTCTGTCCATGCCCTGAAGTGCCTTCCTATTGGCCATCTTACGCTCATCCCATACGATTGGAGAGCAATCCTTGAGCACGTGTCCCTTATGTAAGCAATGAAAGTGCTCAACAACGCAAATGATATGTAAAACGTCCCCAAGTTACCAAGTAAATACTTCGGATTTAACAGTACCAACAGACAAGCGTCTGTCCCCAGGCAACCTTGGCAAGAATAAATTGATCCGTAATCCTTGACCGATACCACCATCTCGCTGTACTATGATTGACTATAAAGGACCTACTTGTTCAAAATGCTTCATAATAATATACGATGCATGGAACACACAAAACTTTAACTTGAGTTAGGCTAGCCTGACTAACGAGTGGCTTGAAAATTGCCACTTTAACCGAGAGAAACGAATCTAACAGACAATTAGATTTTATTCCTCCTGATACTTGAGTTAGATCCTAAATCGTTAATTCTGAATCGAGCGCCAATAGTTTTTGAATTTTAATTTATTTTACCACCTTACCCAAACTCATGTAATAACAACCTCCACAAAAAGTGATGAAAATGGGATTAAGGTGGACTACAAGTCAACCAAGGCAATCAAGCGAAGTTGCAAAGAGTACGAATATCGAAGTAATTCCATCCACTGTAAACAAAAGGGCTAATCGTAGATAGCCAGTAAGTGGTAATTAATTCCTTCCCGGGGTTATTCTGGGATGGAAAAAAGCCAAATGGCCGTTAGAAATAGGTACGCCATTTGCCAAGCACAAAACCCTTTACAAAAATAGTTCTCAGACAGGGACAACTACCTGAACACTTTTGACACGAGTTACTTAAAAACTTTTAAGCTATGGACTGAACCATTCCACTATCTCGGTAATACATTGTCTGGGTAACATGTTACCCGCGATACTGGTCAAATGAAAGTAAAATGTTGATGCATTTCTTCATTCACTTCGAAAAACTATACAACTCCACGCTAAACTCCCGCGAGTACTTTTGCTAAATACCCTGGTCTATAATCAGTAGAACATTCGGCATTGAGTTCTTACCCCTATAAGACCATAAGGTAGGTATCCATACAGGGTCGTTTTGGTTCACAATTAATACGGAGTAGAAGTTTCTGCATTATTATTTAACGTAAAGTAAACATTTTGGGTAAAGCTACAACGACAAAAATTGAGAAATTTTAAACGAAACATCAAACTCGTGTACTTGACTATATATTATACCTATGTATGTGTACTTGGACAATATCTGGACAAGTATGTGAAACGTCGTCAGCCTGTCGCGATTCAAGAGACAACATGCTGCAGATAAACACAGGTACAACTTTTGTCTTACAACACCTGCAATTTAGAGGAAAACTCGTGGCAGGTTTTAATGAACCCTTAATTTAGGCAATCCGACCAATATGGCCAAATAACAGAAAGGTTGCATGGTGCCTTCGTCAGAATATGTAACTGACCAGCTACAATCTAAAAATACTCTCAGAGAAGAATGCACAAATATCGGATCGACACATAACGGAGGTTTCTCAAAGCCATAAATACATTGAAAATTATCGAGGTCGAGTAGGTTTATGCCTAATGATCACACTCTTTCACGCAAATATGAAACATAGAACGTCATAGCGTTTATGTCGAAGCGGGATTATCTCTCAGACGGCTGATAAATAAAATTGACCTTTAATCAGTATATCGTTACCGGAGACATTGCAATGTATTGATTCGAACAATCTCAGAACCCAATGGCAACAATGTTGGTGCGATTCTTTGATTTATTTCTCCAGAAGTGTATTACAGTATAGCATTTGGAGCCAAATCTAAAACACATAGATTGTCCTTAAGATGATTGCAAATATAATGGAAACATTTTAAAAAGTTTACCATTGTTATATAAGTCTGAAGCGAAAATGCCAGCCAGCTATGCTTTTCCAGACTATGAAAACAACCGAAACGGAGAAAAGGATCTGCTGAATTCCTCGCCGTTTTCCAATTTCACGTCTTCACAAGGAGGATCAGATTCAGGGTCTTCGACGAATGGGTTGCCAGGGATCAGACATTATTCAGCATGGCTTTAATCAGTACGACGTCGTTAGGCAACGTCTGTTTCCCCGCCGTCTGTATAGCCATGAAACACCTTCTGAATAGCCACTACGTACGATTCACGAAGCAGGACTGACTAGAATTACGCTATAAAAACCTTTAGAAATATCACTTGAAACAATACGTGAAGCCACTGACTGAGTTGACAATATTTAAAATTCAGCATAGAGTCGAATAGATAACATTAATGCAAGTTTAAAAATAGCAATTTCTCAAGAACTATGAATAACTTAATTATACGGCTGGCCTTTTATTGAACAGAATAATGAAATCTGTCTATTTTGTTTACGACTTCTCCTTTTTTATTTGTGCCTTAAAAGTACCCAGTCAGTAAGCAATTCTACTACTGAAGTATTCAAATAGTGATTTGAATTAGCAATAATCCCTTTCAAGATGTTTGTGACCAAATAATTTACGAAAATGTCACGACGTCATGACTGATATACAACAAAAAAAAAAAAAAAAAAAACAATACCGAACTCCTCTAAAAGGAGAAGGGATATAGGAATGGTATGGGTTCCAGGAAGATACCTGAATTGCGACTGAGCCGTTGCCCATCGCTCCTGAGGATGCCTCGTGCATAGGCGAAACACGTGTCGAAGAATAGTCGGCGCATACAGCGGGATACTGCAAGTCAGGTATCTTCCTGGAACCCATACCATTCCTATATCCCTTATCCTTTTAGAGGAGTTCGGTATTGTCAACCATTTTCTATTGCAATAGTTGGGGTAGTCAATCCGAGGGTGCGTGGTGGGTTCCTCTTTCCTTCCATTGCGTTACAATTTCTTATGTGTTATGTGTCTCTCGTGAATCAGATCTTTTCAATCAATAAGTTGCTGCTTGCTTGGAATTAAGTCATAACCTCAAGCATTGTAGAAAATTGTGTCTAAATCGCCAATAGATGTCGAATAATAATTTATAAATATTTTACTAGCCAACCCAAGCTCATTTAATAAGAAACTCTACAAAAAGTGATGAAAATTGTGCTAACAGTGGTCTACACCAATTCAATCAATCGAAGTTGTAAAGAATATAAATATTTAAGTAATTTCGACGTGTACTCCTTCCATCCACTCACATCCCTCACAACTATAAGTCTTTAATCAGTAACATGTCAATTTGTCGGGAGGTGGATCCTCCCTGCCCTCTTTTGCCATGCGCTCTGAGGCAATACCCTCACTGACAGGGTAAAATATCGACTGAGGCAACATTGATAGATTAAAGTTTCGTAAACTTGAAACTTACCGAGAATTACAAATTATCAAAGTCCGAAGTCTTTGATCATTATAAAATAGAAGACGACAAATCACTACCAAAACCGTTATTTTATCGTGGTTATTAGAAATTTAATTGATTGAAATGTGATATGTTTCACTGAAACTTTGATTACCTCCTTCAAGAAACATCAAGTCCAGTACAAGTTCAATATCACTGCAAATATACAAGGTGTAACAAGACCTTTAACGAAAAATGCAATCTCATGTTGTACCAATCAGTACGAACATTTTTTACTTCGGCACCATACCTGGGAAATTACTGGTTCAGGAGATATTGAGGCTCAAAGTTAGTATGGAATGTTTCTAATTAGGTACAAATTCGATGCATTTACCCCGCCAATATGTTCTTTAGATGCCCTATAACTCTATGGATAAGTAGGTATTTCGAGCATTGCACGCGCGCGCTTTTAATTGCGATTTAAAAAATGTGAAAACTCAAAAATCGTTTCCCAGGTATTATTTTTGGTTAGTATGACTTGGCATGATGTCCTCAACGATTAGACTTCGCCTTGGTGATGGGTCTTGTGACACCCTGTATAAAACTATTCAGAATAAATCGGTATCAATGACATTGTTAAAAATAGCGATAAGAAACATGAAACGTCATGGCGTCTATGTCGAAGCGGGATTATCTCTAAGATTAGGTACTGATAAATAAATTTGAGCTTTAATCAGTAAATCGTTACCTGAGACGTTTATCTTCAAACACGCGCTGGACATATAACACGCAAAACATATTTTTGTGACGCGTGGAGCATATACAGGTCTCTGGCTAGAATTAAGCTAGATACAGAGCGTCAGGTACCCAAAACATAATAGGTGATGAAATTTTTTGTGTGTGTTCAAGGGGACTTGAGAGTGGTTAAGATTCACAAAAAATAGCGAATATTAAAAATAAATATGGCGGTACGACGTTCGCCGGGTCAGCTAGTATAAAGCCCGCTCCACACTTCACGCGAGATTCTCCCCGAGAATTCTCTAGAGAATCTCGGCGAGAACTGCCCTGGGTCAACACTCGCAAGGTTCTCACTACAGTTCACGCGCTCGACGACAATGGACGCTGAAATTGCTACTGCGACAAGCTTGTTGTTGTGCGCATTTGCATATTACAATTACGCTTATATTAAAGACTAGCTGACCCAGCGAACTCCGTATCGCCTTTTTAAGAGTTTTTATTTAACTCACTTTTTTCCAAGCCCCTTTTCCAAAGTTACCATTGACTTAGCGCTTAATCTCTTCTCATTTCAGAGTCTATAAATGATGAACAAACAAACATAGATTTTTATATAATATTGAATTCCCCATTCCTTAAAATATCGGAGACGATACCACAAAACAGGTTCCGCTTGAATACATAAGTCTTTCAAAGTCAAACATTTGACTGGAGAATCCTCCGAAGTGGCTTTTATAACAACTGAAATTTGTCATCTCAAACTACATGCGATAGTGCAGTTAGTAAGTCCGTCATCTCTCCGCAACCATTAATATAAGTTGTAAGTTCGTGTAGTATCTATGGTAAGTATGTGCATATTGATTTTGTATAATTTAACCCTTAACCACTGACGTGTATTTACTGACGTTAACACTGACGTACGTCTCTCAGACCCAAGGTTTTTTAAAATGACTCTAACCAGCTATTTTACTTTTTTAAGGGATGGTTTATTTATATAATGTAAGTTTTAATCTAGAGTATCTACTAAATAAAATAAAATCACACATTAACCAAAATATTTTTATTTGTCAATCAAAATACACAATGTGAGAAAATTGACAATAACAAAAATAGCCTCCCTTCTAACGGCTCATAAACCTTTTTTGTCAGCCTAATATTATCACAGACCTGATATTACTTAAAGAACTATAAAATAAACTTTAAATCGAAAAAGAAATATGGCACCTTGTAATAAAAATAACAACTTTTTAACGGCATGCATTACAAGCCGGTTTTGAGCACTGTAAGCAAACTGGCTTTTTACAAGCATGACAAATATATGAGGTTTTTCTCTTATTTTGTTTATAACATAAAGAACAATTTTTACGTGTAGTAACGACGACTATCTTGAGATTCTATTACAATATTAGGAGTTACAGTTGTGCCAATAATGCGAGTTAGAAGTGCTCTGAGTCTCTGGGGCCAATAACTCATGAATATCAGCTATGGATTCATCGGATTCCGAAAAAGTCAGATTTTCCGTAACAAAATTCTCAAAATGTTGACTAGTTACATTGATTCGGGGTCGTTTATTTGTCCTCGAACTTTCGGCAATCGCTAAGCGATCATCAGATGACATTTTAACACCTTTTTAGCCCTAAAACAAAAATCAAAATAAATAGTAAAAAGTTACATTAACACTGACGTTGGGTCTCACAGACCTTATGGAGTCAATATTTACCTGTTAGAGATGCACCGCACGTCCGTTCACTCCCGCCGCGCGCGCATCACTGCGTTCTACGAAGGTACCGGGAGGGGTAAGTTTGTGCGCGAACGCAATGAAAAGTTATAGCCAATTTAAGCAAGTGCTTGGGTCTGACAGACGTACGTCAGTGGTTAAGGGTTAATACCAGACACTATTCTCATGTTATGCAGTAAGCATTATTTATGCGAAGTATTAATACCTAGTAGTAAATCATTTCTCGTAACTCCATGATGTTGGAATTAGCTGTGTATTGTAAAAATTTCGTAAGTTCTCAATTTTTACACATAGGGCATAATTATAATTATGAAATATCAGATTTTGATGAATTAAATTGTATCAGAAACTCCACAAATATAAATGACAGACGAGACTTCGAAAACATTGCACTACGTTCTTTCGAAAAGCAATAAATATTATGTACCGCAATGTGAAAATTCATTGCCGCTTTAATAAGTAAAACATCGTCAAAAGTCCACTTCTCTCAATCCTTTGTACAACATTCGTTGTGAGCACTTGAAATACTGTCACAGACAGGAAAAGTCCCACGTTGGGTGCCATTGAACCTAACGTCATAAATGTCTCCTTTATGTAAAACACTAGACATCGCATGCAGCTGACAGCTCTACTGTGTGAGCTTCGGTGCTCCGTTGCAAAGTGTAAGAGCATAGAAAGAAACAGACTTTCGCTTTTATAATGTTAGTTTGAATATTAGTATGAATTCCAATTTTGTGGTTGTCGCAAAATGGAATGTGACAAAACTATTAAGTTG
Source organism: Euclidia mi (assembly GCA_944739405.2). Taxonomy (NCBI): domain Eukaryota; kingdom Metazoa; phylum Arthropoda; class Insecta; order Lepidoptera; family Erebidae; genus Euclidia; species Euclidia mi. The sequence continues at coordinate 17,270,425 of OX123210.2, read as the reverse complement.
TGAATTTTGGTCCGTAATAACCTTGGTCGACATGGCCATCTCACCGTACCGACTATTAAGAACCGGCTTATGTCAAAATGTGCTCCAGGAAATCTGGCTTTGAATAAAATTTGTGTGTTTTCACGTGGGCCAATATCGGCATACTTTGAATGACTATGATATGAATGAATATTAAAACTCATATTACTTGTGTAACATTAGGGTACATCGCTGAGTGTCATTTGAGTCAATAGTGTCCACAAAACAGTCAAATATTAGAGAAATTGTAAAGATATGAAATTGTAGAAGGCAGTTGATGATACGCGTTCATGACGGCATGAGCTGCACATTCGTCGGGTGATTGTTTGTCACGGAACATACACAGGACCGTGGTTGAAATACGGCGAAAGCAAGAGAGCCTCAGAAATGGCACTTAATACGCAATAGCGTCTTGAGTTAAAAATTAATCCAATATCTCATACGAATATTAGGGGCAAATATCTTTTAAGTCAAAAATCCAACTGAAACCATTAATATCTATGTATATATTTGTCTTCAAGTAGAACACACTATAAAAACATTCTTTGTCTCCAAATACTTTGCCAAACTAGTCAAATTTCGAAAGACAGCTGTAATATATTTAATCTTTAATCATTAAACAGCATTTTTTATCTACAAGATTACTTGCTGCGTTGGTTGTCAGCTGCCAAAGCTTGCCACCATCCACGAACCATGCAGGCTAGAGTTACAGCCGAGCAAGTATAAGGCAAGCCATTGAACATGGAGTTATGGGGACGATGTTGCCCTAATCACAGACAGGGAAATGTGTGAAAAGGGTAATGCGGCTTGAAATTTCTGAATTCAATGAAAAGCCGTCTTAAAGGCGATATGAATTATGTGACGAATCATTATTGTTTAACCCATAAATGGTTAAAGTATGACAGTTCAATACAAGAAATATTGAAGTCGATCATATAAGTATATCGATGTTCCGAAACTCTCTAAAGACTTTTTTCTAAATAATTACATTTTTCCACACGAAATTCGGCATAAAGTACCGGTACTTCAACAGTAACATGTGTTTTATGTACTTTAATCAGTGAAACGTCGTCTGGTCCGCCCGACTGGAACTCTCTGTTGTTATTAGGTGTAGGTAGGTATATGAAGCATAAAGAGTGACCCAGTCAAACTTTGAACAGAGGTTCCTCTGACAGAACTTGAAATCATAATGTTTAACTTGATTGTCAGTACAATCTACTTGAGAAACTTCAACGAGAAATATGAATTGTTCACGTTGTTATTAACATCATCATGTTACACATGTCACACGTTTAAAACGTTGAAAGGAGTCTAAGCAACCCCGTACTGTGGACTGTAAAGAACCTACTTTACGGGATTAAGCCGTAACAATTGTCTACGATGCACGGACTATGTAAGCTACGTTTAGCAAGGATCTTTACAAATAGGTACCATTTAAACGAAGACCACGAATAAAAATAAATATCGAACTTACTTATGACTCCTGATACATCCACATACGTTAAATCGTGATACAACTTACAAACTTAATATTATATTGGACTTTTAACCGGTAAATCTTCGCTAGAAACGATGGCAACCCTGTTGGGGCTTATGACCATTAAAATAAGGTTGAATATAAGGATACATTAAAGTGCCTTTATAAGCTTCTTTACAAAAGATCAAGGTGACTTATAGAAATGAGTTTGAATACGAGAAGACTTTGAAATGCCTTTTTTAGCTTTAAATCGCATCAAGGCGACTTGAAATGACGAAGTTAATGTTGTTCAAAATAATCTGAACACTGAAGCGTTATATGGGACGCCATGTGCCAATAAGATAGTAAAACTATGTAGAGACCCTGTTTAAATAGCCACGGCATTCATTAATCAGACATTATTTGTTGGTAACATACATATTGAAGACGAAGTTGCTTGTATCATAGAAACATTGAACAAAAATGTCTCGTACATACAACGTGATGCTTCACACGGGATTCCGATTAACATAGACGCACTAAAGTAATGGAAAATTTTGGCACATAATTAGTAAGTGATTATGCCACCCATGGACACAAGCAACACCAAAACAGTCACGAGTGCGTTGCCACCCTTTGGGATCGGATGAGAATCGGGTCAGTCACTGAGCAAAACGCAACAATATAGATTCTGCTACTTTACGTCGATGTTCCGTGTGACATAGCAGAATGTCAACGTTTCATCGACGAAATTAGAATATGATGTGCTTTGGTGGAATACAACCCTTCATGCAAAATGAGCTAGTTCAAAGAGAATATTAAGCCACCAGACCGAGCTTCGAGGTAATGAGATTTATAATTAGCAACATCTGACATCATATATCGTAAGATAAAAAGTCTTGGAATAAATTCTTTCAAAATTTGAGTACATTGTCCACTTAATACGCAGACAGATTTGAAATACATAACTGTACCACCGCGAATACTCCCTGAAAAAAGTGAGGAATCTATACGTGTATGAACTTTAATCAGAAAAACGTCACCGCACTCTTCTTATCCACTTTCTACCTAGTTCTTCGTCTGTAACAATTTACGAAATACATATTCGCCACAAATCGACTAGTAACAGGCAGAATTACGGTACAATAAGAGTGCTAAATAAGACAGCCTGAAAGTGCAACAGACACACAACTATATATTATTATGTAAGGATAACCATTATATCATATCTAACCAACTTCGTGGCACCGTTCGGCACATGCAAGAGAAGTAGATGTTGCACTTAACAACACCTGCCGTATAATAACAGGCTGCCTGAAGCCAACACCGCTTAATATGGTGTACCCTCTGGCAGGTATTGCACCTCCAGAGGTGCGAAGGAGTGTGGCGTGTTCCATCGAGAAGTCGAAACAAGAGACGGACACTCGACATCCACTCCATAATAACTTTGATGGCGGTGTAACTTTGTTAAAGCATATTTTTAATGCTTGGGAAAACTCGAAGGATGCCATTGCTGTTTTTTGTGACCTATCAAAGGCCTTTGACTGTGTGGAACATAATACGCTTTTACTTAAATAGAACCTTTATGGTATTAGAGATACCGCACTCAATCTTGTTGCCAGCTACCTTAGTGATAGAATTCAGTATGTAGATGTTAATGGGAGTAGGTCTCTAGGTTTGCCAGTAGGAATGGGCGTTCCACAGGGCTCTATTCTCGGTCCATTTCTCTTTTTAATATATATTAATGATTTGCCGTTCTTTGTACAAAATTTATGTGATATTGTTTTGTTTGCCGACGATACGTCACTAATTTTTAAAGTTGATCGTAATTTAAGTAACTTTGATACCGTCAATAACACTCTTGCACAAGTATTAGATTGCTTTTCGACAAATAATTTGGTACTCAACTCAAGCAAAACCAAATGTGTTAAATTCTCTTTGCCTAATGTCAAAAGTGTCCCTACTAATATAATTTTAAATAAGGAAACAATTCAACTATAGTCGGGGCCACGAGAAGATAGACTTTTTGTAAACAAACATTCAGAGCTTCACAACCTTTTTTCAAATAGTTGTTTTATATTTTATACTTTTTGAACTGTCTTTTTTTTTCAATGCTTATTACTATGCCACTATGTTTTTAAATTTATATTGTTAAATTATACTGAAATAAAAATATTTGATTTTGTGTTTGAATGGTCGTATGCTCATAAATATGCCGATTTATTTGTTGTTTTACACGTAATTTATTCTGTAAATTAAAGAAAAATAGAGTACCTACCATGTATGTTAATGATTCAGTACATACATGTTACCTACTCGATTATGGACATGATGTTTTTAAATCATAGCCAATAAATCATTTGCTCAAAGTAGCCTAGCTATCCTAAAATATTAAATTATTGACCAACAATGAATAATATTACGATAACAAGCTAGTACATTGCATAAAAATGTAGGCATGGATATTTTACGTTGTCTGTGAATGAAATCGTCAGAATGAACCTAAACAAAATCCATTAAATTTACGGTAGTCTGAAAACGCAATTCCTTTTTCAGGTATAAATAATTTTCTGTGGTACTAATAGTTCGCCATCTATATTTCATCTTTATTATTCTGCATCCGCTTTTTCGAGATGCCGGCAGCGGGCAGAGCGTTGCGATCCTATAAAATTGTTATTTAACTTTACATTTAACCCTTCTTGACAACTAAAAAAAATAATTTTGTCCTCTGATAAATGCATGATAAGCCTAAGAATGTAACATTTCAATGAACTAACGCCAAATGTTGACATTCTAGGCGTCAGTACCTCAAAACATTAAAAAATCCTGTTGACAGCCCATATTATCGATGCAAACCCGATCCATTGACATATTAGTTTCCAATGACACGTATCTATGTACCGTTGCGCTCATTGGATTTGACATTATTTGTTTTTGACAGAACTATCGCTAAGTCACTCAGTAGAAATTCTTTGTTTACAAAAAGTCTATGTTCTTGTGGCACGAACTATAGTCGAATCAACCGTATTCTTAGGTGTAACTTTAGATTGTAAGCTTCAGTGGGGCGCCCAAATATCCTGTCTCGCAGTAAAACTTAGTTCTGCAGCGTTTGCAGGTAGAAAAGTTAGGGAATTCACAGATATAGATACTGCTAGACTAGTTTACTTTAGTTATTTTCACAGCGTAATGTCTTACGGAATAATGTTATGGGGTACAGCTGCTGATATACAGACTATTTTTGTCATTCAAAAAAGGGCCATACGTGCAATTTATAAGTTAGGTGCTAGAGATTCTTTACGTGATAAATTTAAAAAAGTTGACATATTGACAGTTGCATCGCAATATATATAATTATGCTAACTTAATGTACATTAAGAAAAACTTAATTCTATACCGCAAAAATAGTGATTTGCACAACGTGAACACAAGGAATAAGCATAAACTGGTGGGAACTAACTACCGTCTACATAAAGTTCAGAACTCATTTGCGGGGATTAGTATACGATTTTTCAACAAATTGCCTCTTGAAATAATTAATTTACCCATGCACAAATACAAACGGACAATTAGGAACTTTCTTTTACAAAGGGGTTATTACACTATTAAGGAATTTTTAAATGATAAGACACCGTGGGGATAGGCTTAGGCTTGTTTAACTCACGATTATTTTATTTACATGTTAAGTGGAGGTGCCTCGTGAACACATGATTTTTGCAGGATTTGGATATTTTTATGATTTGTTGAATGTAGTTTAACATTATTTATCTCTGATCATATCATTGTTCACTTGTCACCTTCACAAAATTCTTTCTACATTTGCATGCCTTCACGCGTTCCACTAACTTATGTTAATAATAACGATCTGGAAAATGGAGGTAATTGGCGGTCATGGTCAGTATACCAATAGATTGTTTCTTACTGCTGGTTCGTATACCGTTGTCGTCATGCTCACTAAAATGTCATTTCTTGTGGTGGCGTCGTGTGTCGGGTCATCCCTGTCCCTCTAATATGGCGAGAGGGATGATGGCTGGCACATGCGTCATACTCGTGAACGGGTGCTACTTGCGATGACTGGTCGATGACGGTCTTGCGGGCTGGTATTAGATTTTAATATTTAACTGCATAATTTCCATCATGGTTCTGATCACTTTCGCGGATTGCCTGCATTATGAGAGAGAGATCTTGCTATATTGCCATAATGATTCACCGTCATTACTTTTGCACGCGACACTTCTGTGCGATAATTTTAATTAAAAACCGGTAAATAAGTGTTATTAAAGTGCGAAGACTATTGAATTACCATCATAAACTATAAATAGCTACAGTGACCCAAAAATTTTCGATATTTTTCTACAATTACATAGTGAAATATCAAATAAATTATTTATAAAGAATAGTAACAAGTGACTAATCGGAGCTGTGTGTTGAAACGCGTAAGTGATGCGAAATGCGCGGCGCTTACAACCTTTTGGCCGCGAACTTTCACCAGCTGTTTTGAATCACTACGTCGATCTGCCTTCATTCCTGAATTATTAAAGTGATTGTTAATACTTTACTTAATAAAAATATTACTCCATTGATCCACGACAATAAATTGAGGTGTACAAAAATGGAATGTAAACACTGTACACAACTCTTAAAGGCAGAGGATGTGATTAAATGTTCTGCATGTCAAGGCACTTTCCATTACGTATGTGTGGGACTTAATGAAATTGATTTCAAGAAGATATTACCTATGAATAAAATAAAATGGAAATGTCCCCCATGTAAAGGTAAGAAGAATATAATAAGTCCTCAGATTCCACGTACCGATTGCAGGTCTTCGGCGCATTCGATTATTAATATCGACGCCAATGCTATTTTAGAACATTTTGATACTAAGTTCAATGCGTTACAATTGGCGTTCGATTCCCTGAAAACTGATGTTAAGGACCAGTTGTCGAAGTTGTCAACTACTGTTAGCGCTTTGGAAGTAAAAATGAATGGTTTTGCGTCGTCTATCACATCTTTGAATGCACAGATTTCTAACCTCAATGATGAGAATATGAAGTTAAAGCAGGAACTTGATGACTTGCGTTTGAATGTGAAGGACATATCTGAGAGCAATCGTCGAAATGAACAATGGGTTCGTCGTTCTAACATACAGATTAATGGAGTTCCGGAGAAGAAAGGTGAAAACCTATTGAATTTGGTGAAATCTCTGGCGCAGAAATGCAATTTTACCATTAACATAGACACCGACATTGATTTTATCACCCGGGTAGCAGTAAAAAACGACGTTGAAAATAAGACCCCGAAACCGATAATTTTAAAAATGCACTCAAGATACAAAAAAGACGATTTTTTATTGTCATTACGTAAGTTGAAAAACTGTACGGCAGGCGACATTGGTATTTCGGGCGCACAGAGTAGCAAAAAGATATTCTTTAATGACCATCTTTCGGCGACGAATAAGTACCTACTCAGAGAAGCTAAGCGTTTGGCAAGAGAGAAAGGTTATGCGTACTGCTGGGTTCGTAATTGTACAATCATGGTGCGGCGTAGTGACCAATCGCCGATCATACATATCACGTCCAACGAATCGTTAAACAAAATCACATAAGCAAAATTTATTTTGCGATTGTTACTGTTATTTTGCGTTGTGTAATATTACAAGCTAACACTTTATATAATTCATATACCTTCCATAAATATATTGTACTTATATTTAATGTGTCCCAAGGTAAAAATATTTTTTGTATATTTTGTCATGGTGTTATTGTGTTGTTGCAAGCATTGCTAAGAAATACTTTATATTACTTTTGCCTATTGAAACAGCTTGTCTTGGAGTTGATTACGGGCGTATATCATATACATACATGGAGAAAATTTGAGAATTGTTTTTATTGCACATTTTCTTTTTATTTAAATATTTTAACGGGTATAATAGTTGGATTTACTGTCTTTGATGGGTCTTAGTGTTTTTTATCAGAACGTTAGAGGTCTTCGGACAAAACATAAAATATTTTTCAAAAATATGATGAACTCTGATTATGACATTATTTGTTTGAGCGAAACTTGGCTGTTACCGGGAATATATGACGCTGAATTGTTCGATTCCCGTTATAACGTATATCGTACTGATCGGGACTACGCTAATCTGTCAATGGGGATGGGTGGCGGGACATTAATAGCAACTCGCCGGGATAGTGTAAGTGTAAGTATGCAAGGATTGAGAAAATTACCTTCATTGTTTGATGGCAGCGTCACCTGTATTAATGTCTTACTAAATCAAGCTCCTACAACAACGATGTTGCGCCTATTTTGTTGTTATTTTCCACAGAGCATAAATCAGTCTGATGCTTTACTATCATTTTGTGAATATATTTCAGACCTCAAAATTGAGTTTCCCAATGACAGATTTTTATTAATTGGTGATTTCAACATAACATTTGCAAAATGGGTACGTAACCATAACTCGTTTGACAATAAATTGCGTCTCGAAAATCCGCATGAAAATGCTTTGACATCTCAGATATTTGCGTTTTTGTGCTTTAATGATTGGTCACAATATAATCATGTAAGCAATATGAATAATAGGCAACTAGATTTGGTAATATCAGATTCAGAATGTTCAGTGCAGCGTGTAGAACCATTGTCTTTGCCTGAGGACGGACACCACCCTTCTTTGTCTATTGATATAAATATAAGTTATACGTCCGGTCTCTGTTCAGCTCCCCGAATAATACGACGTTATTATGCAGCTGATTATAACCAGATAAATGACGAACTTTCAAAAGTTAACTGGAAAACTCACCTTGATCCCAATAATGTTGAGCTCGCTGTCAATAATTTTTATGGAATCATTAATGACGTTATTCATAGATTAGTGCCTCGTAAAATATTCAACAATAATAATAGATACCCAATTTGGTTTAACAAAGATTTAATAAAATTAGTAAATAGGAAATCAAAATTACATAGAAAATGGAAAATCTATGGTAGACAGAGTGATTACTATAGTTATTCGATCATGCGTCGTGATGTCAAAACGCATGAGGCTTTGTGTTATGAAAAGTTTATTGAGAACACCGAGAGCAACATTAAATTCAATACTAAGCATTTCTGGTCATTTATAAAATCAAAAAGGATAAACGCCGATATTCCTGACACTTTGTACTTAGGTGATACTCATGCATCTGATGGTCAACAGATAGCAGATTTATTCAATTCATTCTTTGAATCTGTGTTTGAGTCTCCGTCAAATTATAGAACACCAAATGATGCTGCAAGTAGTGGTTGTATTATAAGTTCAGTTTACATTGATAGCTCTGTTGTTGAAAAGTATCTGAAAAACCTTGACGACAACAAGGGAACTGGTCCTGACGGTATTCATCCGATTTTTCTAAAGCGTTGTTGTGAAGTTTTAGCTGAGCCTCTCGCTCTGCTTTTTAATGTTTCATTAAAAATTGGTGTTATGCCTAGAATATGGAAACAATCAAGTGTTACTCCGATCTTTAAAAATGGCGACAAGCATAATATTGCTAATTACCGTGGTATCTCCAAACTTTCTGTTATACCTAAACTTTTTGAAAAGATAGTTTACGATTCGTTATTTCCGGCGATGAGGCCGCTGATAATACCAAGTCAGCATGGTTTTATAAGTGGTAGATCGACAGAGACTAATCTCTGTGAGTTTTTAGAATCAACGATAGAGGCAATTGATAAAGGTTATCAGGTGGATACCGTGTATACCGATTTTTCCAAGGCTTTTGATAAAATACCACATAGTCTGTTAATAAAGAAATTGGAAAATGTCGGTATACACGGTGACCTCCTGAGATGGTTGACCTCCTATTTGCGGGATAGATCTCAGGCTGTAGCTATGAAAGGGTATACTTCAAGCTTTGTCCCTGTAACATCTGGTGTGCCCCAGGGCTCCCACCTCGGTCCTCTCCTTTTTAATATTTTCATCAACGAAATCGTACGCTGCTTTAGTTATTCCAAGGCATTACTGTACGCCGATGACACTAAAATATTTACTTTTATTAAGACCGTTGAAGATTGTTATCTATTTCAAAAGGAATTGAATAGTTTCTGTGAATTTTGCTCAGCTAATTATCTTAAATTAAACATCAATAAATGTCACATTATAACTTTTACACGTAAAAAAACTCCAATACATTTTGATTATAAACTTAATGATACTCTGATTGACAGAGAGACCGAGGTGAGGGATCTGGGAGTGTACCTTGATAGTAGGCTAGACTTTGCTTCTCATATTGACAAAATCTCAGCCAAAGCATATAAAATGTTGGGTTTCATTTTTCGACAGTGTAAGGATTTTAAAGATAAAACTACGTATAATATGCTATATAACTCATTAGTTAGAAGTCACTTGGAATATGCATCCACTGTATGGAATCCACAGTATGTTACGTATATAGAACAAATTGAAAAAATTCAACATCGATTTTTGAAAAGGTTACAGTATAGATTTAATAACGTTAACATACCAACACAAACACTAAGGTTGAGGCGTGAGCACAAAGATCAAGTATTATTGTTTAAAATTATAAATAACTTAATCGATTCTCCTTTCCTTCTAAGTCGCATATTATTTAAATGTCCTAGGTCCAGTAGTCGCTCCAAAGCTGTATTTACCGTGCCTTCTTGCAGAACAAATTATTCAAGAAATAGATTTTTGGTAAGGGCTTGCAACACGCATAACGCTCGATATGCTCATATTGATATATTCAACTGTAAGCTTACCGGTTTTAATACTTCCATAAAACAAGATGTTAGTTCTGATTGATTGTTTTTTGAAATTCGTAATATTGTTTGCTTTTTTGATGTCTGCGATGGCTGAGATAAATTTATTATTATCTCAGCCATCGAAGCCATTGCTTTATATAGATAAGTACCTAGTTTTTAAAACTCAGTATGCACAAATGTAGTGTGTACTAGAATAATTTACTGCGTCTATACCTAACATTGTACAAATTGTTCCTTTTCTATAGTCTTCGCTATGTAATTTTTATCGTTGGAGACTGTTTTGGCTAAAGTAATAAGTATGTAAACATTCTTGTATATGTGTATTATAAAAGCTGTTTGTTTCCTTGAAATAAATAAATAAAAATAAAAAATTATTAGGTATATATAATGTAAGTGGATGCTCCTGTTTCACCATGTCTATTCTGAGGAGGCTAACCAAAAGTATTATGCTTGAGTATTATGATGTACAGTAAATATATACAATTGATATAGAAGGTGTAACAGTTGCAGCACCTTACAAAATGTAAATTGTGTATTATGCAAAACCTGGCGATGAAAAAGAGTGACCGTGAGTTTTATTGCCCGTTCTTTCTCATGGTTCTACCTATTGCTTTGCGAACGTGGCAGTAAATGTAAATGTAGAAGCATACAGTAATAATGTTTTTAATTTGAGTATAAGTAATTATTTTATAAATTTATTATTTTGACGTTCATAAGCGTCACATTGTGACCCAAATGAACAAAGGAATTTGAATTTGAATTTAATAAGGAAACAATTTCAACCCGCCTAAGGAGCCGTAAAAGTTTCCTAAGCCACACGAAACCTCTTACAGACAGTCCAAAACAAATATGAACCTCTTACATTTTACTAAAATGTACGTGTGACGATATACACACAGTGGCTGGCAGCAGCTGGTCACAAAGAGCCGAAGATCGGGTTCAGTATCGTGCCATTGGAGAGGCCTATATCCAGCAGTGGACTACGGCCAGGCTGATGATGATGATGAAATTTTAGAAACATTCGTACCGACCCAAAGACACGCAAAATGTTGAGTTCACGCGAGGATGAGGCCGCAACACAACACTTGTGCTACAAAGGATCAACACTTTTCAATCTCTAAGTAAACTTTGGTCCAGGGTGTTCGAGCGACGCTAGGGAGGTTAATCAGTAAAATTGACTGCACCAAATGCACAACATTTTAAGTATATTATCAAAATGTAGCCGCATATACATTTAAATGGAAACAATAGCGATAAGTAAAACAACATGTTGTGAAAAACCACGTAAAGACATCATAAAATACCATACTTTGATTGCACAAATGATTAGTTGATTGAGTATCTACGGCTACCTGCCAGAAATAGTTTATTTTGTGGCATCAGTTATAAATTCTTGTGTTTACAAATTCACTTAAGTTTATTTGCGACGCCTAATTAAGTATGGTACTTTATCTTTATCGAGCTTATCAGAAAATAGATCATGTAAGATACAAAACAGCTGTAACAATCTCATCACTAGAGTTATACAGATAAGGCCAGAGTTGAAGACTTCAAAGCTTCCGAAGTATTCTAACGGACGCCACGTGTATGTTAAATCCGTCTATAAACAATGAAACAATAAGGGGCTGCTGGGTTAGGAATTGAACATGACCCGAACTAAGCAAGAGGCAACAGGCAAGCAGCAGACAGGAAATGAAAGAAGCTTAGAAACACATTAAAGCTGCGCGTCCACAGCATCGGAATCGGAGCGTACGGAGCGGAAGGATTTGTTGCTTTCTATTAATTTCTATGAAACTGCGTGCACTGGATCGGCATTTCTGCGCCTGAGACCGGTATTTGTGCTGATGACGTCATCCGCAGTGAACGCATCATTCGGATTTCGAGCGTTTCAAGTTCTGACGTGTTTACGACGTAAAACTGTATTCAAAAATACTTAATTAACGATGAACGACGATGTTTTAATTACTAAAGTGAAAAGGTATGAAGAACTTTATAATCTAAAACATGAACATTAACATAATTAACTTAGGAGAGACAATATTTGGTACGAAATTGGACAAATAAAATCTATTTTCATCTTCTAATAAATCAGAATATAATGTATGATATTCTCCGAAAATTAATATAATTACAACAATATCCTCGTCACTTTCCTCCTGCTTTAAAAATACCAAAATTGCCGATGCTGAATCCGAATGCAGTAGACGCACCCCATCGGCATTTTGTAAATGACGACGCTCCGTCCCGCTCCGTACGCTCCGATTCCGATCCGGTGGACGCGCAGCTTAAATGTCAGTTTCGTTACACGAATTCTTTCCTAGAACCATCCAATCATCAAATAGCAATGAACTCTTAGGCAGTACATACAGTCATATTTTTTATCAATCTGTGGAAAATCGTCAGTCCTAGTCCTGTCAACTACACGGTGGAAAAACAAGGCTCATGAATTCAATCGGTAAATTAGATGGTCTTAATTAGTAGGTTCAACACTCCTGACACTTTTGCCCCGGTAAATATGATCATGTATAACTTGCTATATGAAATATTTATAACTTGCAATATTTTATAAAAATGCACCATTGAATACTCTGCTAAAATTATGTAAGTCATGCTGACGTCAAAATCAATTGTTCGGTTGGAATAAAAAATCAAAATCAAAATCAAAATCTTTTATTCAAAATTGGCTGGTAAACAGCTCTTTCTGAACGTTAAATTTTACAATAAACAGTCCCCCAAAAAGCCCAACCCTTCACTGCTTCCTATGTGTTTTCGCTAGGAAGAAGAAGCAGCGCAACAAACTCCCTAGCAACACAGTACTGTCTGCGTATTTAAATACGAAGTAACAAAAATACGTGATAATTGGTAAATGCAATACTAATACTATGACCGACCCGTGTACTATCATACCATTGATAAAACCCCCCCCCCCCGCCCCTCTGCGCCTGCGCCACGCCCCGACGATGCGACAAACAGTACTAAATTACTAGCGAAAGTCAGCGTATCTAATTTCGTTGCAAAACTTAATTGTTTGTCTACGTTTGTCCGACGCGATGGCCTATCATATCAGTTCATATCACGGGAGTATGTAGCTATGCTTCGTGCGTACTTTTTGAGTGGAAAAATCGCGAGTGCAGCTGTGTACCCATGGACATCGTATTGTGAGTGTACAAAAGTGACCGTGTCAGTGTCAAACAATTAAAACAGTGCATATTGGATGCTTTTGACAACGGTGGTAGACATTTCGAAGGACAATGGAAATACTTGTAAGTTTAGTAAATAATACGTACTTAAGTAATTAATAATTTGATGCAGGCGCCTCAAAATCGATCTGTGTTCTCCACACACCTTGAGGAAGGCCTATGTCCAACAGTGGACGTCTCTAGGCTGACATGATGACGATAAAATAATTTGTAAATAGCAGATGATTCTAACTTCATAAATACGCCAAAATTACTCTTTTCTTTTAGTCCAGAACACCATCTTTTATTTTGATATTTGTTTGCTTTCTAATTACATACCTCCGTATTTAATTACTTGTTATACGATAAATTTTACCGGTCCTACGCCCGAATGAAGTATGAAGGAGAGGGTAGAACTAACAAAATTAAAAAATAACTACCTACATTTATTATTTTCCTTCATTGTATTTTCTATTGCTACCTACATCATAAGTGCGACAGAGAGAATGCGAATGAGCAGGATGGAATATTATCAATGAATTAGTGAATGGATTGTAAAATATGACTATGATTAAAGTGAGGTTTTCTACAATAAACAAATGATAATAACTTTGCTCTTTATTGATATTATGAAATTCTTACGTCACGTATATGATAATAATATCTTCGCTAATCTGTCCTTAAAGTTTTTGTACTAATTAAAAAATTGCGGTGTATAGCTACTGTATGTGACGGATTAGGAATACAAAGTGTCACTACCCCATTTCATTCCATAGTTTTCGTAGGAGACGACTTAGGAAAATACTAGACGAAAATAGTATCTTTGCGAAGAGACGGAAAACATCAAACCCTGTACCATTTCGCCTGGTCGGCGTGGTGTAGTAGACCAAACCTCATAATGACCCACAATACTACTCTGGAACAAAAATGCGAGGCTTAAGTTCAGGAGTAGACATATTATCTTATTTATAGACCTTAGTAAAATTACGACGGAAATAGAAATTGGAAAACTTACCTGAATGCGTAAGGAGAAGGAGCGAAGGACAGACGTATGACAGGTCAATGCGTTGAACTTTAATCAGTGAAACGTCACATGTACCGCTCTTGGGAAACCTTGGCTCTAAATGAAGTGAATGTAAGCTCATCCTTACCCACTGAAGTAATTTGGTTTATTATACACGTACAAGTTCGAACATAACATATCTTTCTTAGTCATAGTTATAATCTTAATATATAAAATCCTTGCGTTACTGACTGACTGACAGACACGCTACAGCCGAAACTATTGGGCGCAGGAAGCTGAAATTTGGCATGTATGTTCCTTGGGGACCGTAGGGGTGCACTAAGAAGGGATTTCCCGAAATACCCACGGGATCGGCCAAAACGGGTAAATTAAAAAAAAATGTAGACTTAGCTGCTGGCGTCCTCTAGTGTGTCATAAATACAAAATAGATTGTGACGAAGGCATGAAATATATTGCGATAAAGCAAGACTGAATTCATCGGAAAATCTCGTAATTAAAAAATTGGTCCGCAACTACTCAGACAAAAATAACAGAAGTTCCATATAGGTACACAGGCGATATAGAAGACAATATAACATAACTTTGATTTCTGTAACTTGGATTTGATCTTCAATCAGGCAATACTCGCTGGAAACAATGTCCACTCTGTTGATTCTTTACGTGAATCAAGTTAGTTATGAGTATACAATAGGCAAGTGACAAGGCTGCTCAGTGACAAAATGGTCCCCGAGATCTCTCGCTCTGAATAAAATGAATCCCTTTCCACGTAGGCCAATATCGCTATCACGCCATTCTTTGAACGACTATAAAGGACTTGCTTAAAAAACGCATCATAATATGTACGATGCACGGATAACACTCAGAACTGAAGCTTTTATTAGGCTACACAGTAGTACGTGAGAAGCTTTAGAAATGCCATTTTGGCAGAATCAGCTTTAGACCATCAAATACTACTTATGACTCCTGTTACTTGAATTTTGATCTTTAATCGGTAAATCGTCACTCGAAGCGATGTCGTCTCTGTTGAGACAAACAGCGACGTGTGTTATAAGAAATTGCCGACAGCTTTAATTCACATTTATAATAGTCAACGAACCACGTACAAGTTATATTGATAAGTACACGCAGCATCTACAGAGAAACGAATCAGCGCCTCGACATTAGGGTACATCGCTGAGTGTCATTTGAGTCAATAGTGTCCACAAAACAGTCACATGTTTCAGAGATTGTAATGTGATCTGAAATTGTAGAATGCCGTTGAAAAGACGCGTTCACGATGGCACGAGCTGCACAATAGATACTCATACTGACAAATTGGTAAAAGGTAGTTCAATGAAAGAAAAATTTAAGTCAACTAAATTATGTTGACGTTTATAGGCTGCATTTTCGCTGTCATAGAAGAATATAACTATAACGACTTAAAACTGCGAAATCCACTCTAGAACACCATCATTTCAAGTACTGTAGTATTCTATACTAAATTGTAATTACTGATCTTTAATCAGTAAATCATCGTTAGTAATCGGAATTTCGGCATCGTCTCTATGGCTGGATGGTTAAAAAGTGAAATCTTTACATTTTCTTTGACTTTGTCCCTTCATAGTACGGTTGTATTACTGTGATCAAAGACTGGGTTGGTTTTATTTAAAGTGAACCTATGAAATTACCAATCACACCTATTGATAACTAGCGGAATTATTTTAGTGGAATTATTAACATAGAAATAATGTTGATTAGCAAAAGATTTGATATGTCTTTATCAACTGCGACTCAACAAAATGGTGACTTTTATTTTTGACCAATCAATTTTCAATTTCAATCAGCTTATTGCAGTCAGATATTTTGTCGATTAGTAGTCAACCTAACAATTATTTAGATAAGTTCCGTGGCCAAAAATAACCTAGTTAGTTAAAACACAGTAGCTGCACCTACGTCATTTAGTCCTAATTCATAGTCATCTATCTACTACGAAATATAGAGTACAATATTTACAATGAATGAAATATTCCTGACTGACTCGAGTCAAGTACTCGTAACTCATATTTGAGTACCTTTTTTTTTTAAATTTGGTAGTAAGTACGTTCTCCTTAATATATAATAAAGACATATTTATTTCTGCATTTTGGTTGTTAACAACACGTATAGAAGTCAAAATCCTATTCTAGACGAAGCCGGCTTTTCCTAACTAAATGGTCCTCTTGACAAGAAAAGCCAGGACAAAGTCAGAGTCATTGCCTTAATGTGTCAAAAATAGGAATACCCGTACTCGTAAATGCACTCGCATGCAGTCAGGACGAAGTCGGACGAAGTTAGCGTAGACCCTATTTCACGTTTTTGCTTGACGGATAATTCTGGATATAATTATGTAGCATGGGATACGGGAGTCCAAAAAGCAATAAATAAATACTAGGTAACGACACCGATGACTATTCTGCTGAATACAGCAAATATCGCAAATGAACGAACAGCAAGCACGAAATTACAAGATTATAGCATATTAAATTACTTTGATATTGAATCCGTAAAACGTCACCTGACACACTCCCCATCTCTTTATGACTGTGAGATAATTAAGGACCATATCAGTCAGTAGCAGTACACGAAACATCAAGCAAACCTAAGTGCTATACACAGGGTGAACTTTTGGTATCTGTCGATAAGATAAAGTTGCTACAGCTGTTCATCCGGCTATTATCAGACGAAAATCACGTTATTTTAAAAATGTATATGGGAGGCGTCTGTAATAATATGAATGGAAAGAACTCCGAATCGTACGTTCGTCAAGATAAGTAAGACAAACAAATACCATAGTGATATTTGAACATGTAATAAAATATCACAAAAGTATGACGAAGCCAGAAAACTGATAGCAAAAACAGTACAATGTACGACACTTGTGTCACAGATACATTGAAAACAAATGACTCGCGAACACATCGTCGCGCTACACACGTGAGCCACATTGTACATACAATCGACTAATGGACCATTTTGTATAAAATTAAATAGAGATGCGTATTCTTCACAACACCAACCAAAACATTACCTATCATCGCACCAACTTGCTCCACATGTGTTCTAATCGAATCGATCTTTAATCAGTGAAACGTGACAGGAGACAAACTCACATCATCCGCATATAAAATACACGCTGAGAATACCTAAATTATTCCTGAATTGTATAAAATTATCTCACATAAAGCACGACTGAACTAAATGCTTTAACACCGTGCCTTTTTAATATAGTGTATGACGACGTCGCTATTTTAAAATAACACGTGCAGCGCGTAGATCGACAAAGCCAGCGCATTACTAACGATATACCGTCCTCCCACTACGACTGGCCTTTGAAAGCAAGTGTTTTCTACATGTCATTTTTTTAATACATCTGTAGTTTGTAACCCTTGGCTACTATTTTGCAATTAATCCAGATAATCTCTACTCAGTGTAACTATTGGCCTTTAATCAGTGAATGATCGTCACTAGTCGATCTGGGTATCTTCTGAATGGCTTATGAAATACCAGCTGGAAGGTAAAATGCTGCGATCCCTTTGTATCATTCAGTCACATACAAGACCTACCGTAACCAGGACAAGGCAGTCCTTACAAACGTATTGCAGACAAAACCATCGTGGCCACATACATCCATGAGTTATCGAAATCGTACTGTTATTACATCAAAATAACAATATCGCAATTAGTACATGTAATTCTTGCTCGCAGTTGTGACGTCGTGCCCCGGCGCTCGCGAGCCTCGCTACGAGTGACGCACAGCAGTGGGGAGCCCCGCTCGCCCTCTCCCGCTCGCCGGCCTTATATATACCGGCGACACAGGTGGTTTGGCCCTTTTCTGCTTCGGGACAACACGACCAAAGCTGATTACCCCATCTGAAGACCTGTGAAGTGCCAACCTACCACCACGCCCTGGATAATTGTCTAGTCGGCTAATCTCAAGTGTCAGCTTTTTTGTGTAATTAAAGCCATTGTGTAACTGGAATATAACGCGAGTTTAAACTTTCCTGGTGATATTTTTTATTTATTTCCCGTAAGACAACCTAATTATCTCTCTTTAATTGCTCGGCGAGTGATCGATCCCGGCTACCCCGTGGAAATCAATCACTCGTGCGACATTGGCGCCCAATAGAATTTTTAATTATATTTTTAAAACGTAAGTTGGCACTTTACAGGTGAGTGAAATAATTTCTTTTTTTCTTGTATATTTTTCTCCTGTGTGTGCATATATTCTGGTGTGGTGAATTGCGTACAGGTACAGTTTCTATCTATTTTGGTTGGCCATAAGCAATTTAACTGTGTAAATAACATAACGGTGATTTAATTAACGTCGATCTAAAATCACGTTTCACCGCGGGCAGCGTGTCCAGCCGCCAACCGGTTCTAACCACTTAGCCGTTGAACTAACGAGCCTCGTGTTCGCGAAAAAATATTGTGATTCAACCTTTGAGTGACCTTTAAGATTTTTTTTTTTAATCCTTTACCAATCATCACACCATTGTATAATTTAGTGTATTTCAGCTTTTTTTTAGCACGGTATTCGATTTTCTGGCGATATTTAATTTTTTTTCTAGTACCGGCGTAAATACTTAGATTTTCTATTATTGTTTTGTAATAATGGCTTACATTATAAATTTCTCATTATTAACTAAAGCGGAATTAGAATATAAGACCACAATACGCGGCGTTTCAAAGCCTGACGATCCCCGCAAACAAATCGCTAAACTTTCAGTTAAAATTCCCTCGGAGGATATATTATCTTCACCCTTCCCACCAGAGGAGGACGTGGCTGAAGTGGAAAAGTCGTTATTAAGATCAAATAAACACTTATCTATGTTGGAAGCAAACTATACTTCCGAGCTTCAACAGAAGGTCGAAACCGTGCTACACCATTGTTTTCATCGACTGAATAGGGTGGATACCGGCAGTCTTGATATTAAAAAAATTTAGTCTGTGTGGAATAAATTTAATGACTTATATGCGAAATTACAATTAATCACGAGCCGTAGTTCGCGGTCGGATTGCTCAGTGGCAGAGGGAAACACTTCCTATAATTACGACCGTAAGCTTTTTTCGGAATTAGGTAAATTCAAATTTAACGGTAAATCATGTGTAAGATCTTTTATTGAAAAAATTGATGAATTTATGTCCTGTAGATCTATTCCACACGACAAGATGTTGTCTTTCGCTTTTGAAATATTTTCGGGTGACGAATTAGTTTGGTATCGTTCTGTTAAAAATAATGTAAAGACTCGGTTAGAACTTTGCGAACTTTTGAAACGAGATTTTAGTCCGCATAACTACGATTATCGGCTTATGACGGAGATTCGTCAGCGCTCACAGGGCGAAAACGAATCAATAACTATTTACGTGGCAAAAATGCACGGTCTGTTTTCGCGACTTAGCTCTCCTATCGCTGATTCGGAGTAGCTAGAAATTTTACTAAATAATATTAGACCTTGTTACACTAATTGTCTGCTCACTGCAAAGGTTGTTGATGTTGATAGTCTGGTCGAAGTTTGTCGTCTTTTCGAAAATTACCAAAGTCGCAGTAAGCAATTTTCTGAACCCCCTAAAGTTTCAAAGAATACTGTAGCACCCGATCTAGCGTATAATTATCCGATTTCTAATTTTTCTTCAAACAAAAATGTTTACAATCATAATCACTTCAATAAATATAACTCTGTCGCCGATACATCGAGATACAAGTCTGTACCACAAGTCAACGCCGTATCGAGTACTTCTAATATAAATAAAACTTTTTGCGTGCGTTGTAGATGCAATTCGCACTCATTACGTAATTGCCATCAGCCACACTACCTAATCTGTTTTAAGTGCGGCACAAAGGGTTTCAAGGTGTCAGACTGCCCCAATTGTAAATCTAAGTCGACCCCTACAGTTTCAAAAAACTAGTTAACAAGGATTGTGGAAAATCAAATTATACAACTAATTGTAATAAAACAGAGTGGAATAACTGGTTGGACTTTTAAAAAAAAATCTTTAATAGCTATCATATTTCCTCAATCCGTAATTCTAAAGTAGAATATTTACCTTACGTTACTCTAAAATTAAACGGAATGCCTACCACTGGTCTTTTAGATTCTGGATCTTGCGTTACAATTTTAGGTAATAATTTGCATAACTTATTTTTGAAAGACAATGTTTTGGATAAATCGAAACCTTTAAGGTTAATAACAGCAGGCGGCGAACGATTTGAGTCTTTGGGATCGGTGTTTCTACCCTTTGAGTTTCAGGATAAATCGATTAACTTAGAAGTTCATGTTGTACCTGGGATTCAAAATTCGGCCTATTTCCTAACAAATTAGAGTCTGTTTTGATTGTGAACAAGTCTGACGCTTAAGTAATGGAGTTGCAGGCAGTTCCCCCTACACATCTTGTTTCTTATGATCATCTTACAGTCGACCAGAGAGCTACCGCTGACAACATTATTTCTAAATTTACCGATATTTCATACGAGAAGCGGGGTCTCGGTTGCACAAATATTATTTCTCATTCAATTGATACAGGTGATTGCCCCCCTATTCGGCAAAGATTTTATCGCATGTCTCCCGATAAACAAAGAATTTTAATAAAGCATCTTGACGACATGCTCTCAGAGGATGTTGTTGAACGATCCGAAAGCCCGTGGTCAAACCCGGTCATTTTGATCCCAAAGAAGAATGGTGAACTGCGTTTCTGTTTGGACAGTCGTAAATTAAATTCCGTTACAAAAAAAGATGCTTATAGCTTGCCTTATATTTCGGAAATTTTAGATAATCTGAGAGATGCTAAATACTTGTCTAGTTTAGACCTGTCTAAATCTTTTTGGCAAACATTAATTAAAGAAGAGGACCGTTGCAAAACAGCCTTTTATATTCCCACGCGTGGCACATTTCAATTCAAAAGAATGCCTTTCGGTCTTACGAATGCGCCAGCTACTCAACAACGATTAGTTGATATTTTATTTTATGGTCCAGAATTTGAAAATAAGGTTTTCTGTTTTATCGATGACATAATCTGTATCACGTCCAGCTTCAACGAGCATATTACTCTTTTATTACGCATTCTTGATAAACTAAAAAGCGCTAATTTAACAATTAATCTCGAAAAATGTCAATTTTTTTGAGATAAACTAAAATATTTAGGCTATGTTGTCGACTCTAGTGGATTGCATCCCGATCCGGATAAAGTAAATTCAATGAAAAATTATCCCACTCCTTCTAATAGAAAAGAAGTACGTCGATTTTTAGGCGCGGCCTCGTGGTACAGGCGTTTTATACCGAATTTTAGCTCTATTGCTGCACCCTTAAATAAGTTAACATCTCAAAGTAAAAACGCACCTCCATTCTGCTGGACGACAGAGGCTAATGAGGCGTTTAATAACCTAAAGAATTGTTTGATTTCCTCCTCGGTGTTGGCTTGTCCTGACTACTCGCAACCGTTTGAAATACACTCAGATGCTAGCGATTTTGGTCTTGGCGCGATCCTCTGTCAAAGGTTAAATGGTGAGGAAAGAGTCATAGCGTACTATAGCAAATCACTCACTAAGCAAGAAAAAAATTACAGTGCCACAGAGCGCGAGGCCCTGGCTGTTCTATCTGCTATAGAACACTGGCGTTGTTATGTTGAAAATGGTAAAAAGTTTATTGTTTACACTGATCACGCTGCTTTGAAATGGTTCTTGACCTTAAATAACCCTACTGGCCGGTTAGCCAGATGGGGAGTTCGCTTATCTTAATATATAAAATCCTTGCGTTACTGACTGACTGACAGACAAGCTACAGCCGAAACTATTGGGTGTAGGAAGCTGAAATTTGGCATGTATGTTCCTTGGGGACCGTAGGGGTGCACTAAGAAGGGATTTCCCGAAATTCCCACGGGATAGGCCAAAACGGGTAAATTTAAAAATATTGCAGGCGTAGCTGCTAGCATCCTCTAGTCTTCCTATAATTTCGAAATACGTCATCGTCGGGGTTCCGATAACGTTTTACCTGATTTTCTGTCTCGCTCTTTACCCGTTTCTGCTATTGCTAATGATATAAATATAGATTTTAATTCTAATCAGAATTTACCAGTTTCTACTAATGATCCTTGGTATTTAAAAATTTATAAAGGCTGTTTAAGTTCTCCGACTTCCTTTGTTAACTATCAAGTAATAAACAATAAATTGTATTGTTTTAAAAAAACATTAAACCCTCTCACTAGAGAATTTCAATGGAAAGAGGTTATTCCGTCTAACCAAAGAATTGACATTCTAAGGGAGAATCATTCTTCGCCCACTGCTGGACATCTGGGTATTTTTAAGACACACAAACGTCTCGCACTTAATTACTTTTGGCCTGGTATGTACTACTTCGATGTTGTCAAGTTCGTCAGTTCATGTGAACCTTGTATCACCCATAAACACCAAAATCACCCAAATTTAGGTCTAATGGGAAAACCCAAATCATGTCAAAAGCCCTTTCAGACGATTAGTATTGATTTGATTGGTCCATTGCCTCCCAGCAGAAAACAAAACACTTTTATATTTGTGGTCAGTTGTTGTTTCTCTAAATATTGTTTGCTTTTCCCCATTAAACGGGCAACTGCAGAAGTGATAACAAAAATTCTCGAGGAAAATGTATTTTTGGTGCATGGAATTCCATCTACTATTGTTTTGGATAACGGTAAACAATTTAGTAGCGCAACCTTTAAAAGTATGTTGTCAAAATATAAAATTCCAAATTTGCATTTTACACCGTTGTATACTCCCCACGTTAACTCAGTTGAACGTTACAACAAAACCATTATGACAGCTATTTCAACTTTCATAGAATCTGATCATCGAATCTGGGACACTTTAATCACTAAGGTTCAATTCGCCCTTAACTGCGCAGTTAGTGAGGTTACTGGTTATTCTCCTAATTTCCTTGTTTTTGGTAGGGAGGTCATAACATGTGGTTCTCAGTATATTGACAAGGAATTTAATTCCAATATGGTGCTTGAACCACGGGACGGCTATGCCGAAACTTTAGGCTACTTATCCTCTATTTTCGAGAAGGTACATTCAGCTCTGTTGTCGGCCCACCAACGAAATTGTTCATCTTATAATCTTCGCCGTAAACCGGCAGAATTCAATGTCGGTGATATAGTTTGGCGCAGAACGTTTCTTCTTAGTGACAAGGATAAATACTTTAGCAAGAAATTGGCGCCTAAATTTATTAAGTGTAAGATTGCCTCAAAAAAGTCACCTCTAGTATACAAACTTAACGACATGGCCGGAAAACCTTTAGGCGAATGGCACATCAAGGATTTAAAGTTGATTAATTACAAAGAATAATAAAAGCATAAAAACAACAATGTAAGACGCATATCTATACAAAGTTATAATTACCTACATAATCATTTGTGAAGGCCAACAATGGTTCTTTTGTTTTCGAGTCGAAGCTCACAAGATAATGCATTGTATTGTGTTAATGATTTATGTAAACATGCTAACATAAAATGAATAAATGTTTCAGTTATAAATTGTAATAAAGTTTATTACATGTAATATTGTTACAAAGAATCTGTTGTTTATCTAACTATCAGTTATGGCTCAGTGGTTAAAAAGTTGTTGTCGGATCGGTCTGTGGTTCGATTCTCGCATGTGTATTTTCTTTCCACAAATCTAACTGTTGAAATGCATCTTGATTGGCGTATTGTTTTTCGCCGTGCCTTGTTCTGAAGTTCTGTTGTTATTCTTAATTCTGTATAGGTTCCGTAATCGAGTTGATATTATAGGTACTTTATAAACTTTCGGGGTAATTAACCGTGCGTCGCGAGCTCGGAACAGTCGAATAGTACCTACCATTTAGATCGTACCTACCTAGTTGTCGTTATGACGCACGCGCGTTCACTCAGCGACGCGCCGATAAATAAATGCCTAACTAATGATTCACCATTGTTTACATTCAAAAGGTGTTTACTGGTCGTGTTGTAGTTATTAATTGGAGCAAAATATTTATTAATTTCTATCCTTTGACATTGAGCGGTCCGGTCGTGTCTGCGGCTTATATTATTTTTGTTCATCGTTACAAAAAATCTGTTGTTACACCTAACTATATTCAAAAAGTTTACTTATCTAGTGGCAAAGGCCGAACCCAAGATTTTTAAGTCGTAGGGCTAGATCAAGTTTCTTATATCTACAAATCATTATTACCTAATAATTACCCTAAGCGCTTCTCCATAGATTGTTATCTTTAATATTAAGCTATTACACTGGCCTTGGCATTTACATGTAGGTATGTGTGATGAATTATGAATGATAAATGTTTATGTTCAAATTCAGACTGCCGTTGTACGCGTGAAGAATGCAAGCGTGGGTCATTATTATTTAGGTATCCTAATTAGCGTATAGGGTTGTCACTTGTTCAAGGTACTGATGCCCTTGTTTTCTCTAATTTCAGGGAGTATCTTCAGGGCTGCTACGCCCGTTGGGCTAGGGAATTTTCCTTAGGGAAAATCCCGGCCTAACGGGGGGGGTGTGTAACGTCGTGCCCCGGCGCTCGCGAGCCTCGCTACGAGTGACGCACAGCAGTGGGGAGCCCCGCTCGCCCTCTCCCGCTCGCCGGCCTTATATATACCGGCGACACACGTGGTTTGGCCCTTTTCTGCTTCGGGACAACACGACCAAAGCTGAGTACCCCATCTGAAGACCTGTGAAGTGCCAACCTACCACCACGCCCTGGATAATTGTCTAGTCGGCTAATCTCAAGTGTCAGCTTTTTTGTGTAATTAAAGCCATTGTGTAACTGGAATATAACGCGAGTTTAAACTTTCCTGGTGATATTTTTTATTTATTTCCCGTAAGACAACCTAATTATCTCTCTTTAATTGCTCGGCGAGTGATCGATCCCGGCTACCCCGTGAAAATCAATCACTCGTGCGACACAGTATGCAATTTGTGAACTATGGCATAATCTAATCTACATTTAAAATACCTAAACCATAAAATACAAAAGTATTTCTGTGAGCAATGGCTTACTTTACTGAAAAATAACTTGTACCGATAGTGATTTTTATGTCACCGAACAACTTGATTATTCTTAGTAAACTTGGTCTTTAATCAGTATCACATATGTAGAAGACATTGATTGACAGTAATCAGCAATATCCAGAATTATAGATTGAATGACACAAAAATTTTGGTAAAATGGTGACTGAGCAAACTTTATCATCTATTTTACAGTAGCCCTGCATACAGAATAAGTCACGAAAGTTCACAATGCCACGATAATATTTAAAAACACGTGAAACCTATAGCGTGAATATTACTTGACATTGAGAAAATGTCAAACAATTCCTTGTTAGGTTACAGGAAGGTAATTTCTTCACCAAGATTACCAAAAAATAGTTTAAGAAACGATATGGACAAGTCATATTTAAATGGTGATGTAGTATGTCACAAAACCCTGGACACTACATTTACAATCAGTAAAACATCGACAGAAGTCAAACTATCACCATAATGACATGTAGTCTATGAAGTATCCGCTAGATGGCTCAAAAGCTGCAGCTATTACCAACAAGTGAATACGTATAATATAAAGCCACTGAAAACGTAAATGCCGTGACTGACTCTCGGACTGAAAATTTCTAAATTTTTCTATCATCAGCTAATGATACTAGTACAAGATACGAGATACAGTATAGCACTCGACTAGTTGAATTCTCTACATTTTCTCCTTTTACTGCATTCCAAATGATTAAATATGATGACTTATTAAATACTCTTTTACAAAAAGACGATTCTTCCTCTCATATGGTAAATGGCCAAGAAAGTGGCTTTCACAGACGGAAATATTGGAATATTAAACTTTATACTTACCCAGTTGAGATGAACTGATAAAAATACTGAAAGGCGAGCTTTCATTACAATCCTGTGTCGAATTCTCGACTATAACACAAACCACCCACTTAAGCTACTAAATAAAAAGACAAAGTTTTCTTAGGTTCCAACGCTCTCACACTTGATAATTAAGTAGTAAAAGGTCTCGTTCGCTAAATCCTGATTAGAATCATTACCAACGCGGGCAATAATATGTTTAGTAAAATTTGTAAAAAATATCAGTCATCGAAAAGATCTAAAAATGTGAGAGTTGACTTTGCGTTGAGTAACCGTCGGATCCACTATAAGAAGTTACAACGCTGCACACAGTCACTGAGAACTATGATATGCATCATCAGGCCCCTATAATTATACTATATCATTGCTGGGTACGGGCCTCTTCTCACTATGAGAAGCGAGATATAGCAACTTGCAATTTGTATTGTTGTCAGCTGGCTAGAATTATATATCATTTTGTAAATATCATGTACCAAACTTCCAAGTGATCACATCTAGACTGGGACAAAAAAAATGGAATAGGTATAAAGGCACGTTAACACTCATGGGAATTATGCATAGTGAGATTTGGGTATCTTTACTTACAATACGTAGGTTCTGTTACTAACGCACACTGCTAGAATTATATTATTCTTAATGAAAATGATCAGAAACACCTTGAAGTATGCCATTGTAAGAGCGGTTTCAGATTAGCGTTTTATACGCGCGTATAAGCTCGTTTTTGGAAGCGCATGTAGGCGCGTACAGGCGCGCCTTTTGGCACACGCGCAACTCGTACGAGCGTTGACGCGCTTCAAAGCTCGTATATGTACGAGCCGTCAGAATCCGTGTTGACACTGACAAGATGTCACTACAGTTTCGGGCGAACACGCCGAAATATGCCCGTTCGGTTTTTTGAAGCTCGTAATATAGCGCGCGTGTAAGCGCGTATGCTGAAACGACCGTATACGCGCAGAAAAATACGCTAATCTGAAACCGCCCTAAGGGTAACGACGAAAACAAAATCTGACAACATAATATGACACTTGTATCGTAAAAATAATCGTGGCTTATGCCGGCGCGTGTGTAAGTAGGGATTTAATCAGTAAAACATCACCAGACGTCGAGCTCTCACAATCTTCTGTTCCGCTGTTGGAATGTATATTATATTGCCCACATTGAACATGAAAATGTTATCAATGCCGAAATAAATTAGAGAAGCCAAAAACAAGTCGGCGTACATTTTAATAGTCAAATATACCAGACATCAATGATATTATAAAAAGACGTCTTTATAATATCGTTACTAGACATGCGAATTGGTATATTACGCTTCTACAGGTTTTACACAAGAACTTGTGTATAATCAATAAAACATTGTTTGGAGTTCCATCGCCGTCCGAAATTCACAGTTGCCTGAGATAATTGTGTACATTGAATTGAGTGCCCGTGAAGAACGAACTTGGTTAGGTAAATAAATTAAGAAAATTCGTCGGAAACATTGACGTCTATCGCCTGTGATATCAGTTTGACGCACTCACCGGAACCATAGAGCATAGATATTTATTTATAGAGATGTTTTTCTTATTGCCGCTTTTAAGACAAACTTTCTGCGACCCAAATTGCCGCTTGGCGGCGTAACAGTCGCGTGAGTGTCAGTGCAACAGCTGTCTATTTCTTACGCCAAAGCAATGCAAGACAGATGGCGAAAGACGCTAGCGCCGCCAACGGCGCCAACTACGAACTACACTAATGACAACCGTCAATACGCCAATTTTAATCGGCACATGACATCCTTAAGAAATAAGCTTCTTTAATGTAAATCATCTGTATTCATTGCCGGAACTAACCCAGAAAGACAAGACTACAAGTCTCTTCTGTCACAAATAGATCTCTTTTGAATATGTTGATTCATTCAATTTGATCTTTAACCGGTAAAATATCGTCTGGAATCGAACTCTCTCAGTCATTGTCACTGTCAGATAAAAAAATTCCAACATTAGATATCATTGATTTCAATGGCATACAATGTCATTAAGATAAAACTTTCTTGAATATTATAAACTTCCTTATTCCTCGATCTGTGGTCATCATACAATAATACGACGAAGCAGTGAAGGCAGCTCACAAACACAATGATTACGAAATGTCACTAATGCTCGTAGAAAGTCATTATTTCATCGTGGATAATAGAAGAAATTGAATTGTGAAATGGCAGAATGTAATGAAATAACCGTGACAATGACTTGTATTACAAAAACTTTGATTATTTCCTTCGCGAAACAACAATTTCGGTGAAATGTCTACTTTATAGTAAAAATGCGTGACCACACACTATGGCAAATGAACATAAAAATATTATATTAATCGTCATGGCGTCTATGTCGAAGCGGAATTATCGCTAAGTCGCTTGATAAATAAATTTGATCTTTAATCAATAAATCGTTACCCGAGTTAATCAGTAAAACATCACACGGTATCACACTTTCACCAAAGCTATTATCCTCCTGAGCGTCGCTCGCACACCCGTGTGTCCTACCGGCAC
Organism: Euclidia mi; assembly: GCA_944739405.2. Classification (NCBI taxonomy): domain Eukaryota; kingdom Metazoa; phylum Arthropoda; class Insecta; order Lepidoptera; family Erebidae; genus Euclidia; species Euclidia mi. Next base: position 17,241,592 of record OX123210.2, on the reverse strand, counting down.
AACAACTCAAGAAGAATACTGAACTTCCTAGTAAACATCGCGTATAATCCTCCAAAAACATCATTACACGTGGAATTTAGATTGACCTGGTCATGTATTAGGTACATGGCCCGAGTAAATCAAAAGCAAGAAAAAGCCTTAGACAAGCTTCTTCAATCGTAATAAAACTGGACCTTAGCAACAATGACACCCTGGATACTCTAAAACCTGGGGAAGTACACAGGCTACTCTTTATTAAAATTTCATGCGGGTGAAGCCGCGGGCGAATGCTATTTATATATTATAGTTTCATAGGAAAAATCTTGTAAATTTTTATCATACCATAAAAACGTGAACATTCGCCGTATCTTATGTTACTTTAATCTACTTATCATACCCCACGGACCCATATAAAATGAAGTCTTTTGAAAATTCCAGATTAATATGACCTTTAATCAGTAAAACATCGTTTGTCAAGCTCTCTTTTTGAATACTGTCAATGACAGGTAAAGTTTATCACACATTAGGCAACATTGAGCCTAACACCATAAATGTCTCCCAAATATCAAGTTCACAAAAATGGAACATGCCGCAAATCCGTATAATATTGTATAAATCTCCTAAGCTCCAGCTGAAAGTTCTAAATATGATGGCGCAGTGAGGGTGTTAATGTATTGCGCATGTTCTAAAAAGAAGTACTAGGAACCATGTAGGAACCCTAAACAGAATGGATAAAGTCACTAGTCCCCGTGAGAATAGAGTGCAAACTTGGCCACTCGGACTAGACCCTCAGTTCAAACACGCAACGGATTTATTAAAGCAAGGTGTAGCCGTCGAGACGAAATGCGAGGGGAGTTTCAAGGACATGTCTTTTTTGTGTAAAGAGCTACGTTTCATCTTGTCGTAGCAAAGATGTTTGATGGAATTTTTTTTTTGTTTGTTCCAATATCGTTATGAGAATTATTTCAGTTTAATGAATGAAACATTAGGCTGACCAGTTAGGCGTCTTGAGAGATAATGATAAATTGTTACGAATGCTGACCGGATTTGACTAAATATTAGCTTCTCCACAGAGCGAATACCTCTCGGATCGCCGCAACCCAAGGGATAGCGATATTCCAGGGTATAGACTATTGACAGTTTTCTCAGAGGAATTGACGCGCTATAACGACTGTCGAAGATCTTCATGACAGCCGGGACCGATGGCTTAACGTGCTCTCTGATGCACTGGACAAGCTATAATTAACAATTTTCAACGCACTGAACACCATCAGGGGAAAGTTTCACTCACCACCTTCACCAGTCCCCAACTCGATAGAACCAAGTGGCATCGAGACGGCTTGAAAAAAGGTTGTAAGAAAAAGAAAAAAAAGGTCCAAAAATCTCAAAATTCTTCAGCAAATCCACATAATTGTACTGATCTTTAATCAGTGCTTCGTCAACGCTATAGAAAGTACATACTGGATGACTTAAAAGTTATGACAATTTTCGTAAGCCATAAATAGATAAAAAGCATGCCGGCTGTTATCAAGACAAAGCCGGCAAAAGTCAATAGGCAGCGATAACCAAGATATCTTTGCATAGGATATTGCGTCTATTTAGACGCAATATCTACTCGGCGCGTACCACGGATTTTCAACTTGATGTAAAAACGTATTTAATCGTAAATAATTATCGATTTATAGATATATCTTTGAAAACTTATCTTGAAAACAGAAATCGTTGACACAAATGTCTACATTAGAATGAGTAACTATTTACCTCAAAATGCCTGTTAGATTACGTCCGAACGCAGATTGCCCATAGGATTCCAGACAAACAAATTTGATCTTTAATCAGTGCATCATAACTGTGGAACTGTTTAAGAAAACCAAACGTCATTAGACTTCTTTTTATATATTAAGTAATTCTTCGTTTCTATGTGAGTGTAGTAACTCCGGTGTCGGACTTTTTAGACCGCCTGAAGACCTCCGACATGCGCTGAAGATTCTTGTTCAGAGACAAAAACCTGGACCGACAGCTTTACATGCCCACCCATCTTAGTAGTGTAGATACGTTGCTGGTACTTGACCCTTCTCTTAGATGAGGTAATAAAGTGACTTCTCATGATAGTATAATGTGTTAATCATAAGCATTTGCTTAGACACACTGGAATGTAGTCAAAACAGAGAAGCACGAATTCAAACTATTGAGGTAATTCATTCTTCTGTTATAAAGAAACATTGCATACAGCATGGTATACGAAAGTTTACAATGCTGTTAGAATATTTAACTGCACTGATACAAATAATAGGATATTAGTCATATCAAAACCAAACATTATACTATAGCATATTATACTTGATCTTAAATCGGTAAAAGGTCGATAAGTGTTCGACTCTCGCCATATCTTTACTGGCTGTGATCCTAATAAAAACCATACTAGTATGTAACAATTCATGAAACAACATGCGAAGCTTGCTGATAAACACAGGTTCAAATTTTGAGTGTTTGATACCTGCTAGATAAATAAAAACTTTTCAATTAATATAGTATAGATCATCCGACCATTATCAGACGTAAAATTTCGTACCACTGTAATTAAACATGGATGCAGAATTAGAGTATCTGAACGAAAGGACTCTTGTGCAGAAATGCTGGATGTTCGTAAGAATATGTAACACGAACGCACAATGAAACTGACCAGCAACAAACTGACAATACTCTCGCACAAGTTTTGTTTACAATTCAAACCACATAGAATCATCATTAGGAATCAGGTCTTTAATCAGTAAATCACCCATCGAGGCAAAGGTGTCTCACTCAGTGAAATGTGATTTGAAATTGCAGAGTGTCACGCAAGTATTATTAAAATAGCGGCATCAACTGCATAATTATGCGCCTTATACTTGTTTACTACCTAAATGGTTCAAAATATGACTCACAAAAGTAAAATTAAAATGCCTTGGTATATTTTATACAAACAGACTTAAGGTTAGCTCACAGTTATCACGATATAATTGACCTAAGCGCGTCACTTAAGACGGTCTGATAATTATGTACTTTGTGGTAATGCGTTCAGTTTTTATTTTAGCTGCTGTTATATTCAGTAGGTATATACGCTCTTCATAACTAACAGTAATATACCTACATACTAATCTTAACCTGAAGTTCAACGATTATGAAAACAAAAGTAATTTTGAAGTATTATCTGTTAATACATATGTATGCTACACGGCTAATCTGCAGAGCCGTTTGTGATGAAATTTGACATGGATAGTCTGAAACCAGGGGAATTACATAGGCTACTCTTTATTAAAATTTCTTGCTGGCGAAGCCGCGAGCGAAAGCTAGGACACTCATATAAGTCAGTGGTCCAGAGAAAGTATTTTTGAAGTAATGCCCCCAGTATTTTTTTGTGAATATGTGGTATTTGTGCATACATAATGTACAAGAAGTGAATGCCTAGTTATTATATATAGGCTTTAATCAGTAAAACGTCGCAGGAAAATACTATCACTGTCAGGAGCAAAGACGAGAGGCATCATTATATTTGGTTTATATTCATACGTTTCTAAAGGTAACACATACCTTGAATCAGGAACAATCTTTGTCATCTGTCGATGGTAATCACTAAATGGAATACAACAAAACCACGACGGACGGTCAGAAACACGTACAACATAGTCTGTAGGTGTTTCTGGGCATGTAATTCTGTAATCAATAAAAGTGCATGGATAACACACACTTGAATTAGGCTACACACCGCGAGTAGATTCAGAAATGCCACTATAAAATAAGAAAATGAAGGCGACGGTATATAAGAAGTTATGACTTCTGTTACTTGTATTTGATCTTTAATCGGTAAATCGTCGCTCGAAGCGATGTCGTCTCTGTTGAGACTTTATGTGAACAAACCTCGTTCTGAGTACACAACAGACGTACAGCGGCGTATGATATAAAAATGCTGATAGCTTTTATGCACATGCATCAACAAACAACGTACAAGTTATATTAATAAGCACACGCTGCATCTACATTAGAAACGAATCAGCGCCTCGACATTAGGATACATCGCTGAGAGTCATTTGAGTCCCATTGACTCCAAAGTCCACAAAGCAGTCACATGTTTTAGAAATAGTGAAAATGAAATGTATTGTATTGTGTGTCTAAATCCTTCATAAATAAATGGTGGCATTCCAGCTGACCGCTTAAGAATACCAAGTGTCACTACCACATTTCATTCGGTGGTTTTCGTAACAGGCGAGTTACGGCCATTTTCAATATTCGAGCTATAGATAGATCTGTAGGTTTTAGATTCGTGTTTGACATATTTTGTATGGAGCTTATGTCAAGAACTACCAAAAACGAATCTAAAATGTACAGATCTATCTATATTTCGAATATTGAAGTCCGTAGTAAATAAATACACAAAGTGAATAGTATCTTTGCGAAGACGGAATACTCGTGATCAAAGCCTGTACGCACTCGTCTGGCCAGCATGGTATAGTAGACCAAAATGTCCTATTGACAGTTCCACTATGAAACAAACGACGAGAGGCTTAAGTGTAGCAGTGGACATCTTGTCTTATTTATAAAACAATCCTAAAATTACGACAGAAATAGAAATTGAACAATGTTTTAGACTTGACACTACACCGAGTGTTTTGGGTTCGATTCCGACATATGACTAAGCCGTGAAAACGTTAGGAACTCCCGTTACAATAAGAAATGCTAGTACATATCACAAAATAATGACAAATTACAATGTCAAAGCTGCGTTTATAGCAGTACGAACTACGCAATTACACGTTTTATAGGTAGTGGTTTGCACATAGAAACCAAATTATTAACTGACACAGTCATATATGAAACATACACATGTAGGTAAACCCAACATGACACCTTGGTAGTACAAACAACGGAATAGAAAAATCCATGGTATAATAATTGTTACTATGAATATGTTCACACACAATAATAGCCGCGAAGACATTTGGTGGATGTATTCATAATAATTTCTGAGGTTGTGACGTCGTGCCTCGGCGCTTGCGAGCCTCGCTGCGAGTGACGCACTGCAGTGGGGAGCCCTCTCCCGCTCGCCGGCCCTATATATACCGGCGACACACGTGGTTGGGCCCTCTTTCTGCTTGGAGACAACACGACAAAGCTGAGTACCCATCCGAAGACCTGTGGAGTGCCAACCTACCACCCACGCCCTGGATAATTGTCTAGTCGGTTAATCTCAAGTGTCAGTTCTTTTGTGTAATTAAAACCATTGTGAATCTGGAATATAACGCGAGTTTAATCTTTCCTGGTGATATTTTTTATTTATTTCCCGTAAGACAACCTAATTATCTCTCTTTAATTGCTCGGCGAGTGATCGATCCCGGCTATCCCGTGGAAATCAATCACTCGTGAGACAAGGTCGTGATCTTTGAGTGGATCAATTACCTAGATAAAAGACTGATACACATTCTGAACATTATTGATTTATGAATTTGATGTTTAATCGACGAACCGATGTTTAGCATCATCTTGCTGCCCATACGACTATAATCTAATTCAAATTCGTTTATCCATATAGGTTCCACAAAGCAACACTAATGAACGTCAATTATTTTTTACGTCTCGGTTCGTGATGGTAGGGATATGAGAAGAGCCTCGAAGAAACTCATAATATTATGCGTTTATTATCAAAAACGTCGCTTCATAGTCATTCAAATATAGAAAACTCAAAAAATACGATGTTTCTATAGTGAAAAATCTGATTAATCGTTAAATCACGTGATTCTCGAGTGACTTACATAATTATTGATCTTTAATCAGTGAGAAGTATCAATTCTCCGAAAGTTTAAACGAAAGTGTGTGACTCGACTTTTTATTTTATTTATTTTATTTATGATACATTTAGCTGGTAGTAGCACTTCTTCTGAAAATCGATATTGAAGTTGAAAAGAAATGAGCAACTTACACGATGTTGGCTCGGTACAACATCGCAGACAGTCGCACTCATGGCGTCTACTGAACGACTATTATCGTGCCTGGGAAGAATGTCACTGACAGGGTAAGATTGTACCACATTGGATATCGTTGAAACTAATTATTTATTATAATCTGTAAATGTAAATCCTCGATCTGTGGTCATCATAATACGACGAAACAGTGTAGGCAGCTCAAAAACACAATGATTACGAAATGCCACTAATGCTCGTAGATAGTCATTATTTCATCGTGGATATCATAAATTCAATTGTAAAATGGCAGAATGTAATGAAACAACCGTGACAATGACTTGTATTACAAAAACTTCGATTATTTCCTTCACAAAACAACACGTTCGGTGAAGTGTCTACTTTATAGTAAAAATTAGTGACCACACACTATGGCAAATGAACATAAAAATATTATATTAATCGTCATGGCGTCTATGTAGAAGAGGGATTATCCCTAAGTCGCCAGATAAATAAATTTGAACTTTAATCAGTAAATCGTTGCCCGAGTTAAGTAGCATTGCAATAAATACATCCCGAACAAACATACAGACACAGTGATACAGTGCTCAGAACATTTGGAAATAATGTTAGTCTTAATGCCCTGATTGATCTCTTCCCTCTGTTTATATAACCATCAAGTACATGCTGCACATACAACTCACAAAACGTGTTGTTATGTCGCGTGGCGCATACACAGGTCTGTGACCAGAATTAAGCTAGATACAGAGCCTCAAGTACTCAAAACAAAATAGCTTCAGCCACATCCTTAGTTATAATAATCTAAATTACGCAACATCCTCGTATAGTCAATATGAATCCAACATTAAAGAGGCCGCAAGGATCTCATAAATAATTTTTTTGCGTAAAAGCAGAATTCGAGTATATATTGCGTCGAAATTCAGAGATAATTTTTTTTCTGGTATCAACCTTGTGTCCGTTGACGATAAATCCTCAACGTGGCTTAAGAACTGTCACCAGGTGTACTTATTGCAATAAAGTACCTGCTGTGTGAGTGGGACAATCGGCAGCTTTTCACGATCCAGTGGTAAGTTTATTCTTTACGAAGAAATCACATGAAATAGTTTTTTTCTCTGTGAAGTCAAAATGTTCCAAGTTAGTATTACAGTTAATGTGCACCATCTACTAACTACCGACTTAATTTCCAGCGTTGACGATGAGTGAAACAGAATCTGTTGATCTTTAATCAGCAAAACGTCATTCAGCATGGGACTTTCATCTACCGTCCCCTACGACTTCGAATGTACATAATTATGTACATATGCTTATCTTTTCCCTTTTACGGTTAAAACGCAGTTTGGAAATACTTATCAGCAAACTAACCCATCCCAAGAAAGTTACCGAAGATATTTTTATGAGATGTCAGATTATGTCCAGTCCGAAGATGTAAAATGATAATAGTATATCATGGTTTCATTTTGTCTGAGATACATCGATTTACAAACGTTTTTAATACACAAATAGTGGTCTTTAATCAGTACAGTCACGTCAGGCGTCCATCTTTCAACATCCAAAACGTACCAGCCGTAACTAGAATTAAGAATTAAGGGTGCATAGGGTTCCCACCAAAAACTTAGGGTCCCAAGCCAACCTCACCTGCAAGTGGTGCACCTGCCGATCAACGGACTAGGCTCTGCCAAGCAAAATATCCCGATAAGCGGCAATAGGCTCGCCACCTATTACGTGGGATCAAAACACTGGCGAAAAGTGGGCGTTTAATATGCCTCTGCCTACCCCTTCGGGGAAACAGGCGTGAGTCTATGTATGTATGTATGTAGAATTAAGAATACCTACACCTACTGCCTACGACCAAAAAGATCAAGAGGACTTTAAGCGAATTTGGTTTTTAATCAGTGCAAACTTATTATATGAAACGAGTCAATTCCTCGATACAAGAATACATTGAAGACGTTTTGAATGTGGACTTCACAGGCACATATCATCACAGAAATTGCAATGTGATGCAACAAAGACAAAGCTACGTTTATAGCAGCATGAACTACACAATACTCCACGTCGTATGCTTGTTGGCACATACAAACCATGAACAAAAACAACACATGTCATGTAAACCCAACGTGACACCGTGATAGTACAAACTATGAACTTGTTCAATAACATCAACATCCAAGAAGCAATTTGTGGGTGTAGTCATAGCAGTTTTAGCGGTCGAGATCTTTAACTAGATCGAAATTATTTTCTTCACAAGAAAATAAAAAAACAAAGATTAAATGTCTGAATATTATTTATTTTGTATTTGATCTTTAATCGGTAAAATGTTTAGCATTGCCCTCCTGCTAATACGATTATTTTGTATGTACTGGCCACTACACATGTTTGGCATTTCACGAGCACAGTAAAGATCATGAAGTGAAAAAATAGGTACCACAATGGTCATCAAAAGGCCACTTTAAAGGCCAAGTCTTGGGTTATCAGAAATTTCACATTGACTCAAATCTATATGACTATGTACACAATATTTCGTGTAGGATCCACGGACCATTCGTAGGACTGTCGCCAGAATTGTGATAATAATTGACAAAGTCAGGATGCAGGCGCTTAGTGTTACGATGTGATGTGTGAACTAAGACGCAGTACACAGCATCATATCTTCACCAAAGTTATCTGAAATTGAAATGTGAAATGTTATCACTGATGTGTATGGTAACAATTATACAAATACTGATTTGGCCAACAGACTTCAGGTTTACACCCTTGATGAATACAAGTCACCAAACAACAGCCAGAAATTGCTTACCATCAGACGATCTGTCTACTCGTTTGCCGCCTATTACTTAAAAAATAATGTAATATAATAGCTGTGGCAATGTAACTTGTATTAGAGAAACTTTGATTACTCGATGCATGAAACATCAAGGCCAATACAATGTCTACTTTATAGTGGACAGATCCGTGTTATAAAACACGGTATTTAAGACAAGATTTATACACAAACACAACATTCCAAATGTCGTCATAGCGTTTATTTCGGAGTGGCATAATCGTTAAGGCTCCTGATGACAAAACTAGATCTTTAATCAGTACGTACAACGTCACTTGGGGCATGCAACATTTCAATTAATGTTTTTGGAACAGCCATTATACAGGGCAAATCATTTCCCAAATCTTTGAAGCATGTGTGGACCGACACGCACTTTACCAAATGTTTCTAAAAGTGGCAAGTTTTTCAAGATTTGCTCACTTTACATGCGTTGAGACACGACAATAGACAAAGACAACGACATCGTATAATATAATGTTGGTTGTAGTCATTACTAGCTGACCCGGCAAACGTTGTTTTGCAACTTTTTTTTTTTTTTTGAAAAATTGATGTTGGCCTATTCTCATATATACCGGATAAGCACAAAAAATTTCATCAAAATCGGTCAAGCCGTTTCGGAGGAGTATGGGAACGAAAACTGTGACACGAGAATTTTATATATTAGATAAGGCACAATCGAAGCAATCTCGCCAATCTCGGTATTAAGTTAGTGAAACGTCAAACACTCGTTCTGCGTCATCTATATAACTATAAAATCAGTAACAATTGTTGAGGCTCCACAACGCATTCATAGGACCGTACCCAACATTGGGCTAACTCGTTAAAATACTGTAACAGCAGCTTCGTCCTCAGTTGGGAGTTTTAAAATTGAAGTATTGACTGACATATTGAAAATGAAAGTCGACTGATACAATCGGCTGAGTTGAAATGAGCTCGAATACATGCAACGTGGTCGAATTCAACATACCTTTGATAGGGTTATAGCTTCTTTCTCATTGAGGTATAATATTCCAAAATTAATAACTTAGTAGTATACTCTAGATGCAGTTAAAACTCCAAACAAACTGCTTTATGTTTTAGGTATTCATTTCAAATCAGTTAAGGTAACGAACTCTTTCTATTATACAGAAACATTGCATAGGGACAAAGTGGGACACGAAAGGCCTCAGGCCTACTATAAAATATTTAAGAAGTGTCAAAACTGTGAATTTCCCCATTTTTATATCGGAAGAGCTTTTGCCCTTCTGATATAACCTGCTGTTCAGGGTGGTGTTGGATCATGGCTCTTTCTATTATAAATATTTGGTCTTCAATCAGTCCAACGTCGTCCGGTGTAAACCGCAATGAATTTACCATAAACCTTACAAGTTACATTCAATTGAAATATTATTAATATCTTCGATAATTTCGTTCAAGAAATATCAGGACGAGTACAATTTCAAAATCACACTAAATATAATATATTATCTGCGATGTGTTGTGATGTTACTGCAGGTTGTTACTAATAACCGCAAGTTCGTTGCGTCGCACATTATCTTCTGTATATATAAAATCCTTGCGTTACTGACTGACTGACAGACACGCTGCAGCCGAAATTATTGGGCGCAGGAAGCTGAAATTTGGTATGTATTTTCCTTGGGGACTGTAGGGGTGCATTAAGAAGGGATTTCCCGAAATTCCCACGGGATCCGCCAAAACGAGTAAATTTGAAAAAATGCAGGTGTAGCTGCTGGCGTCCTCTAGTATATTATAAAATAAATATGATTTCTTCTCGAAAATAGCAAATATGTTGATGCGGGCTTATCCTTAAGACGCCTATTAAATAAATGTGTGCTTAAATTAAATCAGTACATTGTTACTCGGGATTTGCAATATTTCAATTAACACATTACGTACAAACAGAGATTATAATGCAGTTCTCAATATAATTAAAAATTCATTTGATATTCATTTTATGAATCATCTTTTCCCGACATTTATATGACCAGAAAGACATGCGCATTCCAAACGAAACTTACTTATGACTCCTGATCCTTTAATTTGATCTTAAATCGGTAAATCGTCGCTCGAAGTGATGTCGTCTCTGTTGAGACTTGATGTGAACAAACCTCGTTCTGAGTACACAACAGACAAACAGCGACATTTGATGTAAGAAATCGCTGACAACTTTTATTCACATTTATAATAGTCAACGAACAACGTACAAGTTATATTGATAAGTACACGCAGCATCTACGGAGAAAAGAATCAACGCCTCGTCATTAGGGTACATCGCTGAGTGTCATTTAAGTCCATAGTGTCCACGAGACAGTCAAATGTTTGAGAAATTGTTATGTGAACAATTGTTGAATGAAAATGTCACTACACATTTTTTTCACTTGGCATAGATCCCACATGACCGAAGCCAGTATTTCGCTTCGCTACACCAACATGTGATCGAATTTATAATCACTTCAATCAAGCAACATTTTATTTTGTACAAAAGCTCATAAGTTCCTTAGACGGTCACTCGCTTCTAATATAAATAGTACTAAGTTCTCTATATAAAGGAACACTGTAATAATCACGGTTCGTTATACAAATGTTAAAACCCGTAAATATTTTATAAAATCGTGCCATAGGCACCGGAACAATTTTACCGAAACTTTAGTGATGTGTAAGTACTCTAATGAAGTGCTAGGAAGACAAACGAGCCTGACAACATTTTGGGACCTTTGTCCAGCAGTGGAACAACGTTGGCTATTAGAAAGAATACAAAATGTTTTTTTTAATTTTTTTAGGTTTTTAATAGATCAGCAAATTGCGACAGTGATCACCGGTTGGCAGCACGATTGTGATCCTGGCTGTACAGGAAAAAAACAAAAACAATAACGAACAGATTTGTGGCTACAAATATATTTATTGTTAGTCTTTAATCAGTGAATCGGCTCGTGACCCTAAAAGCCTATTTGCTGTACAGTACGCGATCAACCAGCTATCACAAAAAGTGTCTTTACTAGAAAAATAACAAGTCACAGAGCATCAGTCATCCCTTAGCTACGACTCGTAAACCCTACGCTAAAACGTCGGGAGGAAAAATACAAAGCATTTTACCTTACGACCCATTACATCAATATCAGTAAAATAAGAGAGATTTGAAAGATCCTCTAAAAGTAAATCAACTAAGTGATCTCTTCGCTTAGAAGAATCCAAATTATAGTATCACTATACTCGAAATACATTCACACTTTGTTACCTCGATACTGACTGAATGCCAGTTAAAATTAACAAACTCTTTAGTTCTCCCAAAAACCGCGACCAAGAGTCATATTATTCAATAAACATACTCTTTATTAGTCTAAGTAGATGTTTCTTCGAATCTTATTCTAGTAATATTTAGTATAGCTTTAATTCTTGATGCAGAACTTTCAATGTGTCACAGCTACATTTATCTACAACATTACATTTATCTGGTAGCAGTACATACATATATATGAAAATATGATAGTCATCATGTTAGTAAACGTTCTAATAGCAATAAGAAACAATTAATGTGAAAACTTGACTCAGCAACTGGGAATAGTCGCTCTAAGTTATCGGCATATGTTTCTGATTAAAATCTCCATAGAAAACAGTTGGTATTGGACCAATATAAATTTTTGACTGGGCAATGAAAGTATTCCCGACTGTTAAACAGGAATTTTTAAAATAATTCAACTACTTTGTGGCTTTTTGGGTATCTAAAAGGAAATCACTTGACAAATTTCATCCCTGAAAATCGAAAATGTGTCTCCGATTAAGTAGAACTAAGCTGGTTTATAACTCATCTCAATACAAAATAGTTTCTGTAATAAAAACGAGCATCTTGCTCGATACCGAAAAATCATCATAGATCTGTCAGAATGATCATGACGGTGGTCATTATAACATGGAATATAACGCAGCCGTGAACGTGAGTGTGTAACAATGTTACGATGAGGAGAATTACTAACATTGGCAGATTATCAATGTGGCTTGGCAAAATTGCCATGAAGTGATGAAACCTGGCATATAGATGCATCGAGATAAAAAACGAAAGGCGGAGACGTGTAAAGCGTGTGCACTAAACAGCATTTGCCTCATTATAAAACATTTGATCTTTAATCAGTATTACAATCAAAATACTACTTCAAGCACTGTAGTTTAAAGAAGGTTGTGATGGGACCTTTGCTAAGTACCTCGAGGATCAACTGTCTTTCATAACACTGCGACAGCGTGCCAAGGACCTAGAGAAAGAGATGTTTGACAGCTATATAGCAAGAATTGAGTCAGATATTTCTAGGGACCCGCGAGCATTTTGGCGATATATTAAATCAAAAAATCAATCGCATTCTTATCCCTCTGTATTGAAGTACAAGGAACAGACATCTGGGAACGGTGAGGATGTATGTAATATGTTTTCGGAGTACTTCTACTCTAATTTCCTGCCCGCCGACCCTCAAGATACTAACTTGAGCGTAACCATACATGATAACTGGCTGACTCGAAATGATTACGGGGGCATAACGGATATCAGCACCATTGAAATACAAGAAGCTGAAGTTTTCAAGCTATTAAAACAGGTCGACATCAGTAAATCTTCGGGACCCGACAATATTTCACCTATTTTTATATTAAACTGCTCTAAATGTCTAACTGTCCCTATATCGATCTTATTCAAACGGTCTATCACTGAGGGAGAAGTGCCTGCGATTTGGAAGTCAGCGTATATAACACCAATTCATAAAAAAGGTCCAAGGGATGTGGTGGAGAACTATAGACCAATCTCCAAGCTGTGTGTTTTCGCTAAAATACTGGAAAAAATCGTTTACAGGCAACTCTATTCGGCTATTAAGGTCAATTTTGGCGAGCACCAGCACGGTTTCATTACCTCTCTCCACCACATCAAACCTTATTGTGTGCAGTGATTTTATAACAGAACACATGTCACAGCGATACCAGGTGGACGTTATATACACTGATTACCACAAGTGTTTCGATCGAATAGATCATTTCATTCTTAAACAGAAACTCCTACAGATGGGTATCCGTGGTATCTTATACAGGTGGTTCTCATCGTATGTTGAGAACAGGAGCCAAGTTGTTGTTTTGAATGGTTACTCATCGACGAGAACAGTGTATATTCCTTCAGGAGTTCCACAGGGGTCCTTATTGGAGCCTCTGTTATTTAATATATTTATAAACGATGTCGTAACATGTTTTCATACGTCAAGGATACTGATGTACGCAGACGATATGAAAATATTTAGTAAAATATGTTCATATGAAGACACTATTCGCCTGCAAAGTGATTTAGATCGGTTTCAAGTATACTGCACAAGAAATAAACTTGATCTGAACGTTTCTAAATGTTATGTATGTACTTTTACACGCAAACCTAACCCAATAACTGGCCAGTACACACTTTCGGGTACCACAATAACCAGAGTAAACACTATCAGGGATCTGGGGGTAACGTTTGACTCAAAGTTGTTATTTGATGCACACATTTCAAACGTAGTTAACAAGGCTAATAAAGCACTAGGCTTCATTACTAGGATATCTAAAGATTTTAAAAACATTAAAACTATCAAAATTTTGTATTGTTCTTATGTCCGTAGTCACCTCGAATATGCTTCCCAGGTGTGGAACCCTAACTATGATAAATACATATCGCGTTTAGAAAACGTCCAAAAGAAGTTCCTGAGGTATATTCAATTTCGTTCCAGAACATATTTTCCAGACTATTTTAGCCGTTGCCGAAAGTTCCACTTACTGCCTCTGCAGCAGCGAAGAAAAATAGCGGATATTTCCTTTTTATTTAAAATTGTGAATGGGTCAACGGATGTAGCCGAGTTGGTGAACAAGATCGGCCTGCGCGTACCATCTGCGCTGTTAAGAAGGCATAACCTTCTTCACACTCCTGACATCTCTAGCACCTACAGGCAGAATTCATTTACGATAAGGGCTTGTCGTTTGTTCAATACAGCGTGCCGGAGAGTCGATATTGATCTCTTTAACACGAGTGTGATAAAGCTAAAAAAGCTTCTGTGTACCGATTTTTTTGCTAATCGAAGCTAGGCAATTTTGTCATGGCATAACGATTGCTGTGTTTGTTAATTATCTTCTTTTCTTTTATATTATTGTTTTCGTTGTTTGTTATCTTAAATTATGTCACATAGGTAATTATTTCATATTGTATAGCGAAGTAGTCGTTTTACTGTTAACTTATTTTTATACACAAATACTAAATGTGAAAGCTTGTAATTGGCCTTAGCTTAAACGTAGATAATTTTACATGTACTATAAACTAGCTGTAAGCTTTCTAAACTTGAAAATAAAATAAAATAAATATAATAGTCAGAAATTGTCGCATTTATTACCAATGAATAGGTCCTAGAAAACTCGCATTTTTTATCTAATTCGTTCTAGTTCACAGTACCTAAATTAGGAAAAGTAGTTTATCAAAGGTCGCTTATTAGGTTAATCTTACATTAGCGCATTAGTACGGGAAACGTACCTATAGGTATCATAAATATTACCTCCTTGATATTAAGAAAATGTCTAACAATTTCTTGATAAACTACAGATAGGTAAATTCTTCACCTCGATTACCAGAAAACAGCATGGAGAAGTGATATGTAAATGACGACGTAGTTTGTCACAAAACCCTGGACACTACATTTACAATCAGTAAAACGTCGACGGAAGTCAAACTATCCCCATTGTGTAGACTATAAAGTATCCGCTAGAGGACTCCATAGCTGCAGCTATTACCAACACTTGGACAGAACAAGTGAATACTTATAAAGCCACTGAAAACGTATCGAGACTGACTCTTGGACTGAGATTATCAAAATTATACTTTCATCAACTCATGATACTAATCCAACATACGGGACACTGAGTATTCAATATATAAACGTACTGCACATGAGAAGTTCAATTCTTTACATTTTCTCCTTCTATGAAATCCCAAATCACATAGCACACAAATGTCCTAAATATAAAACGGACATTGAATATGGTAAAGTAAACTACTCGATACAACAATACAACAAAATAGTGAAAGCAACTCACAAACACAATGATTACGAAATTCCACTTAGGTTCGTAATCATATAAGATCGTGGATATAAGAAATTGAATTGTGAGATAGCAGAATGTAATGAAATGATCGTGACAATTACTTGTATCACAAAAACTTCGACCATTCCCTACACGAAACAACAAGTTCGGTGAAATGTCTACTTTATAGAAAACATTTGTGATCCATACACGAAAATCAATGACAATCCAGGCGGACGAAGCCGCAGGCTTCTGCTAGTAAAATATACAAAGTAGTTAATATCAAACTACAGATAGAATTTAGCCAAATATAGACGATCTGTTTCGTACCTAACGTGAATTTGGCGAACCAGAATTTTCGTGTCTTAATGAATTCCAAGAGTTTACGAAATTGTGAAAGCTCCAACAGCATTTATATGGATCTTCGATTAGATGAATCTGGTCTATAATCAGTACATCATTGCTAGGAATAAGTAATGATCCAGGGGTATCGCTATTGCGATCAAAACGTTAAGATATAACGCAAGCACGACGTTAGAGACACACTTGATGGCAGAGTAAATAACTTCCATCTGTATTAAACTGCATACTGATGCATATTACTGTTCAAGTACACATACACAAGCAAGTAAGAGGTTCGACATTGTCTCGGCAGTAGTTAGAGAATTATGTCTTCTATCAATAGGGCGCCACCGGAAACTTTCAATATATACATTTGCTCGAAATACGACACTTCATAGTAACTTGGCAATACTCTCACACAGATATGAGATTATCGTGCATCTTTGACATAATTATGGCTTGAACTTCTCTTTTTTAATGTTTAATAAAAATGTAAAGCGAAATCCTTCATAAATAAATGATAATAGTCCAGCTGCGCTAATAACTACTCTTTGATTTATACATTTGAGCTATAAGCTACTGTATGACGACAGATTAAGAATACAAAGTGTCATTACCCCATATCATTACGTAGTTTTCGTAGAAGACGACTTAGGAAAATTCTCGAGGAAAATAGCCAACTCATCTGGTCAGCGTGGTGTATTAGGCCAAAACCTTATAATGACTCACAATGCTACTCTGGAACAAAAAACGCGAGGCTTAAGTTCAGGAGTAGACGTATTATCTTATTTATAGACCTTAGTAAAATTACGACGGAAATTGAAATTGAAAAACTTACCTGAATGCGTAAGGAGAAGGAGCGAAGGACAGACGTATGACAGGTCAATGCGTTGACTTTAATCATTGAAACATCATCAAGCGTCGATCTATGGCTATCGACTGTACCGCTCTTCGGAAACCTTGGCTGTAAATGGTCCGCTATTACTCAGAAAAAGAGAACAGAAGTTCCATATAGGTACACGTATGATATAGAAGACAATATTACAATATAACTTATGATTTCTGTTACTTGGATTTCTGTTTTTTTAATCAACTTAGTTATTAGTATACAATTGGCAAGCGACAAGGCTATTCAGTGACAAAATGTTCCGCAAGGTCTCTCGCTGTAAAAAAAATTAAACCCTTTTCAGGTACGCCAATATCGCCCTTCTTTGAATGACTATAAGGGACATGTTTGTAAAAATACGTCGTAACAATGGTGTCCGTTTCGATGGCGTGGCCATGTCGTTTTTCTTTTTTTAAATGTTGACAAGATTATGTAAAAATTTGTAAAAGTTGACTCCCAAAACCATAAATTTGTCAAAGCTATGGTTAAAAAGTTATAATGGTTTGAACGTGGCCGCGCCATTGAAACGCTCCAAACCGCGCGGCCACTGAAATCTTTAAAACTAAGCATTGCAGAGACCTGAAATTTCGGTAAGTAACAGATTGAATTTGTAAAAAAATTGTAAAATATAGAAAATCATGTGTGAATCAGTTAACTGCCATCCAACATTGCACTCTTATCAATACTTTAAGACGACGTGGAGGGTTGTTAATTATCGTCGACAAAATTTACTTTACTTTGCCCATTGATGTACAAAAAACGCTTTTTTGTAAATCAATGACTTTTCCTCACTTATCGTGCACACTGTAAATGTTATACGAGTGAAAACAATTCAGTTATTATGCATGCACTAATTTTAGAATTTGTTCTAAATTGGTTCTAAATGTTTAAACTTTGATCTTTAATCTGTGTAACGTCATTCGGTACATCAGTATAAAAATTATGAAGTACCTGTTAGGCAGCTAAATTCCCGCCACAACTTTCAGAATTTAAATATTCATATTCATTTGCCAAATGGACGTAATCTTTAATCAGTGTGAAGGAACGTTGCAAAATGTGTAAGGTCCGACCAAGTCAATATTCCAGGAAAAATGATCCATGACATTTTTACATGAGTGAACAGAATCGTGATTAAAAATGACACAGCAAAATAGTCTTAGTGTTTCTTAATGGCATTTAAAATTTAATAGCTGCAGACAAAAATTGGCATTATGTTAATTGTTATACCAAAAGTATCGAGTAAACCCGTGAATACATCATCTAAATCACACAGTAGTGGAACCAGCTTGGGTTTAAAAGTATTCAATGGTCACGAAGGGGCAATGTGAAAATTACCGGGCCATGGCAGAACAATGTTTGGGAAACACTGTTATAATGTATTAGATTACTGACTGATGCGCTTCCTTGGGACTTTGTTTTAATATTTTTAACTTGTCACTCATTGAGCGAATCTCAACAGTTTAGGTACTGTTACTTTACGTCGATCTTCTGTGAGAGGGTAGTACTTCCCCGGTCGAGCCGGCACATTCATGCTAAAATCAGCAAGGCTTTACTACCTTGGCAATAGCAAAAGTGTTATGTAGCTGGTCGCTACAATCTTAAATCAATAAAACGTCGTAGGGAGTCGCGGTTTTGCCATCTACTGAAAACTCTGTCATTGACAATGAATAATTGTCATACATTGGATATCATTGAAACTGAATCATTAAAATTGGCCTAAAGATAAAACTGAGATTGAATTACAAACTTTCTAAATCCTTAGCAATCATGCAATGGAAAACGACGAAAGAGAGAAGGCAGCTACCGACACAATGATAACGAAATTTCATTAAGACTCGTAGAAAGTCATTATTTCGTCGTGGATATACCTAAGAAATTGAACTGTGAGATGGCAAAATGTTAGAATAACTTGTATCACAAAATCTTCGATTATTCCCTTCACGACACAACAAGTTCGATGCAATGTCTACTTTATAGTAAATGTGTGATCTTTAATCGATGGCCGATGACAATCCATGCGAATGAAGCCGCGGGCACCAGCCAGTAAAATATAAAAATAGTTAATATCAAACTACAGATAGTATTTAGCAAAGCATCATCGATCCGTTTTGTCCTTTAGGTGAATGTGACGAACAAGAATTAACGCTACGTTTTAATGAATTCCAACAGTCTTCAAAGTTGTGCAGTAGCATTTATATCTGAATATCATCGAAAGTATAAAATTTGTGCAATAATCAGTACATCATCGTTAGGAATAAGAATTGATCCAAAAGTATCGCTATTGCGATGAAAAATTTATAATGTTACGCAAGCACGACGTGAGATATACACATGATAGCAGAGATAAAAAGCTGTCATCTGAATTAAACCGCGTTCATTACTGTTAATGTTTACATACACAGGCAGTGGCGGATCTACGGGGAGGTGAACCGGGGCACTTGCGCCGCAGCGTCAGGGGAATTTTGAAAAGCCTGCCCCGGTTCTAATACGGACAAGGCCAAGTTCATATTCAATGAATATATAATGGCCGAATATTTTTTTCGAAATAGACAAGGTTTACGTATCGGATATAGGTCGTCGCGAAAATTGCAGTGAGGTAGATACAACTTTGGGGAGAAAGTACCAAACTACCAGTTATGTCTTATCGTTTAGTAATCTGTGCCATAATGTCGTCACGTACTTAAGAACCCGAGACGTGCAACCTGACGGTGAAGCTAGCTCACCGACTACATGTCACTCAGAGAGCTATGTCATCAAGGAGCAATAATTATGGTCAATTGACCAGTAGTATTGATACTAGCAGCTGGCGGACAAAAATGCTGGAACGAAATTATCCGACAGAAAACCAAAATAACTGACAAGTTTAGATTCGTAGTCGGTGTTGTTACTAAGGCTGTGCTAGCGGTGCCCAGGCGGAAGGCGCAGGCCCTGGAATTCTTTAGGTACATGTCCAACTATCGCATAAAAAGATATTTGGCGAAATACAATTCTTCTGGCACAGTTATACGGAGCTTGCTCCGGGCGCTTAATAGGCACAAAACTCGACGTTATACTAAATGACAAGGTTACCACTAAACTTATACTAATACGCATTGAACACTCCTAAACAAACATTTAAGACTTCTTCAAACATTCATTTTGTCTTTCATCTTTGAACCGTCATCCAGATGCTGTTGGATTTAATGTGTTAAATCATCATCATCAGCCTTTTACAGTCCACTACTGGACTAGGCCTCTCCTTTGAAAGGAGGAATTGGCCTACTATACCACGCTGGCCAAACGGGTTGGCATAGGGTTTGTATCAAGTTTTCCTTCTCTTACAGTGCTGTTCTCTGCATAGTATGCTCTCCCTTTATCGATTCTTACGCCACCCGTGGGATGTTATGGGGTGGTAACAATCCGTATTCTTAATCCGTCACCACACGGACTCGGATGTGTGAAAACCTCATAGAAAATACATCAGACAGACAGAGACAAATACCAAATAATTATAACTACCATTAAACATACTGTACCATTTTTATCAAAAATCGGAATGAGATGTGAAACGGTAAAATCAGATGCAAAAGCTTAAATGGCATGCACCGCACTATTTAAGTTACTTGAAGTACAAGAAAGTTAATACCATAGTCAAGTACTTTTTTTTACTGCTGCCTGCCCTAAAGTATGTCTTGATCTTGTGCAATTGTATGACAATGTAAAAACGGTAATCTCGTTATGAAAAAGAAATTGTGCGTAATCACCTTGGCCGACATCGCCATCTCACCGTACTGTGAATTCTATATATTCTTTGTGAGAAAATGTTCCCCAGAAACACTCGCTATAAATACATTTGGTCAGTTTTCTCGTAGGTTTTCATCACCATCCGCCATCTCACCATTCTTTGAATGACTATACAGGATCTACTTGTCAAAAATGCTTCATAATAATGTACGATGCACGGATAATGCACAGAACTGTAGATTGAATTAGCCACACACCACAACTAGCTTAAATGTCACTTTCACAGAAGAAAAGGAAGATTAAAGAAGTCTATTACAACTTATAACTCCTGTTACTTGAATTTGATCTTTAATCGGTAAATCGTCGCTTGAAGCGATGTCGTCTCTGTTGAGACTTTATGTGAACAAACCTCGTTCTGAGTACACAACAGACAAACAACGACGTGTGATATAACAAATTTCTGAAACCTATCACCATTTATAATGGTCAACGAACAACGTACAAGTTATATTGATAAGTACATGCTGCATCATTCTTGCATCACTGTGCATCTTGACCACGGCTGGTGCATCCCACGCCAAACCGTCGGAGCAAACCTTACGACCAGTAACATCAATATTGGAAGGAAAAAGGTATTTAAATGATCCTTTGAAAAGGAAGTCACCTGAGCCGCCTCTTTGGGTAGAAGAATTTAAGTCATAGTATCACTGTACTCGAAATAAAATGACACTTTTTAACCTAAATACTGACTAAATGCTAGTAATGAATGAACATGCGCTTAGTTCTGTCAAAAAAGGCGACCAGGAGTCAAATTATTCAATTCCATTTAAGACGACTAGCTATATTAAATTGCTGTCAATACTAAACTTGTGCTATGTAGTCATGTTGTGAACTTTAAGTAATCAGTTAACTGCCATCCAACATTGGACTCTTATCAGCACTTTAAAGACGTAGAAGATTGTTTTAAATATCGTCGACAAAATTTACTTTACTTTGCCCATTGAAGTACAAAAAAGGCTTTTTTGTACATCAATGACTTTCTTTGCCTCACTTATCGTGCACACTGTAAATGTTATACGAGTGAAAACAATTCAGTTTATATACTTAGAGTAATCTTAGAATTTGTTCTAACGTTTAAACTTTGATCTTTAATCTGTGTAACGTCATTCCGTACACCAGTATGATAATTATGAAGTACCGGTTAGGCAGCTAAATTCCCGCCACGACGTTAAAAAATAAAATATTCATATTAATTTGCCAAATGGACGTAATCTTTAAACAGTGTGAAGGAACGTTGCAAAATGTGTTAGGTCCAACCAAGTCAATATTCAAGGCAAAATAATCCATGACATTTTTACAATCCACTAGGTGCATGAGTAAACAGAATCGTGATAATTGTTATACCAAAAATAATTATCAAGTAAACCTGTGAATACATCATCTAAATCACACAGCAACGGTGATATAAACTTGAACATCATTAAGCTCGTCTTCAAAAATGACGAAGAAGAAGACACAATTCTAAAGTATTACGTTCAGTATATCAACAAATGCTATCTGTCATACAAAATAATTTAGCGGGTCTTAATCGCGTTAACAATTAAATAGTGAGCTGTCATATGTTCGGGAGGTACTTAGGCGCAACGGATACAAGAAAAGCATACTCCGTCGGCAGAGGAACGAGCGTAAACCTGAAGTAAGCAGAGTGCCCGCTTACATGCCGTATCTAAAGGGAGTGACGGACAAAGTTGGAACAGTACTCAAGAAATACTTCATCAAGACTGTAAACAGTCCGCTCTCTAAGATAGCACACAATCTACGTACCCCAAAGGATGTAATTCCTCTCCAAACACCTGGCGTCTACAAAGTCAATTGCAGCTGTGGTAGTTCATATATCGGGCAGACTAAGCGTACAATAGCTGAAAGGGTAAAGGAACATATCGCAGCTGTAAAAAACCGACATATTAACAAGTCGGCGATAGCTGAGCATTTGTTGGAGTCTGGACCAAACCAGTGCATAGAACTGCATCAACCACAAGTCTTATCCACCGATCGTCACTATTACTCCAGGATAGTACGTGAAGCGGTAGAAATCAAGAAATATAACAATTTCAACCGGGAGGATGGATATAGATTATCGGCTACTTGGAATCCAGTCATCAGCAAGTGTAAACACCGCCGCAGTGATAAATCTCAACAGTGTGTAGACGTCATTAGTGTAGTGTGTCGGAGTACCGACATTGCGAACTTAAATAAAGACCAAGTGAGGGTAGGTGCCGAAACCCGCACTTCCATAAGACGGCGCTGCGCTCTCATCAGTCTCTCCGCGACCAAGCTCGGTGCAAGCAGCGAAACGTCGGAAACAAATAGGTATTTATACCTTAAATAAGTTAAGTTAACGCGATTAAGACCCGCTAAATTATTTTGTATGATGTATACAAATCGCGAAAGTTTAAAATGCTATCTGATTTCTGGAAAAGTAGTTGGTCTGTAATCATTCACATAGGAAACATTTCGAAAACCTTCAAATTTTAGTTACGTCACATTTATCTTTAAAAAAAAATTTATATACCTACAGGTTTGTATGGAACCCTCGGTGCGCGAGTTCGACTCGCACTTGACCGGTTTATTAAGAAGTTCGATTGGAATCGAACTTTCTCCGTCCTCTGTAAGACTTTAGTTTTGCGCTCTTGAAAACCATTGTTACTAACAGTGGAAAATTTGTCCAACATTGGTATGGCATAAAAATGCCCTTTATATAAAACTGACCTTGAATATCATTTGAATATCGTAAAATATTTTAATACTCGATCTGTGGTCATCATACAACAATACGACGAAACAGCGAAGGCAGCTCACAAACAGAGTGATTGTGTAATTCCTCTAGACTACTAGAGCTTTATAAAAGTATTTTTTTCATCATGGATATAAGAAATTGAATTGCGAAATGGCAGAATGTAATTTAATAAAAGAAGTTCGGTGCAATGTCTAATTTACAATAAACATGTGTGAGATGGCAGGCAAGCGACGAAATATTATATTAATCGTCATAGCGTCTATGTCGAGGCGGGATTATCCCTAAGTCGCTTGATAAATAAATTGGATCTTTAATCAGTAAATCGTTACCCGAGTTAAGTAACATTACAATGAATACATCCCGAACAAACATACAGAGACAGTGATACAGTGCTCAGAACATTTGGAAATAATGTTAGAAGTTTAAATAATTCCAAGATTGATCTCTCCTCGTCGTTTCTAATCAAACCATTAAGTATGCTGGACCACAAAACATGTTTTTATATCGCATGGCTCATACACAGGTCTGTGGTCAGAATTAGAAGCTAGATACAAAGCCACAGGTACCCAAAACGTACTAACCTCAGCCACGTCCTAAATTAAAAAAAAGATCCACATACCATTCACAGGACTTGTAATAATTTAAATAGACAATTTAATTCATTACGCGTTAAAAATCACGGAGTATTGGAGACAAGTATGGTTATGTTGAATAGACCGACACATCTGATATATATCAAAGCAAATAGAGTAATCGCGATTTATTTAAGGTTTTAAGCCTCTTAATAATGCCTTGCCTATTTATTTATCTGAAGAGCAGCTCAAATATGATCAGTAACAAATGAGTTCAGTCCGCAATAGAAACATTGTAGACATCATCACAAAGTACCATGCAGGTGCGAGGGAACACTAGAAGGTCGCTTAGACAACCTACATACCTCGACATATTTCTTGACCTTTAATCAGTGAAAGTAGCTTAACAATAACATAGAACCACAAACCTTAAGGATTTTGTGTGCCGATTCCAAGTGGGGTCTGGCGCCAGTTTAATGCGTGCCATTAGCGGCGCTGGCGTCGTTCTCCGTCCCTATTGCTCTCGTTGTTAAGATACAACGTCTTTTTTGCTCTTACATTGCGGGAATGACTGCCACGCCGCTAAGCGGCAATTTGAGTCGAAGAAAGTTTGTTTTCAGTGCGCCCGTAGGAAATGCGGCACTATTTAAATATCTGAGCTCTTTGACAATACTGAGGATTTTGACAGCTTATCATGATTAATATTCATACATAAAATGCCTGAAACAAAGGCTGGCCTACTGTAAAAGCTTAATATGATCCATTGGATTTAAAACTTCAAAGCGTTTCAGTATTACCGTGACCGTGTTTTTTTTTATGGAATAGGGGGCAAACAAGCAGACGGATTGCCTGATGTTAAGCGATTACCGCCGCCCATGGACACCCGCAACACCAGAGGAGTCACAAGTGCGTTGCCGGCCTTTTAAAAAGGAATACGCTCTTTTCTTGAAGGTTTGAAGGTCGTATTGGTTCGGAAAAACCGCAGGTGACAGATCATTCCACAGTTTAGAGATGCGAGGCAGAAAGTTTCTAGAGAAACGCACCGTTGTGGATTGCCAACCATCTAAATGATGGGGATGGAAATGCTGTCGCGTAGAACGATGGCGGAAAGAGGCGGCAGGGATTAATCTGAACAATTCCTCGGAGCACTCCCCATAGTAGAAGCGATAAAAGATGCATAGCGAGGCTAAATCTCTACGCAACGCCAAGGGGTCTAACTGATTGCAAATATCTTGGCAGTCGACAATTCGAGCGGCTCTCCGTTGGATGCGGTCCAGAGGGAGAAGCTGGTACTGGGGTGCCCCTGCCCAAAGATGAGAACAGTATTCCATATGCGGCCGGACCTGCGCCTTATAAAGGAGCAAGCGGTGGGCCGGAGTGAAATACCGTCTCGATCTATTTAGCACGCCAAGCTTCTTCGAAGCTAAGGCTAGGGCTAGAGGTCTGGATCAGTTTTATTTAAGCTGAGTGATTACTTGTAAAATTCGCATCACACCTACGGCAAAAGACTATTTTAGTTGATAAACATAGAAATGAAGTTAAAGACAAGAAAACTTTAAAATGCCTTTAACAACTTTAAAATGGAACAAGACGATTTCAAAAGATGAACTTAAATTTAATCAGAATAAACTGAACACTGCAGCGTTATATGGGACACCATGTGCCAATAACATAGTAAACCTATGTTGATTTTTTGAATTAATGACTTGCCTAAATGCATTGAAGAACCAGTGACCCTATTCGCGGACGACAGTACTTTGACAATACCTTGTAAAAGTGTAGAGACGTTGAAATTGATATAAATAATGCTTTAAAATCAGCTATCCAATGGGATGCAGGCACATAATTTAAAAATAAACCTAAATAAAACGAAGGCTATACATTTTACGCAACGGTTACCTAGAATGAACCTCAACATACATTACGGCAATGAAAACATAGAATAAGTTAACTCAACAAAATTTCTTGGCCTCCAGATTGATAAAAACCTTAACTTGAAAACTCATATTGAAATGTTATGTAAAAAACTAAGGATATCTGCATACGCTTTACACACACTTTCATGCACATTATATACGGATGGTCTACTTACAGCGTACTATGGTTTGGTAGAAAGTCACCTACGTTATGAGCTAATATTTTGGGGTAACTCAACGGAAAAAGAAACAGCATTCAAATCTCAAAAAAGATGTTTACGGGCGACGTTTAGACTTAAGAAGACAGATAGCTGCGTGCCCTATTTCATAAAATACAAAATGTTAACTTTACCATGCTTATACATATTAGAAGTAGCTGTCTTTGTTAAGTCGAACCCACATTACTATAAGCGTCTAGCCGACGAATTTCCACGCAATAGACGCGACAATAGTCAACTTTGTCTCCAATTCGCTAAGACGACCCTGATGCGCAAAAGTGTGTACTGTATGGCAACAATTATTTATAACAAATTACCAAAAAGTTGGAAGGAACTGCCTCAATCAATGTTTAAAAATAAACTTCGTACTTCCTTGACCGCCAGAGCATATTGTGTGACTGAGTTTCTTAATGAGAAAGAATTTGTATTGACATAATTAAATTTATATAGATCTGTATAATAATGCTGATTAACCTTATAATTTGAATATGAAATAATAAAATTTAAATAATTTGGACACAAATTAATATATTGTTACATTTATCTTTTTTTGTATAATTTTATAAGTAACCAATTTATTTTTGTACGTCATGCTGTGACAAACATGTCTGCACTTAATTTATTTTGTCATCTTGTATGTATGCACTTTCTTTGTATGTACACACACATGTTTATGCAAATAAAGCTTATCTTATCTTATCTTAAAATATATGAAATACCAGAATGGTATGCGGATAATAATTATTGTTTGAAATAGAAATATTATTTGTGATAGATCAAGTCGATTATTGGCCATTTTCAATATTCGAACTATAGATAGATCTGTAGATTTTAGATACGTGTTTGACATATTTTGTATGGAGCTTATGTCAAAAACTGTCAAAAACGAATCTAAAATCTACAGATCTATCTATAGTTCGAATATTGAAAATGGCCAATAATCGACTTGATCTATCACAAATAATATTTCTATTTCAAACAATAATTATTATCCGCATACCACTATAATTCAAATATTGAATTCCGCTGTTAATCGATTTAGTAACGTTTAGTTTAGTCTATTGTAAATTTTGACTATGGTCACACTAAACTGTCATTCATTTCCGTTTCTGAAAAATTCGCTGGGTCCACATGTGAATTTCTTGCGCTCACGCAGACTTGTATTCTTGCGTTTTGAATTAAAATAAATTGATCGCCTTTTGAAAAGCACATCCTGGTAGCTTAGCGAATAGTTTGTTCGTTTCCCGCGGTCAGTGAAAAAACCTAGCTTTCTGTTCGCTCTGGAAGATTCCGTTTTGTGAGCGCGGTTTTGATCTTGTATTTATGTAAAACCAAAAAACCCGTGTGAAGCCGCTTCTTTGATCTATAACCGGCACCGGTTTATTTGTGATAAAAATAGTATCATATCGAACATTGTAAAACTTGTGTGAATCCGTGCACGTGCTTGGTGCCCGAGAACTTCTGAAGAAGGACGCCAAACTGGACCCTGCGGTAGCTAAGTATAAGATACTTCATTCATCAATTTTGGCCCATATATTTGTATGATGTGTCTAATTTAGCCCAAGCCTGACATCAGTGAAGATATCAGGTAAGTTGAAATATAATCACTGTGTAGTCGCAGTATAAGTGTATAGGTCTTTGCCTTACCGTGATCAGGTGGATGTATTACAAACTTCCACTGCGCACTCTGAACAATTTCCTACCTGCCTACGGTAACTCTAGACAATTATTGTATATACAAAAATTTAACTTACTTTTTCACTAAACGCAAAAACATTAACAACGCTCTATTAACAATGTGCCCGGTAGATGGCCATAGGCTCGCCCCCTATTAAATTGGGACCGAAACATAACTGGCGAAGTGTGGGTGTGTAATACACCTCTACCTACCTCTTCGGGGATAAAAAGTCGTGAAGTTATGTTATGTTTCATAAAAACATTAGCACCAGTACAATTTCTATCTGTGCTGACTGCTGCATATAATACTTTCTTCACAATTTGAAAAATGCTAAAACGTATTGGCTGAATTTTGCGCAATCATAAAATTTAAATGTGATACTGTCTATTATACTGTTATACTGTCTGTTGGAGTGGCATAACAATTACTTAATTGTCGTGATAAATAAATTTGGGCTATGGATCATTTTAATATTTTTAATTAATGCATTCGAAACCGACAGATTCGAGACCTCAGCAATAGCCACTGAGCTCGATTGAAATAAGGTTCTTTGTAACGAAACGCACTTAACGAAATGTTTTAAAACGCAGTGAACTTTTGATTTCGACGCACGCTCTTCACATGACTTCTTTGTGTTGTCCAGTCCTAAAGAAAACGTCGTATATTATCATGTTGGTTGTGCTCATAAAGTGCCCCCAAACCCCCCCCCCCTCCCTGGATTTTGGATAACCTACCTGCTGTCTACCGTAATATTGTCGACAATAATTCTTATTTGACCAAAAAATATAATAAACGTTAACGTTTATCAATGGCACCAAGAAGGTCTTACAATGAACAGGGACGAACAGGGAAGCGCGTGGGGCGAGCTTCAAAAATCTTTTGCCCCAACCGACTCAGAACCTGGGTACGCTGATGCTTACACGTATTTTGAAAAACGTCTGTGACCATAGGTACTGAAAACGTCGCAAAAGATATATTAGAGGCTCAGTGAAAAACACTTGTGTCACAGGAACTGTGAATATAGATGACACATGCAAACACAACGTAGCACTATACACGTGCTCAACATTGAATTCAATAAGTATGTTTGTCGCAAAAGGAATCACGTTAGAACATGAAGCGCTCACACGGTCTACGACGAAATATGGACTATCAAAGTATGAACTAACGAACTATTCAAACGTATGATCTTTTTTGAAAGTATTTGATATCAAATGTCTCAACTGCTCAGTGTCACCTCACACAATATGTCACAAAATGAAATAATAATTGACAAAGTAAAACACAACAGCTGCAGCTACATAATTGACATAATTATAGACTCAAATGTGCATAGGGTTCCCACCAAGAACTTAGGGTTCCAAGCCAACCTCACCTGCAAGTGGTGCACCTGCCGATCAACGGACGAGGCTCTGGCAAACAAAATATCCCGATAAGCGGCAATAGGCTCGGCACCTATTACGTGGGATCAAAACACTGGCGAAAAGCGGGCGGGCATTTAATATGCCTCTGCCTACCCCTTCGGGGAACAGGCGTGAGTCTATGTATGTATGTATGTATGTTATAGACTCAAATCGATGACATTGGTCTCCATACATAGTCAAATATGTGAAAATTGGAGTGAGATTGTATAATTTAGACATTTCATTCTAGTTTTCATCGGCAACGGTTTAATAGAAATATTAAAATACCCGTGAAAGTAGGGAGAAATCTTGGAATGCGTTTGCATTTCAATCAGTAAAACAATTTACCAAATATACATCATATAAACACTGGCTGCCATGACTGAATGGCTTTTATCGTCAAACCGAGACCGCACATCGAACAATCTTGGTCGTGAGAAGAACAAATGCGATAACACCATCAGGAAATTCCACCACCCGCATCCTGTCCTCAAAACTATCGAAAATGGTCTTTAATCGGTGAAACGTCATTTGTCCACGGCGTCTAATGACTCTATGTGGCAATGCATGTAAGCAATTATTTCGTGAACATATCAGACAGGATTTTCCCCAGAGTCGCTGAGTCATCACATTTAGTGATTTATCAGTAAGAGGCACTTGACGTAGCCATGAGATAACTTTGCCTCCATAAAATATGCAACACCTTTAGCGCAGAATTCTAGAAGCAATTTAAAGCCAGTTATAGGAAACGGTTACGCCAACTGATAAACTCTAGTAATTACTTGCACGTTAGTATAATTTACATCTAATTAGTATATTTGAACTTCACTGTACCTTAAAAGTTGCCATAACATAATTGTTTACTGACATATTTGAACGTTTTAATCTGTCACAAAATTGGACGTAGTTTCTGAAAAACGTTCCAGCCCACGAGCTTACCATTTTGAGATAATTGCGATTAAAGTTCAATCTTGTATTATTCTATGAAATTTTATATTTTAAGTACCGATACTTTTCTATGTTAAAGTGGACATGAATTAGTTTTAACTTTAGCCTATTTTAGACTTCCAATGTTACTACTTTTTTCAATATTCATAAAAATATGGCTGTGGAACGTTTTTGATTTATTGCAATATTCAAGTTACATTCAAAATTAAAATTTATACAAAACGTTCCAAACTATATGTATGACAAGGAAAATAATAATAAAACAAGATTAAATAGAAAAAATAATAATAATATAATAATAATAATTCATTTATTTCGGAAAACAGGTTCCATATACAATTATACACACATAAAATAATAAAAATTAATTAATTAGGTACACATTCACATAAACAAAAAATTGAAATTAAAATTATGATTCATTTAAATACATAAGGCTACAAATTTAAAATATTATATCAAATTAAAATGTCATTTCATTAGTAATGTCACAGTAAATAAATAGGATAAAATATTATTTTTCTTAAAACATGAAGACAAGACAATAACAACATAAAAATTAAATAAATAAAAAATCAAATAAAATTATGTCACAAAATATATACCTAATAATTATACATATCAAGCAATGGTAGCTTAGCCTCACCTAACAAGCACAGTCGTCCAATGGTGACTGATAGGACACTCGCACTTACCCCCCACCACCCTCAGGACACTGTTGCGGCTGCCGCACACTCTGTTCATAAGTGAGGCTACCTTTTTGCGCATAATGGCATAGAAGTCGTTAGTCCGCGCCTCGGCAAACATGCCAGACGCGCTGCAGTGCCACGGCAGCCTCAAAAGTAACCTGAAGGCATTGTTGTATTGAACACGCAGGGCGTTGTAGGTCTTCTGCGTATATTTCACCCATAGACCGGCAGAGTAAAATGATTGGCAAAAGGCTTTAAAAAGCACTATCTTTACTTGTTCTGAAGCTCGTGCAAATCTACGGGCGATCATATTGCTTCTGACCGCCAACGCCCTACGCTCACGTTCAATGTCTTGGTCATCTTTCAGGTCTTCCCTTACAATGTGACCTAGGTATTTGTACTGCTTGACCCTAGATAAGACTGTCCCGTTAAGCTTGACAGAAGGTACGACATGTGGGTAATTATTGGTCGCGGTGAAGACCATGAATTCGCTCTTTTTGCAGTTGTATTTTAAACCATGGGCTAGAGCATAGTTCTCACACACGAGCAACAACCTCCGGAGCGCGCTGATCGACGGGGCCAAAACTACGACATCGTCCGCGTAATTGATATTATTGACATTAACGCCATCGATTGAACATCCCGCATGCATGTTGCTGAGTTCGCGGATCAGCTGGTCAACATAAAGATTGAACAACCTAGGAGATGTCACTCCTCCCTGCCTCACCCCGCACTCCAGCCTATACTCCGCCGAGCACTCGTCCCCCCATCTTACACAATTAACCTGGTGCTCGTACCAGTGCTTGAAGATGCCCGTGAGCTCAATCGGGACACCCACCCTATCCAACTTGTCCCATAGTACAGGATATGACACCAGATCGAAGGCCTTGGATAAGTCTAAGAAGCACGCGTATACCGGCGTGCTTCTATCAGTATAATACCGGACGGTATGCTTAAGCGCCAGGATGGCACTCTCAGTTGACAACCCTTCCCGAAAGCCGAACTGGGCATCATGGAGAGTAATATGCTCGTCCAAGCGCGCATTAAGTACACCATCAAGCACCCTAGCTGTTATTGTGGCCAACGAAATAGGTCTGTAGTTGGTTTTGTCTGATGAGTCCCCCGTTTTATTTTTAACGATCGGTACAACAATGGTCTTCATTAGATCTGGTGGCAAGTACGAGTGTCGTATACAAAGATTAAATAGCAGAGCCAAGACCCTAGGTAAGTGAACCCCCGCATGCTTAAAATGCTCTATACTAAGTCCGTCATGACCAGGAGACTTTCCTCTGGTCATGCGTCCAATAACTTTCTCAACTTCTTTGGCTGTAATAAGAATTAGGGGTGTATGTGAACTTTCGCATCTCTTTGTATCGGGCTCAGCAGTTTTGCTGGTTACCAAGGGCTGCGATGGCACCCTGAAATGTTCCTTGAACATCTCGGCAATAGCCCTGGGCTCACTCACACCGTTCACACTCACGGGCAGACGCGGCTTGCCATTTAACATATTTACACCCTTCCAAAAGTCTTTAAAATTTTTCAAATCATGTGAAGTAGCCAAAATGTCCATTTTTACTTGTTCTTCATGTTTTATACACCATTTCAATTTAGCTTTAAATTTCTTACGACTTTCACTCATATTATTATAAAATACACCGCTTTTCGGTTTGCCTTGCAAATCCCATATTTTATAATCAAGCCGCGCCTGCCCGTGCAGATGTTTTACGTGTTTATTCCACCCAACAACGTACGGCTTTTTGTTAGAGCGCTGCTTAGTCTGCCTATAACACCTATTGCTTGTTAGGACAGCTGCGTCCCGAATTATGTCAGTCAATCTATTGTACAATTTGTCAATAATATATCTATGGTCAGTGTTTTTGCACAAACTATTACAACAATGTTCACATTCTGTAGGAAAATCCAAGTCTCTCAATCTTTCATGACATAACTTACTATAATTATTAATTTGATTCATGTCCCTCTCCCCCCATATTACATTATTTTTACATTTAATTTTGGTGTCAACTTTACATTTTAATATTTCTAAGTTACACTTTATAAATAACGGATAGTGATCGGACCAGTAAACATCATAGCAAACATGTACATCTACCACAGAATCCCATATCGCCTTCGTGACAAGGCAATGATCGAGCCAACTGTGTGTTCCGTGTATTTCACTAACATAGGTATAACAACCCGAGTCAATACCCAGTTTTTCTATGTCTGCACACAACCACTTTTGTTCGTTACAAAATAGCAAAAGTTCATCGCCAAACTGCCTGCCTGGGTGCGCATTGAAGTCAGCCAAGACAAAGACACTGTCCTCTCCCTCACTATCCACAATAGCACTAATTGCGCTTAAACAGTCTGTAAATAGCACTAGGTTTTCAGAGCAGTCCGTCGGTAAATACGCACTAACTACCATGAAAGAACGATTACTCACCGAAACTTTAATGGCACAAATCCTTTCATTATTGCACTGCACTATCCTCACATGTGAGAAGGCGTCGCGACGCCACAGCAGAGCGACCCCGCCGTGCGGACGCCCGCGCAGCGGCCCCGCGCCCGTGTCTACCGCTGACACGCCCGTCGCAATAAACTCGGGGTGTATTTCGCCCAGCAGTGGGATGTCGTGAGGAAGTAGCCACGTTTCCTGCAGTGCTATCACATCAGCCTTGCCACATAATCCTCGAACGCATTCCATTGACTTCTTTATATCTTTACAGTTGAAAGTGATGAGTCTCAATTGTGTTTTATCCATCATAGGTGTACGGTTTTATATAGACTATAATCAATTCAATTTATTTTCTATCACTGTTAACCGAGTCACGAAAATTTATAAACTGCCTGAACTTTATATCTGACGGCCATAATTTACTATCCAGATAGAGAGCCAGTTTGCTTTTTGACACAAATATCTTATATGAATCGTAGCTTTTCGCACGCCGCATCTTTAGCTTATATATTGATACTTGCTCTTTTGTCTTGTCGTATATGTACTCTTTGATATCCATTTCCGTGACATCCTTAGCAACGTTGTAAATAAACAACGGCACTTTAGCCTCTGCAGCTTTGAACTTTCCGCTTTTATTTATTGCACTGCCTGTATTTCCTATAAACTGATTACGCAACTTTTTTCTTTGCACTTGGATCCACCCCTCATCCACCTTTTCGGGTTTCCACTTGGTGCCATCACCAGTTATTTCGGCTAACGACTTATTCCCGCATGACGCATTTATTATATCATCTTTTTGCAACAAATCTTTGTTTACATCAGCTGACCGTAGCGATAGCGGCGACTGCGTGCAAGATGGTATAGCTGTCTCGATCATATCGGAACCTGTTTGGCGGCAGCTAGCACTCACTTCGTCGACGCTGCTCGGTATAATGTTCTGATTGCTTATATTTTGTGGCAGTTGCGGGTGCGAAAGTAATGTTGCATTATTTATACCGTCCTCTGGTTTCTTATTGTTAATTTGCAATTCACTACTATGTATCAATGGAGGTGGCGATGCAACTTTGTTTACACTGACATTATCGTCCTCACCCGAGTCCAGGGAAGGTTTGTTTATGCTTATTATGCCTAAAGGTCCGCTATTTAGGTTGAAGGAACCCAAGTAGGCACCTCTCTTAAAATTAACATTTGCGCGGCTGTCAACCGATCCCGAAGGCTTTGGAGACGAACCTGGAGATATTGTAACTTGCTGTTTATTGCTGAGGGCTTCCTGTAGCTCATTTTTCGTTACACATTCCGTTTTCAATTTGGTCAATTCTTCACGCATTATTAATATGTCCTTTAATAGCCTTGTGGCATCAATGTGATCAAATGTGACCGGTGGTAGTCGGTGTAGTTCCCGGGCCGCAAAAACGGGAATTTTCTCGGGATCCGTTTCCTTAAAAACTGTGATAATATCCTGAAGGTCCCGTTCAGCTTTGCCGTCGTTTCTTCTTGATATTTTACGTTTGTCAGTTCGCACCGATTCAAAAAGTAACGATTTTGCATCCTCAATTTCTCGCGTTGAAAAGCTAGTACGACACAAACGAATCAAACTTTCATTGTCCATAACTTGTATTTTACAGTCAATAAACGTTAAGATCTCGTTAATTACAATATTACACGAATTGCACTTTAATAGATTCGTCATTATGCACAGTAGCACTCTGACACGCGTGACACAACGAGCTGCGATGACGCATGCGGCGCGACTGGAAATAATATATTTGTTGTGAAGAATATCTATGATTAATGTTCTTCTTCATCATCTTCAAAACCAAAGTCTTGTTCACCAGCACATCCTTCAATATAATCGGGTCCTTCCATGTACTGCAGGTTTTTAAAAAAAGACAGACAATCCTCAGGAGTTAGACTAAACATTGACTTTAAGTCCTTTAATTTAGCCTGGGTAATAGGTTTTCCGTTTTGCCAGAGTGGACCAAGAAGTTCTGAGCTTAAAGGTAGCACACTTCCTTTAAATTTTCGCCAAATGTACAGCTCTTGATATTCCTCAATATCAACAGATCTCATTAAACAAGAGTGTACATGCTTTTTTCTTATTTGGATTTGTTTGGTCTTTAGCCAATTAACTAGACTTTGATTTTGAAGATGATAAAGAAGAACATTAATCATAGATATTTTTCACAACAATATTTTATTTCTATTTAATCTTGTTTTATTATAATTTTTCTTGTAATACATGTAATTTGGAACGTTTTGTATAAATTTAAATTTTGAATGTAAATTGAATATTGCAAGAAATCAAAAACGTTCCACAGCCATATTTTTTGAATATTGAAAAAAGTAGTAACATTGAAAGTCTAAAATAGGGTCAAATTAAAATTAATTCATGTCCATTTTAACATAGAAAATAAAATTTCATAGAGTAATACAAGATTGAACTTTAATCGCAGTTATCTCAAAATGGCTTGTGGGCTGGAACGTTTTTCAGAAACTACGTCCAATTGGTTGCTAACAAGTGTTTAGTGATAATTATATATTTTCGAGATGGATAACATTTATTTAAATCAAAAACGTCTCAAATGGTTTGGACCCTCGGTTTGGACCCTTGGTTTGGACCATTTTATTAAAATATTAAATCTACGGAGAGTGCACATTATTATTTTAAACAATAATGTTTCAAGTGGGTTGGAACGTTTTAGTGAAACATTTATTATTACAAAGGTCGTTCAGATTCAATAAATCAAAAACGTTTCAGATGAGTTGGAACGTTTTAGTGAAAAATATATTTTACTAAAGTCCCTTAGATTAAAAAAAATCAAAAACGTTTCAGATAGCTTGGATTTGGAAATTGAAAATTGAGGGCCTAAAATAAAAGTCACCATTTTGTTTAGTCGCTGTTTTAATAATTTCATAGGTTCACTTAAAATAAAACCAACCCAGTCTTTGAGCACAGTAATACCTACAACCGCACTTTGAAGGGACAAAGTCAAAGATAAATGTAAAGATTTCACTTTTTAACCATCCAGCCATAGAGAGGATGCCGAAATTCCGATTACTAACGATGATTTACTGATTTAAGATCAATAATTACAATTTCGTATAGAATACTACAGTACTTAAAGTGATGGTGTTCTAGCGTGGATTTCGCAGTTTCAAGTCGTTATAGTCATATTCTTCTATGACAGCGAAAATGCGGCCTATAAACGTCAACATAATTTGGTTGACTTAAATTTTTCTTTCATTGAACTACCTTTTACCAATGTGTCAGTATGAGTATCTATTGTGCAGCTCGTTCCATCGTGAACGCGTCTTTTCAACGGCATACTACAATTTCAGATCACATTACAATCTCTGAAACATGTGACTGTTTTGTGGACACTATTGACTCAAATGACACTCAGCGATGTACCCTAATGTCGAGGCGCTGATTCGTTTCTCTGTAGATGTAGCGTGTACTTATCAATATAACTTGTTAGTTGTTCGTTGACTATTATAAATGTGAATAAAAGCTGTCAGCAATTTGTTATATCACACGTCGCTGTTTGTCTGTTGTGTACTCAGAAAGAGGTTTGTTCACATAAAGTCTCAACAGAGACGACATCACTTCGAAATGAAAGTAACAGAATTTATAAGTTCCAATATTGTAGTATTGCTTTCGTTCAGTTAAAGTGGCATTTCTGAAGCTACTCGCGGTGTGCAGCCTAATTCAAGCTACATTTCCGAGTGCTATCTGTGCATCATACTTTATTAGGAAACATTTTTGACAGCAGGTTCATTGTAGTCATTTCCAGCACGGTGAGATGTTTATTTTGGCCAGTTGGTGTAAGTAAATGCGGACCAAATTTTTTGTAGCGAGGTTTCTTCCACAACAAATTATAATAATTCCTAGACAACAAATAATTCCTAGACAGAATACGGGTAAAACATTTTGCCACATAATAATATGCCTCTCGAAACGCCGAATATTATTATTGAGCATTTTGAGCTCTATCAAAGAAGTTGGTTCCCTGCAAAATAACTTACAAGCAGATATATCCATTTTCTATACATATATCTCGTGAACTCGCCTACGGTATCTCCTTGAATATTAAATAAATTTCAAAAAAAGTTAGCTGCAGCAGCACATAACGCATTTAAATCGCCTAGAAGTTATATCACTTGAGAGCGATGTCGGATGATAGATTACTGATTAGAGACCAATTTATTTGCCAGAAAACATTAAAACTTATTGAAACGATTCTGGCTTGCAATCTTCCCTTGTGTTGTTATTCAGATAAAAATTGGACGCAGTTTCTGAAAAACGTTTCAACCCACAATCTGTTCAAAATAGAGCTAGTGATAGCAAAAAAGTCACGTGATTGCTATTTACTAACTGTCAAAATTTGGTGGCCCTACTGTCATTTTAATAATGAAATTAGGATATGGCAACCCAACCCACATGTATGGCGAATAGTAATAAATATTAAACTAAAAGAGCTCAGGCTGTTTGGAACAACCCGAAAATAAGAAAAACTCATAAACGATTTTCTTAAATGTGATCCAAGCTATCTGAAACGTTTTTGATTTTTTTTAATCTAAGGGACTTTAGTAAAATATATTTTTCACTAAAACGTTCCAACTCATCTGAAACCGTTTTAGTGAAAAATATATTTTACTAAAGTCCCTTAGATTAAAAAAAATCAAAAACGTTTCAGATAGCTTGGATCACATTTAAGAAAATCGTTTATGAGTTTTTCTTATTTTCGGGTTGTTCCAAACAGCCTGAGCTCTTTTAGTTTAATATTTATTACTATTCGCCATACATGTGGGTTGGGTTGCCATATCCTAATTTCATTATTAAAATGACAGTAGGGCCACCAAATTTTGACAGTTAGTAAATAGCAATCACGTGACTTTTTTGCTATCACTAGCTCTATTTTGAACAGATTGTGGGTTGAAACGTTTTTCAGAAACTGCGTCCAATTTTTATCTGAATAACAACACAAGGGAAGATTGCAAGCCAGAATCGTTTCAATAAGTTTTAATGTTTTCTGGCAAATAAATTGGTCTCTAATCAGTAATCTATCATCCGACATCGCTCTCAAGTGATATAACTTCTAGGCGATTTAAATGCGTTATGTGCTGCTGCAGCTAACTTTTTTTGAAATTTATTTAATATTCAAGGAGATACCGTAGGCGAGTTCACGAGATATATGTATAGAAAATGGATATATCTGCTTGTAAGTTATTTTGCAGGGAACCAACTTCTTTGATAGAGCTCAAAATGCTCAATAATAATATTCGGCGTTTCGAGAGGCATATTATTATGTGGCAAAATGTTTTACCCGTATTCTGTCTAGGAATTATTTGTTGTCTAGGAATTATTATAATTTGTTGTGGAAGAAACCTCGCTACAAAAAATTTGGTCCGCATTTACTTACACCAACTGGCCAAAATAAACATCTCACCGTGCTGGAAATGACTACAATGAACCTGCTGTCAAAAATGTTTCCTAATAAAGTATGATGCACAGATAGCACTCGGAAATGTAGCTTGAATTAGGCTGCACACCGCGAGTAGCTTCAGAAATGCCACTTTAACTGAACGAAAGCAATACTACAATATTGGAACTTATAAATTCTGTTACTTTCATTTCGAAGTGATGTCGTCTCTGTTGAGACTTTATGTGAACAAACCTCTTTCTGAGTACACAACAGACAAACAGCGACGTGTGATATAACAAATTGCTGACAGCTTTTATTCACATTTATAATAGTCAACGAACAACTAACAAGTTATATTGATAAGTACACGCTACATCTACAGAGAAACGAATCAGCGCCTCGACATTAGGGTACATCGCTGAGTGTCATTTGAGTCAATAGTGTCCACAAAACAGTCACATGTTTCAGAGATTGTAATGTGATCTGAAATTGTAGTATGCCGTTGAAAAGACGCGTTCACGATGGAACGAGCTGCACAATAGATACTCATACTGACACATTGGTAAAAGGTAGTTCAATGAAAGAAAAATTTAAGTCAACCAAATTATGTTGACGTTTATAGGCCGCATTTTCGCTGTCATAGAAGAATATGACTATAACGACTTGAAACTGCGAAATCCACGCTAGAACACCATCACTTTAAGTACTGTAGTATTCTATACGAAATTGTAATTATTGATCTTAAATCAGTAAATCATCGTTAGTAATCGGAATTTCGGCATCCTCTCTATGGCTGGATGGTTAAAAAGTGAAATCTTTACATTTATCTTTGACTTTGTCCCTTCAAAGTGCGGTTGTAGGTATTACTGTGCTCAAAGACTGGGTTGGTTTTATTTTAAGTGAACCTATGAAATTATTAAAACAGCGACTAAACAAAATGGTGACTTTTATTTTAGGCCCTCAATTTTCAATTTCAATCAGCCTATTGCAGTCAGATATTTTGTTGATTAGTAGTCGACAAAAATCAGTACCTAACAATTATTTAGATTAGTTAGGAAGCTACGTCATATAGTCCATAGTCATCTATCTACTACGCAATATAGAGTACAGTATTTAAAATGAATGTAATATTCCTGACTGACTCGAGTCAAGTACTCGTTACTCATATTTGAGTACGTTTTTTATAAATTTGGTAATAAGTACGTTCTTCTTAAGACATATTAAAGAAATTGTAAACAACCAAAATGCAGAAATAAATATGTTCTGCATTTTGGTTGTTTACAACACGTATAGAAGTCAAAATCCTATTCTAGACGAAGCCGGCTTTTCCTAACTAAATGGTCTTCTTGACAAGAAAAGCCGGAACAAATTCAGAGTCATTGCCTTAATGTGTCAAAAATAGGAATACCCGTACTCGTAAATGCACTCGCAAGCAGTCAGGACGAAGTTAGCGTAGACTCTATTGAGGCAATTCACTTTTTTGCTTGACGGATAATTCTGGATATAATTATGTAGCATTCGGGAGTCCAAAAAGCAATAAATAAATACTAGGTAACGACACTGATGACAATTCTGCTGAATACAGCGAATATCGCAAATGAACGAACAGCGAGCAAGAAATTACAAGATTATAGCATATTACATTACTTTGATCTTTAATCAGTAAAACGTCACCTGACACACTCCCCATCTCTTTATGACAGTGAGATAATTAAAGACCATATCAGTCAGTAGCAGTACACGAAACATCAAGCAAACCTAAGTGCTATACACAGGGTGAGGTTTTGGTATCTGTCGATGAGATGAAGTTGCGACAGTTGTTCATCCGGCCATTATCAGACGAAAAAATTGTATCACGTTATTTTAAAAATGTATATGGGAGCCGTCAGTAATAATATAAATGGAAAGAAAACCGAATCATACCTTCATCAAGATAAGTAAGACGAACAAATACCATAGTGATATTTAAACATGTAATGAAATATCACAGAAGTATGACGAAGCTGTAAAACTGTCTGCAACAACAGTACAATGTACGACACTTGTGTCACAGATACATTGAAAACAAATGACTCGCGAACACAACGTGGCGATACACACGTGAGTCACGTTGTACATACACGAATGGACCATTTTGTATAACATTAAATAGAGATGCGTATTCTTCACAACACCAACCAAAACATTACCTATCAACGCACCAACTTGCTCCACATATGTTCTAATCGAATCGATCTTTAATCAGTAAAACGTGACAGGAGACAAACTCACATCATCCGCATGCCTTATAAAGTACTCGCTGAGAATACCTAAATTATTCCTGAATTGTATAAAATTGTCTCACATAAAGCACGAATGAACTAAATGCTGTAACCACGTGCCTTTTTAATATAATATATGACGACGTTGCTATTGTAAAATAACACGTGCAGCGCGTAGATCGACAAAGCCAGCGCATCACTAACGATATACCATCCTCCCACTACAACTGGCCTTTGAAAGCAAGCGTTTTCTGCATGTCATTTCTTAATACACCTGTTTGTAACCCTTGGCTACAATTTTTGCAGTTAATCCAGATAATCTCTACTCAGTGTAACTATTGGCCTTTAATCAGTGAATTATTGTCACTAGTCGATCTGAATATCTTCTGAATGGCTTATGAAATATCAGCTGGAAGGTTTTAAATGCTGCTATCCCGTTGTATCATCCAGTCACAAAAACTGCGCCATGACAAGGCATTCCTTACAAACGTATTGGAGACGAAACCATCGTGGCCACATAGAAGCCAGTAGTTATCAAAATTGTACTGTTATTACATCAAAATAACAATAACGGAATTAGTACATGCAATTCTTGCTCACAGTATGCAATTTGTGAACTAAGGCATAATCTGGTCTACATTTAAAATATTTTTTTTATTTATAGTCTCACGCCTGTATCCCCGAAGGGGTAGGCAGAGGTGTAAATATTACACCCACATTTCGCCATGAATTTTTAGGTCCCACGTAATAGGGGGCGAGCCTATTGCCGTTACCGGGCACATCACCAGACTCCGTACTGCTACTGAGTATTCGCAAAAACTCAGTAACACAATTTTGCTCGACCCGGGAATCGAACCCGGGACCTATCATCTATTTTACAGTAGCCCTGCGTACAGAATAAGTCACGAAAGTTCACAATGCCACGATAATATTTAAAAGCACGTGAAACCTATACCGTGAATATTACTTGACATTGAGAAAATGTCAAACAATTCCTTGATATGTTACAGGCAGGTAATTTCTTCACCAAGATTACCAGAAAATAGTTTATGAAACGATATGGACAGGTCATATCTAAATGGTGATGTAGATAGATTAGATTAAATAATTCTTTATTGTACACCACAAGTCATATTACAGAGTTAGAAGAGAAAAAGAAGAAGTTGTATGATGTAGTATGTCACAAAACCCTGGACACTACATTTACAATTAGTAAAACATCG
The DNA here is from genome assembly GCA_944739405.2 of Euclidia mi. NCBI lineage: Eukaryota > Metazoa > Arthropoda > Insecta > Lepidoptera > Erebidae > Euclidia > Euclidia mi. The sequence goes on along the minus strand of OX123210.2, from coordinate 17,199,233 downwards.
ACAGAATTCAAACTATCACCATAATGACATATAGGCTATGAAGTATCCGCTAGATGGCTAAAATCTGCAGCTATTACCAACAAGTGAATACGTATAATATAAAGCCACTGAAAACGTAAATGCCGTGACTGACTCTAGGGCTGAAATTTTCTAAATTTTACTATCATCAGCTAATGATACTAGTCCAAGATACGAGATACAGTATCGCACTCGACTAGTTGAATTCTCTACATTTTCTCTTTTTACCGCATTCCAAATGATTAAATAGAATGACTTATTAAATACTGTATTCTTCCTCTAATATGGTAAATGGCCAAGAAAGTGGCTTTCACAGACGGAACTATTGGAATATTAAACTTTATAAGTACCCAGTTGAGATGAACTGATAAAAATGCTTAAAGGCGAACTGTCATTACAATCCTGTATCGAATTATCGACTATCACATAAACCACCTACTTAAGCTACTAAGTAAAAAGACAAAGTTTTCTTAGGTTTCAACTCTCTCACACTTGATCTTTAAATCCTAATTAGAATTTTCATTGTATTACTAAAGCGGCCAATAATATGTTTAGTAAAATTAGTAAAAAATATCAGACATCGAGATGATTTAAATAATTATGTGAGACTTGACTTTGCGTTAAGTAAACGTTGGATCAACTATAAGAAGTTACAACGCTTCACACAGTCACTGAGAACTATGAAATACAGTAACTTGAAATTTGTATAGATGTCAGCTGGCTAGAATTAAATATAATTTTGTAAATATCATTTACCAAACTTCCAAGTGATGTAGATTTGATCTAGACTGTGACAAAAAATGGAATATAAAGGCAAGTTAACACACATGGGCATTAAACTAAAATTTAATTAGATGGCGGTGAATGGTATGCATAGTGAAATTTGCGTATCTTTACTCACAATATCTGTCACTATTTACGCAAACTGTTAGAATTATATATTTTGTCCATGAAAATTATCAGAAACAGCTTAAAATATGGCAAAGACCAATCCTTATGCAAACAAAGAAAACAAAAAATTACACAATAATATGAAACTTGTATTGTAAGAATAAACCTGGCTCATGCCACCTCGTGTGAAAATAGGGCTTTAATCAGTAAAACATCACTAGACATCCGAGCTCTCGCAATCTTCTGCTCCGCTGTTGGAATGTATATTATATTGCCCACATCGAACGTGGAAATGTTTCTAAATGAAGAGGTAAACCAAATAATAATCACGATAGATGTCTATTATTTCATTGTAGTAATTATTTAGTGGATCCTGCAATAATGAAATAAAATCAAGAAGCCAAAACGGCTTACATTATTATAGTTCCAATGATTTCATTAAACATGTGAAAAGATTGTGAAATACCAAGAATCCGTACGTTTTACACAAGAACTTTTGTTTACGCAATTAAACATTGTCCGGAGTTCGCCTCCACCGTTCTTCGTAATTCACTGCTGCCTAAGATAGTTGTGTATATTTAATTGAGTGCCCGTGAAGAACGCAGTCAGTTAAGTGAAAATCAGTTGAGAAATTTCGTTCTATTGTTCATAGAAATATTGCCGTTCAAATATGGGAGCCAAACATTGACCTCTATCGCCTGTGATATTAGTTTGACGCACTCACCGAAACTAAACTAGAAAGACAAGACTACAAGCCTCTTCTGTCACAAATAGATCTCTTTTGAATAAGTTGATTCATTAATTTGATCTTTAACCAGTACAACATCGTCTGGAATCTAACTCTGTCCGTCATTGTTACTGACAAGGATTGACCAAAATTAGATATCCTTGAATTCAATGGCATACAATGTCATTAATATAAAACGGACCTTGAATATTATAAACTTCCTTATTTGTCGGTCTGTGGTCATCATACAATAATACGACGAAACAGTGATCGCAGCTCACAAACACAATGATTACAATATTCCACTAAGGCTCGTGGAAAGTCATTATTTCATCGTGGATTTAAGACATTGATTTGTGTAATGGCAGAATGTCTTGTAAACCAATGACTTGTATCACAAAAACTTCGATTATTCCCTTCACGAAACAACAAGTTCTGTGAAATGTCTGCTTTATAGAAGAAATGTTGTGTTGTCCATACAGTGGCCAATGACAATCCACACGGGTGAAGCCACGGGCATCAGCTACCAAAATATCAAAATAGTAAATATCAAACTACAGATAAAATTTAGCAAAGTGTAAACGATCCGTTTATATCTTACGTGAATGTGACGAACAAGCGTGTCTTAATGAATTCCAAGAGGCTACAAAATTATGGAAGTTCCAACAGCATTTATCTGGATCTTCGATTAGATGAATCTGGTCTATAATCAGTACATCATTGCTAGGAATAAGTAATGATCCAGGGGTATCGCTATTGCGATCAAAAAGTTAAGATGTAACGCAAGCACGACGTTAGAGACACACTTGATGGCAGAGATAATATAACTGCCATATGTATCAAACTGCATACTGATGCATATTACTGTTCAAGTACACATACACAAGCAAGTAAGAGGTTCGACTTTGTCTCGGCAGTAGTTAGAGAATTATGTCTTCTATCAATAGGACGCCACCGAAAACTTTCAGTATATACATTTGCTCGAAATACCACACTTCATAGTAACTTGGCAATACTCTCACACAGATATGAGATTATCGTGCATCCTTGACATATGGCTTGAACTTATCTTTTTTAATCTTAATATATAAAATCCTTGCGTTACTGACTGACTGACAGACACGCCGCAGCCGAAACTATTGGGCGCAGGAAGCTGAAATTTGGCATGTATATTCCTGTAGGGGTGCACTAAGAAGGTATTGCCCGAAATTTCCAAGGGATCGGCCAAAACGGGTAAATTTAAAAAATTGCAGGCGTATCTGCTGGCGTCCTCTAGTATTTAATAAAAAGTGAAGCCAAATCCTTCATAAATAAATGATAATAGTCCAGCTGCGCTAATTACTACTTTTTGATTTATTCATTTGAGCTATAAGCTACTGTATGGCGACAGATTAAAAATACAAAGTGACACTACCCCATTTCACTACGTAGTTTTCGTATGAGACGAATTAGGAAAATTCTCGAGGAAAATAGCCAACACATCTTGTCAGCGTGGTGTATTAGACTGAAACCTCATAATGACTCACAATCCTACTGTGGTACAAAACGCGAGGCTTAAGTTCAGCAGTGGACATATTATCTTATTTATAAGCCATTGTAACGGGTTCTGGTAGTAAAACGCAGTAGAGGTTCTAGATGCGTTTATTGCCGAGTATTGTCTCACTTCCCTTGCACGAGTATGACCGACCAACAACACGACACTGGCCCGAACACTAAGGGCTGCAGTCTCCCACGCTGTTCCCTCCGGTAGTGTGTAGGCAGGCTGCTCGAAGGCTGCGCGTAGCGGTAGATCCTCGCAGGCCGTTGGTTCAGCTGGCAGACGCCGGCGGAGCGAGTACGATGAGCAGGGCAGGCCAGACTCTTCGGCAGAGGTGACGCCGAAGGCGATGCAGGAAAGTGTAGCGGTCTAGGAGCGTAGCCGGAGTCTTAAGGTGAACCTGGAACCTGAAGGGAAGCAGCATTAGGAAAGCCACAACCAATAGAGTCAGGCAGGCGGCGTCAGCCGGCCTCAGCTAGCAGGTAGAGAGATGGGCAGTACGCTAACGCAGTAAATATAGTAGCTTACCCTTAGCTGGGACCAGGATACACGTAGATACGACGTAGGGCCAGTAAGTACGCGTAATTATCGTAGGTAGATAGAGTAGCGGTGCCGGCCTCTCTGTCGGCCCCTTTATATACCGGCCCTCCATCAGAGTTCGTGTCGGCGCATAACCAAATATGGGCAAAACTCACGAGCGCGGACGATGGCCTTCTCTGATTGGCCGAGCGTATAGACGGTATTATGACGTACGCACGGTAGGTACCGGTCATACGTTACACCATCGTAAAATTACGACGGAAATAGAAATTGAAAAACTTACCTGAATGCGTTAGGAGAAGGAGCGAAGGACAGACGTATGACAGGTCAATGCGTTGAACTTTAATCAGTGAAACATCATCAAGTGTCGATCTATGGCTGTCACCTGTACCGCTCTTGGGAAATCTTGGCTCTAAATTAGGTGAATGTCAGCTTGACATTACCCACTGAACTAATTTGGTACCTATGTTCTTCACGTACAAGTTCGAACATAACATATTTTAGTCATATTTATAATGTGTCATAAATACAAGATAGAATGTGACGAAGGCATGAAATATATTGCGATAAAGCAAGACTGAATTCATCGGAAAATCTCGTAACTACAAAAATTGTTCCGCTATTACTCAGAAAAAAAGAACAGAAGTTCCATATAGGTACACAGATGATATAGAAGACAATATTACAATATAACTTATGATTTCTGTTACTTGGATTTGATCTTCAATCAGGCAATAGTCGCTGGAAACGATGTCCACTCTGTTGATTCCTTATGTGAATCAACTTAGTTATGAGTATATAATAGGCAAGTGACAAGGCTGTTCAGTGACAAAATGTTACCCAAGATCTCTCGCTGTGAATAAAATTAATCCCTTTCCACGTAGGCCAATATCGCTATCTCGCCATTCTTTGAACGACTATAAAGGACTTGCTTATAAAACGCATCATAATAATGTACGATGCACGGATAACACTCAGAACTGTAGCTTTTATTAGGCTACACAGTACTTAGTACGTGAGAAGCTTTAGAAATGCCATTTTGGCAGAATCAGCTTTAGACCATCAAAAGCAACTTATGACTCCTGTTACTTGAATTTTGATCTTTAATCGGTAAATCGTCGCTCGAAACGATGTCGTCTCTGTTGAGGCTTTATGTGAACAAACCTCGTTCTGAGTACACAACAGACAAACAGCTTCACAGGCTGCAACAGATTACTGAAAGCCTAAAATTTGTTATAGAAAATCTAGGGAAAATAAACAACTGACAAGTTACACTGATAAGTATACGAAACTTCATTCGCGCGCGAGACGTGCCGGTGAGCGCACGCAATTCGTTTAGTGCCGCGACTTTCACTATCCGCTTAATTATAAGTACCCACTTTTAGTAAAATGAGTGAAAATAGTGTAGATGATGAAGATTTAGATATAAGTGATTCGGAAATTTTAGAAGAATGTGAAAGAGAGCTTGATGGTTTGTCGAATCAGAATGATTCTGTAAGAAATGACCTGAATATGAACCACAAAAAACCAGGAGCGAGAGCAAACGGAGAAGAAAGTAGTGAAGATAGTTTTACGACAGTTATTAGAAAAAAACCTAAAGTAACGAGCAGAAATGGTTGAGTGAATACACATGATACCCAATGTTAAGTTTTGGAACAAAGTGACGCAACGCAAAGTCAATATGACATTAATGTTACCTCTATGCATTAAGTGCATTAAAACCTTTGCCAAAACAAATGGCTTTAGCAAAATTATTGTCCAGTGAAAAGATAGGAGGTGTGACTAAAATTAAATATAAGAGCCCATATAAAGTTTTGATTCAGTTGAAAGAGAAAGAGCAAGCTGAAAAGTTACTACACAGTCAAAAATTCTGAGAATTAGATGTTAACGTCCAGTACATTCATGACCAGAATATTTTATCTTACGGAATCATTAAAGGAGTGGATTTAGACATAGAGTAGAAAAAGTTTACTACAAGTCTAAACTGTGATATGGAGATAGTAACAACCAAACGACTAAAAAAAAGGAACTTAGAAGGTAAATGGGTAGACAGCGAGACGGTATGCTTCAATAATCCCTTTCCACCTCAATATATATTTGCTTATGGCTGCAGATTTCAAGTAGAGAAATATATATTCCCGGTATCTCAGTGCTCTCTGTGTTGGCAGTTTGGCCACAGTAGACATTTTTGCCCGTCCAGCAAGATTGTTTGTCCTAAATGTGGTAAAGCGTAAGAAAATTGTGAAATTGAAACATTTAAGTGCCCCAATTGCAGGGGCCCACATATGACGTTAGACAAGACGTGCCCTGCTTTCCTAAAAGAAAGAAAAATAAGACTTATTATGAGTGAAAATAATCTCAAATACAAGAAGGCATTGGAGATGTATTTGAAAGCTTTAAATCGTCCGACATGCACTAAAGAAAATGACGACAAGGCATGCTATTCCATGTCATCCTGCATTCAAAGACCTGAAAATAGTTACAGCAGTGTTCTTAAAAAAGGTATAAATCCTCCAGAAGAATTGGCTAGTGACACAGATCTTACAAATGAGGGGAGATACATAAAGAGGAGGCATTACAGAGCCCAAACACCAAGAAAGCTAAAAAAGCAAGAAGAAAAAAATAAAAATATTGAGAATGATATAGAATCAACACAAGAAGAAGATATGGACGTTGAACCTTTGTGTGATCGGATAAATGATAAACAGGATAAGAAACTCTTCTTATAAAAGGAGGTTTGATTTTTATTCAGTTTTCCAGAGGATTAAGGAAATAATATTTTCGGAGCGCAGTTTTGAAGAAATATTATGGCTATATTGAAGGATATTTTCGGAGAGCTTAAATTATGGTTTTTGAGAATTTTCACAGGTGACCAGTTGTTAAAAAATATTTTAAACATATCTGATGGATAGTAACGTTAAGGATTCTGCCATAAATATACTACAATGGAATTGCCAAAGTTTAAAGCCTAAACTAATAGATTTTGATTTACTATTGAATAGGAAAAATATTCATATAGCAGCAATATGTGAAACTTGGCTTGATTCGGAAATTGACTCAATTAAGTTAAGTACCTATAGTATCTATAGAATGGATAGACCTAATGCTTATGGAGGAGTTGCAACCATAGTCCATAAGTCTATTCGCTCACAGGTATGTAAAATTAATTTACATAATTCTGATATAGAGGCTATTCATGTGAAGGTATTAAACTGTAGTGTTTTAGAAGACATCATACGTATCTACTGTCCGTCATCAGTACGTACTAGGATATGCGATTGGGAGAATCTTTTTTCACGTGTGTCTACAAAATGTATTGTGGTGGGTGATTATAATGGGCACCATACAAACTGGTCTTACAAAACTGACCCCGGGGGAATGCAGTTGTTTGATGCCTCATTGGATTGTGGTTTTGTATCTGTAAATAACGGCTCAGCTACTCGCGTTAAACTAATTAATAAATAGGGTGTTCTTCAGAGTACCTTGCCAGATGTAACATTGGTCTCATTAGACCTAGCCATAATGACTAAATGGCAAGTATTAAACGAGAGCTTAGGTAGTGATCATCTTCTCATTAAAATAAGGCTAAATTTTCAAGCTCCGCTGTCTTTCACTAGGAGGAGAAATTTCAAACGGGCTAATTGGCATCAGTATAAAGAAGACCTAAGTGCACCTTTGTCGAATTGGAATAGTAATAGCTTCTTGAACTCTGACATTCAAAACATGTACGATTATTTGGAAACCAATATCAATGAGGCAGCTAACAAAAATATCCCTTTTACTAAGATATGTACGAATCCCAGTAATAAATTTAAGCCCAAGGAATGGTGGAACCCATCACTCATCACACATCAGCAGCAGTTGCGGAGCGGATACTAGCTTTAAAAAAATTCAGACGAAACCCAACCCCTGATAATTATGAAATCTTGCAAAATAAAATATTATGTTGTCGTAGACTAATACAAAAAGCTAAGTCACGTAGTTGGCAAGCGTTCTGTGATGGTGTCAGTGAATGTACTTCAGCGGTTGAAATGTGGAACAAGATGGGCTGGATCAAGGGATATCGTCCGTCAAAGTGTACACCATCTAAACAAAGACAAATGGAATTATTACATTCACTAACTCCAGATACGGTCGGAAACTTAGCACCTACTTTTAATTCTAGAAATGTGTTACTGAAATCACCGTTTACACTACAAGAACTTAAAATATGTTTTAAAAAGAAAGATTCTGCTCCTGGTAGTGATGGGATCACGTATTCAATGATCTATAATCTGCCTGAGTCCGGCATAAAATTCTTACTTAATTTATTTAATGCTATTTTTCTGACAAGTTACGTACCCAATCAATGGCAATTCTAATAGTGCCCATACCAAAGGCAGTAAGTAATTGCAATGTAGAACCTAAATTAAGACCAATTTCTTTAATTACATGTTTATGCAAAATTTTTCATAATATGCTGAACAATCGAATTGAATAGCACATAGAGAAACATTTGGTATTATCTCCACAAGTCACAGGATTTAAAAAAGCTCATTCCTACTTAGACAGCATTTCTAGACTCATTACGTACATACAGTTAGGTTTAGCAAAGAAAATGCCCACTGTTGCCTGTTTTCTAGACATAGAGGATGCATACATCAATATTTTGATTGAGAAGATGCTCACTATCCTGGATGATTTAAAAGTTGGTAAAGGAATTTGTACATATTTATGGTCCTATCTAAATGACAGACATTTAATGTTAAAAGACTTGTCTGGGGAACAAAATAATTATATTCGATGCGCAAACAGAGGTCTAGCCCAAGGGGACCCGCTATCGCCGTTACTTTTCAATATTACTACCTCTAGTATATGCCATAAAATTAAAAACGTTTTAGTCACGCAATACGCTGATGATTATGTATTTTATCTAAGTCGCAAAGACCTAAATGCTTGTGAAATAAACCTACAAATTGCTCTTGATTATATGGTGAATATTTTGAATGAACTTGGTTTACAGTTATCAGCACATAAACCAAAATTTTGCATATTCAGTAGGGGGCGTATTAGAAGACAAATACATCTGGAAATTAATAATATTCCTTTAAATTCTGTAGAGTACATTAAATATCTAAGAATGTGGCTGGATAGATCTCTCACATGAGGAAAACACATCAATGAAATAACTCATAAAACTGCTAAATTTCTTAATATACTAAAAGTTTTGGCTGGGACTAATTGGGGTGTTCACACTAAATATCTACGTACATTGTACTTATGCTTGATCAGAAGTAGGTTCGACTATGCTTGCTTCCTTTACGATAATTGTGCCAAGACAAATTTGTTTAAATTGGATAAAATACAAAATCAGGCATTAAGGATTATAGGTGGGTTTATTAAAAGCTCTCCAATATATGCGATGGAAAGTGAGTTATGTGTTCAGCCATTGTTTGTTAGGAGACTATTTCTAGCATACAAATATTGTATTAAAAGTATGTCATGGTCTAATAATGATATTATTAACCTATTGGATGAACTTGATACGCAGCCACATTTTAGATATTGGCAAAACAAAACAATGCCATTGCTTTTGGTTGCCTACAGAGAAACCAAGTCTAGCGAAGTACATGCAACATATCCCCTTCAAATGTTTACCCTAGATGCTTGGTTGTCTAGTATAAATTTAGAGGAAATTATTGAGGTTAATTTGGATTGTATTCAGTACTCAAAGAACAGTTATGAAATTACAAACCTAAAATATGATGTCATGCAATCTCTCAATCTGAAATTTAATGGTTGGTAACAATTTTATACAGATGGCTCTAAGAGTGTAGCAGGTCAAGGAGCGGCATATTTTTATGTAAATGAAAAACGGCAAGCAATGTACAAAACCAACTCTGAGGTATCGATAATGACGATGGAGCTCATTGCAATTTCAGAAACTCTAAAATATATTAATAATAGTAATGGTCAATGTTTTGTAATCTTTACAGATAGTAAATCTTCTTTGTATCATTTGGCTCGATGCGCCTCTGGACACAGAGGTGTTTCGGTAGCCTAGATGAAATTCTCAATGAGATATTACATATACACAGTTACCGTGTGGTTGACGGCATAGAATACAAGTGTCACCACCCCATCTTCCCGTGGGTGTCGTAAGAGGCGACTAAGGGATAACACGATGCAAATACCATCTTTGCGTAGAGAAAGAAAACTCGACATCAAACCCTATACGATTGCCTCGTTGGCCTCGCGGCATAAATGTGCGCGTGGGATCGGGAGGTCCCGGGTTCGATTCCTGGGCCGGGCAGTGTTATTGGGTTTTTCTGTCACGAAATTCTCAGTAGCAGCACGGAGTCTGGAAATGTGCCCGGTACGGCAATAGGCTCGCCCCTTATTACGTGGGACTAAAGTATATCTGGCGAAAAGTGGGTGTAGAAATATACCTCTGCCTAACCCTTCAGGGATAAAAGGCGTGACGATATGTATGTATGTACAGTAGTAACAAAATTCTGAAATTGCAATGGGTTCCATCCCATTTAGGAGTGCAGGGTAATGAAGAGGCTGACCGCCTAGCAAAAATTGCCACAAGAGAAGGTGAAAGTTTAAATAAAGTACCATACTTTTCGGAAATTTTATTTAAATTTAAATATATTTGTTATAATAAGTGGAAAGAGTATTTTGATGACAGTCTGCAACAAAAGGAATATGGTATAAAACAATACAGTGTCAGCCTCTTCAAATACCCTGGTTTTTTAATTTTAAAATGAACCGTAAATATGTAGTAATGCTGAACAGATTACGTTTAGGACACATTCCATCTAAGAAATTTGACTATCTAATGGGACGAGCTATTTCACCACTTTGTGAAGTGTGTAATAAAGTAGATGATGTTCAACACGTTTTGATGGAATGTGTCAAAAACAGTAGTAAAAGAACAAGTATCATAAATTTCTTAAATATAAACTGTATGAATTTTGGTGTAGTGCAAAGCATATTAAGTAACCCCACTTCTGAAGAAGCTAAGATATTTTGTGAATTGGCTATGCCTACATCATCATAATTCTAGTCGGTAAGTATGCATGAAACCTATGTATGTATATAAGATATAAGTAAGTAATTAGTAATTTTAAAAGCTGTAAACTGTTCTTGTTATGATGGGACTGACATATAAAATAATATATAAGTCCCAAAACAAATAAAGAGAAAAAAAGTATACGAAACTTGATAGATACTGCCACCGTGTAATCATACAGCTCCGTGTTAGATAATTTTCAAAATGGTAAATCCTTGTAAACTACGCATAACAGAACTTAACACCAAAGTGCTCAAAATGCTCAAATAGACAAAGTGGACCTGTGTTATTGTTATCTCTATGTATAATTTTATTGGACAATACCTAATATAAATTGTGTGTGTTCTAACAACGATTACAATATAGACTATCAGTGCACGTAAAGAATGGACACAAGTGAGTAAACAAAATGTTCGTGACACCTGTAGTACCAATACACATGTCTGTGAATGGGAACTCAATCTTGAGTAGAAATTGATATAAAGTGAGTCAACTCCTCCACACTGTATCACGTCGCAAGAAAGTATTCAATTCCTTCGCTCTGTAGTTTACTAGAAGCACGGGGCAAGCGATAGTTTACAATACAATCACACATAACTTTGAAAAGATGTTGCGCGCTGAGGATTCCAACCGATACCCTCTGCATGGCAGTCTGTTGGTAACTCCGCTGGGATATCGATGCGTGCATCAGCAAAACATGTATTGGACTATAATCATCCCGTGCAAGGCTACTGGCTACGGACCTAGTAAATAGAGCAATCGGTCTGTAACTTCCGCGAAACAGTTACAAAATCATCTGGTGAATCAAGTCACAGTATGAGAGCTGAAGCAACTGCACTGGGAGTCACAACAACTAAGGTCACCTCGACTCACAGAGACAAAATAGTGAAATACACACCATGTATAGGAAATACGACGCAGTGAGAATAAGTTGCAAACTTTCATACATGCTGCAGTTATCACATAATAAAATTTGAAGCAGCAGTGAAATGTATCATATACCTAACATCAGCTAAGCAATTATACAGTTTACGATTATGGGCTTTCGCATGATCAATTCTTAAGAAACAATTTTTTAATAACTTATTCACAAGTTTTAGACATATATGTTCTGACATGTCAAAATAATTAAAGAGGAGGATGAGGAACCCGAGACTCAGTACAGGCCTCCAACACATCATGCCAAGAATGCAAAGGATCAACACTTTTCAATCACTTATAAAAGGTCTTTAATCAGTAAAACTGAATGGAGAAACTTCGCTGCGCAATAAAGATGATTGCACCAAATGCACAATATTTGCGAATATTATTTGAAATGACAGCTTCAGAAGAATTCGATAATTTGATAAAGGTGACAGTCGCAACTAACGACATACGTACAGCCCTGAATAGGAAAGTTTTGCTCCGACGTTTATACTTTAATCTTGAGTTGTAACTTGTAAGATTTGATATGAAATGAGTCACCTTCTCCACACAATAACACGTCGCAAAAAGGTGTTGTATAGTTTCACTCTCAATTTTACTTAAATTTTTGTAACATGTGTTCCGGTTCCATCTCGGAAAATGCTGAGAATGGGACAGAACCGGGGTCCAAGTACAAGCGTGCACCTTACGTACCCGGGAAACGAAGAGTGAACACTTTATACTGACAGACATTGGCTCACACCCACTGATGATAATGCGACCAACACACCTGGCCTATTTTGGCGATGCCTGTTGCGACATAGGCAAAAAGTCAAATGGATCATCATATCATTTAGTAAAGGAGACAACAGAGTATTCTGTAAATCGTTTAATGTCTAATATGGTCTGTTATCGGTGAAACGTCTTCCGACATCACCCTCTCTGCGCCTTCTTTATGAACATGGTATATAGTGGTCGACAAAAATTCAGTAATATTTTATTTACGAGCTACAGTGAAAATACAATAGCTGCTACACCCAGTGTTGCTAGCATCTAAATTACAATATAGACTTGAGCATCGTCGAAATTATCAGGCGTTTTTCAACAAGGTAATAAAAATTACCTTGATTACTACTACTAGCCCATGTTAAGCTTAAATTGTACTTTCAGAGTATAATAAAATTGCTGAACGTCTAAAAACATTGTAATTTTATAGAATCCAATCACATCTACCTTTCTGGCAATTGAAAATCCACGATCAATTTTCCACTAGTGAAGAAATCCGTTTAGCGGAAGAATCATGTGATCCACTAATGACGTGAAAACAATAACTGTATTTAAAATCATGCAGTTACAAAACGTTGATATTGGCTTCAAATAAAGATGCCTATGCCCATGAACTATGGACGTCACGTAACTTAAATATTGATCTTTAGTCAGTAAAAAGTTCCCTGAAATACGAAACGAAAATGTGTGACTCGACTTTTTATTGTATTTATGAACAAATACCTTCAGTCATAGGGTTCCCACCAAGAACTTAGGGTCCCAAGCCAACCTCACCTGCAAGTGGTGCACCTGCCGATCAACGGACGAGGCTCTGGCAAACAAAATATCCCGATAAGCGGCAATAGGCTCGCCACCTATTACGTGGGATCAAAACACTAGCGAAAGGTGGGCGTTTAATATGCCTCTGCCTACTCCTTCGGGGAAACAGGCGTGAGTCTATGTATGTATGTGTATGTACCTTCAGTCAAAAAACTAATCCACTACAACTGTTCACGAAGCTGCTGAAAGTCACCAAGCTCTACGAATTACAGTCGCCTGAAGTACAATTACTGTTAGCGGCGGGGTTGGAATTAGCAAAATTTGACTTGAGTAATAAACGGGCCAATAGTGGCCACAAATATGAACCTCTTACGTTTTAGAAACATGCGTTCCAGCCCAAAAGTCGCGCAAAATGTTGAGTATGAGGATAAGGTTGCAAAACAATGCATGTGTTGCAAAGGATAAACCCTTTTCAATCAATAAGTAAATTTGGGCTTGGGTGTTCGAGTAACCCTCGGGAGGTAAATCAATGGTTGATAAAAGGAGACATGGGAAATGATGTCTTAATTCTATTCCCTCTGAGATACACTCTGAGATACAAAATGAAATACATATATATTTCAGAAACGGATGACAGCCGTAAAACTGACAGGAACAACTCCAACTCTAAACGCGATTATCCCTAAGACGCCTGATAAATAAAGATCTTTAATCAGTAAATCGTTACCCGAGTTAAGTAACATTACAATGAATACATTCCGAACAAACATACAGACACAGTGATACAGTGCTCAGAACATTTGGAAATAATGTTAGTGTTAATGCCCTGATTGATCTCTTCCCTCTGTTTATATAACCAGCAAGTACATGCTGCACCTATAACTCACAAAACATGTTTATATGTCACGTGGAGCATACACAGGTCTGTGACCAGAATTAAGCTAGATACAGAGCCTCAGATACTCAAAACGTAATAGCTTGAGCCCCATCCTTAGTTATAACAATCTAAATTACACAACATCCTCGGATAGACAATATGAGGCCAGAAGGATCTCGATAAATAAAGTTTTTGCGTAAAAGCAGAATTCGAGTAAATATTGCGTCGAAATTCAGAGATAATAGTTTTTGGATTTAGTTGCTTAAGAACTATCACCAGGTGTACGTATTGCAATAAAGTAGGTACCTGCCGTGTGACTGAGACAATCGGAAGCTTTAGATTGTGTGACGGTGAGTTTAGTCTTTACGAAGAAATCACATGAAATAGCTTTTTTCTCTGTGAAGTCAAAATGTTCTAAGTTAGTATTACAGTTAATGTGCACCAACTACTAACTACCGACTTAATTTCAAGCGTTGACGATGAGTGAAACAGAATCTGTTGATCTTTAATCAGCAAAACGTCATTCAGCATGGGACTTTCATCTACCGTCCCCTACGACTTCGAATGTACATACATAAATGCTTATCTTTTCCCTTTTACGGTTAAAACGCAGTTTGGAAATACTTATCAGCAAACTAACCCATCCCAAGAAAGTTACCGAAGATATTTTTATGAGATGTCAGATTATGTCCAGTCCGAAGATGTAAAATGATAATAGTATATCATGGTTTCATTTTGTCTGAGATACATCGACTTACAAACGTTTTTAATACACAAATAGTGGTCTTTAATCAGTACAGTCACGCAAGCGTCCATCTTTAAACATCCAAAACGTACTAGCCGTAACTGGAATTAAGAATACCTACACCTACTACCTACGACAAAAACGATCAAGAGGACTTTAAGCGAATTTGTTGATAAATCAGTGCAAACTTATAGTATTAGATGCCCTTAACTATGTAGTCAATAGTTTAAATATTACCAAGATTAAGATAATATGGAAGGAGTCAATTCCTCGATACAAGAATACATGGGAGACGTCGATCTTTACTGTGATAATCACAAACACATCGCAAAAATTAGAATGTGATGCGCAATGACGAAATACAATAACAAAGCCGCGTTTATAGCAGCACGAACTACACAATTACACGTCGTATACTTGTTCGCACATACAAACCATGAACAAAAACAACACATATCAAGTAAATCCAACGTGACACCTTGGTAGTACAAACTATGAAATCAAGATCATGAAGGAATTTGGTAGATGTAGCCATTCTTAGCGGTCGTGATATTCGACTGGATCGAAATTATTTTCTTGCAAATACTTAGAAAAGGAAAGACTGATACACATTTTGAATAGGTATTATTGATTTATGAATTTGATCTTTAATCGGTGAAACCATGTTCTGCAAGGGCGTCACCAGCCGATTGCCAAGGGGGCAATTTCATATAGGAAATGAGAAAAATATTGAGAAAAGTATAAATTGGAGGGCTTTTGAATCTCTGCAGCTGATTGGCGACGTCCATGATGTTCAGTATTCCCATCCTGCCACCCTATACAAATAGGTACAATTATTTTGTATGTACCGGCCACTAGTCACGAGAACACTAAGGATTATGGCCAGAAAATATGTACAGCTATGAGCATCAAAAGAACACCTAACAAGCAATAGCTGCCACTTCCTGTGGTAGAATTATCTGAATTGTTATATCGATTCAAAAGACAACATTAGTAATGATGGAAACCGTCCTAACCAATGTTACAACGATTGAAAATATATTATTATTAAATATATTAATTTTTAAATTTACACATTACAAGCTTTTCAAGCAGCAGCAATTGATAGTTGAATACTAGAAATTTAATATTTCTAGTGTGCCATATTTCAATTCTGACTTGAGTAGCGGTAGCTCTTCAACTATCTAAGAATTTGATGTCAGATGCTTCAATGTTTTGGAGTTCAGCTTTAGAGGGTTCAAATTTTTGGGTAAGGCGTTAAGCAGAGTTATAAGAAAACCTTACATATGACACGAGGCGAACGAAAGTTTACACGCACTGTTTGAATATTTATATTATTATGATTTGTCGCAGCACACTAAATCAACGACTGTCAGTGATGCGATGACGCCGTTTGAATACGTCTTTTAAGCGATATGCTTCTGAAATATTAGCTATTAGCAATAGAGATAGGATTCTTACTATTATCTTGGAATGCGACGGTTACTGTTTTAATTTGGTCTATAATCAGTAAAACATTTAGCATCAGCCTATGGCAATATTAAGTACTATTTTGTATAGTATTTGTTGTCTATACCTACTTAATTTCCTACATATTATGCATTAGACAAACAGCGACGTGGACTATAAAAATATGTTCTTCAGCCCAGTATAATTATATACTGTCCCACTGCTTGGCCTCTTCTTACTACGAGAAAGGTAAGGCCATAGACTGCCGCGCTGGCCAAGTGCGGGTTGGCAGGCTTCACATGTCTTTTAAGAACATTATGGAAAGCTCTCAGACATGCAGGTCTCCTCACGATGCTTTCCTTCACCGATATACAAGTGATGATTAACAAGGTATAAAAAATATACTGAGCCTTTGTTTTGAACTAAGTATATGAAACGAATAACATTTCACATGTCATATTGATACAACACGCTGAATAAAAAATTTGGCACTATTTATTATTTCAGTTGAATAAAAAAGAAGATAAAGCGAATCATTGTCGTCTACAAATCCGATATCCATCGCGATATCCTTATCCATCGGCATATGAATTTCACCGCCCTCTATATGACCATACAATATATGCTGGCAGATAAATATTTCACTACTTTTACACTCCACTGAGCATTTGCATGACCATGTTCAGAATTGAAATTAAGTAAGAGACCCTCAGAAATGGCACATCAAATGCTATAGCTGCAGACACGTCTTAAGTTGGAAATTGAACAATATTGTTTAACGCAAAAAATATTGCCAGACTAGTGAATAATGCGGTTTTTTCATAATCTTGAACGTAAATCATCCTCAAAAAAACCTCACTATAAGAAACTGTGGAACACTGAAAAAAATTACCCGCTTGAGTTCGTCATTAATCGAGAAATCTCTATAAAAAAATTAAAGCACAACCAAGCCTTTCTCTTGTTCACGTGCTTGATACAAATCATAAATGTCCAATAATCGGAAGTATTTTCGTGGTCACAAAATGCCACACAGTAAGCCGGACTAAGGAAATAAGACACTAAGACTCACCAAAATTGAACTTTACCTTTTCAATTAATGGTCATTTGGACTAAGACATTCTATCATCACCCATATACGTTGCTTAGTTTATAGCCTGAAATATTTTGTTCACGGTGGCATATGGCATGAAACACCAGAATGTAGAGGGACTGAAAACCTAGACAACATAACCGCTCAATTCTTCAAAATAATGCAAGACAAGATAACATGTAGTGTTATCACATTATAAAAGTACGTTTGGTCTTAAATCAGTAAAATAAATCTTCATCGCTGCCGCATCTCTCTCTAGAAACTAAAATGGCATCAGTGATATTTTAAATTATTTTCATATATTAGATAACCTGTGCTTCTTTATTTTCAAGTCAGTCTCGCGGAGACCTGCAATCTTCAGACCAGTTAGTGTAGTCTTCAATCGAGAAAATACTATCAATAGTAACTATGTAAAATTATTTTTAAATATACAGGTTAATTTGAAACAGTGTAATTTATTTAAGCCACCTGAACTCTTAGGGCTCTTGTCCATTGGGATTCACCGGGATCTACGTTTGAGCCAGGGATATGCAACCAGGGAAATTTAGAAATTTGTTTCCTGAAAGTCTGAAACCACTGGACATCATAGTGCAGGTAAATCCGACAATCAATATGAATAATAAGGACAAAATATTATTAAACATACAGAAGACATTTTAATAACTACTTATAGGATAAAGGATATCGTGAACAACCCTATCGAAAGTTTTTTCGAAAAGCCAAAGGAGGCCTTAAGCCAGGATCAAACCAACGCGTTCAGCTCGCGTCCGCGGTGGCGTGCGCGGTGGCGATTATTGCGCGTGCAAAAGTTGTGCACACTGTCGCGTTCGTTCCGTTGTTCACCAGGCTGTAGTCGCGTCACTAAAATGCTGTCTGATACTGATAGTGAAATTGAAGAAGTTTTACTTCTGTCTGCTATTATTGAAGACGAAGAGGAACAAGAAGTGTACTTGAGGTGGGTATGATATACAGTGCCAGTGAAGTAAATACCTACCATCATTCGATAACGCCTTACGCCTTTCCCTTTTACGGTTAAAACGCAGTTTGGAAATACTTATCAGCAAACTAACCCATCCCAAGAAAGTTACCGAAGATATTTTTATGAGATGTCAGATTATGTCCAGTCCGAAGATGTTAAATGATAATAGTATATCATGGTTTCATTTTGTCTGAGATACATCGACTTACAAACGTTTTTAATACACAAATAGTGGTCTTTAATCAGTACAGTCACGCAAGCGTCCATCTTTAAACATCCAAAACGTACTAGCCGTAACTGGAATTAAGAATACCTACACCTACTACCTACGACAAAAACGATCAAGAGGACTTTAAGCGAATTTGTTGATAAATCAGTGCAAACTTATAGTATTAGATGCCCTTAACTATGTAGTCAATAGTTTAAATATTACCAAGATTAAGATAATATGGAAGGAGTCAATTCCTCGATACAAGAATACATGGGAGACGTCGATCTTTACTGTGATAATCACAAACACATCGCAAAAATTAGAATGTGATGCGCAATGACGAAATACAATAACAAAGCCGCGTTTATAGCAGCACGAACTACACAATTACACGTCGTATACTTGTTCGCACATACAAACCATGAACAAAAACAACACATATCAAGTAAATCCAACGTGACACCTTGGTAGTACAAACTATGAAATCAAGATCATGAAGGAATTTGGTAGATGTAGCCATTCTTAGCGGTCGTGATATTCGACTGGATCGAAATTATTTTCTTGCAAATACTTAGAAAAGGAAAGACTGATACACATTTTGAATAGGTATTATTGATTTATGAATTTGATCTTTAATCGGTGAAACCATGTTCTGCAAGGGCGTCACCAGCCGATTGCCAAGGGGGCAATTTCATATAGGAAATGAGAAAAATATTGAGAAAAGTATAAATTGGAGGGCTTTTGAATCTCTGCAGCTGATTGGCGACGTCCATGATGTTCAGTATTCCCATCCTGCCACCCTATACAAATAGGTACAATTATTTTGTATGTACCGGCCACTAGTCACGAGAACACTAAGGATTATGGCCAGAAAATATGTACAGCTATGAGCATCAAAAGAACACCTAACAAGCAATAGCTGCCACTTCCTGTGGTAGAATTATCTGAATTGTTATATCGATTCAAAAGACAACATTAGTAATGATGGAAACCGTCCTAACCAATGTTACAACGATTGAAAATATATTATTATTAAATATATTAATTTTTAAATTTACACATTACAAGCTTTTCAAGCAGCAGCAATTGATAGTTGAATACTAGAAATTTAATATTTCTAGTGCGCCATATTTCAATTCTGACTTGAGTAGCGGTAGCTCTTCAACTATCTAAGAATTTGATGTCAGATGCTTCAATGTTTTGGAGTTCAGCTTTAGAGGGTTCAAATTTTTGGGTAAGGCGTTAAGCAGAGTTATAAGAAAACCTTACATAAGACACGAGGCGAACGAAAGTTTACACGCACTGTTTGAATATTTATATTATTATGATTTGTCGCAGCACACTAAATCAACGACTGTCAGTGATGCGATGACGCCGTTTGAATACGTCTTTTAAGCGATATGCTTCTGAAATATTAGCTATTAGCAATAGAGATAGGATTCTTACTATTATCTTGGAATGCGACGGTTACTGTTTTAATTTGGTCTATAATCAGTAAAACATTTAGCATCAGCCTATGGCAATATTAAGTACTATTTTGTATAGTATTTGTTGTCTATACCTACTTAATTTCCTACATATTATGCATTAGACAAACAGCGACGTGGACTATAAAAATATGTTCTTCAGCCCAGTATAATTATATACTGTCCCACTGCTTGGCCTCTTCTTACTACGAGAAAGGTAAGGCCATAGACTGCCGCGCTGGCCAAGTGCGGGTTGGCAGGCTTCACATGTCTTTTAAGAACATTATGGAAAGCTCTCAGACATGCAGGTCTCCTCACGATGCTTTCCTTCACCGATATACAAGTGATGATTAACAAGGTATAAAAAATATACTGAGCCTTTGTTTTGAACTAAGTATATGAAACGAATAACATTTCACATGTCATATTGATACAACACGCTGAATAAAAAATTTGGCACTATTTATTATTTCAGTTGAATAAAAAAGAAGATAAAGCGAATCATTGTCGTCTACAAATCCGATATCCATCGCGATATCCTTATCCATCGGCATATGAATTTCACCGCCCTCTATATGACCATACAATATATGCTGGCAGATAAATATTTCACTACTTTTACACTCCACTGAGCATTTGCATGACCATGTTCAGAATTGAAATTAAGTAAGAGACCCTCAGAAATGGCACATCAAATGCTATAGCTGCAGACACGTCTTAAGTTGGAAATTGAACAATATTGTTTAACGCAAAAAATATTGCCAGACTAGTGAATAATGCGGTTTTTTCATAATCTTGAACGTAAATCATCCTCAAAAAAACCTCACTATAAGAAACTGTGGAACACTGAAAAAAATTACCCGCTTGAGTTCGTCATTAATCGAGAAATCTCTATAAAAAAATTAAAGCACAACCAAGCCTTTCTCTTGTTCACGTGCTTGATACAAATCATAAATGTCCAATAATCGGAAGTATTTTCGTGGTCACAAAATGCCACACAGTAAGCCGGACTAAGGAAATAAGACACTAAGACTCACCAAAATTGAACTTTACCTTTTCAATTAATGGTCATTTGGACTAAGACATTCTATCATCACCCATATACGTTGCTTAGTTTATAGCCTGAAATATTTTGTTCACGGTGGCATATGGCATGAAACACCAGAATGTAGAGGGACTGAAAACCTAGACAACATAACCGCTCAATTCTTCAAAATAATGCAAGACAAGATAACATGTAGTGTTATCACATTATAAAAGTACGTTTGGTCTTAAATCAGTAAAATAAATCTTCATCGCTGCCGCATCTCTCTCTAGAAACTAAAATGGCATCAGTGATATTTTAAATTATTTTCATATATTAGATAACCTGTGCTTCTTTATTTTCAAGTCAGTCTCGCGGAGACCTGCAATCTTCAGACCAGTTAGTGTAGTCTTCAATCGAGAAAATACTATCAATAGTAACTATGTAAAATTATTTTTAAATATACAGGTTAATTTGAAACAGTGTAATTTATTTAAGCCACCTGAACTCTTAGGGCTCTTGTCCATTGGGATTCACCGGGATCTACGTTTGAGCCAGGGATATGCAACCAGGGAAATTTAGAAATTTGTTTCCTGAAAGTCTGAAACCACTGGACATCATAGTGCAGGTAAATCCGACAATCAATATGAATAATAAGGACAAAATATTATTAAACATACAGAAGACATTTTAATAACTACTTATAGGATAAAGGATATCGTGAACAACCCTATCGAAAGTTTTTTCGAAAAGCCAAAGGAGGCCTTAAGCCAGGATCAAACCAACGCGTTCAGCTCGCGTCCGCGGTGGCGTGCGCGGTGGCGATTATTGCGCGTGCAAAAGTTGTGCACACTGTCGCGTTCGTTCCGTTGTTCACCAGGCTGTAGTCGCGTCACTAAAATGCTGTCTGATACTGATAGTGAAATTGAAGAAGTTTTACTTCTGTCTGCTATTATTGAAGACGAAGAGGAACAAGAAGTGTACTTGAGGTGGGTATGATATACAGTGCCAGTGAAGTAAATACCTACCATCATTCGATAACGCCTTATCAGAATGAGACGTATCATACAACAATGGGTATTTGTGGAATTAATTTATAATTTATTCCGTTTCCACCATACTTAAAATCTCCGTTTCCACCATACTTAAAATCTACAAAAACACAGTTTCCTCAACAAATAATAGCTGCGTGCGGCGTCCTAACGCAACAAGCGCGCGCGATCTGATCGCCACCGCCGCGTGCAGACGCTGCACCGCACGCCGCGTGCAATCCGAGGACGCGTAGATGTGAACACCGCGCTATAAGTTCGTACACAACATCTGATCGCCACCGCGGACGCAAGCTGAACGCGTTGGTTTGATCCTGACTTTAGTGTTACTAATCGATATTGATCTTTAATCAATGAAACTTGCACGCGGCCGGCTGCATTGTGCATGAACACAAGTAGACAAAGCCAATCATATTTATTATAGATTATATCACAGGCAAATGATTCAAATAGGTTCATTATACTCGGCCTCTCATTGAACAATCTGAATGTACACACACATTCACCTCTTTTCAGTGCCTGTTTACGGCTCTTCATTCCATTGTAGCTTATAAGTTACCAAATTCGGATTTTTAAATAGCAATTTGAATAGTCAATAACGGCGCAGCACTTTTCACGGCTGTGACACATAACGTACACAAGTATCACGACCTCATAACTGAGGCACAATTTGAAAAAAATAATGTGTGAGTTAATTTTACTCCGAAGCATTATTTCTAAATCAGTGTTATCTTTGTCAAATGTCCCTGTAGCAAATAGATCAAAACTTGTCGCATCAAAACCTGTAAGAATGATGATGAGGAATTAATGAGAATGTCAAGTAAAGCAGTTCCCTTGTTGCAAAAATCCAACATCGTAGTAGATAAATCAATTTACTATTCGTCTAGTATTTCATACTTGCATAAAAAGACATACAGACACACATTTATGCTCAGAATTTCCCGCGAAGGTGAAATGAAAAAGTGGGTAGAAAAACCATGCACAAATATTGACTTTAATCAGCAAAACATCACCACAAAGTTAGTTCTAGTTGTTAGTTCAAACATAAGGCCATCTCCTCAGAGTACTACAGCAGAGTACAAAGTAAATGATACGGGAGTGTAAAAACTGTTCATATAGTTATACGAAAAATACACTGACTTACTCGTATATACGAAGTAATTCAAAATGTTGCCTTAAGTTTTAAATAGGTATAGCAATTATACAACATGTAACAAGTTTATATGCACAACCTGAAAGTACTTTGTTTAGAATCGGCAACTGAATCCATTTCCGTAATTTTTAATATTGTTTATTTTTAGTGTTAAAATAATTAAAATAAAGTAAATTAAGCTATTCGAAAATAAACCTTAAATTAAAGCAGAACGGCTTAATTTTAAATGCATTTGTTATATGGTTCCACGTTGACTTACACAAACGCACACATTAATACAACACAATAGACAGCAAAAGAGAATAGCACACAATTTACCACCAAAATGTCTATCATCTATCTTTCGCTAACGTAGGTAATAAACAACGGGAAAGAGCGAGACGTAACGTCTCGCTCGCGCTGGCGCATGACAAGCGCAGCTGGCGATGCGCTTAGACATGTTATGACAAGTACAACCGGGAATATCTATCTATCAGTGAGTGCTGTGAAAACCTTTTAAAAAGTTCACTTGTTTACAAAATGTGTAATGGTGTATAATTTAATAATTATCAATAAGACGGTGCCGGTGTGGAATGTTCAACATCATCTTGATGTTGACTTGACACCCCTGAACTTTCTCATTGTGGAGAAATATTAAATCACAAGTTTATTGTGACGAGAGAAAATGTGCCGAGTAGTTAATTAATTAAGATACTAGCTGCTTTTGAAACAGTGAAAAGATGTGATTTGTGAGGAAATTTTGAAGTGCTACGTGGACTAAAGAAATGTGATTTAAGCCTGTAAGTTATTTTGTTATTCTATTATTGTAACTATTTAGATTCACAAGACAACTTTAAACACGCCGTTCTTATTTATTTCTCTCATTGATATTCTTTTACTTTATCGATCAATAATGCTAACTAGGTATGATTAAGTTAAGATAGTCACAATAGTCACTTACGATGTTAAGAAATAATAGATCGTGCATATTAATAACAAACAATAAATAATTCGACTGTCCACTCCATAGCCTAAAAGTGTGATGGAAAGAAATACTCATAATATCTTTGGTAATATCAACAGTGGCCGACAAATTGTTCAAACATCATTTTTGTAAACCCCACTCTATCAGAGTGTGCTTTACAGACTGAATTTCATACATTTTGTTATATCGTATCGTGTTTCGTTCCTATCAGATTGCTGTTGTTTGTTTACCATAGCAACCGTTTCGTTTGTGTGCGTGCGCAGATTTCCAGTGATCACGATTTTCACTTTTAATTGAGTAAATCTTTCTTTAAAAAACATTATTTACGCAAATAAAAATAATATTTCAATGCATGCATTATGATTGTAACAAGGTTTTCTAATTTGGGTGTCTGAGGATGTGCATTATTTCCATTACACGTTGTATAGGCAAAGCAATAGCATTGGGAATGTGATCTGAAATGTCAGAATGCACTCGGCACATCTCCACTACCACCACCCAAAATTCTATTATATATAATATATTTGAACATTTCAAACTCAACGAGGGATCTATATCATTATTATGAGCGCTTGATTATATTCCTCTGAACTCATCAAATAGGAAAGTGGAGGACACTCTAGTTACGATTTAGCACAGTATAAATGTTCAATCTTATGTGAATGAGTTGCTGGCGAAAAAGAATTATCGCCATGTTTTAATTAATTCCAGCAATTTATACCAAACTATGGAAGTTTCAACAACATTCCACTGGACCGAAATACAGTAAAAATAGTCTTCAATTAGTGCATTATCGCTTCGGATACCTTATAGGTAATTCCACAGAATCATCGCTATTCTCATTCTTGACAATAACATAGAACCGCAAACCTTAAGGATTTTGTGTGCCGATTCCAAGTGGGGTCTGGCCCCAGTTTAGTTCGTAGTTGGTGCCATTGGCGGCGCTGGCGTCGTTCTCCGTCCCTCTTGCTCTCGTTGTTAAGATAAACCGTCTTTTTCGCTCTTACACTGCGGGGATGACTGCCACGCCGCTAAGCGGCAATTTGAGTCGAAGAAAGTTTGTCTTCAGAGCGCCCGTAGGAAATGCGGCACTATGTAAATATCTGAGCTCTCTGACAATACTGAGGATTTTGACAGCTTATCATGATTCATATTCATACATAAAATGCCTGAAACAAAGGCTTGCCAACTGTTAAAGCTTAATATGATCCATAGGATTTAAAACTTCAAAGCTTTTCAGTATTACCGTGACCGTGGTCTGGATCAGTTTTATTTAAGCTGAGTGATTACGTGTGAAATTCGCATCACACCTACGGCAGGCTAGAGACTATTTTAGTTGATAAACATAGAAATGAAGTTAAAGACAAGAAAACTAAAATGCCTTTAACAACTTTGAAATGGAACAAGGCGATTTCAAAAGACGAAGTTAAATTTAATCAGAATAAACTGAACTCAGCAGCGTTATATGGGACACCATGTGCCAATAACATCGTAAACCTTTGTAAAATCCCTAAAAAGAAAATGCTGTACAACCAGTAAACGGTGCTAAAACCGCCATGGCATACATTTTACAGAATTTACAATTACAATGAATAACATCGGAAGTAAGTATACGGAAATGATCATATGTAAGTCTTGATTTAAATCATTGTAACATTTTGAACACTTAACACGCAGATACATTTTCAGTACATAATTGGAGACAACCCGAGCACCAAACTGCGCATGATACACATAATTCATTTTGTGAATCGTCTTGTGGGAACCTTCCTGAAAAAAGTGAGGGATCCGTAATATACGTGTGTGAACTTTAATCAGAAAAACTTCCTACTCAGTTCTCTACCTGTTACAATTTACAAAAAATATACTCGCCACAAATCGACTAGTACACAATGAATGTAGGTAGAAGTGAGAGTGATGAGTTTTTTTAATTGTTTAATCCACGTGCACGAGGAATTTGATGGAAGTGAATGAAGCCCGAGAGATATGGCAGGATCGTTGCAAGTGGCGTTCCGCACTTTCGGCTTAATCCACCGGGCAACACAAGTGAGTTTATTAATCACGTATATATGTAATTCACCTACAATCTCAATGCCGCTAAATGAACGCAAGCTTAAGAACAGATGACGCAAACATAAAGAGTCACCGACGACATATTCACGAGGTAACTAGATCTAAAATTGGTACGTAGTACGATAAATACAACAAAATAAAAGTATAACGAAAGTCATAAAAAGTATCACATGGATAGCTAACATGCTGTGATCCCCTTTTATCATCCAAAGTCACAAAGAGGACCGACCAACCATGACCAGAAGAACATGAGAATGTTAGAACATGAGAGTCATTACATACGAAAACAAGTCTGTAATAGACCACAATGAACATAAAGAAGTATCAAGTCTGCACTCCTCGAATTTATATAACAAAGAAAGTGTTCTGAAAATAGACACTGGTATCGGAGTTAATGTTAACGTGATTGTCACTTTATTCCAGTGAAATGTTATGGAGTAAGAATATCCAAGTTACGTTAGCTTTTATGGCCAATTTTGATTACGAAGTTCTATTATCATTATTATTATAGTTATATATCTTAATGAATATAAATGACAGACGAGACCTCGAAAACATAAATGCCACATTGCACTACGTTCTTTCGAAAAGCAATAAATATTATGTACCGCTTTGTGAAAATTCGTTGCCTCTTTAATCAGTAAAACATTGTCAAAAGTCCATTCTCTCAATCCTTTGTACGACATTCGTTGTGAGCACTTGAAATACTGTCACAGACAGGAAAAGTCCCACGTTGGGTGCCATTGAACTTAACGTCATAAATGTCTCCTTAATGAAAAACACTAGACATCGCATGCAGCTCTACATGTGTGAGCGTCGGTTAGCGCGGTAAAAATTATACCATAACATCGCTCCGTTGTAAAGTGTAAGAGGAACAAGCATAGAAAGAAACAGACTTTCACTTCCATGATACATCAGCGATTTAATCTCAGAATATGGTCGTCGCAAAATGGAATGTGACAAAACTATTAAGTTGTGAATTTTTGGTCCGTAATAACCTTGGTCGACATGGCCATCTCACCGTACCGAAGAACCTGCTTATGTCAAAATCTGCTCCAGGAAATCTGGCTTTGAATAAAATTTGTGTGTTTTCACGTGGGCCAATATCGGCATACTTTGAATGACTATGACATGAATGAATATTAAAACTCATATTACTTGTGTAACTTTAAGGTACATCGCTGAGTGTCATTTGAGTCAATAGTGTCCACAAAACAGTCAAATATTAGAGAAATTGTAAAGATATGAAATTGTAGAAGGCAGTTGATGATACGCGTTCATGACGGCATGAGCTGCACAAATATTCGTCGAGAGATTGTTTGTCACGGAACATACACAGGACCGTGGTTGAAATACGGCGAAAGCAAGAGAGCCTCAGAAATGGCACTTAATACGCAATAGCGTCTTGAGTTAAAAATTAATCCAATATCTCATACGAATAATATAGGCAAATATATTTTAAGCCCAAAATCCAACTGAAACCATTAATATCTATGTATATATTTGTCTTTAAGTAGAACACACTATAAAAACATTCTTTGTCTCCAAATACTTTGCTAAACTAGTCAAATTTCGAAAGACAGCTGTAATATATTTAATCTTTAATCAATAAACAGAAATTTCTATCTATAAGGTTACTTGCTGCGTTGGTTGTCAGCTGCCAAAGCTTGCCACAATCCACGAACCATGCAGGCTAGAGTTACAGCAGAGCAAGTATAAGGCAAGCCATTGAACATGGAGTTATGGGGACGATGTTGCCCTAATCACAGACAGGGAAATGTGTGAAAAGGGTAATGCGGCTTGAAATTTTTGAATTAAATGAAAAGACGTCTTAACCCATAAATGGTTAAAGTATGACAGTTCAATACAAGAAATATTGAAGTCGATATTAGTATATCGATGTTCCGAGACTCTCTAAAGACTTTTTTCTAAATAATTACATTCTTCCACACGAAATTTGGAATAAAGTACCGGTACTTCAACGGTAACATGTGTTTTATGTACTTTAATCAGTGAAACGTCGTCTGGTCCATCCGACTGGAACTCTTTGTTATTATTAGGTATAGGTAGGTATATGAAGCATAAAGAGTGACCCAGTCAAACTTTGAACAGAGGTTCCTCTGACAGAACTTGAAATCATAATGTCATTTAACTTGATTGTCAGTACAATCTACTTGAGAAACTTCAACGAGAAATATGAATTGTTGACGTTGTTATTCACATCATCATGTTTAAAACGTTAAAGGGAGTCTAAGCAACCCCGTACTGTGGACTGTAAAGGACCTGCTTTACCGGATTATGCCGTAATCGATTTTAAACTTTCGCGATTTGTATACATCATACAAACACCGCCGCAGTGATAAATCTCAACAGTGTGTAGACGTCATTAGTGTAGTGTGTCGGAGTACCGACATTGCGAACTTAAATAAAGACCCAGTGAGGGTAGGTGCCGAAACCCGCAGTTCCACAAGACGGCGCTGAGCTCTCATCAGTCTCTCCGCGACCAAACTCGGTGCAAGACGAGCGAAACTTCGGAAACAAATAGGTATTTATACCTTAAATAAGTTAAAATAATGCGATTAAGACCCGGTAAATTATTTTGTACGGATTAAGCCGTAACAATTGTCTAAGATGCATGGACTACGTAAGCTACGTTTAGCAAGGATCTTCACAATACCATTTAAACAGAAGACCAAGAATAAAAATAATCTTCGAACATACTTATGACTCCTGATACATCCACATGCGTTAAATCGTAATACAACTTACAAACTTATTATTATATTGGACTTTTAATCGGTAAACTTCGCTTGAAACAATGGCAACCCTGTTGGGGTTTATGACTATAGAAATGAGGTTGAATACGAGAAGACTTTGATGCCTAAATCGGATCAAAGTGACTTGAAACGACGAAGTTAATGTTGTTCAAAATAATCTGAACACTGAAGCGTTATATGGGACGCCATGTGCCAATAAGATGAAAACCTGCCGTAAAACTATGTAGAGCCCCTAAAAAGAAAATGCCATACAGCCAGTAAATGCTGTTCAAACAGCCATGGTATTTATTAATCAGACATTATTTGTTGGTAACATACATATTGAAGACGTAGGTGCTTGTGTCATAGAAACATTGAACACAAATGTCTCGCACACATAACGTGATGCTTCACACGTGATTCCGGTTAACATAGACGCACTAAAGTAATGTAAAATCTTGGCACATAATGGGTAAGTGATTACGCCACCCTTTGGGATCGGATGAGAATCGGGTCGGTCACTGATAAAACGCAATAATATAGATTCTGCTACTTTACGTCGATGTTCCGTGTGACATAGCAGAATGTCAACGTTTCATCGACGAAATTAGGATATGATGTGAAATGGTGGAACAACCCTTCATGCAAAATGAGCTATAGTCGTATTTTTAATTAGACGAAGCCAACTGACAGTAGCTAATGTCACTTTGTAAAATAATGTTGTCATATTTAAAGCAATAGTGATGCGTTTAGTTCTCGTTCAATCAGATGAACGAACAATGAGTGTGAATAGTTAATCATTTCAAACTATAAAATAATATTATTTCTATTTTACAATAAAGAGTGGTGTGGGGTAAAAGAAGATGTAGTGACAAGCATCGAGAATGGCATGTTAAGATGGTTTGGGCACATGGAGAGGATGGATGGCGTAATACTGACAAAGAAGATCTATAAGGCAAGTGTGAATGGGACAGGACGAAGGGGAAGACCTAGGTGGACGTTCTCTGATCAGATTGGAGACATCCTTAAAACAGGATAGGTCAGAAGTACCCTTAACAGAAGACCATGCATGAGAAACTTGATGGGAATTAATGAATTGACGGCTTATTACAAAGCGCGGCGCGCGTCGGTCGCCATTTTGTTTGTTATTCATTCGGCTTCTAACCTCTGGTCTGATAGCAAGAATGTTTTTTCTGCGCTCACGCTGTTTAGTATTTAGTTATTGTTTTTGTTAAGTTTTCCGTTATGTTGTGTTTGTGGTAATTGTTGTGTTTATTTGTTGCTATATTGTTTCGTACATATGTATGTTGTGGACGAGATGGCAGCGCAGCATGGGATAATTGTTTTACGTCTGCCTCCATATCACTGTGAGCTCAATTCCATTGAGTTGGTATGGGCGCAGGCTAAAGGATATGTTGCAAGAAATAACAAAACCTTCTAAATGACAGAAGTAGCAAAACTATTTGAAGTAGGACTTCAACATATCACTCCTGAAAAATGGAGTAGCTGCGTGTCTCATATAATTAAAGAAGAAGACAAAATGTATGGTCTCGACCACATGATCGACAATGTTTCAGACAGATTTATAATAAATGTCACCGCAAGCGATAGTGATGTTTTTTTATCTGATGATGAATAAAAGCAAATTATGTAGTAAGCGATATTTTTATTTTCATAACCTACCTATAAATTGTTATATTTTATACATCTATAGTTTCAACTACATGATGTATTGAAAATAGGACAGTCTTACAAGTTTCCTCGCGATGTTTTCCTTAATGTTTAAAACACTCGGTATTCAGTATAGGTAAATACTATAGGAACATAGTCTTCGAAAACTCGAACACCGTACCCGATATCGACCGTTCGGCACACTAACTATTCACTAGACAATCGAGGCAATTTCATTCATTCAAGAGTTTTTTCAATCATTCACTTTTTCACAACACTATTTTTATTTCATCATAAACTGACAACACAGTAAACGTCAGTTAGCTTCGTCTAATAAAAAATACGACTATAGTTCAAAAAGAATATTAAGCCACTAGACCGAGCTTCGAGGTAATGGGATTTATAATTAGCAACATCTGACATCATATATCGTGAGATAAAGACTTGGAATAAATTGTTTCAAAATTTGAACACTTAATACGCAGACAGATTTAAAATACATAATTGTACCACCGCGAATACTACACTTCCTGAAAAAAGTGAGGAATCTATACGTGTATGACCTTTAATCTGAAAAACGTCACCGCATTCTTCTTATCCACTTTCTACCTAGTTCTCCGTCTGTTACAATTTAAGAAAAATATATTCGCCACAAACCGACTAGTAACAGGCAGAATTACGGTACAATAAGAGTGGTAAATAAGACAGCCTGGAAGTGCAACAGACACACAACTATATATTATTATGTAAAGATAACCATTATATCATATCTAACCAACTTCCAACAACGTCACTCGAAACGAGGACTTGGGACATATGTACATGTATTTGCAAAAAATACCTCATCTTTGTGCCACATCGCGCTCTTGATCTAACAGACATACTTATAAAGGAATTCCCTGCACGTAAATCGTTGATGACGTCTTAGCTAGCTCGCAGATGTCCGTCAGATTATTATTTTTCTTTCAGTGTACAGAGCAGTAGGTATAATCCAAACCTATGTACATAGAAATCTTGAGAACTTTATTCGATATGTCAACTTTGTGGAACATTTTCTTAAGAAATATGGCATGTTTATGGCGGCTGTTATATGTTTAAAAAAGTGAGGAAGAAGAATCGGTGGCCTCAACAAATATACCTCATGCTAAGGCTGCAAAGGATCAACACTTTTCAATCACTTAGTAAATTTGTCCTTTAATCAGTAAATCGTTACAGGAGATATTGCAATAAATACATTTGAGAAATCAGAAAACCCTTGTAAGTAATTTTGGTCCTAATTCTCAGTTCCTCTGATTCGTTTCTCCTCGCCGGTTATATAACCAACAAAAAAATGCTGGATCAAAAAACTTTAGGAAATAAAATTTCACTCGACTGGCCTTTGATCTATACAATGTAAGGATTACGAATATTCCAGTTATCTCAACGAATACACGCCACATCCAATGGCAATAACCAGTGACGTCGACGCAAGAAATTGTATTTTAAGCGCATTTTTCCACGCATAGTGTTCAGAAATCAGTAAAACATCGTTAGTTTGCCATCGCTTTCACGCTGCCGCGCCTTGTGTGTTGAAATGAAGTACCTGCTGACTGAAACATTCCGCGACAGCTACTCACGATTCACGAAGCAAAACTGTGACTAGACTTATGCTAGAGAACTTATTTATTCGAGGCCATTGAGGAATGACATTTAAATATCAAGTGCAGACAACAATACTGCACGCTACTGACTCGCAAACACATCGTGGCGCTATACACGTGAGCCACGTTACACATGCAATCAACGAATGGACGATTTTGTCGAAATCTTGTCGACGGCTCATTCATCGGTACATGCAATTGGATCTTTTGATCGGCAAATCGTCGCTCGAAGCGATATTGTCTCTGTTGAGGCTTTATGTGAAGAAACCTCGTTCTGAGTACACAACAGACAAACACCGACGTGTGATAAGAAATTGCTGACAGCTATTATTCACATTTCTAATACGGTCAACGAACAGCGTACTAGTTATATTGATAAGTACATGCTGCATCATTCTTGCATCACTCTGCATCGTCATTCTTGACCACGGCTGGTGCATCCCACGCTAAACCGTCGGAGCAAACCTTACGACCAGTAACATCAATATTGGTAGAAAATGGCATTTAAAAGATCCTTTAAAAAGGCAATCTCCTTAGCCGCCTCTTTAGCTAGAAGAATTTAAGTCATAGTATCACTGTACTTGAAATACAATGACACTTTGTAACCTCGATACCGACTAAATGCCAATAAAAATGAACATTATTCTTTAGTAGTCCAAGTAGATGTTTCTTCGAATCTTATTCTAGTTATATTCAGTACAAGTTAATATCTTGATGCCTTACTTTTATGGTGTTACAGCTTGAACATTACATTTATAACAAAAGCTTATAGAGATACTCAACCTCTAAAACATCAGGCTTCATACTTGAGTTTGAAATTAGTTAAAGCCGCATCAACTACTTCTTACAGTTCACCAAACTGGTTGGCATAGTAAAATTACTCTTGAGCTATACAGGAGCCTACTCCTTGATATAAAGAAACACACACACATCTAGCTGTGGTCACTACATAACTTAATGGAATATAAAAATAACATAGCAATAACGTAGCATCGACAAAGAGCCAATGTTGATCACAATAAGACCACTAGTCAATATAATACGAAGCGTGGTAGCAGTAACGGCGCCATCTTAAGTAGTGTATTATAAAATGTCCGCTGACATTGTGCGAGTATGGTACCACGTTGTTTTGTATCGCTGCAATTATGTGTGGGTACCTAGTACATGCGATCGGCAGCACATGTGCGCGAACATCGTCAGTACGTGGAATAAGGGAGAAAGTTTGCGTCGTAATGAAAATAATTGCACCAAATGCACAACATTTGCATCAATATTATTTGTAATATTCTTCATATGAAATCTAAATGGAAACAGTCGCAATAAATGACAAACGCACAACGCCTGAATGGAAAATGTTTGCTCCGTAGCACTGTTAAACATTAATCTTGAGTTGAAACTTGTTACATTTGATATGAAATGAGTCAAATCCTCCTCATTTTATCACGTCTCAAGAAGGTATTGTATTCTTTCACTCTGAATTTCATTAGAAGATAAGTGAACTGGTCAACTTTGTGGGTGGTTGGAGGACAACGTAGTGTTACCTGTTAAGTTTATAGCGTTATTAAAATATATGAAATACCAGAAAGATATGTGGACAATAATTATTGTATCACAAATTTTACGAATACAAATGATAAACATAGGGTGCATAGGGTTCCCACCAAGAACTTAGGGTCCCAAGCCAACTTCACCTGCAAGTGGTGCACTGGCAAAAAGTGGGCGTTTAATATGCCTCTGCCTACCCCTTCGGGGAAACAGGCGTGAGTCTATGTATGTCTATGTATGTATGTACAAATGATAAACAAGATTTCAACAAGAGAAATGACATTATACACCAACTAGATATAACGAGTATATCGCTGCCTAACAAATCACTGAATTATGACGCAGTGTGATAATTAGTATTTAAACAGTAAAACGTTGTCAAGAGTCGAGCTCTCGCTATCCACTGTAAGACTTCAGAAGCGAGCATATGGGAAGCAAGGTCACTGACAGGTGATATTAGTACCACGTTGATTGTCATTAATTCCAGTTCTAACAGCCTAAAAGTCTCCTACAAAAAACTGACCTTGAATTTCAAACGATCGAAATCATCTGTTGTCACATGACGGAATATATATGACGAAACCTTGAAGACAGCTCAGAAACACATTACGATGATAAAAATATACTAAGCCTCTAATAAAAAATATAGGAAGTCTTTATTAGTAAGTAATAGAATTGCAAGATGGATGAATGTAATAGAATAATCGTGAAAGTATCACACAAAACTTTGATTACTTTTTCACGAAACATCAGCGCCAGTACAATGTCCAGTTGTATTGTGTAAAACAGCATCTTAGACAATATGAAAAATGCTAAAACTGAATACGCTGAATTTCAGGCAACCATAAAATTTAAATGCGTCTATGTTGGAGTGGCAAAACCATTCAGGCTCTTGATAAATAAATTTGGTCTTTAATCAGTACTTCGTCACTGGGGCTATGCAACATTTTTATGGATGCATTTGGAACCGACCGATTGATGAGGCTCTTAGTAGCGACACACACTCAACGAAATATTAAAAAAATGGAGAATTTTTCTAAGACTCACGCTCTTCACATGACTTCTTTGTGAGTCTAGTGGTAAAAAAACGTCGTAAGTATATTATAATAATAATAATAATAATAATATATTTATTTGCTAAAAACATGGTGTATAAGGTGTTACAATATAAAAATTCTGTACAATACATGTTTTGCTTAAACTAAGCATGCAAAATTATAGTTATAGTTTGTGAATATGTTTACTCTCCATATATTCATTGAGACTATAAAATGAATTTTCTTTAAGCCAATCACTCATTTTGATTTTAAAAAGCCTGTTATTTAAAGCCTTAAATGAAGTAGGTAATTTATTATAAATACGTATCGTCATGGCTACGCAGCTCTTGTTATACTTCGTCAATTGAGGTGTATCGTCAAATACGAGTCGGTGTGGGTCGCGCCTGTTTCGAGAAATTACATCTGCCGCAGTTTTGAACAGGTGTTTGTGATGTTGAACAAACATACAAGCTTCGTATATGTACAACGCGGGCAATGGTAGCAGACCCAGCTTTTTGAATATCGGTACGCATGACTCGTCTGGTGGTATTCCATAGATGGCCCTTAAACACTTTTTTTGCGCGACAAATGCTCTATTTAGGTCGGTACTGTTTCCCCACATAATTAACCCATATCGTAGCAAGGATTCCACGTATGCTCGATATGACAGCACAGATGTTTTCATATCTGTTTCATTTTTTATCTGTCTTAGGGCGAATACAAATTTATTAATTTTATTACATACACTTTCTACCTGTGCTTTCCAGTTTAAGTTCTCATCAACCATTACTCCTAAAAACTTTGTTTGAGCTACTTGAGTAATCTTTGGTATGTTCATTTTAAATTTATATTTATTATTGTACGATTGATTGAATTGAAGGTATACAGATTTATTAAGATTTATAGATAAATGATTATTATTGAGCCAGTTAATTAGATTGTCTATTGTATTATTAATGTCCGCTTCATGATCAGTTACTGTCTTAAATTTTTTGTCGCTGTTAACAACTATGGCAATGTCGTCGGCATAAAGGAAACATTTATGGTTTGTCACTGTCACGATATCGTTAATGTATAAAAGAAACAATATAGGGCCTAGTATGCTACCCTGGGGAACGCCGCGTTTGACGCTTGTAAAATCAGAGTTATATGCTATTAGTTCCTTATGTTCATTAATTCTATTAATTGTGACACTTTGCTGCCTGTAGTTTAGGTAGGACGATATCCATCGCAGTGGAATTCCTCTGATGCCTATAGCGTCGAGTTTACTTACTAATATATCATGTTGGACTAAATCGAATGCTTTCGATAAATCAAAGAATAGTCCTGTTGTGAATTGACGGTTGTTGATATTAGTCATGACTACTTTAAGAAATGAGAAGATAGCCAAAGTTGTGGATTTATCTTTTTGAAAGCCGAATTGTTCTTTCTTTATAATATTATATTTCTCGCAGTAGCTAATCAATCTTTTAAAAAAGCATTTCTCAAATAATTTTGAAAAGATGGGTATTAATGTTATGGGACGATAATTTGTCACTTCACACTTCTTCCCTTTTTTATATAGTGGTACAACTATCGATCTTTTTAATGCGTCTGGAAACACTCCTTGCGAAAAGGAAAGGTTAATGAGGTGCGTTAAGATTCCACTTAATTCGTTCTGGCATAGCTTAATGATTTTAGTATTCAGTTCATCGTAACCCACAGAATTCGTATTTTTTAAAGACTTTATCTGTTCTTTCACATCATTTACTGACATAGGTATAAGGAACATCGAATTTGCATTTGAATTTATACTACAATTATGCTTTGTGCCCTGCTGTGTAGGTGTGCTGTTTATAAAGTGATCGTTAAAGACAGCAGCTATTTCTACAGGTTTTGTAAATATTGTATCGTCAATTTGAATTAAGTCTATATTGTTTCTGGGTTTTGAATAATGTGTTTTTCTTTTTATAACTGTCCAGGTTGCTTTACACTTATTTTTGTTTTTAGTTATAAATTTTATGTTAGCCATTCGTTTAGCGTTATGAATGCACTTCTGTAAGATTTTTGAAAATATCGTATATTTTACTTTATTATTGGTATTTTTGTGCTTATAGTATTGATATCGTAAAAACCTCTTAGTTCGGCAGCTTTGTTTCAGACCCTTTGTAATCCAAACTTGTTTACTCTTGTTTTTAATGTTTACTTTTATCTTCACTTTTGGAAAATAGAGAAAATAAAATAATCGGAATAATTGATGGAAGCAATCAAATGCTGCATTAGCATCCTTTTCCCGGTAGACATCTGTCCAGGTTAGATTTTGTAAACATTTAATAAACTTATGTATATTTTCCGTACTGTAATCTCGCCTGTAAATAAAATATACTGCAGTATCTACCATTTGATATTTGAGCGGAAAACATAGCATCTGCGCTGTGTCGTGATCAGAGAGATGAAGTGGTAATACTGTTCCGATTGCGTCTGAAATGTTACTCATAATGTGATCAATACAGGAATAAGTCGCGTGAGAAGCATATAACCATTCACCTTTCTAAGGTTTTCTTCGAATGTTAAAATGTTTAAAAAGCCGCAATTTTGATGGAGTAAAAATGAAAAAACCCTTTTTTTACTGTAAAGTTAAAAATAACTCAGTTACTGAAACATAAATAACTACAATAGTGACAGCGGAAAATGCATAAAATATGGAAAACCTTAACAATGTCTTTCACGGTATATCATGTATACTAGGTACAAATACTCGACTGGTCTACGAAAGTCATAGGTAATTGTAGCAACAAAGTATAGCTAATTATCTATACTTTTGTTTTTTACAAGGACGCACCCACAGATACTCAATAGCAACACCACTAGTGCCTTACACTAATACGTATGTCCAAATATTTTTTGATTTTTAATCAGTAAAACATCACACGGTATCACACTTTCACCAAAGCTATTGTCCTCCTGAGCGTCGCTCGAACACCCGTGTGTTCTACCGGCACAACAACTCAACAAGAATACTGAACTTCCTAGCCAACATCGCGTATTAATCCTTCTAAAACATCATGAAAAATGGAATTTAGATTGACTGGGTCATGTATTATATGACCCGAGTAAATTAAAAGCAAGAGAAAGCCTTAGAAATGCTTCTTCAACCGTGATAAAACTGGACCTTAGAAACAATGAGGTCATTATATAACCAGACCAAGTAGGTGTAAATTAAAAGTTTTAACAAAAAGAACGACTTTTATTTTTAATCCTCAAACTTCAATGGAACTTAGCGAAATATATACTGATTGTAATAATAAATATTATCTATTATAAATGTACCTAATTATATCCTTCTCTACAAAAACATAATTTGCGAAGCAGGTTAAAACGACGCAGGACTTCGTATCTAACAAACATAATAAATACAACCGAATTGAGAACCGTCTCCTTTCTTAGGAGTCGTATAAAAGCACCTTCCGTACCATACACTTAGTGTCTTGGGCATTCATGAGACAACGGACTGAAATCACACATGACTGAAAATTAAAAATACCGAACCCATGACAACCAGACAATGCATCACAACAATAAGAACATCAGTAACACACTACAAATCCTTCCAAATTTCAATGAAAAGAGTCCTTAATTACAGAGTGTAATATGACCGTAAGTATCATAAAGACAGCTTCCTCAACCGAACTCATAAACACTGAATAAGATGCAGCTATTACTGCATTCTATACACACTTGTAAATACTACAATATAACTCGTAGACAATCTGTATAACTTCACACAATACGCACTCGTCGAATTAGAATCAATTTGAGTCTAATAATTGTGCATTACCATTATAATCCACGAAATATATTTCAGAGCGTTTACAAGTAAGTGCTCCGCCAACGAAGCTGACAATGAATGAGAGCCGATCAATCAAACTGACCATGCGCAGTGATGTGCTGTATTGCGCATGTGCGAAGCGCTCGATGCGGTTTGGCCACTTTCGAGCTAAATACGGGCGCTAATATTTCGTCAAAAATAAAATATCGTAATTAAATTAGCAGCAGCAGAGAATTGTCGCGTAATTAAATGAGCTTTCGAATGATATAAATGAGCACTAAATACTTCAAGCCCATGCAAGAGCGGTATAAAGTTCGCCCGGTATAATATTTCTCAGTAGCAGCAAGGAGTCTGACAATGTGCCCGGTAACGGCAATAGGCTCGCCCTTCATTACGTGAGACAAAGAGGTTGGACGTGCCTTAGGTTATATTTCTTTGACGTGAGACCTAAAATTCATAAGGCAAAATGTGGGTGTAATTACACCTCTGCCTATCCCTTCGGGGATACAGGTGAGACGATATAAAAAACAAGTTTTAATTAATTCTAGCTGTCCAACAAAATTTCACTGGACATACATCGAATATGGTCTATAATCAGTGCATCATCGCTTCGGTTACTATAATCGGTTAACGTATCGTGAGCTACATGTAGCATACCCATTAGCTCAATTTCTATTTACTCATTTATTTATTTGTATTAAATATGGTAAACTCGGTCATCACAAAATGGAGTATGTTGAATCCGTGGAAGTGTTTTAAATTACTGCGATGGCGAAAATATACTTAACATCGCATTAGATTGATATTGAATTTTAGTTATAACCGTTTGTGAAATGGTTAATTGGAATTGGAAAAGCCGTGAAAATGACGTTAACGTTACAAGTTACAATAATAATTCCACACGTGACATTATAAGATATGGCTCCATACGTATCACCTACACACATATTCATCAGTTGAACGTCGTTACAAGTCAAACTTTCATTCCCTGTTGATAAAATATTTGTGAAAAATTTATTGAGTGTCGGGATGCGTGAAGTCGGTTGAAATTTATTAAATTAAACAAATTGTTTCACGGAAACAATTTCATCTATATTTAACTTTGTAAATCAAACATGGACAGCGTCTCTTATAATGTCTGATTCTTGCTTGTTGGCTTAAAGGATACGCAACAAGAACAATTTTAATCGACTTACCGCTATAGAAATAATCGACGGTTACCGTGTAATAACAATGTACATTACAATGTTATATTGCACGATAAATAATATAGTTGAACCATTTTAACACAGTCAACAAAACCGCAAAATCCATTACCTACTCCAATTGTATTGTTTTACATTCATGATAAAATTTATTCTTCATTATATATTTCGAAAATATTAGTACTTTCTGTGAAACCACATGAAAAGCTTTTGAAATATTTAAGGTAATTTTTAAGTATTATCTGTTTAAATATATGCTACACGGCTTATCTGCAGAGCCGTTTGTGATGAAATTTGATATGAATAATCTGAAACCTGGGGAAGTACGAAGGCTACTCTTTATTAAAATGTCATGCGGGTGAAGCCGCGGGCGAAAGCTAATTATATATAGAAAATATATAGTTTCATTGGAAAAATCTAGTAAATTTTGATTATACCATAAAAAAACGTGAACATTCGCCGTATCTTATATATTACTTTAATCTACTTATGATACCCCACGGACCCATATAACAATGAATTCTTTTGAAAATTCCAGATTAATATGACCTTTAATCAGTAAAACATCGTTTGGCAAGCTCTCTTTTTTAATACTGTCAATGACAGGTAAAGTTTATCACACATTAGGCAGTATTGAGCCTAACACCATAAATGTCTCCCAAATATAAAGTTCACAAAAATGGAACATGCCGAAAATCCGTATAATCTTAATATATATATTTCTTGTGTGCGTGTGTATGTCACTGAACTGCTCCTAAACGACTGGACCGATCTTGATGAATTTTTTTGTGTGTGTTTAAGGGGACTTGAGAATGGTTTAGATTCACAATTTAGTCCACTAGAAAAGGCTTTTTTAGTTAATTTTTAATTTGTAAGTAGTTGTGGATTTCGGAATGTTTCACATCGGAACCGACGGACTGCGCTGCCATCGCAGCGTCAAATCTTATATTAACCCTTTCGCGGACGGTACTCGATCACGTGGTATATGTAGAATGACACATCAATTCTTCGTACAAAATGGTTTGACGTTTATTGACGTCGAGTCGTATTTTTTCGATACATTTGGCCAATAGCGGCACTATCGTTATCTAACGTCAACGTTTATAGACGCTCAGTCATTGCTTGTACAGCAGGTCATTCTCATAGGTCTACAACGTTTATTGACGTCGAACGTCTGCAAACGTCGTGCCGTGTTTGTAGGATACTGTAACATATAATATGCACACAACGTCTACAAACGTCCAACGTACGGAAACGTTCTGTCATAACTTATTGGTCTTATATGTTATTTAGAAGTATGACGTTAAGAAACGTCAGACACATATTTACGTCGTGCCACATTCAGTGTCATATGTCTAAGGTTATATGTCACAACGTTCATAAACGTCCACCGTATGAAAACGTTCTGTCATATTCAATAATGTTTATTTATATATCTATGTTACAACGTTAATGTACGTCGAACGTTAGCATACGTTGTTTTCCATAACGTAGAACATTTTGTTACTAATTAAACACAACGTGTGAATACGATAACGTATGCTAACGTTGTGTTCCTATAACATTTTGTATTTTCTAAAAGATTTAACCAACGTATCCATACGTTAGGTTAAATTAGGTACCTACCTAATTAAATATTTTTACTAGACAATAAAACACAAGGAGATAGTTGAAATGTGCATTATTTATTTATTTTAGAAGTAATACAACAACAGCTAATCAGTCTTAGGTATTATTGAGATCGAATAAAGTTTGTAATTATTATTATAATCAAACGTTTAACTATAATCACAGTTTTCAGAGGTTTTAACATTTCCGTAGTAAACTTAACAGAGATCAATGATAAGTTTTTCACTACAGGACTAATAAAATTTTAGCACAATAAAACTAAACAAAATACTTGCAACTTCTGAGTTACAAATAAAAAACATAAAAGAGTAGGTATACCTACTACTATAAAATCTTCAATGTGGCATTTAAAAATGTAGGTAAACAGACTTGCTTGAAATTGAAATCTACATGGATTTTAAAGTTCAAAATCTTTTTCACTGTAAAATCAGTATTGTGATCCAGACGTACAACATACAACTGTTTAAATGCCAGAATGAACAAAAAAAACTAAATTTGTATACTTCTACGAAAAAAAAAACAATAACAAAAAAACGAAATGAATCATTGTAAGTATAATTTCAATTCAACATAATGAGTAAGTGTTTTCGTTAACATTAATAGAATATTCTGAAAAACATATAAAGTCAATTAATTAGTTGTTCAATTGGCTATGCCACTCATCAAAACACAGAGCGCAGAGCGCTGGTTTATCATCACATCCCTTGCATCGCAATCCAGTTTCCCTTCTTTGATTATTCTTTTTGCACATTTTACATTTTAGATAGTTAGACTTTTTCTTTGATCCAAGTGGTACAGGAATTTTTTCAGGCCAGTGACCCCAATTTGAAGAATCAGCTGGTGCAGCCACTGGATTTTGCTCGTTGGACCCCTTTCGATTGCTGTATTTAGAGTGCCTTATCAGGTGCTTGAGATCAACAACGGGTTCAATTTGAATTAGATTTCTGATCAGCTCTTCTCGGAAAGTAATAAATTCGTAAGATTTGTCGTTATTCTTGCAGTATTTTTTAAATAGAAAAAAGCTGTTCCAAACGGCAATATCTAGAAGGTGGAAAAACACCTTTTTGTACCACCTTATAGTCTTTCGAGGTGATGAATAATATGACACCATTTGGTCAACACGATCAACTCCAGATATGAATTTGTTGTATTGAACCACTTCTCGTGGTTTAGTTTTAGGCTGTCCACGTCTGTTAGTTATTTCAACCAACTCAGGATGATATTCAGTGGTGATCATGTTCACGGTTCGTTTGTCCACCCATTTCGAAACGTAAATCCGATTTCTTTTTGCCCAAACATGATTTCCTTTTTTGAGTTTCTTGGACAGTAAACGTTTTGGGTTGCCTTTTCTATTCACTCGTAATGTTCCCGTTGAATGTGTCTTGAGATCTAAAAGTTTATGGGATAATTCTATGGAATTGTAGTAGTTATCCATATAAAGGGAATGACCTTTTAAAATGTATGGTCTCATAAGTCTCAAGACGGTCTTTAATACTTTCTTCCCCTTTTCTGTGGTGTCAGCTACTTTACCAGAATACATTAACATATTTAGGACATAAGCACTCGATGATGTCAGTTCATAAAACTTTATGCCATATCTAGCTCGCTTTGATTTTATGTACTGTTTACATGTCAAACGACCTTTGAATAAAAGTAAAGATTCATCCAAACTCAGTTCTTTTTCTGGTTTATAACATAATCGGAAGTTTCTTGTTACAAAATCCATAAAAGCACTTACTTTTTCTAGTCCTTTCGCGTCTGGAGAAGCAACGTTTAAACATCTTAGTATCTGTTCATATCGACGTCCAGATAGTACCGACACAAAAATCGGATGATAATATAATGGATCTGACATTGTAAACAGTTTACGTTTTTGTGGAGTAGCAACATGACCGCTTAGTAAACACAATCCCAAAAATTTTAGTAACTCTTCTCGGTCAACTTCTTTGTATATGTAAGAGCGACTGTTTCTAGTCTTTGGCCTATTTCTTTTACATAAATCAAGTCCGTAGGCGTTGGTGCATTCCATTATGTAATCAACAATTTCAGGCGGGAATACTCGATTAAAAATATCAACTACTGTTGTAGTTTCATCAACAGGAAACCGGATACCTACAGAATTATCATCAAAATTGAAATCAGGTATGGGAGAGATAGTAGTGCTCCATTCTTCATCGATAGTAGAAGCACCTCTTACACTAGAAGGTAACTCAGGTTCTTCGCTTGGGCTATCTTGAGGAGAACGGTTCGTAGACGGTAACGCAAGATCATTTTGTCCAGGA
Organism: Euclidia mi; assembly: GCA_944739405.2. Lineage (NCBI taxonomy): Eukaryota > Metazoa > Arthropoda > Insecta > Lepidoptera > Erebidae > Euclidia > Euclidia mi. The sequence continues at coordinate 17,155,362 of OX123210.2, read as the reverse complement.
CGAGTATCAGTTTCATACCTTTGGTCAATTTGCGATGACGGCCGAAAAAAAGCTGGCTCAGAATGATATCTTGACGAATGGCACACAGAAGGCGTCTCGGGTAGTACCTCTACATGATCAACTTGAAGCGAACGATAAACAGGAGTTATTGCAGAACCATCTCCTGATAAATGGGACACAGTAGGTGTTTCAGGTACCTCTAAATGGCTAACCTGAAGCAAATGGCACGGAGAAGGGGTCTCGGGAACAAGTACTTGGCCTGCATGAGGTGAATGCTGAATAGGAGCAGAATCATCTTTTGAAGAACGACTTTTTGAAGGAGACTTAAGCCTTGGTCTTTGCTGAACTTCCGGCAAAACATTATCGAAAGATGATGTTTCATATGTTTGATTATCTAGACGTGAACAGCATGCAGATGTTGACTCAGGTTGATCTTGAGTTAAACGATTATCGGTCGGTGACTTACGCTCACTTGCATGGCTTACATGGCTACTGGGTGAATGATGCGTAGATGGTAACTCTAGAGTGCTTTTAGATAAATGATGTAAAGACGGCGATTTGGGTTCATTTCTATGGGGAGATAAACGGCGAACAGAATCTAAATCAAGGTCGTCTTGAGGTGAACGGTGAATAGGACCTAAATCGGGATCAGCTTGAAGTAACTGGTGCACAGGCGGCAACTTAGGTTCATCCTCATGAGCACCTTGAGGTGAACAGCGAAGAGGACGTAACTCAGGATTATTTTGAGATAAACGGCGCATAGAACGTGATGCAGATTCTTCCTTGTAGTCATTTTGAAGTAAATTTGTTACAGTATCATTAGATTGCCTTTTCAGTCGTTTAGGTAACGGAAATATTTCCAAGTCTGATGAATTCGCAATTTCATAATCAGATTCATCATGTTCTTCGTTAGTACCCACATTATTCTCTGTCTCAGATAGATTGGATAGAGAACCTTGGCAACTAGAATGCGAGTCTTTATCATTGCTGTCGTCAAGATCTTCTGAGGCCTCTGAATCCGATTCTGAGCTCTGACTATCTGTATCACTTGAAACAGATCGAAAACTGGAACCATAATTAGTATTTTTAGATAGTACCTGCTTTTTTACCTTACCACGGCGTCCATGGGGTTGACTTTTTCGGGTCTGTTTTCTTATCAGGGCACCACCAACTCGTGATCTTTTTATTGGTAATTCGAAAGACTCACTAAGGTTGCTGTCACTATAGGAATCTTCTTCACTGGGTTCATAATTATTGTCTGAACCGCACTCTCCGTCGTCTTCAAACGGGTCCCGAGCTGTTTCATCTGATGACCGATGTTCAAATATTTTCATAGATTTTCTTTTGCGTTCATCCATCTAAAAAGCAAGAAACACATTGATTAGATCCCTAGATAATGTCCATTATCTTTCTGCTAGATAAACATCTAGTTACAACGTAATTTAGGTGCGTAAAAAATCAAAGGAGCTAGTAGGTACTTACATTCTGTTATTACTCATTTGAAAGTCCGTTTAAAAAATGAATAATAGCAAAATATAACTCTCTAAGGATAGTTTATCTGTTTTTACATAACGTATAATAAATAATCAGTCATAATACTTACATTTTATGCGAAATCACTCTCAAAAACAACAGTAAAAGCAGCCGGTTCTCGGCGGCGCGCGCGCGCGTACCCCTAGGTTGACACTATGTGACTGAGGCAACGGGAATGTAGGGACGCGGGGGCGTATCATGGCGTCGTGCGTATTCTACGTACCACCAGCGCACGAGCAGGATGTCTTCTTTTTGAAGCACCAAAAATCATAATGTAATGTGACAGAGCAATTTTGAAATTTTCATGCGTTGTGGCGGAAAGACGTAGCTAGTACAATTTTGTATGGCGAGTCAACGTAAGCATACGGTCTGCTTAAAACAAGTAAATTAAAATAGACGTGGTAGTACGTTCTGTCACCACTAGTAGCTGTCTTGGAACGTATATACACGCCACCGCCCATGAAAGGGTTAATAATTTCGTCAAGGAGTACATCGAAACCTTACCTGAATAATAAAACATTAAAAAATAAAGATTTCGAGTCGACAACATATATCCGCAAAATTCGGATTGTTGAGTATTTTGTTAAATTCTAATGACTCTGTTCTGACAGACAAATCACAGTCGCCATATTGGCCACTCTAGCAAAACGTCACAAATACCGGATAAGATTTTGAGTGCTACTAAGTCTTAGTACTAAGTAGTTTGTATATGTAAATACTTTTTGCAGTTATATAGTATCCGCCCAATACGACATAGAATGCCGACCGAACATAGATGATATACTATAACTAGAGAACCCCGAATTTAGGCGAGCGAAGCCGCGGGCAAAAGCTAGTATTGTATAAAATCATTATTTGTATATCATTTCGTGGTTATTAGCTATAGAATATAATAATATAATCGAGGTAGTATGACTTACATCACAGGTACTTCGATTAGGTACTTCGTTCAGGAAACTACTGGACCTGATCCAGTACAATGTCAACATCACAGCAAATATATTTTATTAATAACAAATCGGTATAACTGCCTCCGTGGTCCAGTGGATAGCGTATGCGACTGCTGATTGGAGGTCCCGGGTTCAATTCCCGGGTCGGGCAAAAGTGTTACTGGGTTTTTCTGAATACTCAGTAGCAGCCCGGAGTCTGGTGATGTGCTCGGTAACCGCAAAAGGCTCGCCCCCTATTACGTGGGACCTAAAAATTCATGGCAAAATGTGGGTGTAATATTTACACCTCTGCCTAACCCTTCGGGGATGCAGGCGTGAGACTATAAAAAACGGTATCTCCAACATCATTAAAAATCGTAGAAAATTCTTGCGTAAAGATCATACTTCTTCACGCAAATAAGAAACTTAATACGTCATAGCATCTATGTCGAAGCGGATTAACCCTAAGGCGCCTGATAAATAAATTTGAACTTTAATCAGTAAATCGTTACAGCAGACATTGCAACAGGTCCGTGGCCAGAATTAAACTAGATACAGAGACTCAGCCAAGGCACTCAAAACGTACCAGCTTGAGTACGTCCCGAACTAAAACAATCTAAATTGTACATGGTTCGAAGCGTTAATTATGGCATGAGCTGAGTAATATATTTTTCGCCTACTTGTTTCATACTTCTATGATTAATGAGGTAGTTCAGTCCAAGAAACATTGAAGCTTATAGTTGTGATTTTCACCAACAATCGTGCTCCGGCATCATAATGACAAGAGCGAGTGAGAAAGGTATTTGAGGACATAGTAGTGTTTTTTGTAATGTTTATAGTGTAAGTACAGAATACTTGTAAGTTTGCAATTCTCGTACATATAAAAAATATGAAGTACCAGAAAGGTATGATGAGGACAATTGGATCACAAAATCCACATATGTAAACGACAGACGAGACACCAATAAGATAAACGCCACATTGTCCTATGTTCATAAACGAAGTTCATATAATATGACGCAGTGTGATTATTGGTCTTGAATCAGTAGAACGTCGTCAAAGGTATTTGTATCGCCGTCCTTTGTACGACATTTGTTGTGAGCACATGAAGCACTGTCACAGACAGGAAAAGTTGTCCCACGTTGGGTGCCATTGATCCTAACGGCATAAATGTCTCCTTAATAAAAAAACACTTCGCACTCGGCTCTACCTGTGTGAAAGTCGGTAAGCGGTAAAAATTGTACCATTACATCGCACCGTTGCAAAGCGTAAGAAGGACAAGCAGACAAACAAACACACTTTCACATTAAAGTGTCTGTGGAGACGATATTTATAGAACCTCATTCTGAGTACAGAACGGACAAACAGTGATGTGTGATATAAGAAATTGTTGACAGCTTTTATTCACATTTATAATACTCAACGAACAACTTGCAAGTTATATTGATAAGTACACGCTGCATCTACAGAGAAATGAATCAGCGCCTCAACATTACGGTACATCGCTGCCTGTAATTTGAGTCAATAGTGTCCACAAAACAGTTACATGTTTGAGAGCTTTTTATGTGGTATTAAACTGTAGAATGCACTTAGATGATTAGTTCATGACGGCCTGAGCTACACAAACATACTTACATCGTGTTTACCACCTCAGTAATGGAAATTAGGAATTGTTCAATACAAGAAATATTGAAACCAACAAAATTATATTGACGTTGATACGCCACAGCATTGCTATCAGAAAAAACTAGTCGTTTAGCGATTTGACACAACGCACCCCACGCTCGTACAACATCATTATATAAGTATTGTGTATTGTGACCAAGCTGTGGGATTTTTTACGAAACAATGCAGTTTTGACGAAAACTCTTGAACACTGCGGAATATCACTTGTTTAACAGACTTGCACTTATGTGCACGGCTTTTATTCGGGCCTTAGGTTATTTATATGTAAAAAATTCTTAATCTTTGTCTCGCATCGCACTTTTGATCTAGTAGACTCAATTATAATGTTTTTTAAAAATCCCTGCACTTAAATCGTTGATGACGTCTTATCCTAGCTTGCAGAAGTCCGTCGGACAATTATTTTTGTTTCAGTTTACAGTGCAGTAGGTATAATTCAAACCTATGAACATAGAAATCTTAAGAACTTCAATTGATATGTCATCTTTGTGGCAAATTTTCTTTAGACATATGGCATGCTTATGGTGGCTACGGAAGAACTGGTGGCCCCAATAAAAATACCTCATGCTAAGGCTGCAAAGGATCAACTCTTTTCAATCATTTAGTAAATTTGACCTTTAATCAGTAAATCGTAACCGGAGACATTGCAATGAATACATTCGAGAAATCCCAGTTCACAATTTCTGTGATTCGTTTCTCCTCGCCGTTTATATTACCAACAAATACATATAACTGGAGCCATTTAACCAGCGACGACGAAACTACCACACCACGACGCCATCTATCGCAAACAACGCGCCAAATCGGAGTCCTGAACCGCGCAAGCAGCTTTCGTGCGCCTAGCCGCTTATATACAACTTCTAAAGTACTGCCGTTGAACTGCAGTCCACCAGGCACCACCACCTAGCCTGGTGAGAGGCTCCTCCATCTAGTTGGAGGAACACCACACATTATTCCTCCACAAACCCAACATTGAAAAGGCCGCAAGGATCTCGATAAATATAGTTCTTGAGTAAAAGCAGAATTCGGGTAACTTAGAGATAATTTTATTTTTTACGGATTCAACCTTGTGTCCGTTGATGATAAATTCACAAAGTAGCTTAAGAACTGTCACCGTGTGTACTTATTGCAACAAATTGCCTGCTGTGTGACTGGAACATTCCGTGACAGCTTCTCACGATTCAATGGTGAGTTTGGTCTTTACGAAGAAATCACATGAAATACTACTCTGTCAAAAAAGTACCGGAAAAAGATCAATAATACACAAACTGTTTGTTATTCATCCAAATATATTTTATCACCTCCAAGTATGCTCCTTCAGAAACGAATCACGCCAACAAATAATCCAATCATCAAAACATTTTTTAAACGCTGTTTGCGGAATTGAGTTCAGTTCTCGCCGCGAATTCTCCTTTATATCTTCTACCGATTAAAAACGGGTGCCACGAAGTGGTAATTTGAGTTAAGGAAACAGAAAGAAGTCGGTTGGAGCCATATCTGGTGAATATGGTGGTTGTTGAGTGTTTGATCCACAATTCGTTCACAATGATGGCCTTGTGCGAAGGCGCATTAACGTGGTGCAAAATTCTTTTGGGACTAGCCGAGTGGCAACATGTTTCATACCCAAATGATTAGTTAAAATGATACGGATCAACTTGTGAGATACAGAAAGTTAGGTGACTATCTCTCTCAAAGTTGAATTAGGATTTTCAGTCACTTTTTCCTTCACTTTTGCGATGCTAACTTTAGTTGCAGACGTTGATGGCCTACCAGAGCAAGGCAAATCATCCATCACATTTCGACCGCTTTTGAACGCTTTGTATCACTCATAAGCACGAGTTTTTGATAAAGTCGATTCACCGTAAGCCTTCTGTAATATTTTCATTAACTCGGAACACGAAATTCCATTGGCTATGCAAAATTTAAGACAAACTCTTTATTCGATGTTTTTTTGTCAATTATGAAATTCGCAATACACATTAGATATGATATGACTAAAACCAACACTGTATTTAATATAAATAACAGATGCAACTCAAACTCCGCGCAAAAATGGAAAACAGCTGAGCCAAACTTTCAACAACAAAAATAGTATAATCACTATATCATAGTAAAAGGAAAACAGGCTTGAAATGATTTTCGTGGGTTTAACCTCACATCTTAGGAAAAGTTATCCAAAACCTCCCCTCCCGTCTTTCCAATGGAGCGATTGTCGTGCTGTAAAACGACAGATGCTGGCTCAGACAGTGAACAAACTACACCTGTATTATTAAAAAGGAAGCCTCATATAAAACGCATAAAATGGCCAAAGAAATTGGCCAATGCGGAAGCACCAGTAGCAGCCATAAAAATCATTGCTTACAAAAGTTTCAGTGACTCCTCCAGCTTCTCTGGGGATGTCCCTGTAGATTGGACGTGGAGGAAAAGGCAAAAAATGTCGGTATCGCTCCGGCTTTCACCCAGGAAAGCCATAGCTAAACGCGCCAAATTTGCTAACAGTGAGCTAAAAAGCTCTTTTCATAGATCCTCTCCTATTAAAGTACCATTTAAGGAACTCATTCAAACTACAAACCGGACGAGGACAATGAGGCGTCCAATAGTAGCTGCCCGGGGACCGCAGGTGAAAGACAAATAAATCATCATTAGGAATCAGGTCTTTAATCAGTAAATCACCCATCGAGGCGAAGGTGTCTCACTCAGTGAAATGCGATTTGAAATTGCTGAGTGTAACGGAATTACCATTAAAATAACGGCATCAACTGCATAATTATGCGCTTTATACTTGTTTACTACCTGAAAGCCCTTTACCCTGTTCAAAGTATGACTCACAAAAGTAAAATTACAATGCCTTAGTATATTTTATACAAACAGACATAAGGTTAGCGCATCTCAACGTTAGCGACTGTATACACAAGGCCGGGGCCAAAAATTAGTAAAACTGTTATAAAACAATAACTATAGCCACGGCTTTAATACTTTACAAAGTTATTATTTTTAAATAATACAGGGAACGATCGATTATAAAAATCCTCAATATTCAAGCCATAGTAATTATTAATTTTAATTTTCGCTTCGTGTATATATCATCATGCTTATTTTAATTTGAAGATATAAGTTACTTTCTCCACTCTGTTGATTTTTATGAGAATCAACTCAGTTATAAGTATACAATAGGCAAGTGACAAGGCTGCTCAGTGACAAAATGTGCCCCAAGATCTCTCGCTTTGAATAAGATTAATCCCTTTCCAGGTAGGCCAATATCGCTATCTCGCCATTCTTTGAATGACTATAAGAGACCTGTTTGTTAAATCGCGTCGTAATATTGTACTATGCACGGCTAACATTGAAAACTGTAGCTTGAATTTCACATTGCGAGTAGCTTCAGGAATGCCACTTTAACTGAGGTAAACGAAGACCATATTAGAACTTATGACTCCTGTTACTTGAATTTGATATTTAATCGGTAAATCGTCGTTCGAAGTGATGTCTCTGTTGAGGCTTTATGTGAACAAACCTCGTCTTGAGTACACAACAGACAAACAACGACGGCGACGTGTGATATAAGAAATTTCTGAAACCTATCACCATTTATAATAGTAAACGAACAACGTACAAGTTATATTGATAAGAACATGGTGCATCATTCTTGTATCACTCTGCATCGTCATTCTTGACCACGGCTGGTGCATCCCACGTTAAACCGTCGCAGCAAAGCTTACGACCAGTAACATCCATATTGGTAAAGGCGACCAAAAGTCAAATTATATTCAATTCTATTTAAGATGACTAGCTATATTAAATTGCTATCGATTTTAAGAAATCAGTTAACTGCCATGCAACATTGGACTCTTATCAACACTTTAAGACGTAGAAGATTGTTTTAGTTATCGTCGACAAAATTTACTTTACTTTGCCCATTGATGTACAAAAAGGCTTTTTTGTAAATCAATGACTTTTCCTCACTTATCGTGCACACTGTAAATGTTATACGAGTGAAAACAATTCAGTTTATATACTTAGAGTAATCTTAGAATTTGTTCTAATGTTTAAACTTTGATCTTTAATCTGTGTAACGTCATTCGGTACACCAATATGATAATTATGAAGTACCTGTTAGGCAGCTAAATTCCCGCCTCAACTTTTCACTTTTAAATATTTATATTTATTTGCCAAATGGTCGTAATCTTTAATCAGTGTGAAGGAACGTTGCAAAATGTGTTAGATTCGACCAACTCAATATTCAAGGAAAAATTTTGTTATCCATGACATTTTTACTATCCACTGGGTACATGACGGAATCGTGATCAAAAATTACACAGCAAAAGAGTCTTATAAATGGCATTTAAAATTCAATAGCTGCAGACAAAAGTTGCCATTATGTTAATTGTTATACCAAAAATATTGAGTAAACCCGTGAATACATCATCTAAATCACACAACACTGGTGATATAAACTTGAAAATTATTAAGCTCGTCTTCAAAAATGACGAAGAAGAAGACACAATTCTAAAGTATTACGTTCAGTATATCAACAAATGCTAACTGATTCCTGGAAATATAGTTGGTATGTAATCGGTAAATCATCATAGAGTATCATACTATTATCTTAACCCTTGGAGTATCAGCCTAATGAGATTTTCTAAGTCTGTTTCAGATTACTTTGATAAAGGCTCGAAAAGATTATCTGGGAGGCGTTGTGATTGTAACCGGATGGAGTCTACGTGTGATGGTGACCGAAAAAAATGCATCTGTCTGGGCACCTTCATTGACATAGAAGGAGCCTTCGACAAGACAAACTTTTCCAGCATAAGCAACGCCCTAGCCAGGAATGGTGTGGATCAGATGCTCATACAGTGGATCCAAAACATGCTCAGCAAAAGGGTAGTGCGCCTGCACGGCGACACTCAGACAGCCTTGATAACTAAAGGGTGCCCGCAGGGAGGTGTACTTTCCCCGCTATTGTGGAACTTAGTCATCAATGAACTCATAGACAAACTCAACGCGAGAGACTTCTACACAATAGGTTATGCAGATGATCTAACCATACTCACCTCAGGTAAGGTAACCAGTACAGTGTACGACCTAACCCAACAAGCCCTACGCATAGTAGAGTGGTGGTGTAATGAGTACGAATTATCTGTAAGCCCGACCAAGACCGAACTAGTTATGTTCACACACAAACGCGCTGGGCACTTACCGACTGCCCAGGTTATTTAATACAGAGCTTAAGCTGTCTACCGAGGTCAAGTACCTAGGTGTCACTCTCGACAGCAAATTGACATGGAACAGCCACATGGAAAATAAGCTCAACAAAGCCAGCATTGTCTTCTGGCAGTGTAAGAAGATGATAGGCAAACGCTGGGGCATATCCCCCAAAATTGTCTTATGGCTTTATAAGACAATAATACGTCCGATGATAAGTTACGGCGCAGTAGTGTGGTGGCCACGGACCAACCTAACAACGGCCGCCAACAAGCTTCAAAAGCTTCAAAGACTTGCATGCCTAGCGGCAACGGGCTGCATGAAAACTACACCTACAGCGGCACTCGAAGTGTTGCTGGACCTGCCTCCATTGCACCTGTTTATACAACAGGAAGCAACGATGACGGCGGTCCGGCTAAGAGCTCTGAAGCTCTGGAAAGACACCAACACACCGCATACTAGCAATTTAAATACACTCTTTAAAGAAGTTCCTCTCACACAAGCCACTGGCGACCAAATACCGAAACAATTTGTGTTCGACAAGAAGTACAAAATCCAACTGTACGAGGATCTACACGAAGGAGCGGTTAATCACAACGAGCTCACGATCTTCACAGATGGGTCTAAGACGGATACAGGTACGGGTTCAGGAGTATTCTCCGAGGACCTAAACATCATCATCGCAGCACCACTGGGAGCCTACAACACGGTCTACCAGGCCGAATGTTTTGGCATAATCCTAGCTGCCACAGCAATCATGGCACGTGAGGTAAGGGAACGATCCATTAGGATCCTCTCAGATAGTAAGGCGGTCCTCTCAGCCCTCAAAAGCCATACTATCACCTCGGCACTCACGCTTGAATGCCACCAGAAACTAACAGAGGTAGGTAAACAAAACAAATTAACACTGCAATGGATCAAGGGCCACTGTGGCTCAAGAGGGAATGACGCAGCCGACGTACTTGCCAGAATAGGGGCCACTTTAGAGGTGGTGGGACCCGAGCCCATCATTCCCCTCCCTTCTGGTTTTTATCGCAACCTGGTAAGAAATGGGACCAGGACCCAACACAACCAGTCCTGGATTGGTATTGAAACATGTAGGCAGGCCAAGGAGGCTCTTCCCGCAGTAGACGGTAAGATAGCCAAACAAATCCTCCGGCTGTCCAAACAACAACTGCGGACAGTCACGGCTGCCTACACAGGACACGGATTCTTTAATAAACACCTATTTACTACAGGTATCACCGACAGCCCGCTGTGCAGGGCCTGTATGGCAGCAGACGAGACGGCAGCCCACCTGCTCCTCGACTGCCCTGAGGTCGCACAGTACAGGCAGCAGTACCTGACGAGATACAGCACCTGAGGGAGGCAGTGGGCCACATCAAGAGTCTGCTGGCCTTCCTCGAAGAGCTGGGGTGGCTCGAATGAAGACACCATTCCCACCCGCACGCAAAATACGCGCCAAGACGTGGAGTTGCGGAAACAGCCCGTGCAATCAAGTAGTAGTATCAAGATGGTGACCGAGTGGAGGTAGCCTCCGGTGCTGTGTAAACGGATGGAGGTTGCGTGTGGAGGTGACTGGTTAATATATAAAATGACTGACAGACACGTTACAGCCGAAACTATTGGGCGCAGGAAGCTGAAATTTGGCATGTATGTTCCTTGAGGACCCTAGAGGTGCACTAAGAAGGGATTTCTCGAAATTCCCACGGAATCGGCCAAAAAATTGCTCATTCATAATATGATTAATGTAGATAATTCAAACATTTTTTGCAGTCTATTTCTGTTTAGTTTTTATCGGATGATTTGTTATACTTTTTCTTTCATATTACTATGTTATGAGTGAACATAATTACTTTCAATACCCAGAATTCAATGTCATTGATTAAGAAGTAGGTAGCTGTGATAAGAAGAGGTAACTATTGATCATAATCAATGTCAAATATTAAATTGTATTAGATTACTGACTGATGCGCTTCCCTGGGACTTTGTTTTGATATTTTTACTTTTAGGTCTATGGCACTACATTCATGTTTTTACGTTAGGATCAAACTGTAAACCAGTGGCAGACCCTAGTAGCCTAGCACATGTTTAACTGGGCACCTAATTGCTATCATGCAAACAATTTTTTTTCTTTCGACGATGGATATACACCGAAATGCGTTTTGAATATATAGCATATTTACTACATTTACATCTTATTTCAGTGACACAAGAGCAGGTCGACCACCAAACGTACCATATGATAAACAAGAGGCCATATTTATTAAATTTTCAAAATTCCTTCACGATTCGAACATAAAATATAATGACACTGCATTTTTCACCACCACCAAGAGCTAAACCTAAAAATGACACCAATAGCAACATATCTTTCATCTAAACGCTATTCAAACACTTTTTGAACTGTTTGAAAAAAATCTGAAAATGCCCAAGAATGGGATGGCGCAACTTCACTGCCAAAAACAGAAACTTAGAGCGCCGACGAATTGCACACAAAAAGAATTTACACGTGGCAACGTCTTTTTGCTGCCGTCTGTAGCTATGAAACACCTCCTGGGTGGCTACTAGGTACGATTCACGAGGCAGGACTAACTATATAGAATTAAGCTAGAAAAAAGAACCTTGGCAATGTCACTTGCACAATACTTAGGTACGTGAATCCGAGTTTGCAATGTACTTATTAATTTTACATAGACATGAATAAACAACATCTATGCAAGATTAAAAATAGCAATTGTTCAATAACCATGAACAATTTTATTTTACGGCTGGCCTTTCATTGAACGACTTTACAGAACACAATGAGAACAGATTTCAAATTCGTCAAGTTTTTAATATTTGTATAAAAATACATCACAAAGCTTTTACATGAAATGGTAAATATTTTTATGACCGGAAGAATTTCAAACGAAACCGAGATGAAGAAGTGGGTCGACATATCACAGAAAGCACCTTAATATTGACTTTAATCAGTAAAACGTCGCCGCAAAGTTAGTTCTAGTTGTTAGACATCAGAACATCTACTGAGTGTACTACAGCAGAGTACAAAGTAAATGATACGGGAGTGTAGAAACTAGAAACTGTTCATATAGTTAAACGGAAAATACACCGACTTACTTATATATCAGAAATAATTTAAACATTGCCTTTAGTTTCAAATAAATCCAATAGAAATATATAAATGTGAATCACTGATCAGTAAATCATCGTTCGGGACGTATAATTCTCATAGCACAGACAAATTAATTCGCAATGGGAATGTGATCTGAAATCGCAGAACGCAATGCAAAGCACATGCCTCTAATAAAGCAGCGTACAGCGGTACTGTATCACCATGTATACAAACAATGTTACGAACATCGGTGATAACACAACTGCCGTGACTTCACACACAAACAACTGATGGTTCACTGTTGCTGTTAATACATTTGATGTTTCAACTTGTGGTTTGCACTGACTGAAATATAAATTTCTATAATCAACGTTTATTTCACAAATATGACTAGAATCATAACATGTATAAGTACCGTCAAATAACATCTTACTATTGGGAGTTATCCTTCATTATGAAGTTGAACAATGGAATCTACAGGAAAATAGAAAAGTACCATCAATTCAATTGTACCTATTGTTTTACATCGCACTTTCATAACAACTACTTTTTTGAACAGAGTGCAAAGTGTACGTTTACCTTAAACACAAGGATAGGTACATTTGAAATATTTGGCCTTTAATCGATATATCGCTACTCGGGACAATGTTGTCCAAAAGCTGGTTATGTAGGGACCTTGCGGTGAGTGTCAGAAAGTGTCATGTTAAAACCACTAAAATTAGACAGGCACTCGCATAATTTTGCTCATAACAGTACATGATCATGGTTGGCACAGTCATTCGCTAAGGTGCATTAAATTCAACTTGCAAAATGTTCAAACACGTAACAGATTTATCAAAGCAAGTGGTAGCCATCGAGACCAGGTGCGAGGGGAGTTTCAAAGACATGTTTCTTTTATGTTAAGCATTGTGAATCGCTATGTAGTAGCAAAAATGTTTGGTCGAATTAATTTATTTTATTCGTTCCAGTATCATTATGGTAATGATTCAGTTTCATTAAAAAAGAAACATTAGACTGACGGGCTGTCTCGAAAGATAACGAGATGCAATATGGTAAGAACTTTTCTCTGGAGTGACTAGTGTCTTTTCGACGGGAGCAATTCTCATATATTTTTAAATGAGTTATTAAGACCGCTTGATTATATTTCTCTGAAGTCATCAAAAGGTAAAATGGAGGCCGCTGTAGACACGCTTCAGCACAACATAAACGTTCAATCTTATGTGAATGTGATGCTGCCAAATAAGAATAATCAACATGCTTTAATTCATTCCAGCAGTTTATACCAAACTGTGGAAATTCCAACAAAATTTCACTGGATCTAAATACAACGAATATGGTCTATAATCAGTACATCATCGCTTCGGATACATATTGAGTTCTTGGCCATTTCTCGTGTTTCATGAATTACATCTTCACTAAAAGATTCACTTTGTTTTCAAATGTGTTCATACACTGTGATAATTATAATTTTTATTAAGATAAAATGCTTTGCTACCACCGCCTCATTGACTGACTCGCAATCAATATTGAAGTTGGTCCAGTACGCTTAACATAAATCGGGGCAAATATAATACAAGGTTGGCTTATAATAATAAACGAAGCTCACAATTATTGCATGACAAACGAGCTCATCTAAAATACAAGAAGACTGTAAAGACGTGCTCATAAAATACGATGCTGATGAAGGGCAACTCTGAGCACACCGAAGGTTTTCTTAAGATAATAAATGGATAATCTAAAGATAAATAACCTTCAATTTATGAAGTCTCGTTATTTTAAGCAATCATCCAAATTTAGTTTAAAATCCTATTCAGAGGACTCTTAATATTACGAGCAGGTACGAATTAGGGTATGATGGGCCTAAAGACATACACATGTCAAAGATATATTGGAATACCACACAGTCGCTCAAGTTTTGAAGTTAAAATACTACAGCAATATTCTAACTCACGATGAACGAACGTGAAAAATAATTATCTGAGAAAACGTTCCCCATTACCAATAATTCGAGTAATAGTGTTTTATATTTGACCTTTAATCAGTGAAAGTCATCAGATGACAGCCTGTTGCCATCTCTGTTAGACGTTCCAGCTAGATGATAAAAACAATTTCAAGTTTTGTGTCTCACTTTTGTCTATTAAATATAGCTACCAACACACCTACTAGCAATTAAGTAAAAAATAGTAAGTGTACATCAGAAACGATAACGTTTTGTAAATAATTACACAGAGGCAGCGAAATTACACTTAAGTGAATAAATAGAAAAATCGCATAAAGCTCATACAAGCTAATTGAAAGCGTAAGTCACTATGGTATCGTCTTCCGAACAACGAACTCATGCCAGTTGACCAGAAATCTTTAATCAATAAAACATCGTCAGATATCAGTGAACATATTTGAGGCAAGTGGAAGTCAATCCAATTTGTCATTAATCATTTGTAAAGCGAAAATTTGGCTTGAAAATTAATAGCTTTGATCGCGAACTAATAATAATAATAATTTGAATTACTTTGATCGCCAACTAGGTAGACCAAATTTGTCAAACCTTCAATTGCATTTAGCTAAAACGCCTATAAATGCGAAATTTTGTAGCGATCGACTTTAAAAATATTCAAATAACTGGCATATGTAGATGAACAACACTCAGAGCACCCAAAAAAAGTTGTCTCGCGACACACGGGTCTAATTCTTTTATGAGGAGGAGGGGCGAAAGGAGAAAAACATGTAGGTACATCGAGGCGGGATGACAGTTTTATGCGACTTCGAGGCTGTGCAAGCAAGAAATGAGCTGACAGACGATCAAGGAGTGCGAGTGAGTGAGCGTACAATTCGCAGGAGATTTGAGGACGTTTTAGCGTGCTATATAGGTGCCAGCCAAAGATCCAAAACATGAGAGACTACCGCGTAAACCGATTAAGCTTTGCGCGAGAACATCGCCGGGTTCTCTTTAATGATTAGAGTTCCTAAAACAAATCGATGGTAGATAATGAATAAAGATATGCACAGAAAAACGCCACATACCTACAGTCTAATTTTGACCAAACTGTAGCTTATGGTGGCGACTCAATTATGGCGTAGGAAGGGATATGTTTTGATAGGAGTTAGTGATAGTCTCAGGAGGGACCATGACAGCTGATCGATACATCGCAGACATTTTATAAGAACATGTTGTACCATTTGCCTCATTTGGTGGCGAAGTGATTGTAGTGCACGATAATGCAAGTACTCATAGTGCTTAATCGGTACAGGGCCTGTACATGCCTGTACTACAGGCATATGTGAGACATGCAGGTATACAGGTTAAGCCTGCCAGCAAATTCTCCTGATATGAATCCAATAGAGCATGTCGGGGACTTGTTAAAAATAAGGGTTAAATCCAGAATGTCAACCCCCCAAATCTGAGTGAACTTGGAAATGCGCAATTTTTTCTCTCTTTTTATTAACAACTCTCGCACCAGGACTAAATCCTGTGTCACGAGGGCCCTTTACAAACACAACTAACGGGCACAATGAACACCCAGAGTCGAAACAACAATTTATTAATCACACAAAGTGGGTATTGAACCCACAACGCCAGCCGTCCAGTCAAATTAATTTAGGAGTTAGAGCCTTTGTCGCAAGAAATTATTGATAAAATAATATCTAGCATGCTTAGTCACATGGAAACACTCATTTTTGATCTTTCGTTAGTTTTATTATTAAGGCGCCGAGTACACCTATTGGGCCTTATTACAAAACAAGGTTTATATATAATACTAGGTTTAACCCTTGATGGAGAATGTTTAAAAAGAGTTTTTGACAAAATTAGTAATTTATTTTTATTCGACATTTGTTCTAACGCATTTGAGTGACAATAGTTTGCCTAAAATGTGTCTATAGTGCACGTTTAATCAAATTTACGCAGATAAGTTTAGTACTAAACCTTGATTTAGATTTAGTCCATGTTTTGTAATAAGGCGGATTGAGTTGAGCTGTTGCTGTCACTGTCGGCTTGTATACATAAGAAAGAGAAGCGCGACGACGACGGGATGTTCAAAACTTTTAAAAACATGAAATAAATTAATTACATAAAATGTATTGAGTGGATTAAAAAAATAAAACAGTATTTCGTTAGTACGTTGCTTGTTGAATAGTTTGTCAAGAAAATCAGAATGATTGTATGTATTTAAATATGGTTTTTATTCGTTAAAATATTTTTTAGAGGTATCTTTGTGATTTTTTCTATCGATCAAAGTTAGTTGTACCTATCTATTATGTTTTCAACACAGTACTTAACTAGATTATATCCTGAAGAATATCATATATTTTTTCTGATTGTGTTAACTGCTTTGAATAATATATTTTAAAGCATTATAAAACTCGCGATTAGCTCTTGTAGTCGCCTTAAACCGTTGCAATCGTAATTGCATTTTTATAAAATTTCTATTAAAATGAGTGGACAATTATTACGTAAACTTGTCTTTAAATTATGTTAACTTTGTGTCTAGTAACATTCTCTTAAAATATAACACGTTATTATCTTAAAATCTCACTTTTTTCTGTTCCGCTAATTGTGGCGGCGTGTTTAGTTTAAACGTTTAACAAATAGCTTTATCTTTCACTATGACAACGTAAAAGCTGCTCTATACCAAAAAGAACGTGAGAGCAAGCCCAAGGTTACATCTAAACCCATTGAACAACATGACGATCACTTTTATAAGATGAGAAGAACAATTTTAAGTCGATGCAGCACAAAAACAACATAGCGGCTAGTAAAGGTCAATGGTGATCACCGGAGGGCGCTTTTATAAAATGTCTAGGGCACATCTAGGGCAATTTTTCCTATCGGCGAACCGCTCACAAGCTTTTGTGTGCAAAATCGGAATAGGCTCCCAGGAAAGCTTTGAAATATATCTCAATTCAATACTACATTAAAACATCATTCCATATCGCGTCATTTTCTTTTGACTTTGAAAATAATGATAACTTTGTTCTAATTAATTAAACATAGGTACAAATAAAAAACTGGACCTCAGAAACAATGACGCCATTAAATACCAGACTAGATTTTAAAATTATTTTTTTTTACATAAAACCCTGCTTTAATTTTAAATCCTCAAACTTAAATGGGACCTAATGAGAACAAAAATCAACATTTTTTATACGACGCAGGACTTCGTTGTAAAGAAAAACCACTATGTTGAGAACCGCCTCCATTCTGAGAAGTCGGATGAAAACAGTTTATTGTCTTGGACGAGAGACAACTCACTGAAATCACACATGACCAAAAATACTAAAATAGACAGAGCCTATGACAACCTGACAACACATTACAACAATAAGAACATCACTAACACACTACAAATACTTGTAACTTTCCATCAAATGCGATCAATCCACATTTACAAATTGTTATATTATGACCATAAGTATCATAAAGACAGCTTCCTCAATCGAAGTCTTGTACACTGATTAAGATGCAAGTTACTGCACTCTATACACACTCGAAATAAATAGAATAGATATTATCACTCCTAGACAATATTTCTTCGCTTGTGCCTTTTGCCAAGACGCTCGGGGCCCCCTATTTGTAGCCAATCTTTCTAACTTCTATTAATAATACGCACAAGACCAATAGGTAAACCAATTTTAAACTCTATGGTTAGTATAATCATCACTTTGTAATTTATAAAACATATTTCAGACTTTATTTGCCACACAGCATTTTGTACGTACGTCGTCAAAGAAATGAACGTGAATGAGAGCCAATCAATCAAACTGACCCTGCGCAGTAACGCGTATGTATCGCACATGCACTAGGGGCCCCAGACAGAAAAAAAGCGATGACCTAGGTATCTATAATTTGCACTGAATGCCATCTATTGTTGCCCCTTTTTGGCGGAAATGTGAATAGTTCCATTTCTTGATGTGTTTTCGAAGTTAATTATTGACTCTTTATTATTTTGTATTTTTTTCCTTCACGATTTTCAATACGTAATTATTTTTCTAGGGTTTGTGTTATCCATAAAAGTATATCTTTTTTGAATAACACACGGGGCACCACTACCCACGGAGT
This sequence comes from Euclidia mi, assembly GCA_944739405.2. Classification (NCBI taxonomy): domain Eukaryota; kingdom Metazoa; phylum Arthropoda; class Insecta; order Lepidoptera; family Erebidae; genus Euclidia; species Euclidia mi. Next base: position 17,136,845 of record OX123210.2, on the reverse strand, counting down.
ACCGATATTTTTACATACATACATACATTAGACTCACGCCTGTTTCCCCGAAGCGGTAGGCAGAGGCATATTAAACGCCCACTTTTCGCCAGTGTTATGATACCACGTAATAGGTGGCGAGTCTATTGCCGCTTATCGGCATATTTTGTTTGCCAGAGCCTCGTCCGTTGATCGGCAGGTGCACCACTTGCAGGTGAGGTTGGCTTGGGACCCTAAGTTCTTGGTGGGAACCCTATGCACCCTGCCGATATTTTTATTTGATTTATAGGGGCGGTGAGGTAATTGCTCACTGCCTGTGTGACCCATCACCTCTTTGTCCGCCCCCACCTACTTCAAGAGATTAAGTAAGTAAAGTACATCGGGACTACTATAATGGTCTAAGACAATCTTTCCAAGAATCAATACCTAAAAATACTCAGACATTCGACTTACCTAGACGTCTTAGACCAATGAATACAGATTTATACATAGAACCGAGGGTCTAGTACGAGTTTGCACTCGATCGTTACGGTGGACGATAGCCTAGTCGACAGGAACAATTTCCAATCAATTTCTAAATGCGCCCCTTAGCGGACTCTATCGATCGCTACTCTCCGTTAGGGGCGCTTTTAAAAATGTATGGAAATTGTTCCCGTCGACTAGGTTAACGTCCACCACGATCGAGTGCAAACTCGTACTAGACCCTCTGCAGTCCTGTGCCGATTCCATACGGGTTCTGGCCCTAGTTTAGTTCGTAGTTGGCGGCGCTGACTACGAACGTCGTTTTCAGTCTATTTTGCTCTCGTAGTTAAGATAGACCGTCTCTCTTGCTCTTGCACTGCGGGAACGACTGCCACGTCTCCAAGCGGCAATTTGGGTCGCAGGAAGTTTGTCTTCAGAGCACCCATAGGAAGAGAGGTGCATACCTCTATATAGAGGTAATGTAAATATCTGGGCTCTTTGCCCAGACTGAAGGGCTTTTACACTTTCTTACCTTCTTCTTCAGTCGTTTAGTGGAAACGCTGTAACCAGAACTACGCTAAAATCAGAACGACCATATTGGCAAAGTAATTGGCTTATTTCATCTAACACAGCCACTTCACCTTATTATAAATTGCAGCGCAGACGACCGACTTTTCTTAGGGTCGGTACATATCTGACGGAAAATGCGTCGAGCGTATTTGCATCGGTCTCGTCTATTACGTCAAATTAGACCCTTCTGTAAATTTCTGCGTTCAGCATCTACAGTGCGGTTGCGTTATGTGATATTAAATTTTAAAAACCCCAACGCGTCAAAATGCACGTGGAGCGTGGCGCGCGACGTCAACCGACAAAACGTTGACGGATACGGAACAGAAGCTGTACGCTCGACGCACTTACGCATCATCGGTGTGTGCGTTCGCGCAGCGGAATGTTGTTGAATTTAAAGATTTTAATTATGCAGATATTTAGTGTATGACGTCGTATAATTGTGTATGGTAAAAAAAAATTTGTGCACGCAGCCATTGTGGAGAAATTCACCAAAAACTGATTCCGCTGGGCGAACGTTGTCCTGGCGGAACTTTTTTTAATCCATTGACTTTAGAAGAAAAGAGATGTGTCCAAAAATTAGTGTGTATTTGTGTGTAATTGTGTATGTATGAATAAAATTGGTGCATGCATAAACTTCGGAGAAATTCAAGTTTCCGCTACGCGAACGTTTGGCCATTAGCTAGTTTTCATATAAAGCGCTTACATAGAGAGCTGTAAATTTTTACATACGTTGTTTTGAATTTGTTTATATTTGTTTAAAAAACAGATTTAGAAAAAATCGTAGGGCTTAAAAGATAAAAATATTAACGTAAAATACGCTTATTAGGTCTTAGTTCTTAAAGTATGCACTTTGGGGTCTAGATTTTCACGTTTATACAAACTTTGTAAGTGTCTGCAACATGTTGCCAAGTATCAATGATGTTCCTTTAGTAATTAAAGAGTTATAGGACAATTTACCATGAATAGATCACTGTTTACAAAGCAGTCAAATATCACAACGTTCTAAAGGAATTGCATGGTAAAATGTATGCCAATAATTAGTGTATTCGTTCAACTATTCACATGCAAAATTTCATGTCATTAAATTCAGTAATTAAAGAAACACAATTATAATACTGACCAAGCATCGAAAACCTACATAACCCGACCAAGTTCGGATGGCTACAAAAAAGCGGCTGTGCCATATATCTAAGAAACGTTCTTAACCTTCCAATATAGTATTTATTAATATGGTACAGTTGCGTACACAAGCGTTAGGAAAAAATAAAACAATTGCATTTCTTGAATTAAAAATATTTTTTAAATAATAACGCCACTATCTACGATAAAAATAAATCTTCAATTAACAAGTATTTAAATATCCGTGTACAAAAATATTTTAAATTACATATTACATAATTATGTAATTATAATAACGTTAAAAAACGCTTGCAACGACAGCAATGGACTTAAATGTGTTTTAACTAAAACAGGTTTACTAAACATATTGCCCTCTCTTTTCTTCAAGGATGGAAGTACCGTTTCAAGCGGGAAGCCGCCTATCGCTCGTTGCGCACGGCGCGTTGTCTATTTTTTCACACTAGAATATTTTTGATCAATTCATAACTACAATACTTAGACTATTTAACCAAAGAACTAGCGTACCGCTTTGAACAAAATAATTCTGCATATTTTGGTGGGGTGCGGGGGAACATGCTCACATACATAAGTCACTAACTACCAGTACAACGGTATACATCAATTAAAAAATCGATTCAAGAAGTAGTTTTTTTAAGTTATTAGATTGTTTGATCCACTAAAGTTGCAAAGGGGAACGCTCGTGCATATCTAGTCCATTGGTTAGTGTAATAAACTACAATATGATAAATATTTACCTAAACAGTAGTATTTACATGTGGTAATTATTTAATTTCCCTAAGAGGTCTATAGTTAGAATTCTGATCCATGAACTCAAAACTCATGAATTAGCTGTATGAATTATATTTGTCTTAAATTTTAATAATATATCTAGATTATATCTCAAGTCTCAAGCCGTACTTAAATAAAGTACCTACGTAAATAGTACCTACTTTCTGTCATAGTCAAATACATTTAAAAAAGTAGGTGTACAAAAGTAAATGACCTATAAATTATATTGAAACAACAATTGTGTTATCACCTATACCAATTCAATACCGGTATTATACTGTACATTTTGGGATGTTACCTAAATATATTGCACGGCCGTTTTTTGTAACTATCCGAACTTGGCCGGGTTATGTAGGTTTTCGATGCTTCGTCAGTATTACAATTGTTTTTCTTTAATTACTGAATTTAATGACATGAAATTTTGCATGTGAATAGTTGAACGAATACACTAATTATTGGCATACATTTTACCATGCAATTCCTTTAGAACGTCGTGATATTTGACTGCTTTGTAAACAGTGATCTATTCATGGTAAATTGTCCTATAACTCTTTAATTACCAACGGAACATCATTGATACTTGGCAACATGTTGCAGACACTTACAAGGTTTGTATAAATGTGAAAATCTAGACCCCAAAGTGCATACTTTAAGAACTAAGACCTAATAAGCGTATTTTACGTTTATATTTTTATCTTTTAAGCCCTACGATTTTTTCTAAATCTGTTTTTTAAACAAATATAAACAAATTCAAAACAACGTATGTAAAAAATTACAGCTCTCTATGTAAGCGCTTTATATGAAAACTAGCTAATGGCCAAACGTTCGCGTAGCGGAAACTTGAATTTCTCCGAAGTTTATGCATGCACCAATTTTATTCATACATACACAATTACACACAAATACACACTAATTTTTGGACACATCTCTTTTCTTCTAAAGTCAATGGATTAAAAAAAGTTCCGCCAGGACAACGTTCGCCCAGCGGAATCAGTTTTTGGTGAATTTCTCCACAATGGCTGCGTGCACAAATTTTTTTTTACCATACACAATTATACGACGTCATACACTAAATATCTGCATAATTAAAATCTTTAAATTCAACAACATTCCGCTGCGCGAACGCACACTCATCGGTTAGGTGTGAAAGGTTGAATGTTTTATTATACATTTGTCTGTTTTGGCGTTACGCGACCGATGATACGCGCACATGGTTCGTCAGATATGTACCGACACTAAGTCAGTGAAAATAGAGCTTATGTAATATTATGAAATAATGCATACGACGCGCAAAATATATTGAAGTGCGCCACAGACTCGATCGCACATAAACTGTTTGCGCTTCACCGTAGAAGACCAAATGTAACTTTATACATACATACATACATAGACTCACGCCTGTTTTCCGGAGGGGTAGGCAGAGACTACGGAACGCCATTTGCAACGATCCTGACATATCTCTCTTGCTTCATTCACTCCCAGCAGATTCCTCATGCATGCTCTTCTGTTCAGGGTACTTCTCACCTGTCCTGTTTTTAGGATGTCTCCAATCTGGTCAGAGAACGTCCGCCTAGGTCTTCCCCTTCGTCCTGTCCCTTCCACACTTTATATCAGAATTACTTATATCAGAATTTAACAAGATTTTGGAGGTGGCGTGCGATTTTCGGTATCAAGTCGACATCTAAATTGGTCTTTTCGCTTCAAGAAGTCTACGATTTGCTGGAAAATTTTTTTGGGACGTGAATATTTGTCAAATTCCTTTCGGTCAAACAAGGGAGATTAGATTAGACTACTAGAGATCCCGGATTAGAGTACTAGAGATCCTGGCATGAATAGATCAAATATTGCGACTTGCCGTAAGCCAATCTGATCAAAGAAGATGACCATAATTATCTAAATATTGATCTTCGCTGTGCAAAGATCTTTACATTTTTTGTTGCTGTCTGTGACGTATGTTCATTCAAACATTTATTTTTAAATAAATATTTTGGATAAAATAAATAAAACAAACTCATAGATATTATATTCTACTTTATTTCTAACTTCACACACAGTGAATACAAATAGAAATATAATGAAAAATTCACCCTAAGGTAAACATGTTGCGCATCAAAAGGAGAAATTTTCGCAGTGTCCTACATGAGCTTACAACCAAGCAAAGCGACGCGACACAAAGAAAAGCATCGTCGTATTATAGGTTTTTATTACCCATGTAGGACTCTGTTTAATGATAATCTATAAACTAAACATTAAAACGCTAGTATGTAGCTAGTTAAACTTCGAGTGGGTAGAAGTTAAAGCCCTCGTATCATCGATCTTAGTATCATAAATGTAAATTGTCACAGTATGTCGAGTCCCAAATAAGTATTAAGAAGAGAAGATGAAAAATTATGTGATAACACACCGAAACAAAGGAAATGATGAGACTACACACGGCTCAATATTCCTGAATGGCGTAGAGAAGTTATCAAAAATACCAAGTATTTATGCTTTGCCTATGCAAAATCAAAGCTTCTGACGAATGTTAAACAACGAGGCTTATGCAAATCGCCTGAAATGATTGCATGAGCCGAACTTTCAAAGACCAAGCAATGGTCATGGGAAATATTGTAACCATTTACTTGAAATATGTTGGTTGATGAATTAACACCACTAACTTTGTCATGGAACTTTGCAAGTATTCTACATACAAGAGCAGGTTTCATGGATGAAAATAATTTGACATAAAATATTTCAGGAATGGAAATTCTGGCAACGAGGCCTACTATACCAGTAATCAGTAGACATTAAATATACTTAGTGTTTTATTATCAACATTTTAAATCTGTGATTACTATGTATTTGATAAAAATTATCAATACAACCTTCGGACCTCTTCAACGCTCTAGAGAAAGAGAAAGAGACAGGAAAAGGTTTGCAAAGCCTGTTATAATTACAAAAAAATAAATTTCGTAGATAGCGAATGCAAAATGCTATTACCGATTAAACAATCTCATAAACAAAAATCCATATTATATCTTGATAAACAAATTTGATCTTTAATCGGAAAATCGTCACATAAGTCTGAACGAAACAGAATTAAAAATTCAGTTGAATAAAAAAAAAATTGAAAAATATTAAAGTGAAACTTGTTTGACCATCAAATAGAACAATCGTTCTCGACAGCCTTGACGAATCTGAGCTGTAATCGGCAAATCATCAGCACCACGACAGAACTGCTATACCCCTTCAATGTAGAGCGTAATGCTATAGAGTCGACGCTATATGTGCGAGTTAGCAGTTAAGTTAACGATGCAAAGATAACATATAAAACCATTATACTGGCGATTAAAAAGAGTGGTCATGGTTCGGACCCCATGATCTATGTGAAATTATTTAAGGACAATATATTATTATGAATTGAACTTTCGTAAGTGTTTTTAAAACACCCTCCAGAAGGGTCCCCTATAAACAACACATTTAGTTATGTTGGACGTAGAAGAAAAATGTTTCAAAAGCCTTGATAAACAAATTTGATCTTTAATCGGCAAATCATCAATAATTGATAGTTTTAATGCGACAGAAGATATGGTTTATATCGTCTAGTGTCTGTTTGATTCAGAAGAAAACAGAAGTTCAAATTCTCAAAAGCAAGAATGTGTACAACTACAAGAGGTAGAGTTGTCTGACTGAACTGAGTTAGGGCCAGTCCCAACATTAGATTTATTCATGGATTGGGCTACAAGAAATACATATTACATATAGTCTAAGATCCGTAGAAGAGCGACCTTAACCGAACTGGTTAATGGATGAAAAGTATAAGATGTCAAACTTCGCATGTTAAAAATATATCACAAATGGGTTGGCAAAAAAATTCCGGTTGAAGCTAAAAAAAATGTCAACCGCTTTTCCTGATAGGTTTTCGTAGGCAACCCAATATCATCGTGTTCGCAGTGAAGTAGCGGTTATTTTAATATAAGATTTGTCTATTAAAATAATTGATAAATATAACTAATATCAACTTCACAGTCGAAGTGTTTATACCCTACCAAATACGACAGGAAAAATTGACAACCCTATGTTAACGTACCCTTTAGGGTTCATACATTCGGTTAGTACTAAATTTATTCATTAAACGCGTAAATGCAATGTTAAATGAAAAGCCAAAGGACAATGGCAGATCTCCATACATCAAAATGTCTGAAATTAAATTGAAGCGAACAGTAATAAAAAATATATCAAAAAATTTGGCGTAAGTAACAGAGTCTATAAATTATTCTATTTTCACTCAGGAAAGGTGGAAAAAGAAGATATCGGTGTTTGAATTTTTAGTTAAGAATGAACAATGTAGGTAAAAGGAAAGTTATAATATGAAAGTTAAACAATGTAGGTAGGTACGTTTGAATTATCAAATGACATATCGCCGTCCCCAACGAATAACATCGTAATCAAAAAAGTAAAATTTTACAGGAAAAATAAAAAACCGTTTTTTGATTATAACTTCTTATCAGTTTTACATAGCAAACTCGTTGACATACCAATAGATAGGTATTTTTTTGTTGTGTAAAGAGGTGTAACTTAAAAAAATATTAGTTTTACAACCATAAAAATACAATCAAAAAATCATATTACCAAAATGTAAACACAATTTTCAAACCGTAATGCAACAGTACGATTTTATTCGAGTAAATTGTTGACAGTGACCTATACAGCAATAGTTAATTGCGATCGTCATCACTGTAATGTAGCGGAGTTGATTGTAATGATAACTTATTATTACCATATTAATCATAGCTCAACACGATATATTGTGGTAACAGTAAATTGGTTAACATTAATATTCCATAGCAAAAGGAATGGTAATATACTTTACCGAATTAAGTTATATTTATTGTACCCGAATAAAATTGTAATTACAGTTTACTGGAAAAAGGATAACTTCAAGAGGTCAGTATTGATTCATTATGATGATATTCGTAACAAAAAATTGTATTTATTTATATACGAATAGTACAGGTAAATTCATTACAAAATGTCTAACTTGAAAAGTAATCGTACGAATCTCGTGAAAAAAATTCACAAGGTGTAATCGCACCTCTAGAACAATAATTCCCCATAAAAGCACTTCTATCGCAATAGTTGATTACGATATTATTCGCTGGGGACGGCGATATGTCAGATTGACATCAAAACGCGGAAGTATTTTGTAGCATCTAACTGTCACAGCCAAAGACAAAAGCAGAGCTGCACATTTTAAATCGATTTTATGTGAAATCGATACAACTTTAAAACGATGCTGTGACGTTTTTATTTGATTTCAACGTTGTTTTGCTTCAAAAAGATATACCTTATTAATATAATGTTGATTAAATATTAAATAACAGCATTTTAAACCAAACCAACTCTATAAAGGACGATCGTATCGATTACTTATTTAATAATCGATACGGATATAGCACTCACGTCTATTCCTGTCACACCATTGTCTATGGTAACAATCAAATAATAAAGTATTCGTAATCAATTGGAATGCTTTTTATCATCATAAAATACTCCAGCTTTAACGAGACAAAGTGAAAATATTAAAAATCATAGAAAAAATAAACAATTTGTTTTGTTCATATGAAGTTTAAGGTCGCCACAACAAACCCAGACCAAATTCTGCCATTGTTCTTTCTTTTTCTACTTTTCCTAGTCTTGACCAGATTTTTTTTGCGATATATTTTTTAGCAAGTTTGATATAAAATACTTTCCATCCATTAACCAGTTCGGTGAAGGTCGCTCTTCTACGGATCTTAGACTAATAGACATATCTTGAATGAAAATTGGAATCAATGGATAGATGAAATATAGAAACCGGCTGTCAGTGAAACTAGCCGAATCTCCTATAAAAATGCACATATAGCAAATCCAACTTCAGAGAGCTCGATTTTGCATCCAAACGTGTATAGTGAATTACGAACTGATAAGTTTAAAAGTATTTGAGAAGTAACGACAAATCTCTTTTAAATTTGTCAAGATTGAAATTATGGCTGAATTATGTTTTGCCGTCGTATTTCGTGTACAATAACATGCGATTCACATACAAATACTATCTGACTGTAAATTGACGTACAGACTTAACGTCTATTATTTTACACACGCAAAGAAAACGCGTGTCCGTGTTCGTAAATCGTTCGCTCGAAGGCGAAAATATCGGATTTAACCTACCATAAGTACTTCTTGTAAGACTAAACGAACAACTCTGCAGACTTGCGTCTGCTATGGCTTTGAACCACTTCAGTCGCTCAACTTAGTCTTCTAGGACTGGTAGGCTGTATTTTAGGCCAATTACTAGTTGACCAGGCTAGGCCCAATAATCTCAAAGGCTTACAAGCTTATTTCGAAAGGTCGAAGACACGCTACATCCGACGACTCAGAATAAATAGCAAATCGTAGGACGACTCAAAACTCAGGCCAATTCTAGTAATTATGGCATCCAGTTATTGTCTTAGTACAAGTTTAACCAGCTTACGTCTTAAGTCGATTCGATCGATAAGCTCGTCAGTGATTAGCTCAGTTTGAGCTCTGAAACAATTTGACCTTATTAAGGAACCCGCTTCAAAGTCATCATCAGACCGCCGAATGCCGATCGAATCGGCTTGACTCGTAAGCTGGTTAAAGTTGTAAGCCCCCATGGTCACTAGCAAGGCTTGACCTACCATACGATATTGCTCAATGCAATCCATGCTTAAACCGTAGAAGTCTTTGATTTCAGACCATTTCCTCAAAATGGTCAATATTTTCCCAAAATGGTCAATATAAGACAAATATCTGCTCAAATTGCAGATCTTTTAAAGAGTTATGAAACCTGAATAATTGGAAACGCTTTTTCAAAATAACAAGCTTTAACACCTGAATATGAAACTTGTCATCTCAACCGCGAAACGGTAACCCAGATCGGGAATTCTTAAGTCAGACTAGAGTTAATCCTGAATAGGAAAAGTTTTGAATGACAGCCCTGAATGCTAAGCTTTAACCCTGAATGGGAAGATTTAATCCTGAATGAAGAGCTTTAACGCTGAGTAGAGCCTTAACCTTGAATAGGAAACTTTTAACCTGATTAGGAAGCCTTATGAATAGGTAGTGTTAACCCTGAGAACAGAGTTCTAACCCTGAGTCCTGCCTTAACCTTGAATAAGGAACTTTAACCCAGAATAGGGAGCCTTATGAATAGGTAAGGGTGACCCTAAGTAGAGAGCTCTTATCGTGAGTAGAGCCTTAACCTTTAATAAGGAACTTTAAACCAGAATAGGGAGGCTTCGGAATAGGATGCTTTAACCCTGAATGAGAACCTCAATCTTGAGTAAATGCTTTAAGTGTGAATAAGGAACTTTAGCCCTGAATGGGGAGCCTCATCAATAAAGAACTTTAATCCCTAATCGGGAGCCTTATCAATAAAGGCCTAAAGCCTGGAATGGGGACCCTCATCAATAAGGAACTTTTATCTTAAATGGGGAGCCCTATCAATAAAGAGTTTTAACCCAGAAAGGGAAGCCTTGTCAATAAGGAACTTTAACCTGGGCGCCTTATCCATTATGAACTCTAAACCCGAAGCCTTATTAATAAAGACATTTAACCCCGAATGGAGAGCCTTATCAATAACCCAAAATTGGAAGATTTCTAATACATAAAGATCTCTTACGCCGAATGCGTAGCTTTAACGCCAAGTTGAGAGCTTTAACCTTGAATAAGGAACTTTAACCCAGAAAAGTGAGCCTTATGAAAAGGTAGCTCTAACCACATGGAGAAAGCTTGAATAAGAAATTTTAACCCTGAATAGGGACCCCAAGATCAGAAGTTCTAAACCTGAATAATTGGCTTTAGCCCATACTGGGAAATATAACCCGGATCAGGAAGTGAAAGTTTGGAACGAAAACCGTTCAAGAAGAAATTGAAACAGGAAATACTTTGAACTAGCATTGTATACCCAGAATGGGAATTCTTTGAAGGAACCTAAAACTATTGGCCTTTGAAATTATGAATTACTCCTTCAATTTATAACTCTTTCAGGAGTAAAGATTGTAGATGAATATCATTTTCACGGATAGAAATTACTTACAACATTGATGTGGTTAATTTTGTGGTAAATTTTTGTGATAACTAATATGACAATGTATGTAACATTAAACATATAATACTCTTACAATAGTCAACTAATACTTAAGTTACAATTACAGATCAAACTTACTACTAAGTTATAATTATACGTAGCGTTACACAGACACATATATCCCTAGTAGACACAAATAACAAGCAGCGACAGACAGCGCATGTTGTTACAATTTGAAACCTTATGATTATGATGTTAGTGCTCAATATTGGCCGAGACTTAGCAACTTGTATAACACAACAGAATGGTAACGTAATCTATACAGTATTTCAACTTCTTATAAACGCATGTTATAGCTACAATCCTCGCGCTTAGGGCGTTTTCAGATTAGCGTTTTATACACGCGTATAAGCTCGTTTTGGCAAGCGCATGTAGGCGCTTATAGGCGCGCCGTTTGGCACACGCGCAACTCGTACGAGCGTTGACGCGCTTCTTAGCTCGTATAAGCGCGAGCCGTCAGAATCCATGTTGACACTGACAAGATGTCACTACCGTTTCGAGCGAACACGCCGAAATATGCCCGTTTACGCGAGTCCGGTTATTTGAAGCACGTATGCTGAAACGACCGTATACGCGCAGAAAAATACGTTAATTTGAAACCGCCCTTAGTAAACACTTAGTACCGAGTGTGTGTCGAATCGCCTTGAGCTTGGTATTCAGGAGGTACCGAACCCCCACGCTTGTAGATATAACTCGCGTTCAGACCGTTTGTATGAAGTTAACATACTGTATAGATTACACTACCGTGAAAACAGTTAGACATGCATTTATGTGTTTATATAATATCGTAGTGCCTAAACAAATAGAATATACTAAGGATAACGTTGTTTATTTCCAATATAAATTTATTTACCTTACAGCTTATTTCCATTGGGTCATAACGATGGGTAAATGTAACGTTTGCTAGCTTGGGACCCTATAACTTATGTGTTGCCGACATGGTCTTACTAAGCAAGCGGGTATGTTGACTAAAGCATATGTAATAAATCTTCTGAAAAAGAATACGTATTCGCAAAAACCAATGAAAATCAAGGCTTAAGCACAGGCTATACCGAGACCCGGCGAGCAAGAGCTGGTTACACTAACGAAAATCTTTGCGGACTAAGCGAGCCTTAGCGTTATCTTGACTGGATCCAAGATATTTCGCCTCGGAGCCCAAGGGTCCACTTACTGGTCTAACGAAACGGTCAACCAGTTGACAGAATTTCTGCTTTTTTGCAGAGCGACTGAGAGACCCAGTGCCAGATCCCGGTATGGCCTGTGCTTTGATAAGGCAAGTCTATCTAATAAACATAAGTCAGATTAAACACAGAATACACACAATCCTTAATATACTAACCTTAACTTCTAAGCTTAACATGCTAGCACTGGGTACAAGTAAATATGGATTTCAGTGCGTAGCGGCCGATCTCGCGCAGCTGCCTCACCAACGTCAGTTCTCTAAATACCACGGCTATGTAATCTATACAGTATTTGAACTTCATCAAACGTTTGGAACGCGAGTCATACATACGCACCTCGAGTTTGGAACCAAGCTCAAAGTCCATAGCTATGACTCACGTTCCGACGGTCTGTCATCAATTCATCATCCTCCCAGCGATATCCCAGTTTCAACCCGATGTCCGCTAACTAATCTAACCGGATTTGACTGAATATTAGCTTTACCATAGAGCGACTGCCTGTCTGACCTCCGCAACGTGAAGGGATAGCGATATTCCTTGGTTTAGACTAGTGTCAGTTTATTTAGAGGAACAGACGTGTAACGACTGTCACAGATCTTCATGACAACCGGGACCGACGGCTTAACGTGTTATCCGAGGCACGGGACAAGCGACAATTAACAATTTAATACGCACATAACTTCGAAAAGTCAGTGGAACGCGCCGTGAATTCGAACCCGATACCCTCTGCATGGCAGTATGTTAGTATCTCCACTAGGCTATCGCTGCCGACGCGATCCAACTTTCTGTATGAAGTTAAAATACTAAAGAGATAAAATTACCGTTTCAATATAGTGCTGCGATCGGCCGCGATGCAAGAAAATGCTTTTAAATTTACGCAGGTTCGAATATCAAACATTCGAACCTATGAAATGTAGTGTTTTAGACACTTAGCTACCGTCACTTAAGTTGCCAAATATGAAAAAACCAAAATCGGCCTTATTATAAAACAAAGATTAAAATACAATATCAGCCGTGGCCCGAACCTTAAGAGCTAATATTCAGTTAAATCTGGTTAAGATCGCGGTGCGCGGTTGGATGCGGGCGGCTCAAGATAGATCTGTGTGGAGAACCTTGGGGGAGGCCTATGTCCAGCAGTGAACGCCTCTGGGCTGACATGATAATTCAGTCCAACCTGTTTTGACTATAAATCGAACCCCGAAGTTTAAAGCACAAGTTTTCAATGCAACTGGGATAATGCAATGACTATGATGATAACGGCTAAGGGTTGAGCTACACGTATCAGCACCGCATCGCACTTTCCTATGCTTCTATCCTTTTCTGTTACTTAGGGCCGTCATTTACTAGAGCGAGAAAGAGAGAGGGAACACGATCGCCTTTTCGATACCGCGGCGTGCTGACGCGTTCCCTCTCTTTCTCGCTCTAGTAAATGACGGTCTTAAGTGACAGAAAAGGGTAGAAGCATAGGAAAGTGCGATGCGGTGCTGATAGGTGTAGCTCAACGCTAAGGCTAATTTCACACAATACTTAGTCCATGTTTTACAATAAGGCGGATTTAAAGAAAAACGTTCACTTAACTTACAACAAAATCAACTTTTTTTCTTTTTAACGATATAATTTGGCGAAAAGACACCTTACAATAATCATAAAAGACACTAGTGTAAATTAAAGTGATGCTATAATAAACTTAATCAACTTAAATTATTCTTTAACCTTAGTCACTAATTAGATATTGGTTGTAATAGAAAGTCAAACTATGTATATTTTATGGCGCTGATACACCGGAGCTAACGACAACCCAGCCTACAAGACACCTAATGTTTTCATTTCTACAAACAAACAATTCTGTCAAAGCGGTGAGGTATGCGGGGCGAAGGGGGCTACAAAAATGCATTCTAACTGGCCGGTTCAAATTTGCGGTACGTCATAATTCATAACTAGTGTTGGGATTGGTCTTATGTAAGACGTATAAGTCTAACGTGTTGTCAGAAAGTGTTCGCCTTACGTCTGCCGTCTAGTAGGCTGGGTTATCGTTGACCTGAGCATTCTTGCAACTTGTAACAGAATAGCGAGTATTCGCCGCTTTTTGTTTTGTCGAACTGAACAACGAACTGAGCCGAACATAGCTAAGGACATTTCACAATCTATCTAGCGAACACTCTTACATAGAGCATAGATATTTATATAGAGGCGCATTTCTTATGGGCGCTTTGTAGACAAACTTTCTGTGACACAAATTGCCGCTTGGCGGCGTGGCAGTTGTGCTGCTACAGCTGTCTCTATGGGTGCAAGAGAGACGAACTGACGACACCCGCCAACACGCCACTTGGAATCAGCACATGAACTCCTTAAGAAATGCGCTTCTATTATGTAAATCTGTATTCATTGACTCTAATCAGCAAAAACGTCAAAGAAAATTTACTGTCAATTCGCTAGAATGCTTGCCAGAACCACTGAATACAGATTTACATAGAAGCGCATTTGTTAAGGATTTCGTGTGCCGATTCCAAGTGGGGACTGTCTCCAGTTTAGTTCGTTGTTGGCGGCGCTGGCGTCGTTCTCCGTCTCTCTTGCTCCCGTAGTTAAGATACACAGGAGGAACGTTCGTGTAGTGCAAGAGAGCTGCACTCGTAGAGACACCTGTCACAGCTCGACTGCCACGCCGCCAAGCGGCAATTTGGGTCACAGAATGTTTGTCTACAGAGCGCCCATAAGAAATACGCCTCTATGTAAATATCTGAGCTCTTTGACTCTAACCAGCAAAAACGTCAAAGCAAATTTACCGTCGATTCGCTAGAATGCTCGCCAGAACGTTCGTAAAAATGCTCGCTAAAACACACTTGTTTGTTTTTGTTTTGTAACATTCGCAAGAATGGTCATTACAGGTGAATGCTCAAAAGTATCAGCACCATTACAGGTAAAAATGTATTAAATCATATTTCTATAAAGTGAAGTCATTTTCTTGATATCGTGTTTAATCAAACAGTGAAAACTAAACAATATTTCTCTGTTTGACTAAAAACTACTCAATATTTGAGGCTAAGCTTTGGTTAGAGACCCCGTCACAAGGAACTATACATTTTGTAAAACACATTCAGCTGTTTGGTATCTTTGCTTGTTAGTTTCGTATTACGCCGTACGTATCGAGTTGATTCAACTTGGGATTATTTGTTGTTAAAAAAATTATTGTCATTCAGTAGTAGATTTTAAACTTTCGCTATTTGTACCTATACATTAAACAAGGTTATTTTGCGGGTACATAAATAAGGCATAAATACCCCGGTATTTTCCGACATTTCAACCAACCTGTTTCGATCGTGATCGGGGTATACGAAGTATTATAAATATCTTAGTTATCGCGAGTAAGACCCGCTGAATAACCTTCTATAATTTAGTAGAAGTTCCTTATTTACAAAATGTACAGCTTCTTGAGACGGGCACTAATAGGTGGGAGACGTTACCTTCAAACTGATTTTGTAACAGAATTTGACTTATGCGATAGGGCCGAAATTGACCAGGGGGTCTACCACGAGTATTGTACTCGATCGTTACGGTAATACATTATCTTCGAAGGACATGTATCGGAAACAGGGCCCAATACACAGTAGGTCTAGTATGAGTTTTACACGGTGACGATCAACGATTATACAAGTCAATTAGAAGTAGATACGTTATAGGCGTACCAAAAGCAAGACGCTAAACATAAGACAATTGGCAAGTCTGACATACGTGTGTGTGACGTCGCGAGCCGGCGTCAAAGTGAAACCGACACATCTTGTCAACCGAAAATAAAATTAAAATTTGGAGTTATCGATGTGTGCGTTAGTGTACCGTTTCTACGGATAGATTACTACGTAGGTAACGTATCTACGACTTTTCTAATGTCATTGGTGACGATAGTCTAGTCGACGGGAACAATTTCCATACATTTTCTAAAAGCGAAGCGCCTCAAGTGGACAGTAGCGAGCGATAGAGTCCGCTAGGGGGCGCAGTTAGGAAATGTATGAAAATTGTTCCCGTCGACTAGGCTATCGTCACCGTGTAAAACTCATACTAGACCCACTGTGTATTGAGCGCTGTTCTCGATACATATCCTCCGATGATAATGTAACACTCGAAGACCACGAAAACTAAAATACCTATATTGATTCCCAGTTATAATGATGTTCCTTGTGAAGCAAATTAAACTTAACTTCTGGAGATCAATTTCAAAAATAGATAGTTTATATGTATTGTGTCATCTTTCTGAACTAATCATAGAATGGTGAATTTGGCTCAAAGTTTTAGAGTGAGGCCAAAGAGCAAAGAGCGTAATTTTGCGAGTGCAGAATCGGGTAACCCAAAATACCCAATATTTTGGGTAACAAAAAAAATATGCGTAATATTACGTTACTTTACTTTCTATCCAACGTTTATAGTCGCGCATTCTGTAAAATTACTTTCATTTGACGTCACCCTTAAAGTAACATTTTTGTCAACAGATAAGTATTCAAGTTATGAACTAATAAAAATCAACACTTTCAAATCAAGAGGTAATTCACTTAAAACTAAACATGAGAGATTTTTAGGGTTGAGCTACACCTATTAGCGCCGCATCACACTTTCCTATGCTTCTATCCTTTTCTGTCACTTAGGATCGTCATTTACTAGAGCGAGGAAGAGAAATAGAAGCATAGAAAAGTGCGATGCGGTGCTAATAGGTGTAGCTCAAGCCTTATACGTCAATTTTTATAGATATTATATCTATATAACAAATATTTGACATTTTACCCAGATCAAGTAAAAGAAGGTACTTAGAAAACTTACTGCTTTTTTTTTTCACTTTTAACCCGAAGTGAAATAAGGTAGATAGCTTACTGTAAATTAAAAGTGAAAGCACTTTTACCCCGACGCAAAAGTTCGGTGCTTAAATTTTGACGTGTGTGTTTGTGTGTGGCATTGTAACTCCTAAACGAATTAAATAATTATGATGTTTTATTTTTAGTTTGAAAGTGATCGAGAAGATTAACATTGCGTATGTTTTAATAAGTGAAAGAAGAGAATGGTGTGCCATATTTTTTTTCTTAATTTTTTTATTCTTAGTATTCAGAAAGTACTTACCCTTCTCATAGTGAGAAGAGGCCCGTGCACTGCAGTGGGACAGTATAAAGGGCTGAAAGTGCTGATACAGAAAGTATATAGGTGAACATGTTGTCGCGTATAATAACTTGAGGTCTTTCATTTTTTGCTTCACACTCAATATTACCTACTATACCTAACTTTTTTACTTGATCTGAGTATTAAAAATAAAGAAACCGGTTCTTATATTTGTGAACTTAAAATTACAGTTTAGTCAAAATAAATTGTAAACTTAAATATAACAGTATTGTTATCCATAAAGTAAAAAAGTATTTGTTAATTAAATGATGCAAATCTTCTGGTGTATCTGTAACAAATAGAAGAAATCTATGTTATTATTGACTTCATAAAAAGCCTTAAATATACTCTAAAAAAACAGAAAATAGTTTTGGCAGTGTGGCAATAGCCCAGTGGTGTACGTAACGGACTGCCGAGACGATGGTCTTGGGTTCGATCCACAGGTACCCTGGGCACACATGTTTGTAAAGTCCCCGCGATACAGGATTTATTTGTCATATTTTTTGTTTAGTTTAATATTAAGAGGAAACACAACGGCCGTTTTTCCATACAAACGTAGTCTCCTGTTTTCTCCCTGGATAATGCCAGTAGAGCAATTATTTTTTTCCAGAAGATGGATGGCCCCGATTGGCATGTCCCTATGTTTTCCTTTTTCTCATAAATTAAATATTAAAAAAGATATGAACCTTCAAATACCTCAAAAATTGGACAGATTTTCCGCTGTGTTCAAACATCCAAAAAACAAATTTACATACATACATACATACATAGACTCACGCCTGTTTCCCCGAAGGGGTAGGCAGAGGCATATTAAACGCCCACTTTTCGCCAGTGTTTTGATCCCACGTAATAGGTGGCTCACCTATTGCCGCTTATCGGGATATTTAGTTAGCCGTCGCCTCGTCCGTTGATCGGCAGGTGCACCACGCGGCAGGTGAGGTTGGTGCGGGACCCAAAAACAAATTTGACTAGATTATTTAAAAAAAGGAAAACATAGGAACACGGCCAAAGCCTTTCTTTAATTTAATATGAAAAAACTAGTTAAATCGATGAAGTTTTGGAGAAAGAATCAAGGGAATACGAAACGTTGATTTTGTGTACATTTAATAGGTATTTTTGGTCCAAGCTGCAGTTGTCTCTATCGCACTTTGCGGGGGGAGGCTTGAGGCTGCGCGACAGCAATAGATTTTACAAATACCTATTTTTCAATTCTCTCGCCCGTAGTGTTTCCTCTTAATTACGAGAATTATTTTATAAACACTCAAATGATTTATGGGCTATACGTCAGCGCGCACCTCACTTCACTAACTACCCACTCTTTTTGATTATTATGAAGTGAGACGAGTCGAAGTGAAGGGCGCGATGCCACAGTCAGTTTTATAACAACTCTCGGGCGTAACGGACGTAACGAAGTAGCTAGCGGGAATTATTGTAACAGTGTATGATTGTGTAAAAGTAGTGCTATATAAAAGTGTGCCAGTAATAATTGTAAGGTAGGGTCTGTAGCTGCTGGTGAAGGTGCAGAATGATAAGTCCGATCTTGTAGTTGTATAAAGAGAATATAGAATATAATATATTAACAAAATAAACTTAGCCTAAATATAGTTGATTGAATCAGGCGTTACTTGGCGGAACTCCATTGTAACCTAATGGAAGGAAAGAGGAACCCACCACGCACCCTCGGATTGACCACCCCAACTATTGTAATAGAAAAAGGTTGACAATATCGAACTCCTCTAAAAGGATAAGGGCTATATAGGAATGGTATGGGTTCCAGGAAGATACCTGACTTGCAGTATCCCGCTGCTACAAAATAAACGTAGAGTGGTTTATACTGGACTTGGTGTTTTGTTCGAATATTCCTAGTGTGGGAGTTGTCTCTTAAAAACAAAAACAGAAAAAACCACTCAAATATAACGCCACGACTGGCGTAGTGGTTAAAGCGGTCGCCTCGCTTGACACTGCGCCGAGTGTTGTGTTCATAAATTATTGTTTTGAGTCTTGGTGTTCATTGTAATTTTATTTATTTTGTTTTGACATTGTTTGATTTGACATTGTTATTTTATTTATTTTCGTTTGACATTTAAAATTACTTAAGAAATATATAATTATTCCTAAATTGACATTCAATAATATTATTATTATTTTAAATATATGACATTTTATTGTTTAAATTTTTATTATTTTTCCTTATTGTTTGCAACATGTATTTTACTGTGTATTAGCATGTAAAGTTGTGAGTACGATGTGGGTATTATTAAACATATAAACAAGTAATTGTGGCAACCTGTCTGATGGTTTAGGCTGACATGCTTATGCATACACCTTCTGATGGCGTGGAGGCATAGTGATACAGATCGTGCTGGCTCCCTCAATTAAGGTTGAGCCGTACGATTGCTGTTGCATGCGGGCCATCAGTGGGCCGAGTCAGTCAAAAGCGTCAGATGATTTCCTGCATTGTACTTGCATACTAAACCCTTTTTTTGTCTGGACTTTAAAAGATGAAAAAAGACTAAAGAAATTGAAGTGACAAAAAAAACCATGACTGAGTTTGTTTCGGCCTTTCTTCTCAAGAAGTCATTTAGCTAGGAAAAGCCAGCATCATATAGAATAGGGTTTTGACATGTATAAGTGTTGTAAACAACCAAAATGCAGAAATAAATATGTCTTTGTCTTTCATTGTGCCCGATGGTTGCATGTTTGTAACGTCCCCAACGACAATGGATTAATTCCTAGTGCAAGCGAGAGGGCCTTTAAAAAAAATAACGTGCCCTTTATCAGTCTCTTAGTGCAGGCATAAAGGGTGTGTGGTGATTCTCCTAAAGATGTAATTTCCGCCTGTATCCCCGAAGGAGTAGGCAGAGGTGTAATATTATACCCACATTTTGCCATGTTATGCATGATAGGTCCCACGTAATATGAGGCGAGCAGGCGTAGCATATTGCCATCTACCGGGCACAGTATTAAGCGAGCGATAATTAACATTTCTAATGCAATATGACTTCGAAAAGTCAGAGGTGTACCCAGGGTACCTGCGGATCGAACACAAGACCATCGTCTCAACATCACTGGGCTATCGTCGCTTATAATTATAATTCATCATCCTCCTAGCGTTATCCCAGTTTCAACCTGGGGCTCTGCTTACTAGTCTAACCGAATTTGGCTAAATATTAGCTTTTCCTCGGAGCGACTGCCTGTCTGACCTCTGCATCCCACAGGGATAGCGATATTCCATGATTCAGACTAGTGTCAGTTTATCTAGAAGGTACTGACGCTCTATAACGACAGTTAAAGATCTTCATAACAACCGGGACCGACGGCTTAATGTGCTCTCCGAGGCACGGGACAAGCGATGATTAAGGCGCCGTGTACAGCTACTGAGTTCAGCTGTTGCTGTCACTGTCGGATTGTATACATACGAAAGAGAAGCGCGACGACGACGGGACGTTCAGAACGAGTTATTTATCATTAAATACATTAATCCTTACAAATATCTTATTCCAATCGATAAATAAAAACAACAGTTCCCTTTATTATTATATATTACATCACTGTTATTAATGTAGTGTAGTGCACCTCTACCTCATTATAAGTATATAGGTTTGTGCATTATATTCCGTGAGACACTCAATAAACGACAGTCAAACGCAACAGTTGTTTCCTTACACTCCCGTCGCCCATCATATCATTACATTAATATTATCAAGATTTGTTTATAAATAATACAGTTACAACTGCTACAATTTCCATTTCAATGGTTATTTTATGGTTTTTTTTTTATCGAGAAAATTTACCCAAAACGTGTTTTGAACACAATGGTCCCCCCATAAATATGATCAAGATTAACATATTTTTTTTAGCTGCTCTAACATGTATACATTTGGTTAAAAAACTGTTTTGTGAAGCCTATTTTGACTGAGTACAGCGCTTTAACAATACAATACGTATATATAACTCCGAAATGGCATGGCAGTCTGTTGGTATCTCCACAAGGCTATCGCTGCCTTACCGCTTATATTTGTACTTGGCATGGTTGGGTATAATGAATTGAGGTTGCGACGGGAATTCACACTCGTAGAGTATATAGTCAAATTACTCCGCATAGCATAATCCGTACGTGTAACAACACTTAAGTTCTTGTGTTCCCGACCGCTACGTCTGGTGGCGACGTCGTCCATTACTCCTGGCCGTACCGACAGCCAGAACCAATCTGCTTGCAAATCTTCTCTTACCCGAGCAATTCGGGTTACCAATATCATGATGAAATTGACATCATTACGTGTCAATGGTGTGAATTCACAAGCTACTAATGCACAAGTTATGCTATGAATAATTAATAATGTGGTGGGTTGTATAAGAGAGAGTAATGTGTAATTCGTATTTTCTTTTCTAGGTTTGTTGTGTTACTCAGTTCACAGTGTTGTTTTATTGTTATATAATATTTTTATTTTGTTGTTTTCATTGTTATCTTCTTTGTTTTTTATAATATGTTTTAAATATAATTTTAAGTGTCTTGCTATTGCATTAGGTTAATTACCTGTAATAATAATAATAATAATATTCTACCACATTCACACAACACCATCTAGTCCCAAACTAAGCAGAAGCTTGTACTATGGGTACTAGATAATGGATAAACATACATATTTTATATACTTTTTTTTTGTAAATACATACATATTATACATAGAAACACCCAGACCAAGACAAACACCCATGTTCATGCACACAAATGTTTGACTTGAGCGGGAATCGAACCCGCGACCTTCGGCGTAGCAGTCGCTTACACTCCCGTGGCGCCAACCGATCGTCATATATCGTCAATAGTTATAAGAGATTGAAATAAATAAATAAATGATCATTATAATATTGTTATATACGTACGTCAGTGGTCCAGCATGTCCCTTAGCAACGCGGGCGCGGTGACGACGTACATGCCCTGCTCTTGCTTCTCGCACTTCTCCACGTGTAGTTTCCCGCGCCCCTCGTCGTCGAGTTGTAGATGTTGCACGGCGCGGAGTAACATCTCGCGTGTCGGCTCTTTGGGGAAATCTGTTAAAGACATAAAGACATATTTATTTCTGCATTTTAGTTGTTTACAACACTTATACATGTCAAAACCCTATTCTAGATGATGCCGGCTTTTCCTAGCTAAATGACTTCTTGAGAAGACAGGCCGAAACAAACTCAAAGTCATGGTTTTTTTTTGTCACTTGCATTTCTTTAGTCTTATCTTGATTTTTTAAAGTCCAAACAAAAAAAGGTTTAGTATGCAAGTACAATGCAGGAAATCATCTGACGCTTTTGACTGACTCGGCCCACTGATGGCCCGCATTCAACAGCAATCGTACGGCTCAACCTTGATTGAGGGAGCCAGCACGATCTGTATCACTATATCACTACTCACTGTTGGAAAAATAACTTATTAGTAAACATCGTTATCGAGCGGGTAAAAATGGTGGCAGTGCGGTAGTGCACGACAATAGGGTTGTCATACGTATGCGTCACGTAGGTGCACACATTTAATAAGCTTTATCGATTATGTTATATCGTACAATACTTTTATTTAATTAAAATATATTATTGTTTTAAATGTTTTTTTTTTAAGTATAGCTATACACCGCTATTTTTTAATTAGTACAAAAAATTTAACAGGGCACTAAGTATCTTTAACTGATCATAATTATGTAGTTGAAAAATAAAAACACTAAGTCCCAAAACTGTCTCAAAACTGTCCACAAAAATACGTGATAATTGGTAAATGCAATACTAATACTATGACCGACCCGTGTACTATCATACCATTGA
The DNA here is from genome assembly GCA_944739405.2 of Euclidia mi. Lineage (NCBI taxonomy): Eukaryota > Metazoa > Arthropoda > Insecta > Lepidoptera > Erebidae > Euclidia > Euclidia mi. Next base: position 17,113,670 of record OX123210.2, on the reverse strand, counting down.
TAAATTAACCATCCCCCCCCGCCCCTCTGCGCCTGCGCCACGCCCCGACGATGCGAGAAACAGTACTAAAGTACTAGCGAAAGTCAGCGTATCTAATTTTGTTGCAAAACTTAATTGTTTGTCTACGTTTGCCCGACGCGATAGCCTATCATATCAGTTCATATCACGGGAGTATGTAGCTATGCTTCGTGCGTACTTTTTGAGTGGAAAAATCGCGAGTGCAGCTGTGTACCCATGGACATCGTATTGTGAGTTTACAAAAGTGACCGGGTCAGTGTCAAACAATTAAAACAGTGCATATTGGATGCTTTTGACAGCGGTGGTGGACATTTCGAAGGACAATGGAAATACTTGTAAGTTTAGTAAATAATACGTACTTAAGTAGATAATAATTTGATGCAGGCGCCTCAAAATCGGTCTGTGTTCTCCACACACCTTGAGGAAGGCCTATGTCCAACAGTGGACGTCTCTAGGCTGACATGATGACGAAATAATAATTTGTAAATAGCAGATGATTCTAACTTCATAAATACGCCAAAATTACTCTTTTCTTTTAGTCCGGAACACCATCTTTTATTTTGATATTTGTTTGCTTTGTAATTACATATCTCCGTATTTAATTACTTGTTAAACGACAAATTTTACCGGTCCTGCGCCCGAATGAAGTATGAAGGAGAGGGTAGAACTAACAAAATTAAAAAATAACTACCTACATTTATTATTTTTCTTCATTTTATTTTCTATTGCTACCTACATCATAAGTGCGACAGAGAGAATGCGAATGAGCAGGATGGAATATTATCAATGAATTAGTGAATGGATTGTAAAATATGACTATGATTTAAGTGAGATTTTCTACAATAAACAAATGATGATAACTTTGCTCTTTATTGATATTATGAAATTCTTACGTCACATATATGATAATAAGATCTTCGCTAATCTGTCCTTAAAGTTTTTGTACTAATTAAAAAATAGCGGTGTATAGTATTGTATTTTTTTCGTATTGTAATAACTTTTTCACTTTACTCTTAACTACTTCAATGTAATTTATAAGTTAAGGCGAAATTATTTTCAAAAATATTAAATTATTATTTCGCAGTCGTCATATATTGGATCAAATTTTTACAAGCATCTATGTTAAAAATATGTTTTAATCTATTCTTTACTTTCATATTTTTGTTGTAATGTTAAAAAGTGTTAACATATTTTTAAAATTGGCAACACTAACTGTTGAAGCTATATCATAATATTGAATGAATCGTCTCAAGACGAATATAAGTTAATGTGTGCGAATTAAAACTTTAGTTGTCAATACAAATCATACAGAACAGACGTGTTTTTCTCATTTCCAAATCACAGTTCGAACTGCAACCTTATTACCTTTACATATGGTCGAATATCGAACCGGATTATCTATTACATCCTCGCGGCGAGACGGGCCGGCTACCTGAGCGAGAACAATAGGACCCCACATTCCTGAGCATCGAGCGAAGTTGTTTACGATAATTAGTTAACACGATTATTATATATTTAATAACTTGTTAAAGACGTCGTTATTTAATTAGAAATTTGAAGAAACGTTAACTTCACGACTTTACCATGACGTCCCAAGCAGATCAAGCCTTGAGTATACTTGAAGATACTGCGTCGTTGCTCAAGAAGGTACAAGGAAATCTAAAGAAGTGCCCCAAAGAACGATTGGCGAAACCTGGTTATTTGCAAACTCGAATACAAACGATTGAGGATTACTGGAGCACCTTTAAGAAGGCACATCAGGATTTGCTTAAGTGCACTAAACGGGAACAACGAGCTGTGATTTCGTACTTCGTAAATGATGAATTTTGCTTGCAAGAAGATATATATATGTGCATGTTGGGAGATCTCAAGGACTTATTAGCCACGACGGCAAATAAGACATCTGAACATTCTACGTGCAACAGTACATCCTGCGAAGGTCATACACGGGTAAAGTTACCCAGCATTAAGTTACCCATATTTTCGGGAAACTATGAAGAATGGCCCACATATAAGGACTTGTTCGTATCACTTATACACGAATGTACGAAGTTAAGTGATGTTGAAAAGTTGCATTATTTAAAAACTAGCATCGCAGGCGAAGCCGCTTCTTTACTAAAGCACATCCAAGTGACTGATGCCAACTATACGCAGGCTTGGGATACATTGAAACATCGATACAACAACAAGCGCCTCATAGTTAATGCACTTCTAAAACGATTATTTACGCTCAAGAAATGTACCACTCAATCTGCATCGCAGCTGAAAACTCTTCTGGATACCACTAGCGAGGTTATCAATAGCTTGAACAATTTAAAGGTGTCTACCGACTCCTGGGATCCTCTAATAATATTTCTAGTCGTTCAGAAATTGGACTCTGAGTCTCATAAGGAGTGGGAACAGGCTGCGTATTCTGTGAACTCAGAAGAATTAGCTACCTGGAAAGATCTACGTGAGTTTTTAGAAGCTACATTCCGGACGCTTGAACTAGTTAACCCCAGCATTGGTACCAAGCCCACCAAAGAGCGAGTATTTCACGTCACCACTTCCGAAAATGAAAAGAAGAAAATATGTGCTTTGTGTAAGGATACACATACATTATGTCATTGCAGCAAGTTCAACAAAATGACAGTTAATGATCGACGAGAACACGTCAAATCAAACAAACTCTGTTTCAACTGCCTGGCAGCGGGGCATGCTGTTTTCAAGTGTCGTATGCCAATGTCCTGCCGCATTTGTAGAAGACGCCATCACACACTTTTACATCAACCAAGGGATACAGATGAGTCGACATCCCATGCAGATTTTCACCAGTCAAACTCATCACAAGCAGATGTAGAAGAAGAGAAGGTTCATCATGCAACGATTGCGTCACATCACATCACCGGGCAGAAGATTGCTCTATTAGCCACTGCAGTGGTTATTTTGAGAAATAACAATGGAAACACTACTGTACTGAAGGCGCTAATAGACTCAGGATCTCAAGCATGTTTTATTAGTGAGAAGGCAACTCAGATCCTAAAACTAAACAAATCACCAGTCAATGCAATTGTCTCTGGAATGGAATCCATGAAGGTTACAGTCAAGCACGAGGTCAAGGTTCAACTGTTGTCACGATGGGAAGAAAACTTCAAGCTACTTATCAAAGCCTACGTGATGTCCAAGCCCTTGACTGCAAATACAACAACAAGCACTATCACGAAGACCAATTGGCCACACTTGTCAAAAATTCAATTAGCAGATGAAAATCATTTCGCATCTAGAACGATAGACTTGCTCCTAGGCGTAAATGAATACGCAGCAATTCTCAAGCAAGGTCTCATCAAGGGACCGCCAGGTACTCCATGCGCCCAAAACACTCATTTGGGATGGATAATAATGGGTGCAACAGCAGTGACCTTCAATACACAAGAAAAGGCTATACAAGTTTTGAAGCAAGAAGTAAACATCGAAGACTTACTGAAGACAATTTGGGAAGTTGATATACATACAAACAGAACTCTCACACAAAAGGAACAGCAATGTGAAAACATATACAAGATGACACATAAGAGAGACAAAGATGGGAAATACATTGTGAAGCTGCCGGTCAACACAGAACATCCACAATCACCTGAAGGAAACACACGCGAAATAGCAAAAAGAAGATTAGAACAGTTAGAAAGAAGATTTAATAAAAACAAAGAACTTTACCAAGAATACACAAAAGTAATTAATGAATACGTAGAACTGAAACATATGGAAGAAGTACCTATAGAAGAATTAAAAAACAGATCAGTGTACTTACCTCATCACGCGGTTATACGAACAGACAAGGAAACCACGAAGACTCGTGTTGTGTTTGACGCATCGTGCAAGGGCTCCAATGGTATCTCCTTGAATGACGAACTACTGTCAGGACCTGTTCTGCAAGATGATCTAAGAAGCCTAATCATGCGATGGCGAACTCATGCTGTTTGCTTCGTATCTGACATTCAGAAAATGTACAGAATGATATGGACTGACAAGGCCGATACAGATTTTCAAAGGATTCTGTGGCGAAGCAATCAATCGGAAGAAATCAAGGATTATAGACTCATGACCGTGACATTTGGAACAGCATCCGCACCATATCTAGCTGTAAAAACACTTATGCAGTTAGCTGATGATGAAGGTGCTAAGTATCCCGAAGCAGCTAGAATATTACGAGAAGATCTTTATGTTGATGACGTCATGTCTGGATGTGAGAATCTGGACCTAGCTGTCAAAATCAGTCATGACCTAAAAAAGCTACTACATCTAGGTGGCTTTCAATTGAAGAAATGCGCTTCAAACAGTCGCGATTTCATGGAAACCATAGATCCAGACGAGAGAACTGCCAATGCTCACCTGAAACTGAACATCGACGGTATAGTTAAAGCCCTTGGCATACAGTGGAACTTGGGAACAGATCAACTAGAATATAATCTTAACTTACCTGCCATCAGTAAAGTCATCACAAAACGTAGCGTTCTCTCCGATATTCAGAAGTTGTTCGATCCGCTCGGTTGGATAGCGCCCTGTCTTGTTATGGCAAAGATTCTCATCCAACAACTGTGGCAAGAGAAGGTTGGCTGGGATGAAACCTTGAATCAACAATTATCTGATAAATGGATAACATTACGTTCTGACCTAGAGAACGTGAATGGAATATCCATAAACAGGTGGACAGGCACATCAACCCAAGACACTATCGAAATACATGGCTTTTGCGACGCGTCTGAGCAAGCTTATGGCGCTGTGGTTTATAGCCGGGCCATACACTCCGATGGTACAATCACAATATCAATTATCGCTGCAAGAACAAGAGTCGCTCCCTTAAAAACTATATCGCTGCCACGACTAGAGTTGTGTGGAGCTTTGCTATTGTCCAGACTAATCAAGCAAATACAAAGAGCAATGAGAATTTCTACGTCACAAATCTACGCTTGGACTGATTCATCAATTGTCGTTTCCTGGTTGTTTGGCGATTCAAGAAGATGGAAACCATTCGTCGCTAATCGTGTCGTTGAGATTACAACCAACTTAAACTGTAATCAGTGGTATCACGTTCAGTCTAACGACAACCCAGCCGATATCGCATCTCGAGGCATGTCCGTAGCGAATCTGAAAGAGTGTCATTTGTGGTGGAATGGACCGCAATGGTTAACACAGCCGAAGATACAGTTCACTAGACCAAACAATACATCAACTGAATTAGAAAAGAGGAAGGAAAACGTGCAAGCTCTGATAATGACAAACAGCGAAGATAATGGCAGAAATAAATTATGTTCACAATTTGACAATTTTGCTACACTAAAGGAACTACTCAGAGCCATCACGTACTGCAGGCGATTTCTGAAACAAAAAGAATTAAATTACAACATGGATAGAATTATAACTGCTGAAGAACTTCAAGTAGCATTGCAAATCTGTATAAAATTAGCCCAAGAGGAAGAATTTTCACAGGAGATAGACAGATTAAAGAACAAGAAAACAGTGTCAAAATCAAGTAACATAAAATCACTCGATCCTTACCTTGATCATGCTGGTGTACTTAGAGTAGGCGGAAGGCTCAGGCACTCGGAGCTAGACGATGAAGGCAAGCATCCAATAATTTTGGGCAGGAACACCAAACTTACCATTCTCATAGTAGCAGAAGCTCACACGAAGACATTGCATGGAGGAGCACAGCTGATGCTTACTTACCTCAGATCTAAGTACTGGATACTACGAGCAAAGGCGTTGGTTAAGCATCACTTCCATCGATGTTTAGTATGTGCAAAGCTAAACGCTAAGACCAGAACGCAAGTAATGGGTGACTTACCAAGAGTACGTGTAAAACCTGCACGAGCTTTTCTTAATTCAGGTGTCGACTTCGCTGGACCTCTTCACATTCTAACGACCAAGGGCCGAGGAGCTAGAACCACGAAGGCGTATATTGCTATTTTTGTATGTCTGTCTACGAAAGCCATACACTTGGAATTAGTCAGCGACCTAAGTTCAGCAGCTTTCATAAGTGCCTTCAAGAGGTTTTGCGCACGCAGAGGCAAATGCGCAAATATGTGGAGTGACCAAGGGCGAAATTTTGTCGCTGCTAACAAGGAGTTGTCGCAAGCCTGGAAGGAAGCTGGCCTGCAACTTGACGGTGAAGTTGCTGAGATGTTAGCCAACGACGGTACTCAGTGGCACTTTATACCGCCGTACTCACCTAATTTCGGAGGACTTTGGGAGGCCGGCGTCAAATCTATAAAATATCACTTGAGGAGAATAGTCACTACCAATTTAACATTCGAAGAAATGACGACGGTTCTCTGTGAAATTGAAGCTTGTCTGAACTCCCGACCATTGTGCCCCAGGGACGATGACAACATACTTCCACTTACACCTGGTCATTTTTTAATAACTGAACCACCAATAGTAGTGCCAGAGCAAAACATGAGGGATGTCAAGATGAGCAATCTAACACGTTGGCAATATACAAGAAAATTAGTGAATGACTTCTGGGCGAGATGGCAAAACGAATATTTGACTAGACTTCAAAACAGACCAAAGTGGTTAAAACGGGAGGAAGAGTTCAAAGTCGGAGACATAGTTCTAGTCAAACAAGATCATCTTCCACCAAGCAAGTGGTGCATGGGACGCATAACAGAAAAACATCCCGGACCTGATGGCTTCACCCGAGTTTACAGTGTGAAAAGTGGAGATAACGTGACCAAACGATGTATCACCAAGCTATGCGCCCTACCTGTAGACACAGATACAATTTAATTTAAGTTGCTATATGTATATTATATGTTCCCACCTCTCATGATCTTATATTGTTCGGATTTGCTATGTTTGTTTTATATCGAATCACATTAGAATTTAAATTTTGCATGAAGTTTGTAATGTTTTGAAAGAACCATAGGTTCTTTGGTGGGCGGCCTATGTTGAAGCTATATCATAATATTGAATGAATCGTCTCAAGACGAATATAAGTTAATGTGTGCGAATTAAAACTTTAGTTGTCAATACAAATCAGACAGAACAGACGTGTTTTTCTCATTTCCAAATCACAGTTCGAACTGCAACCTTATTACCTTTACACTAACATTAAGTGAAAAATTAACAATATTAAATTTTCAAATTATTTCACAAGTTTAAAATAAATACGTCTTTGTTATGTCAAATGAAGTCGAAAGGTCATTTTCTTACTTAAAATGGTTTTTTTCCAGCAGACATCTTAAACTAACAGAAAGCAGTATAAATAAGTTGTTGGTTATTTATTCCAAGTAGACCTAAAGATCTTCAAGGAATATTTTAACAAAAAATATTCAATAAAAAGTAATTGTAAAATATTTATGTGTTTTATTTCAAAATTATTTCTAACGAAGAACCTACATTAATTATTTTGTATTGACTTAGTTACGAGTGATTATTAAAATATAATTTAATTTTGATATTTTAATAAAATACACAAGGACAAATTGAAATATAGATTCTTAATTACATAAAGAAATCAAGTAATAACATTAAACTATTATTAAAAAAAAAATGTGCATGCTATATGGGTACGCGCGGCAACCCTAGCGTCGAATGCCACGACCTTGACCCGCTGGATAACGATGTTTACTTATTAGTATGTCATACTTGTAGGTTCTTCTACTGGGGTCAACAACGAATTAGATTATGGTTAAACTCCTGAGCAAATTCAGCCTCGTGCCAGCTCTGTTTAACGTAACATAGCCTCAAGGCACGGTAGATCAACTCTTACACTGGGTAAATGATATATATGCAATATATGCATCTATAGTCTGTTCAAGATACGAAAAATTAAAATGTAAACAAACCATATTTTTTTTTTATTATCACACAAAACAGATTACAACCATTACAAAATTATAGAGAAAACATTACAATTTTACTATCAATCCGGGTTGCAACCCACAAAAATGTGTGTTCATACAAAGTATATCTTAACAAAATTTATCTAGTATGGTGAAAGAAAAGAATTAAGACTAGTTTTAGTTTATAGGCATGCAAAATATAAGCTAGTTCTTAGATATTTTGTTTATAGTAAAGGATATCCTTTAGTGTTTTACTAAACGAAATTAGGTTGTTGTTAAAAATATCGAACTCTAAATTGTTGTTGTAATGGTTCTTGTTATGTCGCTTGCCTACCAAAAGAGTTGATTTTAGTTAAATACTCCTAGCGAAAAACGCAATAAAGTAGTTTTTTAAAAAACCTCTGTCCCTTACATATTATATAAATGGTACAGCATAATAGGTATTTATATATTTTTCGATATTATTCATAATTATTATAACGATTTGTTATTTTGATTATGCTAATAAAGTATTTTACATGATAAAGAACCTAAAATGCCAATGATTCTAAAATTTTGATGTATTTATATCCTGGCAACTTAAGTATTTCACCTAAAGAAACCATTTCGCATAACAGGGACTCATTTTTCATTAGGTCGGGTTATCCCGATCTGTTATCCTGCTATCTTATTAAGTTTGTGAATCATTGGTTTCTTTGTTTACCTTTTATTTTTTCGTAATGTGAATAGAGTAGGTTTATGTACTAGTGTGCGTGCGGACACACGAGCGCGCTTCCGTTCCGCGCGCCTCTCGCGGCGAAATTTACGAATTAATAATAAACTAATGTTCTCAAAGACGAGTCGTTTCATGTCGCTTTCGAATTCCTACCTACACATCAGTAATACAATATAGTAGTGGGCTTTCTTTCAAATAAATAAATTATACTGAAATTAAATTGAGTTTAGTAGTTACCTTTGATCCAATCGATCGGTAAGTCTTTTATTTTTTCTTAATGTAGGTACTGCGAAAAAAGTAGTTAAGTTTTTTACTAAATTATTTTTACTGTTAAATATATTTGTGTTTAGGTTTCCTTTTGCGGATACAATATAGTATAGTTAAATAAGGTAAGGTAATAATGTCTTTATTCTGTAATGAACCACCTGATCGTGGTGGTGGCACGGATTTTTGTACACCGAAGTCGCCAACGACTAAACGTTTATTTAGTGATATGTCACCATCGTTTATTACGCCAGATGATAGGTCAAAACGTTTTCAAAGCGAACCATTGGTAAATAGTGTCAATTATTCTGATAGTTATTGTGATTTAGTAGCTCAGGCAACTAGTTATTTGGCCAACATAAATGAGTTAGTGAACGATCAAGGATCGCGTATTAACGTCGCTAACAAAACTGCCATAATGGATTTTACGCAGCGTATAACAGGTATAGTATCCATACTAGCATTAAAATCGTCTAGCAACGAAACTAGGATGGCGCATTTGGAACGAGAGTTAGATAGCTTAAAAAACAATCAGCAAAAGCCGACGTACGCACAAAAACTTAGCCTTCGTCTACCAGCGAAGTCAGTGCCGGCGGCGGCCGCGGTGGAGTCTCACCGTGTCCAACGCCCTGCTATTGTAGCTTACCCGACTACAGAGCGTTCAGCTGAATACGGGTCGTCATCCGCTACGAAGCAGGCACTGATGAAGGCCATCAAACCTTGCGACGAAGGCTTTCAAATAGTAGGTGTCAAAAAAACAGCCAAGTCTGGGGTAGTACTACGTGTAGCCAACGAAAAACAACTCAAAAAGTTGGAATCCGTAAGTGCGATTAGGTCTGCCGGTCTACGTCTAGAGAAGCCGAAAGGGCGTAAGCCACGCATTCTTGTCAAGGACGTACCCGGTGCTATGGAGGACAAAGCGTTCATCACGGCGTTATACCGTCAGAATATCAAAGATGAGGTAAGTGTAGATGAGGAAACGTTTATTAAAAATACCAAAATCACTCGTAGGCGTAAATTAGATAGTGGTCGTAAATGGATAGGCCTGGAAGTAGAACCAGACATTCGTAAACATCTTGTTAGCACAAAAGAAAAATTGTTTATAGATTGGGCAACATGTAGGTTTATAGACGACATAGAAATAGTGCGGTGTTCAAAATGTCAACAATTCGGTCACGTTCAAAAGTTTTGTACGTATAAAACAGCTGCTTGTGCTCACTGTGCTGGGGAACACGAAACAAAAACTTGCTCAAATAAAGATCTTCCTGATTTTAAACCTTCATGCGTAGCATGTAAACGCCTTAAGAAACCGCATGACCATCGTTGCGGATCTCAGGAATGTCCCACATATAAGTTGAAATTAGAACAACTAATTCTTAATACTAACTACTGAATTAATAGTTTAGGGAACCTCATACTTAGGTAGGTACATCATGGATAATATCGTTATAGGACAATTAAACCTTCACAACGATAGGGTGGCGACATTAGAGTTAGAGCGCTTAGTTATAGAATATAAGTTAGACGTAATACTCGTACAAGAACAATATCAAAATACAAGCCAGAGTAATAAAATCATACAGCTGGACGGCAAAGCACGAGCTGGGATTTATGTCGCGAATTCAAACTTAACTGTAACATCTATTAGTAATCTCATGACGTCACACTGTGCGGTTGCGGAGGTATCTTCTGCGTCCTTTAGAGTTTATGTTGTCAGCTGCTACTTTCAGTATTCACATCCGGTTGCCCCTTACTTACACCATCTTCGCTTGGTTTTAAGGTCCCTTGTGGGCCATAAGGTCATAATTAGTGCCGATGTAAATGCATCATCTACGTTATGGTATGGCAAATATCGTTCTTCTGATAGGGATCGACGGTGCGCCGTCGAGGATTTCATTGCAGAAATGAATTTATCCATCCACAACACACCAGATGCACCACCTACTTTTTGCAGCCCCATGGGCGAGTCTTCTATTGACGTCACACTTTCTTGTGGGGACGTTCGTATAGATAGGTGGCGTGTCCTACCGGACGCGTCATGTAGTGACCACCGCCTAATCGTGTACGAATTCACGTCAAGGCTGCCACGGGACTCGTCATGTATGTCCTCTATTAATTTTAGATATAAAACAAAAGGAGCTAATTGGGATCTTTTTGGTTCACTATTCGCGTCACATGTCAAATACTTCACTTGCTGTAGTCTTTCTGTAGAAGAGAGTGCTGAAATTTTGTCTGACACCTTCATATATTGTGCGGATGTTGCCATTGGCCGTGGTTCTATCACCAACACTCGTAGGTGTGATTGGTGGAATAACAACTTAGCTGAACTTCGGCGAGCCTTTCGCAGAGCACGTAGAAAGTTAAATCTATTAAAAAGACGTCAAATAACAGGTGACGTTTATGATACTGCCTTCATTGCTCTTAGAGTTGCTAGATCTCATTATAGGTCTGCAGTTGAAAAATGCAAAAGAAATTTGTTACGTAAGATTGTTGATAGACTCGATAGGGAGGGTCCGTGGTCTCCTATATATCACGAATTTAAAGCAAATAGATCTATCGACTTAGCTTATACCCAAAATATCAAAATTAATGGTAGACATTCCACTGGTATTGAGGAGACAGCGGACTATCTCTTGAATTGTCTGATACCCAACGATCGGCTGGAGAATGACACAGACTACCACCGTCAGATCCGACAATGGGCTGCTTTGCAACCCGTTTCACCAACGTCAGACCTACCATCCTATGACGAATTTATAAATGCTGTCGGATCTTTGCCGCCTAACAAAGCTTCAGGCGAAGACAAAATCTCCAACAAGATGATAAAGGAAGCTTGTAAAACATCTGGTGAGTCCATTTTGTTTGTGTTTAAACGTTGCATAGCAGAAGGTATTTTTCCTCGTATATGGCGCAGTGGTTACATTAGGATCATACCAAAAAGAGGAGACAAACCGTCCGACGACCCTAAGTCATATAGGCCAATAACATTGTTACCATCACTAGGAAAGCTTTTAGAACGTCTCGTAGTTCCCCGGCTTCTGCCGGGCGGTATTAGATTTAGCGATAGACAATTTGGCTTCACAGTAGGTAAATCGACAGTTGACGCAGTTATATCGGTTAGGAAGATAGTTTCGTCATCAACACTACAATATGTGCTAGGTATATTCTTAGATATATCTGGCGCTTTCGACAACGCATGGTGGCCAATGCTTTTACTTAAATTAAAGTCTCGTGGATGCTTTAGTAACATATATTCCCTCATTTATACGTATTTCCTACATGGAACAGCAAAGTTAAAATTAGGCCACCATGCTGTGTCGAAGGCGCTGACCATGGGTTCTCCGCAGGGATCAGTGTTAGGCCCGTATTTATGGAATCTAGGTTTTGATGACTTTCTAAGCACACCACTACCACCAGGTTGCTCATTGACCGGATATGCAGATGACGGTCTTTTACTTATTCAATCTAATACTAGGGTAGGACTTGAAAGGTTAGCTAATCAATGTTTAGACTTAATCAACAATTGGGGTGAACGCAATCGTTTATATTTTTCTCCACAGAAAACATTTCAATTACTTTTGAAAGGGAACTTAAAAACACCGCCTCGAATCAAATTCAATAACATAACCATTAGAAACAAAGAATCAGTTTGTTATTTGGGGTTAGTTTTAGAGAGAAACTTTTCATTTGTCGAGCACATTAGAACAGTAGGTGAAAAATCTAAAAGAAGTTTTTACGCCTTGTCAAAGATATCAACTGCGACATGGGGGCTTTCGTTCAAAACTTTAAAAGTAATTTATGGTGCAACATATCTGGGTTGTATGTGTTATGGTGCGCCTGCATGGGCTGATAGAGCTACTATCGGTGCTGTACGACGTAAAATGCTACAAAGTCAAGGTCTCGCGTTGATATTTTTGTGCAAGGCTTATAGGACAGTTAGTACTGAAGCTTTGCCAGTACTGGCAGGTGTATTTCCAGTCGATCTTGAGGCACAAAGACGAGCAGCAATGTATTACGTGACACGAGATAACATGGATCTAAATTTTCTAGCTCCGCGCGACAGACATAAGATCGCTAGATTGTTGAACCATCAATCCACAGTCTATGACGATCTTCTTGATGAATGGCAATGTCGCTGGAACACATCAACTAAGGGCCGTCACCTCTACCAGTTCTTCCCATGCGTCCGAGAGCGACTGGCGAGGAACTGGTTGGAGGTGGATCACTGTGTAGCCCAATTTCTTACAGGTCATGGCAACTTTAAGAGCAAGTTGTATTCATTTAAGCTAGTTGATTCACCGTTATGTCAATGTTCAACATCTGGCAACAATTATGAACAATCTGCTCATCACATTCTATGGGAGTGTAGTCTTTGGCAAATTGAACGTAATATCATGCTTAACGAATTAGAGGTAACTTCTGGAGTAGTGTACTATACGGATCTTGTGGCAAGTAGGACGAATTTCCGTGCGTTTAGGCGTTTCTGCCATACATATTACTGGAAACAGGCATAGTTCACAATTTAGGCCCCCTTAATGCTCATGTCCGTGGTGCTTATTTATATCTTTTCTCATCACTATATCTCTTCGTTGCTTGTCTCCCGCTTTGTTAAGGAGGGAAGTGGATTATTCATTTTCCAACTCCTCCAATATACTTCTGATTAAGTTCGTTGCGGGTTCCAAGACAGTTTAACTTTCCCCGGGACTTCACGAGTGTCAAAACTCGTTGTCATCAATGGTCACTGCTGCTGAACCTGGCTACACAGGTGACACAGTAGTGGGAATGAGGGTGGGATTAGTCCCAAAAGTTACCTTTGATCTCGATGTGCGACACGAGAACGGGCACATTGCGTACGAACTCTGGCAGCATCTTACGCAGCAGGGAAACTGGCACCACCTGGAAATTGAAATAGCAATATGTTACATTAAAAAAATCTATAGTAAATAATGATGTCTGTTTTGTTTGTGATCTGTAGTGATTGGATTCATATGTAAATGGTTTTATGACGCGAAGATCGAATCGTTTCGGCATACACGCTCTTTGCATTACGCGCTTTAAAAAATAATTCAAAAATCTTGGGATGGCTTTTTGGTTTCAAAGGACTTGCCACTATTATGCTTGTCATGTGAATCAGAGAACAAAATCAAGGATTTCTAATAATGAATTTCTTCAATGACAATTATAATAAATGCCACAGTGAAACAGTAAACTGAATGTGTTGTCACTATCTATAATATTTACTTTGTAGTTACTTATTTCTTAAAACGGAACTCCCGGTCTATGAATAAATCCTGTATCGCGAGAAATATCTACTATAAGCGACTTACAATCGATTTTTATCCATTTTAGTATTTTTCAACTTTTAATCCATGTGCAATTTGTTTTTACTGTAATCAATTTTACCATTTATTCTTCTTTCTTTTTCGTGTGTCACCTGACCAACTGACGTCGCATTTTTCAGACCGCTCGAAGGCCTCCAACATGGCCTAACGATTCTTGTCCTGATGCAGGAACCGGGACTCTGATGATAATGCCACACGCGGTCACACAGCTCAATGTTGACCTGTGGAAGCGTTGCTTAACTTGGCCGACGCGGCGTCAACTTTGTGAGTCCTCAGAATCGCGGTAGTGCTGTGGTGTAAATGCCTCACGCGTTCACCCATCCATGTCGCGACCTATGTGAGCTACTTCGCCGAGCTATCGTTTACCTGTATGTTCCCGTAGTCCACATAGCACACGCGCGCCTCGTCGCCGCCCGCGCCCGACACTTGCTCCAGTAGTACCGCGCGGAACCATTGTGGGTCTGCAAATATACATACATACTAGAAACTTTTAAACACCTCGCGTTGCATGGTTAAGAATATAATATATTATAAATATATATACGGGAATTAACGCGAATATGCATTAGGTATGGTAGTGACGGATTAAGAATACGGTATGTCACCACCCCATATCATCCCATGGATGTCGTAAGAGCCGACAGAGGGAGCATATTATGCAGAGAACACCACTGTAAGAGAAGGAAAACTTGATACAAACCCTATACCAACCCGTTTGGCCAGCGTGGTATAGTAGGCCAATTCCTCCTTTCAAAGGAGAGGCCTAGTCCAGTAGTGGACTGTTAAAGGCTGATGCATTAGGTATTTACATAGCTTATTTTTGCTTGACGTTTCCAGACGTCAGTCAGCTTCCAACCACGGGACGTGCAACCGTCTCGAAACGTCAAACAAAAACAAGGTATGTAAATACCTAATGCATGTTCGCGTTTATTCCCGTATAAGTATATATATTGCTTTTTTTTTCTTTTTTTGTTAGAAAGACAACTCCCGCATTAGGACTAAATCCTGTGTCGCGGGAGACTTTACAAACATACAACTAACGGACACAATGAACACCCAGACTCGAAACAACAAATTATGAATTACACATAGTGTTGCCTCGTGTGGGGATCGAACCCACAACACTTCGGCGCAGTTTCAAGCGGTGAGGCGGCCGCTTAAACCACTACGCCAACCAAAATTCTTATACATACATACTAGTTAGGGAATGACCGTAAATTATTGTACGACGCATAAATATCCATTTCGCATAAAGCCCAGCATGCTGCGGTCACAAAATGTCCAGAACAAAATCTAATACTAATATATAAAGCTGAAGAGTTTGTTTGTTTGATTGAACGCGCTAATCTCAGGAACTACTGGTCCAATTTTTAAAGTTATTTCAGTGTTAGATAGCCCATTTATTGTACAAAGCTATAGGCTATACAACATCATGCTATGAGCCACAGGAGCGGAGTAATAGCCCTAAATAACGCGAGATTAGTAGTAGTTTATAATGACGATTTCAAACACCCCGTAAAAGGATTGCACTATAAGAAAAACCACCTTGTCAATATTTGACAAGGGGATGCTACACTTGCAATTTTATTTTTATTTTGCCCGCCCGTGGGAATTTCGGGTAATCCCTTCTTAGTGCACTGATGAATGAAACTGTCATTATTGCAGCATGTTTTATTAGATATACACCGCTATTTTTTAATTAGTACAAAAACTTTAAGGACAGATTAGCGAAGATATTATTATCATATATGTGACGTAAGAATTTCATAATATCAATAAAGAGCAAAGTTATTATCATTTGTTTATTGTAGAAAATCTCACTTAAATCATAGTCATATTTTACAATTCATTGATAATATTCCATCCTGCTCATTCGCATTCTCTCTGTCGCACTTATGATGTAGGTAGCCATAGAAAATAAAATGAAGAAAAATAATAAATGTAGGTAGTTATTTTTTAATTTTGTTAATTATACCCTCTCCTTCATACTTAATTCGGGCTTAGGACCGGCAAAATTTATCGTTTAACAAGTAATTAAATACGTATGTAATTAGTATGTTAATAGGTATGTAATTAGAAAGCAAACAAATATCAAAATAAAAGAACGTGTTCTGGACTAAAAGAAAAGTGTAATTTTGGCGTATTTATGAAGTTAGAATCATCTGCTATTTACAAATATTATTTTATCATCATCATGTCAGCCTAGAGACGTCCACTGCTGGACATAGGTCTTCCTCAAGGTGTGTGGAGAACACAGACCGATTTTGAGCCGCCCGCATCAAATTATTATTTACTTAAGTACGTATTATTTACTAAACTTACAAGTATTTCCATTGTCCTTCGAAATGTCCACCACCGTTGTCAAAAGCATCCAATATGCACTGTTTTAATTGTTTGACACTGACCGGATCACTTTTGTACACTCACAATAAGATGTCCATGGGTACACAGCTGCACTCGCGATTTTTCCACTCAAAAAGTACGCACGAAGCATAGCTACATACTCCCGTGATATGAACTGATTTGTCGCATCGTTGGGGCGTGGCGCAGGCGCAGAGGGGCGGGGGGGGAGAGGAATTTATCAATGGTTCATTTTACTATGATACTCGTAGTACTCGGGTCGGTCATAGTATTAGTATTGCATTTACCAATTATCACGTATTTTTGTGGACAGTTTTGAGACAGTTTTGGGACTTAGTGTTTTTATTTTTCAACTACATAAATATGATCAGTTAAGGATACTTAGTGCTGTGTTAAATTTTTTGTACTAATTAAAAAATAGCAGTGTATAATTTATAAAATTAAAAATTCTTGCTGTAGACATCGCATATATATTTTCACCGGCTGCTCAACGCAAGTACACTTTTTTTTTCTAAACATCGAAGGACATCAATAGACATACATCAATTAGTCCTGGACAGACCGCTTACCGTTAAGTGACCCCTTGGTCATTTTTCCACGGACAGCTATTTGAAAAATAAGATTACATGAGGAAGCAGGCATAGCTAAATTAAATTCATGTGGCATTTTAAAGTATATTTTACAGTAGGCAACTAATGAAACTATACAAACCGAATAACTTATTAAAGGTCCAGGCTTCTAATCTTGTGGACTAGTATTGCATTGGTTCTTTTCATACATATGTAGCAAGGAGACATACCCATACAACGTGGCTTAGTTTTAGCCCCTTCCCATTGACGATCACATAAATAGTGTAAGTATAAATAAGTCCCCAACTCCCTCTCGAAATAATATTAATATTATCGAGAAGGAAAACATTGTAACAGGAACTTAATTTAGCTACTAAAACAAAACTCAGATAGGTACTTCTAGTACCTATTTGATATTTATTGATAGTATTGACCACATGACGAAAACCTAAGGCCAGCTGACCAAGCGGGATATTTAAAAAAAAAACCCCTGAATTTAAAACACCATGATAATAGTATGGGTATGTTCCCTAAGCTATGTTAGCGACTAAAATATGTGAACGAAATGTCAGGTGCCGTCAGCCCTATTTACTTTAGATTGCCAAAGCTTCGCTTATTCGCTAGCTTATTATAATATGGTAACCTTAAAAGCCGATTCACGACCAGCAGCGGTGGGCGACAGCGTCAGCGCTTTTAATGTACATGTCGCACTCCACTCCGTCGCGACCGACGTCACGTCAATGTAAGGCGCGCAATGGACTTCAAAACCCTGGAAATGCCGCCCGCCGCTGCTGGTCGTGCACGGGCCGTAAGCGAGCCAAAGAGGCATAATTTTTTGAGAAGTGAGTAACGCAATGTAACCTAAATTCGAAAGTCATTTAACGTCGCCACGTGGCGCGGGACCAATAATATAAACATTCTGCGACTCACAGCTCAAAAGAATACAATCCTATGGCAATATGAATCTCCTGCTTCTGAAAGCTGTGCTTTTCTAGGCGGAAAATAGCTTTAATTCCTATATTTAAATGAATGTTATAATATAACATGCTTGTTATCTTTACATGAGTATTTATTTACAATTAAATTTAAATTGTGCATATGGGATGTTCAGACGAAATAAAGTTTCTAAATAAAAATTGTATATGAAATGTTTTTGTGTGCAATATTTATTCATAATCAGCCTTTAAAAGTCCACTACTGGACTAGGCCTCTCCTTTAAAAGGAGGAATTGGCCTATTATACCTCGTTGGCCAAACGGGTTGGTATAGGGTTTGTATCAAGTTTTCCTTCTCTTACAGTGCTGTTCTCTGCATAATATGCTCCCTCTGTCGGCTCTTACGACACCCATGGGATGATATGGGGTGGTGACATTCCGTATTCTTAATCCGTTCCACAACGGACGGAATATTTATTAGAAACATTTTAATCTACTTTTATAAAAATATAAATAAATCATCAAAATGTTTGTATGTGCATAACTTTCAAATTACCACACCAAATAAGATACATTTTTTATTTGTTCGTTGTTGTCAGGAGAAGGTTCGTATGAAAAAAAATATAGGGAAAAATATGGCGGTACGAAGATAGCCGGTTCAGCTAGTTAGTAAAAAAATCTATGAACATAAAAATAATTAAGTGTTCAACTTACATGGAGGACATTGTGCGATGCACAACTCTTCAGTCTTGGGTAAGTATGGCTCCCGGCCTAGTTCACTGTTGCAGTACTCTGCCATCTGCAAAAACAAAATACAATATTTTAATTCTACTGATCTTGCATCAGTCCACTGCTAGACAAAGGCCCCTACAACATTTGCATCAATAGAAGGATTTGCCAATTCAACTTCTTAACTACGCTGGGTGCATAAGGTTCCCACCAAGAACTTAGTGTCCCGCACCAACCTCACCTGCAAGTGGTGCACCTGCCGATCAACGGACGAGGCACAGGCTAACTAAATATCCCGATAAGCGGCAATAGGTGACCCACCTATTACGTGGGATCAAAACACTGGCGAAAAGTGGCCGTTTAATATGCCTCTGCCTACCCCTTCGGGGAAACAGGCGTCAGTCTATGTATGTATGTAACTACGCTGGCTAGACGAGTTGGTACGTGATTTATCCCAAAGCTTTCGCTTCGTGTAATTTCTTACGGCCGGTTTCAATAATCGATCTAACCATGGATTTTGAGATTCGAGATTCGTGTTTGACATATTTTGTATGGAGCTTATGACAAAAACGAATCTAAAATCTCAAAAAAATATATATATATCGAATATTGAATTCAGCAGTTAGTCGCCTCATACGACACGTGAAGTCTGCCAACCCGCACTTGGACAGCGTGGTGGACATGGCGAGACCCTTCTCATAGTGAGAAGAGGCCCGTGCCCAGCAGTGGGACAATTTATATACAACTGATTGTCATCTCATTTATGATGATGATAGTTTAAATAGCTTACCTTCTGAGTGAGCTGGTTGAACACATAGTCCATGTGCGGGTCACCGCTGACACAGCCAGACACCAGGCCTCCCTCTAATACGCTGACGTCCAATATCTCAAGGTCTACTGGCCCTGAGGGGATTGTGCTGTATTCTAGGTCCCAGAACATTAGCGGCGCCACTTCTGTAATAAGAGAATCACAGTGTCAAACAATAGGCGCCTTTGCATGCTCCTATTTATTAAAGTTTTTTTTTTTTGTAAGAGGAAAGCGATTGACAGAAAGGGACAGGACGAAGGGGAAGACCTAGGCGGACGTTCTCTGATCAGATTGGAGACATTCTAAAAACAGGAAAGGTGAGAAGTACCCTGAACCGAAGAGCATGCATGAGGAATCTGATGGGAGTGAATGAAACAAGAGAGATATGTCTGGATCGTTGCAAATGGCGTTCCGTAGTCTCTGCCTACCCCTCCGGGAAACAGGCGTGAGTCTATGTATGTATGAAAGCGATTGAATGTCCCACATGGTACTAAGCGCCACCTGATGCTATTTTACTCTAGGTTTTCACGAGGTATTTTAAGTACTTACACAAAGCATGCAATCTAATACTAATATGCACACGCACAATTTATAAACGAAGTAAGTAACACTTCGTTTTATGTTTTAGATATTTGAGATGCTAACGTTACGATCTACAAGAATCAAAATCGCCGTTTTTCTATCTCTATACAAAGGGTATTTTTATAAGAATATTTGCATAACTAATTGTAGGTAACCACAAACAAAATTACAACTTTCACCGCGTTTTTATTTAACGAAATCGTTCACATGTACTCTACTGCGTTTAAAATTGCGTATTGCGTCAGGGTAGTCTCATATGGTCAACAAACGTAAGTGTAAAGTAGTCTCTACGACTTACCAACAACATCACCTCCCTTCTCCTCCAGTTTCTTCCACTCAGGCGTGCACATCTCAATGACCTTCCTGTTCACCACATCTCCAGTCTTCACCAGTTTCAGTGTGACTTCAGAACCGCTGGGCGCAGATGACGCACCGTTGGGGAGAGTCTGAAGCGATAAATAAGTGGTGGGATTTTTTTAACTATAACTTAATGAAAATCCAACCAAAAACATTCTGTAAAAAAATAACAAGAGTCTTGATGGAGTTGCTTGTTATCTTTAAAAAGTAATGAAATCTCTAGAAAAAGTTGACCAAAGTCTAAGGTTCCTTACTGCAATTTATTTATTATTATATTTAATGTTATGTGTCTTGGCAGTTGACTGTACCCTCTAACTATTATCTCTAAAATTTTTTACACGCTCTAGCTAGATATTAAAAAAATAACGATTTGGATTTAGTGTGTGATTAATTGATTATATTTCTAGTCCCAACCAGAGGTTCTAAAATAGGGGCCTGAAAAGGCGGCGAAATGGTTCCCGAAAAGGATGGTACGGCAGTGTTGCTTCGCGCTGGAAGAGAGAGGAGGAGACGGGAGAAGGAGGGGGCAGGATGCGGAGGGAGGAGGAGAGAGTAGCAGGGAAGGGGGCGAAGGAGAGGGGGATCGCTCCCCCTCGGGAGGAGGAGGCAAGAGGAGGAAGGGACAAGAGGACACAAGAGGAGCTAAAGGCAAGAGGAGGAGTAGCCAAGAGAAGGAGGCGAGAAGCGCAGCAGGCGAGAATCGGAAAAGGCGAGAGGACGAGGAGACAAGAGGAGGAGAGAAGTGGAAAAGGAGAGAATGTGAGGAGAGAAGAGCAGAACGAGGGCTGTGGAAGAGGACTACTGTTCTACTCACTAGTATCATCTCGTCGGTGGAGTCCTTCAGCTTGTCGATGTACTCTATGGCCGGCGGGGTCAGTACACCTCCTTCCGGCGCCAGCTTTACCATGGACACTTGCGGCGGAACTGACGTCAGGTCCAGCTCGGCGGGGCACGGGAACAGGTTGGACAGGTCGCGGCATACTTCCTCGTTACCTGTCAAATATAAGGAAGGTAAATAACCTGGATGATGCGATATGCGGCACAATGGAGCAAGAGGAGGCAGAAGAACGGAGGAGTATCAGGGAGGAAGCTCCATGATACTTCTCCGTTCTGGGTGTTATGAAGGTGTAAGAAAAAGGAGGAGGGGAGAATTGGGAAGAGTAGGAAAGTGTTTGAAAAGGGCGGATGTGGAGGGAAGGTGGAAGTGGAGGAGGAATGAGAGGAAGAACCGAGAAGGAATGGGAGGAGGAAGGGGAGGCGGAATTGGAGGAGGAAGGGGGTGAGGAAGGGGCGGAGGAATGAGAGAAAGAAGGTGACGAGGAATTGTGTAGGAAGGGGGAGAAAGGGGAGGAGTAAGGGAGAAGTGGAGGAGGAAGGGGAGGGGGAAGTGGAGGAGGAAGGGGAGGGGGAAGGGGAGGAGGCAGTGGAGAAGGAATGGGGGATTAAGTGGGGGGCTAAGAGGAGGAGGAAGGGGTAGGAAATGGGAGGAAAGGAGGAAGGAGAGGAGGACGGGGAGCATGATAGTGCTGAGTGAAGACGAAGCAGGATGAGGAGGGAGGAGGAGGCAGGTTGATTGTGGAGTAGGAGGAAGCATGGTGAGGAAGGAGTAGGTAGGAATGGGAGAGGAACGGAGGAAGAGGGAGATGGAACTCGAAGGAGAAAGAGGGAGTAAAATTTTTTCAAATTCAAATGCCGCCCATGGACACAAGCAACACCACAGGAGTCACAAATGCCTTGCCGCCCCTTGGGGTAGGGAAAAGGGATAGGATGAGGAGTAGGATGAGGGAGAAGGAATAGGGGATAGGGCCTCTGGTACTCTCACTCACCGAACGAAACGCAACAGTTTAGATACTGTTACTTTACGTCGATTTTCTGTAAGAGGGTAATACTTCCCCGGTCGAGCCGGCCCATTCATGCGGAAATCAGCAAGGCTCTACTACCTTGAAAATTTGTATTGTAGACTCACCGAACTCGACGTACTCGAGCAAGTACTTGTTATGAGCGCGACTGGTGCGGCGACACAGCGCGCGGTAGTGCACGCCGTCCGTGTAGCGCGCGATTAGAGTTTGTATTGTAGACTCACCGAACTCGACGTACTCGAGCAAGTACTTGTTCTGAGCGCGACTGGTGCGGCGACACAGCGCGCGGTAGTGCACGCCGTCCGTGTAGCGCGCGATTAGAGTTTGTATTGTAGACTCACCGAACTCGACGTACTCGAGCAAGTACTTGTTCTGAGCGCGACTGGTGCGGCGACACAGCGCGCGGTAGTGCACGCCGTCCGTGTAGCGCGCGATTAGAGTTTGTATTGTAGACTCACCGAACTCGACGTACTCGAGCAAGTACTTGTTCTGAGCGCGACTGGTGCGGCGACACAGCGCGCGGTAGTGCACGCCGTCCGTGTAGCGCGCGATTAGAGTTTGTATTGTAGACTCACCGAACTCGACGTACTCGAGCAAGTACTTGTTCTGAGCGCGACTGGTGCGGCGACACAGCGCGCGGTAGTGCACGCCGTCCGTGTAGCGCGCGATTAGAGTTTGTATTGTAGACTCACCGAACTCGACGTACTCGAGCAAGTACTTGTTCTGAGCGCGACTGGTGCGGCGACACAGTGCGCGGTAGTGCACGCCGTCCGTGTAGCGCGCGATTAGAGTTTGTATTGTAGACTCACCGAACTCGACGTACTCGAGCAAGTACTTGTTCTGAGCGCGACTGGTGCGGCGACACAGTGCGCGGTAGTGCACGCCGTCCGTGTAGCGCGCGATTAGAGTTTGTATTGTAGACTCACCGAACTCGACGTACTCGAGCAAGTACTTGTTCTGAGCGCGACTGGTGCGGCGACACAGTGCGCGGTAGTGCACGCCGTCCGTGTAGCGCGCGATTAGAGTTTGTATTGTAGACTCACCGAACTCGACGTACTCGAGCAAGTACTTGTTCTGAGCGCGACTGGTGCGGCGACACAGTGCGCGGTAGTGCACGCCGTCCGTGTAGCGCGCGATTAGAGTTTGACCACGCTGTGGGGCTTCTGTTAGCGGACTCGCTGGAACATACAATCATCAAATAAAACAATTATATTCATCTATTTATATACAATTCTTGCGTTACTAACTGACAGACAAAGCACAGCCAAAGGGCGGTTTCAGATTAGCGTTTTATACGCGCGTATAAGCTCGTTTGTGGAAGCGCATGTAGGCGCGTATAGGCGCGCCTTTTGGCACACGCGCAACTCGTTCGAGCGTTGACGCACTTCTTAGCTCGTATAAGCGCGAGCCGTCAGAATCCATGTTGACAATGATAAGTGAACACGCCGGAATATGCCCGTTTACGCGAGTCCGGTTTTAAGCTATTGCATAGCTTTTATCGCGGGCTTGAGCGCGGCGACCGAATCCAGAAATTCCGTAACGAAAAAACCTAACACCCTTCACATATTAATCAACTTGGCGTGAGCGCCAAGTTGATTAATATGTATTATGAACTTTACTGCTTACTAATTAAGTTTAGTTTAGAATAAAATACTAGTTTTATTTTTTTTTTCTTCATTTTTCTTCAAATTTTTCTAAGAAAAGAAATACTGCATAAAAAATTAAATAAAATAAAATACTGCATAAATAAAATAAATATATAATTATAATTGCATAAGTTGATAAAAAATGCTATGCAATAGCTTTACCGCGACAGTCTCCGAGTGCCTAACGTTTTTTTTTTTTTAAGCGCGTAATGTAGCGCACGTGTAAGCGCGTATGCTGCAACGACCGTATACGCGCAGAAAAATACGCTAATCTGAAATCGTCCAAAATCATTTTAATAGATTACCTTTCCGTCCAGCCAGTAGAACATTCTCGAGTATATCGTCGAAGGCGCGCTGACTGTCGGCGTCTGCCGGCCGCACGAACGCGCGGTCGAGCGACGTCGCGTCCACCAGTAGGACTCGACTGTTGTTCTTTAGGGGCGGACGGGGGACCTCGGGGATCACTGGGGAACAAATGTCAAAGCTGATTGGTAAGAAAAAAAAACGTGTGTTTAATGTGTATAATAAACATATTATAAAGCTCGGTTTTCTTCATATTGCACTTATCATAGTATTCTTCCTTTTGTTTTAATAGTTAAAAATTTTAATGAGTCTTTAATATCCATAGTAAATTTTACTTTTTAATCCAATACAAATACTAGTAATACAAAAATGTTCTGTATATTTCGGGGTAAACTGAAAATGTGGGAATGTTTACAACCCCTGATCCAAGCGCCGAAAGGTCAATGAACTTTATTCGCAATCTATTGGCACCAACTATAGTATTTAGCAGTTGAATGCGGGCGGCTCAAGATCAGTTTGTATGGAGAACCATGGGAGAGGCCTATGTCCATCAGTGGACGTCTCTAGGCTGACATGATGATATTGTTATACATACCAGGTTGTGCAGACGCATAGTCGACAGTAGGCGTCCACCGGGTCACAACTCCATCACCGGCCGAAGCGTTAGTCTCCACATTCTCAAGCGTCACCTTGTAGCCGTCGCCAACCTTGGAGACTAGTACGCACTTGAGGTTCGCGCCGACCTAGAAGATACAACAAAGCATTAACAACATTCATCATCCTCTTAGCGTTAACCCAGGGTCTGCTTACTAGTCTAACCGGATTTTTCTTAAGACAACTCCCGCACTAGGACTGAATCCTGTGTCGGGGACTTTATAAACATACAATTAACGGACACAATAAACACCCTGACTCGAAAAAACAATTTATGAATCACACAAAGTGTTGTCTCGTGTGGGGATCGAACCCACAACACTTGGTGCAGTGTCAAGCGGCAAGGCGGCCGCTTAAAACACTACACCAACCGTGTTGATTGAATATTAGCTTCACCACAGAGCGACTGCCTATCTGACCTCCACAACACGAAGGGATAGCGATATTCCATGGTTTGGACTAGTGTCAGTTTATTCATAGGTACCAACTACCTATAACGACTGCCAAAGAACTTCATGATAGCTATAGTCCGTTCACAGTTATTTTACCTCTAGCTGTTAGATTGGCCAACCTGGGCGTTGTGTTGCTATATTTGGTATATAATACTCCCATTTTAAATATACATTATTGCTAAAAATGTACTTATTTTTTTATTGCCTAAGCGATCGTATTAAATATTTGGAAGTAATGTTTGTAACAAAACCTCTTGATATTGCCATGGCTATATGCATGTACATTTATTTTCTTACGAAATAACTAATTTCCTATGAAGACAAGTAGTTATAATAAAAATGTTGTCTATTTATTATACAAAGGTAAACGCATCATAATTACGCCAACGTCAGGTTCTAATTATCAAATACTTTTTGGAAATTTAATTTTCATATTTATTTTGAATAAGAATGATGTGGGTGCCAATGTTATGATGATTAGTAACTGCTGTCAGATTCTGTATCAGACTCAGAATTTAATTTTATTATGAACCTGTCCATTTCAGCATCCGTAGACCCATCTGTTTCACGAAGCTTGTCTTCAATGTGGCGCTCATGTTTGCATTGTTCTGCAGTGATAGATTGAAAAGCTTCTTCAGCTAAATTCACAATGTTGGTTGCCTCTTGTCCTAAATTTTTGCTTATGACTCGCCTTTTAAGGACGCGTTTACAAAATTAGTAGGTACAAAATCGCGTCACTACAGCGACACGGCGGCAAATGTAGTTCAACTAAATAACTTTGAGACTTAGAATTTTTTGTGATATGTATCTATGTGTTATAGGCCTGGCTGTGCGAATTACGTACAAATAAGTTTCTTATTTTTATATACCTAAATGGACATTATTACTTTATTTTTTCCATTATGTTGATTCAGGATATATTTCGGTATTTAGATATTACTAGCTTTCGCCCGCGGCTTTGCCCGCATGAAATTTTAATAAAGAGTAGCATTTGTGCTTCCCAAGTTTCAGACTATCCATATCAAATTTCATCACAAACGGATCTGCACATTAGCCGTGTAGCATACATATAAACAGATAATACTTAATATTACTTTTGTTTTCATAGTCGTAAAATTTCAGGTAAATATTAGTATGTAGGTATATTCTTAAAGTTATTGAAGAGCTTATACCTACTGAATAGAACAGCAGCAAAAATAAAAACTGAAAGCATTACCACAAAGTACATAATCAGACCGCCCCGCCCCTCCGCCCCGCCTCCGCTGTCACAGTAATCGCTTTTAATAACGCTGCGCTTAGGTCAATTATATCGTGATAACTTTTAAACTATTCGTCCAAACTACTTACTGTAAAAGACAAAGTTTATCTACATTAAATATTGAAGACAATAAATCTATCAGGTTTGAAAACAATTTGATAACTACTCTAGAATGAGCATTGTAAAAAAGTATCAAATTTAATTATTTTTACGGATCACTTTTTAGTGTACATGGCTTCTACATAAAAGATAGGTATATGCTGCCGCGGACTTTTGTTAAGAACTTTTTAAGATAAACAATATCACTGTACATTATCTTCATGTAACTTCAACGGTTTAGGCAACGCACGCGAAGATAGGTTTCAGAGCTTAGGATTTTTACCGACTTAATTGATACTTTTCCTTATATTATGGCAACATTACACAAAATCTTTATAAATTGTAGCCTATGTGTTATTCTGATGTATAAACCATATTACTGTAAAGTTTCATCCAAATCCGTTCAGTAGTTTTTGCGTGAAACAGTAACAAACATCCATACATACATCTTCACAAACTTTCGCATTTATAATATTAGTAGGATAGGATTTTGTTTCTTGCGTTGAAATCTGGTAAGATTATGAGGACTGATGGTATACCATCCCATTCAAGTGTTGCGACTGGAACTCATAAAAGAGTAGACCTAGTTATGCCAGGTTGGGGCTCATTTTATTTGTTTTAGTGAGACCCTACCACTGGTACTAGTGAAGTAACCTTCCAAGGTTATTCGATGAGTCTTACTGGTACTCTTATGTGAGTAGAGCTAGGCATGCCGAGTTTGGGCCCACTTTGTTTGTACATAAGAGACCTTACCACTGGAACTTATGAAGTAACCTTCCAGGGTTATTAGATGACACTTGCTGGTACTCATATGTGAGTAGAGCTAGGCATGCCGAGTTTGGGCTCATTTTGTTTGTACATAAGAGACCCTACCACAGGAACTTATGAAGTAACCTACCAGGGTTATTCAATGACTCTTGCTGGTACTCATGTGTGAGTAGAGCTAGGCATGCCGAGTTTGGGCTCATTTTGTTTGTACATAAGAGACCCTACCACTGGAACTTATGAAGTAACCTTCCAGGGTTATTCGATGACTCTTACTGGTACTCATATGTGAGTAGAGCTAGGCAATCCGAGTTTGGGCTCATTTTGTTTGTACATAAGAGACCCTACCACTGGAACTTATGAAGTAACCTTCCAGGATTATTCAATGACTCTTGCTAGTACTCATGTGTGAGTAGAGCTAGGCATGCCGAGTTTGGGCTCATTTTGTTTGTACATAAGAGACCCTACCACTGGAACTTATGAAGTAACCTTCCAGGGTTATTCAATGACACTTGCTGGTACTCAGATGTGAGTAGAGCTAGGCATGCCGAGTTTGGGCTCATTTTGTTTGTACATGAGAGACCCTACCACTGAAACTTATGAAGTAACCTTCCAGGGTTATTAGATGACTCTTGCTGGTACTCATATGTGAGTAGAGCTAGGCATGCCGAGTTTGGGCTCATTTTGTTTGTACATACGAGACCCAACCACTGCAACTTATGAAGTAACCTTCCAGGGTTATTCGATGACTCTTACTGGTACTCATATGTCAGTAGAGCTAGGCATGCCGAGTTTGGGTTCATTTTGTTTGTACATAAGTAACCCTACCACTGGAACTTATGAAGTAACCTTCCAGGGTTATTCGATGACTCTTGCTGGTACTCATATGTGAGTAGAGCTAGGCATGCCGAGTTTGGGCTCATTTTGTTTGTACATGAGAGACCCTACCACTGAAACTTATGAAGTAACCTTCCAGGGTTATTAGATGACTCTTGCTGGTACTCATATGTGAGTAGAGCTAGGCATGCCGAGTTTGGGCTCATTTTGTTTGTACATACGAGACGCAACCACTGCAACTTATGAAGTAACCTTCCAGGGTTATTCGATGACTCTTACTGGTACTCATATGTCAGTAGAGCTAGGCATGCCAAGTTTGGGTTCATTTTGTTTGTACATAAGTAACCCTACCACTGGAACTTATGAAGTAACCTTCCAGGGTTATTTGATGACTCTTGCTGATACTCATATGTGAGTAGAGCTAGGCATGCCGAGTTTGGGCTCATTTTGTTTGTACATGAGAGACCCTACCACTGAAACTTATGAAGTAACCTTCCAGGGTTTATATTAGATGACTCTTGCTGGTACTCATATGTGAGTAGAGCTAGGCATGCCGAGTTTGGGCTCATTTTGTTTGTACATACGAGACGCAACCACTGCAACTTATGAAGTAACCTTCCAGGGTTATTCTATGACTATTGCTGGTTCTTATATGTGATTAGAGCTAGGCATGCCGAGTTTGGGCTCATTTTGTTTGTACATAAGAGACCCAACCACTGCAACTTATGAAGTAACCTTCCTGGGTTATTCGATGACTATTGCTGGTTCTTATATGTGAGTAGAGCTAGGCATGCCGAGTTTGGGCTCATTTTGTTTGTACATAAGAGACCCAACCACTGCAACTTATGAAGTAACCTTTCAGGGTTATTCAATGACTCTTACTGGTTCTCATATGTGAGTAGAGCTAGGCATGCTGAGTTTGGGCTCATTTTGTTTGTACATAAGTGACCCTACCAATGGAACTTATGAAGTAACCTTCCAGGGTTATTCGATGACTCTTGCTGGTACACATATGGAAGTAAAGCTAGGCATGCCGAGTTTGGGCTCATTTTATTTGTACATAAGAGACCCTACCACTGGAACTTATGAAGTAACCTTCCAGGGTTATTCGATGACTCTTACTGGTACTCATATGTGAGTAGAGCTAGGCATGCCGAGTTTGGGCTCATTTTGTTTGTACATAAGAGACCCTACCACTGGAACTTATGAAGTAACCTTCCAGGATTATTCAATGACTCTTACTGGTACTCATATGTCAGTAGAGCTAGGCATGCCAAGTTTGGGTTCATTTTGTTTGTACATAAGTAACCCTACCACTGGAACTTATGAAGTAACCTTCCAGGGTTATTCGATGACTCTTGCTGATACTCATATGTGAGTAGAGCTAGGCATGCCGAGTTTGGGCTCATTTTGTTTGTACATGAGAGACCCTACCACTGAAACTTATGAAGTAACCTTCCAGGGTTTATATTAGATGACTCTTGCTGGTACTCATATGTGAGTAGAGCTAGGCATGCCGAGTTTGGGCTCATTTTGTTTGTACATACGAGACGCAACCACTGCAACTTATGAAGTAACCTTCCAGGGTTATTCGATGACTCTTCCTGGTACTCATATGTCAGTAGAGCTAGGCATGCCAAGTTTGGGTTCATTTTGTTTGTACATAAGTAACCCTACCACTGGAACTTATGAAGTAACCTTCCAGGGTTATTCGATGACTCTTGCTGATACTCATATGTGAGTAGAGCTAGGCATGCCGAGTTTGGGCTCATTTTGTTTGTACATGAGAGACCCTACCACTGAAACTTATGAAGTAACCTTCCAGGGTTTATATTAGATGACTCTTGCTGGTACTCATATGTGAGTAGAGCTAGGCATGCCGAGTTTGGGCTCATTTTGTTTGTACATACGAGACGCAACCACTGTAACTTATGAAGTAACCTTCCAGGGTTATTCGATGACTATTGCTGGTTCTTATATGTGATTAGAGCTAGGCATGCCGAGTTTGGGCTCATTTTGTTTGTACATAAGAGACCCAACCACTGCAACTTATGAAGTAACCTTCCAGGGTTATTCGATGACTATTGCTGGTTCTTATATGTGAGTAGAGCTAGGCATGCCGAGTTTGGGCTCATTTTGTTTGTACATAAGAGACCGAACCACTGCAACTTATGAAGTAACCTTTCAGGGTTATTCAATGACTCTTACTGGTTCTCATATGTGAGTAGAGCTAGGCATGCTGAGTTTGGGCTCATTTTGTTTGTACATAAGTGACCCTACCAATGGAACTTATGAAGTAACCTTCCAGGGTTATTCGATGACTCTTGCTGGTACACATATGGAAGTAAAGCTAGGCATACCGAGTTTGGGCTCATTTTGTTTGTACATAAGAGACCCTACCACTGGGTTGTACATAAGAGACCCTACCACTGGAACTTATGAAGTAACCTTCCAGGGTTATTCGATGACTCTTGCTGGTACACATATGGAAGTAAAGCTAGGCATGCCGAGTTTGGGCTCATTTTATTTGTACATAAGAGACCCAGTGGTAGGGTCTCTTATGTACAAACAAAATGAGCCCAAACTCGGTATGCCTAGCTCTACTCACATATGAGTACCAGTAAGAGTCATCGAATAACCCTGGAAGGTTACTTCATAAGTTCCAGTGGTAGGGTCTCTTATGTACAAACAAAATGAGCCCAAACTCGGCATGCCTAGCTCTACTCACATATGAGTACCAGCAAGAGTCATCGAATAACCCTGGAAGGTTACTTCATAAGTTCCAGTGGTAGGGTTACTTATGTACAAACAAAATGAACCCAAACTCGGCATGCCTAGCTCTACTGACATATGAGTACCAGTAAGAGTCATAGAATAACCCTGGAAGGTTACTTCATAAGTTCCAGTGGTAGGGTCTCTTATGTACAAACAAAATGAGCCCAAACTCGGCATGCCTAGCTCTACTCACATATGAGTACCAGCAAGAGTCATCGAATAACCCTGGAAGGTTACTTCATAAGTTCCAGTGGTAGGGTTACTTATGTACAAACAAAATGAACCCAAACTCGGCATGCCTAGCTCTACTGACATATGAGTACCAGTAAGAGTCATAGAATAACCCTGGAAGGTTACTTCATAAGTTCCAGTGGTAGGGTCACTTATGTACAAACAAAATGAACCCAAACTCGGCATGCCTAGCTGTACTGACATATGAGTACCAGTAAGAGTCATTGAATAACCCTGGAAGGTTACTTTATAAAATGCAGTGGTAGGGTCTCTTATGTACAAACAAAATGAGCCCAAACTCGGCATGCCTATCTCTACTCACACGTGAGTACCAGCAAGAGTCATTGAATAACCCTGGAAGGTTACTTCATAAGTTCCAGTGGTAGGGTCTCTTATGTACAAACAAAATGAGCCCAAACTCGGCATGCCTAGCTTTACTCACATATGAGTACCAGCAAGACTCATCGAATAACCTTGGAAGGTTACTTCACTAGTACCAGTGGTAGGGTCTCACCAAAACAAATGAAATGAGCCCCAACCTGGCATAACTAGGTCTACTCTTTTATGAGTATAATAACACTTGAACGGGATGGTATACCATCAGTCCAGATAATCTTACCAGATTTCAACGCAAGAAACAAAATAATATCTAAAAAATACCGAAATATATCCTGACTCAACATAACGGAGAAAATAAAGTAATAATGTCCATTTATACAAAAGAAATTTACTTGTACGTAATTCGCACAGAATACGAGAAGTATCAAATTGATTTTAGCGAATATTTTGTATTCGTATATTGCTTTTTTCGTCTTCGGGCTGCAGCGACAAGCGACATAGAGTCCACTCCCGACGGCGCTCAAGCGCAGACTGAGATCTCATTGCAGAATTTGGATATATAAATCAAGAAAGTGGCTAAATAAAACGAACCTTATTGCCACACTTTAAGACACACATATGCGAGCAAAATAGAAGAAAAATGTAAGATGATTTTTTGCTTTTTTTGAGTCAATTTACAATATTTTGAAAAAAAAAATCAAATTGTTTTTGAGTTGACTATATTTACTACCCTATTCTATCTTTGAAAATCTAAATAAATGTTAAAATAGAGAGAAAATTGTACCCAAAAATAGCAGTATATGCCTATTTTTGATTTAAGAGGCCGTTTCGAATCGATTTTACATTAATATTAATTAAATATTTTTTATTTATTTTCAAATTGATTTATAGATAAAAAAGTAATCAATTTATCGTAATCATTAGTTTTATTAGTTATTATCTAAAATTGTCGTAAAATGTACCGGAAAGATGTGGTTTTTTGATACAAGCGTAAACGCGTCCTTAATGAGACTCCACATAAGTTCAATTGCGTTTAGCTCGCAGTGGTATGGCGGTAATCTAACCACTTTGCGGCCATGACCTTCAAGCGTTTGAATTTTTGAAGCATTTCCACTAATATTGGGTAAAATGTTATGCACGGGTAACCCTATTTTACATTCCTGTCATCACAGAGTACAATTCCAACATAAAGAAAATAAACACCGACATCTGTCAGAGGTAAAATAACTGTGAACGGACTGTAAGTTTGTATACATCATACAAAATAATTTAGCGGGTCTTAATCGCGTAAAGACCACGGTCGCTGAGTCTCTTCGTGACCACGGTCGGTGCAAGACGATCGAAACGTCGGAAACAAATAAGAATTTATATCTTAAATAAGTTAAGTTTACGCTATTAAGACCCGCTAAATTATTTTGTATAAGGTATACATTTCGCGAAAGTTTAAAATCAGTAGTGCGAACCGTTGATTCGCACCCGATACCCTCTGCATGGCAGTCTGTTGGTATCTCCAATAGACTATCGCTGCCCTAACTAATATTAATACAGGGATGATAATAATATATATTATGCAGCGATAGCCTAGTGGAGAGACCGACAGACTGTTACGCAGAGGGTCCGAGCTCGGATCCACGGCCTATGACTTTTAGAAGTTATGTGCGTATTAATTGTTAATTATCGTGACACACGTGTACATTGTGAGGAAACCTGCATGTCTGAGAGTTCTCCATAATGTTCTTGAAAGACATGTGAAGTCTGCCAAGCCGTTGCTAGCGAGGTGGACTATGATGGTCTCCTAATAGTGAGAAGAGGCCCGTGCCCAGCAGTGGACCAGTTTATATACAGGGCTGATGATGATGATGATAGTTACCTCGACAGTGCTGTTCTGCAGTACACAGCAGAACTCCGGCATGGTCTCATACTTCGCAGATAGTTTGCGTATCTTGTCGGTAGGTGTCACTGTGACAAGTTTGCTGCCATCTATCAGAGCCATTGTTGTGGAGTTTAGACAGCGGGCGCGGTACCAGGAACCGTCTTCTACGTTGAAGTAGGAGCATGCATCGCCGGGGGATGGCCTGGAAGAGATACGCATGACATTATACATGCATTCCTTTTGTTGTATGTTTTTTTATACCATCATGCCTGTATTAGCTTAGACAGAGGTGAAATATTACATCCACGTTTCGTGTTATTGATATAAGGTGGTACCTGTAATAGGGGACGAGCCTAGTGCCGTTACCGGGCACATTGCCAGACTCCGTGCTGCTACTAAGAATTCAGAAAAATTCAGTAATACTTTTGCTCAACCCGGGAAACGAACCCTAGACATATTTTCATACAATCGCGCGATATAGGCCCATTACATAAACATTAATACGTATACAATTCCCGAAACTTCAAAGCTATTGAACCATTCACGTGTACAACTTTTTTTGTATTGTAATGGGCTGCAAACGAGCAAACGGATCGCCTGA
Source organism: Euclidia mi (assembly GCA_944739405.2). Lineage (NCBI taxonomy): Eukaryota > Metazoa > Arthropoda > Insecta > Lepidoptera > Erebidae > Euclidia > Euclidia mi. Next base: position 17,079,473 of record OX123210.2, on the reverse strand, counting down.
TGATAAGCAATTACCGCCGCCCATGGACACAAGCAACACCACACGAGTCACAAGTGCCTTGCCGCCTCTTGAGGTTGGGAAAAGGGATAGGACGAGGAGTGGGATGAGGGAGAAGGAATAGGGGATAGGGCCGCCGGCTCTCTCAATCACCGAACGAAACGCAACAGCTTAGGTACTGTTACTTTACGTCGATTTTCTGTGAGGGCAGTACTTCCCCGGTCGAGCCGGCCAATTCATGCTGAAATCAGCAAGGCTCTACTACCGTGAATAACAACTGTCGAAATGTTTTAAAGGTAATCAACAAGCTTACTCACTTAAAAGCCTCATTATCAGCATCACAGTCCAGCGTATAATCCTCGCATATCTTCTGGTAGTCCGCCTCAAACTTCTCGTGCATACTGAGACAAACATAGTCGCCGGTGGAACGACAGTCGCTCGCCTTAGCGTCGACAGAGAGTAGCACTGTGTCGCCTACAGTCAGTAGCTCGATTATATAGCTGGAACAATATATAAAACATTATACTATATCCACCCCATACCATCCTATGGGTGTCGTAAGAGCCGACAGAGGGAGCATATTATGCAGAGAACAGCACTGTAAGAGAAGGAAAACTTGATACAAACCCTATACCAACCCATTTGGCCAGCGTGGTATAGTAGGCCAATTCCTTCTTTCAAAGGAGAGGCCTAGTCCAGCAGTGGACTGTTAAAGGCTGATGATGATACTATATCCAACCGTTTATTATCTGTCCGACAGCTCACGAGTCTATGAATTGCCATTGCCATCACGGCACACACACCAACGCAAAATTACGCCCCATATTTCGTTCAACTAATGAAGGTGTTTGAAATTTTACTGCCACCAGACGGCGTTTCATATGCGTCAGGTCCAAACGTGTACACACGCGTACACACACATGAAACAATCAAACACAGATGTGCAAAGTTATAGGCGCTTTGACACTGACAGTTTTCTGGACCTGACCAATGAATACAAATTTACATATAGAAGCGTATTTCTTAAGGATTTCGTGTGCAGATTCCAAGTGGCGAGTTGGCGACTGTCGTCAGTGTAGTTCGTAGTTGGCACCGTTGGCGGCGCTGGCGTCGTTCTCCATCTCTCTTGCTCTCGTAGTTAAGATACACAGGAGAAACGTTCGTCTCTCTTGCACTCGTAGAGACAGCTGTCACAGCGCGACTGCCACACTGCCAAGCGGCAATATAGTTCACAGAAAGTTAGTCTAGAGAGCGCCCATCAGAAATGCGCCTCTATGTAATTATCTATGCTCTATGACCTGACGTCTCAGTGCTGCCGCCTAGTGGGCATCATTTCAGAAAACCCTCATTAGGACGCTTTTAAGGATATCTAATCGAAGACTATATCTGCTGAAGGATTTTAGCCTTAATGGCCCGTTTACGACTTGCAACGGCAGGCTGCAGCGGCGGTGATTTCGATGTACATTGCCATTTGCTCCTCCGCCGCCGATGTCGCGTGGAGTAGGACACGCCATTGACATTAAAATCGCTACCGCTGCCGCCTGCTGCTGCATGTTGAGAACGGGCCGTAAGGGTGATCAACCGTCAACATTGGTGATTGTACAATCAAACAAGTCGGCGGTGGACCAGTTTGAAAAAAAATTCCTTGGCTCGCTCATAGAGTCGAGGCACACTAGAAACTGGTTTTGTATACGAGTGTCAATGTGTGTAAAGTAGCACTGGAAGCGACGATGTCTTGCGATTCTCGCCCTTATGGTGGTCTAGCGGGAAGTGGTTGACTGTACATAAACAAGTATACTTACTTCTTAGGTACGAGTTTCCTGATTGGAGTGACGTCGCCGACGGTCGCTGGTTTGGCGGCGACAACGGCGGCCTGAGGTTTAGCGGTGCCGTTCTGCTGTGGACTGGAAGCAAAATAATGTTTGTGTGAGCGATTATACAATACAAGTGGTACTTTTGCGTTAAATTAGGTGATATTTTTTACGCTACGAGCATTAAAAATGTCACTTTTATCATCATATGACAAACAGCAGCGATAGCCTAGTAGAGAGACCGACAGACTGCTACCGGAGGTTCCGGGTTCGAATCCACGGCGCGCACCGATGACTTTTCGGAGTTATGTGCGTATTAAATTGTTAATTATCGCTTGCTAAACGGTGAAAGAAAACATCATGAGGAAACCTGCATGTCTGAGAGTTCTCCAAAATGTTCTCGAAAGACGTGAAGTCTGCCAATCCGCACTTGGCCAGTGGGGTAGACTATGGCCTTACCCTTCTCAAAGTGAGAAGAGGCCCGTGCCCAGCAGTGGGACAGTATAAAGGGCTGATGTTGATGATGATGACAAACATTTAGAACATTTTAATAATATGACGAGCTTGTTTGTTTGTTTGAACGCTGTAATTTCAAAACTATTATTTCGATTAGATTTGTTTTGATTTTGTGCTGTGCAGCCCAGTTTTCTGAGAAGGCTATAGACATCTCGCTATGAGTAACAGGTGTGACGCAGTACCGCTAAACAGCGCGGGGGTACCGAGGTCTCCGAGGCTACTACAGGGCTCAGCTAGGAATACTAAAACTATATTAGAATAATTTACCAGAACTACTTACAATCAACTAAGGCCTAAATAGTCAGTGGCTGTACCATGTTAACCATATTAAAAATAAACATACTTTTATATTTGTTAATACTTATTAAATACATACATGTGAACCCAGACAGATGAAATCGTCGTAGTCATAGAACAATGACAGATCGAAAAAATATTCATTCAAGTAAGATCCGTCATTGTCAAAGAGCTCAGATATTTACATAGAGGCGTTAACTATTATTTATATCAGTTTATCAGTAATCAATAGTTTACAAGTTGTTTTTATTGATACACGAAGATAGTTTGAAATGACAAAAAAGTGTCTATACTATAAAAATTTGACCATAATACAAATTCAATGTTTAGGGACACAACGACAACACACTTTGACAGTTGCCAACCCCATTGTAGAATGTAGAGCATGCGTTGTTACAGAGAAATACAGGGGGGCTTTCACTGCTGCGTTCTCTCTCCCACCGGCGGACACAGTACTGAGTTAGGTACTATTCTGCCACTCTATCCTTTATACCTTTATGGTCCCCACTTGGAATCGGCACACGAAATCTTAAAGAACTGCGCTTCTATGTAAATCTGTATTCATTGTCGTTGCTCTACGACTACGACGAAATGATCGTGCTCACCATACAGTCTTTGTGTTGGGTGAGAATCACACTCACAACACAACGCTCAAGTCACTAACTACTATGCCAATCAAGTTGTCTGGCACTGATATACGCAGAAATACTCACGTCTTAGCCACATTGGCTGTAGCACTTTTCTTTTGAGGAATATCTTTCTTGACCTCTGTTTTGGTTTCAAGCGTTTTAGCTTTGGGTTCAGTCTTAGTTGGTTTCATTTGAGGCTCATTGGAAAGAGCAATTTCAGACCTTAAACATATCGTAACAGTGCATAATATCGCTTGAAAAATATCGCGAGATTCAAATGATATTAGCACTTTGTCTGTACACATAAGGTTAAAATTTTTCTACCCCATTTGGTGTCGTAACGTAGTGAGGGTGTGTGATATTTCTTCTACCACCAGACGGCGCTTAGTAAGCGTCAGGTCCAAACTGACGTCAGATATGTACAGACGCGTACACACACACAATACAAACAAACACAGACGTACGAAAATAAAGGGGCTTTGACAGTTTTGACAGGTTTCTGGACCTAAGGGTCGGAACATATCTGACGGAAGATGCGTGGCGTATTATCGGTCGCGTAACGCCAAAACATACAAATATATAGAAAAACATTCAACCTTTCACACCTGACCGATTACCCGTTAGTACGTCGAGCGTACAGCGTCTGTTCCGTTTCCGTCAACGCATTATCGGTCGACGTCACGCGCACCACGCACCACGTGAATTTTGACTGACGCGTTGAGCGACGTTTTAAAATTAAATGTCATACAAAGCAAACGCACTGTAGTTGCTGAACGCAGAAACTGACTAGACGCGTAATGTAGCAGGTCTTATTTGATGGAATAGCACGACCGATGTAGATACGCTCGATGCATTTTCCGTCAGATGTGTACCGACTCATTTGACAGAATAGACGCGACCGAAGATACGTTCGACGCATCTTCCGTCAGATATGTGCCGACCCTAAGGCCACGCGCACTTTGGACACGTTTTCGTACGAATTTTACTCGTGCGTACACGTACGAACACAAACGAACGATACCGATAGTCCAAGTACCATGCGAGCGCGCAGACTGGATGTGAGTTAGTCGTGCGTATACGTACGTGTAGTTCAGACGTCCGAAAACAATCGGAACTTTTTGGGATTTCAAAACACATTCGAACGTTTTAACATAAGAAATGGATGTAGAAAAGTTAATTAAGCCTGATTCACGAACATAAATGTTTGTGGGACCAAAGTGATTGTATAAGTGATGTTATAAGTCTTCCATGATATGAAATTCACCAAAATTGTGTCTTTTTAAATATATTTCACGCACCAATTCGATTCTACGATAGCGATGACGCCACCGCAGTCATCGAGTGATAAGAGAATTGTCTTGAAGATACAGATTAATCATCGCGCTCCAACCAAAGTAGACTTCACAAATCCGATATCACTAGAACATTGCTCATTTGACTAATAAAAACGTATACAGTTGTGCGCACTCAATTCGTACGACTATGATCGTACGTATACTGTACGATTCGAATTCGTGTCCAAAGTGCGCGCGGCCTTATGCCTCAGTGCTGCCGCGTAGTGAGCGTCATTTCAGAAAACCCTCATTGAATTGTAATTGTCATAATTATTTTGTATTAAGCTTATGTCAAAAATGAATCTAACATCTCGAAACAATGGATACATCGAATATTGAATTCAGTGGATAGAGAGACATTACTCACTTCTTCGCTACATTGGCTGTAGCAGTTTTCTTGTCAGGAAATTCTTTCTTGACGTCCGGTTTGACCTCAAATGTTTTAGCTTCGGGCTCAGGCGTATTTGGTTTCTTTTCAGGCTCAATAGCAAGAGCAATTTTAGACCTTAAACATATCGAAACAGTGTATAATATCGCTTGAGGCTCGGCAAATATCGCACGAGATTCGAGCGATATTATAGCACTTTTGTCTGTATACATAAGGTTAAAATTTGTCTACCCCATTTCAATTCATGAGTGTAGTAAGGTTAACACGAGGCATATACTGGGTGTTTGGCGATTGGACACAATTTTTTGGGGGTTAGGGGATATCCTAGTTTTCACCCAAAGAACCCAGGTCCTAAGTGTACCTGTATTGAGACACGATTTCAAGGTTTTCTTAATTATCACATTTGAAATGATATAACTTTTCAGTTTGTAGTCATATTTGCACTAGATAAATTTTATTGGATGCCCTGATGTATTATTATTCTTAAAAAAACATAAATTGTTGGGTATAAATGTAATTGTCGAGCTTCAAAACTCTTAAAAATGAAGTAATGAGTGCACAATACGAAATTCCAAACTAATTATAAAAAAAAACACTTTTGGAGTTCGATTACTTTAAAAAAAATCTGTACTTTATACCCTTTCTAACGATGTACGACATGGCCTTAAAATCTTTCAATATGTAATCACAAAAAAGTCTACCTAGCCAGTGTCAGAATCATCATCAATAGTCATCATTGTCTTGCCCTGGTCCCAATTTATTTGGGTTCGGCGCAGTATGTCCTTCGCTTCCATACTTCTCTGTCACCAGTCATCCGATCGCTTACCCCTTTCTCTTTCATATCCATCCTCACACAGTCCATCCATCTCTTCCTTGGCCGTACTCTCCCTTTTCGTCCTTCTACATGCATATCCATCACTTTTTTACCTACATACATCTCATCTCTCCGCATAACATGTCCATACCAGGCCAATCGACTCCCTTTCACCTTTTCAGCTATGGGCGCCACTTTCATACTACCTCTAACATAATCATTCCTAATTCTGTCCATTCTTGTCACTCCACACATCCATCGTAACATTCTCATCTATGCCACATGCAATCGCTTCTCATCCATCTTCTTTGTAGCCCAACACTCAGCTCCATACAGTACGACAGGCCTTATAACCGATTTATACATACGGCTCTTTAATTTCACAGGCATTTTGTGGTCGCATATTGTACCTGAGACCTGTCGCCATTTCATCCATCCTGCGTTGATTCTTTGCCTAACATCCCGATCAATTTCGCCGTCATCTTGCAGGAGTGAACCTAGGTAGCGGAAATCGGAGCATACTGGTAGAGGTGTACCGCCGAGTGTAACCGGTATAGGACTGGAGAGACCGCCAAAGTCACAGAACATATACTCCGTTTTGGTTCTGCTTATTCTCAAGCCTACATTCTCCAGTCTCTGCCGCCACTCCTCCAGCTTGCTCTGCACCTTCTGTCCACTCTCTGCTACCAGAACAATGTCGTCGGCAAACAACATGCACCAGGGTGCCTCTTCCTGTATGTCCGATGATATAGCATCCATAATTAACAGGAAGAGGTAGGGGCTAAGGGCCGACCCTTGGTGCAAGCCTACGGCCACATCGAATCTGGCTGTGATACCAGCTGCGGATCGGACCTGCGTTCAGCATTCAGCGTACATGGCTTGAATCAACGTCAGGTATTTCCCAGGCACTCCTTTCTTCTTCAGGGCCCACCACAAGACTTCACGGGGCACTCGATCATATGCCTTTTCAAGGTCGACGAACACCATGTGCAAGTTTTTATGTGCCTCCCTGTATTTTTCGCATATTTGACGAAGAGCGATAATGGCATCCACCGTACCTCGACCAGGCATAAAACCGAATTGGTTTCGTGAAATCTCACTCTCGTCATGCAGGCGTCGCTCAATTACTCTCTCCCATACTTTCATAGTATTTGGCATTAACTTTATTCCCTGATAATTGTTGCACTCTTGGATATCACCCTTATTTTTTAAAATGGGCACCAGGTAACTGTTGCACCATTCCTCGGGTATGGTCTCCTCGTGCAACAGCTTATTGAAGAATAAAGTCAGCCACGCCCATCCATCATCTCCTAATGCTTTCCATGCTTCTACTGGTATTCCATCTTGTCCTAACGATTTTCCATTCTTCATTCCACTAACAGCCTTTTTTACCTCGTCCTTATTTATTTCCTTCACTAACCCAATATTCATCACCTCATTCTCAAGTTTTCCGCTCCAATCGTTCTCCTCATTCATTAACTTTTTAAAGTATGTCCTCCATCGTTCTTTTATTCTATCTTCGTCCATAAGAATCGCTCCTGTTTCGTCTTTCATGCACTTAATATGGGATACATCCTTCGCCTTTCTCTCTCTAGCTTTAGCCATGCTGTATAAGTATTTATGACCCTCGGGTTTTTCAAGTAACTCGTACAACTTGTCTAGGGCATTGGATCTAGCAATGGCTACGGCCTTTTTGGCTCTCTTTTTACATTCGTCATATTCCTTCTTCTTACTTTCTTCTAAAGATTCATTTCCTCCTTTCGTCAGCTGCCATTCTTTAAACCTTGCTTTCTTTTCCTTAAGTGCATTCTGTACCTCTTTTGTCCACCACCACGTGTCCTTATCTTTCATACGCTTCCCTTTCGACTCTCCTAAAACATCCTTTGCTACAACCTTAATACATTCACTCATCTCTTCCCAACACTCATTGACACTAATATCATTCATGTCGCCCATTCCTAACATTTTACCTACCACTCTATCTCTGAATTTTTCTACACATTCATTCTTCTCTAACATATGCCATCTTATTTTTGGGGTCAGTTGCTGCTTGGTTCTTTTAAAGCTTATTTGAATCTTAAGTTCGACCATCAGGAGCCTGTGCTGCAAGACTCATCAATAGTATATGTTTCAAAATGTTTAGACAACTCCCGCACTACGAATAAATCCTGTGGCGCGGGGGACTTTACAAACATACAACCAACGGACACAATGAACACCCAGACTCGAAACAACAATTTATGGATCACACAAAGTGTTGTCTCGTGTGGGAATCGAACCCACGACACTCGGCGCAGTGTCAAGCGGCGAGGCGGCCGCTTAAACAACTACGCCAACCGTGCAGTCTGTTTTATTAAATATGGTTACAAATTTTGTTGAAACTTAGGACCTGGGTTTCTTGGGGTGAAATCTAGGATATGCCCTCCCCTAACCCCCAAAAAATTGTGCCGGTCCAAACGCCAAACAGCTAAGAAGCTCAATATCAAACTCTATCCTAATCTGTCCAGGCAGCGTGGTATAGTACGCCAAATTCTCCAATTAGTCACAATAATATTGTGATGCTAATTCAGAGCTCTTTGACTCTTTGTCCAGCAGTGGACTGCGAAAAGCTGCAGTGATGATAGTTTTGATACCAATAGACTACCATGCGCAGGGTATCAGGTTCAAATACACAGCACACCACTGACTTTTCCAAGTCAGGTGCATACTTAATTATCAAGGATCGGAATTAAGGGAGCTAACATTGTCAAAAGTATGGATATGCCTAATTTTCAAATGTTTTCGGAACTAGATTCCAGAAAATTTTGGATTTTAATGAAGATTTTTTTCAACAGTTTAAAACACCTTCATTAAAATTTCGAAATTTTCCAGTATCTAGTTCCGGAAACACATAAAAAAATTAGGCATATCCATACTTTTGACAAAGTTAGCTCTTTGATTCCGATCTTCGTTAATTATACTCGGAGAGCACATTAAACCTTCGTTCCCGGCTGCTGGGGAGATCTAGAACAGTCGGTGCAGAGAGTCATAAACAGATTCTGGTCTAAGCCATGGAATGTCGCTATCTCTTTGGGTTGTGGAGGTTTGACAACAGTCGCTCTGTGGAAAAGCTAATATTCAGCCAAATCTGGTTAGACTATAGTATTTTCGCTGTATGATGATATGCGTGACAGTTCTCATTTTACATGTTACGCATACTACTTTCAACTTATGAAAATAAATTGGCAAAAAAAAACAATTATTAAAAATAATATCTATTAAAATTACAAAGTAAATGGATACTAGTATGCCTCTCTCTATTTTTATAATTATTTTTAACTGTAAATAAATTATTTAATTATAATCCTCATAATTTCAGATGCATGAAACGGAACCTCTGTCAGTAGAGATTGACACCATTGAATCGACATGAACTCGATGAATAGGAGCGGCCATCTTGTGATCGAAAACGTCAATACGAGTGCATCTGCCTTGTATGCGGTTTATGTTTCTTTCTGTTTGGCGTGTTATTTTTTATTTTTTTGTTGTGTTATATTTGGTATGTACAATGCCGAAAACAACAAAAAAGATAGTTTTAAACTCTCAAAGCCCTGAGTTAGTGCTTCGTTTGAGGACCTTCTTTGAACGAGAGCCTGCAAACGGGAGCCAAAATGTAACCGCAGAAAATTGTACCATGTGAAAAGTGTCCACCTAGACCGAATTCCAGATTAGCAATTAATTATCTCAGTGGGAGAAGATTCCGATTCAGATATGAGCTTTATTTCGAGTGACAGTTACCGGAATAATTAAAAAAGAATTTTAAAATTATGTACTGCGTTTTATTTCTGAAAATGTATTTGCCAAAACACTTTCAATATGAATTTATTTCGAAGATTTAAAATCGGTAACTACGATTCCATGTCCTTTGCCAATTAATTCGATATTTATAAATAATCGATTAAATTTCCTTAGGTTACATCATTATAATTGTCAGTCATGAACTGTCATGCATATCATCATACAGCGAAAATACTATAGTAACAGGATGATAATGATGATACTCAAGTCTTAGCCACAATGGCTGGGGCAGTCTTCTGTGTAGGCCAATCTTCCTTGAGCCCCAATTTGGTGTTAGATGTTTTAGCCTCGGGTTCAGGTGTAGCTGGTTCGGTTTGGAGTCAGATGTGTTGGCCTTGGGTTCAGATGTAGCTGGTTATATCAAACAATAAGTTAGTATGTTAATACTCACATATTAGCTGCAACAGCTGGGGCAGTCTTCCGTTGAGGCCAATCTTCCTTGAGCTCTGGCTTGGTGTCAGGTGTTTTGGCTTCGGGTTCAGGTGTGGCTGGTTGTGGCTCATGGTGACGGTTGTATGAATGGTTGTAGTTCTTGTTTGTGTACTGGGATTGGTTGCGCTGAGTGTTCTGGTTCTTGTCTGTTGGGGAGAATATAATGCCATTAATGCTATAAAAATATAGAAGAGATACTTTTTATGGATCACATGTTGTCTTATGTAGGAATTGAACAACAGTCAACTTGATATCAGTTTAAAGGAGATTAAAATCGATCACCAGTCTTGTGGGAACGGATTATTTTTTTAGTCTCACGCCTGTATCCCCGAAGGGGTAGGCAGAGCCGGCAGAGGTTTAGCTATTACACCCACATTTCGCCAGATTTACTTTAGTCCCACGTAATAGGGGGCGAGCTTATTGCCGTAACGGGCACATTACCAGACTCCGTGCTGCTACTGAGAATTTCCTAGTGGAAAAACCCAATAACACTTTGCCCGACCCGGGAATCGAAGCCGAGACCTCCCAATCCCACGCGCGCATTTATGCCGCGAGACCAACGAAGCAATCAATATATTATTCGTCGATATATTATTAATAATAATATAGGAATAAACTACAAACACATACTGTCACTGGGGGTGAAGGTACGATCTTTCTTGACGTACTGGTTGCGCGGCGGTCCCGCCCTGCCGCGCTCTTGTAGACGGTTGAAGTGGTCGCTCCTGTTGCTTTTATCACTGACCTGTAATTATAAACGTATTAGGTCCTGTTCTCTTTTTAGTCGGCAGTTGAGAGGTTGCTAGTGGCAACACCACATTCTCCGGCTGTCATTTACCCAATAGCCGGAGATCCGAAGAGATCTTCCATATCGTAACAAAAATAAAAAAACATAACTGGCGAAGTGTGGGATACACCTCTGCCCACCCCTTCAGGGATAAAAGGAGTGAAGTTATGTTATGTGTTAATTAAAAAACCCTGTGCACACTAATGTAATACTTTATACAATTTTATTTTGCGGGTCTTACTGGTGATAATTAACTTATTTTAAGGTATGAATACTCTTGTTAATCGCCGATGTTTTATTAATGGACTATAATAATACATGTTATGTAATGAGGCCTAAGAGTGATGATGCCTAAGTGGCATATGATTGTATCTTCTCGGTTTAAAGAGACGGGTATGCCTATGGTCGTACAGTTTGTATGACACTGTTCACATTAAGACACTGATCTGATCACATTAACACTTTGATGGACAGTTGACATCTATAGACGTCATAACAATTAAACTTCTATCAAAGAGCTCAGATATTTACATAGATGCGCGTTTTCTATGGGCGCTCTGAAGACAAACTTTCTGTGACACAAATTGCCGCTTGGCGGCGTGGCAGTCGCGCTGTGACAGCTGTCTCTACGAGAGCAAGAGAGACAAACGTTCCTCTTGTGCATCCTAACTACGAGAGCAAAAGAGACGGAGAACGAAGCAGGCGGCGCCAACTACGAACTAAACTGGAAACAGTCCCCACTTGGAATCGGCACACGAAATCCTTAAGAACTTCGCTTCTATGTAAATCTGTATTCATTGCTTCTATTGTGTCTCGTTTACTGTCCTTGAAAGGGTTAGGAATAAAATGTATCATTACCCTATTTTGATATATTTCAACATACCCTGGTGGCTGTATCATCGTCGCGTTTCGAGGGTCCTGGACGATCCTCAAGCATCATCTGGCGTGGACGACGAAGCGGCGCTGGGTTCTGTATCCTATGAACAAGATAACCATTTTAGCTACTATTTAGCTGTTTATTATGTAAATGTGTATGTACAGTCGAACTACTTCCTGCTAGACCACCATAAGGGCGAGAATCACTCAGCAAGACATCGTCGCTTTCAGTGCTACTTTACACGCAAATTGACACTCGTATACAAAACCAGATTCTAGTGTGCCTCGACTCCATGAGCGAGCTGATTTTTTTCCAAACTGGTCCAGCGCCGACTTGTTCGATTGTACGTAAATGTGTAATAAAACAGGGTACCTTATTGTGCAAGAATGTGAAGACCATATAAAGTAAAGGTATTCTTTGTTCAGAAGTGATCATTACAATCCTGGGATTTTGAAATGAGTGGGTATGTCCGTGTCATGCCACGGCTGTTGAATCCCGGGCAATGGCACTACCTATTCCAACCACTACTCATCGTACAAATATTTGTCCTGTTTGAGAATCGAACCCACCGCTGGTTAAGCAATCAGGGCCATCAATAGGCTAGTCATAAATAGTCTTTCATAATCATAAGTTGGAAGTAACATATTAGAGAGTAAAACTTACTCGGGCAGCGCTGGGATCACAGGCGAACGCAATTCTATTTCGTTGGCCAGTCTGAAAAATAATATTGTTGAGATTACAGCCATTTTAAAATGCTTAGTGCCACAGATTAAATAAAACTAGTAAGAAATCAAAAGCGACCTCGCTCTTGGCTTAGTTACAGAGTAAATGATTGATAATTCAAGATTCATAGTACAGGGAAAGTAACACTAAATATGACAATCTGGCGGCAAAACATCAATAAAACTTTGTTTATAACTTTATCCTGGCACTAAAAATCAGGATCTGCAGAGTTGTAGGCTCAAAATGTCCACTCACCTCCGAAGGGGTTAAAATGCCCATTTTACAAACTAGGCGAGTGGGGTATCATTTTTACACAAGCTGAATCGGATGACATAAAAGCTCGTGGTTTGGATTTGACGACTGTGTATTTTTCAAGAAGAAGCCTAGCAAAATATTGACCCTATCGGCATGAGTATGGTCTCATTCAATTAGAACCTCATTCGTCTAGTATGCAATTCGTGTATTTTGACCCCCTCGGACAGAGTAGAGCACCACAATTGTGATAGAACGCGGCATATCCTGATGTCTAATGCTAAGATAAAGTTAAAAAGATATGCTATTTTTCCTGTACTATCAGGCAAGTGATTGAATCGCAAGCATTCGGGCTTGTAACGACTTTATTAGTTGACATGCAGAAAAGTGAGCATTTCGAGAAGTGGGCATTTTGCAAAGGTGACCTTCTGAGATGATACGCTTTCAGCAGACTATAAATTCTGACACCAGAGTTGGCCCTCACACGAAAAGTGCTAAAGTAATGACTTACCTGGCGAGATTATGGCAGACAGCGCGATGTCTATCAACCCAGTCGCGGGTCTGGCACCGCGACGAGCAGTAAGGCGTGACCGCACACCGCGAGCAGTACGAGTCGGCAGGCGAACCGCACCACACGCAGCGCGAGGAACGCGTGCGCTGCAGCCCCGGCGCGCGCTGTGTTAACATCTTTATACTACCGCCACATGTATGCGAGAGCGCGTGGTGTATGCCTACGGGCTCTCATACACAGTGACACAAGACAAGGCGGGATCGCACCACACAGTCACAGCACCCAGTTTAGCGCCCTCTAAGCAGAGATTTAAATCATTGGATGTGCCCATACCATATAATTAATTATAAGGCATACGAAAACGTGTTGTCGTTGGCAAGAGTGAGCTCACTTTTTACATCGTTGTAGCTTGCGTATCTAGTACTACGCGCGTATTGCCAGATTGACTTAACACGTGGATAGTTTTTGGAATCACAGGACGCATCTAATGATTTCAATCTCTAGGTAAATGTATATTATTGTGCAAATAAAAGGTTTATCACCCTTGTCATTCCGTCACCTTCTTGCCTTTTTTTAACAGACAGTGTACAAGTCTATTTCTTAATAGAATACCATAGCTGTTTCTCGATTTTCTTAAACTATGTTGTATCTCACAGAATGGCGATCATTTAAACCAGTGTCGCAAACAACTATATGACTAAAATCCGTGCCACGAGAACATAGACTTTTTGTAAACAAATAATTTCTACTAAGTTATTTAGTGTCCGTGTGGTGACGGATTAAGAATACGGATTGTCACCACCCCATATCATCCCATGGGTGTCGTAAGAGCCGACAGAGGGAGCGTAATATTATGCAGAGAACAGCACTGTAAGAGAAGGGAAACTTGATACAAACCCTATACCAACCCGTTTGGCCAGCGTGGTATAGTAGGTCAATTCCTCCTTTCAAAGGAGAGGCCTAGTCCAGCAGTGAACTGGGCCTCTCCAGAGGATAAAAAAATATTTTTTAGTTATCAAGAAGAGGTTTGTTTAATATTCTAGTGTCAAATTATGAAAATTCTTCCGGAAAATTCGACCACTCAAAAACTAAATTACTTTCGTAAAGATAGAACATTTTTGGACACATCAGGAGGTCATAGATATATTAAAAAATAGACATTCGAATACACAGTAGCGTAATTGAGAATTGAAAAAAAAACGACTGTTCAAAAAGTATAAGAGTTTACTAAAGCATAAAATCTCAAACAAAACTGTTTGAAAAAAGGTTGTGAAGCCCTGCACGTTTGTTTACAAAAAGTCTATCTTTTCGTGGCACCAACTACAAACTATAATATTGTAAAGAAACCATTTGTTTTATATGTGTCGATACTTACTTTTCCCTACTTAGGTACTCAACCACAAAAGCGATGCTAATTAATCATTTTTCGAATCACAAGTTACACCCGCGCACATATGGCGCAGGGTAGAGCATTTTTCCTCGTCAAAGCATTACCTATCTTGTGCCGGAGTCTTGCAAGCCGCTTGCTTGGCAGTAATAAATGAAATCTTGCTTGACAATGAAAAATGCTCTGCGCTGCGAAGTGCGCCGGATCTTATCGCAGTCAAACGCCATGTCAGAACATGTTGCTCCTAAATTGAATACCTAAAATAAGTATATAATAGGTACTGACTATTACCCGAATTATTATAGTGCTAGTTTCAATCTTAGCACATTTGCAAAAAAAAATTGAATCCGTATTTTACATTTTAGAGGTGGCATAGACTATAGAGAATCGTTCCTTATGGTCATTAAAGGATCAACTACAATTTTTATAATTTCACGTTTATAGCTTCAACAATTTAGACTCTACAGTGATATGTCAGACAGGACATATCTTTCTGTTAATAGGCATTAAGAGTATCCCGTTTCTCAAATTTAAAAAGAAACAACAAAACCAATCAATATTTTTAATTAAAACCATAAGCACAGTAACACATAACTAAATAAAACAATTAATACTAAAATAAATTAATTTAAAACTAACTTCACGACAGTACTTTAGCGGTCATAGACTATGTACTCTACTAGACGCGTAGAAGAAAAATAGTCATTCATTTTATAATAATAAAAACATTGAATTTGTAAAGTATAAAAAACAGGTTGTCTCAAAAAGTACATGAATAAATAGTCCAGCCCTAACCTCTATATTATTATCTCCCCTATATCAACTGATGGGCACAGCCCTCTTCTCTGAAAAGGATAAAGACTAATTCTTGTATTAGACAAACATATTTTTCAAAACTGTGTCTACCTGCAGTATAAATAGCTTTTCGTTTACTCAATAAACGCCTAAAGCCGCCGTGAAGATAATAAAAACTAAATATACATATATCAATAAAATACTTACCCCTAAAACTTATGTAAATAAGTATAAACGTCAACCTGATTTATTTCAATAATGCATACTGTCTATTTCTTTAGTAATCTGTGGTCAAAAATGTTGGATTTAAATAGACTTAATACAATTACATCTAGATGGGTTATACTAGAAGAGAATCGCTTTGAAAACTTCATCACATCAATTACAAAATTGTGAAGAGTACCTGAACTACGATAAACTAACGATTCTTTCAGAAACCATAATATAATACGTTTTCTGAAAAGGGGCATTAAACTTGTCTGTAATTTGTGGCGAGAAAAATAAATAAATTATTACTTTGTATACATCAGTGAAGATGGGCTTTTTCAACAGTGCAGAAATATCGGATCCTCTAATAGGTCCGTAGTATCCCTAGTATGCCTAAATATAGTGTAAAACTTATATTAATGATCACATTATATTAATGATCACAAAAGCTAAATGTAAACCAGACATGCTTTAAATTCAAGAATGACTTCTGCATGTTGAAATAGGTTTGAGGAACACTTTTCTTACTTAGTTCGGAAGCGCTCGTGTTCCGAAGAACTACGAAGCAATTACATGTGATACACTAACCATATCAATACAAGAGATAAAACTCAGGTGTTATTTAGAAACAATGCATAACTTTTTCTAGTAATAAGAATTCTAGATGTAATCGTACAAAAGTAGGTATACAAATTTTATCAAAATACGTTGAGATAAAAACCGCAGCTTTCATACAAAAATTACAACCAGACTGCCTCCCAATGCTAAAACATGATATAGGAATTTAAACTTTAACACTAAACACGAAAGTTTAAATTCCTATATCGTGTTTTTGCTGTTACTGCACTTTAGGTTCGGGAGGGCAGCAGAGTGGGATCAATTATCATTCTGTAAATCTATTAGATTTGTAAGTCTATATAAGTTATAGATCAACAAAAACTACACAAATCGGTGGTAAAATATACAACAGTAAGGCTAAGTATAAAAGACACTAATATCATATCACAGGGCTTAGTCTAAAATTGGTACGTTTCATAATTTCACTAGATTAACTTGTCTGACCGCTGATAGAAGTACAATTATTAATTTTATCGAACAAAATTGAGAATACGAGCGAAAAATACGAAGGTGAGTTTAAAAAACTGCTAAATCCCTTTTGTAGAAAAAGAATGTTACAATTTCATCTCTCTTTGCCATACACACACCTACAGAGGACGACTTTGCCATACATAACACCTACAGAGGGTCATCAGTTTGAGAAATGTTCTACACGTAATTGAAAGTATTGCCTCTTCTTACTTAATTCGGATGCTCGGTAGAACATGAAAAGGGCCTTCTTTCTATACGTTGTCGGATCCAGGCTTCTGTAACTTGAGTCGTTTGCGCTTTATACTACTAACAACAAAGCTACTTTGAGAAATTAGTAATATGAGGCACTTTGCTTTTAGGGACAAGGAGACTTCAGACCTCCTGCCCTCCTTAAAGATAGGCTGGTATTCCACCGGAATGATATAATTTTCACGACATAATGGATTGATTTTTGAAGAGATCTGAAAGCCCAGTGACGTTCCAGTCATCTCATTTATTCTCAATTTCATCCAATAAAAGCAACATTGCACTTAGATCCAGCAACCATCTGACATATCCTGGCTAGTTACAGCCTAGAAGTAAAATTTGAGCTTCTCACCTCCAATAGAAGGGTCAAAATTCTTGCCTTGCAGCACACTTACCGACTGTTTATCTACATACACAGTAAATTTACCATTACTGGGATAGGCAGATTCCGTGAAAATCTGCCATAGTTCCGTATTTAAGCCAGGATTTTTGTCTTCTAAAAGATCAAAGATGATGTTCAAATCTTCTTTGTTTTCTGGTAAAATGTTCATAGGAATCTTCAGTATCATTTTGTGGTAACCCTGCTGGTCGGGTAGAGGGAAATCAGCGCTTCTGGGCGAATCAGGACCGATGATGACTGGATCTAAGTCTGCATCTGTTTTGTCGCCAGAGTAAAAGAATATCTTCTGATCGCCCATATTCAGTTCGAAGTCTTCTCTTTGGATAATATTGGCGGATATTTCGTCGATCTCAAGTTCGCACACGTTATGGTCTGTTCTTTCATGCTGAGCTAACACACTCCATTTTTCAGGCTTCAACTCAGGGTACTCTTTCTTCAGCTCATGTTTCAGGTCCTCAAAGCTCTTTTTGGGGCCCTGCATACTGACTTTACTCTTAGACGTTTCGACTTGTCCTTCGCTGTTCTTTTTGTCTAACCGTTTAGCGTACATCTTAGTCAGCTCTTCTAAACTTGATTTAGGTTTTAGTAAGGATTGGAGATGACCCAGTTTGAATTCTACAGCGTTCGCTCCAATAAACTTATTGAAGTTCTGACTGGTTATCACTTGAGCCGAAAGCTTGTCTATTTGAAGGACAACATCTAATTTCGTTTTGGTCCGTACTGTACTGATTTTCCTCCAATATTTCGTCCTCAATCTGGGATTCTGTTCTTGCAATATATTGATGACTTCGTTAGTATCCTTATCAGTTTTCACAACCATACTTATAATGCCTACTGCGCCCCTAAATTCGGTAGGTTTCAAGTAAATATGCAGTTTAGAGTTTACAGCGGCCAATGCCTTTTCGATCCAGTGCCTCGAAGCCATGTTAGCGCAAATAATGAATATGACACCGTCGAATAGATACATATCGTGGAATTTCGGTATATTTTCTTCTGTCAATTCGTATTTCTCTAAAGAATCTAGAACAATATTCTCGAACGTTCGCTTTATAGTATGGAATAACACTTCGTCTACCCGCGATTCTGGATAGTTCGACGGCCCAACGTATAATTTCAGATCATCAGCGATCAAGTCCGAGTAATGGTTAGTCCTGGTTCTAGTGAGAGGTGCAGCCATTATTTCTGGGTCAATTGGTGCGTACATATTTCTTAGAACAGAGTCTCTTTGCCTTTTGGTGTCAACATCGTCAAGATCCTGTCTCGCTTCTTCGAAACTAACGTCACGTTTCTGCCTATCTATAATCCTGAAAGTTAGCTTTTCACCTTCATACGTAGGATCAAAGTCAGGGCTCTTGAGAACTTCTAGAGATTCTGGGTCAACACCAAATTGCCTTTTCTGCTTCCCAGCTACATCTGAGTAATATTTCCAGCAGTCAGGCTTCAAGCCAGGGTAGAGGCTTTGCAATTTCATTAATATCTCTAGTGATTCAACATGTGCGTACTCTTTTGGCAGTCTCATTACTATCCTAGTGTACCTGACCAAGCTTTTGATATCTCTGAAGGTCAGTTTAAGGCCTGTAGAATTGATGAACTTCGGTAGCACCTCCGTCAAATAGTCCTTAGTTTCTAGACTATCACAAATGTAAATGACAGCACCGTTTGATAAGTAAATATCTTGGAATTTGGGAATGATCATGTTGGTGAAACGCTGCATTTTCAGATCCTTATGAAGATACTCTTTGAACAGATGTTTCAGCCTTCTAATATGTATGCCTTCCAGTTTATTCTGAGGGTAACCTTCCAAAGTTATAGCGACTTTCAATTGCGGTTCTACATGCAGATAATTCGTCCGCCTGTGATAAGCGATACCTCTATTACTGTCAATATTCAAATTACTACTTCTAGAAATCAAATTATCGTTGCTCTCTACAAAAGATTCTGTTTTATCGGACACAGCAACACCGGAAGTGGACGCTACGTTATTGTCCATTTCCATAAAGTTTTGTTCCTTTTCACAATGCTGTTCATTTGTGTCCGCCTCTCCGTAATTCGTTTCGTCGGACCAGACTAGTACCTCATCTTTATCGCTAATATATTTTACATCTTTCAACTTCTTCAATATATCTTTCTGGAGACTGCTATCTAGATCTTTCTTAGCATTACCATCATCTGTCAAGTCTGGAAGAGAGTCTGGCTCTTTATTTTCCTTAACGCTTTCTCCATCGCCTCTATCAACAACTTCTATGGCTTTTACGCTAACTTCCGATGTATTTCTGGGCGTAGTTTCAGAGGATTTCAACTCATCCAATAATTTCACTCTGGAAGCAATACTTCCCAAATCTTCTTCCATGCCTAGTAATAGGCATTCATAGTAAATTTCCGTATACCCTGTCAGTTCAAATTCCATCTGAGTGTAGTCAATAACGTTTTTAAACGTGGAACCTCTGATAATCTCACCAGATACCCTGTCTATCAGAAAAGACGTATACTCAACATCGTCCGTTACCTTCTGAGCGTAAATCTTCCAAAGATTCGTTTTTAACGTCGGATTGAAATACTGAAGCAACTTAAAAGCGTCTTGGGCAGTCGCAGGCCAACAATGCCTTGGAATCTTCAACACAGCGAGACACAACCTTTTCACCCTAGCTTTTAGAAGGACTAAATTGTAATTCATTCTTTCCTGAAGACCTGGAGAAACTCTGACCATCCAATCCCTAGTCTCGCGATTCTTACAAATACAAACTAATGCTCCCCTATTCAAATAATAGTCCATAAACGCAGGAACTTGTTTCAGTAGCCCAGCCTTTAACTGCATATCTATAACTTCAGTGAGAATCCGCTGGAATTGCGCCATTTGTCGGAGCCTGATTTTGGATTTGGGATACCCAGCTAGAGCAATCACTAACTTTAAATCCTCATCTACAATATCCATGTAATCCGCGCTGCGTAGCTGAATAAGCCTATTGGTTTCGTCTTCATCATCGCTATCTGTGTAAAAGTCATTATATTTCAGATCGCAAGTGACTTCGCTGCGGCATTTTCCGCAGCGTTTCCTTTCCTTTTTGCTAGTAGCATCAGATTTTTTACTAACCGACCCTGTGACTTTACTGCACTCTGAACGCTTAGTCGTCCTACTAGGGGTTGTGACGCCTGCAGTTTTGCTATCAGCTACCTTACTGGAATACTCAGACTTCCTATCGGTAAGTTTACTGTTTGTGGACTTATCTCTACTCTTGCGGTCGTTACTGTCTTTGGAGCATAGTACGCATGTGGACGGGGTGGAACTACCGTCGGTCTGCGGCTCCCAGGAACTCTTGGCCTTGTCTTTGCAGGAGCAACATACCGTCGTTTCGTTCTGGAGAAAAATTTACGATATCTGTATCTGTGTGAGATTGTTAAGGAATGCGTTGCCAAATGGAGCCGGATTAACTTTTGAGTAGCCATTTTTGAATTTGAGTTGGCTATATTTATAAAAAGTTCTATAACTACAGGTACTAGGGTAGTGACTTGGGGCCAGATTAGCCAATGGATAGTCATTTTGGATTTATAATGTAAAAACATTGCAACCATGTGTGACTTGGAACACATTCAAGAGTTAAAGCCAATGCCAGTTTTGGAATGATAAAAAGATAATTTGGGAGACGAAAGTTGTGGTTGAAATTTTGCCACTTTCACATTTAGGCTAATCCGGCAACACTTAGAACTTTAAGAGACTTTTACTTATGAGATACTTTTTATAGTATATAGAGTTATTTCAATGGCTTGGTCAACAACTCGTCTGAACCAGGACTAAAAAGAACAGACACCTAGAGGCAGTCACGACTTAGCCGAAGGCATATACACATTTCTATAAAGAATATGAGGATCACAAAATAAAACCGTGTGAAAACAGAACCTGCACCATTAAGACGCGAAATAAACTAATGAGCAACTCGTGCAGTTCACACATGCATCATTATGAAGAAAGTCGTGAGACAAAGCAGAAAATGGACAATAGTGACTGTAGTAGCTCTTCCATATAACATTCCGGTCAGATAAGCCCAAACTGCTCACCTGAACCAGCCATGCAAAATGCACAAAAGACAATAAGACCTTCAAACTTTAGAATAATTTGATGAGCGAGATAAAATAAAACCTAACTGACCAGCGATAGAGTTCAGTATGAAATGAACAAATAATGCAAGTTGGTAACTAGTTCATTCAATAAGTTAATTAGCGCGCGAAAAGCGTTTTCTTCAATATTGAGGTAGCTTCAAGTAGCTATTTTCGTTTTTTTATCGTACCTATTAGACAGAGAGGGTAGAGTACAAATATGTAAAATATGAGTTTACTTACCTAATAATCTAATTTGCTAAAATCATTCAGTATATTTTTTACTCAGCGCATTATTAATACATGCCAATAGTTTTGCCACCTTGAATAAAATATCGTAAATAAATATTTTTTCAATAATATTAATATTACATAAGAATTGAAACTGAATATGATATACATATAAATTTCTTCAAAGAAACGCTAAACACACACAAAAAGATGTGATTCCGGCCAGGATCGAACTGGCGGCCTTCTGCGTGTAAAGCAGATGTGATAACCACTACACCACGGAACCCTGTTGATACAAGTTGTGAATTTTCGGTTCAATATACGATCAACGCTAAACCGATGCAAATATTTGTACAGATGTTGCAATAATTTATATAATACTTATAAGTACACTATTATATATATATATAGGAATTATAAGTACACTAGATAAGCCCGCGGTTACACCTGCGTTATTTAAGGAGACTGTTCCGCTCCCGTGGCTTTATGACGTGATGTGTGATGATAACGTGATTAGCATAAGACATTTGACATTCAGTTATCATTACAAAATTACTTGTCCTAACCTGACTGACATATCAACGCAGAGCCTAAACTGTTAAGTACATAAAAGTTTCAGATCGATAATTCGTTATTTATTTTCAAATATCTAATCCAAATCACAATTTTTATGACTTGATTATTTAAAATATTTGTTTATTGATTACATCAATCGAATAAACGGCACACACTTTTCGAAGTCGTGTGTATTCAATAAAACCAAATCGTATGCCCAGACTTAATAATGGACTTAGTAATGGTATTTCAAAGGAGCTTTAAGCTCCTTTGAAATACCATTACAAACTTTAAATATTACAACAAAACGTATAAGACTGATTACTCACAAAAACAAAAGGTTTCAATTTTAATGTTCCTCTTAGGCTAAATATTGTATTTGTTGTCAACACTGGTTTCCATATAATGAAATTAAACGCAATTCAAATCAGAATCATGGTAGAAGTAGAGTTTCCGTAATAATTTCACTAGTAGATATAAAATAATAGTTATGCATAAAAGGCAAGCACAGTATATTCACCAGCACCGCTAAATAACACAAGAAATAAAATATGGACTGTAAAAATACCGTAAGACAGGAAGAAAAAGTTTGAGCTCAAAGAGGGGGAAAGAGCAGCAAGGAAGGGAGAGGAATGAGCAAGTAGGTAAAAGGAGCAGAGAAGAAGAGGAGGAAAAGGAGCAGAACAGAAGATGGGAAAGCCGCGGGAAAGAAGTTGATAAAAGGAGTAATAAATAATAGGAAAGAGGGAAAGGAGAAGTGGGGACAGGAAGGTAGAATATGATATGAGCTAACACGAAAGATTAACAAAGGAACAAAATAGAGGAGAGGAAAAGAGATGAAGAGAGTAAAATAAAAAACATATGAAAAAAGAGTGAGAGAATGAGCAGAATGAGAGAAGAAAAAAGGAGCAGAAAAGAAGAAAGGTTGACAGGCGGAAAAAAGAATAAGCCTTCTCTACTTTTCTACTTCTTTCACCTGGATACTTATTTTTGCATCAAGACAATACAGGAGCAGAAAAGAAGAGAGGGAGAAAAGAATACAAAACACGACAATAATAATTTCTTATTTTCCACTCCTTTACCCTTGATACTTCAGAAAGAATATGAAATTTTTTCATAGGTTTTACTCACCGAATCGCCAGCACCAGCGCTGTGGCTCATATCCAGATCTGCGTTCCTGTAAACAAGATGATTGGTTATGATCGAGCTCATCATCAACATCAATATTATCATCATAATTATGTAATGGTTTAGGTTGATTGCACATTAGGCGTGCGCGTTCCTTGAGCGGGCGCCTGGCGTGTGGCCGGCGTGCGCTCGGCGTTCACTCTGTAGTACAAAGTGAACGCCGGCCACACGCCGAACGCACGCCAGAAACGCACGGCTAAAATAGAGTTTTTACAATAATTGATTAATAAAACTGCCATACCTTTGGCCTTTTTACTTAAAAGAACTTATATAATTTATTTAATTATAGGCATCATCCCTATTATAGAGGCAGGCCTAAGGCTTCCTGTATACGACGCCGGACCCGCACCGGTGCCGCACCGCAATACTGTCGACGCCGCACCGACGCCGCATAAATACCGCATTGTCAAACGCTAAGGCAGCGATCACAGTTCAATATAGTATTGTCGGAGTAAAATCTTTTACATTTATTATAATTTATTTCCGCCGCTGCTTGTAGATTAAAATAACTAAGTTCTTCTTAATACTTTCTTCTTTATCCTTAATGTTAATATTACGAATATATGCGAATATAACTAAAACAGTGAAGTCTGTACAGTTACACAGACAATCCTATACTTAACTGTGATCACTGCTTTATAATTGAGCGTTGTGACAATGCGGTATTTATGTGGCGTCGGTGCGGCGTCGGTGCGGTGGCGATGCGGTTTTGATGTAAATACACAGTATTGCGGTTCGGCACCGGTGCGGGTCCGGCGTCGTATACAGGAAGCCTTACAGTGGTGAAATCGTGTGAGGCCGCAAACATTTCAGAGTTCAGATACACTAGCAACTAGCATTCATATTTAAGTCGAGGCGAGTAAATATTTATACGCTTTGTGTATATAAATATTAAATAAATAATATCTTCGCATCGTATGTACATAACTGGATGCTATTGAATCCAGTACTTCAAATTAAAATTTTATTCTGTACATATCCTTTAAAGTTATATGTAGGTACTTATTTAAACTATTTTTTCTTGTCCTTTTAAAAGGTATAGTAAGAGATCCGTAGAAGAGTGACCTTCACCGATCTTTTTATTGGATGAAAACTATTTTATATCAAATTTTGCATGTTAAAAAATATATCGCGAATGGGTCGGTAAAAAAATCCGGTCCAGACTAAAAAAAAATAGTTTTCATGCAATAACCAGATCGGTGAAGGTCGCTCTTCTGCGGATCTTAGACTAGTACGCAAAACAAAAAGATTTCAAGGCGTACCCTAAATTAATATTATAATTCATTTCACGCGTTTTGAGATTAAGACTAGTAAGCGGACCTCGGGCTCCAAGGCGTGTAATACTTGGATGCAGGCGGGATAACACTAGGGTGATAATGATTCATTCCAAGCCTGTGCTATTTGAATGGTACTATTATAATGATGTGATAAGCGTAAAGCTGATAAGGCATGTTGAATCAAAGCTAAGTGAAGTTTACAGATATACGTTAGTACATACGTAGTAGTTATGCCCTGCAGGGCTCAAATAACAAATTAAAATATATAATTTTTTACATCACACAGTGTTGTCATCTATGGGAATTGAATCCTAGACATGTGTTTAAACACAAAGTAATTAAGGGCGGTTTCAGATTAGCGTTTTATACGCGCGTATAAGCTCGTTTTTGGGAGCGCATGAAGGCACGTATAGGCGCGCCGTTTGGCACACGCGCAACTCGTACGGGCGTTGACGCGACGAATCGTCAGAATTCATGTTGACACTGACAAGATGTCACTACTGTTTCGAGCGAACACGCCGAAATATGCCCGTTTACGCGAGTTCGGTTTTTTGAAACGCGTAATGTAGCGCGCGTGTAAGCGCGTACGCTAAAACGACCGTATACGCGCAGAAAAATACGCTAATCTGGAACCGCCCTTATTCACTTACGCCAGTGGCAACTGACCAGTGACATTTTATAGATTACACTTTAATTCACTTTTTCTTAAAGGCAACCTTCCTAAGAATAATTGTGGCCCATACCACGTAATATTGTACACACAAAAAAAAACACTGAAAACCTAAATATTTTAGTTATATATACAAAATAATCTGGCTACGTACTACACAGGCAACCCTGGTTGTAGTATCGAATCAGGTTTATCATAACGCATAGCTATCGGCACAAAATCAACATGCAAAAAGTAAACCGATATTTTTTAAGTTTCTAAATGTTACTACACAATAAAAAACTGCAATGTGAACGCACCATAATGAATTAGGCCTCCCTCCGTCACATAGGGGCCCTATGCGACGGGGCCCCAGCGTTTATTTTTAACTACAGAGTGAACACCGAGCGCGTTACATTCAATAACAGGGTTGTTTCCACAGAAATAAATAGTAATAGAACGGTGACATGGGCGTGGTGCGCGTGTCAAACTATTGCACTATAGCGCATGTGTTTACATATGTTGTACAACATTATTCTGCCTGACAATCAGCAATGGTCAGTTTTTATATAAACAATAACATAATTTCATTTTCCACAGCTACATCACACACACACACATCGATAATAATTCCTTAGTGTCCCCTCAATATCGTCACTGTGGGCGCCTTGCTGAAATGTGACATGCGCGAAATGTACGCGATGACGTGACATTCACCATTCTATTACTATTTATTTCTGTGGTTGTTTCCAACTAGTCAAATCAAGCACTTTTTATGAAAAGTCAAAAACGACCTTTGCTAGGGCGTTTGTATGAAATATGACGTAGTGACGTCATAGTGTTTTGCTGTCAAGTAGAATACTTATAATCAATAAATTGACGATAAAAAATGTTTAAATAAAGTTTTAACATTAATTGATGAATGAAACTACCTATATTTTGACATGTTTCACTAGATAAAAATACTTGTATTATTCATTTCACTTGCAGGAAACTTCCCTACTGTAACATTTGGTTACATTCAATAACTGTAAGCTACAATCTAGAGATAACAACAATAGGCTAGTTGACGAAAAAAAAATTATAAGTCCGTCCTTTAGATTATTCAAAAATAAGCGATACGTATTTTCTTTTTTGTAAATTAAACCAAAAATGACCAAGATATAGCTAATTAAAGTTACGTATAACGTCACACCGTGCTGCATTTTTTCGCACTAGGTGACGTCACACGTAACTTTAATGAGCTATATCTTTGTTGTTTTTTATTTAATCGAAAAAAGAAAAAATACGTGTCTAATATTTTTTTATAATCTAAAATACAGACTAAATAAAATGTAAATATTTTGACCCTGGAAACTACCCTATTGTAAGCACACAAAACATTTTAAGTTAAATTATTATTAAAATATTTTATATTAAAGCACTATTATTTATATTAAATAAAGCCAGTGTTTTTTGCTATGGCCACACCTTAACCAACTTACCCGTTCCACGGAACTAATTCCAGACACGGCTGGCTAAACACATAAAAATAAATATATTAATATTATTGGTCTGCTATCGAAATAATAATATTGAATTGATAGACTAAGATCCCACTGCAAAATTTCTATAATCATATACCTATTTTTTTTGTTACAGTTGCATAAATAATTCAAAACGTTAATCATATATATCTGATTCAAATTAATAACATTTTATCTAAGAGAAAAAAAAAATTTTTTCCTGTATTCCATCTTTTCACACAAGCTTAAGGATTCGTATACATATATTTTTCCTTATGGAATGCTTACATCATAAATAACCCAGTGTCAAAATGTTATATTAATTATTTTTTCAGTAGTAAGTGGATGACGAAAGACTGACAAAGAAGATATATAAGGCAAGTGTGAATGGGACAGGACGAAGGGGAAGACCTAGGCGGGCGTTCTCTGACCAGATTGGAGACATCCTAAAGAAAGGACAGGTCAGAAGTACTTTGAACAGAAGAGCATGCATGAGAAACTTGATGGGAGTGACTAAAGCAAGAGAGGTATGTGAGGATCGTTGCAAATGGCGTAACGTAGTCTCTGCCTACCCCTCCAGGAAACTGGCGTGAGTCTATGTATGTATGTATGCAGTACTAAGTAACATACAGAAAGGTGTACTATACGTATTTGTCTTCTGTCTAGTGTTACTTTACAATATGGCGTGCACTTTGTGCATTTGCGTATATTTATATTTCATTTCCGAATACCAACAAGTAGCAATAGTTCTTTTATAAACGCTCCGTCGTTTCGTGTAGGTACCTAAAAATCCCAAGTGCTTACGGCTCAACACGTCGCGAGCACTTGACGGGCGAGCTCAACAAATCAGTCATTGTTTATTCGTTTGTTGCGTGAGGGTGTTGAAGTTATGTTTTTGTTCAAGTAAATGAATTATTCTTTCATATGATCCCAAATACATTACGTTTGAATGAAGTGTTTATGCGAGGGGCCGAACCGGATGCTATGTAAACAATTACGACTTAGTCGAAAAAATTGATTATCGTGATAACAATACGAGTTTTACCTTGGTTTCTTTTGCTTTGTTATATACCTGGTAATATTATCTTAACAAATATATAAAATTATAGCAATACTTGCTTGAAAAATTATTTAGATATTAGCATGTGAAAAAAAATATTATTTCGCTGACTTTGCATTTTGCGCGCGGGGCGTAATTATGGATTAAAAACATCAATGTAAACAAATATTATAATTATATAAGATACTTTAATGTTTTTATTGTGAATAAACTAATTAATTATGAAGTTACAGCAAAAAAAAATATATTGTGTATTACTTTAATTTAAGAGATTTTTACAAACAATTGTCGAAAAAAACGGCATTTCTTTTTTATTGAATGTAAATACATATGTATGTTGATAAGGTTACTTTTATGCTGTTATTTTTTGTTATGAGTATATAAATAAACCTATCATATGATGTATAATACTCATATTACTCATGAGATATTGATTATCGAAAAATTTTGCGGATATTCAGGTTATTTTTAGCGGGAAAAAGTAAACAACTGTGCACATTCCAGTAAGAGTAATTCTTATCGGATTCTTATCGGAAATGGTTCTTTTGCTTGGAAATCTAATTGGTAAGAAACTTATGTAGGTTTGAATCAGATATATAACATAAAAAGGTGTTTAAAAAAAAATACGGAAATATGCGGCAATTAACAATCAATTCTTTGTTTTATTTTTTTATGTTTAAAATTAAAATGTTTCTTTTAATTATATTTATTTCCTCTAAAAGGAAATTAAATAACCTTTCTAACCGTGTATAATACTTATATACCTACCAAAAACGACGTGTAAAAGGAATATGACAGAAATATAAAATCGCGCTCAAAAATGGCGGGAAAATATTTCTAATTTTCACTTTATACTGCCCTTGCGTGGACTACATGTATATTATTTGGTGTTATTTGGTATCATTCGAAAGCTCATTTCATTACGCGTCTATTGATATATAATATAGCGCAATCCGTTAAGTTTTAATAAAACGAACTTTAGTTACTTGTGCGCAGTCTACGGCAGGGACTTTTGTCCCTTGGAGCAAGCAACGGATTTGGAAAAAAGGGTGTTTTGTCCCTTGAAACAACGGAGCGGTTAATAAATTATTCGGGACAAGTGATTTTATATAAATGACAATGAAATGACAGCAATTACCGAGTTTGTTTCTGCTATTTTTTTCTCAAGAGTTCATTTATTTTGACTTGTATAAGCGTACTAATTAAAACAACCAAATTATTTGTTTATAG
Organism: Euclidia mi; assembly: GCA_944739405.2. Taxonomy (NCBI): domain Eukaryota; kingdom Metazoa; phylum Arthropoda; class Insecta; order Lepidoptera; family Erebidae; genus Euclidia; species Euclidia mi. The sequence goes on along the minus strand of OX123210.2, from coordinate 17,050,357 downwards.
CTCACGCCTGTATTAAATTGAAGAAGGGGGTAGGCAGAGGTGTAAATATTACAGCCACATTTCGCCATGAATTTTTAGGTCCCACGTAATAGGGGGCGAGACTATTGCCGTTACCGGGCACATCACCAGACTCCGTGCTGCTACTGAGTATTCGTAAAACCCAGTAACACTTTTGCCCGACCCGAGAATCGAACCCGGGACCTCCGATCAGCAGTCGCGTATTAACTACTATCCACTGGACCACGGAAATGCAGAAAAAATGTCAAAGTTTCTAAAAGTAATGAAAAGCCAATGAATGAAAAGAACATGAATTCTTTAAAACCACTCTTCACTACGTCTTCGAGCCTCCCTAATGGAGAGACCGACAGACTGCTACGCAGAGCAATAACTATTCATGCATAATAAATTGTTAATTATCGCTAGCTAAACGTTGAAGGCAGGCATCGTGAGGAATGCTGCATGTTTCAGAGTTCTCCAGAGTTTTATTTTTAAACTTAATTGAGAATGGGGTTAAATATAATGACCACCATAAAATGCTTTGATACCCTTAGTTCTATAACCAAAAATAAGTATATACTTAACAGCAGAAAAATAAAGTCTAAAATTACAATAGTACTAGCTAGTTTAGTCACGACTAGCGACTGCACTTCAAATTGTATTCAAACACCAAATGTAGTAAATGATCACCAAATAACTAGGTTATGTTAGGTTCTCTTGTGACCCTTAATAAAAAAATAGGAGTCCTGCAAGCAGGGCTCCGTCAACTTAGTTTATAAAAGTAGGTGGTGTAACCAAATCCAATTTATGTGTTGGTATTTCATACAACTAACAAAAACTCTTTGGTTATAATTTTACATTAAAATGCATGTTTCACTTTAGTAATCATTTTTTACTATTTTTTTCTGTTATATGTTACTATATCTGGTGTAAGTTAATCATAAGCAATTGAGAATTATACTCCCAGACCTTTCTCAGAGATCATTGGTGATAACCGTACGCAAAATTAGTCAGCTTTTGAGCTTATCGCGCTCATACATACAGACAGGACGAGACAGATGAAGAATTTAATTGTTTGGTCGTTGACGCTAATCTCAGAAACTACTGGTTCAATTTGAATTATCGTCGTTGTGTTGGATAGCACATTTGTCCAGCCACGAAGGCTGGACAGTAGCCCTATTTACAGATGGTAAAAAGATCCTTAATGAAAGTGGGTAGTATGAAAGTGGCGCCCATTGATGAAAAGGTAAAAGGGAGTCGATTGGCCTGGTATGGACATGTTATGCGAAGAGATGAGATGTACGTAGGTAAGAAAGTGATGAATATGCACGTAGAGGGACGAAAAGGGAGTGGGCGGCCAAGGAAAAGATCGATGGACTGTGTGAGGATGGATATGAAAGAGAAAGGGATAAACTATCGGATTACTGGTGACAGAGAAGTATGGACGCGAAGGACATACTGCGCCGACCCCAAATAAATTGGAACCAGGGCAAGACAATGATGATGAAAAAATTCCTTAACGAAAACTGATGTCTATCATCTATATTGTACCAATCATTACGAACATTTTTTAGCTTATCATATCTGAAAAATGACTGGTTCAGGATATATTGAGGCTCAAAGTCACTATACAATTTTTCTAATTAGGTACCAAATCGATGCAATTTTCGGGCCAACTTGTTCTATAGATGTCCTATGCACCCGTGGATAAGTATGTATTTTGGGAATTGCACGCGCGTACTATTAATTCCAGTTTAAAAAATGGGTATACTTAAGGGGCCTACAAGAGCTAAACGCAAGTTTTATAATGCGTTAAAGTATATGATTCAATGTAGTTAACACAATCAGAAAAATATATGATATTCTTCAGGATATAATCTAGTTAAGTACTGTGTTGAAAACATAATACAACTATATTCGATAGAAAAAAATCACAAAGATACCTCTAAAAAAAATATTTTAACGAATAAAAACCATATTAAAATACATACAATAATTCTGATTTTTTGACAAATTATTCAATAAGCAACATACTAACGAAATACTGTTTTATTTTTTTAATCCGATCAATACATTTTCTGTAATTAATTTATTTTATGGTTTGTAAAGCGTTCTGAACGTCCCGTCGTCATCGCGCTTCTCTTTTTTATGTATACAATCCGACAAGGACAGCGAAGTTAGCTCTTGTAGTCCCCTTAAAAAAAATGTTGTTTCCCCTGTAAAACTTTTGCTTAGTATGTCTTGGCATGATGTCCAAAACGAGTAGACTTCCGGTTAGTGATGGGTCTTGTGACACCTTATACATATGTACTAGAGGGTGCCCGCAGCTATGCCCGCACATATGTTTTGCCTGATGCCCGCGGTTACACTCGCGTTATTTAAGTACTGCTCCGCTCTCGTCGCTCATAGTGCGATGTTATTGTATAGCCTATAGCCTTCTTCAATAAATGGGCTATCTAACACTGAAATAATTTTTAACATCGTTCCTGATATTACCGCGTTCAACCAAACGAAACTCTTCAGCTTTATATATTAGTATAAGATTTAGCCCGTTTTTTCACCATCCCGCGGGAATTTCAGAAAACCCCTTCTCAGTGCACTCCTACTATCTCCAAGTAACATACATGCCACATTTCAGCTTCTTGTGCGTAAGTTTTGGCTTTAGCTTCTCTGTCAGTCAGTCAGTAACGCAAGGATTTTATAAATATACAGGTAAACGTTGCAGTGGGATCTAGTACTGATGTATACAATAAAAATGTATTTACTAATATTCCATCAGCCCCCGTCTGCACAACCACACTTCAATAGCGGCCTCTACAATATCCGGGTCCAAGTGAGCGAAATCTTGCCTCATCCTAAGCAAATACACATAGAATAAAATATAATCAAAATCGTCGTCGGCAAAGTTACAAAATATGGAACGGACATAAGGTTTCGATATGTCACCACACAACAACCGGTAAATAAAATAAAAAAATCTGCTTGTAAATTAAAAAGCATACTTAACGGCCCGGTCACAACCTACAGCCAATGAATACAGATTTACATATAGAAGCGCATTTCTTAAGAATTTCGTGTGCCGATTCCAAATGACGAGTTGGCTACTGTCGTCAGTGTAGTACGTAGTTGGCGCCGTTGGCGGCGCTGGCGTCGTTCTCCGTCTCTTTTGCTCTCGTAGTTAAGATACACAGGAGGAATGTTCGCCTCTCTTGCACTCATAGAGACAGCTGTCACAGCGCGACTGCCACGCCGCCAAGCGACAATTTGTGTCACAAAAAGTTTGTCTACAGAGCGCCCATAAGAAATGCGTCTCTATATAAATATCTATGCTCTATGGCAGAGGCGAGCAATTTCGATATACATGGCGCGCTTCACTACGCTGTGACCGATGTCGCGTCGGGCCAGGCCGTAAAACATACAAATACTGAATTTCAACCACGTTTGAAAGCGGGTTCCGTGGTGTAGTGGTTATCACATCTGCTTTACACGCAGAAGGCCGCCAGTTCGATCCTGGCCGGAATCACATCTTTTTGTACATTTTAAATAAATATTTTACAGATGTTCAAAACTTATTATAGATTCTTTCGAGTATTTTATAGTAAGTTGGCTTGACTTTGCACATGTTTTTTTTTTTGTAACATACTATTGCGAAGATTTAACTCTTACTTCCTCACAAAGATATTAATGACTTACGAACGTAGTAACTAACGCAAAATCGTCTAATATAATGTTAACCCTCACCATATTTCAAAATATCAATTCCTGACTTGTTCATCAATTTGAATACATTAATATTATACACTAAGAGACAACCCCCTAGAGGCTGTATTACAAAGACCTGACTTAATCTCAGTTCTAGATATATTTACAAAGTTTTTTTTTTTTTTTTTCAATTCAACATTATTTTGTAACAGGTAAAACAAATATAATGAATTCACAGTTGCCTCTAATGGTACATCCACATTGCAGTAACTTATTGCTAAGCCAATATTAAATCAAAGTATTAATAGATAGCTAAAAGTTATTGAATGTTCATTTTACCATGAGTTTCTAAATTGCTTTCGCGATTTGTATACATCAAATGCACAATTGTATTAAAAATATATTAAAATTGTGTAACTTTCATTTATTTTTAAGAACACCTGAATCATTTCAAGTCACCTCTTTATTTTCAATGTAAACTATACCACGAAAGTGTAAATTCATATGTAACCATTTTATTTGTACATGCATGCTTACATACATAATTTACATAGCCTAAATTTCAATTGCTTAAAAGTGACAAGTGGAAGCGCGGCGGCTCCTAATACAAGCAATTCCTTGCTTAAAAGATGATCTCAAATAATATGTATCACAATGCTAATTGTAATTGAAATAAACGTTCTTTTTTATTTATTAAAATACTAGAGGACGCCAGCAGCTACGCCTGCAATTTTGTAAATTTACCCATTTTGGCCGATGCCGTGGGTATTTCGGGAAATCCCTTCTTAGTGCACCCCTACAGTCCCCAAGGAACATACATGCCAAATTTCAGCTTCCTACGCCCAATAGTTGTCGGCTGTAGCGTGTCTGTCAGTCAGTAAGTAACGCAAGGATTTTATATATTAAGATTGCAAGCAAGGGCAGCTTTGAATAAAATTGTATGATGTATCTAAATGTTGTTAAAAAAATTACTGAGATGTGGATGCACTATAAAAATTTGTTGACGCAAAATAATGTTGATGCTTTACATGCTTGGATGCTTTATGTGAAAACCTACTACTACTTCCGCCCCTACTACAGTATGTATGGATTTTGTATGAAATATGGACTAGTAATTGTCAATAAATTTACAATAAAAATGTAAAATAGAGTCTTGAAATAAAAATCTCCTATTCTAGCGTGTTCTACTAGACAAAAGAACCTATATAATTTATTTTACTTGCCAGAAGCAGTCCTATTGGCAAGCGCAGTCTAATGCCTACTAAGTCTGTAATGAAATTAAGCTAATGTGTATAGGCAAAAAAGAGATAAATTGAAAAGAAAACTACTTACCGATCAATAAAGTTTTGAACAATGATCTTCCCGTCAGGCAGGATACATCTATTGGCAGCGGTGTTCTGGTGCGGCAGGAGCTGGAAATGTTAAATTGTAAATTGATTAGTTCTCATCATAATTATAAGCATGTTATGCCGGTTATAGGCCTCCTGCAAGGCTCTCCACAGAGACTAATCTTGAGTGCGCCCATAAGGGTTGAGGGAACGCTTCAGCACGCCGCGGAATCGAAAAGGCGATCGTGTTCCCTCTCTCTTTCTCGCTCTAGTAAATGACGGTCCTAAGTGACAGAAAAGGATAGAAGCATAGCAAAGTGCGATGCGGTGCTGATAGGTGTAGCTCAACCCTTATATGCTTGTGGACTACCTTGCCTTCCCATAGTCTAGAACAATGGTTCTCAAACGTTTTTAGGGATGGAACCCTTTTGCGTAACGAAATATTTGGCGTAGCCCCAACAGAAAACAAAGCCGAGTCCTACGTGCACTTTAAAACCATTTATTTTACTGACATACATCTTTGTGGAGCCCCTAGAGATGCTTCGTGGATTCCAGGGGTTTCGCGGAGCACACTTTCAGAATGGCTGCTCTAGAACCTTCATACCCCATTGGGTACGACCATTGTCATACCATTTCTGCCCGAAACCGTGAGAATTTCGGGAAATGCCTTCTTATGGCCCTATGGTCACGGCCTACAGCGGCGGGCGACAGCGGCGAGCGTTTTCGATGTACATGGCGCGTTTCCTGTAACGTAGACGTAGTAAACGCGCCATGTACATCGCCTCTGCCGCTCCGCTCGCCGCTTAAAGCGATCTCGAGACCAGGCCGTTAGTGTACCCTTAAGCTCCTCCCAATTCTTTTGCCTGTTGCTTGTCTGTCAGACAGTACCCAAAAGAATTTCATATAAATTGATTGATTGATATGTACTTAATATATTTTCTGAAAGTAAGTATGTTTATCAATTATCTAAATCCAATAATACTGGCTTTGGCTATGATGGCATCAGATAACTGTGTGTGAATGGTTATATCAGAATATCTTAATATATAAAATCCTTGCATTACTTACTGACTGACAGACACGCTACAGCCGAAACTATTGAACACAGGAAGCAGAAATTTGGCATGTATGTTCCTTGGGGATGGATAGGGATACACTAAAGGTGATTTTCCACCAGAGGGGCGAGACGAGGCGAGGCGAGGCGAGGCGAGGCGAGGCGAGGAGAGAATTGAAATCGCACTGACCCTTTTCCACTAAAAATTGCCATCGCGAGCTCGCGCGTGACCGCCGCGCCGCCCGTAGGCTTCATTAGATAAAGATATAGGTATAGTGCTGTTTGAGTTCGTCTTGCAATACACACGCAATTTCTATCGCGAGAAGCGTGTTTCGGTTGCAAAGTTAATTTATACTCTATGTTGGAAGCAATACGGTTCATTTTTACACAAACAAATATTTCAATTCACGCCTCGCATATTCTCGTCAATCCACACTGTTTCCACCAATGATGCGCTGGGAGAGAATTGAAAATTTGCCATACAAATTTCAATTCTCTCCTCGCCTCGCCTCGTCTCGCCACTCTGGTGGAAAATCAGCTTAAGAAAGGATTTCCCGAAATTCCCACGGGATCGGCCAAAATGGGTAAATTTAAAAAAATGCAGGTAGGTACAGCTGCCTGCTGGCATCCTCTAGTACCAGTATAATGTGTGGCACTCACAGGTTTCTTATCATGCTGCTTAAGCATCAGCATCCTCGTCTTGCACATGAGCTGTTCCTCCTTAACCTTCAACTGTTCCATCTTCAGGTTCTCTAGCTCAAGGCTCAGGTTGGCATCCAGCATGTCGGAGAAACCCTGAAACAAGTTATAAAAAACATGATTAATATTTTTTTTTACTTTAAAAAAGACAACCCGCATTAGGACTAAATCCTGTGTTGCAGGGGACTTTACAAACATACAAATAACAGACACAATGAAACACCCAGACTCGAAACAATAATTTGTGAATTACACTAAGGCCCGTATTAATAAACCGATATCGGCATGAGAGTAGGATCTTAAGAGCTGGATTGAGATCCCGACATAATAATAAACAAATCTTAAGATGCGGTTTAAGAGCCTGTCATCACTTGAGATCGCTTTGATTAATAAACAGTACTCGAGTTTCAAGATCGGTATCAAGGTGGTTCTCAAGATCAGGATAGTTGAGTACAGTCGATCCGGGACTTGAGATCGTGAACTTGTATCGGCGGTAACTATGGACTTCGAAAATATTATTTCCGAAATCAGTTATTGCGATGAACTAGATTATTATGATGATATTCTATGGCCTTTTCAAATTCAACACCTAAAGTTTATATAACGGATGCGGCAAATCCATTCAAATTACCTCCGCAAAACTTTAAAAACGATTTCGATTTAGCCAAGAATCAGTGCTATATATACATATTGTTTAATATAAAAATGAATCGCAAAATGTGTTGGTAAGCGCATAACTCAACAACGCCTGGACCAATTTGGCCAATTCTTTTTTTTTAATGTTTGTTGAAGTTCAAAGATGGTTTTTACGGCGAGAAAAATTCTAATAATTGCCGGAAAGACCCTAAAAACAGCCTGATCTGAATCCGGACCTGAAGTCTCAGTGCTGCCGCCCAGCGGGCTTCATGTCAGAAGAAACCCATTGATAATCCCTACTTAATATTATAAATTCGAAATTGTGTATGTATGTATGTTCCGTTCTCACGCTAAAACGGCTGAACCAATTTTGTTGAATTTTAGTATAGAGATAGATTATTTTAGACCATGGAGACGGATATAGGCTACCATAAGTTGTAAAAATTAAACTGGCATACCATAAGTTGTAACAATTATACTGCACAAATTTACCTCTTGGAAGTAGCACAAATTTACCTCTTGGAAGTAAGAACGCATGCGCTGATAATTGATTGCTGCGCATGTACTATCGCATATCTGTCAGTACTGTCAAGTCATACCTACTTAATGTCATATTGTGCACATTGATTAAATTGTTCGCATATCTATACTAATATAATAAAGCGGAAGAGTTTGTTTGTTTGTTTGAACGCGCTAATCTCAGGAACTACCGGTCGTATCTGAAAAATTATTTTTGTATACGATAGCCCAGTTATTCCGGTATAACATAACGCTTCGACCCTTTGGGGCCGGGCAAAAGGCTAAAAAGGCTAAAAGATAATGTCGGCTAATCTCAGGAACTAGCAGTCGGATTTTAAAAGTTGTTATTGTCTATGATAGCCAAATTATTCCTATATAAAATTACGCCACAACTTTTAGGGGCCAGACAAAAATAATAAAATGGTCAAACGAGAAGGGGAGGGTTGGGTTAAAGGCAAAAAAAGGCTAAACGAATAGGATACAATCTATATGGGTATCTTTTTCGAGATTTTCGGGACGCTGATTAATAATATGAAATGTATTTAGTGATACAAGATGGCGGACGGGAAATTAAAGATGGCGGATGAGAAAATTTTTAAAATCAATATGGGTATCGCCTTCGATATTTTAAGGGGTGATATGAAATCACGAAATAGATGGTGTTTTTGAATTCCCGATTCCTTAAAATATCGGAAACGATGCCCATATATTATCGACTTTAAAAAAAATCCCTTCCGCCATCTTTGATTTCCTATCCGCCATCTTTGATCACAAAATAGATGTTGTATTTGGATTCTCCATCCCTTTAAACATCGGAGAGGATATCCATATTGATTTTTTTAAAATTTCCCATCCGCCATCTTTGATCACGAAATAGATGGTGTTTTTGAATTCCCTATGCCTTAAAATGTCGGAGACGATACCCATATCGAATTTAAAAAACATCCCGTCCGCCATCTTTGATTTCCTGTCCGCCATCGTTGATCACGAAATAGATGTTGTATTTAAATTCTCCATCCCTTTAATCATCAGAGACGATACCAATATTGATTTTTTTTAATTTTCCCATCCGCCATCTTTGATTTCCCATCCGCCATCTTTGATTACGAAATAGATGTTGTGTTTAGATTCCCCACCCCTTAAAATATCGAAGGCGATACCCATATTGATTTTAAAAAATTTCTCATCCGCCATCTTTAATTTCCCGTCCGCCATCTTGTATCACTAAATACATTTCATATTATTAATCAGCGTCCCGAAAATCTCCGTTTTGCGATTCATTTTTATATTATAGATAAACTGTAAAATAAATGTTTTTTACACATACAAAGTTGAACATTATTCTTCTGCAAAGCAAGTACTAAACGTACCGAACAAAAGATGAAATAGTTCCTTCATTGTGACGTAGCAAGTCTTGAAATCAGGATTTCATTGGGTGTCGAATTACGAATCATATGACCGTGATCTTAAGCTCGGTATCATCTGAGATGGTGTTGATATAGGTTTATTAATTAGCGTCGACATTAAGATGCTGGTCGCATCTTGAGACCGTATCAACTGATACCGCTCTTGAGATCACTATTGAGACTTGTTTATTAATACGGGCCTAAGTGTTGCCTTGTGTGGGGATCGAACCCACAACACTCGACGCAGTGTCAAGCGGCGAGGCGGCCGCTTTTAAGCCACTACGGCAACCGTGCAGTCGAAAATATAAACAATATAGAATCATTAGGGAAAGTCGGAGGCCTCGAAACACTAGTTATTCAGTGAACTTATTAATATGGAGTTATGCCTGTATCCCCTAAGTGGCAGGTAGGCACAGGTGTAATATTACACCCACATTGTTATGAATTTTCAAGTCCTATATTATAGAGGGCAATCCTATTGCCATCAAAAAGCACATTGCTAGACTCGGATTTGTTACCAACTATTCGGAAAAGCTCAATAACTCATTTGCCTGACCTGCGAATCAAACCCAGTACCTTGCAATCAGCAAATACATACTCTATCTCCTCGACCATATAGAGTGCACTATAGTTTTTTTTACTTGGTCTAAGACTGCAAGTAAATTAAAAAATTAGTACTTACATATTCATCATCAAGTAGTTCATCTACATCCAAGTTGTTTTCACCGTTCGTCATCGTGTCCATCAAAGCTGTCTCAGCTGTTGCCCTGTAAAGATATACAAGATATTCTTTAATATTTATACAAGAATAAAGATACGAAAAAGTGGAGATAGGCCAGTGGTGTACTTAATGGAGTGCAGAGGCGATGGTCTCTAGTTCATTCCCCAGGTACACACCTCCGACATTTTGAAGTTATGTGTTTATTATAATTGTTAATTATGACTTACATAATAATATGCCAGATAGATTCAATAGGCTCGCCCCCTAATACATTGGGACTGAAACATAACTGGCAAAGTGCAGGTGTGTAATACACCTCTGCCTATCCCTTTAGCGATAAAGATGTAAAGTTATGTTAAAGACACAAGACACCAGAGTTCAAACAGTTAAGCACATTGTTCTTTTCTTTTTTATACAAGTCTGAGACTTCTAAATACATACATACATAAAGATAAATTGTATTAAGATAGATCAAATCCACACAAGGATTTGCTCCGGGTCAACAAAACTTACTATCCGACCGAGTAGCAGACACTAACTAACCACTACATAAACTCACCTCATAAGGCTGCTGTATTTGTAATATTAAAATTTGCTTACCAGTTCAGTAATTCTTAAGTAATGCTGCATACAAGGCAATCTTGATATGCATTTAAAACTTTATGTGAATCAAGTAGCTGGATAGTCCTTGAATTTTTAATTCTGTTACCATAGGTTTTTATGCAGCAACTATCAACTGAGCTACTGAACTCGGAAGTCCCTAAGCCAGGGGTAACAAATTGTAATTGGCCAAATGGCCATACCACATTGAATGTAAAGTACTTGGTAGGTATGTAATGTGATAGCTGTGAAAGTTTATCAATTCAATCACAGCCGACAAAGACAACTATAGACCACCTTTTTTAACACAAACCCCTACGCAATTGCCTACAAATTCCTAAGAAAACAAATACGTAGGTAAATAAATTACGAGAATCTTGTAGTAAATAGGTAATTTACCTGTACGCGGTGAATTGTTGGAGTGGAAAACAAAGTTATCAGTCAATAATAAGACAATGAGTCGTGAACGGATAAATATATCCCTACGCAAGAACTTTGGGACTTGGCAAAAATGTAGGTAGGTTTACGAAAATGTCGATGAAGCTAAACAAACGATGGAACTTACGAGAACATAATTACCAAATGAAGGTACATGTTGCAGAAGAGTACGTAACGAAAGAGAATTATTATGTTTTACATTGGATAAAAAGGCATAATACAGACTAGTTCTCATCAAAAAAGTTTCGTTTCAAACTGTGGTTTCAAATTACCGGCAAGTGCCGACATTGACATTTTTACCTACAGCTAACATTGTTTCGCAAAATCTGTGTTTCTTACATATTTACAAATGAAATGTATAGTTTATTGACAAAAGTACGTATAAAATGTATCGTCTTACTTATTAGAATGCTGCATCGACGAAAAATACTTTTTTAGAAGAATGTCATCCATCGGAATACACTAACACTTTAGTTTGGAACAGGAGTTTGTATGAAAGTATTGATTATCACAACACAGTCAGCACTTCACAACAACACCAACTGCTAAATTATAACTTCAATTACATGAAAATACTTTTTAGATAATATCTAAAAAGTATTTTATATCACAAGTCAACAAAGCTAGAAGACGAATCACAAAACGGAAAGTGAAGTAGTGAACTGTGAACTTGTGAAGTGACAGCCACTGGCGGAAATGAACATTTTTTGCCTCCATTGCAACTATGAAAGGACCAATCAGAGAGCCAGTATTTATAGTCTGCTGTTTCGTGATTGGACATTGGTAGATTATTTTTCGGCGCCCTATTCAAATTGCTCAATTGAAACATAAGTTTTAAAAACATTCTATTCGGCTTTTGGGCAATGGAATAGCATTTTAATGTTATTTTTTTTAATTTTATTCTTCAAAGAGGCAGATTATGGTGTGGAAAATTTATATTCTGCACTATGTTAGGTTATACATAAATACAAAACGAGGTATTCACGGGGACTACTTACGAGAAAAAGTTGCCTCTTGCCAGCACTTAAAATGTTAAATATTATACAAAACTGGTTTTATTACATAACTTCCATTAGTTTTTTTACTGATAATCTTACTCTTTAATTTTAGGTACGGTTATAAATCGGTCTGTGTGGAGAACCTATGTCCAGCAGTGGACGTCTCTAGGCTGACGTGATGAATAAATCGATTTTAAGTTCGGGGAGATGTAAATTATTTTTTTAAGAATCTTTAGGGATTACTGTATATTCGTAATTATACTATTTGCAGTAGGGAAAACGATTAATATGCGTGTAAATAGTGTGTTTGACTCTAGTTTCGGGACCGCTCGAAAGCGACTACGTCTTAAGGCGCTGTGCCAAGCGACTGTTTTGGTAAATGAGGGGGTGAAGCAGGGAAGGTGAAGGGAGCTTAGCTCCGTCTACTGCGGGGCGCCCCCCTTCATTCTCGTCGTGTGCGGCCGTATTCTGGTGACATCCGTATTCCAATATTTCAAAATCGCAAGCAAAACGTTTTAGCATATTGAATTGAGATACTGATATTAAAATTTATATTACATACATCAATCTGTTTGTACAATATAGGCATAGCGCAATTTTTGTTCTCAGTGCAGCCATGAGCAAAACTGGTTTTCATTAGACGTTATAGGTATTAATAGTTGACAAAAGTAGGTAAATACCTACGTGCCGTAAGATGTTCAAAATAATTAAGTCAGTTCCATGTATGGAGAGGCCATTATTATGTTTGTTTTGTTTTTGTATAAAAATAGTGAAGCAGTTCATAGAATACCTACATCTAATTCCATTCCTGCCAGTTTTCAAATCTGTTTTGCAATAAATTGGCTGTGACATACGGGCGGACAGACAGACAGACATTGCGAATCTATAAGGGTTCCGTTTTTTTAAATTTTTGGCTACGGTACCCTAAAAAACACAATACTGCTCTACTAAGCACAAAAGCCGTATCTCAACTAAAGCGAGTTACGAGATAATTGAAGTTTAGTAAAAGTTGATTTCTTTTATTTATTTATGGATGTTTATTGTTATTATAGGTATAATTATTATGGTAAAGGTTTCGAAATACGTCGCCGTTTTTAGGGGTTGTGAGTGATTGGAGAGAGAGGAGGGGAGGTCTTGAAACCCCCCTCACCATTTTCACATGCCGGAAATACTTGGTTTCCTCTGAAAAAAAAAATCTCCAAACATCGGTGTCATGGCACTGCCAACTTCCACATTCATCACACTAGTTTAATAAACTAAGATTGAAGGAGCCCTGCGAAGGGCTCCTATTTTCGGATAAAGGGTCAAAAGAGAACCTAACATAACCTATTTAGTTACTTATTTCAGTCGCACCTAACCCTAGGTACTCGAAAGCAATGACGCACAAATTTGACATTAGCTGTCAATATGATCATTCCAAGATGGCAGTTTTGCGTTTCGTTTCACGTTTTTCACATAAAACATAAAATAGACATTTGTAAAACTGTACTAAAGTATTAAAACTACGTTCAGTTTTGCATAATTGCCGAAGTATTAATGAAATTTTGGAAATTGTTTAAAATATTTAGACGCAACTCCGGCAGCCAAAATTACTATTAGGTGATTAAAACGAACTCCCTTAAGCCCTCTACACTACCAATACCCTCAAATTCAGGCGATTTGTTTCGATACCTAACCCATTATTATTTTTCAAAATAGATGAAACATCAAAAATATATGTGGATATACCTTATTCATGAGATACTGCTATGTCACTTAGAAAATTATAGAATTAGAATTTGAGTTATTGCTTTTTCGTTAGCTCTCGTCATACATGTCTGTATGGAAAAATATTAAAAATTTATTTCGCTTCAAATATGCGTTGTTTCAAAGAAAATAAATATTAAAAGATATTTATTTATATTCATTTATAATTTATTAACAAAATACAGAGTTTACAGCTCATCAAAAGTTAGCTGTCTGCTACAACCCGGCAGGTTTTCTTTATTCTCATCGAATGTTAAAGGCAGTGTGTGAGGTGATAAGACTTATTATTTGCTGTTGTTCACGAGGCAAAGTTTCATTTACTTTCCTTTTACGGCTTGGTATTGTAGAAATTTCAAGCACTGATGAAACATTTTCCTCTCCGTGATCTCGCAATGCCATCCCTTGAGCTTGACGAGAATCAACAATTTCAGGCAACTGCCAATTCATATAAAACGCCACAAGCTTCTCCCAGAAAACATCATCTCTTTCTATAATTTCTATTTTACTTTCGCCACTCCACACAGCAAATAAACACTTTTGTTTGCGTGTAACGTGGCGTTGCCCCTGAATTTGGTAGGTAATAACAATTACAATATTTGTTTAGACTAGTCAGTTCACTTTTTTATCATGTTTCCATATTTGTATTTTATTTGCTCTTATACTATTCTCCAAGCCATTCTTATATGCAACTTTAGAACATTAAATTTCCACAATCATGTTTGGACCTATTAATCCATCTGGCGTGCCACCAATAATCGAATAATCTACAAGGCTCGATTGTTACATTTTCTTGCTTCGCCAGTTGTTGCAAAGCCAGTTGTTCATTTGAGATTCCATGCGCAACTGACTTTACATTGCAAATATTTTATTTGTACAAAATATTTTTTACCAAGTTGGCTTTACTGCTGTTATCTCTTCTTTTTACCACTATACAAAAATTTCAATCTGCCAACATATTCTTACGCAATTCGAACCAGTCACTGCTATCCCTCTTGTAATTATTACTTATCACTACGGAATTTGAGTCAAATTTGTTAAAAAAATTGTTTGGCATTTCTTGGCTAGCTCTTGAACAGATCGTGTTAAGAATGACTGAAGTCAAATGTGTGTAAGACGTTGCAGAACTGTTATCTTTAACTTCACTGTAATTACAATAATGATAATTAGTAACGTACTTTATTATTTAAAAAATACTATATCTTGTGTTATAGCAAACAGAGAAGTTACCTTCTTACTTTTAAATGATTGATTTTAGAAATTAAAAAGATATTAGATGTACTGAGACATACCTAATAGTTTATGAATAATCAAAGTTTTACCCGATGTACCTAAAAAGGTTTATGTTCAAAACACAATAATACAACATTCGTTACCGCTTGTGTGCGGATTGCGGAGCGCCATATTAGCGCTGTCATCATTATTGTTCGCCGTGGCGGCATCTTAGCGCTCCAGGCGCTCTGACAATGAATTTGAAATATAGGTACATAAAATGATTCGATTTTATGTTATTACTCTTTCAAAAATTGAAAACTGTGGCAGCTATGTATTGTGAGAATAATTTATATAATTATATTATGCATAATCGATAATATATAAGTAACATAGTTAGTCATAAAAGACTCTTATGAAAATAATTTGTGTAAAAATGTTACATATTTCATAATCACTTGGCCATGGATGAATTTCTATTTTATTACGACGCTTTCTTGTACAAATCCTTCGTAGAACTTCATTTCTCTAATTGTCCATATTTTATTCTTCTAATTATATATTTATAAGCACAGAAACAATAACACATTAAACGCAACAAGAGTATAAACTTAGGGCCTAATTATATGTGCCCATAGTTACATGAAAAGCCTATTTGATTCAAAGTATTCAGTCTATAACATAAAACATGAAATTACGAACTCAAATCGGCGTATTATAATAACAAACAGGTTTACGTAAAATTTCGTGCAGCGGAGACGCAAGCGACATGACCTATCTCTCACAGGGCTCATAGCCGAATGATGAGGTCTGGGCGGGGCGTAAACTAGCAACTGACACTCAGTACACCGCTTATGCTAATAAGGTTTAAATTGCTGAAGCGTTTGATATTGATGGGATCTACCGAGCGTCAAAATCATAGACGTTTGGCAGATTTTATTTAATTTTACAAAATATACACGTATAATATGAAAATAAATAGGGTAATTCTTTAGTTCATTAAATTTCCTACAATATTATCAAAAAAAATATGACAGCTTACGATCAAAATATTGCAAACAGTGAGACGAAAGATTATTTTCTGCCTCGATTTTGTGATTTTTTTACCGTGATTCTATTTTACGTACATGAAAAATTCTTTCAAAAGTCTTTTGTTCAGACTTTTGACTTTAAGCTCTAATTTTTGCTAGTTTGTAATATGTACCGTTATGGCTAGATGCGCGACGAAAAATTAGGTGTTTCACGGCTTCGGAGGTATAACAGCGCCTTAAGGCCTTGCCACACGATACAATTTTACCACTGATCAAATTTTCAATCGAATTGGCTTTGCCCGTCTACACGACACAATCAAATCACTGATTTGCATTCCGTCCACCCGATTGGTTAAAATCTGGTGGTACCGCCCACCCGATGAACTTGAGTTGGACGACTGGCGTCTACCCGTCACGATTTCATCAAGTGATTTAGTGAAGTTGGACGTAAAATTGTGCCGTGTGGCAAGGCCTTAAAGGCCTATCCGCAAGGCACAATTTTACCACTGATCAAATTTTCAATCGAATTGGCTTTGCCCGTCTACACGACACAATCAAATCACCGATTTTCATTCCGTCCACCCGATTGGTTAAAATGTGGTGGTACCGCCCGCCCCATGAACTTGAGTTGGACGACTGGCGTCTACACGTCACAATTTCATCAAGTGATTTAGTCAAGTTGGTCGTAAAATCGTGTCGTGTGGATAGGCCTTAACGGCCCGGCCGCGCGGCGGTGACGGTAGCGGCGCCGGCGAGCGTCTTCGATATACATGGCGCGCTTTGCTACGCCGCGGCGACCGATTACGCGAAGCAAACGCGCCATGTACCTCGAAATCGCTTGCCACTCTGTCGCCGCCACTGTAGGCTGTGAACGGGCCGTAAAGACTCTTGTCCTGAGACGAGAGTTGAAGCGGCGACGCACATGTCCTTGGTAAAAATTCTTTACTACGTTTGTACTCTTCGCTGTTGTAATTTCGTGACCTCTTGCTAGCTTGTAAAGGGCAACGATAGAGAGATAGATATTATACTTTATTGCACACCCAAATACAGTACATTAATAAAGTTATTTAACGATCAACGTTTTCTGAGAATTGACTAGAAACAGACGATCCAGAACCCCTTCCCTCGCCTTGTCACACACAGTGCCGCCGGCCAAGCCGCGTGCATTAGGCGGCATACTAAGCCGCCGGCTTTGCCGCACGCAGGAGCCGCCGGCATAGCCGTCCGGGTATGCCGTGGTGCCGCGCGTGTGTTCGTTCTATACAACTGGAACGATGCCCGGCGGCTTTCTGCGGCAAAAGCCGGCGGCCCGTGCCGCCAGCACTGAGTGTAGCAGCCTTAACAAGGAGGTTTTTGAAGTACATAGATTTTTAACCTAAACGTATGTAACCGCACAGAGTAATATTTAGGGTCGGCGCAAACGGGCCACCGACCACAGCCACTGGTGGCCAGCGACAGCCACTTCTTAACACACTGTTTTCATATACAGGGTGGCGCTACCATAGGGGCACTTTTTGAACAGAGGCATTGCGTACAACATTCTGAAGCCTTGTACCAAAAATCAAGTAAATCGGTGCAGTAGTTTAGCCACAATATCGATTTTAAGTTCCCCAATTTTTGCACATGCTTTGAATTCCACACAGCTGATACAAAACGGTCAAAGACCCTGAATTGCGCGCCCCGACTCGCTACGACGCGACGCCTCGACGTCATCCGAAGTTAGGCTCAGCGCAGATAAAACGGAGCGCAGCGGAGAGGATTTTACTAACGCACTTGAAAATAACTTTATTTTTTGTACAATAAAGTGCATAAATGCTTGAAATTGACAAAAAACATTCGCGTGTCCTCAAAGATACGCGGGAATCCTCGCGCGGCGTTGAGTCGGCGCCCGTGTCGTAGCGAGTCGCGACGCGCAACGTAGGGTCGTTGACCGTTTTGTATCAGCTGTGTGGGATATTGCAAAAATTGCAGAACTTAAAATCGATATTGTGGCTAAACTACTGCACCGATTTAATTGATTTTTGGTACAAGGCTTCAGAATGTTGTACGCAATGCCTCTGTTCAAAAAGTGCCCCTATGGTAGCGCCACCCTGTATTTTGTATAGACGCGCCGCACACGTGTGGCCGGTGGCTGCCACTCGCTACAGAAGTAAAATATATGAAAAAGCCACGTCGCTGGCCACCAGTGGCTGTGGTCGGTGGCCAGTTTGCGCTGACCCTTAGGATTCTTGGAAAAGCTTCTGTATCGCTAGCGCCTAAACTTTACGCCGCTTTCCCGAGGTGCAAGGTTTTCGGGACGGACGTGCACCGCAGCTTTGAAGTAAAGGCGGCTTTCTACGGTGCGTAGTATTGCGGACGAACGGGCCCCGCAAGTTACCCAACTCACCGTATACTTCAAAGGTGAGGTGCGCGTCCGTTCGAAAAACCACGCACCGTGGGCAGACGCAAGGGCGTCGCCAGAGGGAAGCAGGATGGGGCAGCTGAACTAGAGATTCAAAAATCCCTACAATAATGTTGTTTCCAACTAGTCAAATCAAGCACTTTTAATGAAATGTCAAAAACTACCTTTGCCAAGGGCTTTGTATGAAATATGACGTAGTGTCGTCATAGTGTTTTGCTGTCAAGTAGAATACTTATTGTCAATAAATTGACTAATATTATTAAGAGGATTTTTTTTTATTTTTGTTTGTTTGTAATGGATAAACTCAAAAACTACTGGACTGATTTTAAAAAAATATTTCACCATTAGAAAGCTACATTATCTGCGAGTAACATAAGCTATATTTTATTTTAGAAAAAATAGGGGTCCGTAAGATATTTGGGTTTTACGGGTACGCGAATTAGTTCCCTGAGGACGCGGGTGAAACCGCGGGAAACGGCTAGTTGTCAATAAATTGACGATAAAAAATGTTAAATAAAGTTTTAACAGTTTTGATGAATGAAACCACTATTATTTTGACATGTTTCACTAGATAAAAATACTTGTATAATTTATTTCACTTGCAGGAAACTTCCCTATTCATATTTTTCTCTATACTTTTCTCATTTTCCATATCAACTTGCTCCTTCAGGGCATCGACTGGCGACTTTGCCCCTACCTAGGCAATTGGCTGGCGATGCCTTTGGGCAGACGGCGGTAAAGTAAGCTCCACCTGGCAGCCTAGGTAGGCATGAGACCGATATATCAAAACGAATCTGAAATCCGATTGCAGACAGAAATCGTATCGTATCGATAATCCAATGTGAAAAACCGATTTTAGAAAACCTAAAACAATAACGCAAACTACACAAATCCGAACCAAACGGTGCAAGCGCAACCAAACTACAAAGTAAATCTAAAGCTTACGTTTCCGATAGTTTTAATATTCATTCGTTCTCTTTCACGCTACCAAACGACTAGTTAGTTAGAATGAGAGAGAGCGAATTTCATTTCCTTTTCTTTCTAACTTAGTGATCCGTTGAAAGAGCGAAAGAGATGAAGCGAATTGTGCTTTGCGACGAGCGACTCGTTTTGGATTTTTGATTTTGCAGAAATCGATTTCTAAAAATCGGTTTTTGAAATCGATTTCAAAAGCTGAAATCGGATTTTTATCGGTTTCCGTAAAAATACGAAAACGCCCATGCCTAAGCCTAGGACATAAAAGGTTATAAAACTGTGACTCACCTGGAACCTCTGCCCTTACTGCCCATACTGTGGTCAGTGCAGTCTTCCCTACTGCTGTTAAGGTCTCTACTGTTCGACCTGTCCACCCACTCGCGGCGGGGCCTGTCTTCGGACTTCTTGGTGGCCTAAGAAAAAAAAGATCCTTGTTATACTTTGGTGGTCTTGGTGGGTAGAAGGAGTTTGCTGTGAAAAGAGGATGCCGTCATTTTGGGCTTGCTGTAATTTTTTTTCTTTAATAAAGGACTTTACAAACATACAACTAACGGACACAATGAACACCTAGACTCGAAACAATAATTTATGGATCACAGTGTTGTCTCGTGTGGGAATCGAACCCGATTGAGGCGGCCACGTAAACCACTACGCCAACCGTGCAGTCGTTTATTGGAGAGGTTACTGTCATATGGGGGGTTGCTATGATTTGGGGAACCTTCCAGTGATTGGGAAAAGCTTGATGCAACGACAACCCAGCCTTACTACCAGACACCTAATTTTTCCATTTCTACAAACAAACAATTCTGTCAAAGCGGTGAGGTATGCGGGCCGAAGGGGGCTACAAAAATGCATTCTAATTGGCCGGATCAAATTTGCGGTACGTCATAATAGGGTAGTTTCCAGGGTCAAAATATTTACATTTTATTTAGTCCGTATTTTAGATTATAAAAAAATATTGGATACGTATTTTTTCTTTTTTCGCTTAAATAAAAAATAACAAAGATATAGCCCATTAAAGTTACGTGTGACGTCATCTAGTGCAAAAAATGCAGCACGGTATGACGTTATACGTAACTTTAATGAGCTATATCTTAGTCATTTTTGGTTAAATTTACAAAAAAAAAATATGTATCGCTTATTCTTGAATAATCTAAAGGACGGACTTATAAATTTTTTTTTGTCAACTAGCCTATTCATAACTAGTATTGGGATTGGTCTTATGTAAGACGTATTATAACGTGTTGTCAGAAAGTGTTCGCTGGGTTGTCTTTGGCTTGCTGTGGTTTAAAGAGTGCTTACTGTGATTGTGAATTTCATTGATATAGCTCAATGAGGAATATCAATTTTGATTCGCTTGAGGGACGAAATATGAGATTTTTGTGCCATAAACGACCGTATATCCTTGTGGGGTAAATGTAGAAGGTTTATTTTAAGGCAGCGATAGCCTAGTGGAGATACCAACTGCTGCCGAGGGTATTGGGTTCGAATCCACTAAATTTAAACTTAATATCTTCACGCGTGCCCAAAATATAGGTCTTATCAGACAGACAGACAACAAAGTGATCCTATTGTATCAGGATTCTTTTCTTTTTAAGTATGAACCCCTAAAAATGAAATCTAACTTCGTATTATTTCGTAAGAAAGATATCTTAGATACCTTTGTTCATCATGACATCATTATATTTTGTTAAAGTTCAAATAAAATATTTATCTACTGCAGACATATTAATAGATTTTAGTACAAAGTATATCATGATAGTGCCCAATCTATACTTACCAGTCTCGTGAATGGAAACAATAATATTGGTATTACAACTGCATTGCAGTTGGATATAACAGAAATACGAACATAAATTGAAATAAAATCAATATGTATAAAAGTATTATTGTCTGACTGACAGACAACGAACAGCCGAAAGTACTGGGCACATACATACATACATAAACTCACGCCTGTTGCCCAGAGGGGTAGGCAGAGACTACGGATCGCCATTTGCAACGATCCTGACATACCTCTTACTTCGTTCACTCCCATCAAATTTCTCATGCATGCTCTTCTGTTTAGGATACTTCTGACCTACTTCAAATTCAAAATTCAAATTCGTTCATTAAACACCTTATACAATTATACAAAGCTTAAACGGCAATGGCTACAGTAGTATAAACTGTGTCGTAGCCATTAACGCCCACATCCGAATACTTATAAAGGTAAAACAAAGGTAAGCAATTCACATTTAATATTTTAGTATTAATTGATGTTATCTATGGATAGTTGTATGATTTGTAAGTAGATATTATTAGTATGAGTGGTGACATGTGAGAGGGATGTAAGTCTACTGGGCACAAAGCTGAAATTTGGCATGTATTTCCGAAACTTACCACAAGATAGGGAGAAAATGGTTAAAATATAGGCGTAGCTGTTAACAAGTTTATAACTGCTCAGATCTTGTTTACATGTCTGTGGGCCTATGTCTGTCTATGGCACCGTAGCTACTAAACTAATAGTCTGATTATGATCAGGTTTATTTTACTTGAATGGCTGTCCGATTGTGATGGTTCATAGCATAGCTACAACGTAAAAGACGTGTGTCCAGAGTTACTCAACATTTCCAATTTTATATTTTTCTGTCAAAAATAAGTAAAGCTCGAATAACTTACCTTATGGGCAATACTTATGACCAATTTCAATGGTTCGGCTTTGTTCATCTTCATCATGGCTAGTTTGGCGTCCCTGCAAACAGAATGATATTAGACATGGCGAATCCTAGGCAGGCTTACCGATCTGTCCATGGATTTGGAGATTACTGATAACGGTAGTAGAGCCTTGCTGATTTCAGCATGAATGGGCCGGCTCGACCGGGGAAGTACTACCCTCTCACAGAAAATCTACGTAAAGTAACAGTACCTAAACTGTTGCGTTTCGTTCGGTGAGTGAGATTGCCGCAGGCCCTATTCCCTATTCCTTCTCCCTCATCTCACTCCACATCCTATTCCTTTTCCCAACCCCAAGGGGCGGCAACGCACTAGTGACTCCTGTGGTGTTGCTTGTGCCCATGGGCGGCGGTAATTGCTTACCATCAGACGATCCGTCTGCTCGTTTGCCGCCCATTGGAATAAAAAAAAATAATTGAGATGCATATTGGCATTAGTTCCTGATTGAGCAGGAAGGAGAACCCTGGTATAGACCGGGATTAAGGCGCTGTGTACAGTACACTGAGTTCAGCTGTTGCTGTCACTGTCGGATTGTATACATAAGAAAGAGAAGCGCGACGACGACGGGACGTTCAGAACGAGTTCTTTATCATTAAATACATTAATCCTTACAAATATCTTATTCCAATCGATAAATAAAAACAACAGTTCCCTTTATTATTATATTTTACATCACTGTTATTAATATTATCAAGATTTGTTTATAAATAATACAGTTACAATTGCTACAATTTCAATTTAAATGGTTATTTTATGATTTTTTTTTTATCGAGAAAATTTACCGAAAACGTGTTTTGAACACAATGGTCCCCCCATAAATATGATCAAGATTAACATATCTTTTTTTAGCTGCTCTAAAATGTATACATTTGGCTAAAAAACTGTTTTGTGAAGCCTATTTTGACTAGGTACAGCGCCTTAATAATCGTCAGGCAGAACATTTGACATAAGCTCCATACAAAATATGTCAAAGGTGTATATGTAATCTCCAAATCCAATAGATCATATACCTACTGGGACTGGTTGTTAGGGGCATTAAGTTTAAAGTTTGTTAGAGGTTTGAGGTCGATTTTATAAAAAAGTACTACAGTAGGCGCTTGGCAATCCGGTGCTCGCCAATCCGGCACGCTCAGTAGTCCGGCACTCAGGGACTCAGGTAACCCGCTTGATAATCCGGCATTTTATACACCCGAATGCCGGATTACAGAGCGGTATAGTATTTTATTGTGGATACCTATTTATGATATGTAGGAGGCCTCCCTCACATTAGGCGACAGCGTTCCTCGAGCGTACGCCCGGCGTGCGCTCGGCGTTCACTCTGTAGTACAAAGTGAACGCCGGGTGCGCGCCGAACGGACGCCGAACGGACGCCGAGCGTACGCTCGAGGAACGCTCATGAGCAATGTGAGGGAGGCATTTTACATTTTATGTTCTAAGCTTTTACTTCCCATACAAATTCGATAATCTTTATTTGCGACAATCCGGCATCGGCGAAAAGTTATGCCTGTCGGATTACCAAGCGCAGCGTCTACTGTAGGTCGTTGTTATTTAGTTTATCCATAAGAAATACTTAGGCCCAGTTTCACCACCTACAGGGCCTGGTCACGAGATAGGTCTAAGCGGCGAGCGGCGCGGCAGGGGCGATGTACATGGCGCGTTTACTCTGAGGCGGCCGCGCGCCGCGTCACAGTAAACGCGCCATGTACATCGAAAACGCTCGCCGCTGCCGCCCGCCGCTGTAGGCCGTGACCGAGCCGACAGATAGGTAGGCCTTTCAGATAATTTAAACATTAGAACGAAATTTCTAAGTTATCTGACAATATTCATTTTACAGGGCCTTATCAGACAGCTATGAAACTTAGTCATGGGCGTTTTCGGATTTTTACGCAAACCAATAAAAATCCGATTTCAGCTTTTGAAATCGATTTCAAAAACCGATTTTTAGAAATCGATTTCTGCGATATCAAAAGTCTGTAATTCATTAAAACGGCCGAAATCCAAAAAGATTCGCTCGTCGCAAAGCACAATTAGCTTCATCTCTTTCCCTCTTTCAACGGATCACTAAGTCAGAAAGAAAAGGAAATGAAATTCGCTCTCTCTCATTCTAACTAACTAGTCGTTTGGTAGTGTGAAAGAGAACGAATGAATATTAAAACTATCGGAAACGTAAGCTTTAGATTTACTTTGTAGTTTGGTTGCGCTTGCACCGTTTGGTTCGGATTTATGTAGTTTGCGTTATTGTTTTACGTTTTCTAAAATCGGTTTTTCACATTTGATTATCGATACGATACGATTTCTGTCTGCAATCGCATTTCAGATTCGTTTTGATATATCGGTCTCATGCCTAATGAAACTGGCCCAAAGGGGCAATTTCATCACTGTTTGATAAGTGCCTGTTTAATGTTGTTTTAATTTATCTGTCAGATAAGGCATATTTAAAGGAGGTGAAACTGTCGTACTAAACTAGTATTCATTCAAATTCAAAATCATTTATTCATCCAGGTCACAATGGCTTATGAACAGGGCATCCAGGCTTATGAACGTCAATTAAAGTTAATTACTTAATAAATGCACAGTCGGACAACTTCCCGCTAGACCACAATAAGGGCGAGAATCGCTCAGCAAGACATCGTCGCTTCCAGTGTTACTTTACACACGCATTGACACTCGTATCAAAACCAGTCTCTAGTGTTCCTCGACTCTATGAGCGAGCCAAGGGATTTTTTTTTTCAAGCTGGTCCAGCGCCGACTTGTTTGATTGTACATTTACATTTAGTGCCTCGTTCGTAAATAATTTAATAAACTCACGAAGAACTCTCGAAGCTGACCAGTCCATATTTCTTCTTGGGATCCTTGCTCAGATACACCTCAGTCAGCACGCCGTACTTTGAGAAGGCCGTTCTAAGACCTTCGTCGTTGAGACCTCTTGGGATGTTGGTTATGTAGAGCCGGCAGTGGTCTAGCTGTACTGAGCCACTGTGGAGATGAGACAATTAATATCTAATATTATAATAAAGCACTGCCTCGTTGGTCTCGCGCATTAATGTGCGCGTGGGATTGGGAGGTCTCGGGTTCGATTCCCGGGTCGGGCAAAGTGTTATTGGGTTTTTCCGTTAGGAAATTCCCAGAAGCAGCACGGAGTCTGGTAATGTGCCCGGTACGGATTTAGGCTCGCCCCCTATTACGTGGGACCTAAAAATTCATGGCGAAATCTGGGTGTAATATTACGCCTCTGACTACCCCTTCAGGGATACAAGCGTGAGTCTATAATTAAATAAAAAATATTATAAAGCAGCAGGGTTTGTTTTAACGGGCTAATCTCGGGAACTACTCGTCCGATTTGAAAAGTTATTTGAATGTTGGATAGCCCATTTACCGAGAAAGGATATAGGCTATATCATCACACTATGAGACACGGGAGCGGAGCAGTATCTCTAAATAAAGCGGGTGATTTGATGAATAATGATTCCGCTTCGTAGCCGACTGCACACAGCAGCATCAGAAACCAGTTATGTATTTACGAAAAAAGATGCTATCCCCTGCTTGAACAAGCGACTCTCGCACAAGCTGCTGCATTCAAATAGAAAAACACTTAAGCATCTGACAGGCATAATAACCGGCCACTGTCCACTCAACAAGCACCTATTCAACATAGGCGTTACGGACAGCCCACCGTGCAGGGGCTGCATGGAAACCGAAGAAACACCCGCTCACGTCATTCTGCACTGCACAAGTGTGAGCGATCAACGGGCAAAGCTGCTGAACAACCCCAGAACCATGTGTGAGGCTTTGAACGACACCAGCCAACTTATGGCTTTCTGGAAGGAGCTAAGGTGGTATAAGTAGTCGGCGTCAATCAAGTCGCCACTTACGCACAATGGCCGTGGGTTTTCCGCACTTAGCCACTAATTTGGGCTAAGTGGCTAAGTGCGGAAAACCCACGACCAACTATAACTATAACATGTCTTTGCGAAACATCGCCTGCTGCTGCTGTTTGCGGTCAGCTGCGGACTCGTTATGAAGCGGTGACAGGTCGCGTGCAGTTGCCATTTGCGGTCGGCTACGAACACGTACCTTTAAGGTGCAAGTCCGAGATAGGCTGTAGACCGCAACCGCAGGCGACATTACGGCTAGAGGCCGTTCACTGTAGTATGCGGTCGCGGCTGCATCTATTCCCTTGACTAGTGGTGTCGCTTGCAGTCTGCGGTTGCAGTTTGGTCTGCAGCATATCTCGGACTTGCACCTTTATGGTAAGAGTTCATACTCGACTCCACACAGTAGCATCAGAAACGGTTAGGGTCGGCGCAAATTGGCCACCGACCACAGCCACTGGTGGCCAGCGACAGCCACTTAACATACTTTTCTCATATATTTTGTATAGACGCGATGCACACGTGTGGCCGGTGGCGGCCACTCGCTACAGAAGTAAAATATATACGAAAAAGTTCAGTTAAGTGGCTGTCGCTGGCCACCAGTGGCTGTAGTCGGTGGCCCGTTTGCGCCGACCCTTGTATTTGCGAAACGTCGCTCGCTGCTGCTGTTTGCGGTCGGCTGCGGACTCGTTATGAAGAGGTGACAGGTCGCGTGCAGTTGTGGTTCGCGGTCGGCTACGAAATCGTACCTTTACACTGCAATTTGACTGCATGTAGAATCTCCAAGACTTTCTCCTTGGGACTCAGGGTCTCGTTAATTAATTTAATTCGGCTATACTGACGGTTTAGGGCGCATAGCTTAGGGTAAAACCAAACGAACGTAATTTTGTCAGTCATGAGTCGCAGAATTTCGGTTGCAGAAATTCTGCTGCATTCGGTTTCATAGAAAAGTCCTATTTGATTCACATCATCATATCATCATCAGCCTTTAACAGTCCACTGCTGGACTAGGCCTCTCCTATCAAAGGAGGAATTGGCTTACTATACCACGCTGGCCAAACGGGTTGGTATAGGGTTTGTATCAAGTTTTCCTTCTCTTACAGTGCTGTTCTCTGTATGATATGCTCCCTCTGTCGGCTCTTACGACACCTATTGGATGATATAGGATGGTGACATTCCGTATTCTTAATCCGTCACCACACGGATATCATACACATCACACGGCGACGTAAAATGAGTTACTCAAAACAATAGACTTTCTGTCTGCAACCGAAATTCTGCGACTCATGACTCACAAAATTACGCTTGTTTGGTTTCACCCTTATGCCGCATTTACACATTCGTGCGAATAACGAGGCGAATGACGAGGCGAATAACGAACACGCATGTGTAAACACTGTATTCGCTATTTGCCTCGTGATTAATGATGTTCGAATCTGCTATTTATCAATCGCATGCTATGAACTATATGCTAATTTTTTTTAGCATGCTATTGAAAATGCTATAATATAGCATGCATCGTGCGAAGCGTCAACACCCTTCGTGTGACCGCTTGTTTTAGCACATGTACGATATAGCGCGCTGTCGCGCTATCCCTATTTGAACGTAGGTTAATATAGCGTCGACAAACATGCTATTTGCCTAACGAGTCTGAAGACTTTACGCGTGGGCAGATGACATGGTGAACTGTAATGTTACACATGAATAAACAATACATATACATATTTGTACATTTCTTCTAAGTATAAAATGTAATCATTATGCACAACAAACTAATATTAACCAACTAATTAATAATAAATAAGTCAATTAATTTTCCTTCATACTTTTCAGGCTTAGGACTGTATATAATTAATTATATTGAGTTATTTAAATCATTTTAACACACATGTTACACATATCATTCATAGCTACACAGTTTTACGTGTCCTATCACAGTTTTATTTAATCAAACACAAAACACTTAACTTTTGAGAACGTAAAATAACTCGCGTACTTATATGCCTACTTAAATCGCGCGAGCCGTCGAGCAGCTAAAATTCGCACGCTACGCAAGTTCACGTCTGGCTGCTCGCGTTAGCACGCGAAGACTGATCGCAAATATCGCATTTCGCAGCGCTGCGAACGTGCGAAGTGCGATGTGCCGTCGCGTCGGCGCGATGTTTGATTGATATGCTATATGCTATTTTATAGCACGAACGAGAGCCGAATGAACTTGCTATTAGATGCGAAATAAAATTAGCGTGCTATTGTGCTATATGCTATATTAACCACCATTACTCGTGATTCGATTCGTGATTCGCGTGTTCGCGTTCAGAGCGGTTTTTCGGACACGAATCAAAGGGCACGAATGGCGAACACGAACTTACTGTTTACACATTCGTCTGCATTCAGTTGACAACTAACGCCCGACCCAACCGGACGTGTTGTCAAAATGGAGTGGAGTGAAGCGCGAATTATAGAATTCCTTGAACTATTTCAAAAAGAAGAGCTCATTTGGAACCCAAATCATCAGAAAGATAAACAGTGCTTGGAACCGTATGTCTGCTAGTATGGGGTTGCCATTAAGCACATTAAATATAAAAAAAACATACTTTGGCTAAAACAAAATTGATTATCAACAAACATAGTAAAAGATATGACTGCCTCGTTGGTCTCGCGGCATAAATGTGCGCGTGGGATTGGGAGGTCTCGGGTTCGATTCCCGGGTCTGGCAAAGTGTTATTGGGTTTTTCCGTTAGGAAATTCTATGTATGGAGGCTAAATATGTTAGGAGGCGGCGATAGCCCAGTGGTGTACGTAACGGACTGCCGAGACGATGGTCTCGGGTTCGATCCCCAGTTACCCCGGGCACACACCTATGACTTTTCGAAGTTATGTGTATTATATAAAATAAAAATATTAATTATCGCTCGCTTAAAAATGTGCCCGGTAGATGGCAATAGGCTCGCCCCCTATTACATTGGGACCGAAACATATTTGGCGAAGTGTGGGTGTGTAATGCACCTCTGCCTACCCCTTCGGGGATAAAAGGCGTGAAGATATGTTATGTGAAATTCTCAGTAGCAGCACGGAGTCTGGTAATGTGCCCGGTACGGCAATAGGCTCGCCCCCTATTACGTGGGACCTAAAAATTCATGGCGAAATTTGGGCGTAATATTACACCTCTGCCTATCCCTTCGGGGATACAGGCGTGAGTCTATATATTAAAAAATGAATTATTTATATGAGTAATTCTCAAAGTAATTTAATAATTTACATGCTCAAAAAAGAAATCGTCTGTGACGATGGCTTTTTTTTTACTTTTTTCGCAGGATATCTAAATAATTATATAATTTCATAATTTCATTAACTGTAGCGCGACGGCTGCGATTATTTTCACGTCCTCCATGTTCGTGTGCGAATTTCAAAATGATTTACTCCGCGAATGTGTGAACAGTAGTTCGCGACAGCATTCGTATACGAATGTTTCGACGAATATTCGTGGAGTGTCGAGGCGAATGACGAACACGCATGTGTAAATGCGGTATTAAACATATTATGGTGATTAGATTATGATGATTTTCAACATACTTGGGACATTTTGCAAGGATGTTATGCGAATGGGATGCTATAGGCTTTTTTGCGTCTAAATCTCACTGCTTAACTAGAACATAGATAACTCAATATACATATGTTGATGTATGTATTTACCTTGCATGTGGATCAGAGTATTGTGGGTCATATAGTGATTCGTTGTAGTCATCATGGGTGTCCCACTCACTCGACTGTGTTTGTTTGAAGCTGCGTCCTCGGCCGGTCATTGTGCTGTGGACAAAGTATCACATTAATGGGATGAAGATTTTAATGGGACTTACACTTGAAGATGGATAATTATGTAGGGCTACATATAAATTGTAAATTAAATAAAAATCAAAGCAGGTAAACCCACAGGAAGTCATATACATACATACATAGTCTCACGCCTATAACCCCGAAGAGGTAGGCAGAGGTGTATTTCTACACCCAGTTTTCGCCAGATATACTTTAGTCCCACGTAATAAGGGGTGAGCCTATTGCCGTACCGGGCACATTTCCAGACTCCGTGCTGCTACTGAGAATTTCGTGACAGAAAAACCCAATAACACTGCCCGACCCAGGAATCGAACCCGGGACCTCCCGATCCCACGCGCACATTTATGCCGCGAGACCAACGAGGCAGTCGTATAGGGTTTGATGTCGAGTTTTCCGTCTCTACGCAAAGATGGTATTTGCATCGTGTTATCCCTTAGTCGCCTCTTACGACACCCACGGGAAGATAGGGGGTGGTGACACTTGTATTCTAAGCCGTCAACCGTCAAAAAAAAAATATTCTACCAGATACACACAACACTATCGAGTCCCTAATCAAACAGCTTGTACTATAGTTTGCGGGATTTGCAAGGGCTCCAGGTTGCAGACTGAAAAGGAGCAGCACGAGATTGAAACAAATGGCATTCTCTTGTATCGGAGGCCAAGACCTACTTCGGGTCGCTGCGCCAGATGAGTAAGTAAGTACTATGGTTACTAAGTCAAAGTCATTTATTCATCTAGGTCACAAGGTGACGCTTATGAATGTCAATTTTAAAATTAAATTACTTAATGCTTCTACATTTACATTTACTGCCTTGTTAGCAAAGCAATAGGTAGAACCACGAGAAAGAACGGGCAATAAAACTCGTGGCCACTCTTTTAAATCGCCAATATTATGGCACATATTTTTATTTTTGTAAGGAGCTGCAACTGTTACACATTGTACTTAATTACTTGTAAGTTGTAAATAGTAATCAGTTACTAGAAAATGGATAATCATACTTTTATACGTTTTTTTTGGGTACTGTGCCATTTTATT
This sequence comes from Euclidia mi, assembly GCA_944739405.2. Classification (NCBI taxonomy): domain Eukaryota; kingdom Metazoa; phylum Arthropoda; class Insecta; order Lepidoptera; family Erebidae; genus Euclidia; species Euclidia mi. Next base: position 17,019,440 of record OX123210.2, on the reverse strand, counting down.
TTACAAACAGAACCCTCTTGGGATCACTTTGTTGTCTGTCTGTCAACAAAACACTTTAATTCGTGTTTATGGTCCCCTTTTAAACCTCTGTGGTCAAGTCCGACTCGCTCTTGCCCGCTTTTTCGTAAATCTTAATATATAAAATCCTTGCGTTACTGACTGACTGACAGACACGCTACAGCCGAAACTATTGGGCGCAGGAAGCTGAAATTTGAAATGTATGTTCCTTGGGGACCGTAGGGGTGCACTAAGAAGGGATTTCCCGAAATTCCCACGGGATCGGCCAAAACGGGTAAATTAAAAAAAAATGCAGGCGTAGCTGCTGGCGTTCTCTAGTACATACATAATATTATAATTAATACCACTAAGACCAAGAAAAACAAACTAAGATATTACTTATTCACCTAATAACTCTGTGTTCATGTGAATCGTCGTTTTTAAACACAATAAACATTATTACTGTTTTACCTAAACAAAAGGAACTAAACAGAAACACTGTAATAATTTGTAATCTGACTATTTTCAACAATTTACATAATATAAAAAAAAAAAACATTTATAATTATAACACAAACAATCTCTCAATATTCTCTACAAACTCCAAGTGTGATAAGGATAATAATGTATGAAATTATCAAGAAAACATAAGGGGAAGTCCTTATTAATTAAGTAAAGATATTGTCTTTGGATCATCATCCTCTTAGCGTTATCCCAGTTTCAATCTGGGGTCCGCTTCCTAGTCTAACCGGATTTGGCTGAATATTAGCTTTTCCACGGAGCGACTGCCTGTCTGACCTCCGCAACCCGAAGGGATAGCGATACTCCATGGTTTAGACTAGTGTCAGTTGATTAAGAAGGTACTGACGCCCTGTAACGACTGTCAAAGATCTTCATGACAACCGGAACCGACGGCTTAACGTTTTCTCCGAGGCACGGGACAAGCGATAATTAACCATTCAATACGCACATAACTCCGAAGTCATTGGTGCGCGCCGTGGATTCGAACCCGATACCCTCTGCATGGCAGTCTGTTGGTATATCCACTCGGCTATCGCCGCCTTTAAAGATATTGTCTTTGGATATATGAAAGTAATAAAAAAATATTATGGATTGTCTGTGTATTATATTAAACTAGCTGTTTACCGCGGTTTCACCCGCGTCATGAGGTAAGTACTTCGCGTACCCGGTTAATTTATAGCCTAAGTTACTCCTTGGTACATCAACTATCCGCCAGTGAAAGTCCCGTCAAAATCGGTCCAGCCGTTCCAGAGATTAGCGAAAACAGACAGACAGACAAAAATTTAAAAAAATGACATTTTGGTATTTGGTGTATACATCCATATGCATTAAGTAAAAAGTAGTTATTTTAATATTACAATCAGACACTCCAATTTTATTTATATGTATAGATAAAACATTATTTATTTAGTTGAAACTTGGGTTTGAAATTACCGTGTGGTTGACGGCATAGAATACAAGTGTCACCACCCCCTATCTTCCCGTGGGTGTCGTAAGAGGCGACTAAGGGATAACACGATGCAAATACCATCTTTGCGTAGAGACGGAAAACTCGACATCAAACCCTATACGACTGCCTCGTTGGTCTCGCAGCATAAATGTGTGCGTGGGATCGGGACGTCCCGGATTCGATTCCTGGTTCGGGCAGTGTTATTGGGTTTTTCTGTCACAAAATTCTCAGAAGCACCACGGAGTCTGGAAATGTGCCCGGTACGGCAATAGGCTCGCCCCTTATTACGTGGGACTAAAGTATATCTGGCGAAAAGTGGGTGTAGAAATACACCTCTGCCTACCCCTTCGGGGATAAAAGGCGTGACGATGTATGTATGTTGAAACTTGGGCTTCATCTTCACTAATATTACTAAGCACAAGAGTATTGTTTATTTGGTTAAAAATGTATAATATCCATTACTACTGGTGCAATTTGAATAATATCTTTGTGTTGGGAATCCTACTTATCTAGATAGGCTATGTAACATTATGCCATTAGCCACAGGTGCAGAGCAGTAGCCCTGAATAACGTGGATGTAACTTCGGGCTCAGCTGGTATCTTAATATCTTTGTCCATTCATAGTAATGTGTTTGTGAAATATTACATTGACAATTTTATTTTACATGTAATAATTTTATGGTTTTATGGTGTGCTAATAAATAATTTATTTACTTACTAATACAAAATAATACTTTGTTTAATGTGAAATAATACAAAACAATTTATTGTTTAGTGTAAACTTTATGTTCTTTATAAAAGTGTCAATTCGTATCAAGTGGCCCAACATTTTCCCTCTTTCTGTTCTCAATTGTTTTTAAAATATGTCTCAAATAGAAGGCAGAAGGGGTAGAGGAAGGCCAAGAAGGACATTCATAGATCAAGTAAAAGAAAAGGTAAAAGTCAACTCGTATCAAGAAGTCAAAGCACTGGCTGAAGATAGGACTTTATGGAAGGAACTCCACCGACAAGAGCTTGCCTCTTAAATTGAAGAAAGAGTAAACTTTATAAGAGTTTGCACGTTGGCATAGTGGTTAAAGTGTTCTTCTCTGGTCTGATTTGACTGAAAAAAAGCTTGGGACGTTAGTCAGGGTGTTTTTTGCATTTATTGATGAATATTTGTCTCTGCATTTGACACATCAATATGAACCGTTCTTCTTTGCAAGACTTTTTACAGTATATATCTGGCCTGCAGTTTTGTTTGTCAAATATTGTTGCTTAGTATTATTAATAACCTTGCTCTGCTTCTAAGAGTATATTGTTATATAAGGCAATAATATTTTTAATAATGGCACTGTATCAGTATTCTTTGGTTGCACTAATATTTTTATTTGTTTGCCAATTTCAACACAAATTTTCTAAATAGATAATTGTTTTTAACTCTGTTTAAATTGGTAACAAGTATAGCAAAGCTTGGGGGAGGCCTAAGTTCTGCAGTAGACATCACTTAGCTGAGATGTTAGCACACTAAATGTAGGCAAAACATTTGAGCAAATATATTGTTCGAAACCATTGTTGCCATTGGTACCAACCAGACTGTATACAACAGTCTGTACCAGAAACACAAATCAACTATTGGCAAGTCATCTGATTGTTGAACACAGTTTTGTCTTATAGTTTTTTAAAGCAACTCTAGCATAAGGAATGAATCCTGTGAAATGAGGGCCTTTAAAACTTACAATCTGCAGAGGTATTAGGTGAGTATATCAATGACAATAATCAATATTAATTTACTGTTAAAGACAAGAGTTATTCTATGCAACAAATAAATAAAAATATTGACAAAGCTAAGAAAGAAGGGGCAAAAGGTGCGCATGAAATAAAGGCACCGCCAAAATATAGAGGCGCTAAAAATATATAAGTATCTTTTATTACCTATATAATAATTATGTTTGTTTACCTCACCTTAGCTTGGGGCTTTTATTCAATGTGAGATATGTACGCAGATACAAATACTTACATCTTATTTAAAAATGTTCCCTTTCATATTAAATTGAAGTCCCGAAAACGCACAAAAAACAGGTTTTTTAAAACAAAACTTGACCGACTCTCTTATAGTATATTCTCGTATTGTGACAGGCAAATAAAAATGAAAATATTGAGTATTATTTACTAATTATTTCAACAATTCGGTGTACACAGCTTGTCTAGTTGAAATATAATGTCAATTTGAAATGTAATTACCACGAAGCATTTTGAAAAAACGAACATGCCATAGTGTGCCGACGACAAGCATGGCATTTACATTTGCTGTTTATACCGAAATTTAAATGCTTATAACTAATACCGCATGATTTATAAGCTTTAATACATAAAAAATTGCTACACTTACCAATCACTTACACGTAAAAACTGAAAAAACAATCTACACCGGTCAAAAAAACAAAGAACTGGAATCTAGCACAGCCAGACAGCAGTTCAGCAGTTGCACAGCTTGTGTAGAATGTGTAGATTATCAATCAAACTTCAAAGTGTATCATTCATTCATTTTCATTCAACTATTGATCCATTGATTTGATAGAAAGGTGCTTGATGCCTTATTTTAGTCGAGTTCAATATATAAATATTTCATAAAAATTCTTAAATCAATTTGAGTAGAAATATATAACTATACAGAGTTCTATATTTCTTTGTATTATGTATACACCAACCGACCCTCACAGTTAGAGAATCTCCGTGAGTGGTGCGTGATCGTAAAATGTCCGTCATAAGCATAACTGAGCCAAATTATACCACCACACCGCCGTAGAGACCACATTTAGAGCACTCGTTTGAATGAGTGTTCTATTCATAGAATTCTCGCAAAGAATAAAAGAAGAGGAAAAAGAGGAGAGAAGAAGTAACAGTCACTCCCACTCTTGTACAAAATCTTGTATTGCAGGGGAGTGAGCAAATACTCAAAAACGGCCAAACCCCAATATACAAGCCAGCCGTAGTCAAAACTTCAGATCTACTGTTAATCAACAAGTTTGTAATGTGAATCTGTCATTATCTTAAGGGCACGTGCCTAATAGAGTCCCGTTGTAACGAGAGTTCTATAATATTTGTTTTTATTTTGAGTTTATCATACACGTACGCATGTACTACTAACCTTTGGGTGTGAATTGCCTGGCTCTGTGTAGCACTTTCAGAAGATCCCACTGCTTTTGGACGTCAAAATGGCGGCACCAGGGATGTTTTGACGTTCTTTCTTCACCTTTAGGGTTACATTAATGTCTCGTTTAGGTGGCAAATAATACATTTCTTGTGCAAATACGGTATTGTTATATATTTAAAATTGGGGACTTGGTCCCGCCGCGCGCCGATGGGTATTTGTTCCACTTAAATGAACTCTGATGCCAATTTACTTTCCCCTGAGAGGCACAAGTGGTGTAGCCGAATATCATCAGGCGCTCTTCGGCCCACGATTGGGATGAGAGCGGTAACGTTCCATCGCTCCGCTCTCTTTGCTTAGCATTACCCCCGAATTACTGTTTCATCCACGTTTAACGCATATGGAGACGGCATCGTTCTCGGCACACCACTCCAGAGCATGCATTGGCTTGTACCAAGGTCTGAAGTGAGTAGTGTATCAGCCGTATGTCCCACAATGTTTTTACTAATAAGTACCTTGTACGTTACTTACTCCAGTGGCTCATCGCATCGACCCAAAATGTGCCTTGGCCTTCAATACGAGAGAATGCCACTTCACCCGACCTTTGGCCACTTTTCACCGATCACCAGCTTGAAGCACCTTACGACCAGGCATATACCTACATTTAAATAAATATTTCTCACAGGATGTCTATGATATTTGTGAATTGTGGATAATTTTGTGTACCTACGTATCGTGTGTAGTAGAAATCAAATTAATAATACACTATGTTACGCAGAACTGGTCACAGGTAAACGCCAGGTAATTTCGATTTGAATAATTCTTTCTGAGTTGGAAAGACTATTTACTATCGAGGAAGGCTATTGGCAATTGTAGACTATATAGTAACACACGGGTGTAACTGCGGGCTCAGCTTGTCTTTATAAGGTGAACGCACACTTATCCGAGCCGAACGAGTCGAACGAAACGAATTTTAGAATTCTGTATGCAATGCACACTATCGATTTGTACTATTCGACGCGGGCAAGTGTGCGAGGTTTCATGAGATTTCATATTATTGTACAGAATTCTTAAAGCACTTGTGCAAGTAAGTTATAAACAAGCCCATCACGTGATGAAATAAATCGAGTCAAAATAGTACAACACTAATGACATGACACTGACAGCTCGCGAAATCCTAAATCCTAACCTACCGAAGTAAGAAAATAACGTTATAGATATTGTTAAAAATAAATAATTCTAAACAAACTACTAAATATGAAGAATGGACGATAATGCGAAGAACACGTCCTCATACCAATTGGACCAGGAAATATTGGATGGTGCGTTGTTTGTATTATTTTTACATGTATTTCAAGTAGGGATAAATCAACAGGTAGATGTCTAATGTGTTATGACAATATGACGCAGAAATATTTCATGTTGTATACATAATATATAACGTAAATAGTTTAAGAAGTGTTATGTATTTGTAAATTCAGCATATTTTTGTTATCTACGCCGATCGAATTCTTATAAAAACAAAAAACAGGAATAATATTGAGTCAGTGCCAGAAGAAAAAAAAATAACTGTATTCTAAATATAAATAAGGATTAGAATACAATATTTTTCTTTTTATATAGTTATGTAAATAATTCCCAAACAATTATCTCTAAATATTTAACAGCACCAAAAGTTATAATCAAAACTTTTGCTACAAAACAGAGCTGCCTTTTAAGTAAAAGATTAAAGTATGAATCATTAGTTTTAAAAGTAGGTGTTATGACATACATCTGTTGTTGTGTTCAGCTGGTATTCTTTTCTAAATATTTCATTAGGTTTATTATGTAATGACTAATACATTGTGGTTAAATATTTAGTACTAGTGACATAGGTAAAGGAGCAAAATGTTCTGTTATTATTTGTACTAATATTGGTTATTGGTGTATTTTTGTTGGTGGAAGTTTCCATGCTTTTGTTTTGAATTATATGATCTTGGACTAGAAAACACATTTTTCAGTGGGTCACAAACTGTCAATGTACCATGAAAATAAAAATGTAGAATCCTAGCAATTTTACAGACCTTATAAGTCCTCATATACTTTTTAAATGTGTTTTTGGTTTTCATTTCTTGTATTATGATGGTTTACTAACTTTTGGGTGGTTCACAATGGAGAAACATTGCTGGGCAAAACCACCTTTGGGAAACTCTGGTAAAACTGGTTAAAAAGCAATAAAGCTGTGTCTATTTTGTAGTTACCCTTTTTACTAGTAAAATAAAATCTTAATATATAAAATCCTTGCGTTACTGACTGACTGACAGACACGCTACAGCCGAAACTATTGGGTGCAGGAAGCTGAAATTTGGCATGTATGTTCCTTGGGGACCGTAGGGGTGCACTAAGAAGGTTTTTCCCCAAATTCCCACGGGATCGGCCAAAACGGGTAAATTTGAAAAAAATGCAGGCGTAGCTGCTGCCGTCCTCTAGTTTTAAATAAATAAGTATTGATATAGGTAAAATAATCTTGACACATATGAAACATTTTTGATCTTTTCTGAAATGGTTCAAATAATTTAGCATTTATTCATCCACTTTATTATGCCAATAAAAAGGAAAACTTTGAACTAGTTACCTCTTTATTTAATACTGTCCTAAATAATATCTTCAATATCCATATGAGACAATACCGTGTGATCCACAATTTTTTTTAGTGCTATGACTGTTAGTTCTGACTCTAAGTATTATATTTTAAACATCTGCGATACTTTGAGTAGTGTTTTGTTTTAAAAAGACAGTACAGTACGAGCTTGGTAATCCGGCAGTAATTTTTTTTCGCCGATGTCGTATTATCGCAAATGCCGGATTATCGAATTTGTATGGGAAGTAAAAGCTTAATTCATAAAATGTAAAATAAATCCTACATATCATAAATAGGTATCCACAATAAAGGACTGCTCTGTAATCCGGCATTCGGCTGTATGAAATGCCGGATTATCAAGCGGGTTACCTGAGTCGCTGAGTGCCGGACTACTGAGCGTGCCGGATTGGCGAGCGCCTGATTACCAAGCGCCTACTGTATTTATTTTTTGGACTCTGGTGTTGGTTTCCTGCCAAAAGCCATAATATAGCCTAAACATTCTGGTCCGCTAAATCCACCAAAGTGGTAACGTGTGCTACAGTCCTTAACTTAGGTTAAGTCACATTATGAGCACTACAAGAAAAGTCTCATCATCATCATGATGATTGTATTAGTCCACTGCTGGATGTAGGCCTGTTCTATGGCACACCAATGACCTCGGTCTTCAGCCTTCCTCTTCCAGTCCATGGCTGCTGTTCTTCACCTATCACTAAATTATCTTGATACTTGATGGCACGGGCTGTTTTCCGCAACTCCACGTCTTGGCCTGTATTTTCCGTACGGGTGGGAATGGTCTTGTCATTCGAGCCACCCCAGCTCTTCGAGGAGGCCAGCAGGCTCTTGATGTGGCCCACTGCTTCCCTCAGGGTGCTGTGTCTGGTCAGGTGCTGCTTCCTGTACTGTGAGACTTCAGGGCAGTCGAGGAGCAGGTGGGCCGCCGTCTCGTCTGCTGCCATACAGGCTCTGCACAGTGGGCTGTCGGTGATTCCTATACTAAAAAAGGTGCTTATTAAAGTATCCGTGTCCTGCATAGGCGGCCGCGACTGTCCGAAGTTGTTGCTTGGACAGCCGGAGGACTTGTTTGGCGAATATCATCGTGCACCTGGCTACAGGATACCATACTATACGAATTTAAAGTTTCTTGTCATTTTATTTTAAACTAGAGGACGCCAGCAGCTACGCCTGCATTTTTTTAAAATTTACCCGTTTTGGCCGATCCCGTGGGAATTTCGGGAAATCCCTTCTTAGTGCACCCCTACGGTCCCCAAGGAACATACATGCCAAATTTCAGCTTCCTGCGCCCAATAGTTTCGGCTGTAGCGTGTCTGTCAGTCAGTCAGTAACGCAAGGATTTTATATATTAAGATTGTCTATCGGGATAAATGACTGCACGGTTGGCGTAGTGGTTTAAGCAGCCGCCTCATCGCTTGACACTGCGCCGAGTGTTGTGGGTTCGATTCCCACACGAGACAGCACTTTGTGTGATCCATAAATTGTTGTTTCGTGTCTGGGTGTTCATTGTGTCCGTTGGTTGTATGTTTGTAAAGTCCCCCGCGACACAAGATTAATTCCTAGTGCGGGAGTTGGCTTTAAAAAAAAAGAAAACATACCTTTGTTAGGAGTAACCAATATTTAGTCCGTGTGGTGACGGATTAAGAATACGGAATGTCACCACCACATATCATCCCATGGGTGTCGTAAGAGCCGACAGAGGGAGCATATTACGCAGAGAACAGCACTGTAAGAGAAGGAAAACTTGATACAAAGCCTATACCAACTCGTTTGGCTAGCGTGGTATAGTAGGCCAATTCCTACTTTTAAAGGAGAGGCCTAGACCAGTAGTGGACTGTTAAAGGCTGATGATATGAACCAATATTTTGTCACTGTTGCAAGCGCCATGTTCACGGATGAACTGATCATGAGTACATCCGTGAACAATTTAAAATAAGGATACCATACGTTTGCGGAATCGCCGTCGTCACTCAAGAACCTGATTGCTCCAGCGACTATCACTTCTGCAGCATATAAGGGTCGGCGCAAACGGGCCACCGACCACAGCTACCGGTGGCCAGCGACAGCCACATAACATACTTTTTCATATATTTTACTTCTGTAGCGAGTGGCCGCCACCGGCCGCACACGTGTGGCCATTACATAACATACATTGGTAACACCAGTAGTTGAAAATGTTCGGGTACTTTCAGATAACTTATACATTCAAGAAAAAGACAAATATCACCTCAGTCTGCCGTGATCATGAATTCTGTAAAGGATTCGAAACGTCGGCTTGTAATAAATTAAAAATATAGTTTCTAGATCATTAGTTTCAAATGTAATAACTTAGTGAAATCAATACATCGCGATAAAATCTGTAAACTGTAGTTTAATTTCAAAGCCATCATAAAGCTCAACCGTAACTGACGGAGCCAGCACGACCTGCATAAAAAATATAAGTATGTAAAATAAACTGTATGTATCTCATTGTCCATAGCCCGAGGCATCGAGATGACAGTAGAGGAAGTGGCAGGCCTGTCTACCTGCAAGTACTCTGAGAGGGTGCAGGCCCTCAAGCTCAATGAGGAGGACCTGGCCTTCCTAAAGGGACTGCGACGACGGATCAAGAACAGAGTGAGTGATCTTTATTTACTTAGTATTGTCTTGATAGTCTGTCTACCTGCAAGTACTCTGAGAGTGCAGGTCCTCAAGCTGAACGAGGAGAATCTGGCCTTTGCTCAAGGGACTGCGGCGGCGGATCAAGAATAGAGGAAGTTAATCATTAGTCTTATACTCTACCACGGCGTGTATTAAATTGTTAATTATCGCTTGCCCCATGCCTCGGAGAGCACGTTAAATCGTCGGTCCCGGCTGTCATGAAGATCTTTGACCGTCGTTACGGGGAGTCAGTACCCTCAAATAAACTGATACTGGCCTAAACCATGGAATATCGCTATCCCTTTGGGTTGCGGAGGTCAGACGGCAGTCGCTCTGTAGAAAAGTTTATTTTCTGTCATATCTGGTTAGACCAGTAAGCGGAGCTCGGGCTCCAAGGCGTGCCAGTTTTGGATGCAACCGGGATTACGCTAGGGCGATGATGATGATGAATCATTAGTCTTATACACGCGGATTTTGTTGATTGCATTGTAGGGTGCATAGGGTTCCCACCAAGAACTTAGGGTCCCAAGCCAACCTCACCTGCAAGTGGTGCACCTGCCGATCAACGGACGAGGCTCTGGCAAACGAAATATCCCGATAAGCGGCAATAGGCTCGCCACCTATTGCTTGGGATCAAAACACTGGCAAATGTGGGCGTTTATTATGCCTCTGCCTACCCCTTCGGGGAAACAGGCGTGAGTCTATGTATGTATGTATGTATTTTGTTGATTTACTTATAATGTTTTGGGTGGATTGACCCTCTTGTGAGGTTTAGTTAAGGGCAGCGCAGTTAATTTGGTCCGTTCCGAAATCGTATTTCGGCACCCTTTATGACACCTAAAAACTACCCATACTGTACTCGGCCTATACTATACTCCTTGACCCTCGGCACCTGGAGTGGCTGATGAGTTTGCTAGCGTATTCCATTAATTTTCATGAGCGGGTCCTATTGAAAGGGGCATTTTTAAGGAAAAAATAAGAATTTCCACAACGCTCCTGAAAGTTGAGAGATTTTTCCAGTTCTTTACAGGTTTCCAAAATTTTCCTGTCATCATCCTCTTAGCGTTATCCCAGTTTTTCAATCTGGGGTCCGCTTCCTAGTCTAACCGGATTTGGCTGAATATTAGCTTTTCCACAGAGCGACTGCCTGTCTGACCTCTGCAACCCGAAGGGATAGCGATATTCCATGGTATTAGGCAAAATTATCATGGCAGAATATTTGAATACGTTCTTGACGATTGTTTTCTGTAACTTAGCAAAAATTATCTTGCAAGAATTTTCGAATATGTGCCGCGTCGATTTTCGATCTGTTTACATGAACATTAGCGTATATTTGAATCATCAATATAAAAATAAAAATTACAGGTAGTAGAGCCTTGCTGATTTCAGCATGAATGGGCCGGCTCGACCGGGGAAGTACTACCCTCTCACAGAAAGTCGACATAAAGTAACAGTACTTAACCTGCTACGTTACGTTCGGTGAGTGAGAGCGCCGGAGGCTCTATCCCCTATTCTTTCTTCCTCATCCTATCCCTTTTCTCAACCCCAAGGGGCGGCAACGCACTTGTGAGTCCTGTGGTGTTGCTTGTGTCCATGGGCGGCGGTAATTGCTTACCATCAGGCGATCCGTCTGCTCGTTTGCCGCCTATTACTATAAAAAATAAATCCTTGTCCTGACTGACATGGCATCACAGAGCCCAAACTACTGACTCTAGAAACGTGACATTTGGAGGTGAAATTTAGTGGATTCCTTTTATGACGTAGGCAGAGCCACCTATTGGCGATGCAAAGATTATCCGCGCGCCTCTAGTGGCGAATTTAGAAGTTGTCCGGGTACGACACTTCTGACAGCTTCTGATACATACATAATCTCACGCCTATATCCCCGAAGAGGCAGGCAGAATATATTGCTACACCCACTCTTCGCCAGATTTATCCTAGTCCCACGTAATAGGGGGCGAGCCTATTGCCGTACCGGGCACATTACCAGACTCCGAGCTGCTACTGAGAATTTCCTAACGGAAAAACCCAATAACACTTTGCCCGACCCGGGGATTGAACCCGAGACTTCCCAATCCCACGCGCACATTTATGCCGTGAGACCAACGAGGCAGCCTTTGCTTCGAGGTTATAGTGGTAATTGTATTGAGCTGTCAAAAGTGTCGTACCCGGACAACTTCCAAATTCGCCGCTAGAGTCGCTTGTTGTTAAAATCTTAGCCAATCATCATCCTCTTAGCGTTATCCCAGTTTTCAATCTGGGGTCCGCTTACTAGTCTAACCGGATTTGGCTGAATATTAGCTTTTCCACAGAGTGACTGGCTGTCTGACCGCCGCAACCCGAAGGGATAGCGATATATCTTAGCATCTGATAAAATCTTAGCATCGCCGAAAGGAAGGATTTTACAAGTGGTTAAATAAAGGCTCAAAATTGGGAGGGGCCTATGTTCAGCAGGGGACTGCGATAGGATGAATGGTTGATTGATTGAAGCCAGGGGCGATTGTTACAGTCAGTTTCACCGCTTCTTGATAAGTACCTGATAAACAAATTGGTCAGATAAATTATATAGGTAATTTTCGTATTTACTTACTCCAATGGCTCATCGACCTAAAATGTGCCTTGGCGAATACGAGAGAACGCCACTTCACCCGATCTTTGGCCACTTCTTGCCAATCACCAGCTTGAAGTGACTTAAGATCTTGCTCCACAACGACCACAACGTCTTTCCATCGGTATCTGGGGCGACCGTCAGGACGACGTCCTGTTGGTCGACCCACATACGCTCTCTTCACCCCACGTTCCTCTCCCATTCTCTCTACGTGACCGAGCCATCGGAGTCAGTGGGATTTTATATAATTAAACGACTTCAAAAAAAGGAGGTATGTATGTATGTATGTTTGTCCGCGATTTTCTCGCGTTTGGCTGGACCGATTTTGATGCGGTTTTCTGAAAAGTATTTTGTTACACTTAGGAGAAGGTTTTAGCACCTTAACCGACTTCAAAAAAAGAAGTTTCTGAGTTTGACCCGTATATAATTATGTAAGTTTTCCCGCGGTTAAGTCTGTTTTTGTTGGTTTGGCACTGACTTCAAAAACTAAATATTTAGTTTAATTTAGTAATTCGTTTTTGGGAGAAATTCAAAAGGAAATTTGAAAGGTTTAGGGGTCGCGTATGTAAAAATTATTTCATACTTTTCAGTGGGTCGATTTGTTGAAGGCGGTTCTCTTTTTAAAAAAAGAAAAAGTGCATAGGGTTCCCACCAAGAACTTAGGGTCCCAAGCCAACCTCACCTGCAAGTGGTGCACCTGCCGATCAACGGACGAGGCTCTGGCAAACAAAATGTCCCAATAAGCGGCAATAGGCTCGCCATTACGTGGGATCAAAACACTGGCGAAAAGTGGGCGTTTGATATGCCTCTGCCTACCCCTTCGGGGAAACAGGCGTGAGTCTATGTATGTATGTAAACTAAATACCTAGGTAACATTTTGTTCCGATTTTTAAGTTTTCATTTTCGTTTTGTTTCTTTTTTTATTTTTTTTCGTACCAAATTAAAATTTATCTAAAATTTAAATTTAAGCCTATGCATAGGTGGTGAAATTGGGCCTTAGTCTTTAATAAATCCCGTATGTCGTGTGCTACAATAATTCCATTGAATAGCTGCTAAGACAAACGCTCGTAACATACGCAATAAGTAAGCGCACACCAGCCGTATATCTGCGGTTTCACACCGGTAATACGATACCCGCTGCGGTGAGCATGCATTTCTATGTCTCGTATGTGATACACTAGATAGATACTTGCTGTGTGTAAGATTATTCGAGAAATCTTATCGTGATTGTTTGATCACGTTTTGGATCCAATACATACTTATCCAATCATCATCTGCCCTGTATACAGGTTACAAGACCCATCACCAAGCCGAAGTCTACTCGTTGTAGAGATCATGCCAAGTCATACAAACCAAAAATAATACCTGGGAAACGACTTTTTTTTAAGTTTTCAATTTTTTTAACCGCAATTAAGAGCGCGCGCGTGCAATGCTCGAAATACCTACTTATCCATGGGGTCATAATCTAAAGAACATATTGGCGGGGTCAATGCATCGATTTTGTACCTAATTAGAAAAATTCCATACTAACTTTGAACCTCAATATCTCCTGAACCAGTTTCCCAGATATGGTGCCGAAGTAAAAAATGTTCGTAGTGATTGGTTAAATATGGGGTTTCAGTTTTCGTTAAGGGTCTTTTTACACCCTATATAATTTGTCCCACTGCTGGGCATGGGCCTCTTCTCACTATGAGAAGGGTAAGGCCATAGTCCAGCTTGCCTACTGCGGCTTGGCAGACGTCACATGTCTTTCGAGAACAATATGGAAAACTCTCAGACATGCAGGTTTCCTCGCGATGTTTTCCTTCACCGTTTAGCAAGCGATAATTAACAATTTAATACGCACATAACTTCGAAAAGTCATTGGTGCGCGCCGTGGATTCGAACCCGAGACCCACTACGTAGCAGTCTGTCGGTATCTCCAATAGGCTATCCCTGCTTTCCAATCATGTACTTAACACTTTTTTAATTAGTATCTACTAATCGTGCACATAAATCTGTCGATCGCGGTTATTGTATCAGGATAAGGATTGAGCGGTCTGAAAACGCCGACATTAGAGTTGGCCACACACTTGTACGAAAAAAGAGGTTATTTTTATTGTCTGCATACAGACCTATAGCCTGATGCAAAGAGCTCAGATATTTACATAGAGGCGCATTTCCTATGGGCGCTCTGAAGAAAAACTTTCTGTGACCCAAATTGCCGCTTGGCGGCGTGGCAGTCGCGCTGTGACAGCTGTCTCTACGAGAGCAAGAGAGACGAACGTTCCTCCTGTGCATCTTAACTACAAGCAAGCAAGAGAGACGGAGAACGACGCCAGCGCCGCCAACGGTGCCAACTACGAACTAAACTGGAGACAGTCCCCACTTGGAATCGGCACAAGAAAGTCTTAAGAACTGCACTTCTATGTAAATCTGTATTCATTGCCTGATGGTAAGCAATTACCGCCGCCCATGGACATAAACGACACGAGAGGAGTCACAAGCGCGTTACCGCTCTTTGGGTTAGCAAAAGGAGTAGCAAGAGAAAGAAGGGAATGGGGCATCCGATTCTCTCACTCACTGAACGAAACTCAACACAATAGATATAGTTACCTTACGTCGATATTGTGTGAAAAGGTAGTTCTCTCCCGATCTAGTCGGCCCATTTATGCCGAAATCAGCAAGGCTCTACTACTTAAAGGCTTATGTTTAACTTACCACCAGATATAGGACATTCGTCGACCAAATTGGTGACGTTCTGAAAAACGGCAAGGTCCGAGGCACCCGGAACCGGCGAGCATGTATGAACAGAGTAATGAATGTAGAGGAAGCGCGTGAGGTTTGTAAGGATAGATGCAAGTGGCGTTCCGTTGTCTCTGCCTACCCCGACGGGAAAAAGGCGTGAGTATATGTATGTATGTATATTATAATAGACAAAAATAGTCAATGATCACCTAAATGAAACCCGCCTTTAATGTAAAATTATAACCAAAGTTTATTGAGCGCGTCCGTCGTCAAGTAGCGGCGCGCACTTGAAATTTGTCGATGCTGAGTAAGCACTTAAAAATTGGGCAAGTGCGAGTCGGACTCGCGCACAAAGGGTTCCGTACCATCATCTATAAAAGAAAATCACATTCGTTGTATGTATACTTAAATACTTTATAAGTTTCTACCTGTTTAATAAGATCGAGTAACAAATTGCTTAAAAATTACGTTTGTTGTATGGGAGCCCCCCTTTATTATTTACTTTTTTTAAATTTAATTATTTATTTTGAAAGGTAATATACAACTACATATTCTGTAAAAATTTAAAGCGTCTACCTGTAACAGTTAGTAATTTTGAGCAAAATATACGAAAAAAACACGTTTTTTGTATGGGACCCCCCCTTAATTTTTTATTTTTTTTTATTTTTAGTATTTGTTGTTATAGCGGCAACCGTAATACATAATTTGTGAAAATTTCAGCTATCTAGCTATCATGGTTTATGAGATACAGCCTGGTGACAGACAGACAGACAGACAGACAGACAGACAGACAGACAACGGAGGCTTAGTAATAGGGTTCCGTTTTTTACCTTTTAGGTACGGAACCCTAAAAATGGTGAGAGGGCAAGCGGATAATAAAGCCGATGAGTTTGTACTTTGTATGTTTGGTTGAACGCTCAAATCTAAGGAATGATCGGTCCGATTTTCATCATTATTTTTTTTTTATTTTTTTTATTCGGAAGATTCACAGCGTTACATTACAATATTTACACATTTATTTAAGCCTCTAAGCCAATTAAAAATCTTCACAAATGTTAAGTAATAATAATAAATGGTGAAAACAGATGATACCCAACAACGCATGCTTGAGCACTATAAACAAATATAAAGTTATAAAATTAAATTATATAAAGAAGTTTTGTGCCAATGCTCTCCTTGCTGCCGATGTGCTTGTTGTAAATAAATCTACATTATCTACAGGTAAATCATTAAATAAGCGGGCTGCTCTGCTCATAAAGCTGTTTCGCCTATACCTAATTGGTGCTCACTGTTGGTACATATAGTAATTTCATGTTCTTAAGTTGCTTGCTATAAGATTTTAAATTAATTTTAGCTAAGAGTTCGGGGCAATCTATATGACCTGCTGCAATTTTCATAACACATTTTGTGTTATATAGCCCTTTTATAGAGGCAGGCTTATAGGCTTTATAACATCGATAAGAAACGAGTTAGATTAAGTTAGTTTAGGCAGCGATAGCCTAGTGGAGATACCAACGGACTGCCATGCAGAAGGTATCGGGATCGAATCCACGGCACGCACCAATAACTTTTCGAAGTTAAGTGCGTATTAAATTGTTCATTATCGCTTGCCCCGTGCCTCGCAGAGCACCTAAAACCGTCGATCCCAGCCGTCATGAAGATCTTTGAAAGTCGTTACGGGGAGTCAGTACCCTCAAATAAACTGATACTGGTCTAAACCATGGAATATCGCTATCCCTTTGGGTTGCGGAGGTCAGACAGGCAGTCGCTCTGTGGAAAAGTTGATATTCTGTCATATCTGGTTAGACCAGTAAGCGGACCTCGGGTTCCAAGGCGTGTAATGTATTGGATGCAACCGGGATAACGCTAGAGCGATGATGATGAGTGTTGTGGGAAAGAGATAGGGAACGCGTCAGCACGCCGCGGAATCGATCGTGCTGACGCGTTCCCTCTCTCTTTCTCGCTCTAGTAAATGACGGTCCTAAGTGACAGAAAAGGATAGAAGAATAGGAAAGTGCGTCATCTTGTGTCATCCATAAAATCGTTCCGTAATTTAGCCCGTAGTTTGTATGTTTGTAAAGTCCCTCTGCGATGCAGGATTTATTCCTAGTACGAAAATTGTCGGTCGGTGGTCTCGCGGCATAAATGTGCGCGTGGGATTGGGTGGTCTCGGGTTCGATTCCCGTGTCGGGCAAAGTGTTATGTGTTTTTCCGTCAGGAATTTCTCAGTAACAGCACTGAGTCAGGTATGTGCCCGGTACTGCAATAGGCTCGCCCCCTATTACGTGAGACCTAAAAATTCATGGCGAAATGTGGGTGTAATATTACAACTCTGCCTACCCCTTCGGAGATACAGGCGTGAGTCTATAAAAAAATATAAAAAAAAAAATAAAAAAAATATTGTATATAAAAAAAGTCTAGTATCCCTGTGCTTTTACCGAAAATAAGTTGAAAATAAACTTCGTTTTTTTATTAAGCGACTAGCTGTTTCCCGCAGCTTCACCCGCGTCCTGAAGGAACTACTTCGCGTACCCGGTTAATTTATAGCCTTAGTTACTCCTTGGTACATCAGCTATCCGCCAGTGAACGTCCTGTCAAAATCTGTCCAGCCGTTCCAGAGATTAGCGAGGACAAACAGACAGACAGACAAAAAATTTAAATAGTTTCATTTCGGTTTATGTACCGTGTATATATATATCCATATGCATTTAGTAAAAAGTGGTTATTTTAATATTACAAATAGACACTCCAATTTTATTTATACATATGTATAGATAGTACGTAGGTTTATTTTATAGCTAGTGGTACTGGAGATAGAAAAGCGAACATTTATTATATCTTTAATTATTTTTTAAATTATTTGCAAATGGAATGATTTTTTTTCATGATTTTTTTTCGAGGTGATATATTCCAATCGTGTATCTGTCTTATCAACTGACAAACAAACACCATAATAATCGTATGCTAAAGTTTTTCTTTAGGGGTCGTCCATTAATCACGTGATGTTTTTTTTTTGGCATTTTTAATTGAACATCAACGTCGGTTTCATCAAGCCACTCGGCGTCATTATTTTCTCGCTTTACGAAGAGAATCTCTCTCGATCTACCTTTCGATCGTCGCGTGAGGACGCGGGAAGGACCAACATTGAGCATCTCTAGACTTTTATTACTTGGATTTAGTTGCTTGTAACGTTTAACAAAAAACAAACACACGTGATTACTAAACCTCCCTACCCCTGTGATTTTTATTGACCACTTCCCTCCTTTCGAGCCTCACGTGATTAATGTGATTTGTTGTTTGATACTTTTTCTGCCACCAGACGTCGCTACATATGCGTCAGGTCTAAACGCTGTCAGATAGTAATGCAGGTAGGTACGGACGCTTTCACACACATGAAACAAACAAACACAGATGTATAAAAACATAGGCGCTCTGACAGTTTTGAAAGGTTTTTGGATCTGATGTCTCAGTGCTGCCGCCTAGTGGACGTCATTTCAGAAAACCCTCATTGACAGCCTCTTGATAGTATGACTGTTTCACCATATTTGTTCACAATAGTACAAAATCGGAGTGCCTGCTCTTTACACTATTCAATTTCTATGTTTTTCTTCCAGCTCGCATCACAAAACAGCCGTCGCCGTAGCGTGGAGCACCTACGGCGATTAGCCAGAGAATTACGCGCGGTCAGAGCGTGCAGGGACGACGCCCTAGCTGAACGGCGGGCGCTTCTCAACCAGAGAGACTCTGTGCGACACAGCTGTAGCAGACTTAGGAGATATATTGTACAGGTAACACTAGATTTGTAAGAGACCTGAGGGACCACGACCTGAGCAAGTTGGTCGAAACGTCGGCAAATAACACGTTATTTTAGATCTCTAATGGACCTGGAAGACCACGTCCGGAGCAAGTTGGTCGAAACATCGGGAAATACCGCGGTATTTATGGCTTGAATATCCTAGTTATCGTGGGTAGGACCCGCTAAATATCATTGTATAATCAGTACAGTTCATAGGCAGTAGTAGGGCAGGTAGAAACGACTAGATTATATTCAGCTCGTATAACAGAATGCTTCACACAGTATAGGGTGGACACAATGAAATACATATGATTCCAAAACCTGTGGAGGAATAAGGTATGGTGTTCCTCTAACTAGTGAGAGTATCCTCTGACCTGGTTAGGTGTTCGTGCCTGGTGGACTGTAGTCCTACGGATGTACTTTAGAAGTTGTATATACTGGGTGTAAAGGCTGGTGTACCGAAAACTGATACCAGTGATTCAGTTCATGCTACTGAGGGCCTTGGCGGTCGAATTTTGTGCGTTTGAGAATTTCGCTTGCGCGATTCAGGACTTTAATTCCGTAGATAGATGTCGCCGTGTTGTTTGTCCTCGCGTTGTTTGTCCTCCCCGTCGTTCGCTAGATGGCCTGTTGGTACGTAGCTACCGCTACATACCCGTGGCCGAAAGCGGGCCTCTCGACAGCTTAAAAATAAACACCTGCGTTCTAGTAAAAAACCACTATCTAAGATTTTTGACACTCATTATTCTATAATATTTAGGCGTTTTTGTTTAATATACTCTTTAATATTAAAAAAGACGCCTGTTTTCTAAAATATCAAAGGCTAATATTTTTTTTTAATCTGTATAGACTAGTAAGCGGACATCCTGGGCTCCAACATGAAGAGTTGGATACAACTGGGATAAAGCTAGGACGATGATGATATTTTACTAAAAGATCGGCGCTCAATTTTCTGAATCATTAACTTTTACTCCATATTAATAAATTATTCCTCTCAAATTTCCAGATACTCCAAGACCGCTCAGATAGTACAGAAGTCCCATCAATAGATGTGGAGGCAACTCAACTTGAATCTCAGACACCACCCGCCAAGAAAATTACAGTCACCGAAACTAAGACTCCGTTACTACCGGAATGCTTCGAAAACACAGAGAAAATCACATCAGAGAACACAGAGAAAAAGATTCTCGAAAGTTCACCCAAAAACATTTTCGATAGTTCACCCAAAAACATTTTCGAAAATTCACCCAAAAACATTTTAGAAAATTCACCCAAAAACATTTTCGACAATTCATCGAGGGACATTTTTGAAGATTCGCCGAAAAACATTTTCGAATGTCGAATCGACAAACTCGTTCAGCAAAGTGTGAATCACATATTCAAAAATGATGATAAGAAAAAGGTTTTCGCTAAAACAGTTTTTATATCGAATGAGAAGTTGAGTTCGGAGATAAAATCTATGGTTTTGTGTGAGAGTGAGATGAAGATATTAGATAGTGATGATGGAGTTTTGAATTTGTCTTTGAAGGAGGGGAGGAGAAAAAGTCATGGGAGAAAGCAATTGGCGCCAAGGAGGATCGCCTATGTGTATGCTGATAGCAATGGTATGTAAAGTTGTTGCATTCAAGTATTTGTAGCGTTTACTTACATACATACATACATATACTCACGCCTTTTTCCCGTCGGGGTAGGCAGAGACAACAGAACGCCACTTGCTCCTATCCTTACAAACCTCACGCGCTTCCTCTACGCTCATTACTCTTTTCATACATGCTCGCCGGTTTCGGGTACTTCGGACCTTTCCGTTTCTTAGGATGTCTCCAATTTGGTCGACGAATGTCCGCCGAGGTCTGCCGCGACCGACTTGCCCACACACATTTGCCTTATATATCTGATTCGTCATTATTTCTTCACTCATTCGCTCCACGTGTCCAAACCATCTAAGCATTCCTTTCTCAATCCTTGTCACCACATCTTCTTTCAGTCCACTGCTCTTTCGTATAGTTGCATTCGGAATTCTATCAATCAGTCTTACCCCACACATACTACGCAGTGATCGCATCTCAACTGCGTTAATTCTACTTTCATGCTTTTTCTGCCAAACCCAGCTCTCACTTCCATACATCAACGTGGGGACAAGCACTCCATTGTGAACCGCCAGTCGCGCCTCTTTTGGCACCGTCTGACCGTTCATTAACGTCCACAGTGCTCCATTTACACGATTACCCGCAGTCACTCTCCTTTCAATGTCTCCCTCACATCTTTTACTTATAAACTGTTTTCTGATCTAAATAGTATCCACACTGTAATAATTGTTATAAATGCGATATTGTGTTTCTTTGCTCTTCTTTCACGCTAAAACTACTGAACAGATTTTCATTAAACTTAGCAGTATTATTTTAGCTTATACACCTCTATTTACTTATTGCTAAAAAGCCTTTAGATCTACGAACTGATCATTCTTGCAGTGAAAGTTCCATTTGATTCGGATAAGTCGTCTTAATGATTACCGCGAGACAAAGAGAAAGATAGACAGACAAAAATTGTGTAAGGCTTGATATGATCTAAATGATTTTATGTAGCTGACTAGAGAGTAAAAAAACCCTATAATTCATACCTTTCTCATTTGCCATATCAACTTATAACCACCCCCCCATCCCGTCACCACCTAGGCCATCTGCTGGGGACCTTTGCTCCCCCTAGGCAATCGTGGCGACGCCCTTGATCGTGCATTTAGCTGACGTGGACCACCCAGTTCCATTAGTGGCTGGCAGCCTTATTTCCCACGTCTTCAATTTTGTAATTCATTTATATCTTTTTCTACAAACTTTCAGATGGCGTCCTCGATTTAAAAATCAAGAAGGAGACACAATGAAGTGTATAGCAAACTGTAGATAAGTGCATATAAATGTTATATACATACCAAAAATATAGTTTTATGTATAATTCGCGTATAACGACACGGTAACGCGATCTAGTGGTAAAGATAATTATGACAATTTAAATGGATGGAGGTCGCGGATTGGGAGTTGAGCGCTGAGTAAAAATTAAATAGCGTCTGGGTCAAAAATGAACCGAATATTCGCTCAGCAATACAATAGGAGGGTATGTGTGTTCACAAATTGCGGCTCAGCTGTTGGGCGCTTGGCATAAAATAAACCGATTAGTGACTTTGCAACAACGACAACTCAACCTACTAGACACTTAATGTTTTCATTTCTACAAACAAACAATTCTGTCAAAGCGGTGAGGTATGCGGGGCGAAGGGGGGCTACAAAAATGCATTCTAATTGGCCGGTTCAAATTTGCGGTACGTCATAATTCATAACTAGTGTTGTGATTGGTTTTATATAAGACGTATAAGTCTAACGTGCTGTCAGAAAGTGTTCGCCTTACGTCTGCCGTCTAGTAGGCTGGGTTGTCGTTGCTTTGCAATATAATTATTATAATCGTAGATAGGTAGGAAAGTTTGTGTGTTTAAAGATCACGGCTCGACAATTAAGTGGTAGGAAAAAGAGAATCTAATAGCCACACTCCATCGTTCAGAATCTCTCTCCAATTTCATGGAGAAGGAGACAGGTTTAGATGTTCATAGATCGTGGCTCCACAGTTGTGCAAAAAAAGAAACGAATAGAAACGCAGCAAGATAATCATCATCTTAGAGGTAGTATGCTACTACAAATTCTTACGCGGCGTGGTTCGTGAGCGACTCAACTATTGCGATTACGAATCTGTCCTAAGTGCGCGCGAATCTTCCTGCACCATCACCCTGTCGCATACAGTTCGCGCCAGTTGCGTGGGAAGAGGGGGGCCGGCGTGGTAACCCGTTTTGGGATGCCACCCTCCCTAAACTTTACTATAATAACAATGTACAAACATATAAAAAAACATGGCACTAGCTCAGCACTACGATTGACGTCTCATTCAAGTCAGTCGGGAGGAGTTAGAGCCCGTAATTGTGAGTTATCGACTACAAAAAAAAAGATCGCCCGCCAACTTCCGCCCCGGGTGCCACCCAAGCTAGCTACGCCACTGGTTCTCGCGAAAATATTAAGCCAACTGGTCGCGTTCAAGCTACGCCGCATCACAATTCACGTGCTTTTGGTCACGTAGGCCACGTCAATAGGTATCGACTATTTATTGTTTCCGAGCCGCACCGCGCCGCTTCGTGTTCGCAATTGTTTGTTGTTTCCGCGCCGCATCGCGTTCGCATCCAGACCGGTCATGTAAGACGCCGCGTTAGCGAAATCACAATAGCGGAGTTTTGCTGGTTCAAAACCTCTGACACTAGTTTTTTGACTCTAGAAGACCGCCGATATCGCGAAAAGAGTTTCAAAGCAAAGACCAATATAATTTTACAGTAAATATAGGAAAATACTTATAAAATTCCTTTTTGTCCTCATTATATATTACGCGACATCCATTAATTATGTAAAATGATTGACGAAATTAGATTTAGAGGATCTATTATCTATGTCTTAGGTTTTATTTTACAAGCAGGAGGGAGACAGTCTGGTAGTGATCTAACATCACTCACAGCGTAAAGTAAAAAATGTATTTAAAAATCGAACGACTCGTGCCTGCTTTATGATACGTAGTTATAGATCTATATTAAAAACTGTTTCCATTGCATCGAACTCCCTGTCTTAAGAACCTCGTGTATTATTTTTCTTTATGTAGATTTTTACGTAAATATATCAAACAAGGTTGGCAGGAGAAGCCTATTACCATTTTGTCTTCCATAATGGAGGGACGGCGGCAAAAGCTAGCAACAATCATTTTACATAGTTAATGGATGACGCCTTACGTTGTGTGTAAGCTCTTTAATATACTAAAGGCATATTACTAGCAAGAAAGAATATATAATGATTGATCATTTTAATAGTGAGAAGAGACCCGTGCCCAGCAGTGGGACAGTATAAAGAGCTGATGATGATCATTTTAAGTAATCATTCTTTTGTTAGTAAAACTCTTGATAAAAATCTCCCATCTCCCCAATTCTTTGTTTTTATATGACAACACTGTAACGTTTTAATTTTATGTGTAATTCAATTTGTACTTGTACAGATAATGATCTAAGTAGCAACATATTACAAAATATTCGTTAGGTTTTCTTTTTTAAATAAAATTGTATAGTAACAAATTACTATTCGTAATAACATCTTTAGTTTTAACCAGACGAATTTATATGTGAAAAATTACAAACAAAATTGTTATTTATAAATACACGGTGTCAGCAGACCGCTAACGAAAATTAAAAACTCATAATGTACCAATAATTACGAAAATTTTATACCCCGGCACTATACCTGGGAAATTACTGCTTCAGAAGATATTGAGGCTCAAAGTGACCATACATTTTCTAATTGTTACAAAATCGATGCATTCTCGCGCCAATTTGCCCTATACATGTCCTTTGCACCCATGGGTAGGTAAGTATTAGTGATGTGCCGGATATCCGTATCCGCGAATATCCGCGGAAGAAGAAAGATCCGTATCCGTAACTTTTCTCGCGGATCTTTAACGGATCTTTCACTTATTAATTTGAAATTGATAGGATGGAATTCATGGAATGCTATAGGTGGTTAGATAGAATTAAAAATCTATTAAATTCCATTCAGAGTATTTTTAATATAATTTCAATACAAGTCGAAACATTATCTGTCTATTGTTCCGCCGGGAGTGCGTGACGTCAACTATCATTTTAAGGTCGCGCGCAACGACAACGATTCAGTAAGAAAATAAAGATCTGTATCCGTATCCGCGGATCTTAACACCAAATACTTATCCGTATTGCGATCCGTATCCGCAGATATACATTTTTAACGATCCGGCACATCACTAGTAGGTATTTCAAGCATTGCATGCGCTTACATTGCGGCTTATAAACTTTTTGGACCTAAAATTTGTCGTTTCCCAGGTATAATTTTTGCTTAGTATGACTTGGCTCGATGTGCAAAATGAGAAGACTTCGTTGATTGGTCTTTTGACATCGTGTAAATAAAGTAAAATGTAAAATAAACGTAACTATATATACTGTATAATAATGAATAAGATTCGTCCATATTGTTGATCGAAATTCGAATATTTTTCTAAATATATAATATGTTAAACATTTAATATAAAATATTGACCAAAAAAACTGGTTGATTAGTCTATAAAATATTGTTATATTAAAATTAAAACTACATATTAGTCGTCCGATACATCACAGAATTTTTGCAAATCAGGGATAGTGGTAGATTATAGTCGTGCCGTTATGAGGTCATGGCACATTATACAATTAACACAAAGGCATAACTCCAACCTAGCCGTTAATTAGTCATTTACATTTGACCATTAAGGCGCTGACAACCGCTATTAAATTGAGCTGCCGCTGTCACTGTGCGGATTGTATACATAAGAAAGAGAAGCGCGACGACGATGCACTGTGGGCTGAAATCAGCGTTTCATAGACATTAATTTCTTTTTTTAAGTGACATTTTTTTCACATGGGATGCTGGAGGAAACGAATTACATGACTAAAAATATACTCTTTATGAAATGGGTACGTAAACGGAAGTTTGAGAATTTTTCTTTAAAAATTTGTATGGAGATAACATAAAAAAATACGATAACTCTGCTATCGCACAATTGGCCCTAATCCCTTCTAGGAAATCCGGGTCATATTCATATGTATTATGTTAAGCCAAATTGGTCCAAAGAAATTGCAACATATATAAAATTAAAAAAATATATGTACATTTAAAAAAAAAGCGCACCTGAGGCCGTGATACCGAGTATGTCAAAAAATCATAAATAATTCAAGGATTAATCCCCTAGAAGGGAATTAGGGCCAATTGTGCGATAGCAGAGTTATCGTATTTTTTTATGTTGTCTCCATACAAATTTTTAAAGAAAAATTTCTCAAACTTCCGTTTACGTACCCATTTCATCAAGAGTATATTTTTAGGCATGTAATTAGTTTCCTCCAGCATTCCAGGTGTAAAAAATGTCACTTTAAAAAAAAAATTAATGTCTATGTTACGCTGATTTCAGCCCACAGTGCGACGGGACGTTCAGAACTTTTTACAAACCATAAAATAAATTAATTACTTAAAAATAAGTTGAGTAGTGAAAAATAATAAACAACCGAGTTCTGTATTTAAATATGATACGTTATTGTTATAAATTTTACCAACGTACGTTGATAAGTATACAGATATTTTTGTTGGAAAACCATTTTAAGAGGTTAGTTTACTATTTTTTTGTTGTAAAAAAATTTTTTTTCAAAAACGTGATTTTAATACAACATTCTCAGAAATATGTTCAAGATTAACATATATTTTTGCTGCCGTCACAAACTTTATAGATTTAGCAAAAAATTGTTTGAGACAAGCCTATTTGGCTGTTGTCAGCGTCTTAAATCTTATGTCGTACAAACAGCCAAAGGCAGGTAGGTTATCAGCGCGCTTACCGCAACATTCGAGATGCTACCGTGCTGTTATGCCTTTTCAAGCCAAAATATTCGATATTCCCAGATTCTATCATATACTAGAGCTTAAATATTACAAGATTCCAAGCAGGATTATTGACAAGCTTAGAGACATGAACGGTGCAGGACCAAGAAAAATAAAATAAAATTAATAAGAGACAAGGCTAGTAATAGGGTATGCTGTCCCTTTTTGTAATTGTGTAATTGCTTTAATTTTAAGTTTGGAAAGAGAGGACAACCGCAACTTATTATATCTCTTTCGCACGCTTCTGGTCAGTGATTTCATATCTTACAAGAAAATGCTTAGTTCATGTCTCTATTTATTATTATTATGCTTGAAATGTACATAAAATGTACAGAATTTTAAAATAAATGAGAATTTTCACCGATGATGACTTACGAAGTTATGTATGGGGAAACTACGGGACCAAAAATAATCGTAAACATTGTGTTGTTTTAACTAGTAGGGTTGGCAGCGAAAATGTTTAAAATTATATTCAGCAAATTATTTTAATGAATCGATTAATTTCTAATTATTATATCAATTTTATTTGGTAACACAAAACCGGCCAGGGGCCCAATTCTCCTAAATAAATATAGTATCGATGTCATGTCAGTGTCATACTTACGTCACAAAAAGCGTATTCCTCTAAATTAAAAAAAAATCTAAATTAATTAATTATGAATAATACAGGAAATTATAAATATGCTCTACCATTTATAAGTAAAGGACTTAAAAAACGAAAATTACTTATTTTTTGCAAAGGTGACATTAAAAGAATCATTTTTATGGTTTGTTTCCATTTAATTTTTTCGTATCTTGAACAGACAATAGACTAGACGTGTTGTGGTGTGTAGCACATAAGGTCTATGTGTTACACACATATGTTTCGAGTATCTAATTTATCGGTAAAATTGCAAGCGGCCTCATTATCCCGAAAAAAATATATTTTATTTTAATAACCACGCAAGCTTAAATTCCTGCACTGATCTCTATTTTAATGTTTTAAATAATACGATATTTTTCTCTGCTAACCTTACTTAAAATATATAGTAATACCCTACCCCACAGGAATTGAAAATTATACCTATATTAGAAACGTTACATACAATTTTAAATTGTATATTAAAAAAACAAATGTCTGCGCCATATTGGAGAAACAAAATGTATAATCTGTATAAAAATATGGCGATAAGCAAATACTTTCGTAAAAATATAAACTTGTTATATACATATATAAAAAGCAATGATTTCTTTTTTGTAGTTCATGACAGTTATTTTACAAAATATATTAAGTCATTTTATGTAGCGCTTTTTTTAAGAATTTTCGTAATATATTTTCTGGTAAACCTGAAACTTGAAAAGGTGCAATTATGATCGTCAAAATATGAATAAAAATTAAATATTATGGGACCAAGTCCGAAATTTTAAAAAGATAAATTATATGTAATTCGTCATGTTCAAGTAATTCCATTTATTATACCTATCATTTAGTAATGAAGTCTGTGTTCACTGTATTTATTTTACTGGTCTCGTAGCGTAATTATTTAAACATGCAACGTTACGGGATGACCTGATCATCTCCAAGAGTGATTTCATCCATGCTGAAATATCGGAGTCAGTACAAAGAAAAAGTATTTTCCGTTATTTTTAAAGATTTGGTCGACGTATAATGTCTTACGAGGTCTGCCACAAACGACTTGCCCTCACACGTTATTTTTAAATAATTACGCAATACCTGTTTCATAATGTTTAAAAGTATTATACTGGGCTTATAGCTGTCTTGATTTATAAGGGTCCCGATGTAGGTGAGTCAAAGGGGCCCCAACGTAGGCTCGTTTAAAGGGGCCCCAACGTAGGCTCGTTTAAAGGGGCCCCGATGTATGTAAGTTACAGGTATCCCGAGTTACATAAGCAAAAACAACGAACCCACCTTTAAAACCGTCTCAGACGGAAAATATTTGTAATTAATTAATTTTAAATAACCCCATATCCAAATATCTGGTACTCTACCTATGTTAACAAAGTTTTGTTTGTCTTTTCAACTGTATGAGAAATGAATAAAATTCTTAAAAACGGCGCTACAAAAGAAAAGTTATAATTTTAACCGAACCATAGTTTTTTAAGTTAGCTGTAAACAGTCGTGTGTATAGATGGTTATGTGATGTTGATTTTGATTAAATTACTTTAGTTACCCAAACAATGTTTCATTTTAGCGTATCCTCCAACTCATTGTATGTTTACTAGGAATAAATCCTGTGTCGCGGGGGACTTTACAAACATACAACTAACGGACACAATATGCACCCTGACTCAAAACAACAACTTATGTATCACACAAACTATTGTCTCGTGTGGGAATCGAACCCACAACACTCAGCGCTGTGTCAAGCTCGTTATGCTTCATTATGCCTTAAATTCAAGGTCTATGACCATACTTAATGGCCGGCGCGCACTGACGTGCGCGGCATGGCACGGCATTTTATTACTGATCAAGTCATATTTATTCTTATTTCTAGGAGTTTAGAGTTCATATTACTTATTTCGATACAATCGTACCGCGGCCCGCCGTGGCATGCCGCGGCATACTGCGGCACGTCGCGGCATACTTCGGGACGCCGCGGTATGCCACGGCGTCCTGCAGTGTGCCACGACGCAATCAGTAGGTAAATAAGTTCCTGAATTCACCTTTAGTAAATCTTGTTCTCCATAAATAATGTATCCAGAATTGTTTTCTCTTCGACATATCAGTTTGTATTTGTCGTTCTTCATCTTCAGCAAGAAGGGCTATTGATACTAAATTCCAGTCAATTGGACGCCTCGGCATGCCGCGGCCACGACGCGTCGCGGCATGCCGCGGCCACGACGCGTCGCGGCATGCCGAAGCGCCCTTCGGGCTGCCGATACATGCCGTGCCATGCCGTGCCGTGACGCGACGTCAGTGCGCGCCGGCCTTAAGGGTCGGCACATATCTGACTGAAGATGCGTCGAACGTAATCATCTTCGGTCGCGTCTATTCCGTCAAATGAGTCGGTACACATCTGACGGACAATGCGTCGAGCGTATCTACATCGGTCGCGTCTATTCCGTCAAATTAGACTGCTACATTACGCGTCTAGTCAGTTTCTGCGTTCAGCAACTACAGTGCGGTTGCTTTGTATGACATTTAATTTTAATACGTCGCCCAACGTGTCAGTCAAAATTCACGTGATGCGTGGTGCGCGCGACGTCGACCGATAATGAGCTGACGGAAACGGAACAGACGCTGTACGCTCGACGTACTAACGGATCATTAGTCAGGTGTGAAAGGTTGAATGTTTTTCTATATATTTGTATGTTTTGGCGTTACGCGACCGTTAACCCCTTACCGCATGTATTTTTATTATTTTGCAACAAAAATATATGTGATAGTCTGTTATACGTAGTCTCAAGTTAGTTCAGACAAATTTTTGAAATCCTATTACTTTTCAAAATATTTAAAAAAACGTATAAATCCCATATATGGCATAATATGCATTATAGGCGACTAAAACCAATTTGCCATAAATGGCATTCTATGCAATGAAGACAAGGCTACTGTATGAAAGTGCCATATTTGGCATTATATGCTTTAAGAGCATTTTTAAACAAATCGCCCAATAGTGACATAACGTTTTATTTAGAAAATGAAACACGAAATTAATCACTACTAAAGTAGATTTATTAATTATTGAGATCATTTATCATTCAGGCACATTTTAACTTAAGAACTAAGAAAATTCTCTAATCATGTGACATACCTACTCGTACATCATTTACCATCACGGAAGATGAAACAATTTGAAACAATATCTGTCTTTGTTGAGACAAAGGTGTATGTTATTATGTGTATGTAAAAACAACGACATTTCTTCACGTAGAAGACCAACTAGGTTCGTAGATTTGATCATCCGAATCATCACACACTAGTTCATCATCGTATTCATCGTCTTCGCTATCATTTGGTATATCAAGCCCGTAAAACCGAATTGGATACTTTTCTCTGAAAAAAATTAAAAAATACTACACTGCATACATTGCCACATCTGGGGAAAATACAAAAATACGTCGAATGCATATAATGCCAGATATGGAAAACTGATTTACTTGTTAATGCATATTATTCCATATTTGGCATGTTAAAGTTCGGCATGATTATTGATAAACTGTTACTTTCTACTTACATATTTTTATTGTTTTGAGACCTTCGATTAGTCTTCTTCGCGATACAAAATAATTATCTGTAGTAAAGTCGTCACAAGAACATACAAACAATTTTTAAAACTAGGCATAACGTTTGACTTATTTCAACGGCTGACGACTGGTTTTGACAGGCTGTAGTTTGAATTCGCAGAATAATAGAAATTAAGTACCCATATCTGGGTATCAATGCGGTAAGGGGTTAATACGCGACGCATCTTCCGTCAGACATGTTCCGACCCTAAGATAAGTCAGTACCTCTCAATATAACACTGGTCTCAGACAGATAGTCGGATCACTAATATCACTATCCCTTTGGGTTGCGGCGATGAGACGGCAGGCGCTCTATAAGCTAATATAATTCTGCATTTCTGCCCAAGATGCTAAGACTAAACAACGAACCACTCCTCTATGGCTAAAGCCTTAGATGCAACCAGGATTACGCTAAGAATAATAATGATGGTTTTGATTCTACGAAATTATGCTAAGTACTTACAGTCTCAAAACTGAACTCCTAGTAAGGACTTTTTGATTCGCATCCATAGAACATGGAGACTCTCAGTGTCTGTTTTTGATTTGCAATAATAAATCTACGTACTGTGATCTGAAAGAATACACAATTAAAATATTCCTTGATTTATTTTATTGGTAAAGTTAAACAAGAAGCTGATGCTATCAGTTATCAGCAACCTTTTATATAATTATTAACTAGCTGACCCGGCAAACGTTGTTTTGCAAATTTTTTTTTTTTTTTTTAAATAGATGTTGGCCTATTCTCATAGATACCGGATAACCACAAAAAATTTCATCAAAATCGGTCAAGCCGTTTCGGAGGAGTATGGGAACGAAAACTGTGACACGAGAATTTTATATATTAGATTATTATTCGAAGTCAACTTCAGGGTGTTTGCTATATTCTTTTAACAGTGACATCTAAATTTAATGGCAGTAATTACACAGGTTATTTACAGTGGACTTGGTACATCTACTTACCGCTAGATGTCCCGTAACGTAATATTACGCAGGCCCGAATTTATTTGAATGGCAACACTGATGACTACTTACTCCCTCTAGCAGTCAATAAAGGAAACTCTCCTTTTGTCTCGTTCAATCCAATATGGCGGCAAATGGTGTATGAAAGGTGCGGAATGTTTTGATTCGAAACGAACAATAAAAAAATTGTACCACAAAAAAAGTCCAACGAAACGCGAAAAAAATACGCAATGGCCGGTGAATTAACGTGGTTATCGTGTTATTAGTGTTAAATAATCGATCTCGGAACGTGTTGTGCTGTGCAAGTGTGTTTATAAATTATTTTTTATATGTTATGAGTTACATTCGCTAATGTGGTCGTGTAAAGTAATATGTGTTAGATTACACGTTAGATATGTCTGTCGAGCCTGATAAGAGTGCGGGATGCCCGACCGAGAGCGATAAAAGTTCTGTTGAGTGCGGTGATTGTGCTAAAAGCAGTGACAATGTTGCTAAAGAGGAGAAGAAAAAGATTGCTCGCTCAGTGCGCTTTCCTGATGAGGAACAGATAGTGACGCAGTACTTCGAGCCTGCGAACCCTTGGCACGATGGTAAGACACCTCATTTTACGAGTAATCAGCATTCTTAGGTCCGACGTTTCTATCTGACTACCTATTCGATCCCCGTGCGAACCTTTTTTTGTTGATCTCTGTGGTCTTTTAATGTGATTTAGACTTATTAAAAGTACAGGCAGACCTCAAACCTGTGATACTTCGGCCTGCTGCCTATGTTAATAATTAAAAACGGCTCATACAAACCTATTCTTATGATATGTAAACATAGGTATGTTGTCTTAGCAATTTCTTTTATGACTATAATTATTAAGGGTTTCTATTCAATATGAGAATACCTTTAAACTCTGGCTTCTCCTTAAAAATCTAAGAACGAAAGGTTATCTAAAGATGACAGAGAGAAAGATATTTCTGGATCTATCATACACACTTCAAATACAAAAAACTGCTGTGCTCATGTCAACTTGCTCTACTGAATTGTTGGCACAGCAGCTACAGCAGTCCTCTCACTTCAACAGTGCTTACTATAGTAGGTTCAATTCCCATTTACTTAAGACAAAATTCAGTTATAACCAATTATTTTCTTCAACATCTGAGAGTTCTTTGTATCCATTGTATGTGTCTGTCATAATACAAATTATTTTTAACATAGAAACAAGACACAATTTTATTACAAAAGAAATATCATGCAATGTAATCAAGAAAATATAATTATCAACTTCTATTGATGATAGGTTTATAACAAATATGTGTAACACTGCTGAATCTATATTTTATTTCTAAATAAGAATTCATATCTATATGCCATCAGTGTGATAAAAAGGGTTGATATCCTATAAGCGAAATAGTTGTCACTGCTAGTTTGAACAAAATATTTTGTAACCTAATTCCAGTCAAATTATTTAATCCAAATATTTTCAAGACCTACATATGTACCATAATTATATGGACACCATAAAATTGTCATAATATAATCTTTAAATGGTTCTACTAATCAAAGAGTGGGTGCCATGACTATTCAACTTGATTCTTGATTATTGTCCTTTTGTTATCCTGGTGGCATCCAGCACTTTCGCCTTGGAACCCAGGGTCCTTTTTTGACTCATGATGGAAACCAAACAATTTATGGGTTTACCTCCCCTAGGCTGGGCCCTAAACGGGCTCAGCCTAGGGAGAGTGTGGTGACTCCCCGACGAGAAGTGCCGGGACTACCCACTAAAACCACCGTGGTGTTCCTCTATCCCATTGTATGGCAGGGTCACGGGAACTATGTTAGCATTACTGCTGCAACCCCAGGGTCTGTGCCCTAGTCTAACCAAATGCGATAGACTATAGCTATCATCATCTCTTTCTGTTTGGATTGTCTTAACATTAGAATGAGACAGTCACACACTATTTGCATTTCTGATTGTTTATTTTTATAACACCTCTTACAAAGATCTGACTTCAAACTTGTCAAAGCCTTTAGTACAGTGCCAATTTATAAAATTTAAAGTTAAATTAACTTATATCCACCTCTTTAGCTATCTTAGAACAAAAGCGAGGTTTAAGTATTGGTCAAATGCTCAGATTCCCATGTGGCAAGTAGCAATACCACTTAACACTATATTATTTATCCTAATTAGACATTCCACATCGCCATACACGGGACCCAGTCAATAATCGCTTGTGACCTACCAGTGGGTTGCAACCCATAATTTGGGAAATGCTGCACTAGACTATTAAGATTTATTTATCTTTTTTTTTAAATTTGTTTATTTGACTAAGAATGTTTATATTATTTGTACTTGCTATTAAGTTATCATGAAAAATACTTCCCTGTATTTACTTACGTATATGCATATTTGATTTATAAATCATAGCAATATTATTCTTTAACATTATTATCACGATTTTGCCTGCTCTCCTTCAATAGTTTTTCTAGAGTCTACTGTGTGGCATACATACATACATAACGTCACGCCTTTTATCCCCGAAGGGGTAGGCAGAGGTGTATTTCTACACCCACTTTTCGCCAGATATACTTTAGTCCCACGTAATAAGGGGCGAGCCTATTGCCGTACCGGGCACATTTCCAGACTCCGTGCAGCTACTGAGAATTTCGTGACAGAAAACCCAATAACACTACCCAACCCAGGAATCGAACCCGGGGTCTCCCTATCCCAGTCGCGAGTTAATGCCGCGAGACCAACGAGGCAGTCGTATAGGGTTTGATGTCGAGTTTTCCGTCTCTACGCAAAGATGGTATTTGCATCGTGTTATCCCTTAGTCGCCTCTTACGACACCCACGGGAAGATAGATGGTGGTGACACTTGTATTCTATGCCGTCATCCACACGGCATAAACTGTGTGGCATGCATACTTAATATTAATCTTCCATCTTTCATTCCTTCCGTCCACTAAACAAAATATAAATCTTGTGCTCAGAAACATTCTGATCACTCTGTTGCCATACGGATTTAAGTATGTATTGGTTAAAAGATTAAATTTAAATCATTACATCATCATTTCATAAATCCTATGATGAGAAAATGATGAGTTGAAGCTAATAAATTTATATTTGATTACTTGGATATAAATGATTTGCATTGGTACTTCATCATATTCATCATCATATTAGCTAATAAACGTCCACTGATGTACAAAGGCCTCTGGCCTCTGCCTCCTCTCCTTCTGTAATAAATCTATAATATAAAAATGAATCGCTGAATGTGTTGCTAAGTGCAAATCTCAAGAGCAGCTGAACCAATTTTGCTAATTTATTTTTTATAATATTCCTTGAAGTATGAGGATGGTTCTTACGCTGAGAAAAAATATTTGGTATGGACTGTTCGGCGGTACGAAGTTCGTCGGGTCAGCTAGTACTTGCTAGCACGGGCAGCTTCCGCAACTCCACGTCTTGGCGTGTATTTTGCGTGCGGATGGGAATGGTCTTGTCACTCAAGCCTCCCCAGCTCTTCGAGGAAGGCCAGCAGACTCTTGATGAGGCCCAGCTAGTAATAAAATAAAATACACATTAAGTACTGAAAGATGACTTTTTAAACATTGTTTTGCCATATACTTATGTAATTTAAATAAAAGAAAAAAATCTGCACAGAAATTTAAAAAATCTATGTAAGTATATCTCATCATCACCTATGGCTGTAAAAAATAGCTGGACCTATTTTCAGACCAATATTTTTATTGTATAGTTACTTATGTATAACATTTCACCAAAAAGTAGAACAAATAATCTTGGTTATCTCATCAAATATTTTGTACCAGGTAGAGATTGAACCTCCAATAGCCATGCCCATTAGTACATTGATGTATGATCTAACACCGGCTAGTGTTTGTGTACAGTCAAGTGAAATCAGCTGATTATCTACAAGGTTGAAGATCATATGCATAGTTTATTTATTTCTTACACCACTCATTAATAAAATTGTTATATTATGATTACTAGAGGATTATTATACGAGAGGATTCGATTCCTGGGTCGGGCAAAGTGTTACGGAGTTTTTCCGAATTCTCAGTGGCATCACGGAGTCTGGTGAAGTTCCCGGTAACGGCAATAGGCTCGCCCTCTATTACGTGAGACCTAAAAATTCATGGCGAAATGTAGGTGTAATGTTAGACCTCTGCCTACCTCTTCGGGGATACAGGCGTGAGTCTATAAAAAAAATACTAGAGAATGCAGCAGCTATCATCATCATCATCAGCCCTTTATACTGTCCCACTGCTGGGACTGGGCCTCTTCTCACTATGAGAAGGGTAAGGCCATAGTCCACCACGCTGGCCAAGTGCGGGTTGGCAGACTTCACATGTCTTTCGAGAAAATTATGGAGAACTCTCAGACATGCAGGTTTCCTCACGATGTTTTCCTTCACCGATAAGCAAGCGATAATTACCAATTTAATAAGCACTTCGGAAAGTTATAGGTGCGTGCCGTGGATTCGAACCCGAGACCCACTGCGTAGCAGTCTGTCGGTCTCTCCACTCAGCTATCGCTGCTTGTCAGCAGCTATAATAATAATAATAAATCCTTTTATTTCTTGCGTGTTAGGCATTCTATCAAAGTTTGATAACATTATTGTTGAGTCGCAAGAACCCCTGCACGGGTGAAGGCCTCCTCCAAAGCAGCCCATTCAACTCTATCAAGAGCTACTTCTGTCCACCTCAAGCCTGCAATCCTGGTGATGTCGTCCTGCAATCTTGCATGAGGTCTACCTCTGTATCTCTTTCCTAATAGACCATTCCACAAGGAAACTGTTCTTGTCAGCAGCTATACTACATTTTATTTTAATTCAACCATTTCTGCCCAATTCTGTGGGAATTTCGGGTCATCCCCTCTTACTGCACTCTTACGCTTACCAATAGGGTTTCCAAATAAATTCTAATGCCAGAGAGAGGGTGTGTCGGCTAGTATAGATATATTTGCTAGTTACTTTGAAATAGATATTGACTAAACAAATAAATAATAGAAAATCTCAGTAGTGCTTGTACAGTGAAGTGAAATCAGCTGAGTAGATACAAGGCTGGCGACCATACACACAGCTTATTTATTACTTAAAAAACCACTTATGATTAACATTACATCGTTTTTTGTATTTATTTTATTTATAGACTCACGCCTGTATCTCCGAAGGGGTAGGCAGAGGTGTAATATTACACCCACATTTCGCCAAGAATTTTTAGGTCCCACGTAATAGGGGGCGAGCGTATTGCCGTACCAGGCACATTACCAGGCTCCGTGCTGCTACTGAGAATTTCCTAACGGAAAAACCCAATAAGACTTTGCCCGACCCGGGAATCGAACCCGACACCGCCCAATCCCACGCGCACATTTATGCCGCGAGACCAACCAGGCAGTCTTCGTTATGTTACGATTACTGTTAAAACCAAGTAACAGCTATAGTCTAACCGGATTTGGCTGAATATTAGCTTATCCACAGTGCGACTGCCTGTCTGACCTCCGCAACCCGAAGGGATAGCGATAATCATAGTTCAGACTAGACTCAGTTAATTTAGAAGGTACTGACGCCCTATAACGACCTTCGTGACAACCGGGACGAACGGCTAAACGTCTTTGCCGAGGCACGAGGCAATACGCACATAACCATAGATAGATATTTACATAGAGGCGCATTTCTTATGGGCGCTCTGTAGACAAACTTTCTGTGATCCAAATTGCCGCTTGGCGGCGTGGCAGTCGCGCTGTGACAGCTGTCTCTACCAGAGCAAGAGAGACGAACGTTTCTCCTGTGTATCTTAACTACGAGAGCAAGAGAGATGGAGAACGACGCCAGCGCCGCCAACAGCGCCAACTACGAACTACACAGACGACAGTCGCCAACTCGCCACTTGGAATCGGCACACGAAATCCTTAAGAAATGCGCTTCTTGTAAATCTGTACCTATTCATTGACATAACCCCGAAATAATCATTGGTGTGCGCCGTGGATTCGAACCCGATACCCACTGCATAGCAGTCTGTAGGTATGTCCAATAGGCTATCGCTGCTTTTTTTATAAATAGAAATGTATAAACTATAAATGCCTACGCCAGCTTGCTATCGAAGCTAGCAAACGATGATAGATTATACAATCTATTTATAATTGCCTGATAATAGCCACGCAATAAACAATAATAAGGAAAGAGAAACGGTTTAATTACGATAATACCTATTATTATAAAATAGTAGCTAGCTATTTTATAATAATAGGTATTATCGGTAGTAGAGCCTTGTTGATTTCAGCATGAACGGGCCAGCTCGACCGGGGAAGTACTACCCTCTCACAGAAAATCGACGTAAAGTAACAGTACCTAAGCTGTTGCGTTTCGTTCGGTGAGTGAGAATGCCGGAGGCCCTATCCCTTCTCCCTGATCCCACTCCTCATCATATCCCTTTTCCCTACCCCAAGGGGCGGCAACGCACTTGTGACTCCTGTGGTCTTGCTTGTGTCCATGGGCGGCGGTAATTGCTTACCATCAGACAATCCGTCTGCTCGTTTACCATAAAAAAAAATCTAAAGCTCGAGGTTACGCCCGCGTTGCTTATAGCTACTGCTCTGCATCCGAGGCTCATGGCGTGATGGGATATACATAGAATAGACTGTAAGCCTTCCTTTGGTAAATGAGCGATCCAAAAAAAGCGGCGATAGCCCAGTGGTGTACGTAACGGACTGCCGAGACGATGGTCTCGGGTTCGACCCCCAGGTATCCTGGCACACACCTCTGACTTTTCGAAGTTATGTGTGTATTAAAAACGTTAATTATCGCTCGCTTTTAATGTGCCCGGTAGATGGCCCGCCCCTATTACATTGAGACCGAAACATAACTGGCGAAAAGTGGGTGTACTCCTCTGCCTACCCCTTCGGGGATAAAAGGCGTGAAGTTATGAATGATGATGATGAATAAAGGTATTAAATTCGGGCCAGTAGTTCCTGAGACGAGCGCGTTTAACCAAACAAACTGTTTTTTTCTCCCGCACTAGGAAGAAATTCCTGTGTCGCGGGAGACTTTACAAACATATAACCAACGGACACAATGAACATCCAGACTCGAATGGGTATCGTCTCCGATGTTTAAAGGGACGGGGACTCCAAATACAACATCTATTTCGTGATTCAAGATGGTGGATGGGAAATCAAAGATGGCGGATGGAAAAAAATTAAAAAATCAATATGGGTGTCGTCTCTGATAATTTAAGGGATGGTGGATCCAAATACAACATCTATTTCGCGATCAAAGATGGCGGATAGGAAATCAAAGATGGCGGACGGGATTTTTTTTAAAGTCGATATGGTTATCGTCTCCGATATTTTAAGGAATGGGGAATTCAATATTATATAAAAATCTATGTTTGTTTGTTCATCATTTATAGACTCTGAAATGATAAGAGATTAAGCTCTAAGTCAATGGTAACTTTGAAAAAGGGGCTTGGATAAAAACTCCTAAAAAGGCGATACGGAGTTCGCTGGGTCAGCTAGTTCAATATACTCACAATGCCATATTGTATTTATATATTGGAAATGGCTTCATTTTTTAATTCCAACCCTAATTTATTTGCTCGTCTATCAGACGTAGCACCTAGAAATAGGCGAGATAATAGCAAATTGTGTCTGCACACGGCTCGGACAACACTTATGCGCAAAAGCAATTTTTGTATAGCTCCAGTTATATACAATAAACACCCTAAGAGTTGGAAAACACTTACCACAGAAGCTTTTAAAAGTCAAGTGAAATCGCTATTAATGACTAAAGCATATTATAGTGCCACAGAGTTTTTGGACGACTCAATATAAATAAAAATATTAGTAAAAAACGGTTTGAGACATCATTAAAACAAGAAAGGTTAGAAGTACCCTAAACAGAAGAGCATGCATGTGGAATTTGATGGGAGTGAATGAAACAAGAGAGATATGTCAGAATCGTTGCAAATGTCGTTACGTAATCTCTGCCTACCCCTCCGGGAAACTGGCGTGAGCCTATGTATGTATGTATTTATTTTTTATGCTTTTATGTATATTTGTGCATCACACTGACGGAAGTGTCCATACCCTTGACACTATCTAGCGTGATGATGTCAGTCTGACGGACGATGACTAAAACTTGTTGTAATAGGATTTATTATTAACGTTCAAAATGTCAGTATAGTAATATATGAGATTATTATTATTTAGAACTTACCATTAAGTATGTGTTACATCATACGATTTTATTAAAACGGTTCTTAGTCTTGATATTTCATTAATTTAAGGTATAAATACCTCTGTTTTACCGACGTTTCGGCCGCCTTACAACGGTCGTGGTCGCGGCAGGACTGTGCAAAGCCTCTCTGAAGAAGGTTCAGCCGCTTTTGCTTCTTCACGCCCTTCTCTTTGACCGCCGGTGCCCATGCAGTTGCCGCATACAACATTTTATGGGTTCCTCTACCGGCGTGTACATGCTCCTGATAACTTGTCAAGTTTGTTTAGATTACTGCGCGGCGTTAGGACAGGCCTGTGTCACTTCCATACAAGCGACGCAAAATCCCCGAGATATTTACCTACTAATCTGGAAACAACCTAATTTCAACCTTTTGCATTGCGTATACCGTCCGTGTGGTGACGGATTAAGAATACGAAATGTCACCACCCCATATCATCCCATGGGCGTCGTAAGAGCCGACAGAGGGAGCATATTATGCAGAGAACAACACTGCAAGAGAAGGAAAACTTGATACAAACCCTATACCAACCCGTTTGGCCAGCGTGGTATAGTAGGCCAATTCCTCCTTTCAAAGGAGAGGCCTAGTCCAGCAGTGGACTGTTAAAGGCTGATGATGATGATGATACCGTTCATAGTATCGACTGCACGGTTGGCGTAGTGGTTTAAGCAGCCGCCTCACCGCTTGACACTGTGCCGAAGTGTTGTGGGTTCGATCCCCACACGAGACAACACTTTGTGTGATTCATAAATTGTTGTTTCGAGTCTGGGTGTTCATTGTGTCCGTTAGTTGTATGTTTGTAAAGTTCCCCGCGACACAGGATTTAGTCCTAATGCGGGAGTTGTCTTTTTAATAAACAAAAATAAAAATAGTACAATAACTGTCTGCCGTCTCGCTTCAATCTGGTAGGGCTGTCGGCTAGCGGCGGGGTCCGGGCGGCGAGATTTTTGTTTACTTTTGTTTCGCGGATGCGTGCGCTGCGTGTGCGACAAGTCGAGCGAGTGCCAGCCTATTGAGACTAGTCCGGTGACCGGACGCTTGCGTTTGTCATACCTAAACTTGGAAGTGAAATTTCTGTACCGAAGGTACTAATTATATATTCTGTGGTTAGGACTCCAACAGTCCAACGCGAAAAGGATAACGCTAGGACCATCATATATTAGAAATTGTCTTTCGGGATAAGTGATGACCACGAAAGTTTAAATTACTATATTGATGCTTTAGAATAACAAATATTGTGGTGATTTTACTAAAAACATACATAACATACATAACGCCACGCCTTTTATCCCCGAAGGGGTAGGCAGAGGTGTATTTCTACACCCACTTTACGCCAGATATACTTTAGTCCCACGTAATAAGGGGCGAGCCTATTGCCGTACCGGGCACATTTCCAGACTCCGTGCTGCTACTGAGAATTTCGTGACAGAAAAACTCAATAACACTGCCCGACCCAGGAATCGAACCCGGGACCTCCCGATCCCACGCGCACATTTATGCCGCGAGACCAACGAGGCAGTCGTATAGGGTTTGATGTCGAGTTTTCCGTCTCTACGTTAAGATGGTATTTGCATCGTGTTATACCTTAGTCGCCTCTTACGACACCCACGGGAAGATAGGGGGTGGTGACACTTGTATTCTATGCCGTCAACCACACGGCAACGGGTTTAAATACAGTTTTTACTTTACGCTGTGAGTGTTGTAAGATCACTACCAGACTGCCTCCCTCCTGCTTGTAAAAAAAACTAAGACATAATAAATCCTCTAAAGCCCTCTCTAAATCATCTTACATGATTAATGGATGTCGCCTAATCTATACATAATGAGGACAAAAAGGAATTTTATAAGTATTTTCCTGTATTTACTGTAAAATTATATTGGTCTTTGCTTACTTTGAAACTCTTTTCGCGATATCGGCGTTCTTCTAGAGTCAAAAAACTAGTGTCAGAGGTTTTAAACCAGCAAAACCCCGCTATTGTGATTTCGCTAACGCGACGTCCTACGTGATCGGTCTGGATGCGAACGCGATGCGACGCGGAAACAACAAACAGTTGCGAACACGAAGCGGCGCGGTGCGGCTCGGAAACAATAAATAGTCGATACCTATTGACGTGGCCTACGTGATCAAACGCACGTAACTTATGATGCGGCGTAGTTTGAACGCGACCAGTTGGCTTAATAATTTCGCGCGAACCAGTGGCGTAGCTAGCTTGGGTGGCACCCGGGGCGGAAGTTGGCGGGCGACTTTTTTTTTTTTTTTTAGGTGATAACAATTCGCTCTAACTTCGCCGACTGACTTGAATGAGACGTCAATCGTAGTGCTGAGCTATTGCCATGTTTTTTTACATGTTTGTACCGGGCACATTTCCAGACTCCGTGCTGCTACTGAGAATTTCGTGACAGAAAAACTCAATAACACTGCCCGACCCAGGAATCGAACCCGGGACCTCCCGATCCCACGCGCACATTTATGCCGCGAGACCAACGAGGCAGTCGTATAGGGTTTGATGTCGAGTTTTCCGTCTCTACGCAAAGATGGTATTTGCATCTTGTTATCCCTTAGTCGCCTCTTACGACACCCACGGGAAGATAGGGGGTGGTGACACTTGTATTCTATGCCGTCAACCACACGGCATTTTACTAAAATATGATGTTTATTTGACTAATCGTTTTGCAGATATAGTTTTAGGTAGTGATTTCATGATAATGATAAAAAATTATTCGTCGGAATATTGGTATACAAAGTTGTTAGTGTTTGACATTACATTCAAGCCATATTCTACCATTATCTGGCATACAAATATTGTTTTTAGGGTTCCGTACCTAAAAGGTAAAAAACGGAACCCTATTACTAATCCTCCGCTGTCTGTCCGTCTGTCTGTCTGTCTGTCACCAGGCTGAATCTCATAAACCATGATAGCTAGATAGCTGAAATTTTCACAAATTATGTATTTCGGTTGCCGCTATAACAACAAATATTAAAAATAAAAAAATGAAAATATTAAGGGGGGTCCCATACAAAAAACGTGTTCTTTTTCGTATTTTTTGCTCAAAATTACTAACTGTAACAGGTAGACGCTTTAAATTTTTACAGAATATGTAGTTTTATATTACCTTTCAAAATAAATAATTAAATTTAAAAAAAGTAAATAATAAAGGGGGGCTCCCATACAACACACGTAATTTTTAAGCAATTTGTTACTCAATCTTAATAAACAGGTAGAAACTTCAAAAGTATTTAAGTATACATACAACAAACGTGATTTCCTTTTATAGATGATGGTACGGAACCCTTCGTGCGCGAGTCCGACCCGCTCTTGCCCAATTTTTTTAATATGCATTAATTTTTGTGCATTGTCATAGAGTGTTTGTGCATTAAACGTGTCTTGTCATTCGTCGCCTATTGCTATGTGTGTGCTGTATTGGCGCACATAGGCCCTTACTTTGTTATATTTTCAATATTTATCGGACAAAGGTGACCGCTTTATCAAATACTACATCGGTGCATTCTTTATTCGATTACCTACTTTGACTTTAGGCATTATTGAATTATTCGATTGTTTAGTCGAGTAACATCTGACGTCTGTTCGGTAATTAGGTACCAATTTCTTCCTCATTTTATTCGATAAATTGCGTTATTTATTCGGCAGATATGTGCGGTTTTTCGAATTATTCATTTCATGAGTGTTTTTTCGAATATTCGACTAGATAATGTGACCGTTTTCGTTTATTCGACTGATAGCTTGTAATACAAAGATAGTTTTAAATGTGATCTCAATGAATATTTGTTAATGAAACGTATGTTGTCACTCGTCGCTTCTCGCTATGTGTATGTGCTCCTACAGTATTGGCGTAACTTTCAAATATTATTTATTTTTCTTTGGTATTATTATTTTTTTATCGGATAAAAAAGACTGCATAAACAACTAAGCACGTTAGCAATTATTCGATTATGCTTTTTGATTATTCGATTCACCCGAACGTCCATTCGATTGTTTATTTGAGTAACATCTGGCGTCTATTCGTTAATTACCAATGTGTTCCTCAAATTATTCGAGCAATTGTACGTGTTTTTCGAATATTCGCCTAGATAAGGTGAGTGTTTTTCTTTAATAGTGATCTCAATGAAATTTTGTTAATG
Organism: Euclidia mi; assembly: GCA_944739405.2. Classification (NCBI taxonomy): domain Eukaryota; kingdom Metazoa; phylum Arthropoda; class Insecta; order Lepidoptera; family Erebidae; genus Euclidia; species Euclidia mi. The sequence goes on along the minus strand of OX123210.2, from coordinate 16,975,369 downwards.
AAACGTGTCTTGTCACTCGTCGCATCTTGCTATGTGTGTGCGCGCCTACAGTATTGGCGTAACTTACGAATATGTATGGTACATTTTACTTTAGTATTATTAAAAGGTTCGAATCCATGGCTCGCACCAATGACTTTTCGAAGTTAAGTGCGTATTAAATTGTTAATTATCGCTTGCTAAACGGTGAAGGAAAACATCGTGAGGAAACCTGCATGTCTGAAAGTTCTCCATAAACAATGTTCTCGAAAGACATGTGAAGTCTGCCAACCCGCACTTGGCCAGCGTGGTGGACTATGGCCTTATCCTTCTCATGGTGAGAAGAGGCCCGTGCCCAGCAGTGGGACCGTATAAAGGGCTGATGATGATGATTATTAAAAGTAACTGCGAATATATTTGATACAATTTAAAAATGTAGCTATATCCCGTTGGATATAAAAAGGCAGCGATAGCCGAGTGGATATACCAACAGACTGCCATGCAGAGGGTAACAGGTTCGAATCCACGGCGCGCACCAATGACTTTTCGGAGTTATGTGCGTATTGAATTGTTAATTATCGCTTGTCCCGTGCCTCGGAGAGTACGTTAAGCCGTCGGTTCCGGTTGTCATGAAGATCTTTGACAGTCGTTACTGGGCGTCAGTACCTTCTAAATAAACTGACACTAGTCTAAACCATGGAATATCGCTATCCCTTCGGGTTGCGGAGGTCAGACAGGCAGTCGCTCCGTGGAAAAGCTAATATTCAGCCAAATCCGGTTAGACTAGAAAGCGGACCCCAGGTTGAAACTGGAATAACGCTAAGAGAAAGAAGATCCCGTTGGATATAATATGACATTATTAATATAGTGCAGACCTCTTACGTCGTTTCCAATATTTTATTTCTCAATATCAATATTTGATTCATATTTGACATTATATTTTGTAAAGAGCTTATGTCAAATATGTTTCATACATACATACATAGACTCACGCCTGTTTCCCCGAAGGGGTAGGCAGAGGCATATTAAACGCCCACTTTTCGCCAGTGTTTTGATCCCACGTAATAGGTGGCGAGCCTATTGCCGCTTATCGGGATATTTTGTTTGCCAGAGCCTCGTCCGTTGATCGGCAGGTGCACCACTTGCAGGTAAGGTTGGCTTGGCAAAATATGTTTCACTGGTAGCCAAATCCATCCATGCATCAAATATTGGGACCGGCCATTAGGGGGTTGTATTTGTTTGCTTGGTTGAAAGCGCTAATCTCAGGAACTATGGGCCCGATTTGAATTATTATTTCCCGACCGAGTTGTATAGCGCATTTATCGAGAAATGCAATAGGCTATGTAACATCACGCTATTGACCACGGGTGCAGAGCAGTAGCCGTAAATAACACGGGTATAATCGTATAGTTTTGGCTATGCCTTGTCTGTTTGGCGGTCAGTAACGTAGACAGTATAGACAGATTCCTATAGGCAATCATGAATTTTCATGACCTACATGAAAATTGTATCTTATATCTTTATCCTTGTATCTTATACTAATATATAAAGCTGAAGAGTTTGTACCCTATTACGTGGGACCTAAAAAATCATGGCGAAATGTGGGTGTAATATTACACCTCTGCCTACCCCTTCGGGGATACAGGCGTGAGTCTATAAATAAAAAAAGTTTGTTTGTTTGTTTGGTTGAACGCGCTAATCTCAGGAACTACTGGTCCGATTTCAAAAATTATTTCACTGTTAAATAGCCCATTTATCGAGGAAGGCTATAGGCTATATAACATCATGCTATGAGCGACGGGAGCAGAGCAGTAGCCTTAAATAACGCGGGTGTAACCGCGGCCGGACATCCTCTAGTAAAATATAATCCATACACTGACCAATACATTTCTCACTGAGTGTTGTTGAAATCTAACGTATGTCTTGCTTGGGTGCCAAATATCGGCGATGGGTGAACTAAGGAAAATACCGTTGTGTCTAAATATACGCGCGTGCCCACGTGTGGACTGTTATGTAAGTGGGCATGACTAGCTGCGCCCCGCGGGTTTACTCGCTGGTGTGCGTAATGGCTGGTGGTACGTAATGGCTGGCCGTAACGAACTGCTGCGACGATGGTCTCGGGTTCGATCCCCGGTTACCCCGGGCATACAACTCTGAATTTTCAAAGTTATGTGTATTAAAAACATTAATTATCGCTCGCTTAAGAATGTGCCCGGTAGATGGCAATAGGCTCGCCCCATATTACGTTAGGATCGAAACATAACCGGTGTGATCGAAACATAAGTGTGGGTGTGTAACTAATACACCTCTGCCTACACCTTCGGGATAAAGGCGTGAAGTTATGCTATAGTAATTGTCTATACTTATACTTACCATAGAAGAAGCAGAGATTTTGACACGTGAAGGCCCAGGGTAAAAGTTTTTTGGAACCCGCAAGGAATTTAATCAGGTGCTTATTGGTGAAGTTGTAGAATCATTTATCATTATTTATTCATTTATTTTACTTTTCCTTCAAAATAAATATGTAAATAGGTAGGTGAATCATCACCATTTACCTCACTTAGCAATGCGGGAGACAAATTATAATATTTTTAGACGCTATAATATCAGAGACATAGAGGGGTGTTAGTTCCTACACTTATGTATGGTAGTGAAAGCTGGGTATGGCAGAAGAGTCATGAAAGCAGAATAAATGCTGCAGAAATGAGAGCACTGAGAAGTATGTGTGGTGTTTCTTTGACTGACAGAGTAAATAATTGTGTGATAAGAGAGTGTTGTGGGATAAAAGAAGATGTAGTGATAAGCATCGAGAAAGGTATGCTAAGGTGGTTTGGGCACGTGGAGAGGATGGATGACGAAAGACTGACCAAGCAGATATATAATGCAAGTGTGGAAGGGTCAGGACGAAGGGGAAGACCTAGGCGGACGTTCTCTGACCAGATTGGAGACATCCTAAAAACAGGACAGGTTAGAAGTACCCTGAACAGAAGAGCATGCGTGAGGAATCTGATGGGAGTGAATGAAGCAAGAGAGATATGTCAGGATCGTTGCAAATGGCGTTCCGTAGTCTCTGCCTACCCCTCCGGGAAACAGGCGTGAGTCTATGTATGTAATATCAGTGATTAAAATCAACCTTTCTTGGACTATGAGTAACCCTAAAAGCGTGACTTATAGCACTTTATACTTAAGACCTGTCATGGCTTCACACGGATCCTATAAAATATTTTACAGAAAAGTTTTCCTAAGCAAATGTACATCCATACATTTCTTATTTATCGCTCTGTCTATAGGTGAAAACCGCATGAAAATTCGTTCAGTAATTTAAAGGATTTATGAACAAACAGACAGACAGACGCGGTAGGTATTCTGTTGTATAATAATGTAGTGATATGACATTGTTAAGGGAATACTTTCTTTTTTTGTGTCGGGTTGAAAATCCTCATGGAGTCCCTACGCCCTGGGGGGGAAGGACGAAGGGGACTGTCAAACTCTTACTGACTAAAAACCAACCCGTGCTCCTCATGTACCCATGTGTCGGAGGGTAAGGGTTTCACCGAAGTATTCCTCGCTACCCCCCGACGGGTATTGGCCCGCCAGATGGTCAGTCGGGCCCCGAACAAAACCCCCTTGGCGGTGGATGAAGATGTTGGGCTCCGCCGCCAAAACACCCAGCGGCCGCAGAGGATATTGAGGACGGCAACGCAACACCGCATCTCGTCTTCCTCTGCGGCCCCACCGCGACGCAACGATGGTGCGCCCCCATTTGGTCGCGGGAGATAGGGCGCGCGGCAACGCAACACAGACACGCCTCTCCTCCCGCGACCGCGACCGACGCCGAGGGACAGACAGAACTGTCCCCGCACCCACACCTTGGGACGCATCCTACGCAGGCCATACCCAAGCCCACGTGGAGCGTCTCATCACCGTGGGTGTACCTCAAACCCACGGTTACTGAGCTGCCCCACCACGTCAAGGTGGAGATCCCACAGGGGGTTAAGGGAATTTTTTTTTTTTATTTATAGACTCACGCCTGTATCCCCGAAGGGGTAGGCAGAGGTGTAATGTTACACCCACATTTCGCCATTAATTTTTACGTCCCACGTAATAGGGGGCGAGCCTATTGCCGTACCGGGCACATTACCAGACTCCGTGCTGCTACTGAGAATTTCCTAACGGAAAAACCCAATAACACTTTGCCCGACCCGGGAATCGAACCCGAGACCTCCCGATCCCACGTGCACATTTATGCCGCGAGACCAACGAGGCAGTCGTTTAAGGGAATACCTATAAAATATAGGTATATTTTTGGCATAGGCAATTTCTAACTATACACATACTAGGTACATATTTATATAACAATGCCTAATCGCAATCAACAAAATAAATATACTTATGTATGTCATTGTCACACGACCCAATGGATAACGTTACGATAAAAACATTGTAGTATCCATATCGATTTACTAATACATATCTACTGGTTTTATTTGCCATCGAGATTATTTTATATAACCGTGTGGTTGACGGCATAGAATACAAGTGTCACCACCCCCTATCTTCCCGTGGGTGTCGTAAGAGGCGACTAAGGGATAACACGATGCAAATACCATCTTTGCGTAGAGAAGGAAAACTCGACATCAAACCCTATACGACTGCCTCGTTGGTCTCGCGGCATAAATGTGCGCGTGGGATCGGGAGGTCCCGGGTTTGATTCCTGGGTCGGGCAGTGTTATTGGGTTTTTCTGTCACGAAATTCTCAGTAGCAGCACGGAGTCTGGAAATGTGCCCGGTACGGCAATAGGCTCGCCCCTTATTACGTGGGACTAAAGTATATCTGGCGAAAAGTGGGTGTAGAAATACATCTCTGCCTACCCCTTCGGGGATAAAAGGCGTGACGATATGTATGTATGTATATGTATGTAATTTATTTTTGGCTTTTATAACCATTTATTTATAGCAGCGATAGCCAGGTGGAGAGACCGACAGACTGCTACGCAGAGGGTCTCGCTCGGGTTCGAATCCACGGTACACACCAATGACTTTTCGAAGTTATGTGCGTATTAAATTTTTTAATTATCGCTTGCTTATCGGTGAAGGTAAACATCGTGAGGAAACCTGCATGTCTGAGACTTCAACATAATGTTCTCGAAAGACATGTGAAGTCTTCCAATCCGCACTTGGCCAGCGTGGTGGACTATGGCCTTACCCTTCTCATAGTAAGAAGAGCCTCGTGCCCAGCAGTGGGACTGTATAAAGGGCTGATGATGACGTTGATGATGTTACAAAAAAACCGGACAAGTAATATCTTATACTAATATATAAAGCTTGAAGAATTTGTTTGGTTGAACGCGCTTATCTCAGGAACTACTGGTTCGATTTGAAAAATGATTTCAGTGTTAGATAGCCCATTTATCGAGGAAGGCTATAGGCTATATAACATCGTGCTATGAGCCGCGGGAGCGGAGCAGTAGCCTTCTAGTACTTATTCTACCTTTTAGTAATACTATACATATAGTAGATATATGTTATCTGTGGGGTTTCATGGCCTTATTACTTATCTGTGGTCACGTGAGATTGTCATTATTTATCACAACAACATCACGACCATCTACAATCTTGTAAGCAGCGATATAAAGAAATAATAGCATAGTATAAAATCCGTGTGGTTGACGGCATAGAATACAAGTGTCACCACCCCCTATCTTCCCGTGGGTGTCGTAAGAGGCGACTAAGGGATAACACTATGCAAATACCATCTTTGCGTAAAGACGGAAAACTCGACATCTAACCCTATACGACTGCCTCGTTGGTCTCGCGGCATAAATGTGCGCGTGGGATCGGGAGGTCCGGGGTTCGATTCCTGGGTCGGGCAGTTTTATTGGGTTTTTCTGTCACGAAATTCTCAGTAACAGCGCGGAGTCTGGAAATGTGCCCGGTACGGCAATAGGCTCGCCCCTTATTACGTGGGACTAAAGTATATCTGGCGAAAAGTGAGTGTAGAAATACACCTCTGCCTACCCCTTCGGGGATAAAAGACGTGACGATATGTATGTATGTATGTATAAAAATAATTCTTTTTTTACTATGATAATAGTTTAAACCGGGTCGGCTGCAAAGTGATTTGAGAGTCTATACTAGCTGAGCCCGCGGTTACGCCCGCGTTGTTGGAGATTACTGCTCCGCACCGGTAGCACATAGCGTGATGCTTTGTAGCCTATAGCATTCCTCGCTAAATGGCGCTTATCTCAGTAAAAATCCTTTTCCTTAGATAAGCGCCTTCAACCAAACCGTCTAACAAACTCTTCAGCGTTATAATATTAGCACAGTATATAAAGAGACTGTGATATTGGTAAAGATTTATTACAAAACTAGCTGTTTCCCGCGGTTTCACCCGCGTCCTGAGAGAGCTACTTCGCGTACCCGGTTAATTTATAGGAGGAACTTAGGCTCTAAATTTAACCGGGTATACGAAGTAGTTCCCTCAAAACGCGGGTGAAACCGCGGGAAACAGGTATTAGGAATATATATATATATTATCCTGTAATGTCCTGTATCTCGGAGAACTTTTCAAACATACAACCAACGGACACAAAGACTCGGAACAATAATTTATGAATCATACAATCTGACACAATTGTCTCGTGTGGGAATCGAACCTTGAACCACTCGACGTAGTGTCAAGCGGCGAGGCGGCCACTAAACCATAGATCTAATAATAATCAAATCAAATCAGAATATCATCAGAGACGATACCCATATTTATTTTTAAATTTTCCCATCCGCCATTTTTTATTTCCCATCCGCCATCTTGAATCACGAAATAGATGTTGTATTAGGATTCCCCATCCCTTTAAACATCGGAGACGATACCAATATTGATTTTTTTAAATTTTCCCATCCGCCATCTTTGATTGCCCATCCGCCATCTTTGATCACGAAATAGATGTTGTATTTCGATTCTCCACCCCTTAAAATATCGAAGGCGATACCCATATTGATATTTAAAATTTTCTCATCCGCCATCTTTGATTTTCCATCCGCCATCTTGGATCACTAAATAAATTTCATATTATTAATCAGCGTCCCAAAAATCTCGAAAACGATACCCATATAGATTGTATCCTATAAACCACTATGCCAGCCGTGCAGTCAGTCAGATAATAGTTTAAGTACCATCCATCCAGACATCATCAGACAACAGCTATTACACTAGATGATGCCCGCGGTTACACCCGCGTTATTTAAGATTTCTGCTCCGCTCCCGTCGCTCATAGTACAATGTTATGAGATTAGCGCGTTCAACCAAACAAAGAAACAAACTCTTCAGCTTTATATATTAGTACCAGGGTTCGAAAATATCCGATATTTATTATAAATATCAAAATATCGGATATTTACGATATATATCGGATATATATCAAGTTGATATATATCAATTTTGTATGAAAGTCATATTATTATTTCAATGTATTATTTATGAATACTATTGTATTATTTATGAATACTATTGTATTATTTATGAATACTATTATATAAATAGTAAAATAATCAATAAACATAAAAATTTACTTTCTTTTTCGTAACGATTTTTTTCTGACACCACTGACGGACTGACGCCATTAATACCGGCAGAAGTGTTGCCATTTTTAGATTAGAACTTACCATTAGTGACTATGTTTTAACTCTACTAAGTAGAAATACAGTAACAAACGCAAAAATAGTATTCTTTTTATACCATTTTTGTACTGCAATATATCACAAAAAAACATTTGATATATATCGTCGAATCGAGATTGATATATATCGGATATATATCTTGATATATATCCATTGATATATATCCTCGAACCCTGATTAGTACTAGACGATGCCCGCGGTTACACCCGCGTTATTTAAAGCTACTGCTCTGCTCCCGTAGCTCATAGCACGATGTTATAAACCCTATAGACTTCCTCAACAAATGGGCTATCTAACACTGAAATAATTTTTCAAATCGGACCAGTAGTTTCTGAGATTAGCGCGTTCAACCAAACAGACAAACTCTTCAGCTTTATATATTAGTACTAGAGGACGCCAGCAACTACGCCTGCATTTTTTTAATTTACCCGTTTTGGCCGTTCCCGTGGGAATTTCGGGAAATCCCTCCTTAGTGCACCCCTACGGTCCCCAAGGAACATACATGCCAAATTTCAGCTTCCTGCGCCCAATAGTTTTGGCTGTAGCGTGTCTGTCAGTCAGTCAGTAACGCAAGGATTTTATATATTAAGATTAGATTTTACATGTTTAATTGTTTAATGTTCCATTCTATTCGCATTGCATACTATAATTATAACGTTTTATAAGAAGTGAGTTAGCGGCTAGCTAATTCATTGCCTTGGGGGAACTTGCATGTGCAAAATTATATATATTTACACGATGTAATTTGTTGTTGAACCTTGGCGGTTTTAGTGCAATACTCTCACGAAAAGACCACGTAAAATGGTTTCTATAATGTTTCGATTCGTTTTGTATATTATCGGCGTAGGTCCGGCGCACTATTAGGTATATTGACATTGTTTTCATTTTAAATAATGTTCGAAATAAATTTACAATCAACCATCCGTCACCACACGGAAATAAATTTCCGTGTGTTGTGTTGACGGAATAAGAATACGGAATGTCACCACCCCATGTCATCCCATGGGTGTCGTAAGAGCCGACAGAGGGAGCATATTATGCAGAGAACAGCACTGTAAGAGAAGGAAAACTTGACACAAACCCTATACCAACCCGTTTGGCCAGCGTGGTATAGTAGGCCAATTCCTCCTTTCAAAGGAGAGGCCTAGTCCTGATGATGAGGTAAATTTACAAAACAATGTTTACGTTATCCCAGAGAACTCGGGATCCGCTTTCAAGTCTAACCGGATTTGTCTAAATATTAGCTTTTCCACAGAGCGACTGCCGGTCTGACCTCCGCAACCCAAAGGGATAGCTATATTCCATGTTTTAGACTAGTGTCACTTAATCAACACTTAATTCATAGGACTCCCTATATCGACTGTCAAAGATCTTCTGCCAAAGATGATGTTACTTTACTTTTGTGTACGAAGAGCTAAAGGTTTCTTTTTAATTTTGAGGTACAGAATTCTTACAGTTAGTTATTCTTAAGTTGCCGTGTGGTTGACGGCATAGAATACAAGTGTCACCACCCTCTTATCTTCCCGTGGGTGTCGTAAGAGGCGACTAAGGGAAAATACGATGCAAATACCATCTTTGCGTAGAGACGGAAAACTCGACATCAAACCCTATACGACTGCCTCGTTGGTCTCGCGGCATAAATGTGCGCGTGGGATCGGGAGGTCCCGGGTTCGATTCCTGGGTCGGGCAGTGTTATTGGGTTTTTCTGTCACGAAATTCTCAGTAGCAGCACGGAGTCTGGAAATGTGCCCGGTACGGTAATAGGCTCGCCCCTTATTACGTGGGACTAAAGTATATCTGGCGAAAAGTGGGTGTAGAAATACACCTCTGCCTACCCCTTCGGGGATAAAAGGCGTGACGATATGTATGTATGTAGAATTCTTACAAAATATTTTTCTAGAAATACACAACAGTCAACACTGATCTACATATCCTTCGAATCGCCACCGCTGATGTTATACCACATTGAATATTGTAGTTGTATCATATAGAATCAACCTCAACCTCAGTCTTCTGAGAACATCATTAGTTGAATGTGTTGGCACTTGACTACACACTCGCGTGTGTGTATGTGTGAGTGTATGAATGATTCTGTGTTAGTGTGTGTGTGTGTGACTGTGGCAGTGCTTACTCTTAAAAAAATGCACAACAAGCACAGCTTGCTTATCCTTCAAACAGCTTTCCTGCCCGGGTCTAATTCACACATTTTTTTTTATGGTAATAGGCGGCAAACTATCAGACGGATCGCCTGATGGTAAGCAATTAACCGCCGCACATGGACACAAGCAATACCACTGGAGTCACAATTGCGTAAAAGAGATAGGATAAGGACAGGGATGAGGAAGAAGGAATAGGGGATAGGGCCTCCGGAACTCTCACTCACCGAACGAAACGCAACAGCTTAGGTACTGTTACTTTACGTCGATTTTCTGTGAGAGGGTAGTACTTCCCCGGTCGAGCCGGTCCATTTATGCTGAAATCAGCAAGGCTCTACTACCTAAATTTTGTTGCATGTGACGAATTTACTGCCAATATATGCAGTTTTAAAATGTGAATGTACAACAACCCCCTTCGAATCAAATAAAATAAAAATGTTTGATTATGAACCTTCTGGACCTACATCGCTAATGTTATACCACATTGAATATTTTATTGAAATCAAACTACGGTTTTCGGATTGTATCCCTATTTATTATAGTGGTTTTTCAGACATTACATAACACCCTAGTCTGCCGTGACCACGGTCCTGTAAAGAAACTGAAACGGGTAGTATTAATAAAAAAAGGTTATTTCTAGATCATTCGGTTTATATGGAATATGTCTAAAACTAATATATGGCGATGGAATCCGTAAACCGTACCTAGTTAGACTTTAATGTGCAATAATCGCGTAAACCTAAGAAAATACTTGAATAATATTGTAGTTGTATATCGTATAGAATCAACCTCAGTACCTACAATTGTCTAACTTCTAACAACATCATTAGTTGGATGTGTTGGCACTTGACTACACACTCGCATGTGTGTATGTGTGGGTGTATGAATGATTCTGTGTTAGTGTGTGTGTACGCGAGGAAAACTAGGTGCACTTTGGACGGGTGGATAAATAAATATGTTTACTGTTTTGTCTTATTTAATACTAGACGATGCCCGCGGTTACACCCGCGTTGTTTAAGGCTACTGCTCTGCTCCCGTCGCTCATAGCGTGATGTTATATAGCCTATAGCCTTCCTCGATAAATGGGCTATTTAACAGTGAAAGAATTTTTCAAATCGGACCCTGAGATTAGCGCGTTCAACCAAACAAACAAACAAAAAAACTCTTCAGCTTTATATATTAGTACTAGAGGACGCCAGCAGCTACGCCTGCATTTTTTTTAAATTTACCCGTTTTGGCCGATCCCGTGGGCATTTCGGGAAATCCCTTCTTAGTGCACCCCTACGGTCCCCAAGGAACATACATGCTAAATTTCAGCTTCCTGCGCCCAATAGTTTCGGCTGTAGCGTGTCTGTCAGTCAGTCAGTAACGCAAGGATTTTATATATTAAGAAGATATGATAAGACTAGTATTTAGTTTGTTAGGATATGTTTATATGATGTTTATTCTTTACGGAAAACTACTGAATAGATTTAGATGAAAATTTTCTGTGATATAAATACAGTTGGCGTACTTAGGGGTTTGAGCGGTCACCTCACCGCTTGACATTATGTCGAGTAGTGGTTGGTTTTATGAACCACATTTATTTGATGAACTACAGATACTTCTAACATACATACACATACATAGACTCACGCCTGTTTCCCCGAAGGGGTAGGCAGAGGCATATTAAACGCCCACTTTTCGCCAGTGTTTTGATCCCATGTAATAGGTGGCGAGCCTATTGCCGCTTATTGGGACATTTTGTTTGCCAGAGCCTCGTCCGTTTATCGGCAGGTGCACCACTTGCAGGTGAGGTTGGCTTGTGACCCTAAGTTCTTGGTGGGAACCCTATGCATATATATACTTCTAAAAGGCTTCTTAAAGGCGATTGCAGCGATAGCCTAGTGGAGATACCAGCAGACTGCCATGCAGAGGGTATCGGGTTCGAATCCACGGCACGCGCCAATGACTTTTCTTAGTTATGTGCGGATTAAATTGTAAATTATCACTTGCCCCTTGCCTCGAAGAGTACGTTAAGCCGTCGGTCCCGGTTGTCATGAAGATCTTAGACAGTCGTTATAGGGCGTCAGTACCTTCTAAATAAACTGGCACTAGTCTAAACCATGGAATATCGCTATCCCTTCGGGTTGCGGAGGTCAGACAGGCAGTCGCTCTGTGGAAAAGCTAATATTCAGCACAATCCGGTTAGACTGTGAAAGTGTCCACTTTTAAACCATACCGACACCCTACCAGGGAACTATATGAATACTGTCAGGTCCTAACAGTAAGACAACTTTTTGTTCAACAAATTGTATTCAGACAACACTCATACCTCTCTAAATCCGGCCATTCTACCTCATCTTCTTCTCAACAGCCGAATACTCGCACTCATAAGTGAATGGCTTCAAAAACTATCGTATGACGAGACGGAGAATCTACTCCACCTCACCATTTAACTCATAGACGCGCACACACACACACACACACACACACACATACGCACACACACGCACACACACGCACACCCACACACACTCAAAATGCAAGGTTAATTTAAATTTAAATGTGCTAAAGGCAAATATTATGCTTAAATTAGTTTATTACTTTTTATTTGTTAAATTTAATTCTTTACTATTGTTGTATATTGTAATGTCTCAGTAATTATGTAAGTTGTTTAACCGTGTCATCGGAAGGATGCTGGTACTTAAGGCTCAGGTTTTCCTATTTTAAGTACCAGCCGCAAATAAATAGTAGCAACTTCATATGTTAATAATATAAATGTCTCATAATTGTAGTAACTTGTGAAACAATAAATGAATTTATTATTATTATTAAAAAAAAAAAAAAAAGAAGACTAGTAAGCGGACCCCGGGTTAAAACTGGGATAACGCTAGGAGGAAGAAGATACTTCTATAAGGACACTGTTGCCTTCCTAGGGTGATCCATGAGGCTATTGAAATTAAAAAAGACTCTAATTTCTGTAAGAAAGATGGTTGGAATGTTCCTCCAAGCTTGGGATCCTGTCATCAGGCTTAGGAAACCAGGACAAGAACAACATTCTCCGTAAATAGTTACATCAATAGTTGAACAATGTTCGGGACGTTAAGATATTTTTTTAATTCAAGTCAAAGGCAAATGTCACATCAGTCTGCGGATTCAGTCGTGACCACGGTTCCTGAAATGAAATTGACGAAACGTCGCCGTTGGCTAGTATTAAATGTAGTTTATTAATTTTTTTTTAAACCGGATGATCTTACCGATCTAACCGAATAGTACATACATACATACATATCGTCACGCCTTTTATCCCCGAAGGGGTAGGCAGAGGTGTATTTTTACACCCACTTTTCGCCAAATATACTTTAGTCCCACGTACCGGGCACATTTCCAGACTCCGTGCTGCTACTGAGAATTTCGTGACAGAAAAACCCAATAACACCGCCCGACCCAGGAATCGAACCCGGGACCTCCCGATCCCATGCGCACATTTATGCCGCGAGACCAACGAGGCAGTCGTATAGGGTTTGATGTCGAGTTTTCCGTCTCTACGCAAAGATGGTATTTGCATCGTGTTATCCCTTAGTCGCCTCTTACGACACCCACGGGAAGATGGTGAAGGGGGTGGTGACACTGGTATTCTATGCTGTCAACCACACGGCGAACTTTCTAGTTTAACCGAATAGTATTTCGGTTTAAATGTAATATCTTTAAAACCAATATATCGCAACAGAATTCGTTAACCGTATTTCGATTACATGGGCTTGTTTGTTAGAGAAACTTCATAAATCGGACATCTCCAACACATCCTAATTTTTGGTGTAAATGTCAAACTGTCAATGTATCATCATTGATTGAAAAACATCATACTACCATTGCTGAACATAGCCAAAGAGCTCAGATATTTACATAGAGGCGCATTTCTTATGGGCGCTCTGGCAGTCGCACTGTGACAGCTGTCTTTACGAGAACACGGGAGACGAACGGTCCTCCTGTGTATCTTTACTACGAGCCCCCCCGCCGAGGGGCCCCCCCGCGCGGATGCCGTAGTGAACGGTCGTGTTTATTAGAGCTCCCGTATTTATATTTCATTAAACAGTAAAAAGTAGTTTATATGAAATGAAAGTGATGTAAACTTGTGTGTCAGTACTTAACTAAACAACAGTGTTAAAACCAAGCCTATACGCGAACTATTTATCTAGTAATTAACAATAAACTTTATAAAACCAATGTGAGTGATTGTGCAAAATAGTGTGATGATATTGACCTTTGCTTTGAGTAGTCAATATAATAACAAAGTTACCCTCTACAGAAGATTTAGTCGAAACCTATTGTATTATAATCTGAACACAAATTTTAAAATTCTCAGTACAACTCATACAGTCCAGCGGTATAAGTTACCCCGGCGATAAAATAGGCGGCTTGATGAATGCTGGATCGAATCCGATCTATCACGGTCGTCTTTTTGGAATTATTTAAGTTTGAATTTTTGCCGTGTATAATAGTAAAGACAAATTTGAACAATATTTTCGCCAAAAAAGAAGAAAAATATTACACAATTAATTTTTTGCAATATTTTGGAAGAAAAATAAGATAATGGACAAAGATACCTCATTATTGAATGCTGAAGATGTAAATGAAAATGTGACGATTAGAAAACAATATGTGATTAACGTAAACACTGAAAATTCATTTGAATCATTATCAATTACTGAAGATGATGACGATGATGAATACTCATCCTTCACTGCAAACACAAAACACAACAGAAGTCTCCCGAACCAGCACGCTGATGATCGTGAAAGAGTGGAGGGGTTAGAAGGATTAGTAAGAACATTACAAGCGAAATTAGACTCAGCAGAAAACGAAATCGTTAATCTTCTGACCGAAAATAGCTCGTTAAAGGAAATTATAAATAGTAATGAAAGAACTATCAAAAATTTAAAGAAAATTTGCAATTATACACCTAAAAAGACTTCAATAAATAAAAGGAAATCTTTAAATACACACACTACTGGAAATCAAAACACTTTTATTCCACTACGCAATGAATCAATAATTACAAATGAGAAAACAGATCAAAATATAAAGGTAAATAATATATATTCAGTGCAAGATGGTGGAAATAGCGAAGAAAATCAAACAAACTTAAGCAGAAATAAATTAAATAATAAAAAAAGAAAGCTATGTATTTTATCAAACCAAAATGTAAAAGGCAAACTGAGAGACATTGATGAAATTTTTGGAGACTGTTTTAACTACTGCCATTACTTTATGCAAAACTGCGATCTCAAGCACTTATTGAGCAATATAAAAAGCAAAATTTTAAATTTTGATATTAATGATTATTGCATTGTAATGATTGGCGACAAGGATATTAAGTATACAGATAATTATTCTGATTTAATAAGTAGTATAAAGGATTGTCTACGAGATGTAACACACACAAATATTATCATTTGTGCGCCCACATATGTACTTGGAGCACCGATCTATAATTACAAAGTTGAACTGTTTAATAACTTGCTTTACCTAGATATACTTCAAAATAACTATGCGTATAATTTTGACACAAATTATCATTTACAGTTTAATATGTTTTCGAATAAAACAGGCACAATCAATCATTATGGAATTAAAAATATATATAGGAAGATTATGGACAGAATTATGATTGACTTTTCGAACTTTCACTATGAGGAAGGCACTCCGACACCAATCAAAAACATCAATATGTCTGGAGCTATATCACACAATCAATTGGACTATACACAAATAAATAAAAATAATTTAGACAAGTTTTTTCGGGAATAATAAGATAACGATACTCCACCAAAACATAAATGGCTTGCTTAGTAAAACTGATTCGTTATTGACCCACTTATTCGACCTGTATAACGGTAGGCAAAATATAGATGTTATAGCTATTACAGAACATAACATGAAAAGAGGTGACGAAGACCTATTTTATATACCAAATTATACATTAGCTTCTTACTTCAGTAGGGATAATAGAAATGGAGGGTCATGCATCATAATTAAAAACAATTTATCATTTAAAGTTCTACATGATGTATCAAAGTGTAGTGTTTCAAATATAGTAGAATGTTGCGGCATACAACTTTTAGATTCTAAGATAATTATAATTTGCTTATATAGAGTTCCCAATGAAAATAATGAAGCCATGAATTTGTTTTTTACAATCCTAAATAAATTATGTTTCATGTTTGCGAAAAAAATTAATAACAAATTGATAATCACTGGTGATTTTAACATAAATATGTTGAGGGAAACCCAGAGGTCTATTCAACTAGAAAACTTGCTTCTTAGTTATAATTTAAAAGTGGAAATACGAAAAGCAACAAGATTGGATAGTGGTACGTGCATAGACAATGTTTTTCACAATATTGAAAACGCAAGTTCCGCCATTCTGGATTGGGCACTCTCAGACCATACGGCTCAGTTATTAGTCTGTCCAAGTAAGAAAAAAAATCTGTTAGATCACTGGTTTATTAAGAGAAGAAATTACAATACAGATAATATAACTAAATTCAAGTCATGTCTCCAAAGTCTGAGCTTCAGTGAAACTATGAACACAGAAGATCCTGAGCTAGCGTTTTGTCATTTCTATGATACGTTTTTGCTTTTTTACAAATTGTGTTTTCCTGTAGTAAAAATAAAAATATCTAGTATTAAGAAACCAGCTTGGCTCACAAAAGGCATTAAAAAGTGTTGTAAACGTAAAAGAGAGTTACTTTGGCAATATCGATTACATTCCAATTTATCGAATAAAAAAAAGCTCAAAAATCACACGTGGCGTTTAAAAAATGTATTAAAACTAACTCAGAGATCACAAAATGATTTTTATATAAGAACAGCTGCAAATAAATCTAAGGCCACTTGGAACATAATAAATAAGGGTAAAATTAATCAACCGAAAGAGAATATAACTAAAATAAAGATGAATCAAATAGAAATAACAAATCCAAAAGATATTGCGCAGGCTTTTAACAATTTTTATACTGATCAAGTGCAACCAATTAATATTAATAATAATGTGGGACACTTATTGCGATTTAGTAATCCAAATTCAATTTTTTTAGCACCAGCTACTCCCTATGACATAAAAAGTATTATAGCTACACTACAAAACACGAAAAGTACGGGTTACGATGGTATAAGTACAATTGTTGTTAAAGAAGTTTCTAATATTATTTCTCCCATATTAACCCACACCATAAACCTGTGTATAGAACATGGTATTTTTCCAAGTTGTCTAAAAACTTCGGTTATAAAACCACTATTTAAAAAAGGCGAAAAGGATGACATGAATTGTTATAGACCTGTAGCACTTATTCCTGTATTTTCGAAAATAGTTGAAAAGTATATACATAGGTGTTTATATAACTATTTTGAAAGGAATAGTATGTTTGCCATAGAACAAAACGGTTTTAGAATGAATAAGTCTATCGATATTGCTATCTATAATCTGATCGAAAAAATTATTACCAACGTTGATAGCAAAGTACCCGTATCTGCCTTATACATGGACATGACCAAGGCATTCGATCATGTCGATCATAGCATTTTATATTCAAAACTTAATGCCTATGGCATAAGGAACAATTCCTTAGAATTAATAAAATCATATTTGAGTTCCAGAAAACAGATAACACAGTTAACTAGTGTATGTCCTAAATCAAAAACTGAAGTAGTTTATAGTTCCGATTCCAGGTATGTACGATATGGTGTACCTCAAGGCAGTGTGCTGGGCCCACTGCTGTTCTTGATATACATCAATGATCTGCCAAAAGTAGTCACCACCCCGATGGTGCTCTTTGCCGATGACTGCACTTTGATATTTTCAAAGTTAGCAAATAGTGACGATATTACATACGAAAAAGACATCAATGAATCAATTAAATGTGTTATAGAATGGTTAAAAAGTAACAATCTCAAAATAAATTTAGGAAAAACGAATCTAGTTCAATACAAACAAAGAACAAAAACACTACATTTAAATGTAAATTATGATGGTCAGCAAATTACTAAGTGTAATACTCAGAAATTCCTCGGTTTATGGATTGATGACGATATGTCATGGAAAACGCATGTTGATCAGCTGTGTAAGAAATTAAATAAATTTTCTTATGCATTATTCATGTTAGCAAAAGTTGTTAATAAAAAAGCTGTCCTAATTGCTTATAAGGCTTATGTTTCAGCAGCATTAAGATATGGCATTATTTTTTGGGGGAACTCTGTTAATAGGGAAGAAATCTTTAAGGCACAAAAGAAATGTGTCAGAGCTGTCTGTAAATTACGACTCCCAGAAACCTGCAGGCCACATTTTAAAGAGTTAAATATCTTAACCCTACCATCACTGTATATTTACGAGATGGCTATTTTTATTAAATCGCACCCCTCAATGTTCGAAACTTTTAAGAGTAAAAGACAGTGCAATAAAATACATGTACAACCTCACAAAACAGCATTATATAATAAGAATGTTTTAGGTATGGCTCCGAAAGTATTTAATAAAATCCCGAATGACATTAGAATTATAAATGACATCAATTTATTTAAGCGGACATTTAAAGCATATTTATTAGAAAAGACATATTATTCTGTGAACGATTTTTTGACTGACACTGTATCGTAAAAAAAAAAAAAAAATTATTCGTAATCTATTACAATCGTATATGACCAATGTAATCACGTATAATGACGATGTAATTAATTGTTAAACGTTGACTTGCAAATGAATTTAAATTATTGATTTGGTAATGTTAATTTTGTTAAAACTAAAATGTATAATGTTATTGATGTGAAATCTGAAATTATTCATAATTATTTTAATTGAGTATTTTATTTCCTGTGAAATTTGCACACCAGAAATGGTAGTAAACAGAGAGCTTAACATGTATTTTGTAACAACTAAATGTAACCTGTATTACGCAAATAAACGATTTGATTTGATTTGATTTGATTTGATTTGATTTGATTTGAGAGCAAGAGAGGCGGAGAACTATGCCCGCGCCGCCAACGGCGCCAACTACGAACTAAACTGGAGACAGTCTCCACTTGGAATCGGCACACGAAATCCTTAAGAACTGTGCTTCTATGTAAATCTGTATTCATTGACATAGCTGTCTCATAATTTATAAGATTTCGGCCAACTATACCACGTTGGCCAGTTGGGTTGGGTTGGTATAAGGTTTGATAGCGAGCTTTCCGTATCCTTCCAAAGATAGTATTTACGAACTTCTTGTATTTTCCTTGAAGTGTAATGGGGTAATAACACCTTGTATTCTCAATTCGTCAAAAATTTGTCCGTGTGGTGACGGATTAAGAATACGGATTGTCACCACCCCATATCATCCCATGGGTGTCGTAAGAGCCGACAGAGGGAGCATATTATGCAGAGAACAGCACTGTAAGAGAAGGAAAACTTGATACAAACCCTATACCAACCCGTTTGGCCAGCGTGGTATAGTAGGCCAATTCCTCCTTTCAAAGGAGAGGCCTAGTCCAGCAGTGGACTGTTAAAGGCTGATGATGATGATTCTCAATTCGTCACCACATGGCTTTCATAATAGTGCGTATTAAATTGTTAATTTCATATTACCTTTTTTATTCTATATTACCTTTTTTATTAAATTGTTTCTGCCCGATCTCGTGGGAATTTCAGGAAATATCTGACTGCACGGTTGGCGTAGTGGTTTAAGCGGCCGCCTCGCTGCTTGACACTGCGCCGAGTGTCGTGGGTTCGATCCCTACACGAGACAACACTTTGTGTGATCCATAAATGGTTGTTTCGAGTCTGGGTGTTCATTGTGCCCGTTAGTTGTATGTTTGTAAAGTCCCCCGCGACACAGGATTTAGTCGTAATGCGGGAGTTGTCTTAAAAAAAAAGAACTCTGCCAAATTGCTGCATCTTGCGGCCGGTAATTTCGGATGTGTGTGATTGTCCGTGTGGTGACGGATTAAGAATACGGAATGTCACTACCTCATATCTTCCCCATGGGTGTCGTAAGAGCCGACAGAGGGACCATACTATGCAGAGAACAGCACTGTAAGAGAAGGAAAACTTGATACAAACCCTATACCAACCCGTTTGGCCAGCGTGGTATAGTAGGCCAATTCCTCCTTTCAAAGGAGAGGCCTAGTCCAGCAGTGGACTGTTAAAGGCTGATGATGATGATGATGAATTTCGGATGTGCGTTATCTGTCAATCAGACAGTTAGTAACGCAAAAATTCTATATACTTATATATACATAATAAGAGCGGCGGTAGCCCAGTGGTGTACGTAACGGACTGCCGAGACGATGGTCTCGGGTTCGATCCCCAGGTACCTCGGGCACACACCTCTGACTTTTCGAAGTTATATGTGTATTAAAAATGTTAATTATCGCTCGCTAAATAATGTGCCCGGTAGATGGCAATAGGCTCGCCCCCTATTACATTGGGACCAAAACATATCTGGCGAAGTGTGGGTGTGTAATACGCCTCTGCCTATCCCTTCGGGGATAAAAGGCGTGAAGATATGTTATGTTATGTGTGTTATGTTATATATACAGATAAGCATTACTCTTACCTATGAGCCTCACAATGAACAAATTAATGTACCCAATCAACTCGCGTGTAACATGCGTCAATACCTTGAATGTGTGAGTGAAGTTATCAATGTGTGAGTGCATTCGGTCAGACAGCGTGGCGTCGTGCGCCATATACATATATATACGTATCTATGTGTGTGTGCGAGGTTTTTTTTACAGATTTTTCCTCCTTATCTTAATGAGTGTGATGTTATCTCTGTACTCTTCGGGCAAAGTCTTGTGATCTTTTTTTTGTTTGATCTTGATGTAAGATGATGTCATGTGTTCTGAGAATTGTGGGGGAGTCAGATGGGGTGATCAATGAGAGTATACCTACCTACTGTAGAAGTAGTTATGAGAAAACTGCATGAAATTTTAATTTAAATAAGAAGTACTTAGTGTCTTTCCCTCTTACGTTTTTCTTGTGCTTTTTACTCTGTATTAATGAAGAAAGGCAATCATTCAACTCCATAAGAAAGAGTTCTTAAAATTGTTTGTAATAGTTAGCAGAATAACAGCTTTTTATTAAATGTATATCAATGTATTATACATACATATAAACGATACTTATAACAAGTAATAAAAATTAAAAAGGTAGCAGTTCCATACATTTATCGAGATTAGAGTTAAATTTTGTTTGAAACAGTTATACGATGTCGGCAATAACGTTCGTAACGTTGTTCATACAGGACAGACAGGAAGGAAAGGTCAATTGATCTTATACATACATAGACTCACGCCTGTTTCCCGGAGGGGTAGGCAGAGACTACGGAACGCCACCTGCAACGATCCTGACATACCTCTCTTGCTTCATTCACTCCCAACAAGTTTCTCATGCATGCTCTTCTGTTTAGGGTACTTCTGACCTGTCCTTTTTTTAGGATGTCTCCAATCTGGGGGCGATACAGAATCTTTCGATATCTCATTTGACATTCGATTCCGTTAATTGTCAAACGGGCTACTCATTTTTTGTCAAAACTATCGCATTTTCTATCAATTTTATGCATTCAGTATGAAGTAGATTAATAAATAAACCGAATTCAATCAATATTTGTTCAAAATATCTCTGATAGGCGGCTAAAAGACGAGGACAATAATTTGACATATCGTACGATTAGAAGTCGTGACATTCTGAATCGGCCTGCTTGTCAGAGAACGTCCGTCCGATCTTATAATGTGTATAGATTATGTATTTTATGATGACCAGACATACACAACTGATCACATGCCCATATACCACACGTGACAACACGTGGGTTTTACACACTCATGTGTTCGAAGAATTACTTCACACAATGCTTGGGGGCGGCTATTATATTTATTAACTTATTGTCTTAAGATGGTAGTAAGTTTGTGAAACGATAAAGTTATGTATTGTATATAGTTTTCACAGTCATACATACATACATACATCTCGTCACGCTTTTATCCCCGAAGGGGTAGGCCGAGGTATATTTCCACACCCACTTTTCGCCAGATATACTTTAGTCCCACGTAACAAGGGGCGAGCCTATTGCCGTACCGGGCACATTTCCAGACTCCGTGCTGCCACTGAGAATTTCGTGACAGAAAAACCCAATAACACTGCCCGACCCAGGAATCGAAATAGGGTTTGATGTCGAGTTTTCCGTCTCTACGCAAAGATGGTATTTGCATCGTGTTATCCCTTAGTCGCCTCTTACGACACCCAAGGGAAGATAGGGGGTGGTGACACTTGTATTCTATGCCGTCAACCACACGGCTTTTTCATTTTTCACAGTCATACAAAACAATTATGAGGTACAGTAACCCAATTAAGAAAAATGGGGTTTAGGTGGAGTAGACTCTACTGCATATTGGCTGCCAGGGAGTTCCCACAGTGAGAGATTATTTTTAGACTATGTCCCATGACGGCCAAGACCTATAATTAATGTGGTTCAAAAAAGGAAGAAACAAGTTAATAATTCAGCTACAAATCCAGAAATATAATCACAAAAATGGTCAAGGTAAAGCCGCAGTCGCATCCACTGAATACATCCACCACCAACTATGGTTAATGGAGGGGACAGGCACATAATCACATCATAGTATAAACTATAAAGTATACTGAAGTTTTCAGACCGCCCAAAAGCCCCGGACATGGCCTCATGATCCTTGTCCTAAGACAGGAACCGGAACCGACAGCTTTACATGCCCACAAGCACTACAATATACAAAACTGTCTGTACGTGTGTACACGGTGAATATACTAAAAACTCTATCATCATCATCTTAGCGCTATCCCGGTCCTGCCTCAAGATCTCCATCCTGTAACCCGGGCTCCGCTTTTCCGCTTAATCTTCTCCACTTCGCCGGGTCTTCGGCATCTCTGGTAGTAAGTCGATTCGATTGGCATGCCGTCAAGCCAGCATTTCTTAGCTCTGCCACGTTTACCAGGGCACTCAAGCACGGTATAATATACTCAACTTTCTGTCCGTTTGTACACGGTGAATATATTAAACTCTTATTTCTCTAAAGACATGTGACATTCTTGACCAGAAACGTGATGACTGGGTAAATCAGTTCCAAGGTGAAACAAACTCCACCGCTAATGTCGAATTATGTCATCTAAGTAAAATTTTTTCGGGGAGATATGACAGCCTCTAGTGGATAGCGTATGCGACTGCTGATCAGATGTACCGAGTTCGATTCCTGGGTCATGCAAAACTGTTACTGGGTTTTTCCGAATTCTCAGTAGCAGCACGGAGTCTGGTAATGTGCCCGGTATGGCAATAGGCTCGCCCCCTATTACGTGGGACCTAAAAATTCAGTGCGAAATGTGGGTGTAATTTTATACCTACCCTTCGGGGATACAGGCGTGAGTCTATAAATAAATAAAGATATGAGAGCCCCAATGTGTCTACTCTATTCACCTGGGCGATATCACCCAGGTGGAAAAAGTAAAAAATCTAATGGTTTAGCGATCGCCTCACCGCTTAACAGTGCGCCGAGTGTTGTGGGTTCTATGTGAAGTGTTTTACGTGCCCTCCGAAGCACGGTACAATATAAAAAACTGTCTGTATCTGTCCACGATGAATATACTGAACTAAACTATTATTTCTCTTAAGACATGTGACATTATTGAGTACAAACGTGACGAGATGAGTCGTGTGTCTATAACTGCCCACGCTTAGTCAGCTGTTAAAGTTTTTATGTCTCAAGTTGTTGTGGGCGAGTGTTTTTTCTATACAGGCGTAAATATTTGTATTTAAATAATCATCATAATATAAATAAAGTTAGGTACTTATCCTGACTGACCTTAGGTACTTATCCTCACTTTTTTTTTTTTGGTGTCG
The DNA here is from genome assembly GCA_944739405.2 of Euclidia mi. Taxonomy (NCBI): domain Eukaryota; kingdom Metazoa; phylum Arthropoda; class Insecta; order Lepidoptera; family Erebidae; genus Euclidia; species Euclidia mi. The sequence goes on along the minus strand of OX123210.2, from coordinate 16,951,671 downwards.
CGTTGGAAAATCCTCATGGAGTCCCTCCGCCCTGGGGGATGGGCGAAGGGGACTGTCAGACTCTTACTGACTAAAAACCAACCCGTGTGCCTCATGTACCCGTGTGTCGGAGGGTCGGGTTTCGCCCAAGCATACGTCGCAATCCCCCGACGGGTATTGGCCCGCCAGATGGTCAGGCGGGCCCCGAACAAAATCCCCCTTGGCGGCGGATGAAGGTGTTGGGCTCCGCCGTCAAAATACCAAGCGGCCGCAGAGGATAGGGAGGACGGCAACGCAACACCGCATCTCCTTTTCCTCTGCGGCCCCACCGCGGCGCATCGAATGGTGCGCCCCCATTTGGACGCGGGAGATAGGGCGCGCGGCAACGCAACACCGACACGCCTCTCCTCCCGTCACCGCGCCCGACTGCGAGGGACAGACAGAACTGTCCCCCGCACCCGCACCGTTGGACGCATCCTGCGCAGGCCCACGCGGAGCGTCCACTCCAGGGATCCCTCTTAGCTTCACCGCGGGGTTCCAAGCCACGGTTACTGAGCCCCCCCAACATGACAAGGTGGAGATCCCACGGGGGGATAGGTACTTATCCTGACTGACCTATCATTGTAGAGCCCAAAATAATGAAATTGACAATGACTTCTTTGTTTACCGTAGTAGCCCCCTAAGGAAGGATTTTTTATATTTCTCGCCTAAGGGAGAAAAACGGGCCTCATCTCACTATGAGAAGGGTAAGGCCATAGTCCACCACGCTGGCCAAGTGCGGTTTGGCAGACTTCTCATTTCTTTCGAGAATATTACCTACTAGAGGATGCCCGCGGTTACACCCGCGTTGTTGGCTACTGCTCTGCGCCCGTTGCTCATAGCGTGATGTTATATAGCCTTCCTCGATAAATGGGCTATCTAACACTGAAAGATTTTTTCAAATCGGACCAGTAGGTCCTGAGATTAGCGCGTTCAACCAAACAAATAAACAAACAAACAAACTTCAGTTTTATATATTAAGGCCTTGCCACACGGCACAATTTTACCACTGATCAAATTTTCAATCGAATTGGCTTTGCCCGTCTACACGACACAATCAAATCACTGATTTTCATTCCGTCCACCCGATTGGTTAAAATCTGGTGGTACCGCCCACCCAATGAACTTGAGTTGGACGACTGGCGTCTACACGTCACGATTTCATCAAGTGATTTAGTCAAGTTGGACGTAAAATTGTGCCGTGTGGCAAGGCCTTTAGTATAAGAAAGAGAAGACATGCGGGTTTCCTCACGATGTATTCCGTCTTCGTTTAGCAAGCGATCATTAACAATTTAATACAAACAGCTAGTTTATTAGAACTTAATGTTTATACATGTACGTTAGTCTGCACGAATGGAGTAGTCGTTTAATAAGAGGTCACTTCGGCACTCGAAATCATCATCGACCTAACGTTGTAAGGCATCGGATTTTTTAAATCTTATATATCTTATACTAATATCTAAAGCTGAAGAGTTTGTTTGTTTGGTTGAACGCGCTAAACTCAGGAACCACTGGACCGATTTCAAGAATTCTTTCAGTGTTAGACTGCCCATTTATCGAGGAAGACTATTGGCTATATAACATTACGCTATGAGCCACGGGAGCGGAGCAGTAGCCTTAAATAAAGCGGGTGTAACCGCGGGCATCATCTAGTGATCATATAAAATCATTAGTTCTTTAACTTAACTTACATATCATCGGAGAGCTTAACCGTTTCTGCCCGATCTCGTGGGAAGTTCGGGCAATTCATTCATAGTGGACCCCTACTTTCTCCAAGGAAGATACACCAACCAGGTAGTAGAGCCTTGCTGATTTCACCATGAATGGGCCGGCTCGACCGGGGCAGTACTACCCTCTCACAGAAAATCGACGTAAAGTAACAGTACCTAGACCGTTGCGTTTCGTTCGGTGATTGAGAGTGCCGGAGGCCCTATGCCCTAGTCCTTCTCCCTCATCCCACTCCTCATCCTGTCCCTTCTCCCAATCCCAAGAGGCGGCAACGCACTTGTGACTCCTGTGGTGTTGCTTGTGTCCATGGGCGGCGGTAATTGCTTACCATCAGGCGATACGTCGGCTCGTTTGCCGCCTATTACTATAAAAAAAAAAACAATATCAGCTTCCTACGCCCAGTAGTTTTGGCAATGCGTTGTCTGTAAGTCAGTCAGTCAGTAATGAGTAACGCAACATCTATCTATCTATAGTCTCGTAACAATTGTACATAATACAGATTAAGACATTTTGTTATATTTGCTAACTAGCTGTTTCCCGAGGTTTCACCCGCTTCCTGAGGGAACTACTTCGCGTATCCGGTTAATTTATATTCTATCCGCCAGTAAAAGTCCCGTCAAAATTGGTCCAGCCGTTCCAGAGATTAGCGAGAACAAACAGACAGACAGACAGGAAGACAGACAGACAAAAAAATTAATAAATGTCATTTCGGTATATGTACCGTGTATACATCCATATGCATTTAGTAAAAAGCAGTTATTTTAATATTACCAACAGACATACATACATACGTCACGCCTTTTATCCCCGAAGGGGTAGGCAGAGGTGTATTTCTACACCCACTTTTCGCCAGATATACTTTAGTCCCACGTAATAAGGGGCGAGCCTATTGCCGTACCGGGCACATTACCAGACTCCGTGCTGCTACTGAGAATTTCGTGACAGAAAAACCCAATGACACTGCCCGACCCAGGAATCGAACCTGAGACCTTCCGATCCCACGCGCATATTTATGCCGCGAGAGTAACGAGGCAGTCGTATAGGGTTTGATGTCGAGTTTTCCGTCTCTACGCAAAGATGGTATTTGCATCGTGTTATCCCTTAGTCGCCTCTTACGACACCCACGGGAAGATAGGGGGTGGTGACACTTGTATTCTATGCCGTCAACCACACGGCTATATATTTGCTAACAATTGGAAGAAAATAATTAAAAACACGAATTAAGGTCTAGATTTCCCTGCGTATATTTATGTACTTAATAAGAATCTCGTCGTATAACAATGTCATATGATACAATGTTATAAACACGACATACTACAATGTATACGACTGCGGTGTCATTACTTTAATTTACGAGCGCGGCTAATTGTTATTTGGTTCAATTCTACTTAATTATTGTAGATCATTATGACCGCTACTCGGGGAGTAATTATTACAGTATATACTATGTTTTGTTACTATGTGATGTGTTTATAGATTATCTATGACTAGCTGTTTCCCGCAGTTTCACCCGCGTCCTGAGGGAACTACTTCGCGTACACGAAAACCCCAAATATCTTACGGACCCCTATTTTTTCTAAAATAAAATATATCCTATGTTACTCGCAGATAATGTAGCTTTCTAAAGGTGAAAGAATTTTTAAAATCGGTCCAGTAGTTTTTAAGTTTATCCATTACAAACAAAAATACAAATTTTACCTCTTTATAATATTAGTGTAGAAAATTAGCGACCTAACTCGGCTTTGACAAGATTTCTATAATTTACTATAGCAATATAGGTAATACTGGTTGAGCCAGGAGTTATACCGGCGTTATTAAAGGCTACATACATACAGGGAGTAGAAAGACCCTTAACGAAAACTGAAACTCCATATTGTACCAATCATTACGAACATTTTTTGCTTCGGCATCATACCTCGGAAATTACTGGTTCAGGAAATGTTGACGCTTAAAGTTACTATGGAATTTTTGTAATTAGATACAAAATCGAAGCATTTACCCCGCCAACCTGTTCTATAGATGTCCTATGCACCCATGGATTAGTATTTCGAAAATTGCACGCGCGCTTTTTTTATAGCGGCTTGAAAAAATTGAATACTTAAACAAAAAGGTCGTTTCCCAGATTTTATTTTTCATTAGTATGACTTGGCATGATGTCCAAAACGAGTAGACTTCGGCTTGGTGATGGGTCTTGTGACACCCTGTGTAGTCTCATGTTATAATAGCCTATAGCCTTCCTCGATAAATGGGCTAGCCAATGAAAAAATAATTATTAAAATCGCTGTCGGTGCCGGTTCTAACCTCAGGACATGAATATGAGTCCAGGTAGAAGGAGCCCACTCGACACCTGAGTTAGCCACACACTCATACAAAAAGAAAGGGGTTAAAATAAGAACCATATTTTTTCTACCGGTGATAAATGATTATTATTGTTTCCCGTAATAGAGGGCAGCGATAGCCGAGTGGATATACCAACAGACTGCCATGCAGAGGGTATCAGGTTCGAATCCACGGCGCGCACCAATGACTTTTCGGAGTTATGTGCGTATTGAATTGTTAATTATCGCTTGTCCCGTGCCTCGGAGACGTTAAGCCGTCGGTCCCGGTTGTCATGAAGATCTTTGACAGTCGTTACAGGGCGTAAGTACCTTCTAAATAAACTGACACTAGTCTAAATCATGGAATATCGGTATCCCTTCGGGTTGCGGAGGTAGACAGGCAGTCGCTCTGTGGAAAAGCTAATATTCAGCCAAATCCGGTTAGACTAGAAAGCGGACCCCAGATTGAAACTGGGATTACGCTAAGTGGATGATGATTGTTTCCCGTAATATTAAACACTTAAACCAACGTGAGCTCTCTCCATCACAAAACCCTGAATCACTGACACAGTGTTCAGAGCGAACTCACAAAACTCGTAGTCAGCTTAAACCACCACGCCATGCAGTCATCTGTAACTTTATTTTTTATTTTTATTTATAGTCTCACGCCTGTATCCCCGAAGGAGGGGTAGTCACAGGTGTAATATTACACCCACATTTCGCCATGAATTTTTAGGTCCCACGTAATAGGGGGCGAGCCTATTGCCGTACCGGGCACATTACCAGACTCCGTGCTGCTACTGAGAATTTCCTAACGGAAAATCCCAATAACACTTTGCCCGACCCGGGAATCGAACCCGAGACCTCCCAATCCCACGCGCACATTTATGCCGCGAGACCAACGAGGCAGTCATCATCTGTAACTCAATAAACAGAAAGTCAATTATAATCTCCATTATAAAGCAAAAGTAATAGTTCCCAATACGCCGACGAGTCGCGATTCATACAATGTTCAGACCACGTCATACGGCGTACCGTCGCGTTGTCTGGCAAGTTACCATGGCAGATCGCCATCAGGTGCGAGATGACGGGCACCGAGTTACTAAACGGCTCTGAGTAATTTACGATTGTCAGCACAATATTCAGAATAACATAACATAACTTCACGCCTTTATCTCCGAAGGGGTAGGCAGAGGTGTATTACACACCCACACTTCGCCAGTTATGTTTTGGTCCCAATCTAATAGGGGGCGAGCCTATTGCCATCTACCGGGCACATTATTAACCCTTTGAATTTCGGAGTTCGGGGTAGTCGCTTTGTCGAAAAGCTAGTATTCTGTTATTCTGTCTAAGCTCCGCAACACAGATATAGCAATATTCCATAGTATAGAGTCTATACTATAGACTAATCATCGTCCTAGCGTTATCCCGGTTGTATCCAAGACTACACGCCTTGAAGCCGGAGGTCCGCTTACTAGTCCAACCAGATATGACAGAATATCGGCTTTTCTACAGAGCGACTGAAGTCTGACCTCCGTAACACAAAGGGATAGCGATATTCCATGGTTAAGACCAGTATCAGTTATTCGATCTTTGACAGTTATTACGGGGACACCTCGTACGTGGTAAAATAATACGGGGTACTAACTACTTACTCCACATAAAGACTGGACATTTTTATGACACCTAAGAAGTTGTGTATTTATTTAAAATCTTAATTATCGCTCGCTTAAGTGATTGCGATAATATTCCATAGCTTAGAGAAGCGTCAGTATATGCCAGGAAGCAAGTTGAAGCCTAGTCACAATCTGTTCAGATTCTAGTTAGCATGACAAACTAGATCCCACTAGATATGGGGTGTGAACTATTCTCAGAAGATATGACATAATTCCACTATTATTAGACATATTCGTCAGTTTGTGCAGATGGTGCACGTTATGAATCACTTCCTCCATTCAAAACCACGTGCTTTTACGTTTTAATAGCTTTGCAAAGTATAGGAAGGTGACGACAGCCTGTTGACGATACATTTGTCACTTTTCTACTCCAATATTATCATCATAAAGTTTTTCGGGTCCGTGTGGTGACGGATTAAGAATACGGAATGTCACCACCCCATATCATCCCCTGGGTGTCGTAAGAGCCAACAGAGGGAGCATATTATGCAGAAAAGAGCACTGTAAGAGAAGGAAATCTTGATATTTGTATCAACCTATACCAACCCGTTTGGCCAGCGTGGTATAGTAGGCTAATTCCTCCTTTCAAAGGAGAGGTCTAGTCCAGCAGTGGACTGTTTAAGGCTGATGATGTGTCATGTGAAAGTTTTTCGCAGTCCACTGCTGCAAGATCTTTCCTAATTTGTAGCACAATGACATTGTGAGTCAAAATAAAGATTTGGCCTACTATACCACACTGGCCAAACGGCCTATACTAACGTATTGGGGTTGATGTCGAGTTTCTTCCAATATACTTCTGAGGAAATTCTGTTCTGACGCACAGACACACAAGTTGTGAAAACTTACGGTGGATTTGCCGTTACCACCGGTCGACCGAGCAGTATGAAAAGCTATAAAACTTATCCACAGACTCGGTTTGCTTACGGTTCAGTTACGGAGCGGTGTGGTTGAATGTGATTTACTTCTGTGTTCAATGCAGTATGTGTAGACAAATAAAAGTTTTGACTTGTGAACACTGCTGTTGTTTAAGAATTATCCTATTAAGTAATTAATCGTGTTAGAATAGATTAACTTTTATTACATAACATGATATTGACCTTTCTTTCGACCGTCGAGCTAGCTGTACCAAGTTAAAATCCTGATGCAACCGGCTCGTGAATAATAATCCTTACAGAGTTGGTGCTGACGAAATAGGTCCATAAATATATATTTTTTTATCAGTTATTTTCGTCAGTGTAGTTGCATACAAAAGTGGCCGACGATCGGGTGAGGCTAGGCCGGCGCTAAATAATATATCAAGTCTGCCATCGATATCATTCTACATGCAAACCATTTAAGGTTAATTTTGAACTAGCAGCACGATGCGAGGCGTAAACCTTGTCTCCATGGCGAGTACTCATGGGTCCAACGTGGTCCCTAAATATCTAGGTCCCACTTAAAGGCCTTTTCAGAGCCTAAGATTTAAGCTAAAAGTCTAAGGTATCTCTGAAGATATCCTATGACCTTACTATTGAATTTGTATCTACCACACCGCTTCTCCAAATGGCCGGTCGAAGTCAGTATTGTCAGTACCATGGGTAAATCATGACATATTGCTGCTCCTATGGCCAGCGGAGGTCAGACATCGCTCTGTAGAAAAGCCAATATTCCTTCAAATCTGGATAGACCTGTAAGCGGAGCTTAGGGTATAAGAAAAATTCTTGTTTGTAACAGGGACTATTCTGTTTACTTCTAACTTGTGTTAACTGAGTTAATGTTACAAAAGCAGAAAATTTTCCATTCTTATTTTTGCTCTTACTATCTATCTATCTATCTATATCGTCACGCCTGTCTCCCATTGGGGTAGGCAGAGACTATGGAACGCCACATGCTTCGATTCAAACATACCTCTTTCGCTTCATCGACATTCATACCTCATCATGCATGCGCGTCGGTTATGAGTACTTTTAATTTGGCCCTTTTTCAGTACGTCGCCTATTTGGTCGGCGTACGTCCGCCTACGGCCTCATCTACCGCAATTTCCATTCATTCTCGCACGATACACTCCTTTTGTATTTCTTCTTTCATCCATCTCTTACTTTTAATTTGGCCCTTTTTCAGTACGTCACCTATTTGGTCGGCGTACGTCCGCCTAGGGCGTCCCCTATCGAAATTTCCATTCATTCTCGCACGATACACTCCTTTCGTATTTCTTCTCTCATCCATCTCTTACTATGATCAATGATGATGATTATATTTGCGACCATTGCCACGTCCAATACTGTTCCCAGTTTCTAAGTGCGCAAGGTCTTTAACCCTCTGATTTGATCTCTGTCACCCACGGGGGCCGCTACAAAATATTGGACGTTCTCCAACGTTAACACGGGCGGAGTGAGCGAAATCACACCTGTACATTATTGAGTCATCTATATAAATACTTTTGTGACTAGACTTGTTGTTTTGTGAGTGTTGCATGACTTCTGTCCAATCTTGAGGTTATAATTTGTCCAGGGTGAAGTACAGTAGCTTATTCACGGCCGGGTTCAATATAATTTTTTTATAATAATAGGCGGCAAACGAGCAGACGGATCGCCTAGATCGCAATTACCGCCGCCCGACACAAGCAACAGGAGGCACAAGTGCGTCGCCGCCTCTTGAGGTTGGGAAAAGGGATTTGTTAAGGAGTGGGATGAGGGAGAAAGAATAGGGATTAGGGCCTCCGGAACTCTCAGTCACCGAACGAAACGCAACAGTTTAGGTACTGTTACTTTACGTCGATTTATCTTGGGACTGGCTCTACCCTTACTCCCACTGCTGTGTCACCTGTGTAGCCAGGTTCAGCAGCAGTGACCATTGATAACAACGAGTTTTGACACTCGTGAAGTCGCGGCGAAAGTTGAATTCTCTTGGAACCCGCAATGAACTTAACCAGGAGTATATTGGAGGAGAGTATATTTGATCTAGGTATGGATTTGACTACTATATACACATATTTGTCCTAATTTGTATGGAGTTTGTGTCAAATATGTATTTGTAGAAGCCAAACTCATGGATATATCGAATATTGAAACCGATCGTAATGCGTAATGTACAGTCGCGGTCTGAAAGTGTTTACCACCTTAAGGCTTATAATTGCATGAACACATCAATTACACAAGGACGACGATATTGTACTAGGCAACCAATCTATGATAACATGCGTTGCGTAGCAACTGGTGTCAATAACGATTTATTATTCCACATTTATAATATAGGTACGTTCACTTTATTACAAGCGTGAAATTTACAATAAAACTACATTAATTGTAGTCTTCAAATAATGTTATTTACGATTTTGGTATTTGTAATTAATAAGTTTATGAAATGACTTTTACATTGACAGATTATAATGAAAGGGATGGCGAAAATACGACATCCTGAATATAAAACCTTTTTGAAAAAATACAATATTATTTATATCGTCTAGCGTAAGACTGCCTCGTTGGTCTAGCGGTAGTGCATACGACAGCTGATCATGAGGTCTCGCGTTCATTTTGGGTTAGGCTCGGAAAATGTTGCTAAGGTTTTCTGTTAAGAATTTCTTAGTGACAATTTATTAGGAATTTCTGTCAAGAAATTCTTAATAATTAGCCCGAAGTTGGCTAAATAAGTTATATATATTTTTTTGTTAATAAAAGTTTTAATAACGAATATAGCCTCCCTCAGCAGCCACAGCATAAATGCAATTCTGTCATTATGTCAAATTATTTCATCGACCTAAAAATATTCATACTCTTTTTGTTTGAATCGATGCCTTACCAATGATTGAAAAGTAATAAGTACTCAGATATAGCATTTTAGACCTTGCTGAACCCAGCGTGACAAAGAATGTAATTTGAAAAGTGGTAAACATTTTTAGACCGCGACCGTACAGTCAATTAAGTCCAAAGATCGCTACACACCACAAATTTGGTGCTGAACTTTTTAATAATTAAAACTCTCGGATCGGAGACGGACAAGATTTCAACGATTCTACGATTTTGAGAATATTATTTATTTGGAAGATAAAACCATTCCAGAAACTAGACAGTAGGCAGTTTTCTTCCTGGCCACTTCAGAAGAAAAATAACGTAAGACAATTCACACACAGCCATCTGGTCCGAATTTAAGCAGTACCTAACAACCTCCAATACCTGTTAAACAGTGGGCAGTGCCTTGCTTTTATGAAGACTTTATTCAGTTCAAAGTTTTATGGTTATATTTTCTTGTCCGAATTTAGGCGTACCTACAATACCTGTGAATACGGTGGACAATGTCTTGCTTTTAGGAAATTTTCATTCAGTACAATGTTTTATGTTTACATTTTGTAGCGTAAATAATATAAGACAGTTCTTATTCAGTGTCAATAGCCACTAGTATAGCAGGCCAGTCATGAACAGTGTGTCCTTGCAATTATCCTTCAGCTAAAGGTTACAGTGACAGTAAATCAAGTGACCTCGACACTGTCCAAGGTCGACACGATGATGTCATAGGCAATGTTGTTTTATTTTGTTTTTGGCGCCCAACATGTGGCTGATTGAGTAAATTTATTTGAACACTAGCTGTTTCCCGTGGTTTCACCCACGTCGTGAGGGAACTACTCTACTTCGCGTACCCGGTTAATTTATAGCCTAAGTTACTCCTTGGTACATTAGCTATCCGCCAGTGAAAGTCCCGTCAAAATCGGTCCAGGTGCCAGAGATTAGCGAGAACAAACAGACAGACAGACAAAAATAGTTAAAAATGTCATTTCGGTATATGTACCGTGTACACATACATATGCATTAATGCAAAAGCGGTTATTTTTAATATTACAAACAGACACTCCAATTATATTTATGTGTAGATTTTGAACTACTTGTATTGCAATACTCTTCCTGTGTGATGGATTAAAAATGCAAAGTATGCACTACCCCATTTCATTCGTTAGGTTTTGTGAGAGGCTGAAGAAATCTCCGTGTGGTGTGGGACATATTAAGAATACAAAGTTTCACTGCTCTATGTCATTCTGTAGCAAGAGGTGACTAAGGAAAACATTTGAAGTCAATTGTATCAATAGTGTGTATTAAAAATGTCGCTCGCTTAATAATGTGCCCGGTAGATGGCAATAGGCTCGCCCCTTATTACATTGGGACCTAAACATAACTGGCGAAGTGTGGGTGTGTAATACACCTCTGCCTATCCCTTCGGGGATAATAGGCGTGAAGTTATGTTATGTCAATAGTATCTTTGAGAGGAGACGGAAAACTCGACAAATCATATCGCTGTCTGGTCAGTGTGTTTTAGTAGGTCAACTCCTCCTATTCACCCACAGTGCTATTGTAAAGCAAATTAAATGAGACTTATGTCCAGCAGTGAACTGTTTGCAGTACACTCGCAGGCTACTAAGGAACAGTAATAACGGCTACTAAATCAAGTGACCTCGACACTGACCAAGGTCGGCATGATGAAGTCATAGACAATGTTGTTTTATTTTGTTTTTGATAGCTCGCGTAAGTTGGCGCCCAACTTGGGACTGGATGACTAGATTTATTTCATGGTTATCATTTTTCTTAGAAATTTAAGGCGCTGTGGAGGATACGGAACACTTTTATGGAAATATTGAATTAAGTACAGTATTTTAATATTTTCTTATGTTTACGCGAATGTTACACATTGACATTGCTGCCGTGATCATGACTTCTGTAAAGAAGTCGAAACGTCGGCTTGTAATAAATATAAAATGTAGTTTCTAGATCATTCTGTTTAAATGGAATAATAAATAATAATAATAATCTTTATTGTACACCAAATTAAAATTTAACATAGGAATTTCAACATATAAGTACATATTGCACAAACGGCGCCCTTATCGCTAAAAAGCAATCTCTTACAGGCAACCCATAAGGAAAAGAGAAGTAAGGAGCCTGACATAGGGCAGTTTTGGCGTAGTAGGATACCAATGAAATTATACCAAATAAAAAAATACGAATACACACTATACTATACAAATACACTAATATACATTATAAGTACTATAATATACATACATACAATAATATAATGAATTAAGTAATGGGAGTAGACAATAGTAAAAAAGGGAGAGAAAGAAAGTGTGAGTTTGACAATATTATGGAAAGTTAAAGAGTAATAACTTAGTGAAATCAGTTTATATCGCGATAAAATCCGTTAACTGTGATTTCAATACGGTCTTTTTTCTAAGATAAGAATAAAGTAACTAATTAATATGAAACATAGCTCTCTTCCTTCATCCTATGTTTGCTACATGCCCGATGAGCCCATGCAATATATTACACATTAGATCACATAAGTCAACATTGTGACATTGTGTAATGCAATAAATGATTGAGAATTGGACCCAGATACACTCTACATCATCAGTCTTTAACAGTCCACTGCTGGACTAGGCCTCTCCTTTGAAACGAGGAATTGGCCTACTATACCACGCTGGCCAAACGGGTTGGTATAGGGTCTGTATCAAGTTTTCCTTCTCTTGCAGTGCTGTTCTCTGCATAATATGCTCACCCATGGGATGATATGGGGTGGCGACATTTCGTATTCTTAATCCGTCACCACACGGACAACTTCGATACACTCTGCATGGCATTATTTATTGATATCTCTCTTGATCTCCATTAGGCTATCGCTGCCTTAAAACCTATTTTCCAACGACAACCCAGCCTATTAGACACCTAATGTTTTCATTTCTACAAACAAACAATTCTGTCAAAGCGGTGAGGTATGCGGGGCGAAGGGGGCTACAAAAATGCATTCTAATTGGCCGGTTCAAATTTGCGGTACGTCATAATTCATAACTAGTGTTGGGATTGGTCTTATGTAAGACGTATAAGGTTAACTTGTTGTCAGAAAGTGTTCGTCTTACGTCTGCCGTCTAGTAGACTGGGTTGTCGTTGCTACTATCTCAACGTTAACTGAAGGTAGACTACAGCTAGTGTCCTCGAAGCTGTGCAAGGTCGGCGCAATGAAGTCATAGCCAACAACGCTTTTTTTTTTTTCTTTTTATGGCTTCGTTAGGGTGCAGTCGAACACGCGATTTGGTTTTAAAAGCAGAATGTTCATCTAGTCTTATGGAGTATGGTTTTAAATGATCAGGCTGTCACTTACTTACATACATAGACTCACGCCTGTTTCCCGGAGGGGTAGGCAGAGACTACGGAACACCATTTGCAACGATCCTTACATATCTCTCTTGCTTCATTCACTCCCATCAGATTCCTCATGCATGATCTTTTGTTCTGGGTACTTCTAACCTGTCCTGTTTTTAGGATGTCTCCAATCTGGTCAGAGAACGTCCGCCTAGGTCTTCCACTTCGTCCTGTCCCATTCACACTTGCCTTGTGTATCTGCAGCTTGGTCAATTGTAACTTACAATGATCAGGTATTGGCTTCTAATAGTTACACGGAACTGAAGATTGCAGAGGCCCTATCCCCTATTCCTTATCCCTCATTCCACTCCTTATCCTATCCCTTTTCCCAACCCTAAGGGGCGGCAACGCACTTGTGACTCCTGTGGTGTTGCTTGTGTCCATGGGCGGCGGTAATTGCTCACCATCAGGCGATCCGTCTGTTCGTTTGCCGCCTATTACAATAAAAAAAGAAAAAAAGTTATAATTAGGTCCCGCAACCGAATGACAAAAGATGAAACCTTTATAAGTTCGCTATTAGGGAGTTCGTTGTCTGTCCATCCGGATGTCACAGCTACTATATTCCGAAATTGTTAAGATTACAGAGTTGAATTTTGGCAGGAATGTGAACAGTTTAATGTCATTATAAAAAAATAACAATAGAATTAAAAAATAAGGACGGCGTACTGACGTGTAAGTGAAACATTTTTTTTAAATTGAATTTAACCTATACCTATGTGCGAGGTGTCTATACATATATGATGATGCTGGAACCAGAGTAATCTAACGGCCCGGCCACGGCGCACAGCGGCGGCGGCAGCGGCGAGCGTTTTCGATGTACATGGCGCGTTTACTCTAACGCGACATCGGCCGCGGCGGCGGAGTAAAGCGCGCGATGTACATCGAAAACGCTCGCCGCTGCCGCCGCCGCTGTGCGCCGTGGCCGGGCCGTAAGTGACATTTTTGGCAAAAATGGTTTCTTTACACAATTGCAAAGAAAAATCATAATTCTTTCCGGCTAGACAGCTCTAAGTGCTTTCCAGTATTCTTTTCCTTGAGAAATCACAACATATTTGTGAACTGCCATAGTGATCTAAGTGTTTTTTTTTTGTAAAACTAAGAATATTAGTTTTAATAAATAACTCATACTAATAAAAATTGATATTTTTTATTTAAAACTCATTAGAAGCACATATAACTAAAAAATAATAATAAAATCTTCATAGATTTCCAATAATAACGCGTAACGCATTTTCTTAAATTTCTCAGAAACATACTATTGTGCCCTAGATCACTCTTGTTCCAGCGTCGTCATATGTCCATAAATTACATTGAGGCTTCTAAAACCATTTTTCTCAAAGTCAATTGTTGAATAGGTACATTAGTTTGGTACCCTGTAGAACAGCTGCCATGAGCCCTCATAGTCCAGAAACTCTTCAAGTTTCCCTTTCCAACCCACCTTCCAGTTATCCTACCTCGTGGTGGCGACTGACCTTGAGTTTGCCGAAGGTCGCAGCGATGAACTCATAGCCGGCCGATGTTTTGTTTTGATAACTTTGTTAGGACGCCCGCAAACGAACGATTTGTCGCACGAGTATTAGGCGGTGATAGTATTATCAAAATACGTTTAGTACACTTGATTGACCGCTGGATTTATTAATAGATTCATAAGCTCCATACAAAATATGTCAAATATGTATCTCGGAATGTCACCACCCTATATCATCCCATGGGTGTCGTAAGAGCCGACAGAGGGTACTCCCTCTGTCGGCTCTTACGACACACATTATGCAGAGAACAGTACTGTAAGAGAAGGAAAACTTGGTACAAACCCTATACCAACCCGTTTGGCCAGCGTGGTATAGTAGGCCAATTCCTCAAAGTTTTCTATATGACATTGATATTATATTTTGAATTGACTCAGAAGCGGTATTCTGATAACCTAATGTCATTATCGTTCCTAATTTGAAATAAACAGTTCGTCGTTGACAAATATTTTGACACTTGTTTCAATTTACGATCTCGTTACGATTTCATTAAATTATAGAAGAATACTATTTTTGTGACGTAAGTATTACACTGACATTATATCGAAACTGTATTTATTTAGGAGATTTGGGCCCCAGAAATAAAAAAGGCGCGTAAAACATAGTCTTATTGAGAACCTCATTTTTTTATTTCGGTAGATAATTTTATTAGGATAGTATTAGTGTGTGCGTCTGTCCTAAGCGTGTTTGTATTACAATATATGCGATAACAAATGCAGTAACCATGTTTATATCCTAGTCACTAATTATTATTAATTATGTATTATCTTAATAATTATATAAAATCCATGCGTTACTAACTGACTGACAGACACGCTACAGCCGAAACTATTGGGCGCAGGAAGCTGAAATTTGGCATGATGAATGTATGTTCCTTGGGGACCGTAGGCGTGCACTAAGAAGGGATTTCCCGAAATTCTCACGGGATCGGCCAAAACGGGTAAATTAAAAAAAAATGCAGGCGTAGCTGCTGGCGTCCTCTAGTGTATTATAATTATTATTATACAACCGATTCCACGCGGTTTCACTATCGGTGTAGGAATAATTTATTTGTAATGATTTAGTTTTATTGCGCTCACACTGTTTGTTGTTTTCTCGCTGTTACTTACATATAACGTAAGTATATATGTATGTTTATCTATTATCTAGTACCCATAGTACAAGCTCGGCTTAGTTTGGGACTGGATGGTGTTGTGTGAATGTGGTAGAATATTATTTTTTTATGAAGGCTCAGGCTCACCCTCAAAAATAACTCTAGGTACCCCAATGCCCGTGAAAACCTGTACACAAAATTTCACGAAGGTTAGTTACGTAGTTAAAGTCATGAGAGCCTAACAAACAAACTCTTTAGTTTACTAATAAACTGTTTACGTTTGTCCATCATTGGTATCGATCTACTTTCATTGTGACACATTAGCGGAGCTTACTCAAATGTGCATTGGATTGTTTATATGGGTTGTTTTAAAAAGTCAACAACCAAATTTTGCCCGCGGCTTCGCTCGCGTGATAGACGGTTATTACGGTAAAAACCAGCCTATGGTACTCTCTAGCCGCATAATTTTTGGTTGTATGTTTGTAAAAGACTAGCACTAGGAATAAATTGTGTGTCGCGCGGGTCTTTACAAACATATTATAACTATTATATATTTTTTTATAATCTCACTCCTGTATCTTCGAAGGGGTAGGCAGAGGTGTAAATATTACACCCACATTTCGCCATGAATTTTTAGGTCCCACGTAATAGGGGGCGAGCCTATTGTCGTTACCGGGCACATCACCAGACTCCGTGCTGCTACTGAGTATTCGGCAAAACCCAGTAACACTTTTGCCCGACCCGGGAATCGAACCCGGGACCTCCGATCAGCAGTCGCATACGCTATCCACTGGACCACGGAGGCAGACATATAACTAACGGACACAAAATACATCCAGACCCGAAACAACAATTTTTTTTTTGTCAAAAAGGCAACTCTCGCACTAGGAATAAATCCTGTGTCCCGCGGGACTTTACAAACATACAACCAACGGACACATTTTGTGGAGCAAAGTGTTCATATGTGAATATGTTAGTTCATAATCCTATTCCTGAGCACAACACTCGAGCGTGTAAGCGTTTGGTGACGTCACGTGTGAGCGTTTACGATTAATGACGTCATTAGGGCTGCCAACTTTCTAGGAATATGTATTTGTTTTTATTTCTCTGAAGACCCATTCTGCTTCGATCTAGTCTGAAAATGCAGTTTCAATCTAAGTCTATCTCGTAATCGATTTTAAACTTTCGCGATTTGTATACATCATACAATTTTATTGAAACGGGTCTTATTCGTGAAATTTAATTAATTTAAGGTATAAATACCTCTGTTTTACCGACGTTTCGGCCGTCTTACAACAGCCATGGTAGCGGCGGGACTGATGACATCTCAGCGTCGTCCTTGTGAAGCGCCGGTTTCGGCAGCTACCCTCACTTGTTTTTTATTTTTATCCGAACTGTCGGTACGTCGACACACAACACTTATGACGTCTACACACTGATGAGCTATGTTACTGCGGCGGGGTTTACATTTGTTGATTACTGGATTGTAAGTTGTGGACAATCTGTATCCATCCTCCCAGTTGAAATTTTTATGCTTTTTGATTTCAACAGCTTCACGTACTATCCTGGAGTAATAGTGACGATCGGTTGATAAGACCTTTGGTTGATGTAATTCGATCCAGTGTTTTGATCCAGACTCCAACAAATGCTCAGCTATGGCAGACTTGTTAATTTGCCGGTTAAAGCCCCGTTTCAATAAAATTGTATGATAGTCTTTCTCGTGTTATAAATGGTATTCATATGTAAATTAACTGACACTTGAATAATATTGGGACTCGTTCGAAAGTTGAACAAACAACGTCGAACTATTTGATAGAAGGGTTAGGATTAGAAGACCGCGATAGCCTAGTGGTGATACCAAAAGACTGCTATGCAGAGGGTATCGTGTTCGGATCCACGGCGCGCATCACTGAATTTTCGGCGTTATGTGTGTACGGAATTGTTAATGATCGCTTACGCCGCATTACGAGCACGTTAAGCCGTCGGTCCCAGCTTGAAGATCTTTGGCAGTCGTTTAGGCATGAGACCGATATATCAAAACGAATCTGAAATCCGATTGCAGGCAGAAATCGTATTGTATCGATATTCCAATGCGAAAAAAAAAACGATTTTAGAAAACGTAAAACAATACCACGATAACGCATCCTACACAAATCCGAACCAAACGGTGCAAGCGCAACTAAACTACAAAGTAAATCTAAATTTTTTACGTTACCGATAATTTTCATATTCATTCGTTCTCTTTCACACTACCAAACGACTAGTTAGTTAGAATGAGAGAGAGCGAATTTAATTTCTTTTTCTTTCTAACTTAGTGATCCGTTGAAAGAGCGAAAGAGATGAAGCGAATTGTGCTTTGCGACGAGCGAATCGTTTTGGATTTTGGCGGTTTTATGAATTGCAGATTTCGATTGTTTAAGTTTGTCGTACGCTACGCTCCAACATCCGCTACTGAAATCGATTTCTAAAATCGGTTTTTGAAATCGATTTCAAAATCTGAAATCGGCTTTTTATCAGTTTGCGTAAAAAGCCGGAAACGCCCATGTCTACAGTCGTTATATGGACTTAGTACCTACGAATAAACGGACACTAGTCTAAAGCATGAAATATCGCTATCCCTTTGAGTTGCGGAGGTCAGACAGGCTGCGGCAAAGACTCAGTCATATCCGGTTAGAATGGTAAGCGGGCCCTGGGTTGCAACTGGGATAGAGATAGAAGGATGATATTAGTGTACATTGTGTCCTCTTACAACGTTATTGGCAGACAGGCAGTCAGGCAGACCGCGGGCTCCAAGGCTTGAGGCCTTGGTGCCCGCGGTCCGCATACCTGTAAACGAAGTCTGTGCCCGTGAGGGCGGTTTCAGATTAGCGTATTTTTCTGCGCGTATACGGTCGTTTCAGCATACGCGCTTACACGCGCGCTACATTACGCTCTTCAAAAACCGGACTCGCGTAAACGGGCACATTTCGGCGTGTTAACTCGAAACTGTAGTGACATCAGGGGGCCAATTCTCCTATTTTTATATGACATTGATATTATATTTTGAATGGACTCAGAAGCGGTATTCTGATAACCTAATGACATTATCGTATAATTTGAAATAAACAGTTCGTCGTTGACACATATTTTGACACTTCTTTCAATTTACGATCTCGTTACAACTTCGTTCAATTATCAGATAATTTTGAAGAATACGCTTTTTGTGACGTAAGTATGACACTGACAGAATATCGAAACTATATTTATTTAGCAGAATTGGGCCCCTTGTCAGTGTCAACATGGATTCTGACGGCTCGCGCTCATACGAACTAAGAAGCGCGTCATCGCTCGTACGAGTTGCGCGTGTGCCAAAAGGCGCACCTATACGCGCCTACATGCGATTCCAAAAAACGAGCATATACGCGCGTGTAAAACGCTAATCTGAAACCGCCCTAAGTCAAAGCTGAATCGTTGTCAACCCTAAACCCCGATATAAAGGCTAGATCTCGCCTAGATAAGCTCAACACAATTAAAAGTATTTTAAAACCGTATCGCAATGCTTCACATGACGTGACGGTTCAAATAAAAACTTCCAAGGACTGCAGACTAACATAGCGTCAAGGGTATATAACTATACATGAATGTGCCGTGGAATACTTTGGTATAGAAGAAAATGAAGTGCGGGATTTTTATACAATACATGTAAGGTCAGCCAACATGGTCTACCATACTTATGTACTTAATTAACATGATGTAAACTAGAAGGTACATAGGACGAAGGCGCACCCTTTTTTAGGGTTCCGCACCTAAAAGGTAAGAAACGGGACCCTATTACTAAGCCTCCGCTGTTTGTCTGTCTGTCACCAGTCACCAGGCTGTATCTCATAAACCGTGATAGGTAGAAAGCTGAAATTTTCACAAATTATGTATTTTCGTTGCCACTAAAAAAACAAATACTAAAAATAAAAAAATATTAAGGGGGTTCCCATACAATAAACGTGTTTTTTTTTTCGTTTTTTTGCTCAATATTACTAACGGTAACAGGTAGACGCTTAAAATTTTCACAGAATATGTAGTTGTATATTACCTTTCAAAATAAATAATTAAATAAAAATAAAGTAAATATTAAAGGGAACCCCCAAACAACAAACGTAATTTTTAAGCATTTTTTTACTCCATCTTAATGAACAGATAGTAACTTAAAAAATATTTAAGTATACATACAACTAACATGATTTTCTTTTATAGGTGATGGTACTGAACCCTTCGTGCGCGAGTCCGACTCGCACTTGGCCATTTTTTTTATTCGTTTTAGACCTTTCGTTAATTAGTAAGTAGGCTCGCATACCTCTAAGTAAGTCTCACAAACCCCCTTTATCGAGACCCAAATACCAGAGAGCACCTAAACCTTGCAACAGAATTCTGCCACTCCAGGCCAAAAAAAGAAACTTAAATAAACTCGCAAGATGTACAAAAATCGTGAAAGCTTCAAATAAATATAAAAAGGGTTTGAGTCGATAACTGTAGTCTTAAACCAGGCTACCTCAAGACCTAAATAAAATATGTGGGTCGACTTCTTCGTCGACGCTTCTTTGTGAAGTTATTCAATGATTAATGAGTCACAGCGTGCGCTTTGTGGTTTTATAGCTCCGTGTACAGCGTTGCTCAAAGTTGAGGGGTCAAATTAAATACTACTATGTACTAACAGTGAGTTATAGCTCACTAGTCTGGTCGTCTACGATACTCTGTGCGACTGACTAGGGTTTGTGACTTGAGGCAAGGCACAGTTTCCGAAATTGTAGGTACAGTCAAACAAGTTGGCGGTGGACCAGTTTGGCTAGCTCATAGAGTCGAGGCACACTGGAAACAGATTTTGTATACGAGTGTCAACTGTCAATGTGTGTGTAATGTAGCGCTGGAAGCGACGATGTCTTGCTGAGTGATTCTCGCCCTTATGGTGGTCTAGCGGGAAGTTGTTCAATTATACTGTAAAATCTTTATTTTCAAATCATTGAAAGAACCTATAAATAAGCACTTAGTACTTCTGATTAACCAGCCAAACCCAAAAAAATGAGTTTGCCGTGCCGTTTATTTGTTTCACGGCGCGTCGCTAAGGTTCATTTGTCAGTCAGCAAAACTTTAACGTACTGCTAGTGGTTTGCATATAACCTATCTACAATTTTTCTTGTAATATCATTGTAGTAATAGCCTAATTTATATCCCACTGCTGGGCAAAGGCTTCCCCTTCTATCTTCCACCTGTCGCGATTGCATGGAAGACAAAAGCAGCTTAAATATACTTGTATGATATAAACAAATCGCGAAAACTTAAAGCTTAAAAGGGTCTGAGTCGATAACTGTAGTCTTAAATGAGGCTACGTAGAGACCTAAATAAAATATGTGGGTCGACTGCACTCATCCGCTTCTTTGTGAAGTTATTCAATGATTAATGAGTCACAGCGTACGCTTTGTGGGTTTATAGCTCCGTATACAGCGATGCTCAAAGTTGAGGGTCACATGAAATACTACTATGCACTAACAGTGAGTTATAGCTCACTAGTCTGGTCGTCTACGATACTCTGTGCGACTGACTAGGGTTTGTGACGTGAGGCAATGCACAGTTTCCGAAATTGTAATTATGTAATTGTGTTAATAAATTTTTTTGACATTCTTAAATTGACATACAATAATATTTTTTGACATTTAAATATATGACATTTTATTGTTTAAATTTTTATAATTTTACATATTGTTTACAACATGTATTTTACTATGTATTAGCATGTAAAGTTGTGAGTACGATGTGGGCATTATTAAACATATCATCATCGCAAATAGTTGTGGCAACCTGTCTGATGGCTTAGGCTGACATGCTTATGCATACACCTTCTGATGGCGTGGAGGCATAGTGATACAGATCGTGCTGGCTCCCTCAATCAAGGTTGAGCCGTACGATTGCTGTTGAATGCGGGCCATCAGTGGGCCGAGTCAGTCAAAAGCGTCAGATGATTTCCTGCATTGTACTTGCATACTAAACCCTTTTTTTGTCTGGACTTTAAAAGATCAAGAAAAGACTAAAGAAATTGAAGTGACAAAAAAATAATGACTCTGAGTTTGTTTCGGCTTTTCTTCTCAAGAAGTCATTTAGCTAGGAAAAGCCGGCCTCATCTAGAATAGGGTTTTGACATGTATAAGTGTTGTAAACAACCAAAATGCAGAAATAAATATGTCTTTATGTCTTTATGTCTTTGTAGGTACAGTCAAACAAGTTGGCGGTGGACCAGTTTGGCTAGCTCATAGAGTCGAGACACACTGGAAACAGATTTTGTATACGAGTGTCAACTGTCAATGTGTGTGTGTAATGTAGCGCTGGAAGCGACAATGTCTTGCTGAGTGATTCTCGCCCTTATGGTGGTCTAGCGGGAAGTTCTTCAATTATACTGTAATAAATTTTATTTTCAAATCATTGAAAGAACCTATAAATAAGCACTTAGTACTTTTGATTAACTAGCCAAACCCTAAAAAATGAGTTTGCCGTGCCGTTTATTTGTTTCACGACGCGTCACATAATGTTCATTTGCCAGTTAGCAAAACTTTCACGTACTGCTCGTGGTTTGCATATAACCTATCTACACCTTTTTTCTTATAATATCATTGTAGTAATAGCCTAGCCTAATTTATGTCCCACTGCTGGGCAAAGACTTCTCCTTCTATCTTGTACCTATCGCGATCACATGGAAGACAAAAGCGACCTAAATATACTTGTATGATGTAAACAAATCGCGAAAGCTTAAAGCTTAAAAGGGTCTGAGCCGATAACTGTAGTCTTAAACCAGGCTACCTAGAGACCTAAATAAAATATGTGGGTCGACTGCACTCGTCCGCTTCTTTGTGAAGTTATTCAATGATTAATGAGTCACAGCGTACGCTTTGTGGGTTTATAGCTCCGTGTACTTACAGTGTTGCTCAAAGTTAAGGGGTCACACGAAATACTACCATGCACCAACAGTGTTACCTAATAAGTCACTGGGCGGGTCGTCTACGATTAATGCTATCTGCAGCGGTATTTCCAAATGTGAGAAGCGTGCACATTCCTTTTTAAAAGGTCGGAAAAGCACTTTTGATCGTTCGAGCATTGGAAATGTCTATGGGCGGCGGTGATCACTTACCATCAGGTGACCGGCTTACTCGTTTGTTATTATATATAGTCTCACGCCTGTATCCACGAAGGGGTAGGCAGAGGTGTAAATATTACACCCACATTTCGCCATGAATTTTTAGGTCCCACGTAATAGTGGGCGAGCCTATTGCCGTTACCGGGCACATCACTAGACTCCGGGCTGCTACTGAGAATTCGGAAAAACCCAGTAACACTTTTGCCCGACCCGGGAATCGAACCCGGGACCTCCGATCAGCAGTCGCATACGCTATCCACAGGACCACGGAGGCAGTTACTCGTTTGTCTTCCTATAATAATAAGAAAACAAATCGATCGCTAACCACTAGAAACCCTGACTGTTACACCGATATTCATAGGTAACTCAAACGCGAAGCTCAAACTCACTACGCGCATCACTGACGTTTAGAAGTTTTGTGTGCATTTAGCACGTTAAGCGGTTGGTCGCGCTAGTCATGAAGGGTCTCTGTCTGTCGTTATGGCGATTGAATACCCTTAAATATACCGCCATTGGTCTAAGCCATTGATTGACGCTATCTGTTTAGGATGAAGTGGCAGACGACAATCACTTAGTGCTCCGCGTTTGGTACTGCGTCTTGAAGAGTAAGAAATAAAACACATTTTTAACATCTGGTTACATGTTTACTTTTATAAGTTTTATATGACTAAGGGTTGATTTTTCAATCGTCAGTTAAAATTTACTTGACAGTTAAACTGTAACCGGGCTAAATTGAAAAGTACGTAACATCATTGATATACTTTATCCACAACCGTAGTATTTAATTTGTAAGTGTTATATTTTATTGCTTTGTTATCTTTTATCAGACAATTGCAAAATCGGCCGTAAATCATACGTAAGTTTCATGCCGTGTGGTGATTGAGTCTTAAATATTCGTCGCAGCGTCTTGGTTAGCTCTTGATGTAGAACGGACTCAAGGGTATCTAAACAAACTCCTCCACAAGAAATGAATGAACTAATTTGAATGAAACTTGTCAAAAAGGTGTATTACGAACATTTAAATGTTTCATTCCTAAAATGTATACAAACAGGTTTCAATTTAGTGTTGTTTGTAATTTTCATTTTCTTGTCTCGTAATCTTAATATATAAAATCCTTGCGTTACTGACTGACTGACAGACACGCTACAGCCGAAACTATTGGGAGCAGGAAGCAGAAATTTGGCATGTTTGTTTCTTGGGGACCGTAGGGGAGCACTAAGAAGGGATTTCCCGAAATTCCCACGGAATCGGCCAAAACGGGTAAATTAAAAAAAATGCAGGCGTAGCTGCTGGCGTCCTCTAGTGCTTTATAAGCTTTATTAAACTCAGTTGATTCGTAATGAGATAAAGGCTTTAAATGTTGTTTAAGGCGCCGCGTGGAATAACTCTCAACTGCATTTACTAAAGCTCGGCAATGGAGACCTACTTAAAATATATGGGTTAATAGCGTCTCCTTCTATGTACAGTTATTCAGTAGTTAATGACTCATAGCGTAAGTTTATTGAATAAGTGTACAGTGTTTCTCAAAGTTGATGGGGTCATTTATATCTACATGTGGGGGTCATGGGTATAATTATAGTAATGTTTACGTCGGTCTATGTCGCGTAATTATTTAAAAATATTCATAAAATACCTTATATTTCCATCGTCGTCTCGGCATGGGCACCAGCTGTGGTCCCGAGCTGACCGATTTCCTACAGCGCCCTCTCCGTGAAGTGCGGGTTTCGACACCTACCCGCACACTGTCTTCGCAATTATTTTTGTTAATATGGATAATTAGTAAAATTTAAGTTTATTTGGGCTTCAAACTAGGCCAGCGTGGTAGACTATTGCCTTACTCTACCCACAGTAAAAAGAGGCCCGTGCCCAGCAGTAGGACAGTATATTTACCGATGATGATGATGGGGTTCAAAATGTGTTGTTTACGAAAGTAGACAGAATTGTGCTGCCAACTCGTAAGACGATGATGGTAATGATGAAAGCATAGTCCGAAGCAATAGAAAACAGTAGCATAAATATGTGGCAATGGCTTTAGAGGCCATAGTTGCGTTTTCACTTTAAGACGTCCACATACTTTACAATAGGGCTTTAAATCATTTTGCCGCTGCTTTAATTTCTGAGTAAAAGGGGAGGTGGTTCTGAATTTAGTTGATTATTTTTTTATGTGTTAATTAACTCAGAACTCCGTCGATTATTATCCGATTTCAAGTATTTTTTTTAATCGATATGATATTGTTACCTATGTCTTTTTTGTTAATCTGTTGCTTTTGAATTGTGACGTTTATTGATGTTAGCTCGGTTTACCACTTTGTAGTAGAAACAATGGAAAAATCAAAGAAATTCGCGGTTTATAATCGCTTTTTTTTCTCTTTTATTTTTTTAAGTATATTAAAAACTTTGACAAACGCATTATTGCACGGTGAGTGCATGCTGGTGACGTCACGTGCTTGTGTTTGCGAACAACGATGACGTCACAACGCAATGTATTTGTACCGGTTTATTGAGCTGTGCAACACACGGAGCGTTTTATGGATCAGCTCGCGGTACTCAAATGTTCTTATATAGGGTAACTATCACTTAGATTAGATTATATTATATACATGCTTTTTCCTGCGGCTTCCTCCGCGTGGGAGTCGGTAATCGCGACAAAAGGGAGCCCATGTTCTTTTTTTATTACGATATATTACTGCAAAGTTTAATTAAAATCCGTTGAGTTGTTTTTGTGTGAAAGGGTAATAGACATTATACATATATACATCCCTTCGGTCCATACATAAAAGCATTCGTATTTATAATTTTTACTAGCTGACCCGGCGATCTTTGTACCGCCTAACAGTCAATTCTTTATGTTTATTTCTTTTTTTAATTTTTCTCCGTAAGAACAATCCTCGTACTTCGAAGTCGAAATCGGTTCAGCTGCTCCCGAGATTTGCGCTTAGCAACACATTCAGCGCTTCATTTTTATATTATAGATTTGTTTTCGATTTTTAAATCGGAGAAAATATTTTTTATTTGCTTGTGGAGGCACCGTTAAGGCGCTGTTATACCTCAGAAGCCGTGAAACTCCTAATTTTTCGTCGCGCATCTAGCCATAACGGTACATATTACAAACTAGCAAAAATTAGAGCTTAAAGTCAAAAGTCTTAACAAAAGACTTTTGAAAGAATTTTTCATGTACGTAAAATAGAATCACGGTAAAAAAATCACAAAATTGAGGCAGAAAATAATCTTTCGTCTCACTGTTTGCAATATTTTGATCGCAAGCTGTCGTATTTTTTTTGATAATATTGTAGAAAATCTAATGAACTAAAGAATTACCCTATTTATTTTCATATTATACCTGTATATTTTGTAAAATTAAATAAAATCTGCCAAACGTCTATGATTTTGACGCTCGGTAGATCCCATCAATATCAAACGCTTCAGCAATTTAAACTTTATTAGCATAAGCGGTGTACTGAGTGTCAGTTGCTAGTTTACGCCCCGCCCAGACCTCATCATTCGGCTATGAGCCCGGTGAGAGATAGGTCATGTCGCTTGCGTCTCCGCTGCACGAAATTTTACGTAAACCTGTTTGTTATTATAATACGCCGATTTGAGTTCGTAATTTCATGTTTTATGTTATAGACTGAATACTTTGAATCAAATAGGCTTTTCATGTAACTATGGGCACATATAATTAGGACCTAAGTTTATACTCTTGTTGCGTTTAATGTGTTATTGTTTCTGTGCTTATAAATATATAATTAGAAGAATAAAATATGGACAATTAGAGAAATGAAGTTCTACGAAGGATTTGTACAAGAAAGCGTCGTAATAAAATAGAAATTCATCCATGGCCAAGTCATTATGAAATATGTAACATTTTTACACAAATTATTTTCATAAGAGTCTTTTATGACTAACTATGTTACTTATATATTATCGATTATGCATAATATAATTATATAAATTATTCTCACAATACATAGCTGCCACAGTTTTCAATTTTTGAAAGAGTAATAACATAAAATCGAATCATTTTATGTACCTATATTTCAAATTCATTAGCTTGTCAGAGCGCCTGGAGCGCTAAGATGCCGCCACGGCGAACAATAATGATGACAGCGCTAATATGGCGCTCCGCAATCCGCACACAAGCGGTAACGAATCTTGTATTATTGTGTTTTGAACATAAACCTTTTTAGGTACATCGGGTAAAACTTTGATTATTCATAAACTATTAGGTATGTCTCAGTACATCTAATATCTTTTTAATTTCTAAAATCAATCATTTATAAGTAAGAAGGTGACTTCTCTGTTTGCTATAACACAAGATATAGTATTTTTTTAATAATAAAGTACGTAACTAATTATCATTATTGTAATTACAGTGATAACAGTTCTACAACGTCTTACACACATTTGACTTCAGTCATTCCTAACACGATCTGTTCAAGAGCTAGCCAAGAAATGCCAAACAATTTTTTTAACAAATTTGACTCAAATTCCGTAGTGATAAGCAAAAATTACAAGAGGGATAGCAGTGACTGGTTCGAATTGCGTAAGAATATGTTGGCAGATTTAAATTTTTGTATAGTGGTAAAAAGAAGAGATAACAGCAGTAAAGCCAACTTAGTAAAAAATATTTTGTACAAATAAAATATTTGCAATGTAAAATCAGTTGCGCATGGAATCTTAATGAACAACTGGCTTTGCAACAACTGGCGAAGCAAGAAAATGTAACAATCGAGCCTTGTGGATTATTCGATTATTGGTGCCACGCCAGATGGATTAATAGGTCCAAACACGATTGTGGAAATTTAATGTTCTAAAGTTGCATATAAGAATGGCCTGGAGAATAGTATAAGAGCAAATAAAATACAAATATGGAAACATGATAAAAAAGTGAACTGACTAGTCTAAACAAATATTGTAATTGTTGTTACCAAATTCAGGGGCAACGCCACGTTACACGCAAACAAAAGTGTTTATTTGCTGTGTGAAGTGGCGAAAGTATACCACTAAAAATAGAAATTATAGAAAGAGATGATGTTTTCTGGGAGAAGCTTGTGGCGTTTTATATGAATTGGCAGTTGCCTGAAATTGTTGATTCTCGTCAAGCTCAAGGGATGGCAGTGCGAGATCACGGAGAGGAAAATGTTTCATCAGTGCTTGAAATTTCTACAATACCAAGCCGTAAAAGGAAAGTAAATGAAACTGTGCCTCGTGAGCAACAGCAAATAATAAGTCTTATCACCTCACACATTGCCTTTAACATTCGATGAGAATAAAGAAAACCTGCCGGGTTGTAGCAGACAGCTAACTTTTGATGAGCTGTAAACTCTGTATTTCGTTAATAAATTATAAATGAATATAAATAAATATCTTTTAATAATTATTTTCTTTGAAACAACACATATTTGAAGCGAAAGAAATTTTTTATATTTTCCATACAAACATGTATCACGAGGGCTAACGAAAAAGCAGTAACTCAAATTCTAATTCTATAATTTTCTAAGTGACATAGCAGTATCTCATGAATAAGGTATATCTACATATATTTTTGATATTTCATCTATTTTGAAAAATAATAATGGGTTGGGTTTCGAAACAAGTCACCTGAATTTGAGGGTATTGGTAGTGTAGGAGGCTTAAGGGAGTTCGTTTTAATCACCTAATAGTAATTTTGGCTGCCGGAGTTGCGTCTAAATATTTTTAAACAATTTCCAAAATGTCATTAATACTTCGGCAATTATGCAAAACGGAACTTAGTTTTACTGTTTTAATACTTTAGTACAGTTTTACAAATGTCTATTTTATGTTTTATGTGAAAAACGTGAAACGAAACGCAAAACTGCCATCTTGGAATGATCATATTGACAGCTTATGTCAAATTTGTGCGTCATTGCTTTCGAGTGCCTAGGGTTAGGTGCGACTGTAATAAGTAACTAAATAGGTTATGTTAGGTTCTCTTTTGACCCTTAATCCGAAAATAGGAGCCCTTCGCAGGGCTCCTATTTTTGAAACTGTGCCTCGTGAGCAACAGCAAATAATAAGTCTTATCACCTCACACATTGCCTTTAACATTCGATGAGAATAAAGAAAACCTGCCGGGTTGTAGCAGACAGCTAACTTTTGATGAGCTGTAAACTCTGTATTTCGTTAATAAATTATAAATGAATATAAATAAATATCTTTTAATAATTATTTTCTTTGAAACAACACATATTTGAAGCGAAAGAAATTTTTTATATTTTCCATACAAACATGTATCACGAGGGCTAACGAAAAAGCAGTAACTCAAATTCTAATTCTATAATTTTCTAAGCGACATAGCAGTATCTCATGAATAAGGTATATCTACATATATTTTTGATATTTCATCTATTTTGAAAAATAATAATGGGTTGGGTTTCGAAACAAGTCACCTGAATTTGAGGGTATTGGTAGTGTAGGAGGCTTAAGGGAGTTCGTTTTAATCACCTAATAGTAATTTTGGCTGCCGGAGTTGCGTCTAAATATTTTTAAACAATTTCCAAAATGTCATTAATACTTCGGCAATTATGCAAAACGGAACTTAGTTTTACTGTTTTAATACTTTAGTACAGTTTTACAAATGTCTATTTTATGTTTTATGTGAAAAACGTGAAACGAAACGCAAAACTGCCATCTTGGAATGATCATATTGACAGCTTATGTCAAATTTGTGCGTCATTGCTTTCGAGTGCCTAGGGTTAGGTGCGACTGTAATAAGTAACTAAATAGGTTATGTTAGGTTCTCTTTTGACCCTTAATCCGAAAATAGGAGCCCTTCGCAGGGCTCCGTCAACCTTAGTTTATTAAACTAGTGTGATGAATGTGGAAGTTGGCAGTGCCATGACACCGATGTTTGGAGATTTTTTTTTCAGAGGAAACCAAGTATTTCCGGCAAGTGAAAATGGTGAGGGGGTTTCAAGACCTCCCCTCCTCTCTCTCCAATCACTCGCAACCCCTAAAAACGGCGACGTATTTCGAAACCTATACCATAATAATTATACCTATAATAACAATAAACATCCATAAATAAATAAAAGAAATCAACTTTTACTAAACTTCAATTATCTCGTAACTCGCTTTAGTTGAGATACGGCTTTTGCGCTTAGTAGAGCAGTATTGTGTTTTTTAGGGTACCGTAGCCAAAAATTGTAAAAACGGAACCGGGATAAATTTGCAATTTCTGTCTGTCTGCCCGCCCGTATGTCACAGCCAATTTATTGCAAAACAGGTTTGAAAACTGGCAGGAATGGAATTAGATGTAGGTATTCTATGAACTGCTTCACTATTTTTATACAAAAACAAAACAAACATAATAATGGCCTCTCCATACATGGAACTGACTTAATTATTTTTATCATCTTACGGCACGTAGGTATTTACCTACTTTCGTCAACTATTAATAGATACCTATAACGTCTAATGTAAACCAGTTTTGCTCATGGCTGCACTGAGAACAAAAATTGCGCTATGCCTATATTGTACAAACAGATTGATGTATGTAATATAAATTTTAATATCAGTATCTCAATTCAATATGCTAAAACGTTTTGCTTGCGATTTTGAAATATTGGAATACGGATGTCGCCAGAATACGGCCGCACACGACGAGAATGAAGGGGGGCGCCCCGCAGTAGACGGAGCTAAGCTCCCTTCACCTCCCCTGCTTCACCCCCTCATTTACCAAAACAGTCGCTTAGCACAGCGCCTTAAAGGTATTCATGTTCGTTTACTTTACTTTTTTTTCTCCATACATCGACTTTTTTCTCCATACATCGACGCTCCATCTCACTCTCCTTGCTCTGTCTGTCAATATAGATGTATTACTATTTGTTTTTTGTTTTGTTGCAGTGCCTACGACGACGCGCTCTCAACTGGCGGCCGAGTACTTGGAGGCGTGTCGGAGACACAACACGCCTTGTATCGACGGCGTGCTGCAGCAGATACGGGTATTTATACCTACTGTCTATTTTATAAACATAACATAACATAACTTCACGCCTTTTTTATCCTTTAAGGGGTAGGCAGAGGTGTATTACACACCCACATAACTATAACTTCTATTTTATAACTTCAAGATAATATTCTTAAGATATTAACTTCAAGATATATAGCAGCGATAGCTGAGTGGAGAGACCGACGGACTGCCACGCAGAGGGTCTCGGGTTCGAATCCACGGCGCGCACCTATGACTTTTCGTAGTTATGTGCGTATTAAATTGTTAATTATCGCTTGCAAAACGGTGAAGGAAAACATCGTGAGGAAACCCGCATGTCTGAGGGTTTTCCAAAATCTCCTCGAAAGACATGTGAAGTCTACCAACCCGCACTTGGCCAGCGTGGTGGATTATGCCCTTACCTTTCTCATAATAAGAAAAGGCCCGTGCCCAGCAGTGGGACAGTATAATGGGCTGATGATGACGATGAAGATAATATTCTGTCATATCTGGTGAGACTAGTAAGCGGCCTCCGGGCTCTGACTCTGAGGTGAAAGTCCCGCAAAAAAACAAAAGGAGGTAAAAACCAGGTAATGACTTGGATGGTGATGATGATGGTGATGATCTAGCACTTAACTAAATGCTTAGATATTGACGGGAAAAAACAAATAATTACACATCGACGGGGCAGCTCTTACTGTTTTTAGGGTTCCGTACCTAAAAGGTAAAATCGGGACCCTATCACTAAGCCTCCGCTGTCTGTCTGTCTGTAACCAGGCTGTATCTCATAAACCATGATAGCCAGAAAGCTGAAATTTGCACATGTTATGTATTTCCGTTGCCGGTATAACAACAAATACTAAAAATAAATAAAGTATTAAGGGTCCCATACAATAATCGTGATTTTCATCGTATTTTTTGCTTAATATTACTAACGGTAACAGATAGAAGCTTAAAATTTTCACAGAATATATAGGTAGTTGTATATTACCTTTCGAAATAAATAATAAAATAAAATAAATATTTAACGGGGGCTCCCTCCCATACAACAAACGTAATTTTGAAGCAATTTTTTTCTCGATCTTAATAAACAGGTAGAAACTTAAAAAATATTTAAGCATACTACAACAAACGTGATTACCTTTTATAGATGATGGTACGGAACCATTCATGCGCGAGTCCGACTCGTACTTGGCAAATTTTATTTACACTCACGCCTGTATCCCTTAGGCCCGCGGGCAGCTCTCCCAAACTATGGGTCGCGAAGACCCCCTGGTGGGTCGAATATTGATTTATTTATTTATTTATTTATTTATTTATAGTCTCACGCCTGTATCCCTGAAGGGGTAGGCAGAGGTGTAAATGTAACACCCACATTTCGCCATGAATTTTGAGGTCACACGTAATAGGGGGCGAGCCTATTGCCGTTACCGGGCACATCACCAGACTCCGGGCTGCTACTGAGTATTTGGAAAAACCCAGTAACACTTTTGCCCGACCCGGGAATCGAATCCGGGACCTCCGATCAGCAGTCGCATACGCTATCCACTGGACCACAGAGGTAGTCGAATATTGATTGGGTCCTGAAATGTAAGGCGACACCGACTGACGGAAGTTCTCCTCCCCTTCATGCCTTTATGCTTCTATTTATGTCGCCTTTTTGTCAAAAAAAACAGCTAATAAGTGGGTCTCAAGAATGGAATTTATGTTCGACTAGCTGTTTTAGGTTTCACCCGCGTTCTAAGGGAACTACTTCTACTAATTTATAGCGTAAGTTACTCCTTGGGACATCAGCAATCCGCCAGTGAAAGTCCCGTCAAAATCGGTCCAGCCGTTCCAGAGATTAGCGAGAACAAACAGACAGACAGAGACAAAATTTTTAAAATATGTCATTTCGGTATATGTACCGTGTATACATCCATATAAATTTAATAAAAAGCGGTTATTTTAATATTACAAACAGACACTCCAATTTTATTTATGTGTTTAGATGGGTCGGCGCTCAAACAACTTTAGAAACCACTGCCCTAGGGGATAGGCAGATGTCTGATATATCATTTTTAGGTGCCTCGTAGTAGGGGGCGAGCCTATTGCCGTTTACAAGCATATTGTCAGACTCCGTGCTGCTACTAAAATATTCGGAAAATATCAGTAACACTCACTCACGGTCAGCGGTCGTATACCCTAACTACTGGACCACGAAGGCAGTCAATATACCCTCACATAATATATCGACGTAATGCCAGTGTTGGTTTTCATTGTCCGGTAGATGTCACTACTTGCATGTAGCTACCTTAACTATACTGATTTAATTGTGCGATGGATGTCGTTACTTAACGCTTCAGTATTTATTCTAAGAGTTACCAGTCGTTGTCTGATAGATATCGCAACCTACCTACTTACAGCTACACTGTACTGTATTACTCTCTATATTTTCCAGGAGTTACCAGTCGTTGTCCGACAGATGCCCCTACCTACTTACTTACAGCTACACTGTACTGTATTAATCCCTATATTTTCCAGGAGTTACCAGTCGTTGTCCGACAGATGCCCCTACCTACCTACTTACAGCTACGCTGTACTGTATTACTCAATGTATTTTACATAAGTTACCAGTCGCTGTTCGATAGATGTCGCTACCTACCTACTTACAACTACGCTGTACTGTACTACTCTCTGTATTTTACATACGTTACCAGTTTTTGTCCGATAGATGTCGCTACCTACCCACTTACAGCTACATTGTACTGTATTACTCTATGTATTTTCCAGCAATTACTAGTCGTTGACCGATAGGTGTCGCTACCTACCTACTGACAGCTACACTGTACTGTATTTCTCTCTGTATTTGCCAGGAGTTACCAGTCGTTGTTCGATAGACGTCGCTACCTATTTACTTACAGGTACACTGTACTATATATTATATATATATAGTAACGCCTGGCAAATACATTACTCTATGTATTTGCCAGGCGGTACTAGTCGTTTTCCGATTGATGTCACTACCTACCTACCGACAGCTACTCTCTTTTTCTTCTTTTCTTTTCGTGTGAGTGTGTGGCCAACTCTGGTGTCGGAGTTTTCAGACCGCCCGTAGGCCTCCGACATGGCCTAACGATCCTTATCCTTAGACAAGAACCGGGACCGACAGCTTTACGTGCCCTCCGAAGCACGGTAGCGCTCAGATGTAAATGCCACACACGGTCACCCATCCAAGTGGCGACCTGTGCAAGCGTTGCTTAACTTTGTCGATCTGTTACGAACGACAAGCTAAGTCTCGCTATGAGCGCTACTCTCTAATGCAGTGGTTCCCAACGTTGTGTGAGCTCCGACCCGCCAAACAAAAAATCCAACATTAAGACCCACCTCTTAGCTATCATGGAAAAAGAGGGACCTTAAATATTGTTATAATGCACAGATACTGTTCTGGCAGGTAGCAGCACCACTTCACACTGTGTTATTTATCCTTATCAGAATCGACATCGCTGGACACAGGACTCACTTAATATTGGCTTGCGACCACCAATGGGACGCGATCCGTAGTTTGGAAAATGCTGCTCTAATGTATTACTCACAGATATAGATCTACATAGATAACGCAATTATCGCGATTTGTATTGAAACCAAGCGTGCCGACTTTTTAATACGTAGGCACAGATTTACTAAATAAGAATCAGATGTAGCGTATTCGTCCAACTAAGTGAGGCACGTTGACAGCTATGTGTGCGTGACATTTGGCGACTGGCACTGTACGGACACGCGCGTCTATGTGTGTGTAAAGTTGCCAGATTATGAATAATCTCCCACTATTTTGCATATAGTCTTTGCAAACGAATATAAAAATATTACATAGGTAATATTTTATATTCGTTTGTGGTTTTGAAGAATTTACCATAGATTTAATTAATGCTTTTAATATGTAATGCTGTTGTGAAAATTATTCAAATGAAATATACCATTAAAGTATGCTTTTTAGGGTTCCGTACCTAAAAGGTAAAAATCGGAACCCTATTACTAAGCCTCCGCTGTCTGTCTGTCTGTCTGTCTGTCTGTCTGTCTGTCTGTCTGTCTGTCTGTCACCAGGCTGTATCTCATAAACCGTGATAGCTAGAAAGCTGAAATTTTCACAAATTATGTATTTCGGTTGCCGCTATAACAACAAATACTAAAAATAAAAAAAATGAAAATATTAAGGGGGGGTCCCATACAATAAACGTGTTTTTTTTCGTATTTTTGCTCAAAATTACTAACGGTAACAGGTAGACACTTAAAATTTTCACGGAATATGTAGTTGTATGTTACCTTTAATAAATAAATAATTAAATTAAAAAAAGTGAATAATAAAGGGGGGCTCCCATACAACAAACGTAATTTTTAAGCAATTTGTCGATATAAATATTATACGACTAAATTCCGATACCTACTGGGTTTTAGAATTTATTATCATTACATTATTATTATTTTATACGATAGCAATTTGTTACTCGATCTTAATAAAAAAGTAGAAACTTAAAAAATATTTAAGTATATATACAACAAACGTGATTTTCTTTTATAGATGATGGTACGGAACCCTTCGTGCGCGAGTCCGACTCGCACTTGCCCAATTTTATAAATACATTTCTTAAAAAATGTAGGCTCCGAGTTAAGTTTTAACTAATTTTATTCGTAAATTGAGAAATAAATAGATAGGCTTGCGTCATAAATATTAATTAGCTAAAAACATTTTGTCATGCATACAATAAATTATGAATATCATAATCATAAATCGTAACCAAAAAAAATTGCAATTAAAAATAAATAATGGCTACAATCAATAATTTCTGTTTCTGTACTTAATGTAAGTACATACGGCGCCAAGTCAAGCTAAATAGTCGAAGTACGATTTTGATACTTATTCCCTACGCCATAAGAACGGTACAAAGGTCTAAGAACGGTACAAAGGTCTAAGAACGGTACAAAGGTCAAAGTGTATAGCTTGACAAGTAGCCGCGTGTACACGAATATTTGGATCGTTTGGGGATCGAACTAAAAACTAATGGAAATCCTATTAGTATATTTATAAGAAAAATATAATCTACAATATACTTACACAATACGTTAATGTATTTTTCATTAACATGACAATCATTATTACCTACATAATCAATTGACAACTGCATTTTCCCTAATTCAGGGAAAACGGTGTCGACGTAAACTGGCAACACTTACATATTTTCTGCAGAAATACGAATTCTATCAAAATAATATTATAAAACGGTCAAATAATCCATAGTTATCTGTAAGAATATATTCCATCTTCCCGTATTTGCTTTTAGAAACAACTTTTACAATGTTTAAAAACGCAAGACGGCATTTTATGAATTTAAAAGCTGGATCGATCGTGGCGTGTGAACTGTGCGATGCTTCGCAGCGCACTGAGTCGAGTTTGTATTCGCTTTTCAATTTTGTATTTGCTTTAGTGGCCTCACGCAAGTGTTCTGCGCGCTCTGTCTGCCTTTTATTCTATAGTCTTAGTACGTAGGTATTAAAAAGTCGAGTGTACGAACTGTACCGAAGCGATGCGCGACAGTATCGCTTGTGCGATATTCATTAACACACAACGTCAGATCAAACGTCCAAAGCAAACGCGGCAACGTAATGTGAATAAAGTTTACTTAACGGTAATTTATAGTTAGGAATATTCTGGAACGACACGCAGCTTAGAATACTTAAAAACAGTTTTAATATGAATTTACGAATAATATAATTTTAAAATAACTTACCTCTGATAGGAAATATGTTC
Organism: Euclidia mi; assembly: GCA_944739405.2. Taxonomy (NCBI): domain Eukaryota; kingdom Metazoa; phylum Arthropoda; class Insecta; order Lepidoptera; family Erebidae; genus Euclidia; species Euclidia mi. The sequence goes on along the minus strand of OX123210.2, from coordinate 16,915,259 downwards.
CTGCCTTTGGGTGCTCGAATTTTTTGGGCTATTGCAGTTAATTATCACGCAACGAGGCATTTTTTTAGTTTTTTGCGGATGTTCGGCTGCAACAACGGACGCGCGGGACTGAAGTTAGCGGCGACCAACCTCGACGCTTGGTCGGGGTTCAGACACGCGAAGTGCATGCATTTGCGTTATCTATGTAGATCTATGTCTGTGGTATTACTCTCTGCATATTCCAGGATTTACCAATCGTTGCCCGATAGATGTCGCAACCAGTAGGTGGCTTACTTATGGGTATACTGAACTGATTTTTTTAATCTGTATTTTCCAGGAGTTACCAGAAAGTTCGATAGGTGGCGCGACCCGCGCACCTCGGCTCACGCTGTCAGAATGTTCGCTGCTCGGCGCGGCGCCGGCGGACGCGCTGGAAGCTGTGCTGAGGAAGGTGCAGTTCAGACGCATCGAGATCGACCACGCGTGTATAGATGATGAGGGCGCGGTGAGTAATGGAGTATATTAGTCAGACGGATTCGGGATTTTGGCTGGAGCAGAGGACTACGTACAGCTATAAAAGTTTGGTTTGGGGGGTGGGCCTACTTAGATTAGAGGGGAGTGAGAGGCTTACTTTGATATGTGTCTTTTAATTAAAAACAAACAGTTTTCGAGGAAGGTGCAGTTCCGTCGCATCGAGATCGACCACGTGGGTATTATATAGTAGACGAGGGTGCGGTGAGTAATGGAAGGAAAAGAAAAAAGGCACCCCCGTATATTGTTAGGGGGAAAGGGGCTTACTTCGATTGATACAAATAAAATCTCGTCGATTTTGATTTTAAGAGTAGGTTCTATTTTGATTTTTTGGGTTTGTTAACATTGATAGGGAAGACGGATTTAGTTGAGAGGGAGGAAGGAGGAATTGTTTGAATCTATAGAAACATGCGGTGACAAATTATCCACATACCCTATTTTCTCTTGTTTGTTTATTCTCTCTATATTTTTTCAATTATAAATGTATTTTATTCGTAATTTCCAGGAGGCGATATTTGATATGATAGAGTATTACGAGAGCGCGACGGTGGTGTGCATCATCGGGCCGCGGCAGTTCGGCATCAGGGGGTGGCAGGCAGCTTCTAGAATGATCAAGAAGGTAAAAAATAAGTTAATATTTTGAAAGCAAAAAAAATAGTCAGATGTCTTCAATTAGAGGGAAATTTAATGTGATAGAGTTTGTTGATCCGAATACCAACAGATGTCGTTGGCGGAAACATCTTCATAGCGCGATTCAGAATTTATATGAATGTTCTACCATGCACGTATTAGTACTTTTTGTGTATGTAACTTTTTGTAGCTCGATTCAGAATTCAGTCGTGTTACGAAGAAACGATTCAATCTTCAAAAAGTAAACTACAGCCTATACAAATATTGCAAAACAAAATAATAATTTTTTTACACCATTACCATTTTTTAACATCAACCAAAACTATTTATAAAGAAACTCAACTTTTGAATATTAACCAACTATACATATACATACAACACGTGCGTTCTTATACATAAAATAAAATCATTAACAAACTTACTCACTCTCACATCTCATTTGCTACAAGAGAGAAGGTATATAAATACACAACACGCCGCTCAAACAATTTAGTATTGCCTGGTATACAAACAAACTACGGTAAAAATAATTTTACATATGTGGGAGCACAATTATATAATAAATTACCAAAGGACGTAAGGGACGCAAGTTCGCTAAATGTGTTTAAGAAAAAACTTTTAATTCATATTCTTAAATGCGAAACATTACAGAAGTAAACATTCGAACAACATAGATGCGTATAAACGCTTTTAACTTGGACCACAACCTAAGCTTAGACACAAACGTCACAAACAACTTGCTTTCGTTCGTTCGCAATGATGAACCAGTGCTATTATAATCAACTTTTCTGTACTTACCCACACCGGGAAATTGTAAAAAAAACTTTTTATAATGTTATTCTCATGTCATCATCATCATTCTCTTAGCGTTATATCCCAGTTTCAATCTGGGATCCGCTTTCTAGTCTAACCGGATTTGGCTGAATATTAGCTTTTCCGCAGAGCGACTGCCTGTCTGACCTCCGCAACCCGAAGGGATAGCGATATTCCATGGTCAGTATATTAAGAAGGTACTGACACGACTGTAACGACTGTCAAAGATCTTCATGACAACCGGGACCGACGGCTTAACGTGCTCTCCGAGGCACTGGACAAGCGATAATTAACCATTCAATAAGCACGTAACTCCGAAAAGTCATTGGTGCGCGCCGTGGATTCGTACCCGATACCCTCTGCATGGCAGTCTGTTGGTATATCCACTCGGCTATCGCCGCCTTTGTTTTGATGTTATTCTCATGTAAGTGATGTAAATCTGAATGAGAAATAAAGTTCTTTAAACCGAATCTTGAATTGAGCTTCGACGTACCATTCGTGTCAGTTAGATGAAGCTAGTGTTTACGTCTTTGACATTGTCCGGTAGATGACACTAGTTTAATTTAATACCTACCACAAAAAGATATCCAAATGCTGTTGTAATATCGGAACATTTTCGCGAGCTGTAATTGTTACTTGACCATCAATAATTCGATATATTTAGATTTTTGTTCTTTCTCCTTCCAGAGCGCAGAACTATCAGAGCTAGAAGTGTCAGACAGCGCGCTAGAAGCTTCACACGCGCCAGTACTGGCTCGCTCGCTCCGACCACTCGTGTGTAGACTGAGGGCGCTGTGTTTGCAGCGAGTGGCGCTGTGCGGCGAGCCGCTACTGTGTCTAGGTATAGTCGAACAACTTCCCGATAGACCACCATAAAGGCGAGAATCGCTCAGCAAGACATCGTCGCTTCCAGTGCTACTTTACACACATATTGACACTCGTATACAAAACCAGTTTCTAGTGTGCCTCGACTCTATGAGCGTGCCAAGGGATTTTTTTTTCAAACTAGTCCATTGCCGACTTGTTTGATTGTACGTGCGTTTATACATCGCTGCATAGTTTATATCTACGGTCTCTACTGAAGCGGCTCAATGCCACAAGTCTCTTCAAAAATAATTTTAGTCATCCGTAACAAATCTCTTTTTAGTTACCATTACAGCCCTGACTCTAATGGTAGCTCAAAAGTGATTTGTTACCTTTTAGCTGGCTCTTTAGTTTAACCAGCTTAGAGCGAATATTCGCTTATCCACAAAGCGAGTGCCTTCTGACCTTTTCGACCTATAAGACTGTCAGTATTGTTAAAACTACTGTCTCACCATAAGGTCTGTTAAAGATCTTCATAATTGACGCCGGAATGTAAGGCACAATACTTAAATGCAGCCGAGATAATGCTAGAACTAGAACGATGACTATATTTCTAACATATATTGGGTGTCACTAGACACAGCACTATGCCAAAGTCTACTCGTTTTGGACATCATGCCAAGTCATACTACTAAGCAAAAATAAAACTTGGGAAATTAGTTTTTTTTAAAACAATCAAATTTTTTAAGCCGCAATTAAAATTGTGCGTGTACAATTTTCGCAATACCTACTTATCAATGGATGCATAGAACAGGTTGGCATGGTAATTGCATCGAATTTGTACCTAATTACAAAATTTCCATAGTAACTTTGAGCCTCAATATCTCCTGAACCAGTAATTTCTCAGGTATGGTGCTGACGTAAAAAATGTTCGTAATGATTGGTATTATATGGGATTTCAGTTTTCGTTAAGGATCTTTTTACATTCTGTATATCTTTTCTATGTTACAGTGATAGCCCTAAAGTCGAACAGTTCGATCCGGGAGCTGCGACTGGGCGACAACAGACTGTCGGTGACGGACGCGGCCCAGCTCGCTTCTCTGCTCAGATACAACAACAGGATACAGCTGCTTGACCTGTCCAATAATCAGATACAGGTGAATAATCATTCATAAGTTCGTCAAAAAACCACCTAGGCTAGCTTACTACTAAATATCGTACTTTTTTGGCTATGTGGAGAGGGGTTTTGAGACTCTCTTTATGATTTTGTTACAGTGGAGATAGAATCTGAGACTCTCTCAAAGGTTTTTCTTCAAAAACCGTAATATATACCTATCCGATAATCAGATACAGTTGAGGACTAGATGTACTTTACATACATATAAACGAAAAAGAATAATACAGGACATACAGGTTATATGACCCCACCAACTTTATTCTGCCGGCTCAGTTGACCCTAGTACAGGTAAAACCTAGATAATTAATCATAAAGCCTTTCGTAGTCCTCTAGACTACCTATTGGCAAAGAGTTCAGATATTTACATAGAAGCGCATTTCCTATGGGCGCTCTGAAAACAAATTTTCTATGACCCATATTGCCGCTTGGCGGCGTGGCAGTCGCGCTGTTACAGCTGTCTCTACGAGTACAAGAGAGACGAACGTTTATCCTGTGTATCTTAACTATGAGAGTAAAAGAGACGGAGAACGGCGCCAACTACGAACTAAACTGGAGACTCCACTTGGAATCGGCACACGAAATCCTTAAGAACTGCGCTTCTATGTAAATCTGTATTCATTGCTATTGGACTGTGGTCTGACTGACGGTTGTTATCGAAAATCGTGTGTAACTTCTAATAGCGCGATTCAGAATGGTCAGTCTCTCTTAGCCTTCGTAGTTCCGCCGTTATCCGTTAGATGTCGCCAGTGTCAGTTGGCTTCATCATTGTCCGATAGATGGCATTAGTTATGTGTAACTAGTTTAGCTTGTATTTGTATGCAGCAATAGAATACAGCTGGCTAGATCTATACAATAATCATATACAGGTGAGACATAGATATTATTAAGTCAAAGAGCCAACTAGCTAGCTACTTAAATATCATACTTTTAGGGTACCATGGAGGGGGAATCTAAGAGTTCCTTTAAGGCGTTTTCTTTAAAAATCATACATACCTATTCAACAATCAGATACTGGTGAGGAAACCTTACATTTAAGTTAGCTGACTCAGCAAGTTCTGCGGGGTCATCTCGACAAGATACTAGGACAGCTGCCTCTCCCTGCGTCCCCCTCCTCTCTTGGCGACGCCCTTGTTGGCTGCGCGCTGTCAGTTAGTATCTGAAGAGCTTTAAATACCTACATAGACTCACGCCTGTTTCCCGGAGGGGTAGGCAGAGACAACGGAACGCCAATTGTTTCTATCCATACAAACTTCACGCGCTTCCTCTACATTCATTAATTTTTTCGTACATGCTCGCCGGTTCCGGGTGCTTCGGACTTTGCCGTTTTTCAGAACGTCACCAATTTGGTCGACGAATGTCCTACGAGGTCGGCCGCAATCGGCTTTCCCATACACGTTTGCCTTATATACATATTTCGTGCATCATTCTTTCTTCACTCATTCGCTCCACGTGTCCAAACCATCCCAGCATTCTTTTCTCAATCCTTGTCACAACATCTTTTAGGCCACATCGCTCTCGTATTACTGCATTCGGAATTCTATCAATCAGTCTCACCCCACACATGCTACGCAGTGATCGCATCTCAACTGCGTTAATAGGGAAGTTTCCTGCAAGTGAAATAAATTATACAAGTATTTTTATCTAGTGAAACATGTCAAAATAATAGTAGTTTCATTCATCAATTAATGTTAAAACTTTATTTAACATTTTTATCGTCAATTTATTGATAATAAGTATTCTACTTGACAGCAAAACATTATGACGTCACTACGTCATATTTCATTCAATAACCCTTGGCAAAGGTCGTTTATGACATTTCATTAAAAGTGCTTGATTTGACTAGTTGGAAACAATCCTATTCTGCTTTCATGCTTTTATTTTATAAGTATTTATGAATGTTTTATAATGTATTATTGCAGGACGCGGGCGTGTGTGCATTAGCGGACGCGTTAGCGGAACAGGCCACGCACTCCCCCCCCTCCGCCGCCGCCTCGCCGCTGTCGCCGCACCGCTGCCATCGTACGTATCATACTAGCTATTAGGAAGGAAGTCTAATAATCATCAGCCCTTTATTAGGCCTCCTTCACTCGTGTGTACCTACAGCGATAAGTGCGTACACTTTCGCGCGGCTTCCAAGCCCGCGTCCGACGTGTCGCGCAAGGGTTGTCGACTTGAAAATTTGATTTTATTTATTTTACGAGAGCAACTTGAAATTTTTCTTTTTTTTGTTTGTTGAGACATCCCAACGATTATGGTGTCAAATTAAAGATCTAGTTCATAAACCATTTAATCTGTTTGAATCATGTAAATCGGTCCACGCGTTTAGGAAATAAGTAAGAATTAGTATAGTGAAAATGTAAACGACCAGATTTTTTGTGGTTTTTATTCTACAAGCTCAAATAGTGGGATAGGGTATTTATAGGATGATTATTTATTATTAGGTACGTGGTCAAGTAGGTAGATAGACGATGAATAAATATTATAGTAGCAGCGGCAAGTCGACAACCCTAGCGCGACAGCTAGCGCGTCACTCCGCGCCAGACAGCGACAGCGTTATATATTAGAAAAGAGCGGGAACAGTTAGGTGAATATCGCATTAGGCACTGAGTGCTTATGAGAGCTGAATTGCACTTTGTTGCTTAGTAGCAAGAGTCGCAATTTCAATAAATTGGTTTGGCAAGTCTGTTCCTTGCCAAACCAATTTCAATAAATTGGTTTGGCAAGTTCTGAACGTTAGTACTGTTTATTATGTGCCTTTATACTGTCCCACTGTGGGCACGGACCTCATCTCACTATGAGAAGGGTAAGGCCATAGTCCACCACGCTGCCCAAGTGCGGGTTGGCAGACTTCACATGTCTTTCGAGAACATTATGGAGAACTCTCAGACATGCAGGTTTCCTCACGATGCTTTCCTTCACCGTTTAGCAAGCGATAATTAACAATTTAATACACACTTAACTCTGAAAAGTCATTGGTGCGCGCCGTGGATTCGAACCCGAGACCCTCTGCGTAACAGTCTGTCGGTCTCTTCACTCAGCTATCGCTGCTTATTAGAAAGTCTAGACCGAGTTTAATGAGTTGTGAGTCGTTTCTCGACTGGAATAATTTTCGTACATTCTCTTCCACTTGAATGCCACAATATCAGACATAATAGAAAATCTATTGAGCCTCGCACTGATCAGTGCATCGCCAGTCGACGAGTTAAAGCGCCCTCTAGCGGATAGTAAAAGTAGAGACTGCTAGAGGGCGCTTTTAGAATCATCATCACCAGCCTTTAACAGTCCACTGCTGGACTAGGCCTCTCCTTTGAAATAAGGAATTGGCCTACTATACCACGCTGGTCAAACGGGTTGGTATAGGGTTTGTATCAAGTTTTCCTTCTCTTACAGTGCTGTTCTCTGCATAATATGCTCCCTCTGTCGGCTCTTACGACACCCATGGGATGATATGGGGTCGGAACGCAGATCTACGCGAGACACAATAGCTTTTTAATTGTGTCTGGTATTCCGGCATACAAGAGGTTAATCCGTCACCAGTCGAGAAACGACTCGCAACTGCACCAAACCTTGAAGCGCTCATATCGTGAGTTGGCTTGTCGCTCATAATAGGTCGGCAAAGTTAAGCAACGCTTCCGCAGGCCACATTTTGGATGGGTGACTGCGTGTGGCATTCACGTCAGAACGCTAACGTGCTTCAGAGGGAACGTATAGCTATCGGGTCCAATTCTTGTTTCATTAGGCCATTTCAGAGGGCCTAGGACATGAAAATTCCGACACAGGAGGTGAACACGAAAAAAAGATAAAATAAAGTGTCTTAAAATACGTCAGTGTTTACAATTGAATCCGTTTCGGCTGCTCGCATTATATAAACACTATTCAAACATGGCGTATGCGGTATAATAAGAAAGAATCATTCATTACCAAAAAAAAACATAAGGTGGGTTCACAGAGGTAAGCAACGAATGCACAAAAACGGTTGCGTGGTTTCAAGTGGCCGCGTCAGCTCGTCATTTGACACCTTGAGCAATGGAGGTATTTAAGAGCTGAAACAATCGTGCGGCTAATCGCGTAAATCAACTTAATTATAGTATAAATATATTGTGTTTTCAGAAATCTTAATATAAAATCCTTGCGTTACTGACTGACTGACAGACACGCTACAGCCGAAACTATTGGGCGCAGGAAGCTGAAATTTGGCATGTATGTTCCTTGGGGACCGTAGGGGTGCACTAAGAAGGGATTTCCCGAAATTCCCACGGGATCGGCCAAAACGGGTAAATTAAAAAAAAATGCAGGCGTAGCTGCTGGCGTCCTCTAGTAATTTATAAACAACTGGTATAGGTAGGCGCGGACGATGTAAATGTTCGTCAGGTGATAAGGTTATCTTCTGCCGAACATTAACATCGTCTCGCCATGTTTGTAACTCATTAATGTCACAAGCATGGTTGATTTCATACATTACCATCTGGTGAATCTTTGGTTCGATTGCCATCAAGTCTCCAATAAATAATTAAAAAAACTGCGTATATTTTCATGTGACGCTAGTTGAAGTACTAGTACATTCATCATCATCCTAGTGTTATCCAAGTTGCATGAAGGCATCATGAAGGACTGAAAATATGGGTAAAGGCCTAATACTCCAATGGGGCTCCAATGGAAGGCTCCATTGGGTTGGGAAAATACTTCCGTGTCCGATTAAGGGTAACCCTTAATCGAACACGAATTTCATTTCCTTTTCTTTCTAACTTAGTGATCCGTTGAAAGAGCGAAAGAGATGAAGCGAATTGTCGCCAAGCAAGCGAATCGTTTTGGATTTTGGCGGGTTTATGAATTGCAGATTGAATAGAAAAAATAAAACTAAATATCGAGGCGATAATATCTAATTCAGATTGCAACAATTTAATGTTTATTTTGAAAATTGCAAATAGTTATTAGGAATTTATGTTTGGAGAGTTTTATTTGATTTGATTGGTCTCATGCCTAAAATACAAAAAGATTTCGATTGTTTACGTTTGTCGTACGCTACGCACCAACATCCGCTACTGAAATCGATTTCTAAAATCGGTTTTTGATATCGATTTCAAAATCTGAAATCGTATTTTTATCGGTTTGCGTAAAAAACCGAATACGCCCATGCCTACAGTGCGAGTGCCGGGAAGTTTGAGAGTGTTGACTTCCTTTAAAGACTGGAAAGGTCTTCATGACAACCGGGACATGGGACAGATGGTGTGATAGCTGTGTGAAAAAGTGTGCTTATTTATCGTACAAAGGTAGTAAAGCCTCGCTAATTTCAGCATGAATGTGCTGGCTCGGCCGGGGAAGTACTACCCTCTCACAGAAAATCGACGTAAAGTAACAGTACCCAAACTGTTGCGTTTCGTTCGGTGAGTGAGAGTGCCGGAGGCCCATCCCCTATTCCTTCTTCTTCATCTCATTCCTCCTCCTGTCCCTTTTCCCAACCTCAAGGGGCGGCAACGCACTTGTGACTCCTGTGGTGTTGCTTGTGTCCATGGGCGGCGGTAATTGCTTACCATCAGGCGATCCGTCTGCTCGATTGCCGCCTAATTTTATAAAAAAAAAGTGTAATATATGTTAACCCCTTACATAATTTACATATTATGTAAGGAGTTAACATCGAGGACTTGTTAGAAAATACATATGAAATACTTAATATTCGCCCTGACGCTTCGACATGGATCAGCAGCCGTGGTCACCAAATTACGCCCATACCGTGTCCTTCACGTTCAATTTGTACAATTTTCCATAAAGAAACGGAAACTTAAGCCTACATTCTATTAAAATCTTTTTTTTATTATTAAAATTACAAAAAAAAAAATCAACAATTGGCATATAAATTCATTATTTTTTTATTGTTATAGAGGGCAGTCCCGAGTCACGTAAAAGCGTTTTCACGCGCGGGCTTTTAAATATATGTTTTGTAGCCCCTAGTGACAGACGAACTAACGGCACATATGATGGTAAGTTTATCAATCGCTATCGGTGGACATTGCTTGTCATAAACCATCATCATCTATCTTCTTGGGTTTACGCGAATGTTACACTCATCATCAGCCCTTAACAGTCCACTGCTGGACTAGGCCTCTCCTTTGAAAGGAGGAATTGGCCTACTACACCACGCTGGCCAAACGGTTGGTATAGGGTTTGTATCAAGTTTTCCTTCTCTTACAGTGCTGTTCTCTGCATAATATGCTCCCTCTGTCGGCTCTTACGACACTCATGGGATGATATGGGGTGGTGACAATTTGTATTCTTAATCCGTCACCACACGGACGTTACACATTGAAATCAAACTGCGGTTTACGGATTCTATCTACGGTTTTAGTTAATTTACATTTGACTGCCTCCGTGGTCCAGTGGATAGCGTATGCGACTGCTGATCGGAGGTCCTGGGTAGGGCAAAAGTGTTACTGGGTTTTTCCGAATTCTCAGTAGCAGCACGGAGTCTGGTGATGTGCCCGGTAACGGCAATAGGCTCGCCCCCTATTACGTGGGATCTAAAAATTCATGGCGAAATGTGGGTGTAATGTTACACCTCCGCCTACCCTTTCGGGGATAAGGCGTGAGTCTATAAAAAAAAACATTTAAACCGAATAATCTAGAACTACATTTTTTTATTATTACTAGCCGTTTCAGTTTCTTTACAGGAACCATGGTCACGGCAAAAAAACTTTTCGCCAGTGTTTTGATCCCATGTAATAGGTGGCGAGCCTATTGCCGCTTATCGGGATATTTTGTTTGCCGTCGCCTCGTCCGTTGATCGGCAGGTGCACCACTTGCAGGTGAGGTTGGCCCCCGACCCGACAGTTCTTGGTGGGAACCCTATGCACCCTGGTTTAAATGTAAATTAACTAAAACCAATATATCGCGATAGAATCCTTAAACCGTAGTTTGATTTCAATCATCATCATCATCTTAGAGCTTCGTGCTCCTACTGTTTTGGATGCAACCGGAATAACGATACCTCCCTGTTGCATCCAAGACGACAAGAGCAAGGAGTCCATACTAGTCTAACTAACAAGATTTCACGGAATATGAACTTTTCTACGGTGTGACTTGCTTTTTGTGTGCCGATGGTCCAACGATAAAAAAGAAATTGTGGCAGCTACATAACACTGAAGCCATCTATCGGACGACGATGAAAACTATCAATACAGCGCCACCTACTGAACAACGACGGAGACTATCATAACACGGCGCCATCTATCAATTAGTCCGAATATCTCTGTAATTTCACAGCTAGGTGTGAAATTTAACGGCTATTTCACCCGTTTGGACACCATCATCATTATGATTATCATCAGCCTTGTATACAGGGTTATTTGTAAAACCTCTGTTCTGTTAACCTCTCGGGAGTATGTTACTAACATCATAATCAACAACTTTGTTCTATGAATTTTTACAATACATAATACATTTACCAAAAACAAACCTTCAATATTTCGTTGTCCTATGTAACACATTTCAACTCGTGTATTTTGCTGTATCTACCTCCGCCCGCCGCCCGCACCCCTCGCTATTGTTCTACCGCTTTCACATAGACTTCGCAACATTTAAAACGTTCAATTTAAATATTTTTATTTTTGTATGAAAATCGGATGTACTAAAATATGATGAATCTTTAAAAGTCATAGAACAAAAGTTGTTAATGATGATGTTAGTAACATAGTCCTGAGAGGTTAACGGTGCTTTAAAAATAACCCTGTATAAATAGACTACTGCATACGGGCCGCATCTGTCTATGAGGGCTAGGTAAGCCTCTAGTTCTCCATGCTGGCCAAGTGCGTGTTAACAGACTTAACATGTCTTTCGAGAACATTATCGAGAACTCTCATCACCGCCATTATAATCATCATCATATCATTGACCCACTTCACCTTTACAACTCGCTTTGAAACTCGGGTCTGCTTTCTATTCTCACGAACGGTTCAATATTCGATTTATTCATGCATTTCGGATACATATTTGAAACAAACTCCGTACTAATATACAGGGTTATTTGTAAAACACCTTTAACCTCTTAGAGGGTGGTTATATTCATCATTATGAATAACTTTTGTTCTAGAACTTTTGCGAAATCGCGAAAAAAATATCAGCTGTTTCATACAAAGTTGAACTTTGACCCCGACAAAATGTATGGAACAGGTGATATTTTTTCGCGATTTCGCAGAAGTTCCAGAACAAAAGTTATTCATAACGGTGTTTTACAAATAACCCTGTATATGTGTCTCAAAATGCAAAAACTATGGATAGACCAGATATTCAGCGGTTATAAAAATTATATGAACTTTTTCACGAAGACGTACGGCCCTGTCACGACCTACAGCGGCGGGCTGCAGCGGCGAGCGTTTTCGATGTACATGGCGCGCGTTACTCCGCGAGAATAAACGCGCCATGTACATCGCCCCTGCCGTGCCCCTCGCCGCTTAGACCGATCTCGTGAACAGGCCCTTACGCAATCAAAGGGACAGCGGAAAATTATGTGTTGGACTTCTCTAATCTATTCATCGCTATCAAAGGCAATTCAGGCAGAGCCGCATCGATCCAAGACAGCGCCTGTGTGCGAAATCTATGAAGCGCCTTTTTGTCATCCTTTTTCGAAAGTAATTTTAATAATTAACGCATTTCACCGGGCTCGCGGCGCCCCTATTAGCCTGGCGCCTGTGTGCGCCGCGCACATGTACATAGAGGCGGCTCGGCCCTGGATTCAGGATAACCAGTTTTACGTATTCTTCGGTGGGGAGTGCTAGTATAATTTTTCTTAACAATCACTTTAAAGAAAGACGCCATTTCTTTAGAAATCTCAATTTCTGTCAACGAATTGTATAAGATGGCTGCTTTACAAAAAAAATGCAATAGCATACGCTTTTATGCAAATAAGGGTTTCTGGACCTGACGTCTCAGTGCTGCCGCCTAGTGGACGTCATTTTAGAAAACCTTCATTGTAAAGAGATTGTGTACATTTTTCTAATACTTTATTTTTGCCTTAATAATGGTGCCCACTTTATCGAGAGTCATACTGGCCTTTTATTTGTTTGAGTTCTAATACATTGCAAATATATGAAAATTTCATCACTGATTGATTAATTTTAAGTAATTATACTGCTGGGGTGCTAAATAAATAAACCCTAGAGACGCTTGACGATCCACCATACAGATGGCGTAACGGTTTAAGACTTTAAGTGGTCGTCTCGTCGCTTAAGGCGAGGATTTCCGTGCGCTCAAAGCTGAAGGACTGAACGACGCGGGAGAGCACGTCGGCAGTAGGAAATTACATATTTCCGGTATTATATTTTTGTATATATTAAAATTCATAATGTGTTGACCGACAAACATCCGCTTTTACATGACTTTTCTTTTGGTATACTTTTGAAAACTCTAATCCTAATACAACTCAAATGAAACGTGAAAAATTCTTTAAACTATATTCGCGATTATTTTCGATCGTATAAAATGTCAGTAATGGTGTTTCGAATGTCCGACAAATATAGATCTAATGCTGTAAAATAACATATATTTTTTTCCGAATTTAAATCTCTCTTATTTACAAATAAAACGCGTTTTAACACGCTAGATAACACTATATTTTGGGAAATCCTCGCCTTAATAAGCGCTTAGTGTTGTGGTTTAATCCCCACACGGAACAACACTTTATACAAGATTATTGAATCGTTATCAATAATAATTGGGTTTTTGGCGTAATTTTCTTTGAATTTATTTTCTGTGTTTTATGGTTTGGTTTACAAATTCTACGTTGAGTTGGAAGGTTTATTTTAATTAAAGAGATGGGCCATTTAACTGGCTATTATATAAGGTCCAATTTGCTTTCACTAAAGGATAAAACATTTTTTTAGTAGCGGCTTATAACAAAAGTTTGGGTTTTGGCAAAAAAATTCAATTCAAATTTGAATTTTTGCCCTCATAACTACTTATGAGTGCAACAATAGGGTTGTTTCCAACTAGTCAAATAAACACTTTTAATGAAATATCAAAAACTACCTTTTCTACGGCGTTTGTATGAAATAGGACATAGTGACGTCATAGTTTTTCGCTGTCAAGTTGAATACTTATTATCAAAATATTGTCGATAAAAAATGTTAAATAAAGTTTTAACATTAATTGATGAACGAAGCTACCATTATTTTGACATGTTTCAGTAGATAAAAATACTTGTATAATTTATTTCACTTGCAGGAAACTACCCTATTACAGGAGATAAAATTCTCCATCATGGCCCCAGAATCACTGCAGGAATACGAGCAATAACAAATCAATCTGTTTAATTTATTTACTTGTAGGCACAACCTTTTAATAAACCAAAAAAGAAAGATGGATGTGGAAATGAGCTTATTTCAGCAGTGACTTTTCAGACTTTGTCTTCAGTTCAAATTCTAACACTATTGTACGGTCCGTACACCCGGGGTTGTAAGGTATAATCAGTAAAACTCAGAAATAAATTTAACTGACTATATTGATAGAAAAATAAGAAAAAGATATGATATTGATACGCGATTACAAATGAATATCGAATGCGAAATGATAGGTGAGACGTGGTACGTCACAGTTGATGCTAAGACGTGAACGCGAACTGAATTTAAATACTGATTAGTTCAAATAATGTAATAAATAATTTGCTAATGCGGCACAAATGTGTAAGTGGCCGAATGTGCGAGTACCGCATTACGTGGCTTGTACAACTATAATAATGCTGTGTGTTACCTTGTTACAGTTGGTGGCCACGAATCCCGAGGGTTGGCGTTTCTCGTGTTGTGGAACAATCAGTTGACGAGAAATTGCGCGCCGCATCTCAGTAAAGCGCTGGTAAGAATAACTTTACTTTGTCTATCACTTTACTTTGCGAAGTCAGTCAGTCAGTTTACTTTCAGAATCAGTCTCAAGGTAGTAGAGCCTTGCTGATTTCAGCATGAATGGGCCGGCTCGACCGGGGAAGTACTACCCTCTCACAGAAAATCGACGTAAAGTAACAGTACCTAAACTGTTGCGTTTCGTTCGGTGAGTGAGAGTGCCGGAGGCCCTATCCCTTCTCCCTGACCCTACTCCTCATCCTATCCCTTTTCCCAACCCCAAGGGGCGGCAACGCACTTGTGACTCCTGTGGTGTTGCTTGTGTCCATGGGCGGCGGTAATTGCTTACCATCAGGCAATCCGTCTGCTCGTATGCCGCCTATTACCATAAAAAAAAAGTCTGTGGTGTGCGCCGTGGACTAGAGCTACATACCCTCTGCGTGATAGTCCACCTGTCTTTCCGTATTCATGGAATAATTGGTTAAATATTGTATGTATTTTATTTCCAGCGGTCCTGTTCCTCTCTATGCGTACTAAACATCGGGCGCAACGCGGTCGGCGCGGATGTAGTGCGCACTGTGGCGAGCGGAGCGGGCAGCGGGGCGGGCGGCGTCAACGTGTCGCTAGTCTCTCTAGGACTGCAGGCCGCGCGACTCGGGGCTGACGCCGCGTTACCGCTCGCTGAGCTGATAAGAACACATACTAAGTTGCAGGTTGGTAATGATATATTGGTGGGGAGTCTGTCAGACTCCCAAGAAAATCTCAGACACACTCGAAGCTACAGGTTAGTATTGAAATATCCTTATGAGAAGTATATCGGAGGCCTAAGAAAAACTAGCGTGACAGAATTTAAAAAGGGATATTTTTAACAGTGCATCAAATATCTTAAGTAACACACTGAAGTGCGTTACGCTAAGAAACTTTATTATTTCACTAAAATACTGACTTGCACACTAAAATACTATTTGCACACCAAATATGACGATGTTTCTACAAAATATCATTTGATATGAAGAGTCTCATCCGCTCGGGAAACTTATCCCCTCAGAAAACTTAATAGGTTATGTTAGGTTCTCTTATGACGCTGCACCCAAAAAAAAACCCTGCGAAGCAGGGCTCCGTCACCTTAGCTTATTAATTTATTTGGTTGTTAAAAGTAAAAAAACAATGATATGCTTCTGTAATTGAAAGGTTTATTTTTATTATTAGAGATTTGCAACGGTCAATAAACAGGTGTTCGTTATGAAATATTTTGTGAGTATATTTTGTGGTGCAATTAGTATTTACTCGAACAAAGTTATTTTTTTTTTGGAAAAAATCAGAGATAAATTGAGTAACAGTTAAATACAACCCATTTAAAAATAATCAGCTTCTGGTGTCTGTTTAACTCCGATATAGCCTCGTCTAGAAGCCTGTCTGACTCACTAGAAAATCCCACTTGCGAATTTGTCGATTTTAAATAAAGACATATTTATTTCTGCATTTTGGTTGTTTACAACACTTATACATGTCAAAACCCTATTCTAGATGATGCCGGCTTTTCCTAGCTAAATGACTTCTTGAGAAGAAAAGCCGAAACAAACTCAGAGTCATTGTTTTTTTTTGTCACTTCAATGTCTTTAGTCTTTTCTTGATCTTTTAAAGTCCAGACAAAAAAAAGGGTTTAGTATGCAAGTACAATGCAGGAAATCATCTGACGCTTTTGACTGAAATGTATAAACAGCAAGCTGCATTCGAGTACTGAGATATAGGAGTCTAAAAGACTCCCAAAATATTGGGAGCACCGTTTAGGAATCTGTCTGCAAAATAGTCTGCGAGACACACAAACGTTACAGACAGATCATTAAAGACAAGACTCCCCTTTAATGTGTCTGCTTAAGCCACGGAATGTCACCACCCCATATCATCCCATGGGTGTCGTAAGAGCCGACAGAGGGAGCATATTATGCAGAGAACAGCACTGTAAGAGAAGGAAAACTTGATACAAACCCTATACCAACCCGTTTGGCCAGCGTGGTATAGTAGGCCAATTCCTCCTTTCAAAGGAGAGGCCTGGTCCAGCAGTGGACTGTTAAGGGCTGGTGATGATGATGATGAAGCCATCCATGAACAATAATAAACAAATTTTGTTGCTGTATGTTCCAGAGGCTGGATCTCCGCGAGAATCGTCTAGGCAGCGTGGGTCTGCAGGCGATCCTCACCGCCATGAAGGACAACAACACGCTCACACAGATTGATCTTGATGAACCGCCGGTTAGTACTTTATCTAAACTTATAAGTAAATGCTGTGTGGTTGACGGCATAGAATACAAGTGTCACCACCCCCTATCCTCCCGTGGGTGTCGTAAGAGGCGACTAAGGGATAACACAATGCAAATACCATCTTTGCGTAGAGACGGAAAACTCGACATCAAACCCTATACGACTGCCTCGTTGGTCTCGCGGCATAAATGTGCGCGTGGGATCGGGAGGTCCTGGGTTCGATTCCTGGGTCGGGCAGTGTTATTGGGTTTTTCTGTCACGAAATTCTCAGTAGCAGCAC
Organism: Euclidia mi; assembly: GCA_944739405.2. Classification (NCBI taxonomy): domain Eukaryota; kingdom Metazoa; phylum Arthropoda; class Insecta; order Lepidoptera; family Erebidae; genus Euclidia; species Euclidia mi. Next base: position 16,897,960 of record OX123210.2, on the reverse strand, counting down.
GGAGTCTGGAAATGTGCCCGGTACGGCAATAGGCTCGCCCCTTATTACGTGGGACTAAAGTATATCTGGCGAAAAGTGGGTGTAGAAATACACCTCTGCCTACCCCTTCGGGGATAAAAGGCGTGACGATATGTATGTATGTACGTATAAGTAAAATGACTTATTGTCAAATTAGTTTAACAGGGACTTGGTGGACAGCGGTGAAATTAGCCCTGAATTTACCGAGTGTTGAGGTAGAAAATGAGAAATAAAACTATCGATCTGAGGATATGTATTTTTATTGGTTTAGCCCGTCTTACGTACATATTTAAATCATACAGAGAGTATTTGGACTAATCCGCAACTATAGCTAAGGAACCAATCAGAGCGCGCGCTTTGTAACGTAAAGTGGTCTACACACGACCCTAAAATCAGAGGCAACTTAAGGATTAGATTGTGACGTGGTCCAGTATCGAGGATCGGGGATAAAAGGCGTGACGATATGTATGTATGTATGTAATTAACATAATACAATACAATTTGGTCCTTCGAGCCGGATGGTGGCCTATTGTAATCTGAAAAATAATATTTTACAATGTTATAAGAAATCCTGCAGTCAGTCATTATGTGCGTAAATGCTGACTGTGCGCGCGTGCCTTTTAGTGCAAACGTACAACATTCACTGTACTCCGTACAGTCGGTCCACTTCAGCTAGTAATAAATAGCCGACTTTACCAACAAATTCCTTCACCATTCCAGGAGTCAACCAACCTGCTAGCAGAAGACAGCGAAACAGCACAAGTGCGTCGTCTAACGCGCGAGATTCGAACCGTGTGTCGCCGGAACGAACCGCCGCCCAGACAAGACGAGCAACCGCACGTACACCGCAAGATCAGCCTCACTTGCCACACCGCCTGTCTGCTCAGAGTGAGTCATACTAAAGTAAAAGTTTAAAAGAAAAACGTTAGAATAGTAGATTGTATAAAAAGGGAGCAAAATAGTATTTTTACGGCGAGGGCGCTACTTTGAATCACGAGCGAAGCGAAGGATTCTAGAACATAATCCCGAGCGTAGCGAGGGATTCTAACGTAGAATCCTGAGTCCAGCGAGGGATTCAAAGTACATTGCCGAAGGGAAAAATAATTTGCTCTCGAGTCATATACTCTACTTTTCATCCCCTTTCTATGAGAAAATAAATAATTTTCTGTTCGTGGGTAATACTTTTTGTACGTCATTGTTAGCTTCTGTAGTTATTGTTTCAGGAGTTAAAGAATTGGCTTTCATAACTCGACGCAGAACTCATTATTTTTGCAAAATTCGATAAAGTTTATACCTACTGATTACGAGTACAGAGACGTAATTCGCGGCGCGCGCTTATTTATTTTTTTTTTTTTGTTAGCGCGGGTCACGCCCGTGCAGCCAATACCGTAATATGTACCAGCCAGTTATTCATAGAATTTTAGTTCGACAGCGACACTTTTCGAATAGAAGGGATGAGAAAGAATTTTCATCCCTTCTATTCGAAAAATGACGCTTTGTTCCTCTTTTAGCGGGAGCAAAATAGATCTTTTCTGTTAAGAGCTTTTTAGCGGGCGGCCAAGTGATTTGAATTTCGAACGTATATCACACATAGAAATCGAACGCAAATTGTATGAATTACTGGCTGGTACGGTTGGCTGTACGGGCGTGACCCGCGCTAACAAAAAAAAAAGCGCGCGAATTACGTCTCTGTACTCGTAATCAGTAGGTATATATACTTTATTGAATTTTGCAAAATAATGAGTTCTGCGTCGAGTTATGAAAGCGAATACTTTAACTCCTGAAACAATAACTACAGAAGCTAACAATATCGTACAAAACTTATTACCCACGAACAGAAAATTATTTATTTTCTCATAGAGAGGGGATGAAAAGTAGAGTATATGACTCGAGAGCAATTTATTTTTCCCTCGGGCAATGTACTTTGAATCACTTGCTGGGCTCAGGATTCTACGTTAGAATCCCTCGCTACGCTCGGGATTCTATTCTAAAATCCTTCGCTTCGCTCGTGATTCAAAGTAGCGCCATCGCCGTAAAAATACTATTTTGCTCCCTTGTCATACAATCTACTATTGTACCCTGGCCAAAAAGTATGTTAGGATCTTTATCCATTGTCTAGTAGTACATGCTCTGTTTGGGCGTATTCAGGTGAGCATAATTTCTGCACCTATACGGTCGTTTTAGCATACGCGCTTACGCTTCATTACGTGCTTCAAAAAACCGGACTCGACCGGGCACATTTCGGCGTGTTCGCTTGAAACAGTAGTGACAGCTTGTCAGTGTCAACATGGATTCTGACGGCTTGCGCTTATACGAGCTTAGAAGCGCCTCAACGCTCGTATGAGTTGCGCGTGTGCCATATAGGAGCGCCTATACGCGCCCACGGGCGGTTTCAGATTAGCGTTTTATACGCGCGTATAAGCTCGTTTTTGGAAGCGCATGTAGGCGTGTATAGGCGCGCCTTTTGGCAAACGCGCAACTCGTACGAGCGTTGACGCGCGTCTAAGCTCGTATAAGCGCGAGCCGTCAAAATCCATGTTGACACTGACAAGATGTCACTACTGTTTCGAGCGAACACGCCGAAATATGCCCGTTTACGTGAGTCTGGTTTTTTGAAGCGCGTAATGTAGCGCGCGTGTAAGCGCGTATGCTGAAACGACCGTATACGCGCAGAAAAATACGCTTATCTGAAACCGCCCTTTAGTTGGGGACTAGATCGTGTTGTGTGCCTGTGCCAGACTATTAATATTTCTTTTCGTGTGAGTGTGTCACCAACTGGTGTGGGAGTTTTCAGACTACCCGATAGTTTCCGACATGGCCTAGTGATTATTATTATTCTCTTCGCCTTCTTTCGAATTGGGACGGACAGCTTTTTACCTGCTAACAACAATGATAACATTTCTGTATTGTTTTCGAAGCAAAAAACCGATGATAACGGAAGTGGTTGTGATCGGTTTTGTAGTGATAAATGATAAAATGGTTATATAAGCGCTTGTATTGAATACATACATTCTCATTTTCCTTACAGCAAGGCATTATATACAAATGTTTATTTTCATTTCATCTGACCATAATCAATGTTATTTATATACTCTAAACACTATCAGTGAAAACTTTTAATTGGCCTTCATTTTCTATTTTTATATAAATTGTTTTTCAAGCTAATAAAGAAATAAAATTAAATAAATACGTATTGACACTAACATTCTCGTTTCTCCTCTTATAGCAAGGCATGGGCGGCGAGGAAGAGCGTCGCGGCGCCCGGCTCCGGTCGCCGGCGCCGTCGCCCGCGCCGTCCCCGGCGCCGTCGCCGGCCGGCAGCCCTGTGCCCGCGCCGCATCCCAACTCGCGGTTCTTGGTATGTGTCATGTATACTATACAAGAGCGTCGCGGCGCCCGGCTCCGGTCGCCGGCGCCGTCGCCCGCACCGTCCCCGGCGCCGTCGCCGGCCGGCAGCCCTGTGCCCGCGCCGCATCCCAACTCGCGGTTCTTGGTATGTGTCATGTATACTATACAAGAGCGTCGCGGCGCCCGGCTCCGGTCGCCGGCGCCGTCGCCCGCACCGTCCCCGGCGCCGTCGCCGGCCGGCAGCCCTGTGCCCGCGCCGCATCCCAACTCGCGGTTCTTGGTATGTGTCATGTATACTATACAAGAGCGTCGCGGCGCCCGGCTCCGGTCGCCGGCGCCGTCGCCCGCGCCGTCCCCGGCGCCGTCGCCGGCCGGCAGCCCTGTGCCCGCGCCGCATCCCAACTCGCGGTTCTTGGTATGTGTCATGTATACTATACAAGAGCGTCGCGGCGCCCGGCTCCGGTCGCCGGCGCCGTCGCCCGCACCGTCCCCGGCGCCGTCGCCGGCCGGCAGCCCTGTGCCCGCGCCGCATCCCAACTCGCGGTTCTTGGTATGTGTCATGTATACTATACAAGAGCGTCGCGGCGCCCGGCTCCGGTCGCCGGCGCCGTCGCCCGCACCGTCCCCGGCGCCGTCGCCGGCCGGCAGCCCTGTGCCCGCGCCGCATCCCAACTCGCGGTTCTTGGTATGTGTCATGTATACTATACAAGAGCGTCGCGGCGCCCGGCTCCGGTCGCCGGCGCCGTCGCCCGCACCGTCCCCGGCGCCGTCGCCGGCCGGCAGCCCTGTGCCCGCGCCGCATCCCAACTCGCGGTTCTTGGTATGTCCATACATATGTGTTTTGATAGTCATCTGAAGTGATGACAGTTTAGTGTGCTCTCTTATGCTCGGGCCACACTACCTTACCGTCTACCGGGCTGTTACCGCCATAATTATGGCAATAAATTACCGTTAAATTACTGCGTGAAGTCGTGTGGTTACACTAGAGTTTACCGAGATATGTCAATAAACTAGGCGGTAAAAATATCATTTTTCAAGATGGCGGATGAAGCTGCAGCTGTTTGGTATTTTATGAGTGCCAATTATTTTAACATGAATCTTTTAAATTTTTAGCTTTCTGTCGGGTATCCCAGAGAGACGGTTCGGATTGCAATAACTCCAAAAATTCGAGCGCTTCTTCATTTGACCACTCCATATCGGTAGATACGTGCGTCGTCGTCGAACTCGTGTTGCACACTGAACAAACGGTAGTGTGGCCACAAACACATTAATTACTGCGGTAATCTTCTTTGATGTGCGAAAAAAGATCGCCGCCGTAGCTATATGCCATATTGATTGGCATTGTTAAATTATGGCCATAAATCGCGGTTACACCTAGGCGTTGTTGAAATTATGGCAATAATTATTGGCATATCCCGATAGTATGGCCCGAGCATTAGGCACGGGACAAGCGACAATTAACAATTTAAACGCACATAACACCTACAAGTCAGCGCCGTTGACTCGAACTCGATATCCTCGGCATGGCAGTCTGTTGGTATCTCCTGTTGGCTGTCGCTGCACTTTATGTTAAACTTAAGTTTATGAAGGTAGTAGAGCCTTGCTGATTTCAGTATGAATGGGCCGTCTCGACCGGGGAAGTACTACCCTCTCACAGAAAATCGACGTAAAGTAACAGTACATCCTGTTGCGTTTCGTTCGGTGAGTGAGAGTGCCGGAGGCCCTGTCCCCTATTCCTTCTCCCTCATACCACTCCTCATCCTATCCCTTTTCCCAACCCCAAGGGGCGGCAACGCACTTGTGACTCCTGTGGTGCTGCTTGTGTCCATGGGCGGCGGTAATTGCTTACCATCAGGCGATCCGTCTGCTCGTTTGCCGCCTATTAGTATAAAAAAAAAACTCTATTTTACATTTTTATTGTCCATTCATTAAATAATACTCTACCTGCCCGCAAAAAATAAGTAATGAAACTGCCACTATAGTGACATGTGTTACTAGATAAAAGAACACATAATTTATTTCAATATTTTCTATTTCAAAGTTTACGCGAATGTACCACATCGAAATCCAACTACGGTTAACGGATTTTATCACAATACTAGAGGACGCCAGCAGCTACGCCTGCATTTTAAATTTACCCATTTTGTCCAATCCCGTGGGAATTTCGGGAAATCCCTTCTAAGTGCACCCCTACGATCCCCAAGGAACATGCATGTCAAATTTCAGCTTCATGCGCCCAATAGTTTCGGCTGTAGCGTGTCTGTCAGTCAGTCAGTAACGCAAGGATTTTATATATTAAGATATCGATATCGCGATAGAACCCGTAAACCGTAGTTTGATTTCAATATTATTTTTTTCTTCCAAGAATCATTCTTATTGCTAACATTTGAACCAAGCGGGCGCCTGGTTCCAGCACTCCGTTACCACGACTGACTGACGGGGTTGCTACACGAGATAATATAATTTTTTTTTTATTTATAGTCTCACGCCTGTATCCCCGATGGGGTACGCAGAGGTGTACATATTATACCCACATTTCGCCATGAATTTTTAGGTCCCACGTAATAGTGGGCGAGCCTGTTGTTATCGGGCACATCACCAGACTCCGTGCTGCTACTGAGAATTCGGAAAAACCCAGTAATACTTTTGCCCCACCCGGGAATCGAACCCGGGACCTCCGATCAGCAGTCGCATACGCTGTCCACTGGACCACGGAGGTATCATATAATCAATAATGTATTGTTTTATCATCAGGTGACGCGTGTAACTCCAGAACGCGAATCCTCCTCCGACAGCTGCCTCACAACTCCCACCAGACCGACGTACTGCCAGCCCTCCAGATTTAGAGTCCAGCAGGTATTACATATATAACTAATATGTTCATTATCTGATGCCTGCAGTTTCGTAGCGATAGCAATGAATGCAGATTTACATATAGAAGCGCATCTCTTAAGGATTTCGTGTGCCGATTCCAAGTGGCGAGTTGGCGACTGTCGTCAGTGTAGTTCGTAGTTGGTAGGCGGCGCACTATGGTTCGTCTAGAACAAGCTAGCTAGACAAAAACAACTCTTAAATTCCTGGAAGTTAATTACTATTACGAACTCATTACCCCTATACATTGAGGATTACACCTATTAATTATCAATACTACCCTCATTAAGAGCGTCATTAAGGTATGTTTATAAGATGTTGACTATTTAAAGGGCATACATTTGCATTTTTACATCATATTTGATAGCATTGTTTATGTCACTAAAAGAAATTTGTGAAAGTGTTTTTGTGATGGATTGTATACGTAAGGGTAAGTAGTTATATTTTATTTCATTTTCAACATGGGAACTTCATTCTTTAGTCTTATAAAATGAAATGTTTGAATTTTCACCCACTTTTTTACTCATTTTTTCAAATTCATCGGTCAAATAATAACATGTCCCCACTTGTCCCCACCGTAGAACCTATCATATACGATTCTCATAAGTGTCTAGTAGTTATACGTAAAAAAATTCATTGCGATATATTTGCACAACTAATTTTTATTTATTTTTTTTGTTTCAACAGTTTTTACCGTCTCAAGAATGGATTTTTTCGAAGAATGGCTGAAACACCCGAAGGAAACGCGGAATGAGGAGCTCTTTCGGTTTATATCTTTGAGATATAATTTTGATGGTGTTACGGAGCAGTCTCTGCGAGATATTAAAGTACTAATCTCAAGATATTCAACGAAATTTGCTGAAAAGTGGAGCAGCTGTGGAAGAAATCGAGAGCGATTCCTACAAAAGTATTCGACGTGGCTGGAGGGTCTTGACATATCTTTCGATGTGTCCGTTTATTTATCTCTGCCAACTACATCTGGAGAACCGGGACCCGGAAGACCTACTAAAGATTTTGAACATTCTAGTCTCAAAACGAAGAGACGACGTGTAGACGATCTATTACAGTCCAGAAGTGCTAGTGAATTAATTTACGCCGCTGAAGTGTCAGCTCGAATCTCGGGTCAGAGAAGTGTAGCACGTCAAATTAAAGATGTGACTAGTGATCGTTCAATAACCAAGACCACGAGTGAAGAAAGTGCCCCCAGGAGTTTAACAAGTGAGGAAGCTTTAGCGTACTACGTTGATAGTAAATCAAGTAGCCATAGCTATAAGCAGACTCGGAAGTGGAGTATTAAAGCTGGACATAAGGTGTTTCCGTCAATGTACAGTGTTAGAAAGGCTAAAATAGCCTGCTACCCGTCAGGTGAACAAATTACAGTCAATGAAACGCATGCTGAAATCAAAGTTCAGGCAATTCTTGATAAGACTGCCGAACGTTTAGTTTCAGCACAACAAGAAGTTGTTCATAGTCTGTTACCTTGCACGTCATTCACATTAATCAGTAAATGGGGTTGTGATGGAAGTTCCGGTCATAGTATGTACAAACAAAAATTCACTAATTGTGACGATAGTGACGAGTTTTTATTTGTATTTTCTTTCGTTCCTCTTCAATTGAAAGATGAAAGTGGTAATATTGTGTGGCAGAATCCTCGGCCCTGTTCTACAATGTATTGTCGGCCAATAAAGTTTATCTTTTCTAAGGAAACGAAAGATTTTACGATTTCGGAAACCAATAAGGTTTTAGAAGAGATAAACGCTTTATTGCCGACAACCTGCAAGGTGATGGAGACCGAAGTATCTGTCACACATGTTATGCTTTTAACAATGATTGACGGAAAAGTTTGCAATGCTCTGACCGAAACTTCTTCCTCACAAAAATGTTTTATTTGTGGGGCAACTCCAACAATGATGAATGATCTGTCAAAAGAGTTTGCTGCGGACAAAGATAATCTTGGTTTTGGTTTGTCTAGCTGTAAAGCCCACCTAGCTGTAAGGAACAAAATGTTAATATGATTTCTACTTTTCATAGTTCTGCCCCTCACGATCATGACTATTCAATGGATGATTCATCTGATGATAGTGATGATAATGAGTAATAGATTTAGTTCTTAGATATTTTATGCATCTGTTATTAGATTTTATAGCGACGTCGAGGGATAAATCACTTTATAAAATGTTCAAAAAATATATTATACACATATTCCCGATAAATGTTTTTTTTTTCATGATACCAGCTCAAATGACAAACTGCCTTGAAAAAAGTACCAAAAACCTTATATCTTTGCTTATTAACCGCATCTAGACATAAAAATCAAATAAAATAATTTTGTCTAGCTAGCTTGTTCTAGACGAACCATAGTGCGGCGCTGGCGTCGTTCTCCATCTCTCTTGCTCTCGTAGTTAAGATACACAGGAGAAACGTTCGTCTCTCTTGCTCTCGTAGAGACAGCTGTCACAACGCGACTGCCACGCCGCCAAGCGGCAATATGGGTCACAGAAAGTTTGTCTACAGAGCGCCCATAAGAAATGCGCCTCTATGTAAATATCTATGCTCTATGGCGATAGTGGGTCGTCTATCAACAACTATCACTTATTAAAATATTGCGTCCAAGAACATTGTAAAAATGTAATCTTAAATAATGAAATGGCATAATCATTTATGCCTGCATAATTATTTAAGAATGAAACGGCAGGAGGAATAAAGTAATGACTCTGACTTTGCTTAGGAGTTTCTCCTTAAGAGGCCATTTAAGTAGGAAAAGCCAGAATCATGTAGAATGGAGCTTTGAGTTATATAAGTGTTATAAACAACCAAAATGTAGAAACAAATATGCCTTTAATTTTTCTAGTCAGAATATAAAGTGCGATTGAATTAATTCGTTTGGGAAAAACAACCTAAACATATGAATGACATAATTGAAACCACGTCGCCGGTATTCTTAATTAAATAGCTCTCATCCCAAATGCATTATTTAACTAGGATTTAATCATAGTTTTTAAGTTATTTTACATGGTATATTTTTATTGATCATAGTGATCAGTAAAAATATTATATACAGTCCGTTCACAGTTATTTTACCTCTAGCTGTTAGATTGGCCAACCTGGGCGTTGTGTTGCTATATTTAGTATCTAATACTCCCATTTTAAATATACAGTATTGCTAAAAAAGTACCTATTTTTTTTATTGCCTATGCGATCATATTAGTTATTTGGAAGTAATGTTTGTAACAAAACCTCTTGATATCGGCATCGGCTATACGCATGTACATTTATTTTCTTACGAAATAACCAATTTCCTATGAAGATAAATAGTTATAATAAAAATTTTGTCTATTTACGTCAATGTGAGGTTTTAATTATCAAATACGAAAACTGCAAATTTAATTATCACATTTATTTTGAATAAGAATGATCCATGCGGACTGCCAATGACGATTCGTAGCTGCTGTCAGATTCTCGGACTGCCAATGCTGATTCGTAACTGCTGTCAGATTCTGTATCAGACTCATAGTTTAATTCTATTATGAATCTGTCCATCGCAGCATCCATAGACCCATCTGTTTCACGAAGCTTGTCTTCAATGTGGCGCACATGTTCGCATTGTTTCTGCCAGTCTTCTGCAGTGAAAGATTGAAAAGCTTCTTCAGCTAAATTGACAATGTTGTTTGCCTCTTGTCCTACATTTTTGCTTGCGACTCGCCTTTTAATGAGACTCCACATAAACTCCATTGCGTTTAGCTTGCAGTGGTAACCTTCATACATGAGGCCGATAGACACAGACTGCTGTAAAAAGTTGGCACATTCACGGAGGTTTTGTTTTCAGGTAGTGCTGTATTTAGTAGAGCTCAGCGAGACCAATTAGGGAAGAGTAGGGTAGCCATGGACACATAAGAAAAACTCAATTTATTTTGGGTTTGCAGACGTCACAAAAATAGCAAAGCCGTGAAGAATCAATATCTCGCATGCTTCATGTGCCTAGACTTTACATTTATAGCATTGCATCCAATCTTCTTCAAAAGTTTCTCCGCAAATGATGCACTCTGTGCTCTGATCTCTTGACAATCTTTGGATGTTCTGTTTGTCTTCTTTTTAATTTTCTTTTTAAATCTAAATCTAAAGCTCGCGATCTCCCTTGTTTTGGTACTAAGCTAACCTCTTGCCCGCTATTAGGAGCTTTTAACTGATCCTAAAAAGATTCTTGGCACCTCATTCCTGTCAGTTGTTTCTCTGAGCGAAAACTTATTTTCTTACACTTTGTATAGCCTAATACATTCTATCTGCATCCCGAATCCCTCGTTCAGTCACTCTTGCCTCAAATTTCGGCGTTTTTAAGTCTGTCTGCAAAAATCATATGGACTACAATTACTTTCCTTATCATAAAAACCTATTTAATACAAAAAACGCGATAGACGTATTTAAATAAGAATTTTCTCTCCATTCAAAAAATGTCTATATAGATAAGACTGACATTACACACTCATGGTGGTTACAGATGGACGTTCTAGTTTCCACTAAAATTGGGTAAAATGTTATGCACTGGTAACATACCTGTCATCACAGAGTACCATACCAACATAAAGCAAACAAACACCGAAATTTGTCAGAGGTAAAATAACTGTGAACGGACAGTACACATACTTATACACTCTAATTATGATACTTGTAGTCACGTACAAAGAGTATACAAATACTACGTAAGAAGAGGCGGATGTGCCATAGATCATGCGAGACTTTCAGCTTTGTATGAAACGTGCAGGGAGAACTCGTACCAACATAAAGATACTAATTGACATCGTTTTTATGTTGTCAGCATTGTCATATTCGTCAATATAGGGATGTACCCTCTAGTGATTAACGAAATATCGATATCGATAATATTCGGTAAGAAATAATTATAATTATGTTTCGACTAGAATAATACTTTTCCAACACAAATAAAAGATGTATTTAATATTTATGTGTTTATTCAAACAAATTAGCCTATTCTATAAATCTATTCTAGATTAGCGAAGAAAAATACGCAGAACTAAAAGATATATGTATGTACATGTAATGGAAAGGTTTTCAACATTTCTTCTGTAATACGATTTAAGGAAATGTCTATAGATACAAGGCACAGCTGTTTTTCTGACTTGAGTTCCCTTTTTTTTAAGTGTTTCGGCTTAAAATGCTTGCCACACACATAGTTCAACTGATGTAATTTTTCAATGGGCACATAAATCAAGTCTTGGTTTCCAATTGCAGCTACCCATTTTTACATCTAAAAAGAAAAAAAAGAATAGAATTTTTAGTCCTTGTGCCAATTTCTAATAACGGATTATCGATAACTGACAGGCACCACTATTTTGTTTACCTAAAAAGTACTAGGATATGAGGATTCTGGCGGGAACCTTAAAAAAGCGCGGATCAGATTTTTTTTCAATTTTAATTTCTGATTAAATATTCGGTGGTTTTTACTTAGAAGTTAATAAAAAACCATAGTGATAGGTGTGCAAACCCGTGGAAATGTTGGGAAATGAGGGGGGCGGGGATAACCCGCCCACCTCACATAAACGTCCTCGGCCTGAGGCTGGAGACGGAGGACGTGAAAAGGACTATGGTAATGGCGGCGGCGGTGAGCATTTTGACTATTCACCGTATCTAAAACCAGAATACAAAAGAATTTATCCTGAAAATGCCACTTGTGTGGACTTTAAAGTGTTTATAGAAGCTTCCAACAGTAAAGATAGAATAGGCAATAAGAGCACTATCTATCTGAATCATATATTTTCTAGCGAGATAAAAGGGGTGACGGCTATTCAAAGAATTAACGCCAATAAAATTGCAATAATATTTAAACAATATAATACGGCCAATAACTTTATTAATAACAGCGCTTTTCTCAACAAACATGGCTTGAAAGCATTTATTCCGGCTGCGCAAATAGAAAAAACAGGCATAATTAGATTTGTACCAGCAAACATTTCGAACAAAGAACTATACACAAAACTATCATCAATTTATGAAATAATAGCTATAAGAAGATTCACAAAGAAGGTAGGACAAGAGCGAATACCACTACAAACAGTTAGCATTACTTTTCTATCGAATATTCTTCCAGACAATGTACAATATGATTTGTTTTCATACCGAGTTTTTGAATATATACCCCCATTACAGCAATGTTTCCGTTGCTTTAAATTTAACCACTCCGCTAGGATATGTAATGGCAAACAAAGATGTTCCATTTGTGGAGGTGAGCATTTATATAAAGAATGTGATAGACCAACAGAGATCTGCTGTTGCAATTGCAGCGGGCCTCATCTTGCAATTTCGAGATTATGTCCAATTAAGTTAAATAAAATATTAGAAAAGAAAAATAAGATAACATATGCAAGTGCTACAATCACAAAACAACACTCAAGTGATAACACTGAATTTCCACCCTTGCCACCTCCAAAAATGAAACCAATTAACACTGTAAATAAATCTGTAAATAAGTCTGTACATACATCTTTAAATAAGTCTGTAAATACATCTGTAAATAATACTGTACATAGTGTAAATAACTCTAGAGATGTCTCTCCTAAAGTAGACATCAAAGCCCAAATAGTTGCCAACAACGATGTACTTAAGGCCCTGGTACAGACGTTGGTGGAACTGGGTAATAAGGGCGATAATACGCCTACCACTGTAAATACCATTAGGGAAACACTTATTAAAAACCTCAAGTAATGGATCCAAGTCATACACTGTCTAAGCTACGTATTGCTCAGTATAACATTCAAAGTGCTAAAAATAAAAAACCCTTACTGATTGAATTCTTACAAAAACAACATATTGACATTTGCTTACTTAACGAAACATGGTTTAAAGACAATAGTTTTAGAATACTTGGATATAATATTTATAATAAAAATTCTAAAAATACTCATAATGGTGTAGCAATACTAATTAAGCCATATTTAAAGTACAAAGTTTTAAACACTAGATTTTATGAAGAAATTCAAACTGTAGCTCTGTCCTTATCTACGGTGCATGGTAGCTTGACTATTCTTTGTGTATACTGTCCTCCTTCTAGTAGACATATACGGATCAATAGATTACGTAATATTATCAATGGTCTTCCAAAGCCTATATTTGTCAGTGGTGACTTTAATGCACACCACATCGCTTTTGGTTGTCTATCCACTAAGAGCAGAGGTCAGGATTTATTTAATATCATTGATGACTTGGATTTATGTATATTAAATGATGGTAGTTTTACAACTGTTAACAACCCGAGACGAAATCCGTCTGCAATTGATGTAAGCTTTATTAGTGCTAACCTCGCATCAATATGCGAGTGGTCTGTACATGATGATGCCATGGGCAGCTATCACTACCCAACAATAACAGAGATTTCACTGCATATAGATAAATATTATATTAATCCTCCTGTTGATAGGTTTATATATAACAAAGCAGATTGGAAAAAGTTTAAAACTATTTCTAAAACAATATTTAATGATTTAGTTCTAAAATTATATGATCCTATTTCAACCTATAATGATTTTTGTTCTCGATTGGATAATTTAAAAGTTATGACAATTCCTAAACTTAATAAACCAAATAATTTCAAAAGTAGACCTCCAGCTCCTTGGTGGAATGACATTTGTGAAAAAAGTGTTATTGCCTCTTACAATGCATTGAAACTATATAGAAGTGATCCTACTATGGAGAACTATTTAGATTATAAAAGAAAGGATGCACTTAAAAAAAGAACCATATCAGAACAAAAGAGAATATGTTGGAATAGCTTATGTAACACTTTTAATAGAACTACTCCTATAAGTAAGATTTGGAATCTTCTAAAAATGTTCAAAGGTATAAGAGCTGGTAATAAATCATATAAAGATGAGTTTATTTCTCAATTTCTAGATAAATTATCTGACAATAGCAATCTAAATAATATTAATAGTTTAGGCAATATTTTCGAATTAAATAATGATAATCCATATTCAAAATTTTTGCTAGATGCTTTTACATGGTCTGAATTTAAAATGAGTTTGTTATCTCGGAAAGACACTACACCTGGTTTAGATGATTTCCCCTATTGTACTATTAAAAATTTAGATGAATCAGCACAAAAAATATTTCTTAATATTCTTAATTTACTTTGGCATTGTAAATATATTCCACAATCATGGAAAACTCAATGTGTCATTCCGATACTCAAACCAGATAAACCTCTCGAGCTTGCCAGCTCTTATAGACCAATATCACTGTCTTCATGTCTAGGTAAACTATTTGAAACATGATTAAAAATCGTTTGGATTGGTATATGGAATCTAACGGCATCATTCCGCATGTACAATATGGATTTCGTCGAGGGCGAAGTTGTACAGACAGCTTCACTTCCTTAATTTCAGACCTGAAACATGCAAAAGATAATAAGTTACACACCGTTTGTGTCTTTTTAGATGTTCAGGGTGCTTTTGACAGTCTAGATCCGGCTATACTTGTACAAGTTATGTCTAGGTTAGGTGTGCCTGGTCAACTATGTAAATGGATATATAATTGTTTTGGATAGTAGAACACTTTATGTAAGGCATAATAATACATTGCATGGTCCAAAATGTGCATCTAAAGGTACAATGCAGGGTGCTACACTATCTCCTTTGTTGTACAATATATATACAAGTGAAATCTGTAAATTTGTAAATAGTAATGTAGATATTTTGCAGTTTGCTGATGATATTGTTTTGTACAGTAGTAATTATAATGTAGGAATTGCAATAGACAATATTAACAGAGCATTGTCCCAAATATTTCACTATTACAATGATGTGTTACATTTAAAAATTAATCCCTCCAAAAGTAGTGCCATGATATTTGGAAATGAGAACACATATTCAAAAGTAATATATAACGGAGAATTTATAAATCCAGTGAATGTTAAGAAATTTTTAGGCATAGTATTAGATAAGAAATTAACCTTTGAGGAACATATTAAAACCATATCAAAAAATGCTCTTAAAGGATTAAATATAATAAAATGTCTTGCAGGCGTTACATGGGGAGCTGACCCGAAAATATTGTCAACTTTGTATAAAAGTATAGTTAGAAGCCATTTTGATTATAGCTCATTAGTGTATATAAATAGTACTCATGTAAATAAACTAGATCTATTACAGAACAGGGCTTTGAGAACAATTTCTGGTGCAATGTGCTCTACTCCCATAAGGACCATGGAAGTGGAGACTAAAATAATGCCCCTAATTTTGAGACGCATTCTACTTGCAGAGAGATTCAGTCTTAAATTAATTGCTGCAGATAACAAGAAAATAATAAACAAAATAGTACCTTCTGTATGTAGAAATCCTGGACCTCTAACAACAGGCGAGATTCTCTTAAATGGTAAATCCCCAACATTGTCCAAAATATTGCTGGAAACAGAAAACAGTTTTACTGGTATTAGAAAACAATGCCCATGGCCATGTTACTCCTTCTCTTATCAGTGTATCACACATCCCGTCAAAGAATTGCAAAATCCCATCAATAACAATTTAGATATGATACAGTTTATGGCAGATAATAAGAATTATTATGTTATTTACACTGATGGCAGTAAAGGAAGTGATCATGTGCGTGCTGCTATATATGATCCACAAATTCAATTCTCTCAAAGCTTTGTTCTACACAATACATGCACCATATTCACTGCAGAGGCATATGCGGTTTATCAGGCATTAAAACATATTCGCCAAATTAACAATAGCAAATACTTTTTGATTGTTTCTGATTCACTGAGTTTGATTAAAGCCTTAACTAACCTTACAGTTTCTTTTAAGACAAATTATATTCTATATTTCATCAAAGAAATAATTTATCAATATTACCTCAAGCACAAAAGCATTGCTTTTCTGTGGGTACCTTCACACCGAGGTATCTATGGCAATGAAATAGTTGATAAAACCGCATATGAAGGTAGTAATGCTATTGATGTTAGAAATGCAATGGACATTCCTATGACTGACTTCTTGCAATGTATTAATGAAAATGTTTGTAACTTATGGTTAGAATTGTGGAAGAAAGACCAAGACACTAAAGGAAAATTTTACGGCCGTATACAAGAAGAATTACCTGTTAGACCCTGGTACAATAGATTGAAGGAAGCCAGCCGAGACTTTATCACTACGATAAATAGATTGCGCTTTGGCCATAATACTGCTCCGTCACACCTTGCTAGACTTGGCATTATTACAAGCAATACATGCCCACATTGTGAATCCCAGGAGGGAGCTCAGGGAGCCGTTGCAACCGTTGATCATATTATTTTTGACTGTCAAAACTTCCTGCTTGACAGATTAGTGTTGGCTAGTGAACTCAGTGATGTGAACATTAAGTGCGATTCTTTCTCCCGCCCGCCGCCACTCGAAGAGTTATTGAAAGACAAAAATACTTACAAACCGATATATAAATACATTAAAAATACTGTTAAAACAATTTAAAAATTAAGTGAATGTGCAGTGTCCGTTAAAATAAAATAAGATTTGACCTAAAGGTCCAGTTACCAGGTCATAAAATCCCAAAAAAAAAAAAAAATACTAGGATAAGAAACTTTAGAATATTTCCTTATTTTTTATGTTTCATTGAAATATATCACATTATATAACATTATAAATATTCATTGATCTTTATATAGGGACATTTTGCCATAAATACCTACCCTTTTTTCATTGCTTGACCGGCATGTTGTAGTATGTGCCATATTTCGCACGTTATTTTGCTTGTTTTCATTGCGCTCCTTTCAATGCTAATCAAATGAATATAGTAACACTAAAACTAGAAGTGTAAAATCACATTTATTTGGTATACACAAAGCACTTTTACAGTATGTTTTTTACGTTTTATAAACAAATTACATAACGCGGCAAAGTTCAATCTGGATAATAATGTGACAGTTGTGACATTTGAATTTGACACTATTGACAGCCAAGGCGGTGATGTACGTATAATAACCCGTCTAACTTTGAAAAATACTGTTCCAAGGGTACATAGTGAAGGATGCTATCTTCACGTTTTATACATATAATAGTAGCCATTAAAAAGATAGCACGTTTCATACATTCGGATTTTTCTTAGGAACTTGCGCCAGGCTGGTCACGTATACAGAACTGGTTTATAGTGAAAGTTTGATTAGTAAGGTAGAAATGAATAATGACACTTATTAGTATAACAATGACGAAATTTATCGTCATTGTTATTATTTTAAATTGTCTTTCGGGATATATACCACGCAACAGTGCCGAAATATCGGTTACTCCAAACAAAGGTACGTGGTATATATCCCGAAAGACAATTAATTTTTTTTTAAATGACCACGAAAGTTTAGATTCCGATAAATGAATTATGATCTAAAATAACTTTTATGAATAAGTATTATACCTATTAATTTTATGAATAGTATTTTAATAATCAAGTAATTATTGCTATATTAGAACTATACTAGCTTCCTTCCCTCCTATTAAATTTATTTATGTAATATACGTATTAAACATCTTCTTATAAATTATCTTATATATTCTCTATTTCTAGATATTATCGTTAAATAGGAAAACAATCAAGAAAATTATCTAACCCCAAAAATATCTAAACGTTCACAGGTAATGGAGCCGCCTCAAATACAAGTACATCCCGCTTCAAGCCCAAGAAAAGCCCCATCAAGATTCTCCGTCACCAGAAACTACGACACCACTTATAACCCATCACCACCCGCTAGTCCCGCGGTGAAAACATCATCGATGGTGAATATTACGTCGAAAGATAATTTCCCAACGTCTGTACCAACAGTGATAGCATCGACGAGATTTACTACAACGACGGTGAGCGCGTCGATGGAAAATTTACCGACGGCCAATCTACTACCGATGACGGAAAAAGTAGTGCCAGTAGCGAATTTACAATCTGAAGCTAAAGCTTCGCAAAGTACAGAAACAACGACGGAAAATGCCCCATCGACGGTGAAAACAACGACGGAAAATGCCCCATCGACGGTGAAAACAACGACGGTTAAAGATATACCGACGGAAAAACCAACTGTAGTAAAAGAAAAAGAAAGTACGACCGAATCACCATCGATAGTAAAAGAAAAATCTAGTGATATCGTCCCGTCTATAGTTAAAGAATTCCTCACAGAAAATGCTTCAGCGATTATCAAAGAATTATCGACGTTTCACTCACCTAGAGATGTTTCGACGAACCCATCGATAGTTAAAGAAATTACGACGGCCGTCTCGTCGGTGAAAGACGAATCGACGGCATATATCCCAACGAGGGTGGTTTCCGCCCCAGAATTGAACCTTGTACCGACTGTGATAGACGCCAGTACTGCTAACATTGATATACAGAATGGCATTAGTATAAAAAATAAACAAGAAATTCAAAATAAAACAGAAATATTCAGTGATGATAAAGTGAAAATACAAACTATTGACATTCAAGTTATTGATGAAGAAACACATTGTCAAAGTGATATAGTCAAGCTAAAAGAATCTGCAACGCAAGTTAAAAATACTTCGGAACAAATAGCCAAATTAAAAGATCCTAAAAAAGATACGCCTGATGTCAAAAGTGAACACGCAAAGAGTGATATCAAAACTGATACAGCTAAAAGTGAAGGTAAACACGACACTGTTGTCATAGATTCAGTGAAAAGAGACTCGAGTCAAATTGACCAAGTCAAAAGGGACTCGGACAAAACCGAACCAGTCAAAAGTGAATCAGGCAAAAGTGAAACAATCATAAGTACATCAGTTATAAGTGAAACAATCAAAAGTGAACCACTCAAAAGCGAAACAGCTAAAAGTGAGACAGTCAAAGGCGACTCGGGCAAAAGTGACTCGGCGAAAAGTGAAACAGTCCAGAGTGACACAGCCAGAAGTGACTCGACTAAAAGTGAGTCAGTCCAAACTGATTCGGTCAGAAGTGACTCGGTTAAAAGTGAGTCAGTCAAAACTGAAACAGTCAAAATTGACTTGGTTAAAAGTGAATCAGTCAGAAGTGAATCGGCTAAAAGTGAATCAGTCACAAGTGATTCTGCGAAAAGTGACGCAGTCAAATCTGACTCGGGCAAAAGTGATTCAAGTGAACCTATTCAAATCAAATCTACATCATGTACTTGCAAACGAGACGCCAAGTTGTCGAGAGCTGTAGTTCAATTCCAAAATGTCCCAACAGACATTGCTATGTTGAAAGATATTGTTAATAGACCAGGAATATTGAAAAGTGAAGTCCCTGGAAACGAACCTGAGACTTTACGGACGGAAACCAGTGACCAGGCCACCGCATCACTAGTACACGAATTAGCCCAAGCCTTCACCGGATTAAAAATCGAAACTGCACCAAGTAAAAGTGATCCTAAAAATAAAACGGAAACTAAACCTAAAAACGTAGTCAATAAATCTGAATTTAGCATAAATAGATGTGAAATACAGTCAAAAATAAGTGAATTAAAAGACACCAGTGATAAACTAGACAGTGTTAAAGAAGTTAAAAGTGAATTGACTTACAGTGATGTCGTCAAAAGTACGTCTAAAAGTGACCAAAGTACCACTATGAAGCAGATAGTAGCAATTACAGAAGACTTAGGTAATATTATAAAAGAAATGAGAATATTAGTGAAAGACAATGTCGAAATACCGATGAAGGATATAGTTCTTAAGAAAAATAAAAGTGAATCAAGCTTAGACAGTCCCGATCTAGAAGTTTCTAGACTAACAGAGAAGATGTCGTCAGTTTTTGATAGTAATTCTTCACTAGAAATGGAGATTTCTGGTAGTTCTATGGAAAGTTTGAATGAACATAATAAGACTGTTCAGGAGTTGGATAGACGGAAATCTGGAGTTATTCTATCTGGGAGTAGCTTGGAGTCTGATGTGACTCCTATCAATAATAATCTGCTTAATCTTTCTGTCAGTTCGAATGACAGTGTTTCCCCAGTGTTCGGTAAGACCAAGCGAATTCATGATTCGCTATCTAGCTTAGAAGCTAGTGTAAGTTCCTTAGACTCAGGCAAGCAAGAGAGAGTAATGGTAACTTCTGCGGATTCAGGCATAGAATACTCCTTACAGAACCCTTCAGAGAATAAAGAAGATAACTCTTCGAACGAAGGCACTTTGACGAACAACTCCAGTTTGAAAGATACTGTCAGAAAACCTGAGTGTCTCTTAGATAGTTTGACGACCTCTCCGAAAAGAACTTCCAGTTTGTTAGACGTGCCTGCACTGAAAACCAAAGGCCTGGATAGAATGAGAAAGATATCGTGGGTAGCGCCGTCTTCTTCCTTCCAAATACCTAAACCAGATGAAAGAGATGCAAAACCGTCTCACCTCGAGAAACTGTTGAGTATCTTCCAACATCCAAGCAGTATATTCTCCAGAAGCTCAGTGTCTGATGATGAGAAAAAATCCACATCAAGCACTCCCCCTAGAAAAGACTCTTCTCTTACCAGCTCTTTCTGGTCTTGGGGCTCAACTATAGAGAGAGAAAGAGAGGAAGACAGCTCAGAAGCAACAGACTCGACACTTTCTGAAAGAGTTCAAGTCTCATTCGTAGACGAATCGTTTTCGCGGAAACTCGACAGTAAAACTCCGTCAACAGATACGGACAATACTCTTAGTGAGTTCCAGAGCTTTCCACAGGAGAGTGAGAAAGAGAAAAGAGATATAGTTACCGAAACCACCGAAGATAATATAGTACAAAAACTAGATATAAGTGTAAATAATAAATGTGTAGATATAGCCAAGCAAGGCGTTGTCGATCTCGTTAAAGAGAAAGAGAAGGAAAATAATTTAGAGCAGAATCAAAAAGATGAAGTCGCGAGACCTAGGTCTTTTGCAGCCGTATTAAAATCCTCAGGATCTGAAAATTCTCTGGATAAGCAAAACAGTCCGGACAACGGACAATCAGTAGACAAACTACCGAGCAAAGTCATCAGAGGAATCAAAGAAAATATAAGTCCGGAAAACACTCTGACCTCCAGCATGACAAATACTAAGACTCTAGTTGAGGAATTAGAGAGGCAAGTTAAAAATCCAGACAAAATTGAACCTAAACTCGAAGAAATAAAGGCTACAGATTTAGCTCCTATAGCTACAATCGAAGAAACGGACGATATACCGCAACTAGATTATATAGATGACGTTAAAATAGACAAAGATTTATCTATAGACAGTGGGGTTGTTGAGCCAGATAAGAAAGATAAAGAAATAGATTTAGGGAAAGATGCGCTATCTTACTTAGTATATGAAAATAGAGAATTCAATTTAGCGGAAGGCATAACGAAACCATTAGGAGAACATGATTCGTTAGAAAAAGAATTAAAAGAAGCAGAAATTAAAGAAATATTAGACTTATCACCAGAACTTGTAATAGACGAGGGTTTAGAAGATTCAGTTTTCGCTGCAAAAGAAATAGTAGCAATCCGAACATCACCTGTTGTCCCAGACAGAGCGAAATTGAAAAAGGCAAATTCTTTAGAAGACTTATCGCTAGTAGAAGCTGAAAAGAGTAGTCCTAAGACTAAAACAATCGCTTTCAAAGTACCAGAAAGTACAACACCCAGAGATATACCAGAAAGACGAGCGAAATTACGAACCAGAAGTGGATCAAGTCCAAAATCTCTACCAGAAAGTCTGAACAAGCCATGCCCTTTAACCAAAATGGAGTCAATTTTGACCAAAAAGAAGAAAAAAGTTTCTTCTTTAGGCAAAATGGCGCGAGATTCCCTCTTAGCGCTCAATATGAGCGAAGAAGAAATAGCAGAATTTAGAAGATCTTATAAATTGACGTCCGTTGAGAGCTTGAAATCGCTGGAATCGGTTTCAGAAGATGCGAATTCGCAGAGTGGTAACTCTGTGGATTCTAGGTGTAGGGCATGTCTGAGAACTTCTCAAGAAAGTTTAATGTCTCTCGATTCTATTACCGAAGATTGCAGGTGCACTGACGTCTGCGAAAAGCCTGGGCGATCCGCGAGATAGGTATTAAATTTATAACTTTGGTCCCGTACTTTATTATATTTAGATGTTATTGGGTTGGACTGTTAAACCTATAGTCCCTGCCATGAAAAGCTATACATGTTTATAAAAACGTTCTGTAGTACGAAAGGTTCGAAACAATTAATAAATAAAAAAGTTTTTAAATGTTTAAACGTTTAAAAGCATTTTTATTTATTTACGTATAGTAAACGAGACACAATATAATATTTTTGGTTATGACACCTATAGGCGGTCACACTGTCCATAATGTTAATTTTATATAGGAATTGCAATGACAAAGTCAGAGCAATGAATACAGATTTACAATAGAAGCGCATTTCCTAAGGATTTCGTTTACCGATTCCAAGTGGCGAGTTGGCGACTGTCGTCAGTGTAGTACGTAGTTGGCGCCGTTGGCGGCGCTGGCGTCGTTCTCCGTGTCTCTTGCTCTCGTAGTTAAGATACACAGGAGTAACGTTCGTCTCTCTTGCACTCGTAGAGACAGCTGTCACAGCGCGACCACCACGCCCTCAAGCGGCAATATGGGTCACAGAAAGTTTGTCTACAGAGCGCCCATAACAAATGCGTCTCTATGTAAATATCTATGCTCTATGGTCAGAGTGAACTTACGTCAAAATGGCGTTCTGAATGTTTGCGTTTTAAAAGCCGGGACGCGTTCCAGTACCACGAAACATAAGGTGACAGAGCTTTTCGCAAAACTGATTGATTTAAATTCTTTTCCTTTTACCCTTATATTACTTTTAGTTGATTGGATTTGCAATGATTTGTTGTTGATTGAATTGTCGCTAAGTTACTTAGCATTTTGCGTGTTCGTTCTTTACTTATAAAATCTATAGCTTTTCATGTTGGGGATAGACCTTTGCCCGTTTGCTGAAAAATTATAACTAGAATTCGGTCTCTGAAATATTTCAGTAATATACTTATGACCGTAAGACCATTATACTAAACGTACTGCAAATGTAAAGCAATTTATGTGTATGAAATGTTAGAAAACAAATCTGTTGTTAAAAGTTTTAGTAATCTGTTTAAGAGCGATGGCTGATTATTCGAAAAGTATTCGATTTAATTATTCGATTGTTCTGATCGTAAATAGATGATTTTTAATGATTTTAACATGGTTTTATCTTATTTCGGTCTGGGGCCCAATTCTCCTAAATAAATGTAGTTTCGATATCATATCAGTGTCATACTTACGTCACAAAAAGCGTATTCTTCTAAATTATCTGATGTAACGAGATCGTAAATTAAAACAAGTGTCAAAATATGTGTCAACGACGAACTGTTTATTTCAAATTTTACGATAATGACATTACGTTATCAGAATACCGCTTCTGAGTCCATTCAAAATATAATATCAATGTCATATAAAAACACGAGAATTGGCCCCAAGGTTTTATACCTTTTATTCGCGATTCGTCACCTCACAGTAAACTACACAATATAATTATCTAAATAATTCTCACACAGCAAAATTTCCGCCACTGGTGTATGAGAATATTGTTTTTAAACTGGAAATGTTCATCTGTGGGGGACAGCGGGCATAATCTAACATTACCATATATTGCTCTTTTATTGCCATTAAGTTGCTACTTGATTACTAAATACGATTCGAATGATCTCTCTCGAATAATCGTACATTGCGTGTTACTAGTTTGATCAATAATCCTTTTGTCAAAACTGAAACTCAAGACTTTTTAATACCTACTAAACCGGAACAAATTTTGGACAGGGTGGTGGGGATCAGGGCTATATGACGTCAGATCCGGTTGTACATATTGTACAGTTATATAGACGTTGTACTGAACATTCATTGACTATACGAAATCTTCTAAAGAATTTGCCGTTTTGTTGAACATTTGATATTTAAAACTATAATCGGTAGTCACGTATATTTATGTTGTGGGTATCTAATTGTCAGTAATCCCGTGATCACAGCTGATGTAACACTGTAACCAATGCCAAAACATAGCGGGAAAATCCGTTATCAAAAATCGAAAGGTTATCATCTTAGTCCTAGCGTAATCCCGCTTGCATCTAACTTTTGTATTTTTTTTTATGGTAATAGGCGGCAAACGAGCAGACGGATTGCCTGATGGTAAGCAATTACCGCCGCCCATGGACACAAACAACACCAGAGGAGTCACAAGTGCGTTGCTGCCTCTTGGGACGGCACGGTAAGGGATAGGATGAGGAGTGGGATCAGGGAGAAGGGATAGGGGATAGGGCCTCCGGCACTCTCACTCACTGAACGAAACGCAACAGCTTAGGTACTGTTACTTTACGTCGATTTTATGTGAGAGGGTAGTACTTCCCCGATCGAGCCGGCCCATTCATGCTGACATCAGCAAGGCTCTACTACCTTGTCCGAGGTCTGCTTTTTAGTTTAACCAGATTTTACACGATATGATATTTCTTTGTGGAGTATGGATAAAAGTCTTGGAGTCTTGGATGCAACTGGCAAAACGCTGCGATAATGATGGTGATGGAGTATATTTTTACAAGGAGATTTTGCCAGCTTCATGACTAACTTTGAAAAAGTTCTATGATTGGATGATCTCGTTGCACTATAGAACATTGTTGCATATTATATTTTAAATTCGTCAAATGTTCACCAAAATGGTCCAAGGCCTGTATGTGACAAAAATCTGACAAAAATATGACGACAATATTTTGCTAAGGTGCTATCCATTTTTATATAAGATGATTAAAGGCGCGCTTGCGTGTGTAGGTATTAATTATTTCCGTTTCTCTTTTGGGAACTCGGTATATTCACACACCGAGATACAATACTACTTTTTTTGTTATGACGCCTATAGGTGTCAACCTACAAAATTTAATTTCTGTTGTTTTTATACAGATTCGAAAGCTGGTAAAATCATCTTAAGCAATAAATGGATAGCGCCATATTACAATCACAGTCAAAACCTAAAAGAAAACAAACCAAATATTCGTCAACTACTATTCTTAGGTCCACTTGCACAACGATTCTTAAATTGAATTAAGATGTATTTAACGAGAAAAAAAATATTAAACACCACTAGCGTCTTGCACAACGAAAAACTTGTCGAGTAATATGATTTAAGAACTGTCAAAATTAATTACCGAAAATCGGCTGTTTAGTGGCTAATTTCATTTAAGAACTGTCACACTGATGTTGGCATCTTGTCATTAGCGACGAAAATTATCAATAATTATATAACTGGACCGAACGACGCAGCAGGGGGAGGCCTATGTCCAGCAGTGGACGTCCCTAGGCTGAGATGATGATGATGTTGATATAACTGATAACAATATACCTACTTGTGTTATTGTTAACCCTAGAATCCTACACTATTTGGCGCACATGTTATTTCTACACTGGGGTGCTGGAACACCCCATACTAAAATGACTGTAATCCTTAAAATAAAAGAAAATAATTCATGAAAATACGTTTTATTAAACATAATCGCTAACTTGAGATCACAAATCAGCCTTATTACTCAAAGTTAAATGTAGTTTGAGCAACAGCGCTTGTAGGATTTAGTCCTTTTTTGAGGATCACTGCAATGGACTAAATTGGCATCCGGTGACGGTCCTCCAAATATTCATGTATCAGTTCCAAACCTAATTTCAAAACTGTCTGCTGAAACTTTATATTTGGCTTATTATTTGATCTTGAACACTTGTAAAGAACCCAGGAATTACAACTGGTCCCAACTTCTATTTCTTCCTCGCTAGATTTGTGGTCTAGAATAGAGCTTATTTCTTCGTAATTCAAACCTCTGACAGCCATCCGAAACAAAATAAATAAACTTCATTGAATTTTACCTTCACAATATCTAAAAATATCTGTATTTAATTCATATAAGACTATTGTTTTAATAAATAATCACTTTTAATAACTTATTACATATAAATGCATCAATCGTAATAAATAAATAATCTTACGATTTAACTACACTGGGGTACTGGCGTACCCCACAGCACTTATACAGGCGACCACAACGCGGTCCCTCGTCACGGTATTGACGTAACGCGAGCGGTTGACACCAAACTAAAATACTCCGACGCACGAATTCGTGGATATTAAAGAAATTGAGATATTTAGAAAACAAATCGGTGTGGGGTGCACCTGCACCCCATGTAGGGTTCTAGGGTTACTGCTCAAAAGTTTCTAGTTATTATTTGTCAATTGTCATTTCCTTGCTAGGCGACGACAATGCGTTTTGTTTTATGCTCAAAGTATATATAGTCTAAGGTTTTATGCGAAACCATACGCATAACATCGTTAAAATCGTAACAAAAAGGCTTCATGCCATGAAACAAAACGTAGAAACTACTTTACCGACCTCATAAAATGTTTAACTAAATCTAAGCGTTGTTGTCGTTGTGCAAGAGGGAGCTAAATACTTTTAACTTAAATTATTTTATGCTGTTAATTCTGTTCAACAAATTTAAATAAAGGAGTGACTTAAATCAAACGTTACGCAAGTGGGCCTTAAAGGTGTAAATATAATCTGAAATAAACATATTGCATATTTCAGTACAGCTAAAAAATAGCGTTGTCCCGCTCTCTCTTATGTCCTTCGCCGCGCGTGCAAGCGAGAGGCTTGATAGACTGAATGATATATAGACAAGCTATGCGAAGCAGCCAACGCTTTACATAGCTATTGCCCAGTCTATAAATTACAAGGACTGACGAAAATATAATTAAAAAAATATATATAACGATTTTTATACGTACTTGAAAAAATTAAAGATTTTTTAAATAAAAAAATACTATTGTACTCTTTGATTAGCGTTTTGAATTAAAAAACAAATGTACTTGGATAGTGTACCGAAAATATTTTTGTTTTTACCATAGACAGTTTTAGGCGGCCCGAATGTTTTTAATTTGTATTTTTTCATATTGCAATGTGATTGTTTATGTAGGTGGTAGATTATCAGCTAAAGCTAGATACAGTACGCCTTAAAATGCGAATTAGGGCGGAAAACCTCTCCAGTTACATGCGTCAAACCTAATAAAAGAAAGGCTAAACTTTTTATTTACAGTAAGATATCCATATTATTTTAGACAAAAAGTTTCGTACAAATTCTGACCCCCATTTTACCCGTTTAGGGTGAGAATTTCCATAACGTCTCCTACTGCTCGCTTCCTTTGGTCAAGGAACATTCCTGCCAAATAGAGAAGTTTCCTGCAAGTGAAATAAATAAAATTATACAAGTATTTTTATCTAGTGAAATATTTCAAAATAATGTTAGTTTCATTCATCAATTAATGTTAAAACTTTATATAACATTTTTATCGACAATTTATTGATAATAAGTATTCTATTTGACAGCAAATAACTATGAGGTCACTAGGTCATATTTCATACAAACGCCTTAGCAAAGGTCGTTTTTGACATTTCATTAAAAAGTGCTTGATTTGACTAGTTGGAAACCCTATTTCAGCTTTTTGCGCATAGTAGTTTCGGCTGTGTGTTACCTGTCATTCAGTAGGTAATATAATAGTTTTATAAAGTAAAAATCATGTTTCGCACATTAACTTGCCACGCTCAATTCAACTGTAGCTACTTACTATAGGGCAACATTTTGTTTGTCAGTTTATTGGCCTGTACTGTCGAACAACTTCCCGCTAGACCACCATAAGGGCGAGAATCGCTCAGCAAGACATCGTCGCTTCCAGTGCTACTTTACACGCTATTGACACTCGTATACAAAACCAGTTTCTAGTGTGCCTCGACTCTATGAGCGCGCCAAGGGATTTTTTTTCAAACTGGTTCACCGCCGACTTGTTTGATTGTACCTATTGAAAAGTAATTATGATTTTACAATCACATTACAATATAACAACAATATAAATAACTTGTAAAATAATCAATTGAACTAATTATTCGACTGAGGAGAGGAATTAGTTTATTTATTTTTATTTTTAAAATAAATATAAAAACGAATCTTTCTTATTTCTTTCATAGAAGTAGACATCGGGTATCTGTGAGGGAGTCTCGAAATCGGTCCAGTCGCGTTACAGATTCTTAACAAACAGAGTATTTTTATTTAAAACTAGCTGTTTCCCGCGGTTTCACCCCCATCCTGAGGGAAGTACTTCGCGTACCCTTTATAGCCTAAGTTACTCCTTGGTACATCAGCTATCCGCTAGTGAATGTCCCGTCAAAATTGGTCCAGCCGTTCCAGAGATTAGCGAGAACAAACTGACAAACAGACTACTTTCATCGACATAAATGCATATCCTCGCGCCTGTTTACCGCAGGGGTAGGCAGAGACTACGAGACGCCATTTGCAACGATCCTGACATATCTATCTTGCTTCATTCACTCCCATTAAATTTCTCATGCATGCTCTTCGGTTAAGGGTACTTCTAACCTGTCCTTTTTTTAGGATGTCTTCAATCTGGTCAGAGAGCGTTTGTCTAGATCTTCCCCTTCCTCCTGTCCCATTCACACTTGACTTATATAGCTTCTTGGTCAGTCTTTCGTCATCCATCCTCTCCATGTGTCCAAACCATCTTAGCATACCTTTCTCAATGGTTGTCACTACATCTTCTTTTACCCCACAACACTCTCTTATCACTCACTTCTTTACTCTGTCGTTCAAAGACACTCCACACATACTTCTTAGTGCCCTCATTTCTACGGCATTCATTCTACTTTCATGTCTATTCTGCCATACCCAACTTTCACTACCATACATAAGTGTGCTTTCATCTAATATATCTTATACTCCTTATTATAGTTATAATATTTAGTTCAGTTGGTTATTCACAGCTATTCAAGTACAAAGTTTACCACTTATTCTGTTCGTAATATTCACTTTTAAATACATGGGGCATAATTTAGCTAGTCAATGCGAACTAGAAAAAATAAAAGGCCAAACGTCGTAAGTAGGTCCAACATCTACAATTTATATGAATCAACCTAAAAGTTATTGAGGGAAATGTTTCGGGAATAAGAAAACTGATTTTGAGTACTTAGACCATTTTTAAAGGCATCATGCACATAAATGATTATATGATTTATATGGTTAGTACTTAGATCTACCGTTTTGTTAGTCAAGCACGACAAACGATAAAAGCTTGCTTGAAAGTGAGAAAATTAATGTAGAGTACTTAGACCAAGTTCCGACTATTTTTTTGAAGGAGGTCATTAGTACTTATACCCTTTCTGTGACGTCATAATAAGACACACATTGGAAAAAAAATATTCTGTCTCTCAGTGACATACCACTTAATAATGTACTTCATTATTTTAAGGCTTAAGTCTAAATTTGAATTGTGTCACTGGAAACCGACATTTTTAACGAACTTTTCGGGAACTGTTCGTTTTTCAAAGTGATTTTACTGATGTGATTGGCTGTAAAAAATATATTTGATGCGTGATTGGGTGTTATATAATTAAAAAGTAATTTTGGGTCAACGATTGACTAAGGAAGGACACTTTTTCCTCGATTGGCCTCGAAATTGGGGTCTGTTGGAGATTTTACCCGAATCGGATTTGAGTCATTCGTTAATGTTGTAAACATTAACAAATAAAAAATATATCATTTTGAAACACCGTTGGCCGTTCTAACAAATTAAAACAAAATTTAACAAAAATATGAAGCCATATTTGTTTAAAAGTGAACTGCATAAAAATTTAGGTATTTGCAATACACATTAATTATATTATAGATACTTAGATGAGTATCTTATGTACACAAGGATTTTGATTAAAATTAAATATCTACTATATACGTGTATCTAAAGGTATATTAATAAAAAAAGTTTGGCAAAATTGTATATAGACAAAAATTGTACAGAAATTGTCGTTTGAAAATTGTTTTTTTTTATAATAGTTTAAGTGGTCTAACTGAGGCAATTAGGCTTTATACATATTAGCGATTTTTTTGTCGCTACCGCTTATCGTTTGCGCGTAATTGTCGCGAGAAATTATTAAAGAAATATATCAGATTGATATATAATTAGGGTTCTTAAAAATATTATTATTATCCTGTATAGAATTTTGGCATTGTGAAGTATTCGATTCTCTAATAATAATCAAAGTGTATAAA
The DNA here is from genome assembly GCA_944739405.2 of Euclidia mi. Taxonomy (NCBI): domain Eukaryota; kingdom Metazoa; phylum Arthropoda; class Insecta; order Lepidoptera; family Erebidae; genus Euclidia; species Euclidia mi. The sequence continues at coordinate 16,867,651 of OX123210.2, read as the reverse complement.
TACTATATACATACATTATATTATGTATAAAAAAATATAAATATTGTATGACGGGGTCAAATTCGCATTCAATTGAAATACATCAAATTCGGTCCATTCGTTTTTATCGCAATGATAACACGTCATGTCAAACTGTCGTAATTTTGTATTTAATCTTTAAAACGGCTGGACCGTTTTGCGTACAACCGAATTGGACCCCGCCGAGCTAAGACCAAAATTGTGTACGAAAATACTTCATTAAAATTCATAATTATTGTAAATATTATTGAAAAAGAAAATGCTTTTTATGTCATTTCAGAACGAATATTTCTACTAAAAATAAGAACCACTTAAATTCGGTTAGATATATTTAAAAAATATTATTTATTTTTCACTTTGCAATACGGAAAAGCTCTTTGTGAATATACCAGAGTTGTTGAATGAATACAGCTTTTGAAACTTATTGACATTGAAACAACAGCTTTTCTTAACAAGTGTTGTTCATTTCATACGTATTGAAGATCTCACATTGAACATTGTTGATGACGAATAACGCTGTTGTTTCGATGTAGAATTTTGATCTAATATTGTTTAGACATTTCTTGTTTTATAGCGAAAGGATTGATGACTGCCTTAATTATCGTCTTACGTTAGTATAGTTGATCGAAGCGTCTTACTGTCATTTGAGCGATCGCCAGTCTTAATCGTAATTTAGTTGATGCAACTTGCCGCCGACTTAAATTCTCGTATTAAATAACGACAGAGTGTATATTAACTTCAAAATAGTTTCACTAGTCATTAATCCCTATGCTACACAAACCAAGCCAAGTGTTAAAAAAAACAAGATTTCTTTGCTTGAAAATCTGTTTTTGATAACTAGAACACCAAATTGTCTTTTAGCTCTTGAGAGATTTATTTTAATTTGCATACGTTACTTTGCTGAAATAGGCCATAAACGTCTTGTTAAATGTTCAATTATGATGAACATGATGATGATATGATAATGGTGATGTGATCATCATCCGTTGGTGATACAACGGCGTTCTTTGACGGAGAATAATGTTCGCTTCTATCGGTTGTTTAAGTGTTATGGTAATTACCATTTGTTATATTTCCCGTTCGAAAGTTATACTTAAAGTTCGAATGTTATACTTAATGTTCGAAAGTTATATTGGGTTTTATGTATGTGATTTCTAAAGTGTAAATTGGTGTGACCAATATTATTTAATAAAATGTAATTTAAAATTGCATGACGTGTAATATAACCCTTTATAATATAACATTCGGACTTATAACATTTGAAGTATAACGATTGGTATGAAGAGCGTTTATTTGCGTATATGATCATGCGTCATGGTTTAAGCTTGTTGGGGCCATGTCATTCAGTAATGCGGTTACAATTTTAGTGTAATATAATATTATACATTTAATATTGTATATACATGGTACACACTCTCATTATACATACTTAAATATCTAATTTATTAGTACACTTAATATAGCAAACATTTTCATTATATTGTATGTTGGACATGAGACTAAGTACGACTTTGCGTGATGACGAACTTGATTCGAAAGGTGTTCTATCTCTCTGATTGGTCAGCTTCAAGGACATAAAGAGGCAGTGTGCCGAATTTTCATCGAATTGTCGTGACTCGTGAAGTGTATGAAGCGGTATTAAGCTCTCTTGTGTCAGTAGGTATTATACACCTTCTAAAACATATGGAAGGTAGAAATATAATTTTCGTGTTATAAATAATACGTGGGTACTACTGATATCTGTAGGATGTGACGACAGCACTGTCAGGGATACTTTATACTTGAATTTCTACCATTTTGGTATGAATATCTACTGAGACAAAAAGAGAAAGATGATTATTTTTCTCCCTTGCACAATACTAAAAGTAGGTTCTAGAAGGTGTGTGATAGTCGATTAGTATATTTTCACTTCACTAGAATTGTACCGCCATACTGAATGATACTAATGATGCATCAAAGTTCTGCCTGAGTAAAAGATCTCCCCGGAGAAAACTGCTTTATCATTTTGTGTGATATAAGTATAGGTAATTTCTAATAAATGTACATTACATAATATATATCTGTTGTTTCATTTTCTACGTAATATGTTGAAATAACTGACACCATGAACCCAGGCAGGTTTTTGAGGAATACACAAATATTTATCCGGAGAAAGAGGGCTCAAAAATGTGTGCAACCAGAGGATCACATGTGTGTTGCCGCCCTTTGGAATGGGAAAAAGAATATAATAATATTACTTTATTGACATAAATTACACTTTTACAATATTTTAGAATTCCCTGACTCCTGCACTAGTAATAACTGTGTTGCAGGAGACAGTGTCTATTAGAATAGGTGGAATGAGGGAGAAGGTAAAGCCGATGGGCCTCCGGCACTCTCACCGATCGAAAAGCAGCAGTATAGGTACAATCGAACAACTTCCCGCTAGACCACTATAAGGGCGAAAATCGCTCAGCAAGACGTCGTCGCTTCCAGCGCTACTGTACACACTTTCTAGTGTGCCTCGACTCTATGAGCAAGCCAAGGGATTTTTTTTTTCAAACTGGTCCCACCGCCGACTTGTTTGACTGTACCACAGATAATATAATACTATTCTAGTACTGTACCTACTGTTGCAAGGCAAGGTTGTAGTTGTACATCAAGGCTCTACTATCTCAAAAATGATTCTGGCCGTGGAGCACAGGGTCCATTTTCCTGTGCAACAGTTACTGACACTAACAATCTGCCCAGATATCCAGATAAGTAGCGAGCACTCAGTGGACACCGTTGGCTTGCCGTTCGTATCAGATCGACAAAGTTATGCAACGCTTGCACAGGTCACCACTTGAATGGGTGACCACGTGTGGCGCTTACATCTGAGCGCTAACGTCCGCTAGGTACCTACCGCTTCGGAGGGCACGTAAAGCTGTCGGTCCCGCTCTTGTCTCAGGATAAGAATCGTTAGGCCATGTCGGAGACCTTCAGGCGATCTAAAAATTCCGACACTAGTATTGACCACACACACGAAAAACGAAAAAGTGGACACCGATTGGCGAGTAGCTTCGCCAGTTGGCGCCTCGCAGATATTGAGTGGCGAGTGGCCGCTACACGTCTGAGGCGATTTTATATATCCAGGGTCAAAATAATTACATTTTATTTAGTCCGTATTTTAGATTATAAAAAAATATTGGACACGTATTTTTTCTTTTTTCGATTAAATAAAAAATAACAAAGATATAGCCCATTAAAGTTACGTGTGACGTCATCTAGTGCTAAAAAATGCAGCACGGCGTGACGTTATACGTAACTTTAATGAGCTATATCTTGGTCATTTTTGGTTTAATTTACAAATAAAAAATATGTATAGCTTATTTTTGAATAATCTAAAGGACGGACTTATAATTTTTTTTTTGTCAACTAGCATATTGTAACATTCTGGGGATTATAAAGAATGGCATGAGTTCCTTCAAGGTTTTTTCCATAAACTATCTGAAACTGAATGCAAAATAATGTTTTGCCTTTCATAACTGTCACTTTCATACTTTTATTTTAAAAGGCATCTCCCGCACTAGGAATTAATCCTGTGTCGCGGTTGACTTTATAAACATACCTCAACCATTCAAGCAATGGACACGAAATACACCTAGACTCGAAAAAACAATTTGTAGATCACACAAAGTGTTATATCGTGGTGGGAATCGAACTCACAACACTCAGCGCAGTGTCAAGCGGCGAGGCAGCCGTGTAAAACACTGCGCCGCCGAATTCCTTGGCGCCAACCATTGCTAGCTACGGTCGGTGTTTTGGAACAAAATGTGACTGCCGTGTGATTTTCGCAACCCAAAGGCAGGGCCGAGCCGCTCCCATGTGCAATGTGCGCGGCGCACACAGGCGCCAGGGTAATAGTGGCGCAGCGCGCCGGCAAATTACTTAAAATAAGGCTGACAAAAAGGCGCTTCATAGATTTTGCACACAGGCGCTGGATTGGGTCGCCGTGACCCTGCCCAAAAGTATAAATTAGTGAAATTCCATTGCTGAGATAGTGACAGTACCTTCATTCAAGGGTAGATCCCTTGAATATAGGTAGGTTGCACACTAGATACTGACTAGACTGCCAAAGATCTTCATAACAGAAGGGACCGATGATTTAATTGACATGCTCTCTTGCTCTCCTCGCTGGTTTGGCAATGATTAATAATTTGGATACTGTAACTCACTGTGACTAGGTTGTTACTAGTGATGTTCCGGATATCCGTATCCACATCCGAGGAAGAAGGAAGATTCGTATCCGTTACTTTTGAAGGTCGCGGGTTCGATTCCCGCTCAAGTCAAACATTTGTGTGCATGAACATGGATGTTTGTCTTGGTCTGGGTGTTTCTATGTATAATATGTATGTATTTACAAAAAAAATATATACATATATGTACCTATGTCTATCTATTTTCTAGTACCCATAGTACAAGCTTCTGCTTAGTTTGGGACTAGATGGTGTTGGGTACATGTGGTAGAATATTAGAATATTATTATTATTACTTTCCTCGCGGATCTTTCACCTTATCTATTAATTTTCAATTTATAGGATGGAATGCTATAGGTGGTTAGGTAGAATTAAAAAACTTAAATTCCATTCAGAGTATTTTTAATATAATATCAATACAAGTCGAAACATGATCTGTCTATTCTTCAGCCGGGCGTGCGTGACGTCAACTATCGTATCCGCGGATATACATTTTTAACGATCCGGCACATCACTAGTTGTTACCTACTAATAAATTAAATCTGGAGTATTCGAGTGACGACCGGTTGGCGCAGCGGGAGTGTAAGCGACTGCCACGCCGAAGGTGGCGGGTTCGATTCCCACTCAAGTCAAACATTTGTGTGCATGAACATGGATGTGTGTCTTAGTCTAGGTGTTGCTGTGTACAGATGTATTTACAAAAAAGAAGTAGATATATATGTATGTTTATCCATTATCTAGTAGGTATCCATAGTACAAGCTCTGTGCTTAGTTTGGGACTACATGGTGATGTGTGTACCTATGGGGTAGAATATTATTATTACATTCATCTTTAATTATTATTATTCATTTTGTGGGTAAATACTTTTTTTTTCTGGTATCGGGTTGGAAAATCCTCATGGAGTCCCTCCGCCCCGGGGGGGAAGGACGAAGGGGACTATCAGACTCTTACTGACTAAAAACCAACCCGTGCTCCTCATGTACCCATGTGTCGGAGGGTAGGGTTTCACCAAAGCATTCCTCGCTACCCCCCGACGGGTATTGGCCCACCAGATGGTCAGGCGGGCCCCGAACGAAACCCCCTTGGCGGCGGATGAAGGTGTTAGGCTCCGCCGCCAAAACACCCAGCGGCCGCAGAGGATAGGGAGGACGGCAACGCAACACCGCATCTCCTCTTCCTCTGCGGCCCCACCGCGACGCAACGATGGTGCGCCCCCATTTGGTCGCGGGAGATAGGGCGCGGGGCAACGCAACACCCACACGCCTCTCCTCCCGCGACCGCACCCGACTGCGAGGGACAGACAGAACTGTCCCCCGCACCCGCACCATGGGACGCATCCTACGCAGGCCTCTACCAAGCCCACGTGGAGCGTCCCCTCCCGGGATCCCGCTTAGCTTCACCGTGGGTGGCTTCTTACCCACGGTTACTGAGCCCCCCCACCACGACAAGGTGGAGATCCCACGGGGGGGATTTTGTGGGTACTAAGGTAGTTACAGTCAACTATTGAAATCGCTACACACCTTAAAACCTTTGCGGAGACTTATAAATCCTCGTTTTTATTAATTTATAATAAATTGGTACGATAACATACATACATACATAGACTCACGCCTGTTTCCTGGAGGGGTAGGCAGAGACTACGGAACGCCATTTGCAACGATCCTGACATACCTCACTTGCTTCACTCACTCCCATCAAGTTTCTCATGCATGCTCTTCTGTTAAGGGTACTTCTGACTTGTCCTTTTTTCAGGATGTCTCCAATCTGGTCAGAGAAAGTTCTCCTAGGTCTTCCCCTTTGTCCTGTCCCATTCACACTAGCCTGATATATCTTCTTTGTCAGTCTATCGTCATCCATCCTCTCAATGTGCCCAAACCATCTTAACATGCCTTTCTCAATGCTTGTCACTACATCTTCTTTTACCCCACACCACTCTCGTATCACACAATTCTTTACTCTGTCGGTCAAAGACACACCACACATACTTCTCAGTGCTCTCATTTCTACAGCATTTATTCTACTTTCAAATCTCTTCTGCCATACCCAACTTTCACTACCATACATAAGGGTAGGCACTAACACACCTCTATGTACAGCCAAACGTGCCTTTTTGGACACGTTTTGACTGTTCATAAACGCCTTCAGAGCTCCATTCACACAATTACCTGCATTAACTCTCCTTTCAATATCTGCTTCATTCATACCATCTCTTGTAAACAACGTACCTAAGTAAACAAACTCATTCACTTGTTCCACTCGCTGTCCATCGATCAAAACATTACAAGCCGTAACGCATTCCTCCTTTTCAAAAACCATAACTTTCGTTTTACTTACATTCACTTTCATTCCTTTCCTTTCTAACGCACGATGCATGATTGTTACCATCTCCTGCAACTCCTCCGTTGAAGATGCAAGTATAACCTGATCATCAGCATAAAGGAGGCATTTGACGAGTAACCCATTCATCCTTAATCCGCAGTCACTATGTTTTAAATCTTGCAAACAACTGTCCATGAAGAGGTTAAACAGCCACGGCGACGCTACACATCCCTGTCTAACACCTTTATCGATGGTAAACCAGTCAGTGTATGCCCCGTTTATCCTCACACAAGCTCTAGAATCCTCATAAAGGGATTTCAGAGCTCGAATGAGGCTGCTGTCCACCCCATTCATTGACAGCACCGACCACATTTCATTCCTCACCACTTTATCGTAAGCCTTTTCCAAATCCACGAATGCGCAATAGACCTTTTGACCTTTGGCCAAAAATTTTCCGGCTATGCTTCGCAAGGAAAAAACCTGATCCGTGCATCCCATACCCTTTCGGAATCCCGCTTGTACATCCAATATTTTCTTGTCGGTTACTTGCATAACTCTTTCAATAAGTACCTTTGCATACAATTTGCCAACAAACAATGCTGAGAAGGCTAATGCCTCTATAGTTTTTGCAGTCTTGTTGCGAGCCTTTTCCTTTATAAAGAGGCACAACTACAGCTGTGGTCCAGTCATTAGGTACTCGGCCGGTGTTCCAACACAAGTTATATAACCGCTGCAACTGACCAACTATGATGCCCTGTCCAGCCTTCAGCATTTCGACTGTAATCCTATCATATCCTGCAGCCTTACCTACTTTCATACTTCCCAGTGCCTTCACGATCTCATCCACGCCAATAACGCTTTCATCATTGCTATCATTACAATTCACTTCAGCTATCGGTGTCTCTATCGCCGTTCTTTCGAATAAACTTTCAAAATACTCTTTCCATCTCTTCAGCACGCACAATTCACCATTTACTATACTTCCATTCTCGTCTCTGATAGATGTGTGTTCTGAGGATTGAGTTCTTCCTCGAACTGCACGAACGGATTTCCAGAAAAACTTAATGTTCCTCTGGAAATCGTCAGATAATCTGCTATCAAACTCATCTTTCTTTTCCTCTTTTTTCCTTTTAACCATTTCTTTCACTATTCTTTTTGACCTAACAAACTCCTTTTTTGCTTCATCTATGTCTACACTCGTTGCTTTTCCCATTCTTTCATTTGCTCTGGCAGCCAACCAATCTGACCAAGCTTTCTTCTTCTCTGACACTGCTGATTGTACGTCCTTGTCCCACCATGTATTCTTAACCTTTCGTATTTTCCTTCTCTTGATCATACCACATACTTCAGACGCTACACATACTACCTCTTCTTTAAAGGCCTGCCATAATTCTTCCATATCATTTATGCCATCGAATCTCTCAAATCTTGCTATCAATCTTCGTTTATACTCATCTTTCACATCTTTCTCTTGTAGATTTTCAACTTTTATTCTTTCCAAGACCCTATTTTCACTATGCTCTCGGTGTCGCCATCCTTTAAAGAGCCCACTTATCCGGCTCAACACCAAGAAGTGGTCTGTGTGGATGCCGATCCCTCGATATACTCTTGTATCCAACACATTCTTTCTCAATCGTTCATCTACTATCACAAAATCAATCATAATTCTTCTAACATTTTTCGCCTCTCGCGTATACATATGTATCCTTTTATGATCAAACATGGTGTTTGTCACACAAAGGCTCCACTCCAAACAAATCTCAAGCAGTGCTTTTCCATTTTCGTTCACACTCTCATCACCAAATGCACCTAACACCCTTTCAAATCCATCTCGCTTTACTCCCACCCATCCATTGAAATCACCTAACAAGATCAATCTTTCATTATCCTTGCAGTTCCTCAAAATCTCTCTTAAACTCTCCCAAAACTCCTGCCTTTCGTCTTGCTCATGTTGTGACATACCCGTAACTATATTGACCGGGGCGTACACCCCCACTATAAAGAGACGAGTAAGTCCTACTTCCATTCTCATCCACAGTAGCCTAGCATTTACACATTCAAACTCTTTTACGCACTAATTCATTCGCGCAGACAGTACTACACCAACTCCCTTACAGGCTCTGGTGGTACTATCTACCCCAGAGCAATACGCCGTATATGCACCATGCTTGGTGGTGTCACACCCTTTTCTTTTTGTTTCATTCACACAAAGAACATCAATCTTTCTATCATCCATCATCTGACATAATTCATCCAATTTGCCGTTCATTCCTCCACCAACATTCAATGTCGCAAACCTGCTTTCCGTAGGCCGCTTTTCGCCCTCGCGGGAAACGAGACGTGACGGGTTGCGAACCGCGTCGCCGCCGTATGGAGAAGAATAAGTTTTTGTTCCCATACGAGATTTAGGGATCTAGACGGTCCATCCCCGCAGAGCCCTTTACGGGGGTAAGGCGGAATATCAGCTGTGCCCTGTGACCACCAACACGGGCACGATAAATTCATTCAAAATAGCATGGTAATAATAATAATAAAATAATAACTTCACGCCTTTATCCCCGAAGAGGTAGGCTGAGGTGTACTATACACCCACACTTCGCCAGTTATGTTGCGGTCCCAATGTAATAGGTGGCGAGCCTATTGCCATCTATCGGTCACATTATTTAGCGAGTAATTATAAAAGCTTCGAAAAGTCAGAGGTGTGTGCCCAGGGTACCTGGAGATCGAACTCGAGACCATCGTCTTGGCAGTACGTTACGTACATCACTGAGCTATTGCCGCTTTTATCGTAAATGGTGTATTGAGTATGTACTTGTGTGTTCTAGATGCACATCTAAACTGCTCTCCGCTGCCATTTCGCTTTAAACCTATGAGCCTCTGTTGTGGGTGTAGGGATTTAGTCACCACCGAAAACATCTAAAACTTCCCATGCTAAATAACTTTTTAGTTTTTCCTTTTGCCTTCACGGTAAGTGTGACTTTCCTTCTTTTCTTTATCCCTACAAGCGTTCGAGGTTTGTCCACTAAATCCACCGCGGTGTCCGACGACATCCTTTAGAGGGTAGAGGCAGGGCCAAGCGAAATGCGGTTAGCATTTAGCATACTTCTTTGCCAAGCCTCGAGACTGACAAAACATACAGATGGTCAGTATAATTAAATATTCGCACTTCCCCCAGCCAAAATTCTAAAGTCGCTACTGTTGGACTGTTTGCTAACTTTCAGGGAGTCTAGTGCAAGTTTTGGTCGAGTTGCGATTCAGTTCTCGACGGGAAAAATTTGAGTGAGTCGCAACTACCCCGGAAAAATTGTTGCATCTGCCTCGGTGACGCCGGCATCGCCCTCCACCGGGGCACTTCACAAACATTTAGTTGCATGGGAAAAATTGTTACGTCTGCCCCGGTGACGCCGGACATCGCCCTCCACCTAGTTGGGTAGTTGGGACTTATATACTCAACAATTTCTATACATTTTTTAGGTGGGGTTTTCTTTCATCATCATCAGCCTTCAATAGTCCACTGCTGGACTAGGCCTCTCCTTTGAAAGGAGGAATTGGCCTACTATACCACGCTGGCCAAACGGGTTGGTCTATGGTTTGTATCAAGTTTTCCTTCTCTTACAGTGCTGTTCTCTGCATAATATGCTCCCTCTGTCGGCTCTTACGACACCCATGGGATGATATGGGGTGGTGACATTCCGTATTCTTAATCCGTCACCACACGGACCACGGGTTTTCTTTAGCCGTTAGTAATCGCGGTCAGTCGAGACCACCAGGGGTCGCACTTAGAAAACGCATAGCAATTGTTCACATCGAGACGACTCGAACTCGATCAAACTCACTCTAGATCTCCAGAATTGGAGAAAAGGGCACAAAAGAATAAAAAGCCAGTTATATTCCCATTATTTTATAATGTAGTAGGTACAGGTACAGACTAATAACAGCCAATTAAACTATAGCTAAGCGGTGGTGCTAAAACTAAAAATAAATAAATTCAAGCTATATTTTTGGACTTAGTACGAATTGCCGAGGACGAAGTACTTGTCTGTATTTTATACACTTCGGATAGACCTTCAATGCCGCCATTTTTCAAAGCATTTTCACAATACAGTACATATTAAGATTATTAAGCATCAAGCAAAAGGTTAACGATTTACTGTCAAATATACCCGCGATTTTTTTAAATTAACGGGCACAAAATATACAGATTATTATGAAATAAGATAACTTGGTTCGGCATTGGTAGTCTGCTCATTTGAAAAACGTACTGAAATCTTTGTACATAAGGAATTGTAAATACTAATAAGATTCTTTTTTCCGTGCCAACTAATATATTAACAAAATTCATGTTGATTTTTAGAATATATTCTACAATGAGAGCTTTTCGTTCGGCCTGTGTTAGACATAGAGCAAAGAACTGTTCGACACTTTTATAAAATCGACCATAAAGAGACGAAGAGAATAATTGGGCATGCTGTCTCTTTCTGCAGAAGTTAATATACATGATTTTCATTATTATAGAAAGGTAAGCAGGTGACTTATATCGTTTTCTCCGTCGCACGTTTATGGTTGTAATTATTTGCCAACTACCCTGCAAATCAGGGAAAAATCAGTTCTTGACTCTATGCCCTGTGGCTTAATAACATAATATACATATATAGTCTAAGGGCTTAATGGATGGTCAATTGGACATTTTATTTCATTTCGATGGCATGCATAGGCACATACAAACTTTTTAAACTATGAATTAAAACCCCAAGAACAATGTGACTATACAAATATATCTAAAAATATACCAAAGGTGAGACCTTTAGTATATTTTCAGATATATTTATTTTTACTGGTTCAAATACTGGTGGTGTAAAACTACTACACTGGTGTAAAAAAAAATCTGTTAAACTTGTTCGCACGCCTCTTTTATTTGACGTTGCATAATGATCCCATCACACTAGTTGCACTGCAAAATCGATTGGTGATTTTGAAATTATCAAGTGTTCAATGTCTCTCTCTCCGTCTGAGGAAAGCTAAAGCATGCTCTACACTACTCGCGAAGTTGATCGAAGTTGAGCGAATACGATAGTGTAGAGAGGCACTTCGGCTTACCTCGTCAAACTTTACCTCACCTCGGGCGACTTCGGGTCGTTGTCGGTTTTTGTGCCCGAGTCAAAGGGTCCAAAGTTGCCAAGTTCGAATACGAAGCGTCTGACTACCATGCCGTGCTAGCCAATATGAACCTGTCGTTCTTCTCGTAAGAATATAGTGTTCTGTGGCCGGGCGACTGAGCTCCTCGCGAGGTTGCACGAGTGAGTAGTCACATATTTCTGACTTCGGTCAACTTGAACAAGTACTTCGTCGAAGTAACTTCGCGAGTAGTGTAGGGCGTGCGTTAGATATATAAATATTTTTGCAGCATTTTGTGAAGGTACTTGAACATTTTTTTCTAAAATATTCAAATTATCTTTTGGCTTTGCTATAGTCACATAGTCCTTAAATACTTACTATGAAATTATATCTACACCCAAATCACAAAATATCACTAATAATACATTCAGAATGTCTCTAAGCGTCCAAAGTATAAAATTGTACAATTTTTATGTAATACACCTACTTACAATAGTAATTAAATTTTTCATAATGAACAAAAAAATTTGGCAAAATACGACATATATTTCCAAAGTACTGCAGATGTAGGGAAGCCATGACATGCTTTTTTTTTCTTCCATTGTGGTAAAACATCAGTACCTACTTTTAAGTTCTTGACAAAAATGCTATTATAATAGAATGCGTAATTTCTTGTAGTTTAATTTTAATATAATATGAAAATTCCAATATCCTGGCTTCCCATTCAAGTCAAAATCGAAACAATTCTGTACAGTAATACTAATTATATTAAAATATTGATTACGATTTTAGCGCAAACAATCATTATGTCAATATAGAATTTTTTAAATAGCCAACATTTTTACACCCACAAGATATTTTCAAGTCTTTTAGAGTAGCTATATTTTTATTTTTTGTAGGCTCTCGCCTGTATTCCCGAAGGGGTAGGCAGAGGTGTAATATTACACCCACATTTCGCCATGAATTTGTAGGTCCCACGTAATAGGGGGCGAGCCTATTGCCGTACCGGGCACATTACCAGACTCCGTGCTGCTACTGAGAATTTCCCAACGGAAAAACCCAATAGCACTTTGCCCGAGCCGAGAATCGAATCCGAGACCTCCCAATCCCACGTACACAATTATGCCGCGAGACCAACGAGGCAGTCTATATTTTTAAGCTTCGTAAGTACATAGGTAGATTACGTACGAGCATAGATTAAATTTATTTAAAAAACAGACTTTTTTACTATTTTTGTCACATTTTCTTAAATAAAATTACGCACACAAAACATTGAAAGTAATGGTAATGTCTGAATGAGGAATGATATAGGTAAACCCATTTGTAATGATTATTAGATACTTATAACTTATTAAATAAATGTATTGCACGGCCAATAGAAGAAAGATTTAAAGCTAGTTTCTACCGAGACCGAAACAATAATAAAACTCATACAAAATAAAACAACGCGGAGTCTCTCCGCGACCACGCTCGGTGCAAAACGAGCGAAACGTCGGAACCAAATAGGTATGTATACCTTAAATAAGTAAATTATACGCGATTAAGACCCGCTAATTTATTTTGTATGATGCATAATTTTTTTTTCATCAACATCATCCTCCTAGCGTTATCCGAGTTGCAACCCGGAGTTCACTTACTAGTGTAACTAGATTTGGCTGAATATTAGCTTTTCCACAGAGCGACTACCTGTCTGACCTGACCTCCGCGACCCAAAGGAATGCGATATTCCAACTTTCGAATAACATACTTCCAATTTTTTTTATTTAAATCTTTGTCTTAACCTTGTGATTTAGCGTGCACTAGCTTCTAATGACGAAAAGGCGAAGGGTAATATATAACTATGCTAAAAAAAATTGGTTGCCTGTAAAGTCGGTATACGGGCGAAAGTTTTACGTGACAACGACTTTGAGTGGTAAAATAATTTTAATGTGAATATTCATTCGTATAGTAGGAAGAAGGATGAAAGACGCGTGCCTTTCACTTTTTATGTCTGTCTCTCTCGCTCTTAGGCGGGACGCGTGCCTCTCACTCGCTCTCATTGTGAGCGCATAACGTGAGCGGAGCGTAACGCAGTTTCTTGAAGTGTCACCCGGCAAACCAATTTATAAGACGTTGTCACGTCAAAAGTTGCCATATAAAAATTACACATGTAAAAACGACAAAAGTTAGTGACGGTAGTTCAACCTCCTGAACGCCACTTTCATCACAATTGTCAGAAACCAAAATGGATGCAATATTTAGTATGCTTGGTTCATTTTGGCTCTACATGTATGGCGGTCAAAAGGTGAAATGAGTAGGTACAACAGGCGGATGCGGGCAGGAGGTGAGACGTCAAAGAGAGTCAAGTCTCCCGCAAAAGCAACTTTTTCAGCCACAGATACCTATAGATCTACATAGATAACGCAATTATCACGATTTGTATTGAAACCAAGCGTGCCGACTTTTTAATACCTACTGTACGAACTGTACCGAAGCGATGCGCGACAGTATCGCTTGTGCGATATTCATCGCCTCCTAACACACAACGTCAGATCAAACGTCCAAGGCAAACGCAGCAACGTAATGTGAATAAAGTTTACTTAACGGTAATTTAGTTAGGTATATTCTGGTACGACACGCAGCTTGGAACACTTAAAAACAGTTTTAATATGAATTTACGCATAATATAATTTTAAAATTACTTACCTGTGATAGGAAATATGTTCCTGCCTTTGGGTGTTCGAAATTTTTGGGCTATTGCAGTTAATTATCACGCAACGGGACGGACGTTCGGCTGCAACAACGGACGCGTGGGGACTGAAGTTAGCAGCGACCAACCTCGACGCTTGGTCGGGGTTCAGACACGCGAAGTGCATGCATTTGCGTTATCTATGTAGATCTATGTCTGTGGTTTCAGCCCTTGATAAATGATTTTGACCCCAATCATATGAAAATTATGACCTCTTCCCAAGGGCGTCGTCAGCCGATCGAAGGGCCACCCTCTTCCCCTAGGGCAAGTTGATGTGGAAAATGAGAAAGGTATAAATTATAGATTTTTTCTCTCTAGGAGAGGGCAGCTGCAGCAGCAGCCCCCTCCCCCCCGCTTCCCCTTGGCGGCGACGCCCATGCCTCTTTCTCCTACTTTTGGCCAGGTAGAGGGTGTGTTTCTAGCCTATAAACGTTCGGGCTCTACCCACAAAAACCAGGTCGGTTGCTGTTGACGAATTGAGAACCCCGAAGCCGCGAGACCAGACAAATTGCGGTTAGCATAGTTTGCCGCACTTAATAAAAACACATCCTCACCCTGCCCGCTCCGCGCCTTTAAATAACAGTTACATATTCTCTAGCAAAATATTTGACCACATGTAATTTTGGAATCACATCAAAAATAATGTTTTGTTGTGTATTTTAGAGCTCTGCTCGAAATATTATTTTAATAAATTATTTACATTTTAAATTTTCGTTTTGAATGGTATGAGAAAAGTTTACAACTTGTCATAGAAGACCATTACATACAGGGTGAAAAAGACCCATAACGAAAACTGAAATCCCATGTTACCAATCATTACGAATATTTTTTACTTCGGCACCATACCTGGGAAATTACTGGTTCAGGAGATATTGAGGCTCAAAGTTAGAATGGAATTTTTCTAATTAGGTACAAAATCGATGCATTTACCCCGCCAATATGTTCTTTAGATGCCCTATGACCCCATGGATAAGTAGGTATTTCGAGCATTGCACGCGCGCACATAAAATTGCGGTTTAAAAAATGTGAAATCTTCGTTTCTCAGGAATAATTTTTGGTTAGTATGACTTGATATGATGTCCACAATGAGTAGACTTCGGCTTGGTGATGGGTCTTGTGACACCATGTCTGATTGACGCAAGCAAAGCCGCGGCCAATAGCTCGTCTGAACCTTAAATCTAGATATATCGAGATCAGATCAATATTGAAAATATTCCATTGTGAAAACTGAATTGGTTACCTACTTAAAACGGGAACAACGAAAAATGTACCATAACAGTTTGTATTAAAGTTGATTATCACAAAACAATAGAATTAAATAGTCTGCTTGGCCAAAAGAACATTGAGTAACCTTGCTAACATCCGTATTTTTATGCCAATATTGTATATAGAATTTGGCACAGGTAAGAGTTCCGTCGCCTAATATACTGTAGTATGCCGTTATGCATAATATAGTGTGAGAGCTGGCATCAATTTTGACTAGGTATTTGAGGAAAACTGATAACTTGTCCAATACCTCTTATTTTTTTTTATTCTTTAAAAATTAAACTACAATATTTAAAAATTGCGTGTTGCCTCAAATATGTTTTTGAAAAAAAAAAACTTGGGTTTGATTTAACTCCGCTACTCGCCACCCAGCTCTGCAGTTCCGTGTCGGGGTATAATAAGAGATGTATGAGACAAGTTTTCAGCTTGCCTCAAATACCTACCCAAAATTAATGCCAGTTCTCATACTAATAAATTATGTTCCCGTGGTTTTGCCTGGTTATTTATGGAATCTCGGTTTTACTATTTATTAATTCTTGTATAATTTATCCTGAATTCAAAATTCAGTGAATGTAAATTTATAAATCACTACATATTTACTGTCATTCTCTACATCTCTCTGTTCTCAATAAACTCTAAAAGTACTGAATCGATTTTCAAGTGATTTTAGCTAGGTTTTTTTTTTCTTTTTTAGTAGTTTTGCTAGAGTTTGATATGCCTTTGCATGCATAAAGACTATAACGGATGTCAGAGCAGCAATTAATATCATCATAGGATAAAATATCTGACACTTAATGTGTGCGCTTTTTAAATGATTTAATTGTGGAATGAAGATTTTTATCTATGTTTATGAATTATGGAAAATGTATGCAAAGCAAAAAAATATTTATGTAGAATTTCTATGCTCATTAAGTTTCTAAATATTAATAATTATCTAAAATGAAGACTTATTTATGATTATCATGATAAATTATCATGCTATCAATTAATTTAACAGATATTTTTTTATCTTAGGATTTTTCTTTTAGCTAATGAATTATCATGATAATTATCAATACATTGTAACATTATTGTTGTTATAAAAATATTGCAATTTTTATTGCAGCTTATGATATGAGATTAATACTGACTAAAGAGATTATACTTAAATATCTGCTGCAATATTAAATTTTGAAATGCCCAGACTTGACGAAAAAGTATTCACTGTGATTTACCATTCTCTATGAACTGTGCACGATGTGCTTCATTGTAGGGTAGGATGGCCCAAGACGCTGGTCTCATGAAACTATGTGTGAACTTCAGTACCGCAACCTTTTTCGGCATTGCCACAAACACTATATGACCGTTTTCAATCTCTTGAACATCTATTTGCAGTATTGGGCATGTAGCTAGCACAGGTATATCAGATCGTTCCATGAAGTTAATTTGACGAAGAGGCTCTGAATTGAATAGATCCAGTTCACCATTCACATATGGCCGGTGAAATATGCAGAGTACTCCATAGTTGGACCCAACCAAGAAGACGTCTCCATACGGTTTAATGATGATTATATCTCTCATTGGTCCTTCAGGAAGCGAATGGTTTAGCACATACATCCATTGGAAATATACACGCCAGTCTAGTTGCTCCAGAAGGTTGTACTTGTTCAGGACGTCAAGGATATTTTTCTCCGCCTCCAAATTTATTTTGAAATCCATGCGTTTATTATTGACCATTGTGTAAATGTTACGTTGGTATGTCAAGATGTTCAGAGCCCCATTATTATAACCCAGTGACATAACACCGTCTTGGTCCTCAGCCCGTGTTATAAACTTACATTGAATAGGCTTTTCATCCAGGTTGCACACATAAATTTCATCATTCAACTTGACTAAGTACAACTCCGTTTTCGTCATTAGAAACATTTTGATATTGTCAAATGTTGTATTTTTCATTTCTTTGACGGAATTGATGAATTTGCGAATAACGAAAAGGTGTAAATGATAAGTCTGTAGTGCAATGAAGTTCTCGTTTTCTGTGTATCGAGCGTAGTCGCCGGTGATGCGGCCGCGGTGCGATTGCTTTAGTGTCTCAATGTCGAAGTATTCAACAGCACCCTTGTTATGTACGGCTATGATACCTGGCTCAACTATATCAACACAGCGAACTTCGTCCAATAAACGCGAAGCTGAAGCAAATTCATCACTCTCCTCTGCAGCATACGCTAATCTTGGCCACAGGGATAGCGACCTATACAAGTTATACCAACTAAAGCCCGGTGCCGCTTTATTCTTTGCCATCCAGTAGTTTGATCTATATTCCCTTTTACAATACTCCATCCACAAATTACTCTTACCAGCCATTCCGTCTATAATCAGCTTCCATCTGTTGCACACTTGGCGGCATTTCATGAGCTCCTTGGCTGGTAAACAGAGAAATAAGTGGCATAGTAACTCGGTAGGTAAAGTGTTCATACAAATTTCAATTTCGTAGTCCTCAGGCATTTCGACTGGTTGGCAGTGCGATATTTAAGTAGTTATGGCTGTAGTTGATGTATTTGTATGTTTAATTCATCCTGTTTTATATATAAAACTGATTTTTGCGCAAAAATCGTAATTTCAGTTTATGCAAACACTGACATATTTTTCTTGTTTTGACACTTTTAACCAAAGAGTAATATATACTACGGAAACTTTTAACCTTAACAATGACAACAGATAAAATATAATTTTAATGTTCTGTAAACTTGACAGCGAACACAGATTAAATTAATATGATGTAGCTGGATGTAGCCATGAAGTTATACCTTCATGGATGTATAGTCCGTTCACAGTTATTTTACCTCTAGCTGTTAGATTGGCCAACCTGGGCGTTGTGTTGCTATATTTGGTATATAATACTCCCATTTTAAATATACATTAATGTTAAAAATGTACTTATTTTTTTATTGCCAAAGCGATCGTATTAAATATTTGGAAGTAATGTTTGTAACAAAGCCTCTTGATATTGGCATGGCTATATGCATGTACATTTATTTTCTTACGAAATAACTAATTTCCTATGAAGATAAGTAGTTATAATAAAAATGTTTTCTATTTAATATATAAAGGTAAACCCATCATAATTAGTAATTACGCCAACGTGAGGTTCTAATTATCAAATACAAAAACTGCAAATTTAATTTTCATATTTATAATGAATTATAATGATGTGGGTGTAATATTACACCTCTGCCTACCCCTGCATGGAAACAGGCGTGAGTCTATAAGAATGACCCATGTGGACTGCGAATGTTATGATGATTCGTAACTGCTGTCATATTCTGTATCAGACTCAGAATTTAATTCTATTATGAACCTGTCCATTTCAGCATCCGTAGACCCATCTGTTTCACGAAGCTTGTCTTCAATGTGGCACTCATGTTTGCATTGTTTTTGTCAGTCTTCTGCAGTGATAGATTGAAAAGCTTCTTCAGCTAAATTCACAATGTTGGTTGCCTCTTATCCTAAATTTTTGCTTGTGACTCGCCTTTTAATGAGACTCCACATAAGTTCAATTGCGTTTAGCTTGCAGTGGTATGGCGGTAATCTAACCACTTTGCGGCCATGAGCTTGAAGCATTTGAATTTTTGAAGCATTTCCACTAATATTGGGTAAAATGTTATGCACGGGTAACCCTATTTTACATTCCTGTCATCACAGAGTACAATTCCAACATAAAGAAAATAAACACAGACATCTGTCAGAGGTAAAATAACTGTGAACGGACTGTAGCTTTTCTGCGAATGAATGTTAAATCCACGTTAAATCAAATCATCAACTGAATGTTGACAACATCTTTTGCGTATGAAACTAACAATCACGAAGACACCGTTGCTACGATCCCGTATGAGTTAACAAATGACTTGTGAAAGGATATAGTAATAATAATTGAACGGCTGATTAATGAGATTAATTTAATTGGCTGCGAGTAGGTACTTTGAAACACAGACGAAAAAGAAAAGTTACAAAAAGGTACGTCTGTGGCTTCGAAAGTACAATACAAGAAGTGGTCTATGGTTAGAGGCTCGGAACAAAAAATGAATGCCTAAAGGCTCCAGTACACAATGGCCCATGATGGGCCACTGCAGGCCATCGCCGTTGTATACACACGCCTACACACCAAACTATGCTAAACCAGTATAAACTGATCGTTTAATGTGCGGAAAGATCACACAAATCGAGACCATGATAAACTGGTTTTGTTTAACTTTATGTGTACACGGGGTACGGCGATGGTCTGCAGTGGCCCATCATGGACCATTGTGTACACGGGGTGATGGTATATAGTGGCGGGCAATTGTCAATCGTGGCGCGCAGTCGGGATGTTGTCGGTTTTTTGGGCACACTTCAAAGGAATCGTGGCGTAGCGTGGCCTGTGGTGTTCACACAATGGCCCATTGTTTAGTTCGTCACCGACCGCAGACCGGGATAGTGCACTTTTTGTTTTATGTATATAGAAGGCAGTAAAAGAAACTGCATATGTATTGTATATATTTACAAAATAATTATACAGTTATGCTATGAATCAGTAATGGGGCAAAAAAAGAAAAATCTGTCTGTTTGTCTATTTGTACACACTAATCTCGGCAGTTACTGGACGGATTTGAATGGAACTTTTTTTATTATATTGCTATTAGGTCAGGCGACATATAGGCTAAAATTGATTTTGGAACGTGTAACATCTGATGCAGAACCACAACAGCCCAGCGTAACTATAAGACATAAAAATTGCGGTGTGGCAAAAAACATTGCACATGTTGAGCATTTTTTGATAAGCGATTAAAATTTGAAGACCTCGAACATCTGATGTGGAACTTAAAGAGCCCAGCTACAATATAACATACAGGCTTGCCTTTTTAGCAAAACTTGTTCAGTCTGATGAGCATTATTTAATTGTTGACTTATCGAAGATCTGAAACATCTGATGATGAACTATATGAATCCATCTGCACTATTCCATACAGACTTGACGGCTTAGCAGTAGTTGTCCAGTATGACAAGGATTTTCTGTTGAAAGATCAATAATGAAGGGGTAGGCAGAGGTGTAAATATTACACCCACATTTCGCCATGAATTTTTAGGTCCTACGTAATAGAGGGCGAGCCTATTGCTGTTACCGGGCACATCACCAGACTCCGGACTGCTACTGAGTATTCGGAAAAACCCAGTAACGCTTTTGCCCCATCCAGGAATCGAACCCGGGACCTCCGATCAGTAGTCACATACGCTAAGCACTGGATCAAGGAGGCAGTATATAATATGTATATATATACTACATGAGCCCGCGGTCACACCCGCGTTGTTTAAGTCTTTGTCCGCTCTCGTGGCTTATAGCGTGATGTTATATATAGTCCGTGCCACGAGAACATAGACTTTTTGTAAACAAAGAATTTCTACTAAGTGACTTAGCGATAGTTCTGTCAAAAACAAATAATGTCAAATCCAATGAGCGCAATGGTACATAGATACGTGTCATTGGAAACTAATATGTCAATGGATCGGATGTTTATCGATATTATGCGCTGTCAACAGGATTTTTTAATGTTTTGAGGTACTGACGCCTAGAATGTCAACATTTTGCGTCAGTTGATTGAAATATTACATTCTTAGGCTTAACATGCATGAATCAGAGGATAAAATATATTTTTAGTTATCAAGAAGGGGTAAATGTAAAGTTCAATACAAGTTTATAGGATCGTAACGCTCTTCCTGCTGCCGGCATCTCGAAAAAGCGGGTGCAGAATAGCAGATGGCAGAAAATTATTTATACCTAAAAAAGAAATTGCGTTTTCAGACTACCGTAACTGTTAATGGATTTTGTTTAAGTTCATTCTGACGATTTCATTCACAGTCAACGTAAAATCTCTATGCCTAGAAATTTTTATGCAATGTACTAACTAGTTATCTGTAATATTATATCAGAGGATAAAATATATTTTTAGTTATCAAGAAGGGGTAAATGTAAAGTTCAATACAAGTTTATAGGATCGCAACGCTCTTCCTGCTGCCGGCATCTCGAAAAAGCGGGTGCAGAATAGCAGATGGCAGAAAATTATTTATACCTAAAAAAGAAATTGCGTTTTCAGACTACCGTAACTGTTAATGGATTTTGTTTAAGTTCATTCTGACGATTTCATTCACAGTCAACGTAAAATCTCTATGCCTAGAAATTTTTATGCAATGTACTAACTAGTTATCTGTAATATTATTCATTGTTGGTCGATAATTTAATATTTTAGGATAGGTATGCTACTTTGAGCAAATTATTTATTGTCTAAGATTTAAAATAAATCCTGTCAATAATAGAGTAACATATAGGTATGTACTCTATCATTAACAAACATGGTACCTACTCTATTTTTCCTTAATTTACAGAATAGATTACGTCTAAAACGACAAAAAAGCGGCAAATTTATGAACATTCGACCATTCAAACACAAAATCAAATATTTTCATTTCAGTAAAATTCAACAATATAAATTTAAAAACATAGTGGCATAATTAAAAAAAGTATAAAATCTAAAACACAACTGTTTGAAAAAAGGTTGTGAAGCCCTGAATGTTTGTTTACAAAAAGTCTCTTCTCGTGGCACCAACTTTAGTCTATTAGATAGCCTCCCTCGATAAATGGGCTATCTAATAGAGAAAGATTTTTTTGAGATTAATCGCAAGATTAGATAGCCGTGGCCGCAATTACTTCCACGTCCATCGCAAGTGATTCGCCAGGCAGCAATGATAGGCTTGTTGAAAAAGTATCGATATATCGATGTATCGATATTTTCAATTCAATATATTAATATTTTTTGCCGATATATTAATTCAATATATCGATAAATCGATACAGCAATATCAAAAATTGTATAAAATATATATATTTTTTAGAAATGTAACTGAAGTCACTAGAATACAAAACCCTGAATATAGTAAGGAAGCAAAAAGAAACTTTATTGTTTGTAAAAACTGTACTGTTGATTGCATAGCTGAATTCAGGCCATTAGTCGAACGGCGCCGTTTTATTCAGTGTCTAGGTTTTTAATTGAGCGGCTGATTAAGTTAGTTGTCTGTGACAAATACCTATCTATCCATTTTATAAAATAAAGTAACTGAGCCGGGGGCTAAGGCTAGTACATACATATTTTCTCTTTCCTTATTGTCTGTCTGTATGAGCGCGATGAACTTTGATTACCACACGGATTATTTCACGGTTTTTAACAATAAAATATACTGTGATTCCTGAGGAAGGTTTAGATGTATCTATAATTGACGTGGTTTGAGCCGCGTCCGAAGATTTTATGTATAAAAAATACCTTTTGATATTATTGACTAGGCCTAAACTAAATACTAAATTATAATTATTATTATAAAACAGCCAATTGTTTTAAAAATTCACCGATATATCGATGTATCGATATTTTTTCCTGTATATATCGACGCCGATATTGATGTTTTTTATAAATATCGATACATCGATATATCGATTTTTTGTTCACTTCTGACATCCTTAAGCAATGAGCCATGCGCCGTTGTGTGAACACCAAGTGATCGTGGCGATGGCCTGCAGTGGCCCATCATTGGCCACTGCAGGCCATCGCCATTGCGTACGGTAATGGCGATGCATGTTCACACAATAGGGAACATTACGCAAAGCTCGACGCAGATGGCAGCACAAGCAACTACAGTAAACAAACTTGCGTAGCGCGCTTTTCAAATATTGTCATCAACAAGACAACAATATATCTTTACTTATTTATATAGGCAAAACAGTTACAACAGTTGTAATTATCAATAACAATAAAAAGGTACAATGTTTCTGTTTCAGTGACTTGTTTGAGATGAGATAATGAAGTCGCGCATCCAAAGTTTGAAGTCTAAACGAGTTGTCAAGTTGTCACTCAAATGTCATAGGTACTTGCCAAAATTCATTGTTTACTGTAGTCGGTGATACCGCCATCTGGTGGTTTAACTTGGCAGTAATCTTCCCTATGGCGGGCGATGGCCTGCAGTGGCCCATCATGGACCATTGTGTACTGGGCCCTTTAAATAATACAATGCACCTATACGCAGAGCAACAAGTGGAGCTATACAGTTGCAGTACGATTGTAATACTTATTTCTTATGCCCTACGACTACGAACGGTACAATCGTCAAAGTGACTAGCTTGACGTGTCGTACACAACTAGGTACACAGTAACTCTTCAAGAAACGTAAGGCACCGGAAACTGACCTTTGTACCGCTCTTGCTTAGGAATTAAGTGTTAAAATCATACTGCAACTGTATAGCTCCACTTGTTGCTCTGTGTAGAGTTGCATTCTAATATTTTAGGCAGGTATTCATTTCTCGTTCCGAGCCCAAAGAAATATAACCTTATTATGTCAACCTCGTCCAACCTCTCTGTCCATATAGACCTGAAATGTTTGACTATAGAAAATACACTTATACAAATATGAGGCATATCGACAACGAAATCATAAAAATACTGTCATCTCTGTTTAACTTAGATAATGTTGCATAAGTGAAAAGAGATAACATGCTTTTGACAGTTACTATAATGGCAACCCTTCATTCCTAGCGTCTTTGAAATACCTAGATGCGGCCGGATCGCCATTTTATCAGCTTGCTGTTTGTCAACAAATGGGGTACGTCAACTGTCAAATGCTCTTGAGCTATTCATATAATTGGTGAATGTTGGAGTAATTTTGCTGTGTTATTGGGTTTCAACACGATAGTGGTAGTGCAAACCTTCTATTGCAAGATGCCCAATTGCAATATAATCGGTTGTGGCATGAGAAGAAGCAGAAATCACCCGAATATAACCTTGCACCAGTAAGTACTTAACTTAAGCTGAAATATCATTGGATTTAGATAATAAACAAAATATATTGCATTTTTTGAAGAGTATCAACAGTTTCGGCACTTACGCCTTCATAATTTCCCTTTTTGCCTTTATTATCCACAATAAACTTCATGAAATTATTTTGTTGTTATTGTAGGAATAGAGTAGTGTACCTATGTATGATATTTTATATTTATCGATAATACTATATAAACTATATTATGGTTACTTATTGATTTTTTTACTTTCAAGGCTGCCTGCCAACAAGGAAAAAAGAAAATTTGGCTGGAGACAATCAGTGTTGAAAATTTAAGGATGTCAACAAAAACAATTCATATTTAATTTGTTATCTTCACTTTGAAGAATCTTGTTTCAACCGGATTCTAAATAAAGTAACATTGCGTGATGATGCTTTACTATCACGAACCTTATTTGTAAGTACCTAACATTGTTATAAATTTGTTCAACATGATTGAGTATTGGCTGATATGATGGTGATATTATTATCCTCATTGCAACTTTCGTCTAATGGGCACAAAGAGTGATGTAAAAAAGAATGTGTTTGAGTGTGGTCCTAAGCGACTCGAGTACCTAATTAGCAGACACAACAGAATTTTATTGTTATAGTGTCTGGCTCGAATATGAGCGTCTGCGCTGAGGCTAAAGTGGTTAGATTAATTGCCAAAATAAAACATGTGCTTAATTGGTTACAAAAAAATAAATGTTTTCGGTAGTACATTTATGATATTCCTTTTATAAGGAACTTATTAATGTTTTGAAAACAAAATAATGTCACCCATAGTCTTGTTTTTGAATAGTACTTTGAAAAAGTATTAATACAGTAGGTAGATTCTTCTCAACCCACCAATTGCAAATTACCTCTAAACCTATTAATAAAATCAAGAAATATAAAAAACGCTAACAATTTTATTGCTTGTTTACAGCCCTATTTATTATGTCTGTAGACGGATAGACGGTAGACACAGCCAGACATGTGTTGGAGTGGAGACTGTGTATGGGCAAACGATGCGGCACGATGGGCCGACGATTTGAAGAGGGTGGTTGGCAGCGGATGGATGCGGGCTGCTCAAGACCGGGATGTTTGACGCTCTTTGTGGGAAGCCTACGTTCAGCAATGGACGGCAATTGGCTGAATGATGGTGATGATAAAATAAATAAATGACTATGACGTAAAAACAACACATTTTATTTAAAAATACATAATATATGTCCATCTTTCTCAATGAGATTTAGAACCTTGCTCTTGTGCCTTTTACCGGCGACACCCTGAGACAAGCCCACAGATTGAAAATCACGGCTCTAGATTAACACATTTAGTTATAGATAAACTACGATAACATAGCGCGCCCCTCCACTTACCAAGCGGTAGAATGTGATCGAAATTCAACCGTTTGACAGGTGGTAGGGCGTGTCATGTTATCGTAGTTTATCTCTACTTTTTTTTTTTTTTTTATTATTTTTTATAGACTCACGCCTGTATTCCCGAAGGGGTAGGCAGAGGTGTAATATTACACCCACATTTCGCCATGAATTTTTAGGACCCACGTAATAGGGGGCGAGCCTATTGCCGTACCGGGCACATTACCAGACTCCGTGCTGTTACTGGGAATTTCCTAACGGAAAACCCAATAACACTTTGCCCGACCCGGGAATCGAACCCGAGACCTCCCAATCCCACGCGCAAATTTATGCCGCGAGACCAACGAGGCAGTCATCTCTACTTGTACTAACTAAAACAATTTAAAAATTAAGTGATAGTGCAGTGTTCGTTAAATTATGACTTGACCTAAAGGGCCAGTTACCAGGTCATAAAATTAAAAATATACTTAACAGGTATCTACATAAGATAACAATTCGGATTTTTACCGATGAGACTCGGTAAATCTTAGGATTTACCGGTAAATCCTAAGATTGACCGCAGCTCGGGCTTTTACAGTATATACCAACAAGTGAAGCTAAGAAATGTATGTTTAAAATACCCATTGATATTGTAAGTACTATGCGTTTCAAATAAGTATAGGAATGTCAATGACCGCTATCTGTTAAATTTCACTTGAAAAGTACGATTTGCAAAGAAGCTTATTTGCAAATCAATAAGTTTTACATCAAATTTAAATAAAAACGTTAAATAATAAGTAGTTTATTAAATAATATTAATATTTGATTAAAGTCATAATTCGTATCCAATATGGCGCCAAGTCGATCCTATTCTTAGTCAAAACGCAAAGTACCGTGGTGACTATATGAAAACATTCCTATAATCTTTTATCGATGTTATTGTAGAGAAATATCGATAGGGGCAGCTCTATTGGCCGCCATTTTTTCCTCTCAATAATGTGTAGGTATACACGTTTTTTTTGTAGGTATGCCAAGTCTACATTATTAGTATAGTATTGTCACTGGTCCGAGTCCGAGCCATGAAGTTATAGATAAACATGGAGACCGCACTCCGAATACCTACTTGAAGCTCAAATGATGTATCGCTATCTCGCTCACTGTGGTCATACCATCTCTTTTCAACCAACCACTGCCATATTGACAAGATTTACTTGACATATGGTGGCCAATGTTGCCACATTACCAAATCCTTAGGAAATGGGATTATAATTCACTGTCTCGCCAACCATGATTATAAGCGTTCGAGATCTATAATATTGGGAGTTTTAACAAGTGATAGGATTTCAACTCTTGATTTAAATACACATTAATTGACCGTGTAAACTTCTGATTTGCTTAATATGTCGGCTCTTTTTAAGAGCTTACTCGGAGATTTTAATAAGAAGATAGCAATACTAAATCCACGCTAAAATGAGAGGTCAGACCACAGAGAGTGAGATAGAGAAATGTAGGTATTTGACTCAAGGCTTTGTTCCAGCTGTGGCCTCCATGTTTATCTATACCTTCATGGTCCGAGCCACTAACCATAAACCATAAATTAAAAAGAGTTGCCTTTTTCTCTGAGCCATAGACGCCATCTTGACATTAATGACAACGACAGTTGACGTATTATTGTTTAGAGAATAACGGCTGATTTGATTCAATATTTCAGCTGTAAACAAAATAAAACTTACTTAATTTACGTAATTTAATATTAAGTAATTAAAAATGTCTGCATTTAAACAGTTAAGAGATGTTAGCAACAGCTTTGAGCAACAATTACGGACAGTTTCGACCGAGTTGTTCTCAGCAAAAATTGGCGAAACTTTTGAAGAAGGAATTGTTCAAAAGATGCAAGATTTAACGTTTTTAACATCAAAATTAAGACTACTCAAGGCTAAAACCATTGCCGGTAAGTACTGTTACCATAATACAAGTATTATATACTCTATTTGTACCATAAACTGGATTTTTTATGGTTTTAGAAAGACTGTACTTACTATGATTGTAGTCTACATTTGTGCCCTAGCTCTGTGCTTCCTCGCAATGATCGTAGTAAATATTTTTACTGTTATCATATAAGCCAAATTGAGACAGAAAAGTTTTGTGGGTGTAATAATCATTACCATCAATTAGATAGATACTTACTAGGTATTTAATTCATCTTGGTTAAAGATAAGACAATGTTAATCAGCTTCATTGTATTGTGGGTTCAGTCCCAACCTTATTCCAAATACTATATCCCTTGTGTATGTAGTTTCAGCAGCAGTGGCTTTACATAGTTCTTTCATTCAAGAGCTCTCAGTGAAAATGTAATGCAACCTATAACTAATTTCACATTGACTGCA
The DNA here is from genome assembly GCA_944739405.2 of Euclidia mi. Classification (NCBI taxonomy): domain Eukaryota; kingdom Metazoa; phylum Arthropoda; class Insecta; order Lepidoptera; family Erebidae; genus Euclidia; species Euclidia mi. Next base: position 16,839,386 of record OX123210.2, on the reverse strand, counting down.
CGGTTGGCGTAGTGGTTTAAGCAGCCGCCTTGACGCTTGGTACTGCGCCGAGTGTTGTGGGTTCGATTCCCACACAAGACAACACTTTGTGTGATACATAAATTGTTGTTTTGAGTTTGGGTGTTCATTGTGTCTGTTATTTGTATGTTTGTAAAGTCTCCCGCCACACAGGATTTATTCTTAGTGCGGGAGTTGTCTTTTTTAAAAGAAAGACAAAAAATATATACAACCTATAACTACATTAATCTACACATATAAATAAAATTAAAGAGTCTGTGATTGAAAAAAAATATGTTTCCTCAATTGCATATTTTAGTATTTTATAATTTTTGTCTGTCTATTGGTCTTTCTGTTTGTCTGTGTAAATTACTGGAATGGCTGCACCAATTTTAATGGGACTCGAAGAGCGAGTACTTTGTAAGGCTACATATAGGCTGTAATTTCACCCGCACATGACACTTTTATTGAGAGACTGAAAATAATAATTTACGGGAATAACTACTTAGTCAGAAATACATATGTTAAGACTGTGTGTATGGTGAGGTGGCTTTATAGAAAACACTTTGTGTAATAATATAATATATAGATATATATATATATATATATATATATATATATATATATATATATATATATATTATTACACAAATATATGTATATATATATATATATATTAATATTCTACCACATTCACACAACACCATCTAGTCCCAAACTAAGTAGAGCTTGTACTATGGGTAGTAGACGATGAATAAACATACATATACCTATACTTTTTTTTTGTAAATACATACATATTATACATAGACATACCCAGATTAAGACAAACATCCATGTTTATGCACACAAATGTTTGACTTGAGCGAGAATTGAACCCGCGACCTTCGGCGTAGCAGTCGCTTGCACTCCCGCTGCGCCAACTGGTCGTCATTATTTTTCACTCCTTCCGTAATACATTGAGTCCGATGATTAAATGTAAATAAAATAACCTGACATATACCCCTAGGTTACATTCCCAGTGTGAGGGCTGTATAAAAATTATTGGAGGACTTGAAATGATAAATAATTAGAAAAGAGTATTACAATTATGTAGTTGTCATCTTAATATATAAAATCCTTGCGTTACTTACTGACTGACAGACACGCTACAGCCGAAACTATTGGGCGCAGGAAGCTGAAATTTGGCATGTATGTTCCTTGGGGACCATAGGGGTGCACTAAGAAGGGATTTCCCGAAATTCCCACGGGATCGGCCAAAACGGGTAAATTAAAATGCAGGCGTAGCTGCTGGCGTCCTCTAGTGATCACATAAAATGTATATTTGAAAAGAGTGGCACGAGTTTCTTCAAGATTGTTCTCATAGGCCTACTACTTCTAATTGGATTTTTTACGTCCATGTAACCTAAATGAATAACTGAATTTGAATTATGGTTTCGTCATTTTGATTAAAATATTATTTTACATATGTTCAACAGCTACACCTCAAATAACGCAACAACCGCACTCAGATAACACACTTCAAGATTACGGAGATGTTGCTATGTGGAAGGTACTAGAACAGAGCATTGTGAAGTCCCTGACGCAAGCAAACGCTGTGAAAACTTTGATCACTGCACCGGATAAGACTTTGGAACCGGAGATGGTTGAGAGGAAAGAGTGAGTAATCCTTATATGTAGATATAAAGTACCATTCAATTTTATATAAAAATCTACTTTGGCTGAATGTTAAGAGTGCTAGAGGCCAGATCCCCATTGCCTCGTTCTTTATACCACCCAGCTATCTTAAAGAACAGCAACTCACTTGTCACCTCAAGTTTGTTGGAGTTTCAATCATGAGTTGCGGTAATTGCTTACCATCAGACTATCAGCGTGCTTGTTAGCCTTTTAAGTATCTAGTGTTATTTTTCAGGGTCAGTCTAGGTCTTAATAAAACAATGATGCAAAGTTTCTTAGGTGCCAGCCCAGAATTTCGCATTAGGGATGGCGCAACCCACTTGGCCCGCCTAAGTTCAAGACAAAGATAAATGTCATCTCAGTCTTCCGTGACCAGGCAGCGATAGCCCAGTGGAGATACCAACAGACTGCCATGCAGAGGGTATCAGGTTCGAATCCACGGCGCGCACCAATGACTTTTCGGAGTTATGTGCGTATTAAATTGTCAATTATCGCTTGTCTCGTGCCTCGGAAAGCACGTTAAGCCGACGGTCCCGGTTGTCATGAAGTTCTTTGACAGTTCGTTACAGGGCGTCAGTACCTTCTAAATAAACTGACACTAGTCTAAACCATGGAATATTGCTACCCTTTCGTGTTGCGGAGGTCAGACAGGCAGTCGCTCTGTGGCAATCTAATATTCAGCCAAATCCGGTTAGACTAGTAAGCCCTGATTGAAACTGGGATAACGCTAGGAGGATGATGAACTTCCGTGACCATGATCTTTATAAAGTGGCCAAAATCAATAATAATAAATAATGTAATTTCTAAATCATTTAGTTTCGATTTAATCTTAGTAAAACCAATATACCGCGATAACATTCATAAACACTAGTTTAATTTCAAAATGTTTCTATTACAGAAAAATCATCCAATCTCTGAAAGACTTCCGCCACAAGGAGTCCCAACTCCGTCAGCTGCAAGCCCTGCAGGAGGAGAAAGATGAAGAGCTAGCGATTGTGAGACAGCAGTGGGACACGGAGCTGATAAGACTCAGGGACTTGCAGGAGGAGGCTGCGTCTTTTGAAGAGTGTGACGTTGCTGGACCGGAGTACCAGTAAGTGATAACTCTTCTATTTATATTATTGTTCTTTTGTAGTTGGATTGCTGGACTTAGGGTTGAGCTACACCTTTCAGCACCGCATGGCACTTTCCTATGCTTCTATCCTTTTCTGTCACTTAGGACCGTCATTTACAGGAGCGAGAAAGAGAGAGGGAACACAATCGCCTTTTCGATTCCGCGGCGTGCTGAAGCGTTCCCTCTCTCTTTCTCGCTCTAGTAAATGACGGTCCTAAGTGACAGAAAAGGATAGAAGCATAGGAAAGTGCGATGCGGTGCTGATAGGTGTAGCTCAACCCTTAGGGCTCTCCATATTTACCTCACAATAGCATAGCTTCGTTTCTTTTCTTAGAAGTCTATACCTATTAGAAAATGAAGTCCCTCCCACATCCTGTCTGTCCATATGCATAAGGTCAACTCAAAAACTATCAAATGGATTTAGGTACGGTTTTCACCAATCGATAGTGTTGTTACGAATGGCGATATTTTGAAAATAACGCCATCTATCGGTAAATGAGAGAACTAGAAGAGTAGTGTATAAAATTGTATTAGTGAATAAAGAGCAGTTTAGTGACATAGTTCATTTAATTTATCACCTAACCCCAGCTCGTAACAGTGTGATTCCTGAGAAAAGTTTTTGTGTATCATCTTAACTTCACACGCGGGCGGAACCGCGGATGAAGTCTATTACTATTATAAAGTTTTTCAACTTTCCTTTTTCTTTTCGCCTCTTACAATGCCCACGGAATGAAATTGGGTGGCACTTTGCTTCCTTAGGCTAAGGACTTAGACGAAGCGACGTAATGTGTCATGTGTGAAGCTTACGTCCAGCTGTGGACTATGAATGGGATGAGATGAGAGGTATATCTAGTAACCTATCAAATCATTGATGTACCTAATTAATTAGACGTTCATAAGCGTCACATGATAACCTAACTGTTATATCATGGTTGACTAAAAGTTAGTCGTGAATATCGATTATGAATTAACGCTTTGAAGTAAAAAGTAAACGCGACAATAGATTTTTTTTACCTATAGGCGTCAAGGCCAAGTTCACATGTCCATAATTTTCCCGTATAATTTCCACGAGATTTTATCGAAAGTAGTAGTGGCAATAGAAAATATGGTGAACTATTCATACGGTGTGCAAACGAGAAAACGTCATATGCGAGAATTTCTTCTTTACAATATACCTCACGAAGTTATCACTAAAATATCACGTCTAAAAACGATTTACATGGCACGCGGTGGCACTTACGTTCATGTTATCTCACGACTCTATTTTTAACATACGTTAAAACCTAATTGTCTTGTGCTCATGTTTTACCGTATACGTCAATATTCGCATCAAATGGTCGACGTGTGAACGATTGCATCGTACCTATACGGTAAAACTGAACACATGGTTCCTCGTGGCTGGAAATAAGCATTAAAATCTTACGTATACGTAAGAATCGAATGGATTGGTCCACATTTAAACGTAATCTTCCTTTAAAGTTCTAACCATATTTTTATTTTTTAGACACTCGCGCCTCTGTCGCCGAATGGGTAGGCAGAGGTGTAATATTACAGCCAAATTTCACCATGCCATGAATTTTTACCGGTCACTTTGCCGGACTCCGTGCTGCTACGGAGCATTCGGAAAAACCAGTAACACTAAGTACCAAATATATTTGCGTTATTGTGACTTTTTTTTAATCTTTTCCAGGAGACTCCGCAAAGTCGTAGACAAGTTGGAGCTCATGCGTTGGCTGCTGTGTCGGCTGGTGACGTCACGCGGCTCGCTGGACTGGCTGGTGGCGCCAGCGCGTACCGCGCACGCGCTCCGCCTCGCGAGGCAACAGAACACACTACACAACATACTGCTCTCTTGATTATATACTGCAATACTTATAGCTGTGTTTTATTTACGTACTAGATTTCAAATCCGTCTGCCCATACTAACTTTCGCCTTTATAATAGGAGTCGCCTTTATAAAACTAGTATAGTAAGATTCATCTGTAAATTTGTAAAATCAGTTTTAAAGATCTCAATAAAATTTGTCACCACTGGAGCATCCCACACCTATTAATTCATGACACCTTTAAGGTGCCATATTACCTAAGGTACGCTTGCCTCATTAGTTTCTTAAAAATATCTACCGAACTGTTGGCAGACCCATGAGTATTTTTTAAGGAGGCAGCGGTGTGGAAGGGTACCTTAAATCTCCTGTGTGTCTCGTGGTAGACATGTTGGAGCTGATGCGGTGTGTGCTGTGTCGTCTGGTGACGTCACGCAGCTCGCTGGTCTAGCTGGCGGCGCCGCCGGCACGCCCCGCGCACAACATACTGCACGCTTGCTTATATACCAACATACTTAGTTTCCTGTTTTACTTAGTTTCCTGTTAGATTTAACATCTATCCATCTATATGATTTCTTGTTTATACTTATAAATAGGATATTTCATTTGACAACCTACAGTATGGGGGCTGTGACTGCACTATTGGCGTAATGGTTTACGCGGTTGCCTCGAGTTCGATTCTCACACAAGACAATACATTGTTAGATCAACAAATTGCTGTTTCGAGTCTCATGGTTCTTTGTGTCCGTTGTAATAAGAGTGCGGGCGTTGTCTTAAAAACATCTTTCAACAGTATGGACGCTAATACCCGATAGTATGGTTGTGACACTCAATAGTGTATGGAGATGACAGCTGACAGGTTGAAGGTAATTAATTAATGGCAGGATGCGGTACCCCTTCTATTCTGGCTACGCTTGTATGGTAGCGGCTCAAATATTCTGCGTGACGAATAATAAAGATACTTAGTTCCTTGGTAGGTTTTGAATTACATTTAAAACAATATCAAAAAAAAATTGACACCGCTGGCGTGTCACTATGCTAGTTATTCATGACTCCCTTGAGGTGCCACCCTGTCAAAATTAACACCAAATTTTCCTTTTTTTTTATTTTCACCTCGTTAGATTTATAAGCAACCAACCGGAAGATAGGGTAACTTACGAAAATAAAACGATAGCATTAGATAATTAAAAATCTCATTTATTTCATTTTAACGTAGCGTAGGTTGGTATGTTGGTACATCTTAAGTTTATGCATGAGTATTATTTGTAATGTCCAAAATGTTACATATTTTCTGGATCGCAAGCAGTGCCCGATATCGCTTCCCAAACTTTCGCTCTGTAAAACAAAAAAAACTTATTATTGTACATACCTACATAACTTGACGCCTTTATCCCCGAAGGGATAGGCACAAGTGTATTACACACCCACACTTCGCCAGTTATGTTTTGGTCCCAATGTTATAGGGGGGCAGCCTATTGCCATCTACCGGGCACATTAATAAGCGACTGATAATTAATATTTATAATATCAACTTTTCCACAGAGTGACTGCCGTCTGACCTCCGCAACACAAAGGAATAGCCACATTCCACGATTAGACCAGTATCAGTAGGTATATTTGTGGGTATTGACGCTCCATAACGACTGTTAAAGATCTTCATGATGTAATCTATACATACATATAAATAAAACTGCCTCGTTGGTCTCGCTGGGATTGGGAGGTTTCGGGTTCGATTCCCGGGTCGGGCAAAGTGTTATTGGGTTTTCCGTTAGGAAATTCTCAGTAGCAGCACGGAGTCTGGTGATGTGCCCGGTACGGCAATAGGCTCGCCCCCTATTACGTGGGACCTAAAAATTAATGGCGAAATGTGGGTGTAATATTACACCTCTGCCTACCCCTTCGGGGATACAGGCGTGAATCTCTAAATAAAAAAGAAATAAAGTAAATATAAATAAAATTACAGTGTCTGTTTGTAATATTGAAATAACCGCTTTTTACTAAATGCATATGGATGTATACACGGTACATATACCGAAATGACATTTTTTACAATTTTTGTCTGTCTGTCTGTCTGTTTGTTCTCGCTAATCTCTGGATCGGCTGGACCGATTTTGACGGGACATTCACTGGCGGATAGCTGATGTACCAAGGAGTAACTTAGCCTATAAATTAACTGGGTACGCGAAGTAGCTCCCTGAGGACGCGGATGAAACCGCGGGAAACAGCTAGTCTTATAGTAAAAAGAGTGTAAAAATGATAAAATGTTAGGTACTTACTTGTAAATAAAGAAGTTGTACTGGTTGGTGTCCAGTCTCGAGTATATGAAGCGAGGCAGTCTGTTCGCCATCACCCAGACCTCGTGGCCCGTCACATGCAGATCTGCAATCATTTAAATAATATATTGGAGAAAATACTTTAGGTACCTACATGTCAAAGGTCCAAACCAATACCAAAGAGCTCAGATATTAACATAGAGGCGCATTTGATATGGGCGCTTTGAAGACAAACTTTCTGCGACTCAAATTGCCGCTTGATGGCGTGGCAGTCGCGCTGTGGCAGCTGTCTATCTCTTCTCCAGTGTACCTTAACTACGAGAGCGAGAGAGACGGAGAATGACGTCAGCGCAGCCAACGGCGCCAACTACGAACTAAACTGGAGACAGTCCCCGCTTGGAATCGGCACACGAAATCCTTAAGAACTGCGCTTCTATGTAAATCTGTATTCATTGACCATACCACGCTTGACAGACAGGCTCGTTTATGGTAAACGATTGGCCTTAAAAAATAAAAAATTGCTGAGACAATTTCAGTTTGCATCTACCGGTGTTCATGAATTGTTTAGACCGGCGCGCGACATAAGAACACCCGTGTGTTCGAAAACACGCAAGAGGTGAAATATAAAAATATGCCCTTATTTTAATCTATCACAATACTGACAAATGTCTTATTTTTGGTAGTAGAGCCTTGCTGATTTCAGCAGGAATGGGCTGGCTCGACCGGGGAAGTACCTACTACCCTCTCACAGAAAATTTACGTAAATTAACAGTACCTAAGCTCTTGTGCTTCGTTCGGTGAGTGAGAGTGCCGGAGGCCCTATGCCCTATTCCTTCTCCCTCTTCCCACTCCTTATCCTATCCCTTTTCCCAACCCCAAGGGGCGGCAACGCACTTGTGACTCCTGTGGCGTTGCTTGTGTCCATGGGCGGCGGTAATTGCCCATCAGGCGATCAGTCTGCTCCTGGCGTGATATGGTATCCGCCTATTGACACACGGTAGTCAGTGGTATCTGGTCACCTTCTGTTAAGCAATTTAGGAGAGGCTTAATTAAGACCAGCAGTCTGCCTTGACTCTATGAGCGAGCCAAGGGATTTTTTTTTCAAAATGGTCCACCGCTGACTTGTTTGATTGTATCTACATAATTATTGTACATATAAACACCCAGATCAAGGCAAACATCTATGTGCACGCAAATGTATCATGACTTGAGCGGGAATCGAAGAGACCTTCATTTCCTTTACACTACCGCTACGCCACCGGGTCGTTATTATATGTTGTTTTATATCTTACCTGTCCGTGTGGTGACGGATTAAGAATACGTAATGTCACCACCCCATATCATACCATGGGTGTCGTAAGAGCCGACAGAGGGAGCATATTATGCAGAGAACAGCACTGTAAGAGAAGGAAAACTTGATACAAACCATATACCAAACCCGTTTGGCCAGCGTGGTATAGTAGGCCAATTCCTCCTATCCAAGGAGAGGCCTAGTCCAGCAGTGGACTGTTAAAGGCTAATGAAGAGAGGGGTAAGGTCACAATCCGGCGTGATATAAGAACGTATCCGCCTATTGACACACAGTAGTCAGTGGTATCTACTGTGCAGCAATTTAGGAGAGGCTTAATACCAGCAGTGGACTGCAAAAATCTGTAAAAGAAGTCTTTGTCCAGGTTCAACAGCAGTGGGATGTGCCGAATCTTCGGGAGCGAGGAGTGAATTTTATTTTGTTATAAATACGTACAATCGAGCAACTTCCCGCTAGACCACCATAAAGGCGAGAATCGCTCAGCAAGACATCGTAGCTTCCAGTGCTACTTTACACACATTGACACTCGTATACAAAACCAGTTTAGATTGCCTTGACTCTATGAGCGAGCCAAGGGCTTTTTTTTCAAACTGGTCCACCGCCGACTTGTTTGATTGTATCTACAAAATTATTGTACTTAGAAACACCCAGACCAAGGCAATCATCTATGATCACGCACACAAATGTACCATGACTTGTTCGGGAATCGAACCCGCGACTTTCCTTTACACTACCGCTACGCAACCAGGTCGTTATTATATGTTGTTTTATATCTTACACCCACATTTCGCCATGAATTTTTAGGTCCCACGTAATAGGGGGCGAGCCTATTGCCGTAACCGGGCACATCGCCAGACTCCGTGCTGCTACTGAGAATTTCCTATCGGAAAAACCCAGTAACACTTTGCCCGACCCGGGAATCGAATCCAGGACCTCCGATCAGCAGTCGCATACGCTATCCACTGGACTACGGAGGAATGTGGTTGTAATCACCTCTGCCTACCCTTTCGGGGATAAAGGCGTGAGTCTATAATTATATCTTACCCGAAGGGTAACTCATCCTATCCTGGTCCCTGCCCAGTATCTCCACATTATCACTGTTCAGCGGTTTGTCAGCGTTCCAACAAGAGACAGCATCACGTCCGATGTCCGCGAAGAATATCACGTTGGTCGGCGTGTGGACGCCGTGCATCGTGCTTTGAGAGTCGGCGCCTCGGTCGCCTAGCAGCTGCAAACAGTAGGACAAATTACATACGGCCTATTTCAAAATTCGATCTATCCTTGAAATTGGTTACTAGAAATATACTGGGTGTAAGGGACGGTGTACCGAAAACTGATACCAGTGATTCAGTCCCTTGGCGGTCGAATTTTCCTGAAAAAATCTAAGAACTCGTCAATTTTCCAAAAAAAATGCGATAGGATCACGCAAACTCGCACTATCAGCTGTTACGGCCCTACAGCGGCGGGTGGTAGCGGCAGTGATTACGATGTACTTGCGCTTACTGTGCTGCGAATGCTGCGATGTCACGTCAGAGTAAACGCGCTATGTACATGTTTAATTCTTAGAATTTTACAAAAATATGAATCCGAGTCGACTATAGTTACTATTTCATTGCATTATATGGCAAAAAATGCAAAAGAAAACTCGGAAAATTCATGAAATTGTTCCGGAAAATTCGACCGCCAATGGCCTCAGTATCATATACTGAATCACTGGTATCTGTTTTCAGTACACCGTCCCTTACACCCCGTATATTTGACATATTTAGTACGAAGCTTATGTCAGATGTATCTCTAGGTAGCTAAATTCATAGAAAAAAAACTCAATTAAACACGCACACACTCACACACACGCACGCACACACACACGCACGCACGCACACACACACACACATACGCACACACTCACACACACGCACGCACACACACACGCACGCACACACACACGTACACACACACGCACACACTCACACACACGCACGCACACACACACGGACGCACGCACACACACACACACGCACACACTCACAAACACGCACGCACACACACTGGCACGCACACACACACGTACACACACACGCACACAGTCACACACACGCACACACACACACACGCACGCACGCACACCCACACGTACACACACACGCACACACTCACACACACGCACGCACACACATACGCACGCACGCACACGCACACACACACGCACGCACGCACACACACACGTACACACACACGCACACACTCACACACACGCACACACACACACACGCATGCACACACACACGTACACACACACGCACACACTCACACACACGCACGCACACACACACACACACGCACAAACGCGCGCGCACGCACACACGCGCACGCATGAAGGGAGATCCATTCATTTGATGACATTACTATTTTTAATCCCTTAATAATTTGTCTAATATGCACGTAACTTTTATTTTTAAATAGTTTACCAAGCACAGCATCGTACTTGCATTCGCAACTAGTCTGTATATAGTGTAATTGTTTTTGTACTATTATAGTAGGTACATCACAGGATCACAGGATGGAGGGATGTCCCCCGTAACACAGGAATTTCCTAGCTCGGGGGACATTGCTCATATTGTATACTTAAGATTTGCTTGACCTATTTTAATCATTAAAAAAAAAATGTTGATGTATACAGCTCTGTACCCTTTTTGTGCTAATAAACTATTATTATTATTATAGATAAATTGGATATTGAAAGTTGAAACAGGCCGGTAAAGACTCTGTGGAATATTAATATAACCAGAGATGTTAAGGGACTTCGTAATCGAATCCATTAAGTGTTATTAGGTTTTCCATTAGGAAATACTCAGTAGCAGCACGGAGCCTGGTGATGTGCCCGGTAACGGCAATAGGCTCGCCCCCTTTTACGTGGGACATAAAAATTCATGGCGAAATGTGGGTGTAATGGGTCATTCTTCGAGACACGTTTTTTAAGCGGCATCACCTTAAAAAAATAGAAATCTAAAAGTTAGCAAGCCAATTTTTTTTTTCGGGGAAACCTTTAATCCTCTTTTATCTGGGTTATTGATTATTATTCAATTTTCTATATATTTAATATAATAAAAAAAATAAAACACCCCCATTCTTTGATTTTCGTGGAGTGTCCTAAGCCCCGATCTAGTCACTTAGTAATTTATATGTATATTTTAAACTAAGCGGTACATGCTAACCAAAAAAAAAAACATTAAGTCCTAAGAAGTTGACAATGCTATGAAAAATTAAATCATAGTTCTAAAAGAATTACATTATGTAAAAAAAATAAAAATGTAACTGTCCCGGGGTAGTTACTGATTTACGTGGACCATTGTAAATTCCCTTGCACATCTCTAATATCGCAGCCCAATGTTGCGACATCCTAATTCACGTTACAACTAGTCGCGCTGCGATGGCTGGGCAGAGTGCTTGTGTGACGACGCGTCGAGTTTCCGAAAAATTAAGGTAAGAACTTCGTTTCGTGGGTATGGTTTCTCAAAACTTTGATTTGCGTGGTACAATTTTCCCCGATGTCTGTGAATTTGTTTATTGAATAAAATATTCTAGCGAACAAATATAAGGTAACGCAACTTATCGCTCCTTGAATACAAAAGGGCCACAATTAAAAAAAATATGAAAATCGTTTTATTGCAAAAATGACACCTGAACCGACTATATTTTATAGTGAAAAAAAAACTCCCATCATTTTTGCTTATATTATGGCTGCACTGACTTACCGCTATTTTTGCATTAACTCACTTTGACATGTAATGTCAGTGCAAAACCGCCATTTTGTTAGTTGCGCCCGGAGATTCAACGCAAACGCACGTCGGTTGCGTGAAAAAGTGCCACAATCCAAAATACGTCTGTGTTGGATTCAAAATTTCAGGTAAGTGTGATTATATTTTACAATACAAAAGTGCCATATTTTGGAAAACGTCCGTTTTGCATTCTAACATTAGTATTTGTAACCATATTTTGTAATACAAAAGTGCCATATTTTTTAAAACGTCCGTTTTGCATTCTAACATTAGTATTTGTTATTATATTTTGTAATACAAAATTGCCATATTTGAAATGCGTCCTTTTTGTAATCCAATATAAGTTAAGTATAATTATATTTTATAATACAACAGTAGCATATTTTGAAATACGTCCCGTTTGCATTAAATTATAGTGGAATAAATAATTATTTTTAGCGTGCTGGAATGGGAAGGCCAGAAATATGGCCGTTTTGCATGATAATAATTTTAGTTTTCGTTACAATTTTAAAAATAAAAATTACCATTTTGATGTTAATTTTGTTCTATTCTTATTACTTCAGTGATTTTTAACTTAAAAATCATACAAATGTATTTATTTGTTTGTAAATTAATAATATAAACTAAATCGAAGCCCTGTCCCTGTAGCTTTCGTCACTAATTTCAAGTTTTTTTAAATAATATCAGTGAGTGTTTATAGGGACCTATAATAATATGGGTAGATATTCGTAAATGTTGAAAAATATGTGATTAAGATGCATTGTCCCGTATTTTCTGTGAATTTGACTGTGAATTTGAATGTTAAATATGCGGTGGTAGCTTAAATATGTTAAATATAATTAAGGTGTTATTCCTGGCAAATTAGTATTGAAAATGTCATATTAAGAATTGTTATGTATTTGATTGTGTGTATGTTTTAGTGTATGTATGTATTGTGTGTATGTAATAAGGACTGTATAATATATGTATAGAATTGTGTGTATTTTATGTTTTTTGGTTATAAAACGTTAAAGATGTTTTTTTTTTACAGATTGACAAAATGAATAGAGCACGAAAAATATTGAATATGGCAACCTCCGTTCAAGAATCGGAAAAAATTCAAGCAATACCTGGCCACAATAATGATGTGCGAAATAAAACTTTCTTTAATACTCCAGCTGCACTCAGTCTACCCGTCACGTTACCCATTGATTCTTCAGATACAAATTCTATAGCAGACAGTCAACCTGACCTTAACCTATTAATATTAGAGGATGAAGACAGTGAAGTAAGCTGTGTAACGAATACCAAAGACACAAATAGGCCAAAAATAGTTGTTGAACAGAGTGACTCAAGTAGCAGTTCAAGCCACTCTGATAATGACTCTGATACCAATTCCAGCCGATCATCAACATCCAGTAGTTCATCAATTGCAGATTTTTTTTTAGATGACAGTGTTGAAGATCCCAACTTTCTACCTAGTCATGAAAGATCTTCTGATTCCGAAGGAGATATACAGTCAAAAGTAATTGCCAAACCATTTTGTATTTCACCCCTTCTCGTGTAGAACCTCACTTACTCATCAATGATAATCTGCCAGTCAATTTGGATACTCAGTCGCCTAATATAGAAACACAGCCATCCATCAGTCATAATCAGCCATCCATCAGTCATAATCAGTCACCCAGCGTGAATATTCAGTCACCCAGCATTGGCAGTGAACCAGCTAGCGTGGATCCTCAGCGTCTTAGTCGGAAAAGAAAAGCTAATCCAGAATCATGGAAAAGAAACAAAACCAAGACTCTGATCAATAGCGGGAAGGCACACACAACTATGTCTAAATCGAAAAAAATGATTACTGCCAAAAATATATGACCTGTTTGTTCAGATAAGTGTAAATTTAAATGTCAAAACGTATTTGCATTTGAGGAACGATTAGCCATATTTAATGCCTATTGGGGCACTGGTGATATAAACATTCAGAGGCAATTTATATACAACCATATGACAAACATTGAGCCAAAGTATCGGTACATTCGTGTTGTTAGTACCCGCCAAAACTTAAACCACGCATATTACTTCACGAAAATCGATCAACGCATTCGAGTATGCAAGTTATTATTTATGAATACACTTGCTATATCAGATAAAAGCATACGGACTGTTGTAAAGAAATTTTCTGGATCAATTACTGGAATTCAAATGCAAGATAACCGAGGAAAACATGGCAATCAATTTAAATTGGATGCTGCTTTGAAGGATAGGGCAAAGGAACACATTAACTCCATCCCCAGGATTGAGAGCCACTACTGTCGCGCTCGCTGTAAGCGTGAGTATATTGAAGGAAGCCGATCTATTGCTACTTTGCATCGTGATTATGTCGATAAATGTAAAGCTGAAGGTAAAGGTTATCTTTCATATAAACTGTACTATAATATCTTCGTGAATGACTTTAACATTTCTTTTTGGAAACCCAAAAAAGACCAGTGTGAAGACTGCACAGCTTTCGCAAATGTTGAAGATAAAACGCTTTTACAAGTACAATATGGTCTGCATTTGAAAGAAAAAGATTTAGCCAGAGCTCAAAAGGAAAATGATAAAAAAAATATAAGCGATAATTTTATAGTATGTGTGTATGACTTACAGGCTGTGATGCCTTGTCCGCAAGGCGAAGTCTCTAGTTTTTACTATATTTCAAAATTGAATATGCTGAATTTTACTGTTACTGATCTGGGTTCAAATAATACGAACTGCTACGTTTGGCATGAAGGTGCAGGGGCTCGTGGTGCTAACGAAATAGGATTGTGTGTGCTCGCGTACTTGAAAAATTTTAATAAGAAAGCATCTGACTATTTTGACGTAGTATTTTACAGCGACAACTGTTGTGGCCAACATAAAAATAAATTTATGTTAGCAACGTACCAATACGCCATAAATGAGTTATCGAAGTTGAGGAGTGTTACTCATATTTTTTTAATAAAAGAGCACACTCAAAATGAAGGAGATGCTGCTCACTCTCTAATTCAACGCAACATTTCGAATGCTTTAAAATCTTCTCCCATTTATGTGCCGGATCAGTATATAACCCTTATTAAAACTGCAAAGAAGAAAGGAAGACCCTTCGTTGTTCACGAACTTACGCATGAGAGTTTTTTGGATTTAAAATCTCTGGCTGTCGGCAATTACACTACTACAGAAGATGGACAAAAAGGCAAATAGGCTGATATAAAAACTATTAAAGTCCATCGAGATTATGAGAACAAATTTTTCTTCAAGACTTCTTACGAAACTGAAGAGTTTAACTCGGTAGCCACGCTGACAAAAAGAAGGTCTGCTAATCCTATTGTGCCAAAAAAACTGTACAAGCAAAAACTTAAAATAACTGAAACTAAAAAACAGGGTATTCTTAAACTTATTGAGAAAAATATCATTCCTAAGTATTACCAAAGCTTTTACGAAAATTTGTAGTTTTAATAATAGATACCTAATTGTGATAATATTTAGAATAGTTAATTTTAAAAGTTCCTTTTGATTATAAAGACTTATAAATTTCATACAAACATTTACATAACAATAACAAATAACGATTATAAACTGTAACTTAAAATAGTTTACGTAAAAAGTGCCTTAAATTGTTTATAACTGTGATTTTGTAAGACTACTTAGATTGTTATTGTGCAATAGTATTATTACACATAAGCTATAATATTTTGCTACTGAATTATGTGCCTTTAGAACTGATCTCGTATTTTGTTTTGTTTAAATTATTAATGTTAAAGAGAGACAAATAGTGTCGTCAGTTGATTATTTTTTGAGTTTTTTAGAGAATTTATTAATGAATATGGTTATCTTGTGTATATTTTGATAATTATTATTACAGTTTTATCTCTTGTTTTTTCTATTATTCTTACAAATATAATTGTTTTAGAGAGATGTTTAATTTTCCTGAATAATAGTTACGTACAAAGTTGATCCCAATTATATTACTTAATAATAAGTTAAGATTTTTTAGTTTAGATTTTTAATACAATGTTTTCCTGGTGTCCATTCACTTATGTTTTTACCTAGTAATAAGATTAAAGTTTTTGATACAGTTTTTTACCAAAAAGGTACAATAAACCATTTTTATTTGTAAAACTGTGTTTAATTTTTGACATATTTTTTATAATATTGGTTCAAATTTTGAATGCAAAAGGGACTTATATGCTTTTTTTTCGTAATAGACAACAGCTATTACAAAGTTTATATTGTAGAAAGATAGACCTAAAAATACGCATCTAATGATATATTAACATCTTATATTTAATTAATAAATATATGAAATATTATAAAAAAACAGTTTCAAAAATTTGTTTTGGCTGTCCTGTAAAATTTATGGATTTCGATTTGTGTCCCTTTTGTATTCAAGGAGCGTTATATTCAAAAAACAGTATATTTGCTTAAAGGGTTTTTATATATTTTTAACCGACTTCAAAAAAAGGAGGAGGTTTACAATTCGTCGGAATCTTTGTTTTTTTATGTATGTTCCCCGATTTCTCTAAGACACCTGGACCGATTTCAAAAATTCTTGTTTTGGTTGAAAGAGTATACCTTCTAGTAGGTCCCATGATCATTAGGTCAGGATCTGATCATAGAATCCTGAGAAATCGAAGGAACTCTTCAAATTTTATAAGCACACTTGAAGCGATTTGACGGTAACAACCCAATGCCGTCGAGTTTGGGCTCGTTTAAGTCGTCTTTACATGGACTTTGATGCTGGATGATTTCCATGGTCTGATGATAGAGTTGGAAGGTAACAATGAGATCTTTGTGATACAATAATCCAATCTCATCGAGTTTAGGGTCATTTGATTCGTCTTTACATGAACTTTAGTACTAGATGTTTTGCAGGGTCTGATGATGGAGCAGGAAGGTGGCCTTGGGATCTTTGTAATACAAAGACGCAATCCCATTGAGTTTGGGCTCGTTTGATTCGTCTTTACATGGACTTTAGTGCTGAATGTTTACTAAACTCTGATGATGGAGCAGGAAGGTAGCCATGGGATATTTGTATTACAATAACGCAATCCCATCAAGTTTGAGCTCGTTTGAGTCGTCTTTACAAAGACTTTGATGCTGGATAATTTCCATGGTCTAATCATATAGCTGGAAGGTAACCCAATCTCAACGAGTTTAGGGTCGTTTGATTGGTCTTTACATGGACTTTGCTACTGGATGTTTTCCAGGGTCTGATGATGGAGCAGAAAGGTGGCCATGGCATCTTTGTAATAAAAAGACGCAATCCCATTGAGTTTGGGCTCGTTTGATTCGTCTTTACATGGACTTTAGTGCTGAATGTTTACCAAACTCTGATGATGGAGCAGGAAGGCGGCCATGGGATCTTTGTAATACAATAACACAATATCATCGTGTTTAGGCTCGTTTGTTTTGTCTTTGGTATTGGATGATTTCCAGGATCTGATGATGGAACTGAAACGAACGTGTTTAGGCTAGTCAGTTGAAAACAAAAAAATACTTGAAATTGTCAGAAAGGTACAGGTCTACATTTCAGAATTGAGGCACGTAACGAAAACCTCCCCGTCATGTACCACCTACACTATCCTATGTACCTACTTACCACTAAAAAGCAAAAAATAAAAATTATTTTTAAATAAAAAAAACCAACTTCAAAAAAGACTAAGGAACTAAAAAACAAAACATAATTGGTTTTGGGGCAAACATTTTTGAAGTTGGTGCCAAGCCCTTACGTAAAAAGTAACTAAATTAGAAACTACCTATTCTATCAACAACGAAAGTTATATAAAAAATTGTAGAGGTTTTATAGTCAGATCAGAAATATTTGGCTTGGCACCGACTCCAAAAACTTTTGCCCCAAAACCAATTATGTTTTGTTTTTTAGTTCCTTAGTCTTTTTTGAAGTTGGTTTTTTTTTATTTAAAAATAATTTTTATTAGAATAAAGGATTTATTTTGATTTACGTGGTCGTGATTTGCGTGGTTTACGTGGTAGTTTTGACCCACGCAAATCAATTATTGGCCATGCAAATGAAATAACTTTGAGTTTTGTAATAGTATTGTATGTTAATATTTTTTATTACTTTAGTTATATGTAAATTCGGTTAAATCAAACTTAAAATTATTTTATAAGTACCTTATAATAATAAAAATAGTGTCTGATTAGCTAAAATTGTAATGAATTATTTTTAGACCAAAATGCCACCCGGCGAGGATGTGGTGAAAATAGTAACGTGGAGGTTGTGGAGGGTCTTATTGACCCTGTATATAATTGGGTTTAAAATATCTAAATTTATATCAATGTACCAAATATTAATCAATATTATTTATATTACATGTTATTTTTACGGTTCTATCGGAATAAAATGCAGATAAGAGTACAAAATATTATAATTAAATCACTTTTAGCAAAGTACCACAAAATAATCAACTTTTGCATAAACTTTCTAAACTTACACTAAAAACAACAAAAAGTAACTAACTTCTTGACGATTAACTTATACGTAGAGATAAATTAGTTGCACTTACAGTCTTATCATCAATTATGAACTACAAATCATTATTGTCTGTGCACAATCCTGGCAGAATGAAATAGTGTGTTCTTATCTGGACAAATATACTTATGGCAATCTTCACAAAACATTGGTGTCTTGCGATGGCGGGCATAAGGATATACTTGGCACCTTTTTCGTACACCTGGAAATCGGAGAACCTGAACAAGGAGCACCTGTTAGGGACAGGTGCTTCTTGTTCAGGTTCTCCGATGAATTCTCTGATTCTCTTGCGTAGCTGTCAAATGATCTTCCTTTTCGCTACCGTCGGATAACAATCGCCTTTACTGTCAGACTGCATTAAAACAAGACGTATGCGCTCTTCCTCAAGCTCCTGGCTATTCATTGTGTACGAAAAACCTAAAATTATAATAATATTAAGTAAAAATATAATTGAAACCTTACATAAAAATGTTACATCGCGGTTGTCGCAGGGTCATATTTACCCTTTTTGACTGCACGCACGTGTTGCTCCCGTCACACGCGGCGGCCGACTGAATAGGGGCGCGGGGCGCCCGCGCCGGTCCTATACCAACAGCTATTCTGACGTTCAAAACTCTTCGATCGCAGAATAAAAAACTACACACGATTAAAAATTGACAGGGTCAGAATGACCCCTCCACATCCTCGCCGGGTTAACAAGAGAGGAAAAATTAGAAAGAAGGAAGTTATCTGAAAGAAGAAGAGGAGGTTTAAAAATAAAGAAGAGTTCAAGGCCAAAAACCTGGCAAGATATTATAAAAGAAAAGCTGAAGGAAAAAAACTTTGTATTTATGACTTGAACCACCGCAAACAAAAACCTAGACAAAAGAAAAGTCAAATAAGTTCCCAGAAATATAACTTGAAGAAAAAAAATCATGCTAAGCGTTGTCTTGATGAAAAACTTATACAAGTACCGAAAATTCAAAATAACACGTTCCCAGCGGCTGCGCTAGATTAAGACTTACTTCCAGTGCTGTACAAGTCACATTTTTCCCGTATCAAGAATGCCTGATATGCGTTACGACGTCTATTTTCCCGTACGTAGTCCTAACTTCAAACCTCCACAGAGACATAGAAAGTCCACAGCTGTTTTTTTTGTTGTACCAATCAATAGGTTATATCCTTGTGTATACACAGCTGCAGTCGCACGGGGTTCTAAGTAATAAATAATGTTGACTGATTCTACTATCAATAAAAGCTTTAAAAATACTATTTCTGTGTTAGTTACTTACTTATTCTTTTACCTGATAACTGATTGATTGTGATTTGAGAAAGTTAAATTGAAAAAATCATTTTCGTGGGGTGTTTTGTGATTTGCGTGGCCACCAATTTTTTAAATTCGATTATCTCTGTAAGTATATCGCTCTCTGAGGTGCCTCTTCTATAAAAATATTACTTTTACGTATATTTTAAGAAACACATGTCGATTTTAAAAACATATTATTTTTAAAAATTGCCACGCAAATCACTGAATAATGCCTTGCTCAAAGAATCACCCTAATATTTACACCTCTGCCTACCCCTTCGGGGATATAGGCGTGAGACTATAAATAAAAAATAAAGATAAATTTATCTCTAGTACTGTAAAGTATTATATTTATCTATGTCTCTAGTAAGCAAAGCCATGGATCGGTAGGGAAATAAAAAAATGGGCCAGGCCGTTGATGAGTTACGGATTATTTCGGCTAGGAAAAGAATCTCTAAAGACCGGTGTCAATATAATTATAATCTAATTTTGGATTCAGCAGATTTGACTTTTTATAACAGTAGGAAAATGCTGCTTAGTGCCGAAATTTCGACTAGTTACATACGTGGTACCTACACATGACTACGCGTTAAGCTAGATAGTTTCACCTTTGTAACGTTCTTATAGTAGAAAATAAGTATTAGAATAGTACCTACTGCAACTGTTTAGCTTGACTTAAGATGTGTGAAAAACCCCGAATAGCAATTTGAACGCCTTTAGGTCGAAGCAATAAAACTTCTACTGTGTCTTTTTTATAGTAACAGGCGGCAAACGAGCAGACGCATCGCCTGATGGTAAGCAATTACCGCCGCCCATGGACACAAGCAACACCACAGGACTCACAAGTGCGTTGCCGCCTTTTGGGGATGGAAAAAGGGATAGGATGAGGGAGAAGAAATAGGGGATAAGGCCTTCGTCACTCTCACTCACCGAACGAAACGCAACAGTTTAAGTAAGTACTGCTACTTTACGTCGATCTTCTGTGAGAGGGTAGTAGGTACTGCCGCGGTCGAGCCGGCACATTCCTGCTGAAATCAGCAAGGCTCAACTACCTATAAAACATAATAAGTCTTCTGCGCCGTCATTGAAAGTCCAAAGCGTTAGTTCCTAACCATGAAAGGTAAGGTCTTAAAGTATTGTGCCGCCCGTTTACTGTCGTTCAAAGCATTGATAATCACACTTACAGTGAAAGCGGACTGGTTAGCTGCTCTCTGCCGCAGCTCGCACGACGACACGGAGAACTCCTGGTTGCTCACCATGGGGTGGAAGTAGGCTGGCCGGCAGCCATCACGGTCTGGTCTGCCGAGGGTCAGGCTGAACACGCCGTCGTTCCATTGGAACGATTGACCTAGGAGGTACACCTGGTTAGTATATCAAAGTTATCAAACACAATAAAATACATTGGATGGGAGACAGCAAGGTCTCCTAGCCTCTTTACACTAGATAAACAATATTGTTACGAGCTGGGGTTCGTGATAAATTATATACACTATGCCAGAAAACCTGCACTTTATTCACTAACACAATAACACTAGATACACACACTTATTTTCACAACACTAATAAAACACACTATTCACACCACTAGAACAACACTAAACACTTCCGACTTATTTCTCTTCGCTTCTTGATCGCTGTCGATTCTTCCAATTGTAACTGTGTCCGTTCCGTTCGGTCGCGCTCTATTTATACTGGCCGGATAACATCACTAGCGCATTCTAGATGCTTCTACTAAACTGTCGAAATAATCTCGAACAGTCTATTACTCGATACAGTAATGCCATCTAGTACAGAGTAGCTGAGTTACCTTTAAACCACCGATACATTTAATCTCTTCTAGTATCATTCACCGATAGATGGCGTAACAATATTTTATAATTTACATATATAGATAGCTGCTACGTGTTGTGCTATGTAAATCATATGATACACAATGTCCAGCTTCAACTCCAGCGGAGTTGACTTTCCCCCCTGTGGGATCTCCACCTTGTCGTGCTAGGCGGGCTCAGTAACCGTGGTTAGGACACCCACGGTGAAGCTAAGCGAGATCCCGGGAGTGGACGCTCCGCGTGGGCTTGATGGAGGCCTGCGCAGGATACGTCCAAGGGTGCGGGTGCGGGGGACAGTTCTGTCTGTCCCTCTGTGTCGGGCGCGGTCGCGGGAGGCGAGGCGTGTCGGTGTTGCGTTGCCGCGCCCTATCTTCCGCGACCGAATGGGGGCGCACCATTGTTTCGTCGCGGTGGGGCCGCAGAGGAAGAGGAGATGCGGTGTTGCGTTGCCGTCCTCCCTATCCTCTGCGGCCGCTGGGTGTTTTGGCGACGGAGCCCAACACCTTTATCCGCCGCCAAAGGAGGTTGTGGCCTTCGGCCTATCCGCTGGTGTGCCAGGGTAAAAAGTTAACGCGACTCCCTAGCGCCCCCAAAATGGCGTGGAAGTATGCGCTGTGGTTTTTGTGGGTATCACGGCCTTGCACTCCAGAAAAATAAATCGGAGTTGACTTTACATGCTTGATGGTACTGGAAATTACGGATTCGTAGTAGTTCCACCATTTCAGCCTGGAGACGTCCACTGCTGGATATATACCTTCCCTAATGCTCTCCATATAGACCGATCTAGAGTCGACCTCATCCAACCAGTGGTTAAACCAGTAGTACCTGACCATGAGCGAAGAAATCTGCCAATTTGATCTCATCCAATATCGCCTATTCAGAGGAACCTCTCCCTAACTAGAAGAACTCCTCCTTCCTCCACTAAGTACAAAGCAACTCACCAGCGACCCTCAAATTCCCAGCGGTCGGCATAAAGCTGAAGTAGTTGTGCGAATGCCGCCAGCTGTCTCCTTGTTTCAGAGAGTACACGATCACTCCGTTTGTGACCACGTCGGTGATGTAAGCGTACGCGTCCGAACAGTCGTTGTTGTTTAGTTCTATGGTGATGGAGGCTAGGCCTGAAAAAGAAAGAAATCTCGGCTAGTCTGTCGGTCTAGTCAATGGATACAGATTTACATATAGAAGCGCATTTCTTAAGGATTTCGTGTGCGGATTCCAAATGGCGAGTTGGCGACTGTCGTCAGTGTAGTACGCAATTGCGCTGGCGTCATTTTCCATCTCTCTTGCTCTCGTAGTAGAGATACACAGGAGGAACGTTCGTCTCTCTTGCACTCATAGAGACAGCTGTCACAGCGCGACTGCCACGCCGCCAAGCGGCAATTTGTGTCACAGAAAGTTTGTCTACAGAGCGCCCATAAGAAATGCGCCTCTATGTAAATATCTAAGCTCTATGGTCTTGTCCAGGGGTCCTAAGCCTTGGATCTATGGACGCCTATGGGGCCTGTGAGTACTGGCCTACTGAGGAGTGAAGTTAGACTGTGGGTGAGTATTGGAGATTGGGGTAAGAAAAATAAACGTTTATAATTACTGCATGTCAGTTAAGAAAACTCAACAGACGTTGCCGACTTGCGATGACTCACTTCCTAATGTAGCGTGACCTGACGTGCCTTTCGTAATAGATCGGCAAAAGTAAAGCAATGCCTGCACAAGTCGTCATTTGGATGGGTAACCAGACACCAGAGGTCACATACATACACACGCACGAAAAAAAAATTTCTATAAAAAAGAAATCATCACTTAATATGACTTTGTAAGACCATCGTTCATGACCAGCAGCGGCGGGCGGCAGCACAGCGATTTTACGTCGTTTTCCCATCTCATCATCCTCATCATCAGCCTTTAACAGTCCACTGCTGGACTAGGCCTCTCCTTTGAAAGGAGGAATTGGCCTACCTATACCACGCTGGCCAAACGGGAGTTGGCCATTTCCCATCTAGGATATTTTATGTGTGAAACCGGTTCTGTACTTGTGATCTAAGTTGAAGCTTGTTATTATATGAAAAGCATTTTTTTTATGGTAATAAGCGGCAAACGAGCAGACGGATTGCCTGATGGTAAGCAATTACCGCCGCCCATGGACACAAGCAACACCACAGGAGTCACAAGTGCGTTGCCGCCCCTTTGGGTTGGGAAAAGGGATAGGATGAGGAGTGGGATGAGGGAGAAGGAATAGGGGATAGGGCCTCCGGCACTCTCACTCACCGAACGAAACGCAACAGTTTAGGTACTGTTACTTTACGTCGATTTTCTGTGAGAGGGTAGTACTTCCCCGGTCGAGCCGGCCCATTCATGCTGAAATCAGCAAGGCTCTACTATCTATCCTATATTTAGTTACCTGTAGGAGTATTGGTGGCGGGTAGGTCAGTACTCTTGAGCTCGTATCTGAGGATCTGTTTGTCCGTGTTCAGGTCGTACACCACGATGGCTGGAGGACGCAGGTATGTCACGTTATCTGAGAAAGAGAACGTAAGTAACTGAATCACAAATATCGTAACCAATATTATTCCGTAATTGGAGTAGAACGTTGAAATAACTTTTGAGGCTGGTTTTTAGCAAAATAGGTAGCTGTGTGGTTGACGGCATAGAATACAAGTGTCACCACCCCCTCTTCCCGTGGGTGTCGTAAGAGGCGACTAAGGGATAACACGATGCAAATACCATCTTTGCGTAGAGACGGAAAACTCGACATCAAACCCTATACGACTGCCTCGTTGGTCTCGCGGCATAAATGTGGGCGTGGGATCGGGAGGTCCCGGGTTCGATTCCTGGGTCGGGCAGTGTTATTGGGTTTTTCTGTCACGAAATTCTCTCAAGCAGCACGGAGTCTGGAAATGTGCCCGGTACGGCAATAGGCTCGCCCCTTATTACGTGGGACTAAAGTATATCTGGCGAACAGTGGGTGTAGAAATACACCTCTGCCTACCCCTTCGGGGATAAAAGGCGTGACGATATGTATGTATGTATGTATGTAGATTGAATCGACCGGCTCATCATCAGCAGTGTACATATACCTACGGTAGACTCCACCGACTGTCTCAGCATAACAATGCCTTTGGTTGAGCCCTTTAGCACACTGTAGGGGTAGATGCAGGAGAAAAGGTAGGCCACACCCTAAATCAGACTTCTTCCAAAGTATACAGTGTGTCACAAGACCCATCACCAAGCCGAAGTCTACTCGTTGTGGACATCAAGTCATACTAACCAAAACTAATACCTGGGAAACGATATTTTTTTAAGTTTTCACATTTTTTAAACCGCAATTAAAAGCTCGCGCGTGCAATGCTCGGAATACCTACTTATCCATGGGGTCATGGGGCATGTTAAGAACATATTGGCGGGGTAAATGCATCGATTTTGTACCTAATTAGAAAAAATCCATACTAACTTTGAGCCTTAATATCTCCTGAACCAGTAATTTCCTAGGTATGGTGCCGAAGTAAAAAATGTTCGTAATGATTGGCACAACATGGACTTTCAGATTTCGTTAAGGGTCTTTTTACACCCTGTATAGTCAAAGGATAATACTTACTAGGAATCTCAATAGCGCCAGTATCAACAGCCCAGAGCCTGCCGCATTCATCAGCCCTTGTCCTGTACACAGAGATGACAGAGCGAGACGCCTGCATGTTCGGGTAGGGGGTTAGAGCGGGAGAGCGCGAGGACTGCGGCAGGGTGATGTAGTTAAGTGTTGCTGGTATACCTGGAAATATGTTCTTGGATATTATTTGGCCTTTTGGGGTACTGTCCTCTCATGTCAGATATTAGATTTTCCCTGCGGTTTTACCCGCACGACAACAGCGCCACCTACAGGGTTCAATTATAGCTGCTATGTAACCACAACGTCCTCTATCTTCCAGTGGAAACGCCATTGAAATAGGTTCAGCCGTTCCAGAGATTATCCCGGATAAACAGAAAGACTGAAAGCCTATATGCTAATCATCATTGTCGTAGCGTTATCCCGGTTGTATAATAATAATAATATTCTACCACTAAGGCTCTAGACAGACGGACTGCATTTCAACTGCAATCCAACTGCAAATTGCAGTTCACGTGCAGTTTGAATGCAGTTGACACGACTGCAATAGAACTGCAAACAAACCGCGCAGTACGATTGCAGTCGGTGTGCAGTTCACACGATTGCACGCAGACTGCAATTGAACTGCAATCGGACCGCACGCGTGTGCTAACTCTAACCTTGTTTCTACTACTGAGCGGCGGAGCCTTAAAGTAGTGCAGGCGGGTGGATATGGTGCAGTTCAGATGCAGTTTGAGGCTGGTTTCAGAGTGACGCGCGCGGCACGCGCCGTCGGTCAGCGCGTCTCAACAGCGCGTTTGGCGCGCGGACCACTGTGAAACGAGTTCGCGTTTCTCATTGCAATGTATGAAGCTTCGGCAGCGGGGCCGGCGCGCGCGTCTCACACGCGGCGCGTTTGAACTGCCTGATAATGAAACGCTACTACTAATCTAGTGTAATTGCAAGCGCGCGCGTGTGGCCGGCGCCGGTCAAACGCGTGACTCTGAAACCAGCCTGAATGCTATAGAACTGCAAACCAAACTTGCAGTCCGATTGCAGTTCAATTGCAGTCGGCGTGCAATGCAATCGTGTGAACTGCACACCGACTGCAATCGAACTGCACGGTTGGTTTGCAGTTCTATTGCAGTCGTGTCAACTGCATTCAAACTGCACGTGAACTGCAATTTGCAGTTAGATTGCAGTTGAAATGCGGTCCGTCTGTCTAGAGCCTTACACACATCACCATCTAGTCCCAAATTAAGCAGAGCTTGTACTATGGGTACTAGATAATGGATAAACATACTTTTTTTTTGTAAATACATACATATTATACATAGAGACATCCAGACCAAGAAAAACATCCATGTTCATGCACACAAATGTTTGACTTGAGCGGGAATCGAACCCGCGACCATAGATTATACACTAAATAACTAGAGACCCGCGACCTTCGGTGTAGCAGTCGCTTACACTCCCGCTGCGCCAACCGGTCGTGTATGGTTGCATCCAAGACTTTTTCATCTTGATGCCTTGAGACCGGTTACTTGTCGAACGAGATTTGACGTGTGACCCAAAATTGACAGATTTGCTTCGAGTATTTCGCATAATCGCCTCTTATGACATCCACGGAATGAAATGGGGTGAAAAGGTGCGTTTCCATGCTTGCCAAGGCTTGACAAGCGTTCACGAGCACCAAGCGTGTAAATAGGGCGTTTGGCTTGGCTTGCGTGAGCTTGTGGACGCTTGTACAGGAGCCGGTATACTGTCGGTTTTTGGACACAGATCAAAGGGGGTTGCGGCAAGCGCTTGCCACGCGTTCACACGTTAGCGCGCGCTTAGTAGCCGCTGTGATCTCGCAACGAACGCACGTCTAGTTCTGTCTCGAAATGTGTGGCTGGTCGAACGCATTTTTGTAATATTACCAGTCAGAAACGTGTATCTGAAACCACAAAGACGTTAATCACAAAGAGTCCGCCATGCTTGGATGTATGTAGCACAATGACGCATTCACAAGCGTGTTAACGACTTTCAAGTGCCAAGCGAGATTTGTGGACGCTTGGGGCTTGTGGATGCTTATCGAGCCTTGGCAAGCAAGGAAACGCATCTTAAAACTTTGTTCCGTCACCATAAGGAAAGGGGTTCAATATAAAATGGTGTGACTTACCGTATCTTCTCCTGGGTATGGTGACGAAGAGCCTGTTCCCGACTTTCTCCACCCCCATGGGGACATTGTTGTACTGGATGAAGAAGCGACCAACCTCGTCTGGAAAATAACAAACCAAAATCAATATCATGTATCCCAATATTGTCTGAAACCTTCATCTTCGCATTCGAGGTCAGTTTTCTAGTATATTTTGATACCCTATACCTATATAGTATACTGTAGAAAAAAAAAATCGCTAACTAAATCGGAGATACCAGCCAACGAAACTTTTTTCAAAATTTTGTTTTTGCGTGAAACCGATACACTAAATAGGCACGAACAAAATGTCCATGGGGTGCTAAATACTGAAAAGAAGAATAACGGAACTATTCACATCACATCATCAGCCCTTTATACTCTCCCACTGCTGGGCACGGGCCTCTTCTCACTATGAGAAGGGTAAGGCCATAGTCCACCACGCTGGCCAAGTGCGGGTTGGCAGACTTCTCATGTCTTTCGAGAACATTCTCGAAAGGTTTCCTCACGATGTTTTCCTTACCGATTAGCAAGCGACACTTAACAATTTAATACGCACTTAACTCCAAAAAGTCATTGGTGCGTGCCGTGGATTCGAACCCGAGACCCTCTGCGTAGCAGTCTGTCAGTCTCTCCACTCAGCTATCGCTGCTTGCCGGAACTATCCATTTCAACTAAAATCTGAACTGCACTGCTGCCAGTTTCGAATTTAGGAGAATTTACTTATTTTTAGCAGGTCTGTGGTCCGGGCGGGGTCACGGAAAAGTATGCTATTCGCGAATCGCATGACCCCGCCACTACACAGGACCCGTAGGCACACCACGGTGGTTTTAGTGGGTAAGTATGCCACAAACGCTTTTCGGGAAGAGCCTCCACACACCTTCTCCGCCAGTCCCAAGCCCGGTCGATCAAACTCTGGCCGGATTGACGTCGAGTTGAGATGGCTCATAAGGAGAGTTTCCACCAAAAAAAGCAGGTCGGATGGTCAATAATTTATTCCAAGACCTGGAATGAACGACTGGTCAAAACAATATTTTATTGACACTTACCACTAGGGTTGATGGCAGCTGGTGAATTCTCAGGCTCAATAGGATGTGCGTGCCAATCGGGTTCTGAAATTAAAATTGTAATTATTTACACGGTGTAAAAAGACCGACGGTGACGGATTAAGAATACGGAATGTCACCACCCCATATCATTCCATGAGTGTCGTAAGAGGGAGCATATTATGCAGAGAACACCACTGTAAGAGAAGGAAAACTTGATACAAACCCTATACCAACCCGTTTGGCCAGCGTGATATAGTAGGCCAATTCCTCCTTTCAAAGGAGAGGCCTAGTCCAGCAGGGGACTGTTAAAGGCTGATGATGATGAAAAAGACCCTTATCGAAAATTAAAATTACATATTGTAACAATCCTGAGAGCAGCGATAACCTAGTGGAGATAGGAACAGACTGCCATGCAGAGGGTATCGGGTTCGAATCCACGGCGCGCATGACGCACCAATGACTTTTCGAAGTTATGTGCGTATTAAAGTGTCAATTATTAAGCCGTCGGTCCCGGCTGTCATAAAGATCTTTGACAGTCGTTATAGGGAGTCAGCACCTATGTATAAACAGACACTAGTCTAAACCATGGAATGTCGCTATCCCTTCGGGTTGCGGAGGTCAGACAGGCAGTCGCTCTGTGGAAAAGCTAATATTCAGTCAAATCCGGTTAGTCTACAAACCCCAGGTTCTATCAGGGATAACGCTAGGAGAACAATGATTGTACCAATGCTACCAATCATTACGATTTTTTTTCACTTCGGCACCATACTTGGGACATTACTGGTTCAGGAGATGCTGAAGCTCAAAGACACTATACATTTTTTCCAATTATTTTACTCACTGCCTCGTTGGTCTCGCGGCATAAATGTGCGTGTGGGATTGGGAGGTCTCGGGTTCGATTCCCGGATCGGGCAAAATGTTATTGGGTTTTCCCGTTAGGCAATACTCAGTAGCAGCACGGAGTCTGGTAATGTGCCTGGTACGGCAATAGGCTCGCCCCCTATTACGTGGGACTAAATAAATCTGGCGAAAAGTGGGTGTAGCAATATACCTCTGCCTACCTCTTCGTGGATATAGGCGTGAGACTATGTGTGTATTTTACTCACTTTTATTCCAGTTTTGCACGAGTGGATCATCGACGAAGTAGAGAGAGTCGTCGTCTCTCTTGTCTCTGCCTCCTGCTAAGTCCCCTTCGGCAAAACGATCTCCTAGGACTGAAACAAATATAGACAAATAAATTACTTATATTTTTTATATAATATCTCTAGTTCTTTTAAATAACTATTAATGTAATATTAGGTTTTTTTTATAGTAATAGGCGGCAAACGAGCAGACACAAGCAACACCACAGGAGTCACAAGTGCGTTGCCGCCCCATGGAGTTGGGAAAAGGGATAGGATGGGGAGTGGGATGAGGGAGAAGGAATAGGGCATAGGGCTTCCGGCACTCTCACTCACCGCACGAAACGCAACAGTTTAGGTACTGTTACATTACGTCGATTTTCTGTGTGAGGGTAGTACGTAACTATTTAGTAATCTGTGGTAGTACTTCCCTGGTCGAGCCGGCCCATGCATGCTGAAATCAGCAAGGCTCTACTACCACATGAGTAGATAAACGGAACAGAGACACAGCTTCATACAACAGCGCGAATCGGTTGCACTGCTACGAGTACGCGGCTTATGTGTGCGTGACCACTGGCCGCTTGTCGTGTACGCGGCGAGAGTGGAAAGAACCGGTTTACGTAGGCACAGGCAGTTGACAATCTTAGGGTTATTACGACACACGTTGTTTGTTTTGTACGTTGCAAGTTTTAATATTTTAATGTAAAAATGTGTACTGTGTGTAGGAATAATACTAGATGAAATAATTAAATCATTATAAAGATTTTGAACAATGGTAACGTACAATTGGGTTTTTTAATTAGGTATAACTCCTGATAATTTTGTCGCATTTGTTGAATTGCTCGAGCAAAAGTTTCGCGAATATTTCGATCTTGAAATAAATATTGTCAATGTTGGCAACGAAATACTTAACAACTCATTAGTTGTGAAATTGTGTAAAAGCAATTAATGTTTACAATACCAATGACTATCAGAAAGTGATCAGTCATCGATAGGGATTACAAAAAACAGGTGCATGCGATTTTCGACCTTATTGACGTAACTCAGAATTTATAATTTTAATAACGTATCAATGTCAGAAAGCAAGAAAATACAAAAAAAATTCTGTTATGAATTGTCAATAAGGTCGAAAATCGCATGCACCTGTTTTTTGTAAGCCCTATCGATGGTTGATCATTTTATAGTCATTTGTTTTGTAGACGTTCATTTGTCTTACACAATTTCTTTTTAAACTTATTTTAGATACCTATCCCCGTGGTAAAACTAGTGACCATAATAGCTAAAGGAGATTCCTATGTTTATTAGCAAAATAGATCATATTACCAGAAAATATTCAACACTATTGTATCGTTGGGAATGTCAAATAAATCACGTCGTCACGTCGTGTCCTTGGTAACAAATGTATATTTTTATTCCGTGCTTTTAAAAGTTTCAGGTGCATGCCTTTTTTGGTTTCACTCGCTATTTTATCTACAACTGTACTTCTGCCGTATAGCGAATCCGTCGAGTCTAAGAATCTACCCAATCCACGAATCTGTCGAGTTGGGAATCTGCCAAATCACGAATCTGTCCAATCCAGAATCTGTCGTATACCGAACAAGCGATTTGTCTTAACCTATTGTGACAACCCTACCAAAATAGGTAACAAATTTACAAGCTCTTAAGAAGCTGTCTCTCTGTTCGATTTATTTACTCATGTGCTACTACCGTGAAAAGGCCATTCAACTTACTAGATTAACATAGTTGTTCCACTAATTTTATTTTAAAAATTTGCTACAGTGTTAGATGAAGATAACTCGTGATCATGGGCTGTACACTAACGTCTTTGTAAATTTTGTGTATTCATATACCGCCACTTTCTGTAACATACATTTCCAGCATAGTGAACATGATCGCGAGTTGCCTACATTATAAGACGTAAGTGGATGCTCCTGTTACACAAGACTCACACTGGAAGGCTACTACAGCACTTAATTTGGTAACTGCGTTAATTATTTAAGTATTATGTATGTTCCTATTTACTATTTACAAATAATTAATTACAATGTGAAACAGTTGCAGCTCCTTACAAAAACAAAATATGTACAATAACACTGGCGATTAAAAAGAGTGCATGGCCACGAGTTTTATTGCCCGTTCTTTCTCGTGGTTCTACCCATAGGTTCTACCTATTGCTTTGCGAACGATGCAGTAAATGTATTAATGTAGAAGCATTAAGTAATGTAGGTACTTTTAAAACTTGACGTTCATAAGCGTCACCTTGTGACCCAGATGAATAAATTATTTTGACTTTGACTTACGGTCCTTTACGGTCCCAATAGATGGACCATCCATAGATTTGGAGTTAATAGATAGGGTAGACCGAGGCGAATCGGATCAAAATAAGAAATTTGAGGATATTTTGAATTCGGCGTTGACAGGAAAGGCAAGCTACTGGCGGCTCACGAGCCACTTCCACCCCGCACCTGCTGCCATCGGTAGCGTTTTGATTTGACCAGTATATCAGCGTTAGCGTCTCTCGCCAGTGAGTCGCTTTTTGTGTGCGTCGCTAAAATTGAAGCTCATCTAAAGTGCATGCTTACAATTTCTTGGGTTAATTTAAGAACTTGTGTTAAAACTTTGAATTATATAGCTTCAAGGACTTGGGAATAGGTATATTTTAGAAAACAATTTAATTTTTAAACACAGTATTATAGGTTAATGTGTAAAACATTTATTTCAAAAGTCTTCAATATATGGGGTGATTCGGATCGCGTCGTCGGGGGTGAACTGGATAACTTATTTAAAATGATTTATTTTATATCAGAGAATAGTTAAGTATTTTAATTCAAATATAGATGGTTCACACATATAAACAACAAACAATAAAGAGAAAAAGCAGAAGAATGGTCCCCAAATAAAAATTATAGCCCCAAACAAAGTACTGGCCCAAGAATTATTCTTAGGTCTGGCTGCTGAGATTTAAAAATTACCATACACGAATAGAATAGTTTCTCTCTCCATGGATGTCATTAAAACACGTGTTAGACAATAATACCAATATTGCATTTGACTCCTCCTCAGTGTAAGATTATGCTTTACGAAGGAGTTGCTAAGAAGAAACTTAAAACTGCCGAAAAAGCTGTGAAAAAAAGAGAAACTGACTGATAGCAAAGAAAATATGGAGAACAAGAATAATAAAAGAACACCTTGAATAAAAATCATGTGATAAGCAAAAGATTGGCTTTGTATTTACTGATAAAAAAATTCATTCATCCAACATCATGTGAAGAATGGTGCCCGAAAAAAGTGCTGGTCTAGGTGGGAAAGAAGGGCCCGTGTTCATGTGATTTAAGTTTCAGTCATTAATATTGTTCTGATTATTTATTATTTTAATTTTCTTTTGATACAAAATCTTATAATGTTGAGAAAACCTTAATTTTATGTATGATTCTATTCGCCCCGATAATTGGGGCGATTCGGATATTGCTCTCTTTTTACCTTTTGATCAATATTTTGCACAATTTATGAGTAATTCCAGTTTCGAAATGCTTAATGCGTAGCTAAATAATTACTGATTACCGTTTTGTCAATTAATAATACATTTATTACACCTTAGTATGATTTTGATGTACTCAAATAAAAAGTGATCCGATTCGCCTCGGTCTACCCTACGTATTAAACATGTTTTGTACGGAGCTTATGTCAAACATGCATCCCTCATCTCCAGAGATTAAAGATATTCTTATTCATTTATTGCCATTCCACAATGTTTGTACATGTGTTATAGATATATACTATAGGTACTATACTATAGGTAGTACAGCCTTGCTGATTTCAGCATGAATGGGCCGGCTCGACCGGGGAAGTAGGTAGGTACTACCCTCTCACAGAAAATCGACGTAAAGTAGGTAACAGTACCTAAACTGTTGCGGTTTGTTCGGTGAGTGAGAGTGCCTGAGGCCCTATCCACTATTCCTTCTCCCTCTTCCCTCTCCTCATCCTATCCCTTTTTCCAACCCAAAGGGGCAGCAACGCACTTGTACCTAACTGTGGTGTTGCCTGTGTTTTGCCATGGGCGGCGGCTTAATTTCTTACCATCAGACGATCCGCCTGCTCGTTTGCCGCCTATTACTAGAAAAAAGTATACACATATATATGTGTATGTATGTATATTATATGTACTTAAGTATGGACCCTGTTTGGGCATAGCAAGAGTTAGGTACATATGGTATAATCACTTAGAGTTTTATAATTAAATTAAATTAGACATAGTCTTATGGTATTTACACATAGTACTTAGAACAAAGATTATACACAACTTAATTTTATACAGAAAGACAGACAGACAAACATTAAAAAAACAGTTGTTTATGTCTTGGTATAGGTAGTGTAATTAACTACTTGTAATATTATGGCAAAACATTGCTATTTTGAAACCTCAGTCAGACACATAAATTTTACGAATAGATAGATAGTAACTCGCTGTTTCCCACGGTTTCACCCGCGTCCTGGGGGAACTTCTTCGCGTACCCGATTAATTTATAGCCTAAGTTACTCTTTAGTACATCAGCTATCCGTCACTGAACGTCCCGTCAAAATCGGTCCAGCCGTTCCAGAGTTAGCGAGAACAAACAGACAGACAGACAAAAATTGTAAAAAATGACATTTCGGTATAATTATGTACCGTGTATACATCATATGCATTTAGTAAAAAGCGGTTATTTTAATATTACAAACAGACACTTAAATTTTATTTATGTGTATAGATAATAATGAGCAACTAATAAAATTTATAAGCGATCTTTAAGAGTAGGTTATTATTTTTATGTAAATCTTGTTGATGTAGTGTGTATATTAAATTAATAAATACCTATTAGATGCGGTAAGTTTCCATTTTAATTCTAGACAAGTATTGAGTACATAATTATTAATTATTATTAAGAATAACTAATAACTTAGCAATTCATTTAATTGCGATATAATTGTTTATTATTACTCCGTTTAACAGTCGTATCTGCGGTTGATCATAAGGTTCAAGGACAAAATAAATAGTATGAAAATAAGACAAAAAACTTTCGCGATTTGTATACATCATACAAAATAATTTAGCGAGTTTTATCACCGACCGTTGTAGACCACGGTCGGTGGAAGACGATCGAAACGTTGGAAACAAATAGGTATTTATACCTTATTATAACTTATTTATAAGTTAACGCGATTAAGTCCCGCTAAATTATTTTGTATGACTGACATGACTGTCTCGATTTGCCCGACAGTCATGTAGATCTTTGACAGACGGTAGTTAAATAAACCTACTATCCATTGTACAAGCCACTGATTTGGAACGCGGTGATCAGACGGCAGTCGCTCAGTGGGAAAGCGGTATATTTAGTAGGCATAATGTAAATATAGGTTTGCCAAATCTGGGGCCCAATACTCCTAATTATATTTGTTCAAAACGCAGTTTCGATCTAATGTCAGTGTCGTTCTCATTTCAAAAATGGCATTCTCCTAAATCAACTTCTGCAGAAAAGAGCAATAAGGGGAATTTACAACCTCGGTCCTCGTGTTTCTCTAAGAGAAAAGTTCAGTGAGATAGGCATTCTAACTGTTGTATCGTAATATATATACGATAATCTGTTATATGTCTACAATAATATTGACAAATTTAGTAAAAAAAGTGATCTTCACACTGTAAATACTAGACATAAGTCTTGTAGTTCATAGCACCCGCCTCCACAAAATAAGTAACTGTTTTATGGGGCAGTGTATACGCTTTTATAACAAGCTCCCTCTTAATATAAGAAATTTAACATTAAATACAACCACCAACACGCACTGGACCAGCGTGGTGGGTTATGGTCCACAACCCCCCATCATGGATAGAAGATTAAAAGACAGGCCCCAAGTGCCCGGCGACTCCAGAGGCTGTGGAGGCGTAGACGGGCGCAATCACGGCCCTGGAGCCAGGGGAGCTAAGAATCTCCGGGCGAGATTGAAAAACCGTCAAACGACTTCGGCAAATTGTATAAAGGATACCAGTACTCTCAATATTCTCACGTACAATGTTAGAACGCTCATGAGTGACGAGCGTTTATTAGAACTTGAAAACGCACTAACCTATGTCAACTGGGATATACTAGGACTTTCGGAGGTTAGGAGACAAGGTGAAAACACAGAAGAGAGAGAGGATGCTATATTCTTTCACTTCGGTGAGACCAGTGGACAGCACGGGGTGGGTTTCATGGTAGCAAAGAAATGGAAGGATAACATTATTGAATTCTTGGGCTATTCTGAGCGAGTTGCGGTACTAAGATTCCAACTGAGACATAATAAAACACTAACCATTGTTCAAGTTTATGCACCAACATCTGCACACACTGACGAAGACATAGAAGATTTTTACGATCTTGTCAACAAAGCTTGCGATGAAAATAGAGGCACTTGGAACTTGGTGATTGGGGACTTTAACGCAAAAGTAGGACGAAAGAAAGATCTGGATTGTGGAGATACCGTGGGATATTTTGGACTAGGAGATCGAAACGAGCGAGGCAATCGTCTCACTCAATTTGCATTTGGTCAAAATATGCATATAGCTAATAGCTTCTACATGAAAAAGGCGCAGCGTCGTTGGACTTGGGTCTCGCCGGATGGATATACACATAATGAAATCGACTATATTTTGACCTCTGACAACGATATAATTAAGAACCTTAGCGTTATCAACAGAATAAAATTTAGCTCCGACCATAGACCAATACGAGCCAAAGTTCGACTAGACTTTAAAATCCAAAGAGCCAAATTTTTTACAAAACACCTCAAGAGATTTACCAAAGACACACTAATTAATAACGAAGACCAATTCAATCTGACATTATCAAATTATTTTAAAGATCTAAATATTGATGACATAAGCTCAGAAAATCAGTACAATATCATAGTCACTGGAATAAAAAATAGTTGGAAAACTATAAAAAGCACACCTAGAACTAAAAACAAATTAACAGCACAGAGTTTGAAATTGATAGAAGAACGAACAAAGAAACAAATAGGAACACCAGAATATAGACAATTAGATAAAGAAGTCAAAAGAAATATCAGAAAGGATTTAAGAAATTTAAACACACATTTAGTCAAAACAGCTTTGGAAAAACACACATCTCTGAGGGTTTTGAAACAAGGAGTTACTATAGGGAAATCCTGGATTAATAGCCTAATAGATAGTAATGGCATAAAACATCACAACAGAGAGAAAATTATAGACATAGCAACAGATTTCTATGAGTCATTATATTCCGACAACACTACAGATGCTGCAAGCACAGAATATCACCTACCGGATACCATCCCACTTATAAGTGATTCTGAGGTGCATAGAGCGCTTAAGACTATGCAATACGGCAAAAGTCCAGGCGAGGATGGCATTACTACCGAGGCTCTTAAGGTCGGCTCCACCTCCTTACTGTCTCCACTTACAAACCTATTTAACACCATTCTACGTACAGGCAAAGTCCCAAATGATATGTGTCACTCGAACATAATCCTTTTGTATAAGAAGGGCAACAAAAGTGACATCAATAATTACCGGCCAATCAGTTTAACATCCCACATATATAAGGCCTTTATCAAAGTAATTCATAATCGCATAGACGGACAATTAGACAAACACCAACCTCCAGAACAAGCTGGCTTCCGTCCTAGTTTCTCAACCACTGACCATCTCCAAACATTAAACCAACTATTAGAAAAATTTACAGAATTTAATAAACCAGTGTATTTGGCTTTCGTAGACTATACGAAAGCCTTTGATAGCATTCGGCATTTCGGAATATTCAAAGCGTTAGAAAACCAAGGACTTGAGCAACAATATATTCAATTAATTAAAAGCATTTACCGCAATAGCTCCGCCAACATCAAGCTCAATATCACTGGACGACCATTCCGCATACAAAAGGGTGTTAAACAAGGTGACCCGCTCTCTCCCAAATTATTTACCAGCACTCTTGAGGAGGTATTCAACTCACTGGCAGCCTCGTGGAAAACCAAAGGCATAGTGCTCGGCAATAAGAGGCTTACAAACCTGAGATTTGCCGACGACATTGTCCTTTTTGCGTCCACAGCCCTGGAACTACAGAACATGCTCCAAGAACTGAGCACAGCAGGCTTCGGGGTGGGGCTTGCGATGAACCGGTCAAAGACCAAAGTAATGACTAATAGTTCCAAATACCGTGTCGAGGTGGATGGGCAGGAGATACAGTACGTCGATAAGTATATCTACTTGGGCCAGTTAGTTTCCTTCGAAAACAGGCAAGAAAGAGAAATCGATCGCCGAATCGAGAACGCCTGGAAGAGCTACTGGTCCATGAAGACGCTCATGAAGGGTAATCTGCCGATCTCCCTAAAGCGAAAGCTCATCGATATGTGTATCCTGCCCATTCTTACCTATGGTGCCCAGACCTGGTCATTGACTGAATCGCAACGGTCTCGCCTCGGAGTCTGCCAAAGAGCAATGGAACGCAGCATGTTGGGTGTCAGACTAAGGGACAAGATCCGAAACACCACACTGCGCGCCAGAACAGGGGTAACAGACGTGGGAAAAAAGGCAGCCAGCCTCAAATGGGACTGGGCGGGACACGTTACCCGAATGCACGAAGACCGTTGGGCAAAGATCTCCTCAACATGGGTGCCCGAAGATGGACAGCGCCGCCGAGGCCGGCCCCGAAAAAGATGGCGAGACGAATTGGACGCCTACCACAACAGCTGGTATGAGGTTGCGCATGACAAGCGACGATTGTGGAAGGATATGGGGGAGGCCTTTGCCCAGCAGTGGGAAAGTATAGGCTAAAAAAAAAAAAAAATACATTAAATAAATTTAAGATTATTGTTAAAACTAAATTGTGTTTAAAAGCATATTATAAAATTTCCGATTATATAGACGACAAAAATGCTTGGGATTGAGCTGCTCTAATAATTCAACATAAAAATACATACTTGTACAAACTGATAAATTTAAAATGGACGTTTCGTAAGCACTTTAAACAAAGTTTACACGAAATAAAGACTAATTTCATTTCATTTCATTTCATTTCAACTGATATTTGAATGTTATCGTGACTAGATCGTAATTAGAACAATGTGTCAACGTCTAACTATAGAAGTCAAATTAGACGAAATGACATTAACTTAGCACAATACCAATGAATACAGATTTACATAAGAGAAGAGAAGATTTACAGAAGATTAAAGTTGGCGTATTGACGGTTGTCAGTGTAATTACTACACTGACAACCGTCAATACGCCAACTTTAATCGGCACACGACATCCTTAAGAAATACGCTTCTTATGTAAATCTGTATTCATTGACAATACCGATTCTGAGTCAATTCAAAAATATATAATCTCATTTTGTTCAAAATATAATTTCAATGTCATATAAAATACGAGAGTTGGCCTTCAGGAAGCGATACAATGGTATCGCTTGGCGAAGCGATACCAATCATTAATCTAAGTTACGATGCTTATTTCGATTATTTCTGATAATTTTTAAATGCTAATCGAACTGCTCCACAAGCAAGGATGTCCGCAGCTCATATAACCCAGAGCAAGTGCCCCGGTTCGCACCCCCTAGATCCGCCACTGCCGCAAGGAGCAATATACCTACAGGATGTCACAAGACCCATCACCAAGCCGAAGTCTACTCGTTGTACACATCATGCCAAGTCATACTAACCAAAAATAATACCTGGGCAACGATTTTTTTTTAAGTTTTCACATTTTTTAAACCGCTACTTATTCATGGGGTTATAGGTAGGGCATCTAAAGAACATATGTGCGGGGTAAATGCATCGATTTTGTACCTAATTAGAAAAAATCCATACAAACTTTGAGCTACAATATCTCCTGAACCAGTAATTTCCCAGGTATGGTGCCAAAGTATAAAATGTTTGTAGTGATTTCAGTTTTCATTAAGGGTTTTTTACACCTTGTATGTGCCAAATTTCAGCTTCCTAATAGGTATGTTTGGCTTTAGCTTGTCTGTCAGAAAGTCAGTAAAGCGAGAATTTTATATATACCTAATTAATATACAAAATTAAATATGCTACCAGGAAGTTTTACGAGATAATATATTGTTTTTCTAATACAAGACGCTGGTGCTAATTCCAATGTTTATGTTTTTTGCTGTGATCTAACTGCATGCACGATTTTCTAGTTCTTGGTATAATTATACCTATGATGACGACAGCCTTTGTGCAAAGATCATCAGTAGTTATTATTCTTACAGTTTGAAATATTCGTTTCCTATTTATAACGTAAATGCTCCTATTACCGCCAGTTTTAGCTGTCTTAGGATTCACTTAAAAACAATAGATATAAGCTGTTATGTTAGGAAAGATGTTATAATTTATAATTAATCTCACCGAAGTATTCTCTGCAATTCAGTACTTAAAGTCAATATTCAATAACACAATAGTTACTAAATAATTATTTAATCCAAAATAGTAGTTGATTCTATTATCGACCCATAGAATGCGGCAAGATTCTATTACCGATTTTTCTACTTCTTTTACCGACCGCTACGAAGTTGTCACTTCTGCTATACTATTAAATAAAATAAAAAGTCGTTTTTAAGGTATTTATTATAGTATAATAACAATAGTTAAGAGATCAACATTATTACAATATGAATATAATTATTTATTGCAACGCTTAGAGCACTTATTTTTTGTTATTTTAATTAATAAAACCTGACTTCCCGAGATACTCCAGTTTACCAGTCTTGTTTTCCTCCTTCATTAAAACAGTTTGTTCAAAACTCAGATTATTAGAACAAAATAATCTGAGTGTAATATTACACCTCTGCCTACCCCTTCTATATAGGCGTGAGTCTATAAATAAATAAATAAAATAAAATAATCTGAGGTATAAAAATATACATTTTGATTTTGTGTACTGTAATACATATTACCAAAAATATCGGCACAGCTGTTAGTCGGTAATTGAATAAAGTATGAAGGTTACAATATTCTAAAAGCGACCAATAAAGTTATTAAGTTAATAATCGGAGGGTCCGGGCTCGAATCCACGGCACGCACCGATGACTTTTCGGAGTTATGTGCGTATTAAATTGTTAATTATCGCTTGCTAAACGGTGAAGGAAAACATCGTGAGGAAACCTGCATGTCTGAGAGTTCTCCATAATGTTCTCGAAGGACATGTGAAGTCTGCCAACCCGCACTAGGCCAGCGTGGTGGACTATGGCCTTACCCTTCTCATAGTGAGAAGAGGCCCGTGCCCAGCAGTGGGACAGTTTATATATAGGGCTGATGATAATGATGATGATGACTAGTATGAGTAAAGTTAAGTACCTATAATAAAATTGACTCAAACCAGAGACTTTCAGCGTAGCAGTCTGTCAGCCCTTCCACTAGTCTATCACTGCCTATTGAACTTGCCTAGAGAAACTATTATTTATTTATAGAGACTCACGCCTGTATCCCCGAAGGGGTAGGTAGAGGTGTAATATTACACCCACATTTCGCCAAGAAATTTTTAGGTCCCACGTAATAGGGGGCGAGCCTATTGCCGTTACCGGGCACATCACCAGACTCCGTGCTGCTAATGAGAATTCGTAAAAACCCAGTAACACTTTTAAAGAAACTATTAATAAACTAAAATACTACTACAGCGATTCGTTTCGCCAAAACTGTGGTTTTGCTATAGGTATAATTATGTTTTTACTTGACAGAAAAACGTTTAAGCGTTCAACACATTAATGTTTTTGTATCGTTTCTAGAAAACCATTGGTTATTAATTATTACCAAAAACTAAGGTACCTATGTATAAATGTTATGAGAATTAGAGTAGGTACTCAATGACAAAAGATTGACCAAGCAGATATACAAGGCAAGTGTGAATGGGACGGGACGGAGGGGAAGACCTAGGCCACGGTAATAATATCTAACACTATTGTAACTCCATACAAACGCACGAAACTCGAGTTATACCTACGCGCCTCGAGCAGAGTACCCATTAGACTGTGCGGACTGTGCCAAGAGTACCCACAGCCACGATCGTGCCGCAGCTCGCATGCGGCGCGTCTGGTAGGTATATAACTCACGAAGACGGCCGAGTTACAATACTGTTAGATTATATTACCGTGCCTAGGCGGACGTTCTCTGACCAGATTGGAGACATCCTAAAAACAGGACAGGTTAGAAGTACCCTGAACAGAAGAGCATGTATGAGGAATCTGATGGGAGTGAATTAAGCAAGAGAGATATGTCCGGATCGTTGCAAATGGCGTTCCGTAGTCTTTGCCTACCCCTCCGGGAAACAGGCGTGAGTCTATGTAGGTATGTATGTATGTACTAATCCTCAAAGTACCTCGAATAATTCCTATTCCTAAGATACTTAGGTAAGTACACGCTATTCTAATCTCTTTCTTATTGTAAAAAAAATCAGGTGTTCCGTATTAAATTGAATTAACCTCGATAAAATGAATGAAACAGCTAATTTCTTTTCGCTATTTCAGAACAAATAATGTGGCAGCGATAGCCGAGTGGATATACCAACAGACTGCCATGCAGAGGGTATCGGGTTCGAATCCACGGCGCGCACCAATGACTTTTCGGAGTTATGTGCGTATTAAATTGTTAATTATCGCTTGTCCCGTGCCTCGGAGAGCACGTTAAGCCGTCGGTCCCGGTTGTCATGAAGATCTTTGACAGTCGTTACAGGGCGTCTGTACATACATAGCCTCACGCCTATAAACCCGAAGAGGTAGGCAGAGGTGTATTTCTACACCCACTTTTCGCCAGATATACTTTAGTCCCACGTGATAAGGGGCGAGCCTATTGCTGTACCGGGCACATGTCCAGACTCCGTGCTGCTATTGAGAATTTCGTGACAGAACACCCAATAACACTGCCCGACCCAGGAATCGAACCCGGGACCTCCCGATCCCACGCGCACATTTATGCCGCGAGACCAACGCGAGGCAGTCGTATAGGGTTTGATGTCGAGTTTTCCGTCTCTACGCAATCTTTTTAACAATTTGCATCGTGTTGTCCCTTAGTCGCCTCTTACGACACCCACGGGAAGATAGGGGGTGTTGACACTTGTATTCTATGCCGTCAACCACACGGGTCTGTACCTTCTAAATAAACTGACACTAGTCTAAACCATGGAATATCGCTATCCCTTCGGGTTGCGGAGGTCAGACAGGCAGTCGCTCTGTGGAAAAGCAAATATTCAGCCAAATCCGGTTAGACTAGAAAGCGGACCCCAGATTGAAACTGGGATAAGGCTAGGAGGATAATGATTTCAGAACATATAATGTTGTTAGACATTGCCGAAAATTAACAACGATAATATAAATCGAATATAAAAGGCGCCAAGTCAAGCTTAACAGACGTAGAAAAATTTTGATACTTATTTCCTAAACTATGAGAAAGGTATAAAGGCCAAAGTGTCTCTACCTTTGTACAGTCGAACAACTTCCCGCTAGACCACCATAAGGGTGAGAATCGCTCAGCAAGACATCGACGCTTCCAGTGCTACTTTAGACACACATTGATATTAGTAGGTATACAAATCCAGTTTCTAG
Source organism: Euclidia mi (assembly GCA_944739405.2). Lineage (NCBI taxonomy): Eukaryota > Metazoa > Arthropoda > Insecta > Lepidoptera > Erebidae > Euclidia > Euclidia mi. The sequence continues at coordinate 16,796,302 of OX123210.2, read as the reverse complement.
TGTGCCTCGACTCTATGAGCGAGCCAAGAATTTTTTTTCAAACTGGTACACCGCCGACTTGTTTGAGTGTACCTATAAGCTTGTTTAATTAACAAACTATACTATTTGAGTATCTTGTCAATATTGGTTCCGTAATATTAGTTTTACGTAAGTAGGTAAATCTAAAAACAGAGTTGCATCGAAAATCTTATTATTTTTACACGGATTTTCCTTAAAAATTTCCTCAAGAAATGACCTTCACCTATTTCAAATTATCATCGCCCTAGCGTTATCCCGGTTGCATCCAAGACTTTGAGCTTGCGGCCTGCGCGGTGTCCACTTCCTCATCATCAGCCTTTAACAGTCCACTGCTGGACTAGGCCTCTCCTTGGAAAGGAGGAATTGGCCTACTATACCACGCTGGCCAAACGGAATGGTATATGGTTTTTATCAAGTTTTCCTTCTCTTACAGTGCTGTTCTCTGCATAATATGCTCCCTCTGTCGGCTCTTATGACACTCATGGGATGATATGGGGTGGTGACATTCCGTATTCTTAATCCGTCACCACACTGACAGTTGTTGTCCACTTTCTAGCCGTACAATATTTGACAGCATAAGTTATTGAGATAAATAAGTACTATGTTTATTGCTTCTTCATAAGATCGACTACCGTCCCAGCAAGTCAATAACTTCCCGAATATGTCCACTGTTGGACACAGACCATTTCTTACTATGGGAAGAATTTGGTAGGATTAGGTTAAAAAAATGTCTTTCTTAAGACCAACTCGCACTAGGTATATAAACTTGTATCGCTGGGACCTTTACTAGCAAAGGACGCAAATATTACCATTAATACATAATATACTTAACTAGAGGACGCCAGCAGCTACGCCTACTTATAATTTTTTTTAATTTACCCGTTTTGGCCGATCCCGTGGGAAATTCGGGAAATCCCTTCTTAGTGCACCTCTACGGTCCTCAAGGAACATAAATGCCAAATTTCAGCTTCCTGTGCCCAACAGTTTCGGCTGTAGCGTGTCTGTCAGTCAGTCAGTAACGCAAGGATTTTATATAAGTGGATTACATAAAGTGATGTCCCGTGTCAGATTGAACCTAAAACAAAGCAAATACTCGATGCAGAGCTTACCAACCTACGCCATGCGTACAAACAATATTTTATTTATTTTAGTGATTAGGTACCTGTTACTAAGTGTGTAAGGCATTACTGAGAAACCGTTTCAAGTAATAAACAAGTCAATGACGCCATATTGTATTTTTTTGCAACGTTTATGGTCATAGGTAAAACATAAGTACAAGGTAACTGTGTGGTTATTGTTTATGTATCATGTACATACATTGTACTGATTACATAGGCCCAGCGGTTTTACGCGATTTTTATGTAGTTCCTTGTATTTTTTTCTATAAAAAAATAATAAAAGCATCGGAGTCCATACTCACGCCTGTACCCACGAGGGGATAGACAGAGGTGTAATTTTACACCCACATTTCGCCATGAATTGTTAGGTCCCACGTAATAGGGGGCGAGCCTATTGCCGTTACCGGGCACATCACCAGACTCCGGGCTGCTACTGAGTATTCGGAAAAACCCCGGACCCGCATACGCTATCCACTGGACCACGAACTCTTGTACAATATTATTCGAGTAGGTGACGAATTAACGATACATTGTGTCAATGCCACATTTTATACCATGGTTGTTGTAAGAGAGATTTGACAGAAGCTTTTCCACAGAGCCATTCTTCCATCTGACCTCCGCAATTCAAAGGCATAACGATATCCTATGGCTTAGACCAGTGTCAGTAGGTATATTCATGGGTACTGACACCCCATAACGACTGGGGCAAAGATCTCTTCATGGCAGCCAAAACCGCGCGGCCGCGTGCTCAGGGGTAAGCAATCATTTATAAACTTCGAAAAGTGCGCACCGTGCTAGGTTTCAAACCAGATCATTTCTGCATGGCACTTTATGGTAGACGGTTGGTATCACCACTAGGCTATCGCTGCATGTATTGAATAGTTCCTTAGAATTTTCGTAGTTATCCCAGTTGCATCCGGATGCTAGTCTGACCAGATTTGACTTAATATTTGCTTTTCTTGATACTTTAGGGATTATAGTCTACACCTATTCATGATCGTTAACAATTAATGTAGAAAACTGTTTATTATGTTGTGACAAATTATTTTAGATGAATGTTATTAGAAAGTAAAGAAAGTTATTTTATTATATTTGTTTTTAGGTTTATCTTTTAATGAATATATATGGATTAATGTAGGCATAATAGCTACCACATTCTGCAGCCTACTTTCTCATCAATATCAATATTTATAATCTTTAGATTATATAGGTATGTTAAAAAAATGTCTTGCGTTACTGAATACGATGACGCACAGACGACGCTACTGAGATAAGAAGTTAAAACTTGTTGTTGTATTTCTATACGTGACAACTTTTAAGCAGTTCTAGTGCAGAAGAGGACCAAGAGAGGATTATTGTAAATTTATACTTATACAAGCTGCTTCCCGCCGTTCCGGAGATTAGCGAAAACAAACAGACAGACAGACAAGAATTGAAAAAAAAAAAAAATTTGGTATATTATGTATCGTGTATACATCCATATGCATTTAGTAAAAAGCGGTTATTTTAATATTACAAACAGACACTTCAATTTTATTTATGTGTATAGATTGCAAAGCTTTCTTTGGTTGTTAATTTGAACGCGATGATCTCAGGAACTACTAGTCCAATGATTGGACTAGTAGTTCCTGAGATAAAGCGCGTAAATAAACAGTGCACTGCACTCCGTGGTTTAACATCCAATGCAAAGTACAACAACGTACACGTACATCGCGATATCGATGAAGGATTCCCGGGGATTCCCCGCTGAGTTGAAGATGAAGTAAGTAAAACGGGGAAGTCCCGCAGCCCGCCATAACGATGTAGTGTTGCCAACTTTTGAACGCACGCTTAAAGCGGGAAAAAAAGGAATTGCTTTATAGAATTTTGTCATTTGTAAAATAAAATAAATTAGAAAGTTTTTATTCTTTTTCCTTACACACTTTGGGGGCCCCCGTGGCCCGGGGGCCCCGTATAATTGATACGGCAAATACGGCGGTAGCTACGCCCCTGGTCCAATCTCTTTTTGTTGAAGAGCCCATTTAACGGGGAAGGCTTTAGGCTATATAGCATCACGCTATGAGCCACAGGAGCGGAGCAGTAGGTAGCTCTAAATAACTCGGGTGTAACCGCGGGGTCAGATGGTATGGTATGAGTATTAGGAAAACGTCAGTAACACTTTAAAGTCGAAAGAGTTTTTATAGATGTGTTGCGGCGATCGATGATGGTCTGCCTTTTTTTTTACGTGTGGAAAATGAGTTACCTCATGCCCCGGGGAGTGGTCGAAGGGGGTATGTCGGACTCCCAACTCGTGGGCTGGGTTACCGACTAAAAACCACACGGACTCCATAGCTCGACGCCTGGTAGGTACAACGCCACCTGTCGCGTCCGTCCCCTTGCTTGGGACGCGTGCCCGGGGAAAGGCGGCGTGTGCAATGCCTTTCACAGCAGACTGCGCCACACAGTCCGCTGCCATCTCGGATCCGCTAATGGTGGGTCGTGAGAGACTCCCCCTCCAACGCCCGCAGACCTGAGGAAGAGTCGGGTTCAACGACCGCTGCCGCCGCCTTCGCCTGTGAGCGGGGTTGCGTCGTTCACGCTCCCGCTCGGCGGCCTCCTCCTGGAGCATTACAGCTTCACAGAAGGAGACTACTGCACGCCAAGGTGAACCCTCCTTAGCCAGACAAGTCCTATGGACGGCACAAAGCTCACTTCCTACTCCTTTTGTCCCTATCTCGGAAAACCTGCCTCCTGGTCACGAGCTTCCCAGGTCCACATGGAAATCCTTAAATAGGTTTCTGACGAAGCTGAAACCCTGTGTGAGTGTGGCACTAGCATACAGTCAATGCTCCACCTACTATCATGCCCTGACTGCACAGACACAAGTTCCCTTAAAGACGTAATAGACGCCTCCGAAAATGCAGTAAGGGTGGCTGCATATTGGACGAACCGAATTTAATCCATTGAAACTTGATACTCGTCATTGACACGAAAGAAGAAGAAGAAGTAACACTTTTGCACGACCCGGGACCTCCCAATCAGTAGACGTATATGTAGGCTATCCACTGGACCACAAGTATGTATCTAGTCAGTAAATAAGTAGGTACATACCCTGGGTTCCTTCAATATCATATGTAATCTGTTTCCAAGCGAACACTTCATCGAACTTGCCGACACTGCGCTGGTTCTGTGAGAGCGAAGGCATTGTCAGCAAGAGACAAGCCTGGCTGATGAGAAGAAGCCCCATATTCTCCATGCTTGAACTGAAAAAAAGATACTGGTTACGTTCGTTTGTTTTTTTAATGCTGTCTTAAATATTAGTCTTTGATCTACTTATTTTTCACACCTGTATCCCCGAAGTGGTAGGCAGAGGTGTAAATATTATACCCACATTTTGCCATGAATTTTTAGGTCCCACGTAATAGGGGGCTATTGCCGTTAGCGGGCACATCAGACTCCGGGCTGCTACTGAGTATTCGGAAAAACCCAGTAACACTTTTGCCCGACCCGGGAATCGAACCTGGGACCTCCGATCAGCAGTCGCATACGCTATCCACTGGACCACGGAGGCAGAGAAACAAAAGATACTAGTAATGTTCCTTTATTTTTTTTTATAAGCTGTCTTGTGGCCAGTTCCAATAGATGTACAGATGTACAAAAAAAAAACATTTAAGTAATTCAAATACTTGTTGGATAAAATGAATTCACTGAAATAAATTTTAAGGGTATACCAAGCTACGGAAAACGATTACATCTATGTATAGGTACATACATGGTACATATTATACCGAAAGGACATTTTTACAATGTTTGTTTGTCTGTCTGTCTTTCTGTTTGTTTTCGCTAATCTCACGGCTAGACCGATTTTGTCGGGACTTTCACTGGCAGATATAAATTAACCGGGTACGCAAAGTAGGTCCCTCAGGACGCGGGTAAATCGCGGGAAACAGCTAGTACCTTAATAAAACAGTTGCTCGAAGACGCACAGACGTGTTATCCTTACCACCCAGCGCGACCGACTGTTTGTATAACTCGACCAAATTGTGTCGAACTCACTAAAATATAGGATTTATGAACAGATAGCGTCACTGATATCTATTCTAAGGGTCAGCGCAGACAGAGAGGAATAATCTTTTTTTTATGATAATAGGCGGCAAAAGTCAAAAATATGTCCGTGTGGTGACGGATTAAGAATACGGAATGTCACCACCCCATAACATCGCATCGCATGGGTGTCGTAAGAGCCGACAGAGGGAGCATATTATGCAGAGAACAGCACTGTAAGAAAAGGAAAACTTGATACAAACCCTATACCAACCCGTTTGGCCAGCGTGGTATAGTAGGCCAATTCCTCATTTCAAAGGAGAGGCCTAATCCAGCAGGAGACTGTTAAAGGCTGATGATGAGGCGGCAAAAGAGCAGACGGATCGCCTGATGGTAAGCAATTACCGCCGTCCATGGGCACAAGCAACACCACAGGAGTCACAAGTGCGTTGCCGCCCCTTTGGGTTGGGAAAAGGGATAGGATAAGGAGTGAGATGAGGGAGAAAGAATAGGGGCGGCACTCTCACTCACCGAACGAAATGCAACAGTTTAGGTACTGATACTTTACGTCGATTTTCTGTAAGAGGGTAGTACTTCCCCGGTCGAGCCGACCATTCATGCTGAAATCAGCAAGGCTCTACTACCTTGGAAAAGCCCAGCGCGGTCTCGGGTATTTTCATTAGGGCCTTTTTCCTATCATGCGTATTATCGGCTGCGTGCGGATCTCATACGCATGCAGGCTGTCCGCATCATATCATTTCATACGTTTTTCCTATCATGCGGGCAACACGCGCGCGGAACGCGCATTACTTAGTTGCGGACGCGCAGCCCGCGTTCGTGCTATCCGGATACGGGCGGCTTCCTTCTGCTTTCAGTGTTGTTTTACTGTGACGCGGGTCGCACGCTAGGCATGAGACCGATATATCAAAACGAAACTGAAATCCGATTGCAGTCAGAAATCGTATCGTATCGATATTCCAATATGAGAAAACCGATTTTAGAAAACGTAAAACAATACCACGATAACGCAAACAATCTAATCCAAACCAAACGGAAACTGTGCAAGCGCAACCAAACTACAAAGTAAATCTAAAGCTTACGTTTTCAATAGTTTTCATATTCATTCGTTCTCTTTCACTCTACCCAACGACTACCGAGTTAGAATGAGAGAGAGCGAATTTCATATCCTTTTCTTTCTTACTTAGTGATCCGTTTAAAGAGCAAAAGAGATGAAGCGAATATCGATCGTTGCCAAGCAAGCCAGTCGTAGTACCTAGTGCGTTATGGATTTTGGCGGTTTTATGAATTGCAGATTGAATAGAAAAAATAAAACTAAACATCGAGGCGATAAGATCTAATTCAGATTGCAACTATTCAAATAGTTTTAATAGTTATGAGGGATTTATGTTTGGAGAGTTTTGACTTGATCAATGTTTATTTGTTCACTTGACCTAGGTGACACGTGCAGTGCGGTGCGCGGTGCGCGCGTAATAATAATAAAATTAAGTACCTATACCTACCTTGGTTTTCGTGAAAGTTATACTATTAGGATTTAAAATATTTATTGTGACGTTGTTAGGATTGTAAAGTGTAAATAAATAGAAACAGTTGGTGTTGCGTAATTTTAGTTTGTTTTGCGACTGAGTTTTTTAACAATTAGTTTTAGGTAGTTAGTAGGTTAGGATTGTAAAGTTTAAATAAATAGAAACAATTCGTGTTGTGTAATTTTAGTTTGTTTGGCGACTGAGTTTTTTAACAATTAGTTTTAGGTAGTTAGTAGGTTTTCTTTTTCAATATGTCATGCAAACCAAGCGAAATATGGACGCAGGACATGAGAATACAATAAGAATTCGATTGTTTGCGTTTGTCTACGCAACTAGTAACTACGCTCGTCGCTCCGACATCCGCTACAGAAATCGATTTCTAAAATCGGTTTTTGAAATCGATTTCAGTATCTGAAATCGAATTTGTATCGGTTTGCGGAAAAATCCGAAAACGCCCATGCCTATCGCACGCATGGTCATAGTATGCATAAAATCGCAAATGAAGTGATGAAAATTGATACAGAGAGTGTCACTGGCGATACGCACGACTATAGAAATATTATATCTATGCGCACGACACTGCAGCGGGAAAGAAATCTTTGTCCTGCGTATGGCCAAGAGCGTGCTATCACCTGCATGCGGACCAGAACCGCGCGCGGACGAAAATACGCATGACAGGAAAAAGCTATGCTCGAGCTTGCACGTGACCTCGCGAGCCTGCGCGAGTGAACCTTCTGGGCTACCACTCTACAGTAAACACGCCAGTTTGTCGCGAAAGTTCGTCAACGATGGTGGACTGGGATATGATTACAACTGTGCTTTTGGCGGCAGAAGAAGAAATGAAAGAACATGTTAATAAAATAAGGCGTCAGAAAGTCAGACGAAGAATATGAAGAATATATCTGCTCGACACATTAAATACACATTCATGAGATGATACTAAACATATTATTTTTTCTTCGTCAATTTTACTGTTCGTTATGTAGGTACATCGGATTAAAAATCAAAAAAAATTACGTCTTCCCTCTTTAAAGTCAGTGACAACACTGATTTTATAGTTTATTTTCAAGTGCGTTAATAAAATTCTCTCCGCTGCGATCCGATCGTTCTATCTGCGCTGAGCCTAAACCTCGGACGTTAATGTTTACATTAATTTGTTAGGTATCCATTTTGTACCGAATTTCGACTCGGATACGCTTCCTTGAGTCGGCCGAGAATGACCCTCTTTCACACATCTTTCCATCAAGGGAGCGATAGCCGAGTGGAGAGACCGACAGACTGCTACGTGTCCGTATACGCAGCAGGACCCTACGTTTAATTCGATTGAAAGTTAACTTTTTACGTGCGTGGTATTTAGTACTTTTCGAATTGTATAAGTAAAAAAATAGTACCTTCATTGCTACAGCGAAATCTTGAATTATTACCCAGCAGGACCCTCCGCTGTTTGAAGGCTTTCAGACGAATAGTATATGTCACCGTTTAGCGATGTATTAGTACCTTTAAAATACCTTGGTTTCATTTTAATATAATTATTAGTTTATGAGGAAAGCGCCTGCAAAACTTTTATCATGCCAGCAGGACCCTTTTTTGTTTTGACACTTTCGGCCCCGACAGTCATATTTCTTGTTAGCATTTTAATAGTACTTTTCAAATAACCTTACGTTTAAATCAAATACTTTATAATTTAACAAGCAATTTGATTTAAAACTTTTTTCACGACGACCTTAAGATTATACCATTCCAATGATGCTATTATTTTTATGGCACTTAAATATTATTAAAATTGAGGGTAGATGCAAAATAAATAATAATCATATCATAACGGATTTTTATTAAATTGTGTTTATAAAAATTAAATATATAAGTACATCTAAAAACACCGGTTTAAATTAATAAAAATCTCTTTGATTAACGCCACCATGGTAAAAGTTATGCAAGCTCATACCTACATTGGCCAAACTAAACGTTAAGTCGCTGAAAAAATATTTAAAAGTTTTAAAACAATTTTTCTGCTATAATACAAAATATTTGAATTACAAGTAAGGTTATTTGAAAAGTACTATTAAAATGCTATTAAGAAATATGACTATCGGGGCCGAAAGCGTTAAAACAAAAAAGGGTCCTGCTGGCATGATAAAAGTTTTGCAGGTGCTTTCCTCATAAACTAATAATTATTTTAAAATGAAACCAAGGTATTTTAAAGGTACTAATACATCGCTAAACGGTGACATATACTATTGGTCCGAAAACCTTCAAACAGCGGAGGGTCCTGCTGGGTAATAATTCAAGATTTCGCTGTAGCAATGAAGGTACTATTTTTTTACTTATACAATTCGAAAGGTACTAAATACCACGCACGCAAAGAGTTAACTTTCAATCGAATTAAACGCAGGGTCCTGCTGCGTATACGGACACGACTGCTACGCAGAGCGTCCGGGTTCGACTTCACGGCACGTACCAATGACTTTTCGAAGTTAAGTGCGTATTCAATTGTTAATTATCGCTTGCTAAACGGTGAAGGAAACATCGTGAGGAAACCTGCATGTCTGAGAGTTCTCCATAATGTTCTCGAAAGACATGTGAAGTCTGACAACCCGCACATGGCCAGCGTGGTGGACTATGGCCTTACCCTTCTCATAGTGAGAAGAGGCCCGTGCCCTGCAGTGAAACAGTTTATATACAGGGCTGATGATGATCTTTCCATGGATTTGCAGGTTAGAGATACTTATTTGACATCTTTTAGATGGAGTTTATGTCAAATATGCATCTCTAATCTCCAATTCTATGGATAGATCGGATATTGAATGGGGTGGTTGGTTTAGATTATGGTTAACGAAATTAAAGTTTCGCATTTGCTATGAATTCATTTCAAGCCCTTGCATGTATGTAAATGTACAATAATAAAATTACGTAGGTAGATAATCTGTACATTTGATGTTCATAAGCATCACCACACCTAAGTAAATATGTAATGTTGAATTTGACCACAAATTAGGTAAGTACTTGACCTTTTTGAACGATAGGTAGACCTCATCATCAGCCTTTAACAATCCATTGGACTAGGCCTCTCCTTTGAAAGGAGGAATTGGCCTACTATACCACGCTGGCCAAACGGGTTGGTATAGGGATAGGGTTTGTATCAAGTTTTCCTTCTCTTACAGTTCTGTTCTCCGCAATATGCTCCCTCTGTGGGGTCTTACGACACCCATGGGATGATATGGGGTGGTGACATTCCGTATTCTTAATCCGTCACCACACGGACTAGGTAGACCTACAACTAACTATTTAGTCATCTCATGTCATGTGAGATTGATGTGTGTGATGAGACATGAGTTAGGTCCAGTTTCACTCTATGTAATTATTAATACAAAATCTACGTAGTCTCTGCTTACCCTTCCGGGAAACAGGCGTGAGTCTATGTATGTATGTTTGTACATAATCTAAGTTCATAACCTCTGGATAAGCCTTATCCTTTAGATAAAAGCAAAATTGGAGCGAAAATATTTTGTATTATTTACCTACCCATAAATCAAATTGGAGTGTCTGTTTGTAATATTAAAATAACTGCTTTTTACTTAATGCATAATCTTAATATATAAAATCCTTGCGTTACTGACTGACTGACAGACACGCTACAACCGAAACTATTGGGCGCAGGAAGCTGAAATTTGGCATGTATGTTCCTTGGAGACCGTAGGGGTGCACTAAGAAGGGATTTCCCGAAATTCCCACGGGCTCGGCCAAAACGGGTAAATTTAAAAAAATGCAGGCGTAGCTGCTGGCGTCCTCTAGTATGGATATATACACGGTACATATACCGAAATTACATTTTTTTTATTTTTGTCTGTCCGTCTGTCTGTTTGTTCTCGCTAATCTCTGGAACGGCTGGAGCGGTTTTCACTGGCTGATAGCTGATGTACCAAGGAGTAAATTAGGCTATAAATTAACCGGGTACGCGAAGTAGTTCCCTCGGGACGCGGGTGAAACCGCGGGAAACACCTAGTTTAAGATTAACTTAGTAGACAGCGGTGAAACTAGCTATAATAAGAATACTGTTATAAATACATATAATCTGAATTTATGATTAGTATAAGAACAGTTATATGTAAATATTCATAGGTAGGTACTATCAAACGAGTTGAAAATTATGATATCATTCCATCCATCCATTTTTTAGCAAAGGAGACCAGAGGCAAACTAAAGGCTATTATTAGAGGTACTTATAGCTTGTTTGTCTGTGAATAATATGAATATACAGGGTGTAAAAAGACCCTTAACGAAAACTGAAATCACATGTTGTACCAATCAGTACGAACATTTTTTATTTCACCACCATACCTGGGAAATAACTGGTTCAGGAGATATTGAGGCTCAAAGTTAGTATGGAATTTTTCTAATTAAGTACAAAATCGATGCATTTACCCAATATGTTCTTCAGATGCCCTATAACTCATTGGATAAGTAGGTATTTCGAGCATTGCACGCGCGTGCTTTTAATTGCCGTTTAAAAAATGTAAAAACTCAAAAAAAAAATCGTGTCCCAGGTATTATTTTTGGTTAGTATGATTTGGCATGATGTCCACAACGAGTAGACTTTGGCTTGGTGATGGGTCTTGTGACACCCTGTATATAATTCGTAAAACCAGTTTTCTAAAGAAAATACTTATATAAGTTTGCAAATCCTTTCTAATATAAATCATACAGGGTGTCCATCACCAAGCCGAGGTCTACTCGTTGTGGATTGTGGACATCATGCCAAGTCATACTAACCAAAAATAATACCTGGGAAATGATTTCATTTTTTTAAAGTTTTCACTTTTTTTAAACCGCAATTAAAAACGCGCGCGTGCAATGCTCGAAATATCTTCTTATCCATGGGGTCCTAGGGCATCTAAAGAACATATTGGCGGGGTAAATGCATCGATTTTGTACCTAATTAGAAAAATCTATACTAACTTTGAGCCTCAATATCTCCTGAACCCATAATTTCCCACAACATGGGATTTCAGTTTTCGTTAAGGATCTTTTTACACTCCGTATAATCACGCTATGAGCCACGGGAGCGGAGCAGTAGCCTTAAATAACACGGGTGTAGCCGCGGGCTCATCGAGTGTAAACTAAAACGAATTATACCTACCAAAATAGCAGAACAAAATCTGTCTGGTCCGATTTCAGTCTCTTGTATTTCCCAACGCGATAACCTATGGCCTGTCGCCTCGAATTCTCTCGAATTCAAAACAAATCTGGGGGCCAATTCTACTAAATAGGTAAGTATTATACAGTTTCGATATGATGTCAGTGTCATACTTACGTTACAAGAAGCGTATTCTTCTAAATTATCTGATATTTGAATGAAATTGTAACGAGATGAACTGTTTATTTCAAATTATACCTACGATAATGCCATTAGGTTATCAGAATACCGCTTCTGAGTCTATTCAAAATATAATTTCATATAAAAATACGAGAATTAGGTAGACATCAGATTCTACTGCACTTATAAGTAGGTACTGCATACATACATACATAGACTCACGTCTGTTTCCCGAAGGGGTAGGCAGAGGCATATTAAACGCCCACTTTTCGCCAGTGTCTTGATCCCACGTAGTAGGTGGCGAGCCTATTGCCGCTTTATAAATACCTACTGTTTGTTGATAATGTACCTCATCGTGCGAATATTGAGTGGGTCCTCCTGAAATGTAACGCGATACCGACTGACCGAAGTTCGCGTCCCCTTTACGCCTTTATCCTTCTATTAGTTCTATTTATCCACTTTTTTCTTTTTCAAAAGCAGCTAAAGAAGCGCTAGCTAAGATTGGAATTTTTGTTTGATGGATCAGAGCCTAGACAACTTTGGGAAACACTGCTATAGTGTCTAGAAGATACCTATATTAGACGTGTCTCGCGAAATGACCCGTGCACATTTTATCACGAACCCGGAACCTCAAAAACGAATATGTAAACATACGTCAAAGCAACGTGACAATAGCTGATATTAACAAAAAATACCTCACGTTTCGCTATTATTTATTTCATAATAATAGCAAAACTAGATAGCGCGCGGTTATACCCGCGTTATTTAGAGATTTTGCTCAGCTCCCGTCGCGTGATTTTACAGCCTATAGCCTTTCTCGATAAATGGGCTATCTAACACCGAAATCTTTTTTAAATGGGGCTAGTAGTTTCTGAGATTAGCGCTTTCAACCAACAAACAATTAAACAAACAAACTATTCAGCTTTATATATTAGTATAAGATGTACTAGCTGTTTCCCGCGGTTTCAGTCGCGTCCTGAGGTAACTACTTCGCGTACCCGGTTAATTTAGAGCCTAAGTTACTCCTTGGTACATCATCTATCCGCCAGTGAAAGTCCCGGCAAAATCGGTTCAGCCGTTCCAGATATTACCGAGAACCAACAGACAGACAGACAGACAGATAGACAGACAAAAATTTTAAAAATGTAATTTCGTTATATGTACCGTGTATACATCCATAATGCATTTAGTAAAAAGCGGCTATTTTAATATTACAAACAGACACTCTAATTTTATTTACATAGGGTGTCACAAGACCCATCACCAAGCCGAAGTCTACTCGTTGTAGACATCATTCCAAGTCATACTAACCAAAAATAATACCTGGAAAACGAATTTTTTTTAAGTTTTCACATTTTTTAAACCGCAATTAAAAGCGCGCGCGTAGAATGCTCGAAATACCTACTTATCCATGGGGTCATAGGGCATCTATAGAACATATTCTCGGGGTAAATGCATCGATTTTGTATGTAATTAGAAAATCTCTATACTAACTTTGAGCCTCAATATCTCCTGAACCAGTAATTTCCCAGGTATGGTGCCGAAGTAAAAAATGTTCGTAGTGATTGGTACAACCTGGGATTTCAGTTTTCGTTTACGGTCTTTTTACACCCTGTATATTATTATGCCTATGTGGACAGGCGTTACAGGCAGCCAATACCCTCATATAAGCCGATACTGTTATAAACCATGGTATCAACCTTTTGGGTTGCGGTGGTCTGGTCTGACGGCAGACGCACTTTTGATTAATTAATCGATTCGTATTTATTATTTTCTTATTACTTTTTCCATAATAATTTAAAGGAAATAGGTACTTATTATTTTAAATGTTTTACAAATGTACCTACGTAACTACCTTGTTATAAATTATTGTGTATTTCTACCCGTACCTACATTATTCATGCAACCTAATAATTTTGTTAAAATCGGATAATATTGCCACAGTTTATGTAGTGATGTTAGGTAGATACTTAGTAAAATGAATAGCCTGTATGTACTTACCCAATTATTTTAGATTGAATTCAAATACAATAGCACAAAATAAATTCACTTATGTATGTATATTATGCACACAATTCACTTTATATTTATATTGTCATTTTTATTAATTTAGAGTGAAGTGCAACAGTTTTTATTTTGTCTATCGATAAAATATGGGAACTAGACGACGTTCTAAGTTAATAGATGAGGATGTTATGTTTTACAACTAGTTGGCCTTGTCTAGGTCAGATGACTCTAGTGATTTATTAGTGATGTGCTAACATATCGATGTTTGCTCTTATCGAGTTTTGTTTAGATAACTAGGTACAGATGTGTATCGAGCAAAGTTAAATGGTCTTGGATTTTGTAACAATATTTATCAGAAGTATATTGGAGCATAGGAGTACGCAGGTTCTGAGTCAGGGGAGGGCAAAACTGATTTTTAAGGCTGCCCTCACGCGCTTCCCTGTTTGTCCCTGTTCATCGTAAGACCTTCTTGTAGCCATTGATAAACGTTAGCGTTTATTATGTTTTTTGGCAAAATAAGAACTGTTGTCGACAACATTACAGTAGACAGCAGAAAGAATATCCAAAGTGCAGAGGGAGGCAGCCGCCCTCCCCTGCCACTCCTCCCCCCGATACGCCCATGTATTGGAAAATTATATAAGAAGGGATTCTAAGCAGAGAGACAATAACCTCAAGATAATATTAATAAAAAATTAAATGCTCTGACGAGATAAGTTCCCGTTTTCTCGGTAGTTATATTCTTCACAAGTGCCAAACTCGTTGCCATCTTTGGTCTCTGCAACTGCTCACGTGAAGCAGTAGTGAAATTTAGCGTTTCTAGCCTGAATTTCACTACTGCATCTAGTGCGAATCCTTTAGCACCATACAAAATGTTTGTGGCGACAATGACACACGAGTATTTAACATGTACGGTAGTACTTTTATCATAAAGAAATAATAAAACTAGCTTACCTACATGGGAACAGTATAACAAGTATGCATAAAAAATCATATCTTATGACAAGTCAAATACAGTCATCTGATTCCAAAGTAAGTGTTTAAGACAAAGCTATATTTAAAATAATTGCAATACTAAGAAGCTTTCCATTCAGGGCCGAGCCACCCCTATGTGCAATGTGCGCGGCGCACACTGGGTAATAGGGGTGCCGCACGCCGGGTGAAATGCCTTAATTATTAAAATTACTTTCGAAAAAGGCTGACAAAAAGGCGCTTCATAGGTTTCGCACACAGGCTCTCGATTGGTTGGGTCCCAATGTAATAGGGGGCGAGCCTGTTGCCATCTACCGGGCACATTGTTAAGCGAGCGATAATTAACATTTCATCAAAAAGACAAAGGTGTGTGCTCGGGGTAACTAGGGAACGTCTCAACAGTCTATTACACACACCACTGGGCTATCACTGCTGCTAAAGCCGTTGGCACCGGTGGTCTTGATCATGAAGATCTTTGAAAGTCGTTATGGGGACTCCCCATAACGTCTCTACCCTACTTACTCTTAAAAATTCCGTCTATAGTCTAAACCATAGAATGTCGCAAACTCATTGGGTTGTGGAGGTCAGACGGAAGTCGCTTTCAAGAAAAACTAATATTTTGTCATATGAAGAAAGTCTTGGTTGCAACCGCAGGCCGCTGGCCACGTCTAGTGTAGAATAATTCAAATGCTCAAACTTTATCGACATGAATCTATCGACAGTAGTCACGTCACTACTGTGTTTAGATATTAAACTCGCATCATAGTGAGGTTATCACGATTTTATGTTAGGTGAGTTCTATGTAAATAGATACATACAATCACGACTTACTTGACCGGAAGGGTCGACTGATGATAGCTCTTTTTAATGTTATTTTCTAAAGAAAGAAACAACTCCCCCGCTGGTAATAAAACTTGTATCGCGGTCCTCTACCTACCCTCATTTCAACGCTAAACAACAATTTGAAATCACACTGTTATCTCTTGAAGGAATCGAACCCACAACACTCCGCGCATTGTTATACAGCGAGGTGGACATATAGACCAGATAGACCACTACCATGGGCGTCGCCAAGAGGGAGGAGAGAGGGGCAGCTGCCCCCCCTCCCTAGAGGTTCATAAAACCCTACAATTTTTATCCCTTAGGCTATCAGCTGGAGTACTTGCCCCCTCTAGGCAACCGGTGGCTACGCCCTTGATCACTACGCGATGCATGCAGCAAAGGTGGCAACATAACATTATGCCATAAATACATTTACCTACCTACTACATTTATAGCGTCTAGACTTTTTTTTATAGTAATAGGCGGCAAACGAGCAGACGGATGACGGATCACCTGATGGTAAGCAATTACCGCCGCCCATGGACACAAGCAACACCACAGGAGTCACAAGTGCGTTGCAACCCCTAGGGGTTGGGAAAAGAGATAGGATGAGAAGTGGGATGAGGGAGAAGGAATGGGGGATAGGGCCTCTGGCACTCTCACTCAACGAACGGAACGCAAACGTTAGGATGAGGAGTGGGATGAGGGAGAAGGAATAGGGGATAGGGCCTCTGGCACTCTCACTCAACGAACGAAACGCAAACGTTTAAGTAGGTACTGTTTCTTTACGTCGATTTCCTGTGAGAGGGTAGTTACTTCCCCGATCGAGCCGGCCCATTCATGCTGAAATCAGCAAAGCTCTACTACCTATACTTACCTAGATTGCATTATCAAGACCTACTTTTCGTATATCTGGCCCGCAATTATGGCTTTGTACACCCTTTAATTGTTCTGTGCTTTGTACTGTATGAGAGCAGAGTAAAGAATTTAAAATATCAATAATACCTATCTTAGAACAATGGTAAAGAGCCTATAGAGTATAGACATCGCGTGGATGTGTTTATTATTATTATTTTATTTTTTTATAGTCTCAAGACTGTATCCCCGAAAGGGTAGGCAGAGGTGTAATTATTACACCCACATTTCGCCATGAATTTTTAGGTCCCACGTAATAGGAGGCGAGCCTATTGCCGAGCCTTGTATGTATTATGTGCTTCAATACTTAACCGTGTCGTTTCACTAATGCAAATGTTCATAATGCGAATGTTCGGACAAGAAACTAATTCGGGCATCTATACGCCATGGCAAATTCTCCTTGTGGGGCTAAGCAGACGCCATAGCACAAAATCCTCTATTAGTAATGCCATACATTACATACATGCCATCCCAAACAGCTTCTTACGCTCAGTAGTTTAAGCATAGAGCTCAGATATTTACATAGAGGCGCATTTCTTGAGGGCGCTCTTAAGACAAACTTTCTGTGACCCAAATTGCCGCTTGGTGGTGTGACAGTCGCGCTGTGACAGCTGTCTTTACGAAAGCAAGAGAGACATAAGTTCCTTCTATGTTTCTTAACTACGAGAGCAAGAGAGACGGAGAACGACGCCAGCGCCGCCAACTACGAACTAAACTGGAGACAGTCTCCACTTGGAATCGGCACACGAAATCCTTAAGAACTGCGCTTCTATGTAAATCTGTATTCATTGGTTTAAGGCTATGCGTTGTTTGTCAGTCAACAACGGAAAAATTTCGTTTATAAATAGATAACCTACCTATCTTTTTTCAAATTATATAAATATCAGATTACATTTAGCCATGACCATGACAAACAAGTTCAAAGTCGCAACCGCAGATAGCATTATTATTAGTTACCTACCTACCTACCAATGTCGATAGATGTGTGTTAAACACAAATAGAATTGAAGTGTCTGTCTGTGATTTCAAAGCAACTATGTTTTTTGAAGTGCATATTAGCTTAAAATTAGGTTGTATTATCAATTATCGCTTGTCCCGTGCCTCGGAGAGCACGTTAAGCCGTCGGTCCCGGCTGTCATGAAGATCTTTGACAGTCGTTACAGGGCGTCAGTGCCTTCTAAATATACTGACACTAGTCTCAACCATGGTATATCGCTATCGCTTCGGGTTGCGGAGGTCAGACAGGCAGTCGCTCCGTGGAAAAGCTAATATTCAGCCAAATCCGGTTAGACTAGTAAGCGGACCCAAAGTTGAAACTGGGATAACGCTAGGAGGATGATGATTAGCTTAAAATTAGGTATGATCGTTAATGAGTGATAAAAACCCGTTAAAAAAAAATTTGTCTGACTGACTTTCAGCTTGTGCGGCCTACAGGGTAATCTCTAGAATGGCTGAGCCAATTTTAATGGAACTTTCATTAGGAAATAGATTTTGTAGGGCTTCATAAAAGGTAGAGATATAATTTGACGTGGTTGTTGTGGCGATACCGAAAATAACGTGGGTGAAACCGCGGGCAACAGCTAGTACTTAGTGTTTTATTATTAGCGCATTTATTATTGCTATGCATTAAGAGTTTATGGCATTAAAAACAATTAATTTATTGATGTAAACACGGAACTACAAAAATCAATATCATCACATTTTATTAAGCTTAATAAAATACCTACCTACTCATTTTGACCACATAGGGCAGCGATAGCCGAGTCTATGGCCGAGTGGAGATGCCAATAGAACGCCATGCAAAGGGTGTCGGGGTCGCATCCACGGCGGATAGCCCGAAGGCGACAACCTCCTTGGTGGCTAATGAAGATGTTGGACTCCGCCGCCAAAACACCCAGCGGCCGCAGAGGATACGGACGACGGCAACCTGACAACACCGCATCTCCTCTTCCTCTGAGGCTCCACCGCGACGCAACAATGGTGCGCCCCCATTTGGTCGCGGGAGATAGCGCGCGCGGCAACGCAACACCGACACGCCTTTCCTCCCGCGACCGCGCCCAACTGCGAGGGACAGACAGAACTGTCCCTCGCACCCGCACATTTGGACGCATCCTGCGCAGGCCCCTTCCAAGCCCACGCGGAGCGTCCACTCCCGGGCTCTCTCTAAGCCTCACCGCAGTTGTCCAAGCCACGGTTACTAAGCCCCCCACCACGACAAGGTGGGGATCACACGGGGGGAACACGCAACTGGGATAACGCTAGGAGGATGATGAAGACATTTTAAGGTAATTACAAAGAACTGACCATGCATTTCCTCACCATGTTTTTCATTAGTGATATTTTATCACAGAATGATAAGATAATTCTTGTAATATGTGTATTTTATATAGGCGAACCATAAAATTAAATAATCACATTTGGCCTTTGGAAAAATAAGTACTTAGGTACATATGCTTTTGAAAGAGTTAAACCCTTAGCCCCTCCCTGGATTAGCTACTGGCGTAATGTGCAGATGTCGGAAATCAGGCCTTATCTACACCTTCTGCAATGTCCTACAAGTTTTTGACGTGACAACGTCTTATAAATTGGTTTGCCGGGTGACACTTCAAGAAACTGCGTTACGCTCCGCTCACGTTATGCGCTCACAATGAGAGCGAGTGAGAGGCACGCGTCCCGCCTAAGAGCGAGAGAGACAGACATAAAAAGTGAAAGGCACGCGTCTTTCATCCTTCTTCCTACTATACGAATGAATATTCACATTAAAATTATTTTACCACTCAAAGTCGTTGTCACGTAAAACTTTCGCCCGTATACCGACTTTACAGGCAACCAATTTTTTTAAATACAGGGAGAGATTGAGCCCGTCTGATTGTTTCGGGTAACCCATTCCACAAACGTACAGCTTGCACTGTGAAGGATTTTTGAAAGAAAACTGTGGAGTGAGTAGGGACCTTCAATTTGAGATTCTCTGATGATCTCAAGCACTTCGAATGAGTGTCATGTAGATATTCGAATCGTCGTTTAAGATAAGGAGGGAATGAAGGATTAAAAAGTATATTATATAGAAGGCAAAGGATGTGAGTATTCCGTCGAAGGCGGATTGGCAGCCGCTTGAGCTTGTTACGAAATTCAGTGATGTGGTCATATTTACGTAAACCATATATGAACCTTATGCAGAAGTTTTGGAGGCGCTCAAGTTTATCTAGCTGGTCCTCATTGAGATCTAGATAGCTGGCATCGGCATAGTCCAGAATGGGAAGAAGAATAGATTGCACAAGTGCAATTTTAGTAGGTATGGGAAGGAAATTGCGTAACCTTCTCAGTGATGCAGCGGCAGCAAAAAGTCGTCGACTTATATTTTGTAATTGGACAGTCCAAGATAACGTTTTGTCAATGTATATCCCCAGATTCTATACTTCTTTACTAATAGGAATTGAGACGCCACCAAAAGCTACCTGGGGAAGCAACGACCAAGACACCTTAGACATCAGTCTAGAACTGCCGACAATTGTGATCTGGGTCTTCGTATGATTAATCATAAGTCCGTACATTTTGGTCCAATTTGATATACTAGCCAAATCGTTATTTACTGTGGAAATAGCCGACGACAAATTTTCATAGTCTGCTTGAAAGTAAATTTGCATATCATCAGCATAAAGATGGTAGGAAGAAGAAATATTATAGGATATAGAATTAATAAAAATTGAGAAGAGCAAAGGAGATAAAACGCCGCCCTGTGGTACACCCGCAGAATTCTCGCACCAGGAAGAAAAAGTTTCATCCAGATGGACACGCTGCCGGCGGCCAAACAGGTAACTACCAAACCAGTCGATTACTGATGGAGATATGTTAAGAGAGCTTAGCATAGCAAGGAGAACATCAAAGTCGACGGTATTAAACGCATTGCTAAAATCTAGCAAACAGAGAATAGTAAACTTGCCATTCTCCATACCAGATCTGATATCATCCGTTATATTAATTAGCGCAGTAGTGGTACTATGACCCGTACGGAAACCAGATTGGAAGGGATTGAGGATGTTATATCGAGAGAGGAAAGAGTTAAGTTGGTTATGGATAAGACGTTCGAGGACTTTGGAAAGAAAGGGTAAGATGGATATAGGTCGATATTCAGAGAAGGATACAGGGTTAGCTTTCTTAGGGAGAGGAACTACGTGGGCACTTTTCCAACAAGTTGGAAAGATGCCGCTAGAAATGGAGTAATTAAGCATGTGGGAAATAACAGGAAGGATCTCATTAAGGATGGGGAGGATCATATTTCGAGTGATACCATCGCTACCAACTGCGTTGGAAGTTATGGATAAAATGCTCTTCACAACATCACATGCAGTAAACTGACTAAAGACAAAAGGAGGGTGATCAGGGGTTGAGAGCGACGAAAGGTAATTTAAAGTATCAGTTTTTATTGTCCTATCAAAATTGGACGAAGCAGAGAAGTGCTTGTTAAGCAAATTGATATTAATATTGAAGGATTTGGTATTCTGGCTTTGCTTTCCAACCCCTAATGATCTAAGGAATTTCCATACTTTCGCTGGATCTCCGTTTTGAACAGAATTATGGATATGCCGGCGTTGTGCATCCCTACACACCCTATTGCAGTGATTTCTTATCTTAATGTACTTTTCTTTATTAAGCTCCGTGGGTTTAGACTTGTACTTGGATTTTGCAGTCGCTTTTTTATGAATAAGTAAGCTTATGTCTGTAGTAAGCCAAGGCGATGGTGCATGTTTTAGCTTTACGGCTCGAATAGGTGCATGAACGTCATAGAGGTCTATAATGTTCCTCTTAAACAATTGAACTTTATCATCCAAAGATTGTGCATCAAGTAACGGTTGCCAATTTATAGTTTTGGCATCCTCACGCAAGAGATCGCTATCCATTCTACTAAAATTGCGAAGCAAGAGAATTCTAGACTTAGCCTGGGGAGGACGGACTTTGTAAGAGACAAAAATGAGATCGTGATAAGAAAAAACATCTGCATCAAATTGGCCGTGCTTAGCAACATGACCAAGTGATGAGACAAAGATGAGGTCTAGAAGTGAGGGAGTAGAATTGGGAAAATTATGGGTGGCGTTGAGGGGAAGAATATGTAAATTACTGGAAACTGAAATAGAATGTAGAAATGAGGAGCGTGAGTCGTTCTTAAGGAGACAAGTGTTGAAGTCACCCATAACTATAGTTTGACTGTAAGAAGGAGAAAAGTTAAGTAAAAGATTCTCAAAGGAGGAAAAGAAGTTAATACGTAAAGAAGGAGAGTAGTATACACCAAGAAGGATTTTGGTGTGGTGCAGCTTAACCTCCAAGAAAAGATGCTCACCAGCATTGGGTGGAGGCGGTTGTGCAGACATGCTTACCACTGAAAAGTCAATATAAGAGCGGAGATAAATAGCAACACCCCCGCCTCCACTGCCAATTCGGTCATTCCTAATTAGCTGAAAGCCAGGTAAAGAATAGGAGGCAGAAGAAAGGCATGGCTTAAGCCATGATTCTGATATAAGAATAGCATGGATGTTCTTACAGTCAAAGTTAGCCAGCATATCAGGGAAATGGGCCGGAATACTCTGTGCATTGATATGGACAACATTCAAATTACTGGGAACATCAGAAAATGCAGATTGCAGATTATCTGCAAGAGAAGGGACACTAACGAAACTATCGTTGTCGGAACTCGCTGAGAAAAAGTCATCACTGTCACTGTCAAAATCCTTAAATGACATATAAAATACAAGTTTATATATATATATAATAATATAAATAATAATAAAATATATAAAACTAATAAAATATATATATATTGGTCTAATTATCCGATATGCGTAAAGCACAACTAAATAACACTATTCGTCAAAGTGCACCTGCCAGTTACATTATCATTCAGTACCACGTTATATAAATATTTTAAAACAAAAATACAAGTAATGAATAAGATTAGATTAAACCCAGGTTTAATCTAACCTTATTCATTACTTTATTACCAGGTTTAATCTAATCTTATCCAAAGCTTATTGGAAGACAAATGAACAAGCGGGTCTCCTGATGGTAAGTAGGTAATTACCGCCGCACATACAGGTATTTTCACGATCTACGCGGCCAAAATTATTTTAATGCTTAATTGGTATCTAAACACTGTAAATAAACAAACAAACATTTTTTTTTACTTTTTACTATTATTTTCAAAAACAAAAAAATATATAAAACTTAAAAAACATAATAATTCTAAGTTTTTTGGCTTTCTTCGTAATTGTCGTTCGTCGTCATTCATAAGTGGGTAACATTTCTTCTTGGCTTTGTGTAAGGCATTATAGCACGGAAAAATCTTCTTATGACTCTTTCTTATAATTTCGTACTGTCCTTGTGTCAAATCGGCATCTACAAACATTTCCAAAGCTTGCATTGGTGTCAAGGAGGGCTGCCCTTTTTCTGATTTCAAATGATAAAACGCCTTTTTATATTTAGTTGCTCGTGTTGGAGAACTAGTAATATTTTTTAGGACATTTGATGCATCCTTTTTACCAGATTCAAAATTAGAACGAAGTTCTTCAGTCTTTCGCCTCTTGCTCCTATCACTTGCGTCTTCGAACAACTTTGATTGTCGCCCTGGCCGTTTTTGTGTATCAACAATAGGTATTTCAAAAGTACCATTTAGCCAACACTGCTTGTTTTTTATAAATTTATGTTTTTATAATGAGCTTTCGTCCACCTTTGTACAACTTGTAACAATTTGGTCTTCATTGTAACCTTCACATGACAAAAGATGATCTTTTATATATTTTAATTTGGCATCTAAATTAGGCAAATTTTCGTTCGTCATGAGGTCAAATAAGTATTGTGGTGTCACAATCCTTACTCTTGATGCTTCCTGTGAACCTTAATCAAACATAAACTGTGTTAAAAGTCGCTAAAAACATTTTCAATTTTAGACGAAATTTCGCTAAATATCTTTGATCCCTCAAAAATTTATGTAACCGGACATATGCGGACACAATTTTGATAGTACTTATAAGGAAAAGGATCAAATAATAACCTATATTAAAAAGAATAGCCCGATCTACCCCGATACATAAACAAAAACACCAGCAAATAAAAAATATTGCAGAAAATCACAGTATTAAAATGGGTTTTTTATTTACAAAAAATAAAATATACTTTGATAGTTGATCATGACTTTATTTATGTAATATGTAAGTCTCTTACCTTGTTCATCAGAATTCATTATTTTCAGTTCGTAAAAAGAACTTGATAACATAAAAAATGACTTTGTAAGTTCAATGTTTAGAAAAGCGCCGAGAATAGTTACGTACCTACACTAGGTAACACGGTCAACTTCCGACTGACCCCACGGGTGCGGGGTGTGGGCTAGCAGGTAGATAAACCTTGGATATTGTTCCCAGGTTCGTAATCTATTCGTGGAACTCGGTTTAAGAATGATATTGTTATTTTGACATTTTGGACTTTTGGCCGCGTAGATCGTGCAAATACCTGTATGTGCGCCGCCCATAGACACCTGCAATGCCCGAAGGATCACAAGTGCGTTGCCTACCTTTTAAAAAGGAATATGCTCGCTTCTTGAAGATTCCAATGTCGAACTGGTTTGGAAATACCGCTGCAGGTAGCTGGCTCCACAGTTTGGTCGTACGAGGCAGGAAATGGCGTGTGAATCGTACTGTAGAGGAAGTTTTCTCTTAGGGACACGAGGACCGAGATTATAAAAGCTCGTTTCTGCAGAACTAAGGTCTGCAGCGTTCCCTCAGAGAAGAATACGAGATAATACTATGAACGTAACTGAAATACCATTCCAGCTGTATCTGTGAGGCGTCTAATTATTGTTGTGACTGCATAAGCTGCAGAGTTAAGTTTGCCCGATAGTCCCTCTATAAGTGGACCCTATTATAGATTGATGTCAAGCATAATATGTACCTACCTAAAAACATTGACGTCTCAACGGGCTCAATTCTGGATTCCTTAAATTGTAGGTAGGCTACCTACTTTGGTTTCAATGTGCTTATCATTGAGAATAAATTGAAAATTATAAAAGTTTGGTTTCCTTATCATTAATTAAGTAATAAATCATTTACAACTTTAGAGAGAGCATTTTTAGCTTCGTTAAAATCTCTGTCGGCGCTTAATGTAAAAAATGTAAGAGTTATCAACACAATATCATGATTATCTTTACGTAATAGGGTTAATCGTTAATACCTAACATATTATCAACAATGGAAATGGTCCGAGGATTGAACCCAGCGGGACGCCCATTTTCAAGGCAGAACCTGGTGGCCTTCCCATTAATCTCCACCTTCTGGATTCTGTTGCCCAAATAAGAAACCAGGAGATCGAGAGCTTTGATCCTTAAGTCGTAATATTACACAATTTCCTGATCAGAGTATCATGATGTACACAATCAAAGGCTTTTGACATATCGGAAAATATGGCCAAAGCATCTTGGGATTTCTTCCAAAATAGACTTTTGAGTAACAACTACTGCCGCGTTACTAAACCTTCTACGACACAAAAGTAAGAGACTAAAGCTAATTTAAAATGTTTAACAAATTCTAAATGCTACCAATAGTTTGCCATAAAATTATCTGCACCGGTTCTTCCAAGACGGCGGACAAAGGACACCAAAAATAATTCATTCAGCGTCGTCTGAGAAATACAACTTTTCAATCGAGGCGATCCGCATGAGAACCAAAGTCGCCGGCCTTATATCTCCCTGAATACCAAGCAGACTACTGAAGTTGGGAAATGGCTATGGCAGTTAGGAAAGATGAAACAGCAGTGGTATACCAACCTCTCACAAGGTGGACCGATCTTGGTTAAGATCGCGGGAAGCGGTTGGGCGCGGGTGGCTCAAGATAGGTCTATTTGAAGAGCCTTAGAGAGGCCTATGTCCAGCAGTGGACGTATCTACGCTTAGATGGTCATCATCATCCTCTTAGCCTTATCCCAATTTCAATCTGGGGTCCGCTTACTAGTCTAACCGGATTTGGCTGAATATCAGCTTTTCCACAGAGCGACTGCCTGTCTGATCTCCGCAACCCGAAGCGATAGCGATATTCCATGGTTTAGACTAGTGTCAATTAATTTAGAAGGTTCTGACGCCCTGTAACGACTATCAAAGATCTTCATGGCAACCGGGACCGACGGCTTAACGTGCTCTCTGAGGCACTGGATAAGCGATAGGTAATTAACAATTCAATACGCACATAACTCCGAAAAGTCATTGGTTCGCGCCGTGGATTGGAACCCGATACCCTCTGCATGTTGGTATCTCCACTAGGCTATCGCTGCCTTCCTCTACGCTAAGATGGTGATGATGATTATTAAGTAGTTGTCCTAGCTGTCAGTTGTCTCCTTATTTCTAACATTTGAAACCAGTCATAATATTCTACACAAATGAAAATGAAATAAAACTAAGAACTAAATTTTTACAATGTTTTTATTATTTTTTTACTATCACTTAAACCAACGTTGTATAAATATTATTATAACTATATATTGTTAACTCCAAACGACAGGTGTTATTTTACTGCATTTCTAACATAACAAATAAAATACTAGCATTTTAATCGTCAAATTGGTCTGAAAATATTAAAACAACTTTTCTAGCAAAGTTACACAATTTAGTTATATCAATATTATTATGAGGCTTTGTAGATGTGAAGAATAGTTATAGCAGCCTCATATTGACTTTACGAATAAAAGTTAAAGTTACCAATTTGGCTGAAGCAGCCATTTTATGTGACTTTGACTGTAAAGCTGGTATTGTGAAAATAATTCAATTCTTTAAAGCAGAAGCTGGTTTTCCTAACACTATAATGTGCTAATTGCGAAATAGCACGTCATGGTGCCAGGAACTCCACTATGTAACTTTATAAAATCAAAGTAACTCTGAGTAGCTACTATATAGTGTAACTTTCACATTTGATGCAAGTTTTTTAATTCTTTCAAATACCAATGCGTCAAATAACATAGCAACGGAAGAATTCCGCACTCAACTCGAATGTTACATATAGAAATGCAGTTCACAAAGGTAAAAAATATTTTGGAGTTTCACAAAAACGAAACTAAAATTTTACGAAAAAGAAAACATTTTTTTTATTGCTGTCAGAATTAAAATGATAAATATATATTGGAATATTTTGGAAAGAAACTTGTTTTAAAAAACAAGGGTATTTTGTATTTTTTTTAATATGAAGAATCCCTTACCATGATATTTTGGGTTAAAATAAGTAAAAGAAAAATGTGGTCATATTTAAAACAGTACCGTTGTTCAAGTGGTATTAACTAACGGAGATCGTAGGGGCCCAAGTTCTATCCTGATTTTGTCACTTATTTGCCCGATTTTCTGCTTTTTTAGTTATCGCATCGAATTCATGTTTCTAGATACATAGTTGGATTGAAGATGTTATTGGGATGGCGGGAAGCGGTTGGATGCGTGCGACGAAATTTCGGTCTATGCGCTTTGGGGGGAGACCTATGTCCAGCAGCGAATTTATTTAGGCTGGGATGATGATCAACGTGTAGGAATCGCGAAAGTTCAAAATCATAAACAGCAGTGCCATAATCTGGAGCGGGAAAAACTTCATAACCGAACCAGCGGTTAGAAAGGGATGGAAATAATAATAAGCAAAATAGAAAGAGCGCGAGCATGCAGTTTAAATTACATTTTTATTAGGAATTGATAAATTGTTAATTATCGCTTAGCGGTGAAGGAAAACATCGTGAGGAAACCTGCATGTCTGGGAGTTCTCCATGATGTTCTCGAAAGACATGTGAAGTCTGTCAACTTGCATTTGTCCATAATGTTGGAATATGGCCTATTAAAGAAAAGCCCTGTGCCCAGCAGTGGGACAGTTTATATACAAGACTGATATTATGATATTTGGATTTTAGCAGTGGAGCTATTTTTAATGGGAGCAAAACATAAATGTTGCCGATAAGATTGGATCTTATCGGATTTAAAATCGGAATTAGCTACGAAAATACAAATCTAGAAAATCCATTTCTATATTAAACCGGACTTGATAAAAACCGATAAAATACATAAATAATACCACAAGGTAAGGAAGACTAAATATTATACTGTTATTTGGAAATAAAACGGAATTTTGACGTTTTTTACAAATATTTGGTGTTTTTATGCTTGAGTGGATCAAATGACAGATTAATTATCGGTATTCAAAATTTACATCATCAACATGAAAATCGTACAAAATTTAATTTTATAAACGTGTATGTTTGCCAATTACAAAATACTGCTGAACAAATTTTGATGAGATTTAGTCTTGCAATTATTGAATGGAGGAAGACGCGAGATTATTTTTTAGTCAGAAATATACCTTATAAGTTATAATTATAACCGATATTTTAAAATGAAGTTTCATTTACTAAATGCATTTAAAATCATGTATGCGCCGGCCAATCTCCAAAACGGCTGGGCCGATTTTAAGTCATTTCCACAGGCAGATTGCTCACACTAGATGGAGCCAATTCAGGCAACTATTTTCTTCCGAAATTAATCAAAAATATTTTTTTTATTTTCCGCTTGGAATTGATTCTCACTGTGAAGTCGCCAGTAACAGCTGTAAATTACTACTAGAATTCCAAGGCAGTCAAAATCGGGTGCAAAATTATGAGTTGAAGGTTGTAGGGTATAATTCCACGCGAGCCAAGCCGCGGGAAACAGCTAGTCTATCAAATAATCCACTCAATC
The DNA here is from genome assembly GCA_944739405.2 of Euclidia mi. NCBI lineage: Eukaryota > Metazoa > Arthropoda > Insecta > Lepidoptera > Erebidae > Euclidia > Euclidia mi. The sequence goes on along the minus strand of OX123210.2, from coordinate 16,767,841 downwards.
ATTTTTTTAAAATACATTTATTGGTGTTGGTTAGAGTTCGCGCCAATATTGTCTCTGTGATCACGCCAGTGTCGCTCGACGAATTTCTTTATGTAATTATAAGGTTTCGAGTCTTTTTCGCCGATAACATTGTCCACCTGGAAATAGATAATTGAGATATGATTACAAATAATATATGTATTTTTTATACTCACGCCTGTGTCCTCGAAAGGGTAGGCAGTGATGTAATATTACATCCAAATTTTTTTCGCCATGTTATGAATTTTAAGGTCCCACGTAACAGGCGAGCCTATGCTGTTACCGGGCACTTTACCAGACCCCACATTTTCAACTCAGTAACACTTCTACCCGACCCGGGAATCGAAAGAAAAATCGAAACCGCTATCCACTGGATCATACAGATTGTTTTTTAGTTCTGCTCCCGCACTGTGAATAAACCCTGTATCGCGGGGGACTTTACAAACATACAACTAACGAACACAATGAACACCCAGGCTCAGAAGAATAATTTATGTCACAAAAAGTTTTGTCTTGTGTGGGGATGGATCCCATAATACTCCAGTGTAGTGCCAAGCGGCTAAGCAGACGTTTAAGCCACTACGCCAACCATGCAGTGCAATAATATATGTTATCGCAAAGTTTTGTAATTAGAATCCGATAAAAATAAACTCCGATAAAATCCGGAAACGGACTTTATTCGCAGAAAATACAATAAAGCAGAAAGAGAACAATTAAAAAAAATACTACTGCCCTGAAAAGTTACTGATTTAATTTCAAACATACCATAGAATCAATATAAAATTGTTAAAGCCGTAACACACGCTCGAATTTGGTTCCTAATCGGACCGTCTGTAGAGTAGTCCTGCGAACATAATTATTATTAATTGAGTCCGCCTTGGTCCTCTAGTTTGCACATCGGATATCGATTCACCTGAAGGCTTACGTGAAGCAACTGTCCGATCCGGTCGTCTGTCTGTAGCGACAACGGATTTAATACGCGGATTTGGTCCGCCGGACCAAAATCGAGCGTGTGTTACAGCTATTATAGAGCCATATCATTGGGTCTTAAGTCCTACTTGATACTACATACTGGAAAATCTGGGCAGTTTTTGAAAGAACAACCCTCCCATGCTGACTAGTTAGGCTCTAGTTTATATGAATGTACAATATCACTGTCCATAGGGTATTTTGCAACTGTTCAAGTTAATCTATGAAATATTAAATGAAAATATACATGATACCTATGTAGTTACAAGCTTTTGAAGTTATAAAAGGACATAATTATGTTTTATCCTTTTCTCACAAAATGATTATTTGAAAACAGGCAGTTGCTGTAATTTCATAGTCTGTTTTATATTATGACTGAAAATAGTTTGACGAAATAACCTATTGATGCAGTATGTTAGTATATAAACTGGGTGTTCAATGTTCATTGAGTGCATTAGTTGTATAATAGGGAAGTTTCCTTCAAGTGAAATAAATTAAACAAGTATTTTTATCTAGTGAAACATGTAAAAATAATAGTAGTTTCATTCATCAATTAATGTTAAAACTTTATTTAACAATTTTTATCGTCAATTTATTCATAATAAGTATTCTACTTGACAGCAAAACACTATGACGTCACTACGTCATATTTCATGCAAAAGCCTTAGCAAAGGTCGTTTTTGACATTTCATTAAAAGTGCTTGATTTGACTAGTTGGAAACATACATACATACATACATAGACTCACGCCTGTTTCCCGGAGGGATAGGCAGAGACTACGGAGCGCCATTTGCAACGATCTTGACATATCTCTCTTGCTTCATTCACTCCCATCAGATTCCTCATGCATGCTCTTCTGTTCAGGGTGCTTCTAACCTGTCCTGTTTTTAGGATGTCTTCAATCTGGTCAGAGAACGTCCGCCTAGGTCTTCCCCTTCGTCCTGTCCCTTCCACACTTGCCTTATATATCTGCTTGGTCAGTCTTTCGTCATCCATCCTCTCCATGTGTCCAAACCATCTTAGCATACCTTCCTCGATGCTTGTCACTACATCTTCTTTTACCCCACAACACTCTCTTATCACACAATTCTTTACTCTGTCAGTCAAAGAAACACCACACATACTTCGCAGTGCACTCATTTCTACAGCATTTATTCTACTTTCATGACTCTTCTGCCATACCCAACTATCACTACCATACATAAGAGTAGGTACTAACATCCCTCTATGGACAGCCAAACGTGCCTTTTTGGACACGTTTTGGCTATTCATAAACGCCTTCAGAGCTCCATTCACTCTATTACCTGCATTAACTCTTCTTTCAATATCTTCTACATTCTTACCATCTCTTGTAAACAGCGTACCTAAATATACAAACTCCAACCCTATTGTAAAGTCCCCGAAACACAGAATTTAGTCATAGTGTGGGATTTGCATTATACAAAAAAAAGCTAGTTATTAATATTGTACCTTATAAGGCGGTGTAATAATAACTTCATTATAAACTCTGATGTTCTGGCCAGCCCAGGAGACGTCGTCAATCACCCTGGCGATGGCCATGAATAATCTCTGGCCTTCAGGGTCTAGACATGCTGATAATGCTGATACCTGGAATGCAATTGCAAGTGGGGAGTTAGGTGGGTCTTTAGTAGAGTGTTAGTCAAACTGGGGTATAAAAGCACCTCTAGAAATTTGTCAACCAGTTGGCACATGATATGGGTTTATTCCCATCGGCCAACCCCCAATCCGCCACCTCGGTGGCACAGATTGGATTTTAAAGTGGCGCCTAGGTTTACTCCCATCTGCCCCCGGGGTGGCGGTTGACACAGATTATTTATATATTATCATGATCCATATATTTACCCCAATATTACTTTATTTATTATTGATCATGATATCCAGCAGCGTTGCGTATGAGAATTGACCACCTCACTACAAACTCAAAGGGGGCAGATGGGAATAAACAGATGAAACTATAACACATAAATACGTGCCATCAACCACCGGGGTGGCAGACACCACTGTAAAAATCAATCTGTGCCAACCGCCACCAATAAACCATGATCTGTGAAGATTATTATAATTTTTTTCCTAGTCAATCTATCAAGGCTAAGGCTTTCGAGTGGCTTTACGAGGGCTACACTGGTGGTGCCCATGCACATAGCACAGACACTGTACAGCACTAGTGGCAAACAATCACATTCAATATTTTTCAAGGGCACAGCTTCTAATATTGAAGATTTCACATTAGGCATAACAGGCTGGAAATAACAATGGACTTAATATTATAAGATTTCTTTGCGAGTCTATGTACTGAGCAGTCAAGACAATTTACTATAGATCTTTACCAATATAGAAAATAGATTGTCCATCTTCTTCATCTAATAGCAAATGTTTGGAACTTTGAGAAACGGGATCACTCCCGAATGTAAGTATCCCATATATTATGGTGACAGCACCCAACAAATGCGAAGAAATGCAACCTCCGTGGCAGTTGTGTGCTCTCGCGCAGGTCTATGTCTGAATGTGACATGCTCACATTGAAAGTGATGGAAGTTGATGCGATAAGACATTTAGACGAAAAGAAACAAAATAATTTCTTACAGCCGCCTGCCGTATCACAGTATTCAACTAATGACATCCTCAGCAGTCGTGTCCATCAACGTGTTAAGTATGCTACTCTGGTATGGCCATATACTTCATAAAATAATTCAGAAGCACATAGCATAACTGTTTAATTGGGAGTAGTCACACCATCATTCCCATTACTGTGTAAATTGTGTATTGAGGGCAACAAGTTTCCACACCGGCAAAGTTTTAGGAAAAGTTAAAGTTTCTTGGACTCACAACAAATTTTATCAGAAGTACTCATATATTGGAAGGAACACATAGCTATACTATTTACATAGCCTTTCATAAATCTAATAAGGCTAACTTTTATTTACTGGTAAGAAATGAGGCCACTGCACATGGTTACATTACATAAACATTTCATCACACGATTTTTTCTAACACTTTCTAAAAAAATTACCGCGAAATATTAAAAGAGGTTCATACTCACTAGTCTTCTTTTATTCTCTATTGAATTTCGAACTCTGGTGTTTAGTCTGTGGAGGTTCAGGCTCTGAGGTGGCTCTGGTACTGTTGTGACTTCTTTCTTTATTTGCACATCACTCACCAGCGATAAATTCACGATATTCACGTCATGGCGTTTAGGATTACCACTAGAGGATGGACATTTTAGAATTAGCATCTTGGTTTGTGGATCGAATGCTAAAACCTCTCCTTCAATGTTCTCATTGTAACACGTTCTTGTTGCTACTATACTACCGATCGTGAAGCAGTCCGATACAACAGTGGACATTATACACCGATTGATGTTGACACGGCGCAAACTAATAGCATGAAACAAAGTTATCCAGGTTCAGTTTAAACGTGAAACTCGAATATTTTGTTACGATATGGAGACGTCCGCCATTGAAATTGACAGCTCACAGATTATAATTCGGTTTTGAAGTTTGATGGTTTGCGTTTTGTTGTCAAAGCGTGGTTGCTTTTTCAACGTTTAGTAGTTACTATCGTGTGGTATAATAATATTTTAACTTATATTTCCATAATGCCATTAATAGGCACTGTTTAACAAATGTGAAGGATTTTGCTACATAATTGCACTCAATTTAATATCGAAGACTTTATTAAAATTGTATCTTATGTCAACCAACCGTTATTTTTTTCATATATTGGCACAAGAGCTTTTGGCCAACAGAAGAATACCTAAGTTTCTTCTGTTCTGTGCGTCTGATTCAACTTTCTTTCGTATTCATCGTCATCATCATCTTCGATCTAGCACTATCCCGATTGCGTCCAAAACTTTACACGCCTTGGAGTCCGAGGTCCACTTACTAGTCTAATCAGATAAAACTTTACCACAGAGCGACTACAGTCTGTCCGCCGCAACCCTAAGGGATAGCGATATTCCATGGTTACCAGTATCAGTTTAGTTGAGGGTAGTAACTCCCCATAACGACTGTCAAGATCTTCATGGTAAACGGGACCACCGGTATTAAGTGCTCTCCGAAGCACGGGGCAAGCGATAAATGAAGAATTTAATACGCACATAACTTCGTAATAAGTCAGTGGTGCACGCCGTGGAATCGAACACGATATCCTCTGCATGGCAGTTTGTTGGTATCTCCAGTAGCCTAACGCTGCATTTTATGATTCAACTTTCTTTAAACTATTTCAACTTACTTTTTTTGCGAATCCAGGCAGGGGCACTAGAAAGGGAAAGGCTAGGCCACAAAGTGACGCTTATGAACGTCAAAATTTAAGTTAATTACTTAATGATTCTACATTTAGGTACATTTACTAGGCTGCCACTTTCGCAATGCAATAGGTAGAACCACGAGAAAGAACGGGCAATAAAACTCATGGCCACCCTTTTCAAACAAATTATAATGGTTGTACATTTTATTTTTGTAAGGAGCTGGAACTGTTTCACATTGTAGACACCTACTAGTAAAATGTTTCAGCAACATTCGCGATGTCACAGCGACGTAACAATATCATACTATAGCAGTTAATGATGTTCATATGGTAAGCCTCCCAAAGTAAATATGGTGAAACAGGAGCATTCACTTACGTCTTTTTTAATGTAGCCAACTCGCGAACATGGTCAGAACTATGGTGGAAGTGAATGAAGCAGAAAGTAATGGTATATGAAATCAAAGCAATTGACAACCTATAGTTAGCCCATGACCATGAGTTACCCACATTTTACAAATTCGCAAAGTTATAATGAAAGTGTGGAACATGAATGCAAAATATAGTACGAAATGAGCATATCGTAATTAACTACACTATAAAATAAAACTACAAATTATTGACCTAGTCAAAAGCGAACCACTACTTCCAAGCGCACCTGTCATCAAAATAATCCTTCAAACAGCTGTAATATGCCTTAGGGCTCATTCAGACAGAGAACGGTCACGCGGTCAAGCGTTCAAGCGGTCAGTTTTGCGTTCCTTGTGTTATATTACGTTACATGGACCGCGTGGACGCTCTCTGTCTGATAGGACCTATGTAACGTAATATAACACAAATAATGCAAAACAGACCGCTTGGACGCTTGACCGCGTGACCGCTCTCTGTCTGAATGAGCCCTTAGATTATTTTTAACTTCTGCCTGAAACGAACTTTGAGACTTCGCAAGTCTAAAATATGAGTTGGTATTTTATTGTAGGTATATGCGAATACTGAGCCCAATAAAAGAGCTATGCGTTTTGTGCAAACAGAAATACGGCACACATAATTTATGTCTATTTCTAGTATTGATATTTTGTATATCACTATTCATTTTATAAGAATTTATATTTAGTGTTACATGCATAACACTGGCATAAATATATCTTGTGACGCTACAGTAAGAATACCAATAGTTTTAAATTTTTCTCTGAGTGAGACTCTTGTCTTTAACTGGTAAATGGCCCTGCCCCTAACTGCCCGTTTCTGCAATATAAAAATATTTTCGATATCAGCAGCTCTACCCCATAACAATATGCCATATGACATAACACTATGAAAATAACTAAAATAAACCAATCTAGCCGTATCGACATCGGTCAACCTATGAACCTTCTTAACGGCATATGCAGCTGAGCTAAGTTTCCCTGAGAGATATGTAAAATGCGCACCCCAATGTAACTTCGAATCAAGTGATAATCCTAGAAATAATGTGGATTCAGTTGTGTCGAGTACATTGTCGTCATTTAAAACTATGTTAGGACTAAGGTTTCTGACATTAGGCAGAGCAAACTTAACACATTTTGTTTTTGGAGTTCAGCACTAGATTGTTTACATTAAACCATTCAGTCACTTGAATGAGTGCACTGTTTATTTCGTTGAAGTGTTCCTTATTTCTATCTTCTTTAAAAATCAAAGAAGTATCGTCAGCAAACAGTACAACGTCACAGATATTTCTCAAGTAAAAAGGTAAATCGTTTATGTAAACAAGAAACACGAAAGGCCCCATGATGCTGCCCTGTGGCACTCCTAAATCAACAGGTAAGCCACTGGATTTTGAGCCATTTGTTTCAACACATTGGATCCTGTCACTTAAGTACGACTTAATGACATCCAATGCTTTGGTCTGGACGCCGTAATGTCTAAGCTTGCACAAGAGCGTCTCATGGCAGACACAATCGAATGCTTTCGAAAGGTCGCAAAACACACCAACAGCATTTTGGGAATTCTCCCAAGCACTGTAGATATGTTTGAGTAACGCTAGTTCGTTGTCGAGATACCCTTGGTAAAACCATATTGCTCACTATGAAGGAGGCTGTTTTGATTAAAATGTCTTAGTAGTTGCTAGAGTATGATCTTTCAAAAATCTTACTAAAAGCAGGTAGTATCGATATTGGCCTATAATTACTAGGATCAGTTTTACTGCCGGATTTGAACACAGGTATTATTCTACTATGTTTCATAAGATCTAGAAAACTGCCAGATTTAATACACTTATTGAATAGGTAACTTGCTTCAATAAGGAGCCACTACATCAATTATACTTGTCAAAAACCTTAACAGAAATGCCCCAGAGATTACCTGTATTTTTAGACTCTAGAGACTTAAAAGTATTTATAATATCGGTAGAACTAATACAATAGAATTTAAGTATTACTTCACATTTTGCTACACTAGACTCTAATAGGTTTTCTGCAACTATAGCTGATGATTTTAATTCTCTAGTAGTAGTAAGTGGTTTGCTAGCAAAAAAGTTATTAAATGTGTGTGCGACTTCTTCGTCATTATGAATTAATTTATCATTATCAAGAAGACTGAAACGATTACTTCTTAATGTTGTCTTACCTGTTGCTTCATTAATAGCTCGCCATGTTGCCTTAACTTTATTCGAAGATTGTTTAGTTTTATTCCTAACGAATTTAGCTTTAGCTGTATTGCACACTCTTTTAAATATTTTAGAATAATTCCTAACATACTCAGTGAAGTTTTTAATCAGAATTGTATTTTTTCATACCATACAACTCGTAAATTTTTGCTCTGCTTTTGTAAATACCTGCAGTAGCCCACTCATTAAAAGCTCGAGATTCCTTAATTACCTACTTTCTCCTTAGACTTAAAAGTATTCTGAAATGTGTTGTTAACTATATTAAATAATTTTTTAAAAATCTTATTTGGCTCATTTAGACGTGTCTAAAGCGCCATTCACAAAATCAAATTTTACTTATTTTAATGTGATTATTTTACTATTTCTTTGATATCACTTCGGGCTCCTAGCCTTGCTGAACTATTAATAAATCTTCAGTCCAGTCAAATTTATCAATAAGCCTTTAACTGTAACTTGAAACGACAATTACTGCAAACCAGGCACCTTTTATGTGTCGTTATCCCAGAAATTCGGGACTTCGGGACAAAACTTAAATTCTCGGTCTACATTGGTCTGAAGTCTAGACCCCTTATTTATCATATTACCTATACATACATTAATGCACGCTTGTTATACCTACTTACCTACACAAAGTACTTGCATTTACACGTTTTTGTATTCATGCAAGTAGTTGCTATATTTCTTTTTAACTGGCATAAAATCACATAAAGGCCGGTGCGCACTGACGTCGCGGTATGGCAAAGGATTTTATTACTGATCAAGTAATTTTTATTCTTATTTCAATGACATTAGAATTCATATTCACAATCGTACCGCGCCTCGCCGTGCAATGATAATTATCATGTAATCTGTGGATATTAGATTACTAGTAACATCGTTGTCGCCGTGGCATAATCAATAGGTAAATAAGTTACTAAATTCACCGTTAATACTAGGATAGTATTATATTATCTGTGCCGTTAATAAATCTTGTTTTCCATAAATAATGTACCCAGAATTGTTTTCTCTTCAACGTATCAGTTTGTATTTGTTGTTCTTAATCTTCAGCAAGACGCGGCAAGCCGCGTCATGCCGAAGAGTCCGTCGGGCTACCGAAACATGCCGTGCCATGCCGTGCCGGCAAACGGCGCCGGCCTGTAGGCCTTTGGTTGCTACTGTAGGTTAGTAAGGTTAGTCTCTAGCTCTCCGTGTCCTGTAGAAAGGTGCTAAGGCGACGTCTTTTCTTCAGTCGGAAGGAAAAAATAGGTATTATACCCTAAATTATTTAATTTCTTATCATCTCACAGCTGTATAGACCTGATCGGATCTGACGGTATTTTTCGCAAATACCGCATTCACTTGTTACACCCTCATGATTAGAACCTACAAGCTTACAATAATTATAACATTAATCATTTCATTATGCCACCATCGCTACAAAGTAAAAGAATAAGGTTCCAAAATAAAACAATATTATAATAAAAATGCATATCCTTATATTTTAAGCACTTACATTTAATGATTAAAAATGACACAACATATTATGTATATTTACAATATGCGATAGTAAATCAAAAAGTTCAGGGTAGTTCGCAAATCCCGAAAAGAACCGAAGACTGCCGAACTCTTCCGAACGATGGCGACAATACACGATGAATAGACCGAAAGCAACCCCTACTACAGATAGCATGAGAAACACTTTTTTCATTTTTGAATATTTTCTATTTTTTTGTAATTTTGTTATTTGTTTTTTAATTTACTATCACAGTAAGTTCTTAAACAATTTTATTGTATACGAATAAATACAGCAATATTATGTAAATTAAAAAATAATGCCCATAGACTGTGTAAATCTTTCTTTCTTTTTTATACAAATGTATAAATCAAATTATATTAGATAATTGCCCAGCAACAAGCTCAACTCAACGATAAGGAAAAGGAGAGGGCCAAAATGATGGAAGAAGGTATGGAAAAAGGAAGAGGATAGGGATTCTAGTAAATATCTAACTCCACTTTCGAGTCAAACTCAACTTTCGAGTCAAATTCAACTTTCGAGTCAAATTCAACTTTCGAGTCGAACTCAACTTTCGAGTCAAACTCAACTTTCGAGTCGGAGTCAACTTTCAAGTCGAAATAATAATTGTGTGCTAGTGATACCCGCTACTAAATTCAGTAGAATTTAGTAGCGGGTATCACTAAAGAGTAAGGCAAGTAGTAACTTGTCTTTTCCTCTATACACAGATATGTTAACAACAAATAATATTCCGTACCGTAATAATATAATATACAACAACGTAATTTTCTTTTCTTTATTATGCCAACAGAACGCGCTAATGCATGTGATATTTTAAAACAATTATAAACAATTAAACAAAAGCATTTGCACGTCTTTATTATAATATTGCTGTGTCCATTCGTATACAACTTTGATTAAACAATAGCAGTGGCTACCCTTCATACGCTATTCAAGGCTGTTAGAGGTGTAGTCGTAAATATATATTAAAAATATTTGCATACTTCACTTAGATGTAATAATCATGATATTATAGACATTGCGTTCTAAAAAGAGACAACAACACCAACTGATTGTGTTATCTCTTTCACACGCTTTTTTAAGCCTGTCTCAAAGCATAGAGGAAGGTTAGTACTATCATATCAAAGAAAAAGAAAACCAAAGGAATAAACTAGCTGAGTTTTCTAACAACGAATTATTTATATAATCATACAATAACAAACTAAAACTTTTGACAATATTTATTTTAAGAATTAAACTTATATTTAAAAATCAATTTCGTCTTGACCAGACGTCAAATAAAAATCAATTCTTTTTTTATATTGACATATGGCAACACTATGGAAACAATAAATAAAATATACATATCCGACCACAGATAATGTGTTGAATTATTTTTTTCAGTGGCATAGTAAAATGTATTATGCTTATTTCATAATACATACAACTAAAATGGATTCCTATGAGACTATTATTGTTTTTGAACACCTTTATATTACGGACAAAAGTTAAGGCCAAACAATTCAGCATGCTCAAACCGAACCGATAAAAAAAAACTAACTACTTTTTATTTTTCTTGAAATAGCGTATCACACCATTATTGTGTATATAAAGGTGTTAAAAAATAAAAATAGCGACTACTCACTATGCAATAAGCTTATTCTAACGAGATATAAAAAAAAATATTAAAGATGTTGCTCAAATGCAGTTAGAAATTATGACTCTAATGTTATCTCTGTCTGATCTTATACGCAAGAAAAGGACAGAATTGGTATCAGCTATTTTACTGCTCCGTACCCGCGGCTCATAGCGTGATGTTATATAGCATTCATTGATAAATTGACTATCCAACACAAAAAAACATTCAATTCGAACCAGTCGTTTCTGGGATTAGAATGTTCAACTGAACAAAAAACTTTACAGCTTTTTCAAGTACTATTTCTGATGAAACTTTCTCATAGCATATGAACAACATCTTTAATATTATCTTGAGATGTATGAAAGTTTATATAAAAATTGTACCTAACCGCTACTACAATATTTATATTTTTAAAAAAACTTCTCCACAATACAACACAGTCGGTGCTAGTTGGCTGTATATAATTCTGGTCACCCATCTATTTCTATACCTTGATACGGTTGCTTTAATTTCTGGTACTAATATACGGATATTAATGTTATATATAAATTGATATGCTACAAATACTGTTTTGCATCGTTTTACAAAATTAATAGACTATAATGTTAGACCACTAGTCGAAATTCGACTAAAATTTCCTATATTTTTTGTCGATGAAGTTCGCCAGCATATTTTTTTTATTCCGTTCTTAATTTTGGCTTCTTGAATATGAATAGTAAGTCTATGTTAGTATGAATGGATCTTCCACGCAAAAACTACTGAACAAAATTTGACGAAACTTTGCAGGAACACAACTTATTCATTTATTTTATTTATAGACTCACACCTGTATCCCCGAAGGGGTAGGCATAGGTGTAATACTACACCCACATTTCGCCATGAATTTTTAGGTCCCACGTAATAGAGGGCGAGCTTATTGCCGTGCCGGGCACATTACCAGACTCCGTGCTGCTACTGAGAATTTCCTAACGGAAAAACCCAATAACACTTAGTCCGACCCGGGAATCGAACCCGAGACCTCCCAATCCCACGCGCACATTTATGCCGCGAGACCAACGAGGCAGTCAACACAACTTATATATCAGAGTAACATAGGCTACCTTTTATCGAAATACAAACGCAAGCGGAGTCAGGTACAAAAGCTAGTGTCATAATTATATTTCAGTGACAGAATTATGTACAACCAACATCATATCTCTTACTATAACTACCGTCTCCACGTTAGGTAAACGATGCGATTGAAATACATACATTTTATATAGTGAAAGAGAGAGATATACAATGTTGTAATGCTATCTCGCTCTCACTTAGAGTACAATAGTACTGAAAGACCGTAGTAAATAAGGTTTTCCCACATTAACTGGTTAATTAGAGAAAATCTCGATGGTAGTATATGGATTCCTACAATCCATCTTTTGAATCGTATTGATTATTTTTAAGGACGCAATCTTAAAGGCTTAAATTCTGCGCAATGCATATTCTGTTAAAAGGCTGTATCAATTCTCTGGACCGAAATTGACATTGTCAATTTTCGACGATGATTTCGACTCTGTCAATTTGACTGAGTCGAAATCATCTAAATGTGAACCAACTTCTATTTTCGTTACAACTGATAAAAAATCCAATATGGCGAGCTTGCTAATAATTTCAAAATGGCCGCTGTGTGGAATTCATAAATATTTTATGACAAAAGTATTTATTATTTTGTATACCAGGAAACTGATCCACGCGCGACACAAACCCCGTTTAAATACGTTAAGAACTTACAGAGGATAAAAGTATCAGTTGTTTCTTTTTATTTGACCTAAAACCATCTAGGCTTCAAACCAGATAGGATTCTGGTATCTTCTTAAAGGTATACCCGTTTCTTTTACCTGTCCTACAAACAACGACAACCCAGTCTACTAGACGGCAGACGTAAGGCGAACACTTTCTGACAACACGTTAGACTTATACGTCTTACATAAGACCAATCCCAACACTAGTTATGAATTATGACGTACCGCAAATTTGAACCGGTCAATTAGAATGCATTTTTGTAGCCCCCTTCACCCCGCATACCTCACCGCTTTGACAGAATTGTTTGTTTGTAGAAATGATAACATTAGGTGTCTAGTAGGTTGGGTTGTCGTTGCCTACAAACCATCTAGTCCCTTTTCGCTTTTGGTATCTTTACAAAGATACAAAAATACGTGTTGTATTACAATCGCATCGTTCTATAACGTGAGGCGGTCCCGTTCGTTCAGTCTTGTCTCTTAGTTGAGCACGATCAGTCTGGGCGGCAGCATGCCGCGTTTGCTGAGCCACATACTGTAACAAATATTTGGTTATTAGTTATCTGTGGAACTACAAAAAAAAGAGCACAGTGCCATGTAAATTTGTATATAAAAAAATCTTGCGTTACTGACCGACTGACAGACAAGCTTCAGTCAAAACTGTTAGACAAATTATTATTTGACGCAAGATACGTTCCTTGGGGATCGTAGGGGTGCTGAGAAGGGATATTCCTATGGGATCAGAGACTATAAAAAATTAGATATTGCCGATAAGTCAAATAGTCTAAAGACTATTTGATTTATAGACTAAGAATATACTAAATAACATTCTGTATGGAACTGGAAGACTGTAAGTCTGCTAAGTGATTTCTTTAACCTCCTGACTCAGGAGTCCTGAGGCCCCTTAGTATCACCAGTTATACCGAGGGTCTCAGGAGGTACCTACAAATCGGCCAAATGTGCGTGTTCGCTTCTTTCTGTGATCCCGGAAAAAACTGTTTCACGCCTCGCTTAAACGACTTAAGCGGGGCGTGAAAAAGCTTTTTTCTAGACCATCAAAGTATGCCATCACGACGTTATTATTAATATTTTATTCGCGAGATGACTTTTGCCATGGGACTCCATGTATGCTTAAGATCAGACGGCATAGAGTAATTTTGATAGGTTGCAATTTTTATTTTATTTAACCTGTGTAGTCCCACAGCTGGGCAAGTCTCCCTTACACTCTTCCAACTGCCACCTATATTCTGCCAAGTAGGTCCCAGTTGCTGTCAAAGTTGTCTAGATAAGTCGCAATCATAAAAAAATAAATAAGTTGTGGCACAATTAGTATTTAGCCGGCTATACATACCCAATGCCGGCTCCAAGCAGTAGGGACACGATGTTGGTAACTAAGACTGCGGCGATGGCGCCTCGACTGAACAGGCACGTGCGACGGACGGACAGACAGTGGCTCTGAAATACAACATTATTATATTAGTTATAGAATGTAGTAGACAACAGCGATAGCCTAGTGGAGATACCAACCGACTGTTACGCAGAGGGTATCGGGTTCGAATCGTTGGCGCACACCAATGACTTTTCGGAGTTATGTGCGTATTGAGTTATCAATTATCGCTTGTCCCGTGCCTTGGAGAGCACGTTAAGCCGTCGGTCCCGGTTGTCATGAAGATCTTTGACAGTCGTTACAGGGCGTCAGTACCTTCTAAATAAACTGACACTAGTCTAAAGCATGGAATATCGCTATCCCTTCGGATTGCGGAGGTCAGACAGGCAGTCGCTCTGTGGAAAAGCTAATGTTCAGCCAAATCCGGTTAGACTAGTAAGCGGACCCCAGGTTGAAACTGGGACAACGCTAGGAGGATGATGAGTTCTAGAATGTAGTATAACAATATTAAGATCCAACATTATTGTCAGATTATATGCAAATATTAGATAAAAATATATTAAATAAATGCCAACAATCAGTTAAAAGAAATCTTGCTGAACCGGTATACTTCAATTTCAATTTTTTTTTTTACAATTTTCAATTTATTTATATAAGTACTAGCTTTCGCCCGCGGCTTCGCCCGCATGAAATTTTAATGAAGAGTATCCTTGTTATTCCCCAGGTTTCAGACTATCCACATCAAATTTCATCACAAACGGATCTGCACATTAGCCGTGTAGCATACATATATTATAAACAGATAATACTTAAAATTACTTTTGTTTTTATATTCGACAAACTTCAGGTAAAGATTAGTATGTAGTGCATATTATTAAAATTATTGAAGAGCTTATATACCTACTGAATAGAATTGCAGCAAAAATAAAAACTGAAAGCATTACCACAAAGTACAAAATCAGTCTGCCCCTTCTCCCCACTGCGCTTCAGCGCGCCAACTCATACTCTCGCGCTTTTAATAACGCTCCGCTTAGGTCAATTATATCGTAAGCTCTAATCTGCCAATCAAGCCCTTTCATTTGATACCCATATTGGGGTATTTGTGGAAAATATGTCATCCGCCATTTTATGGCGGTAGCCATCTTAGATTTTTCATAGTGAGCCCTATTCTACCAATCAAGCCCTTTTATTTGAAACCCATAATTATTGAGTTATTTGTGGAAAAATTTAATACGCTATTTTGCGGCGACAGTCATCTTAGATTTTTCATAGTGAGCTCTATTCTACGAATCAAGCCCTTTCATTAAATACCCATATTGAGGTATTTGTGGAAAATAAGTAATTCACCTTTTTTGTGGCGGCGGCCATCTTGGATTTTTTATAGTGAGCTCCATTCTACCAATCAAACCCTTTCATTAGATACCCATATTGAGGTATTTGTGGAAATATGTAATCCGCCAGTTTGTGGTGGCAGCCATCTTGGATTTTTCATAGTGAACCATATTCTACAAATCAAGTCCTTTCATTCGATACCCATATTGAGTTATTTGTGGAAAAATTTAATACGCTATTTTGCGGCGACAGTCATCTTAGATTTTTCATAGTGAACTCTATTCTACGAATCAAGCCCTTTCATTAAATACCCATATTGAGGTATTTGTGGAAAATAAGTAATTCACCTTTTTGTGGCGGCGGCCATCTTGGATTTTTTATAGTGAGCTCCATTCTACCAATCAAACCCTTTCATTAGATACCCATATTGAGGTATTTGTGGAAATATGTAATCCGCCAGTTTGTGGTGGTAGCCATCTTGGATTTTTCATAGTGAACCATATTCTACCAATCAAGTCCTTTCATTCGATACCCATATTGAGTTATTTGTGGAAAATATGTAAACCGCCATTTTGCGGCGGCAGCCATCTTGGATTTTTCCTAGTGATTCTATTCTACGAATCAAGCCCTTTCATTTGATACCCAAATTGAGGTATTATTGGAAAATAAATAATCCGCCATTTTGTGGCAGCGGCCATCTTGGATTTTTCATGGTGAGCTCCATTCTACCTATCAAACCCTTTCATTCAATACCCATATTGAGTAATTTGTGGGAAAAATGTAATCCGCCATTTTGCGGCGACAGCCATCTTGGATTTTTCGTAGTGAGCTCTATTCTACGAATCAAGCTCTTTCATTTGATACCCATATTGAGGTATTTGTGGAAAATAAGTAATTCACCTTTTTGTGGCGGCGGCCATCTTGGATTTTTCATAGTGAGCTCCATTCTACCAATCAAACCCTTTCATTAGATACCCATATTGAGGTATTTGTGGAAATATGTAATCCACCAGTTTGTGGCGGCAGCCATCTTGGATTTTTCATAGTGAGCCTTATTCTACCAATCAAGCCCTTTCATTCGATACCCATATAGAGTTATTTGTGGAAAATATGTAATACACCATTTTGCGGCGACAGCCATCTTGAATTTTTCATAGTGAGCTGCATTCTACCAATCAAACCCTTTCATTTGATACCCATATTGAGGTTGTTGTGAAGTAATATGTGATTCCCCATTTTGTATCGGTGGCCATCTTGGATTTACAATCATCTAAATATTATCTTTTAATCTCGATGACATTAAGAGTCTCATACCAAATATCAGATCAATCATCAGGAAGGGGGTAAAATTCCAATTACTAAATTTGACCCAAGCAAACAAATAAAGATAATACAGGATTTTTGCCGACTTAGTTGATACTTTTCCTTATAGTATGGCAACATTATACATTTTTTTTATAAATTGTAGCCTATATGTTATTCTGATGTATAAACTATATTACTGTAAAGTTTCATCCAAATCCGTTCATTAGTTTTTGCGTGAAAGAGTAACAAACATCCATCCATCCATCCATCCATCCATACATACATCTTCACAAACTTTCACATTTATAATATTAGTAGGATAAATATAGACACAATATAATACAAGCAAGACCATCTAGTCCCAAGCTAAGCAGAGCTTGTACTATGGGTACTAGACAATGGATTGACATACATATTTTTAATTATGATATATATCTTACAGAATGAACATACATACAATATACAATTTTTGTTAGTAAGTATACTTATGAAGTATGTTAAAAAAAACTTGCACGATGATGTTGTGCGTTCGTGTGGCACTTGCCCGCGGAAGCGACGGAACACCACACCATTCGGCCAAAAGTCCTCCTTCATACCGCCGTCGTTTTTAAATATTTGCTTTTATGACAGAAAGAGAAGACTTGTATCAAGCTGGCCTCCGACCCTCCGTAGACTCAAAAAACCCTACAATTCATAGGTACTTTTCTCATTTTCCATAGCAACTTGCCCCCCCTCTCTAATTACCAGTCCCTGTATGTTCCAGGCGGCAGCTGCTAGTGAGTCAGTCAAGATGATAGTGAGTCAGTCAAGATGATAGTGACTCAGTCTAGTCCTAAATAAATGTGTAGCGACCAACCAGCTACATAACACGGCGCCATCTACCAAATGACGACGGAACTACTACCTATCGAAGACGACGCGCCAAATTAAAAAAATGCTGAATCGCGCAAGCAACTTTCGCGCGCCAGCTTATATACAACTTCTAAAGTATGTCCGTCGGCCTGCAGGCCACCTGCCACGGCCACCAAGCCTGGTTAGAGGATCCTCCTTCTAGTTGGAGGAACACCACACCTTTATCCTCCACAAATGGTTTACATACCTGCTGCATAGCAGGCACGACCAGTTGTTGCTCCAGCACTTCGATGGACGAAGTGGCGGAGGGAGGGCCTCTGGCGCTTTGGGGGTGCTTGAATCGCCAGTCCCTGTAACATTCGTGAAGCTATGTTACCATACTATATCGAGTTTTGAGACATATTCACGTATGCCTGTCTGAGATTTTTCGTTATAGGCTTTAAATATCGAGGCGGTTATGATATCAGCCTCTAATTCGTGTAGCTATGTTGGCATACTGATAAACTTATCTGCCATATTCACGTAATTCACGGCCAAAAGCAGGGTCTTACAGCATAAAGGAGAAATTACAAAAAATAAAAAAGTGGAAAATTTAAGGGGGTCCTCATACACACATAGTAGACTCCATTTAAGATAGTCCTCTAAGTTGTATGGGCGCTCATACAGATTTAGAGGACTAGCGTAATTAGCACTATTTAGTACCAACCTCAAATTAGTTAAAATGCGTACGGAACCCTCGGTGCGCGGGTCAGTCTCGCACTTGCCCGATTTTTTATTTGCTTTTGATATGGCGTCAGATATTTTAGCGGTCATGTACGTTTGCTGATACGCCATTTGCTTGTTCCGGCTACTTAAATTACTTTACAATTGTAAAACTCAATAAAATGATCGAAATCACTTGGTCTTCAAACAATTCTACTTCGTTGCAGTCACAAAAGGATGCAATTTAAATGTTAAAAACGTTTGTGCCTTCTCATCCATCCATCAATGAGAGCTGGACTCCTTCAAGTATCGGTTATAAGAGGGAAATTGTAGCGACAGATGGAAGAATAATAGGGAGGCCTTAGCCTTGCAGCTAGTAATGGTCGTTATTACAATAACAGTTATGGTAATGCATTATTTGAGCGTAATGAATAATGAGTTATTGCATACTGAGTTATCCTGCTATCATTATACACTGTTATCGTGCTAAAATGACAACAGGATAGGTAAGAGTAGGCATGCAATATGCAGACCACGAGTGTGTGAGAGAGATGACGATAGGCGCACGTGCTGTTATCGTGCTAAAACGACAACAGGATAGGTAAGAGTAGGCATGCTATATGCACACCACGAGTGTGTGAGAGAGATGACGATAGGCGCACGTGCGCTCGAGTTTCGCAGAGTCGCCGCTCCCGAGCCTCGCGACTATCCCAGCGCCAACCTTTACGGCATTATAATCTTTCACGAAACGTAATAAAGGTCAGACTTGCTTGGGTTATTTTTGGGAATCTTATTATTTTAGTTATCCTGTTATTGTTATGGCTTGTCAAGTTGTCAGTTGTCACTGTTGTCTCCTGTCGACGTTGTCGTTGTCGTGAAATACATAGGTATTTAATGTATAGGTATATCGGACTAATGCTTTCTTAACAGTGTTTGTGAAACAATAACAGGATAACGACAACAGTTTACAATAACAGTTATTACATGATAACGCAACAGGATAATTCATTATTGCTAAACAACCGTTATTGCCATTACTACTTGCAGCAAGAGGTCACAGATTAACAAAAAATTACTGTAAAAAGAATTGTAGATGGCACTCACTTGGGTGGCATCTGGTCGGGTCTGCTGCTCCACTCCCAAACCCAGTCGTTGGAGTCATCCTGGAAACCACAACACCACCATCAATACAATACAAATAGGTACAGCAATAAATGCGTACAAAAGTACATACAAAGAGAAAAATTGGAGTTACAGACACGTGACAAAAATACATACATAAAAAAAAAAAAAAAAATATTTCTGTCACCAATGGCACACACTTAAAAAGTAGACAAAAAAATAAAAAAAAAAGATATTACAAACTTAAAGCACTAAACTAAATTATGACAGAAAAAAAAAACACAAAAGTAACATATGATTATACAGCTACTGATTATTAATTGGTAGAATATTATTGCTGGTCACTGGCAACCCTATGCGTACCCGGCCGACCAATCCAAAGAGTAATATATACTACGGAAAGACCAATCGAACGAATCGATAGAAAGCGGAAACGGTGCTGATATACAATAATAAATTATTGTCAGTGACACAGTGAACAATCTATAATCATATAAATTTATTTATAAATTAAGTTTTAAATAAGACGTGGAAGTGTGTGTCTCATCAGTGCCAGAAAATGGACAACGCTCAGTATACGTTGCGGTTATTAAGCCGCAACACTGGTATTCTGCGCAATCCATTTTATTGGCGTCGGCGCCGGAGTGTCTATTTATGTAGACTAAAATATATTACATCGTTGTGTAAAATGTACGAATATATATAATATAATAAATACATTTAAATAAAATGAGTCAAATGTGGTGTCAAAAGTGGAACCCTACGTGTAATAGTGTAATTTTATTAAATAGTAAGCGTCAGTGTGCTATATGTACCTAGGTACCTAGGTACTTAGGATTAGGACTACATTTTGCGGCTTGTCTGCAATGTCCTACGAGGTCGGCCGCGACCGGCTTGCCCATACACGTTTGCCTCATATATTTGGTGCGTCATTCGTGTGGTTAAAATTGTAGCGTTATGTTATCAATACATACTTATACATACATAGACTCACGCCTGTTTCCCAGAAGGGGTAGGCAGAGGCATATTAAACGCCCACTTTTCGCCAGTGTTTTGATCCCACGTAATAGGTGGCGAGCCTATTGCCGCTTATTGGGGCATTTTGTTTGCCAGAGCCTCGTCCGTTGATCGGCAGGTGCACCACTTGCAGGTGAGGTTGGCTTGGGGCCCTAAGTTCTTGGTGGGAACCCTATGCAATCTAAATATCCCCTATGCAATCAAAATCGTACTATAAGTAAATGCGATTTGTGAAGATTAGATGGATGGACATTTGCTACTCCACATTTCGCCATGAATTTTAGGTCCCACGTAATAATAGGGGGCGAGCCTATTGCCGTTACCGGGCACATTACTAGACTAGGCTTGTGTCCACTAAGAATAAATTAATCGGTTTGATTGTAGTATCTACAGATACATTATGATTTTAAGATGTCAATAAAGTTTATTATCTATCTATACTAATATAATAAAGCGGAAGAGTTTGTTTGTTTGTTTGAACGCACTAATCTCAGGAACTACCGGTCGGATCTGAAAAATTATTGTTGTATACGATAGCCCAGTTATTCCGGAAGGCTATAGGCTATATAACATAACGCTTCGACCCTTTGGGGCCGGGCAAAAGGCTAAAAAGGCTAAAACATAATGTCGGCTAATCTCAGGAACTAGCAGTCGGATTTTAAAAATTGTTATTGCTTATGATAGCCCAATTATTCCGAAAGGCTATAGGCTATATAAAATTACGCCACAACTTTTAGGGGCCAGACAAAAATATTAAAATGGTCAAACGAGAAGACGGGGGTTGGGTCAAAGGCAATAAAAGGCTAAACGAATAGGATACAATCTACATGGGTATCGTTTTCGAGATTTTCGGAACGCTGAATAATAATATGAAATTTATTTAGTGATCCAAGATGGCGGATGGGAAATCAAAGATGGCGGATGTGAAAATTTTAAATATCAATATGGGTATGGCCTTCGATATTTTAAGGGGTGGAGAATCGAAATACAACATCTATTTCGTGATCAAAGATGGCGGATGGGCAATCAAAGATGGCGGATGGGAAAATTTAAAAAAATCAATATTGGTATCGTCTCCAATGTTTAAAGGAAGGGGGAATCCAAATACAACATCTATTTCGTGATTCAAGATGGCGGATGGGAAATCAAAAATGGTGGATGGGAAAATTAAAAAAATCAATATGGGCATCGTCTCTAATGATTTAAGGGATGGTGAATCCAAATACAACATCTATTTCGTGATCAAGGATGGCGGATAAGAAATCAAAGATGGCGGACGGGATTTATTTTAAAAGTCGATATGGGTATCGTCGTCGATATTTAAAGGGATGGGGAATCCAAATACAACATCTATTTCGTGATTCAAGATGGCGGATGGGAAATCAAAGATGGCGGATGAGAAAGTTTTAAAAAATCAATATGGTTATCGTCTCCGATGTTTTAAGGGATGGCGAATCTAAATACAACATCTATTTCGTGATCAAAGATGGTGGATAGGAAATCAAAGATGGTGGACGGGATTTTTTTTAAGTCGATATTGGTATCGTCTCCGATATTTTTAAGGAATGGGGAATTCAAAAACACCATCTATTTCGTGATTCAAGATGGCGGATGGGAAATCAAAAATGGCGGATGGGAAAAATTAAAAAAATCAATATGGGTATCGTCTCTAATGATTTAAGGGATGGTGAATCCAAATACAACATCTATTTCGTGATCAAAAATGGCGGATAGGAAATCAAAGATGGCGGACAGGATTTTATTTTAAAGTCGATATGGGTATCGTCGCCGATATTTAAAGGGATGGGGAATTCAAAAACAATATCTATTTCGTGATTCAAGATGGCGGATGGGAAATCAAAGATGGCGGATGAGAAAGTTATAAAAAATCAATATGGTTATCGTCTCCGATGTTTTAAGGGATAGCGAATCTAAATACAACATCTATTTCGTGATCAAAGATGGTGGATAGGAAATCAAAGATGGCGGACGGGATTTTTTTAAAGTCGATATTGGTATCGTCTCCGATATTTTAAGGAATGGGGAATTCAAAAACACCATCTATTTCGTGATCAAAGATGGCGGATGGGATTTTTTTTTAAATCAATATGGGTATCGTCTCCGATGTTTAAAGGGATGGGGAATCCAAATACAACATCTATTTCGTGATTCAAGATGGCGGATGGGAAAAAATTTAAAAATCGATATGGGTATCGTCTCTGATGATTTAAGAGATGGTGAATCCAAATACAACATCTATTTCGTGATCAAAGATGTCGGATAGGAAATCAAAGATGGCGGACGGGATTTTTTTTAAGTCGATATGGTTATCGTCTCCGATATTTTAAGGAATGGGGAATTTAATATTATATAAAAATCTATGTTTGTTTTTGCATCATTTATAGACCCTGGAATGATAAGAGATTAAGCACTAAGTCAATGGTAACTTTGGAAAAGGGGCTTGGAAAAAAGGGAATTAAATAAAAACACTTAAAAAGGCGATACGGAGTTCGCTGGGTCAGCTAGTACTAATATAATAAAGCGGAAGAGTTTGTTTGTTTGAACGCGCTAATCTTAGGAACTACCGGTCGGATCTGAAAAATTCTTTTTGTATACGATAGCCCAGTTATTCCGGAAGGTTATAGGCTATATAACATAGCGCTTCAACCCTTTGGGCCCGGGCAAAAGGCTAAAATGGCTAAAAGATAATGTCGGCTAATCTCAGGAACTACCGGTCGGATTTTAAAAATTGTTATTGCCTATGATAGCCCAATTATTCCGAAAGGCTATTGCTTATATAAAATTACGCCACAACTTTTAGGGGCCAGACAAAAATAGTAAAATGGTCAAACGAGAAGGGGGAGGGTTGGGTCAAAGGCAAAAAAAAGGCTAAACGAATAGGATACAATCTATATGGGTATCGATTTCAAGATTTTCGGGACGCTGATTAATAATATGAAATTCATTAGTGATCCAAGATGGCGGACGGGAAATCAAAGATGGCGGATGAGAAAAATTAAAAAACCAATATGGGTATCGCCTTCGATATTTTTGTGGGGAATCGAAATACAACATCTTTTTCGTGATCATAGATGGCGGATGGGATATCAAAGATGGCGGATGGGAAAATAAAAAAAAAAACAATATTGGTATCTTCTGCGATGTTAATAGGGATGGGAAATCCAAATACAACATCTGTTTCGTGATTCAAGATGTTGGATGGGAAATCAAAGATGGCGGATGGGCAAAAATTTAAAAAAATCGATATGGTTATCGTCTCTGATGATTTAAGGGATGGAGAATCCAAATACAACATCTATTTCGTGATCAAAGATGGCGGATAGGAAATCAAAGATGGCGGACGGGATTTTTTTTAAAGTCGATATGGGTATCCTCTCTGATATTTTAAGGAATGGGGAATTCAAAAACACCATCTATTACGAGATCAAAGATTGCGGATGGGAAATTTTTAAAAAATCAATATAGGTATCGTCTCCAATGTTTAAAGGGATGGGGAATCTAAATAGTTACAACATCTACTTCGTGATCAAAGATGGCGGATAGGAAATCAAAGATGGCGAACGGGAGTTTTTTTAAAGTCGATATGTGTATCGTCTCCGATATTTTAAGGTTATATAAAAATCTATGTTTGTTTGTTCATCATTTACAGACTTTGAAATGATAAGAGATTAAGCGCTAAGTCAATGGTAACTTTGGAAAAGGGGCTTGGAAAAAAGGGAATTAAATAAAAACTCTTAAAAAGGCGATACGGAGTTCGCGGGGTCAGCTAGTTTATTATAAAAGGTAAGATTAATGTTAGTTTTAGGATTGTAAACCTAAAAATAATGTATTTATTATTGTGACAGTGAACACCAATCAGAGAGCATTACGTCAAACAGTACGTCCGCCATTCATGTTGTTGACATGTTAGTAGTAAATACAATTAAAACGTCAAACTTTCTACCTGTCAAATAGAATATAACAAAATAAAAGTGGGTACATCAGAGTTTGTTTTGTTTTGCATTTTGTGATATCACTCAACCGCCATGATGGTTTACAGCGCTTTCGTGTCAGATTCAAAAAGGTTTTTAAAAAGCCGTACCTAATTAGTAAATGTTGCTGATCGATTTTTGAAGAAAAAAATCAGGTATTTCAGTTTAACATCTAATAAAGGAACAAATCAATCGCTAAGTATTTTAGGACACAAGCCTATTTCCTAACGGAAAAACCCAATAACACTGCCCGACCCGGGAATCGAACCCGAAACCTCTCAATCCCACCCGCACACATATGCCGCGAGACCAACGAGGCAGTCATTTGTTACTCTTTCACGCAAAAGCGACTAAACGGATTTTGTTAAAACTTTAAAGTAATATAGCTTATAAATCAAAAACCTTTTAGATAGCCTGGTTTACGATAATATAGGTAGTAGAGCCTTGCTGATTTCAGCATGAATGGGCCGGCTCGACCGGGGAAGTACTACTCTCTCACAGAATATCGACGTAAAGTAACAGTACCTAACCTGTTGCGTTTCGGTCGGTGAGTGAGAGTTCCGGAGGCCCTATCTCCTATTCCTTCTCCCTCATCCCACTCCTCATCCTATCCCTTTTCCTAATCCCAAGGGGCGGCAACGCACTTGTGACTCCTGTGGTGTTGCTTGTGTCCATGGGCGGGCGGTAATTGCTTACCATCAGGCGATCCGTCTACTCGTCTGCCGCCTATTACTATATAAAAAAAAAAACCTGGATGAGCTGGAGTCCTTCAAGAAAGATTGGCTCTGAAGGAAATGATAAAGATATGTGGAAGAAAAGTGGGGAGATCTTTGCCTTGCTAGTGGGTAGAATGTGACGTCCACAAAAAACATAGTTATTTACCCTCCAGCAGTTGATGTAGACACCCTTCAGCTCATCTTCGGTGGAAGGTTCCAGGTTCGGACTGTTGGGTGGAGATTTTGGGCTGAAACAAATTAGAGCAAACTATTAATTTTCAGTTTGATTATGGTGTAGGTCTTTACAATGGAGGGAGTGACAAGGTAGAGTTAGCAAATACGTCTGGTGACCTAGTTTCCATCGAAATAAAACACTATACACATAAGCCGTGTGGTTCCACCCCCTATCTTCCCGTGGGTGTCGTAAAAGGCGACTAAGGGATAACACGATGCAAATACCATCTTTGCGAAGAGACGGAAAACTCGACATCAAACCCTATACGACTGCCTCGTTGGTCTCGCGGCATAAATGTGCGCGTGGGATCGGGAGGTCCCGGGTTCGATTCCTGGGTCGGGCAGTGTTATTGGGTTTTTCTGTCACGAAATTCTCAGTAGCAGCACGGAGTCTGGAAATGTGCCCGGTACGGCAATAGGCTCGCCCCTTATTACGTGGGACGAAAGTATATCTGGCGAAAAGTGGGTGTAGAAATACATCTCTGCCTACCTCTTCGGGGTTATAGGCGTGAGACTATGTATGTATGTTATTTGAAGAGCTAGTTGATAACTGCGGTTTCACCCGCATTATTTGCCGGTATTGCGATAACAGCGCCATCGGATCAAATTACAGCTTAAATATAGGTCTACAAAATTCTCTATTTTCCAATGAAAGTCCTATTAAAATGGGTTCCAGAGATTATCCAACCATTTCATAGATTACCTCGGATATAGAGAAACACAGACTGACAGATAAACAATTATACCCTGGTGTAATTTAAACTATAATCTTAATATATAAAATCCTTGCGTTACTGACTGACTGACAGACACGCTACAGCCGAAACTTTAAGGCGCAGGAAGCTGAAATTCGGCATGTATGTTCCTTGGGGACCGTAGGGGTGCACTAAGAAGGGATTTCCCGAAATTCCCACGGGATCGGCCAAAACGGGAAATTTAAAAAAATGTGCAGGCGTAGCTGCTGGCGTCCTCTAGTATAATATATATAGCCTCACAACCGTATTCGGCTACAGCGACAGCTTCCTGGACTCTTTATTAATTTATAGAGCTGGATGTTGCAGCTCGTAAGTGTGCTCTCCTATGGCTTGCAAAGCCTATTTTAGCTGGGAACGTGCGCCCACATTGAGCACACGTTAGCACACCGTTATTATAATTGTATGGGACGGCTACAGGTGGACGGGACTTGAGGTCGTCCCTTTTCTGATCCAGATCAGACCTACGTGTCATCACAAACTCATTCACTTTATCGTGAACAAGTTTACGCCACTCTACGCGCCGATTTGCCAGGTCCTCCCAATGCGTAGGTTCTATTTTGCATCTTTTAAAATGTCTTTTCAGAACATCCTTATATCTAAACTATAATAAACACTTAAGAAAACATCTTATTACTACTATTTATAAGCGTGAGTGGACGCATGCACCTTTACTGCAAAAACTACTCAACGGATTTTGATAAAACTCTGCACGAAAATAGCTTATACATCAAAACAGCATATGGACTTCCTTTTGTCCCGATAACGGGCTCCCACGCAGGCGAAGTTAGTAGTAATACTAATATTGAAATCACAGACAGTAAAATTATCTTTACATGCATAGATAATAATTATATGGTTTTTCTTTATGTTTCAATTCAACGGAAACAAAAAAAAATGACGTGACTCGTCATAAAAACAACTACAAAAACAATAATATTGTCGTTAAATACGTTTAATTGCAGTCAGTTAATTAACAATATAAATATAAGTAGCGCTAAATAAACGGCTAGTTGTAAAGTCTTCGAAGCAATGTTCATTTATTGTAACTAACAGCAATTGGTTCATATTAGTATGAGAAAATGTACTAATTTACTTGTTTTTTTTTTGTATGATTAGTTCAATAGAATTATCTATACTTATGTTATAAAGCTGAAGAGTTTGTTTGTTTTCTGGAACGCGCTAATCTCAGGAACTGCTGGTCCGATTTGCAAAAGTGTTAGATAGCCCATTTATCGAGGAAGGCTATAGGCTATATAACATCACGCTTTGAGCCACGGGAGCGGAGCAGTAGCCCTAAATAGCGCGAGTGTAACCGTGGGCTCATCTAGTTAGGTATACGAAATTAGTTATGGGTCTCACAGTTTTGCTGTGAAGAAGTGTAGTAGTGCGATGTTACATTAACCAATCTGTATCATCATCATCATCAGCCTTTAACAGTCCACTGCTGAACTAGGCCTCTCCTTTGAAAGGAGGAATTGGTCTACTATATCACGCTGGCCAAACGGGTTGGCATAGGGTTTGTATCAAGTTTTCCTTCTCTTAGGGCCGGCACATACCTGACGGAAGATCCGTCGCGTTTTATCGGTCGCGTAACGCCAATACATACAAATGTATAGAAAAACGTTCAACCATTCACACCTGACCGATAATCCGTTAGTACGTCGAGCGTACTAACGGATTATCCGTCGACGTCGCGCGCACCACGCACCACGTGAATTTTGACCTTTGAGTAAGGAATATAAATGGAGAGGGCAAATAGTAGGTACATATAGAAAAATTACATTATTCACATAAATTATTATATTTTTATAGACTCACGGCTGTATCCCCGGAGGGGTAGGCAGAGGTGTAATATTACACCCACATTTCGCCATGATTTTTTTATACACATATATACGAAATCGACATAAAGCCACGAAACATAGTGTTGTCTCGTTTTGTCTTAGGGATATCTGTGTCAGAAAAAAGAGATCGCCCTAGTTTACTGAATAAGTTAATCATGACGTTATTTTATCAGAAATGTCATTCGTGCCACTGTCGCCATATTTTTTGCCAAGGTTTGTGGTACATCTGCTGTGAAATCGTTGTATATCGAACATAATAATTTTGTTTTTGTGCATAAATATGTCTAAAAAACCGATATTGGCTCTCGGAGAATATTTTGTTACATGTTTCATACAAGGGTCGTCTTTGCCATGTTCGCCCACATTTGCATTATGGAATAAACTAATCTGGCAAACGATTTAAACTAACTAAAGTAACTTACTACAAAAATGTATTATTCTCCTCTAACCGGCTCCATATCGTTATCGATTACATTCTGGAGAACAACCCAAATGGCAGCCATTTTATTTGCCCAACGTTTCGTAGGTGTGCACGCTAATTTCGTAGGTGAGCACGCTAAATTCGTAGGTATTGGACATACCATATCCATGTCATTCCCAGATCGGTGATTTTAAGATCGTAAGATTCCAGGGCCGCCAGACCTTACTTATTTTTTCAGAAACGAAATGTGTAGAATAATGTAGTGTTAGTATGTGTACGCATATTTGCTAGCTTGGATCGAGGGCCAATTTTTGGGTATGAGGTGCTAAAGGTCCACGGGAACAATTTCCATACATACCTATATAGAAAACATTTTGTGTCTTGCTCTGCAACTGTAGTCTGTAACCGCTTCTATATCATTTGTATAAGTTTTGTGAAAAACCGTAACCAAATCGTATTATCGTCTTTTATTTTTGAACCTCCATACCTAAATAGGATATATATTTAAATAACGCTTGTTGGCTACTATAAAAAATCTTCGAAGTCCGACATATTTTTAATAGTCAAACTCGAATTGCAATATAAATAACTACAGGACTTCAGTGACTACATAACATCAGGGAACACGAAAAATGATTAGGTAAAAGAATATGACAGTAAAATATTGAGCTGCCCTGAGTACGGCCCTGCACGAACAAACTTATATGTGTGCATAATAGCCACGCTTTCAGCGAATGTGTGCAGATACGCTCGACGCATTTTCCGTCAGATGTGTACCGATTCATTTGACGGAATAGGCGCGACCGAAGATACGTTCGACGTATCTTCGGTCAGATATGTTCCGCCCCTTAGAGTGCTTTTCTCTGCACAATATGCTCCCTCTGTCGGATCTGACGACACCCATGGGATGATACGGGGTGGTGACATTCTGTATTCTTAATCCGTCACCACACGGACAATCATATACTATATGAAATTCCGGCGTTACTGACTGACTAACAGACAATGCACGGACGAAACTAACTACTGGGCGCAAGAAGTTGTAATTTGTATGTTCCTTGAGGAGCGTAGTGAGGCACTCTAAGGTGGGATTACCCGAAATTTCCATGAGTTCGAAAAGAAAATTAAGGGTTACTGTGTGGCAAATCATGCATCGTGCATCGATACAGGAGTAATTCCTAGTGTGGCAGTTATCGTTATCGATAAAATAAAAGAAAACTCATTCGTAACGTTTGGATGTGAAACAAGAAGATATTGTGTAAGAAAAAATAAAGTAAAATTCAACAACCTCTGCATGTGGTGATGGATTAAGAATACAAAGCATCACCAAACCCAATGATATTACAGAAAGTGGTAGATACGTTACCTTCGTAGTAATCAATCCGTAGAAACGGTACACTAACGCACACATCGATACCTCCATATTTTATTTTATTTTCGGTTGACAAGATGTGTTAGTTTCACTCTGACACCGGCTCGCGACTTCACACACACATATGTCAGACTTGCCAACTGGCTTATGTTTAGCGTCCTGCTTTTCGTACGCCTATACCTAACATATCTACTTCTTTTTACTTTTGTAACATCATTGATCAACGACAACCCAGCCTACTAGACACCTAATGTTTTCATTTCTACAAACAAACAATTCTGTGAAAGTGGTGAGGTATGCGAGGCCAGGGGGGGGCTACAAATATGCATTCTAATTGGCCGGTTCAAATCTGCGGTACGTCATAATTCATAACTAGTGATGGGATTGGTCTTATGTAAGACGTATAAGTCTAACGTGTTGTCAGAAAGTGTTCGCCTTACGTCTGCCGTCTAGTAGGTTGGGTTGTCGCTGACCATTGACCAAACTCATTTCATTCCATATCGTAAGCGGCGACAAAGGAAAATACACGAAGCAAATATTAGTATTTTTGGTAAGAGACAGAAAGCACGACATTAAATCTTTCTTTCTTTTCTTTCTAGTAGGCCAAATTAGAACTAGCTTTTGTCCAGCAGTGGACTGTGAAAGGTGATACAATGACTAAACAACCTAACTAGCTGACCATACAATTTAAACATACATATACATGTGTATGAGTCAAACAAAACCCTTTGTAAAGGCGCGGCGGCGCGCGGCGGTCGCGTACAAACCGCACGACATGTGATACGGGCGATCGTGTTTCAGGGTTTAGCTGTAAATGGAGTTTTTGTGTACGTGTTACTTATAAAACTTCGAAATACTGCTTTTATTTAAGTTATAAAGTAGAATTTAAACTTTCGTGTTCATTTAAACTTGATTTAAATTGTCTTTCGGGATATATACCACGTACCTTTGGTACATCCGTGAACATGGCGCTTGCAACAGTGCCGAAATATCGGTTACTCCAAACAAAGGTACGTGGTATATATCCCGAAAGACAATTTAAATCAAGTTATAAAGTAGAGTTTTAGTTTGAATGCCAATGTTTTTATTTCAAACTAATTAGCAAACTAATTAGCTTTATTAACCGCCAATCCCAACATTAGATATTAATTACAGTTATGTTATGTTTAAAATATATTATATGCATTTGCATCGATTTGGCTGCTAGAGTTACAATTTTAACATATCCATAAAAATATGTCAAAAATGTATTTCTAGTTTTCCAAATCCATGGACAGATCGAATATTGAGAGATGGGTTATTACAACCCATCCAGAACGGCAAAACGTCCAATGTATAGACAATTCAACATAAGGGCGTTTTTTAGAGTCATGCGGATTTGCTGACGCACGCGGGATTGGCCCGCATGCGTAAAATTTCACGCAGCGTGAAACCCGGTAGCCTACGGTCTAGTTTTATGCGGGCTGCTATGCGTTGTGGTTGTGTATAATGGTCGACAAACTCAAAAAGTTGTTAATCATTTATTTAATTCACAAAAGACGAAATAAGAACACAAGGTCACAGTATGGCCTGTTATTTGAAAGGAGGATTCTTGCTGGAACACTTTTTTCGCGTTGCCGCTGCCCAGGATCACGCCCCGCGTCCCGCGTGCATATTCCACGCATTACAATAAATACTTGTATGTAAATTATATTTGCGGGGTTTACGCAGGCGGGCCAATCCCGCGTGCGGTGCGTGAGCAAATCCGCATGACACTAAAAACGCCCTAAGGGCCCTTTTCCTGTCATGCGTATTTTCGTCCGCGTGCGGATCTGGTCCGCATGCGGGTGATAACACGCCCCTGCCCACACGCAAACAAAGATTTCGTTTGCCGCTGCAGAGTCGTGCGTGTCGCCGGTGACTCTCTCTCTCTGTGTCAATTTTCATTTCTTCATTTGGGTAATATGACCATGCGTGCGACCCGCGTCACAGTAAAAACAACACAGGAGGCAGAAGAACGCCGTCCGCATCCGGATAGCACGCACGCGGGCTGCACGTCCGCAACCAATCCACGTGCCGCGCGCGTGATGCCCGCATGATAGGAAAAACATGTTTGAAATGATAGGATGCGGGCAGCTTGCATGCGGATCAGCAGGCCGATTCAGAATGTCACGACAAGTAATCGTACGATATGTCAAATTATTGTCCTCGTCTTTTAGCCGCCGCCTGTCAGAGATATTTTGAACAAATATTCATTGAATTCGGTTTATTTATTAATTTACTTCTTACTGAATGCATAAAATTGATAGGAAATGCGATAGTTTTGACAAAAAATGAGGTAGCCCGTTTGACAATTAACGGAATCGAATGTCAAATAAGATATCGAACGATTCTGAATCGCCCCCCTGATCCGCGTGCGGGCGATAATACGCATGACAGGAAAAAGGCCCTAACAGTTGAGCAATCTCTCTTGGAGAGTATCACTTAATTGCTAAGGAATTTATACTGCGCACTGCGGGTTTGCGTGTAGAAACCTAATTGATTGAGGACCAATTGGCCAACCGCCCCAATTGAGAAAATTTTGTGGGCGGAAATATTGAGATGTAAGACTTGACTTACGCCTGTATCCCCTAAGGGGTAGGCAAAGGTGGAATTACACGAACATTTTGCCTTGTCATTAATTTGTAGGTCGGGGCGTGCCTATTGCCGTTACATTGCCAGACTCCGTGCCGCTAACGGGTCCATTTCTTTGACAGGATATAAGCTTTTCCACAGATGCAGCTGAAGCCACATCCCATAGGAATTCCATGGTTTTAAACTAGTCTCAAAGAACCCTAAGTAGCGTTGTTTTCAAGCTAAATACTGTCGCAAAAAAGCCATGGCAAACTTAGAACACTGAACTCACATACACACATATTATGTAGTACACTTTCTAGGTAGTAGAGCCTTGCTGATTTCAGCATGAATGGGCCGGCTCGACCGGGGAAGTACTACCCTCTCACAGAAAATCGAAGAAAAGTAACAGTACCTAAACTGTTGCGTTTCGTTCGGTGAGTGAGAGTGCCGGAGGCCTTATCCCCTATTCCTTCTCCCTCATCCCACTCCTCATCCTATCCCTTTTCCCAACCCAAAGGGGCGACAACGCACTTGTGACTCGTGTGGTGTTGCTTGTGTCCATGGGCGGCGGTAATTGCTTACCATCAGACAATCCGTCTGCTCGTTTGGCGCCTATTGCCATAAAAAAAATGTAATACTAATAATAATGTCACAAGTGCACACACACACGTATCGATCACTAAAGTTAATTAGCGCGCGTGCAGCCACAATGAGACGTTGTGAAACTGCTGACTGGACACGCGAACCCGTTAGCTACTAGTGCGACTACCCCACATACATACATAGACTCACGCCTGTTTCCCGGAGGGGTAGGCAGAGACTACGGAACGCCATTTGCAACGATCCTGACATATCTCTCTTGCTTCATTCACTCCCATCAAGTTTTTCATGCATGCTCTATATTCACTCACGCCTGTATCACCGATAAGGTAGGCAGAGGTGTAATATTACACCTACATTTCGCCTTATGAATTTTAGGTCCCACGTAATAGGGGGCGAGCCTATTGCCGTTACCGGGCACTCTGCCTAACTCTGTGCTGCTACTGATAATTAGAAAAAACTCATTAACACTTATCCGACCCGGGAATCGAACCCAGGACCTCCGTTAAGCAGTCGCATACGCTATCCACTGGACCACGGAGGCAGTCTCAAGCTAGAAACAGTGGCAAAAAATCCCGCAACAAACTTAGAACACATGTGTAATAATAATTACACAAGTGCATACACACACGTGGTCGTATTGATTACTAAAGTTAATTAGCGGCGTGAAGTCACAATGAGACGGTTGTGAAACTGCTGATTGGACACGCGAACCCGTTACATACCAGTGCGACTACCCCCACATGCTTTAATTTTTTTTTGTATTCTATCAGCAAGAGCAGCAATAGCCTAGTGGATATACCAATAGACTGCCATGCAGAGGGTATCGCGTTCGAAACCGCTGCGCGCAACAGACTTTTCGGAGTTATGTGCTCATTGAATTGTTATGGAATGGCGTTCCGTAGTCTCTGCCTACCCCTCCGGGAAACAGGCGTGAGTCTATGTATGTATGAATTGTTAATTATCGTATGCTTCGTGCCTTGAAGAGCACGGTAAGCCGTCGGCATCGGTCCCGGTTGTCATGGAGATCTTATTCAGCCGGCGATAGTACCTTCTAAGTAAACTAACACAGAACACTAGTCTAAACCATGGAATATAGCTATCCCTTTGGGTTGCGGAGGTCAGTCAGTCGCTCTGTGGAAAAGATAATATTTAAAGCAGACCCCAGATTGCACCGCTACAAGATGATCATCGTTATGATGATATCTACTCCCTTAGTTTCAGCTGATGACATTTTATCGTCATGTCTATTCAAGTTAATATTTCCTTATTGCGATTGCCGTGAAGGTGTTGTAATAGTACTATAGAATAAATTGTTACGATGCGATGTTGTAATGAAATGATGTAATTGTGGAGGTACGTTATTGTATACAATGCGGGAATTAGTAAACTTTTCAACTAATATTAGTGGCAACCTGTCTGGTGGCTTAGGCTGGCATGCTTATGCATACACCTACTGATGGCGTGGACTGCGTGGAGGCATAATGATTCAGGTCGTGCTGGCTCCCTCAATCAAGGTTGAGCCGTACGATGGCTGTTGAATGCGGGTCATCAGCGGGCTGAGTCAGTTATAAGCGTCAGATGATATCCTGCATTGTACTCGCATCTAAACCTATTATGTCTGGACTTCAAAAGAATATAAACGAAGAAATGAAATATAATGAAATGACAAAAAAAAGCAATGACTCTGTGTTTGTTTCGGCCTTTCTTCTCAAGAAGTAATTTAGCTAGGAAAAGCCGACATCATCTAGAATAGGGTTTTGACATGTATAAGTGTTGTAAACAACCAAAATGCAGAAATAAATGTGTCTTTATGTCTTTATGTATGCGTAGCATACTTTGATCCACTAATACTTTAAAATAATCTGAAATAAAATTACTTAATAATATTAATCACTTAAATTTGCTCTGCACGACGCAAGCGGTAATTAACAATTTATTAAGCTCAAAACTTCGATAAGTCAATATTGCGTGCCGTGGATTCGAATTCGATACTACCTGCATAGCAGACAGTTGGTATCACCACCGGGCTATCGCTTTCAGCAAACTTTATTAAAATAAAGGTTGAATGTTTAGGGCAGGCGTAGCAGGAGGCGACTGATAGTTTATTTTATAGTACGACTACACTTTGCCCGCGGCTCCACCAGCGTGGCTCTTAGGTACTCCCTTAGCATAACAATTTGCGAAATCATCTTTTAGTGCAATCCCCAAATAACATCATCATCATCAGCCTTTAACAGTCCACTGCTGGACTGGGCCTCTCCTTTGAAAGGAGGAATTGGCCTACTATATCACGCTGGCCAAACGGGTTGGCATAGGGTTTGTATCAAGTTTTCCTTCTCTTACAGTGCTGTTCTATGCATAATATGCTCCCTGTGTCGGCTCTTACGACACCCATGGGATGATATGGGGTGGTGATATTCCGTATTCTTAATCCGTCAACACACGGACAATAAAGAAGGAAAAATAAATAAGGAATGTATAAAGATTATCACAAATAAAAAATATTTTTATAGTTAAATACATACTATGACAACATCTTTGAAGCTTACGTAAAAAGGAAACATTTACTCCAACAGACATGCCAATGAAATGTCGCGTGCAGACATTAAGGACGGTAGGTATTCGCTATATATAACCTGGGCCAGACGAGTGTAAGCTGTAGAGAGAACTTGTCAAACTAGATATCGGTAGCATCTGTTTACAGCGTAGTGGAAGTGTGTGCGACTGCTATGGCGAAGGTCGCGGGTTCGATTCCCGCTCAAGTCAAACATTTATGTGCGTCATGGATGTTCGTCTTGGTCTGAGTGTTTCTATGTATAACATGTATGTATTTACATAAAATAAGTATATAAGTATATTTATCCATTGTCTAGTACGAATAGTACAAGACTACAAGCTCTGCTTAGTCTGGGACTAGATGGTGTTGTGTGAATGAGGTAGAATATTATTAGAATATAATGTCGCTCGCAGACACTAAGGACGTAGATAGGTAGGTATTAGCTATATATAAACTGGGCCAGACCAGTG
This sequence comes from Euclidia mi, assembly GCA_944739405.2. Lineage (NCBI taxonomy): Eukaryota > Metazoa > Arthropoda > Insecta > Lepidoptera > Erebidae > Euclidia > Euclidia mi. Next base: position 16,731,765 of record OX123210.2, on the reverse strand, counting down.
CAGGCTGTAGGAGAGAACTTGTCAAACCAGCTGGAGATAGGTAGCATCTGTTTAAGGCACAGATATCTAGTAGTTATACCAAATATAGATACTTTTACGTACTAATAGAAACATTTATATAACGGATCGCGATGATAGGATAATTCATAAACGGACATACGATACTGAACTAAGCAGAGCTTTTACTATGACATTCGCCGTGGGTAACACCAGACGTGGTCACGTGTCGACTGACTGACTCTCGTGTGTACTGACCTGCCTTTAACGCTGGAGGCGCGGGAGTGCCGCACGGACGAGTCGCGGCTCTCTCGCTGCGCCTCTCTCAGCAGTCTGATGTATTCGTTCTCTACGGCGGCCAGACCGCCGCCAGAGTTCAGTTCCACCCATGATTCTGGAAAGAGAGAGAAGAAAAATCAGTACTGATTTGGTTTTGTTGAATGATGAGACAGTTTCCTGGTAACGGCCTACAGCGGCGGGCGGCAGCGGCGAGCCTTTTCGATGTACATGGCGCGTTTACTGTGACGCGGCGCACGGCAGCCTCAAAGTAAACGCGCCATCTACATCGCCCCTGCCGCGCCGCTCGCCGCTTAGACCGATCTCGTGACCAGGCCCTAAGGCCGGAATCGTAGAAAGTGCCTATCCATTCGTGTTTCGGCAATCAGACGAAAGTTACTCTGTACAGAAGCAGTCTCTAGCATCTGTTTCAGCCTCGTGCAGAGACGAAACACGTGTCGAAGAATAGTCGGCGCTTACAGCGGGATACTGCAAGTCAGGTATCTTCCTGGAACCCATACCATTCCTATATCCCTTATCCTTTTAGAGGAGTTCGGTATTGTCAACCTTTTTCTATTGCAATAGTTGGGGTGGTCAATCCGAGGGTGCGTGGTGGGTTCCTCTTTCCTTCCATTAGCTTACAATGGAGTTCCGCCAAGTAACGCCTGACTCAATCAACTATGTTGAAGATGAAGTCAATAGCATAAAAGAAAATTTTTGTTTTCAAGACTTTGATAAATATTAGAGAGGTATTGTTATGATAGCATATCCAAGCCGTTGTCTACCTTAGCTAGCGGAAGAACAAAGCAGAATAGCAGAGAGATTGTTAGTAGTCGAGATTGTTGTACATACATACATACATAAATTCCCGCCTCTTTCCCGGAGGGGAAAGCAGAGACTACGGAACGCCATTTGCAACGATCTTGACATATCTCTCTTGCCTCATTCACTCCCATCAAATTTCTCATGCATGCTCTTCGGTTAAGGCAGGCCGGGCGCACTTCGCATTTTAGGTACAAACTTACAAGTACCTTGGCCGACCACGTCGACGTGGTTGGATTTAGTAGGTTGCCGTGCGCCGCTCACATTAGACGTCACGCAACGAGTGCGACCGCTCCGTATTCTCACGCGCCGTGTTCATACACTGGTCAAATTATAAACTTAAAACGCCTTTAACAACAAAAATGTATCATCACAAGTCTAATGCAAAGTATTGCTTAATTAACTGTGTGTCGAAAGCGACTTGAAAATTTGATTTTATTTATATTACGAGAGCAACTTGAAAATTTGATTTTTTTGTTTGTTGAGATATCTCAACGATTATGGTGTCAAATTAAAGATCTAGTTCAAAAACCATTTTATCTGTTTGAATCATGTAAATCGGTCGACGCGTTTAGGAAATAACTAAGAATTTGTATAGTAAAAATGTAAACGACCAGAATTTTTGTGCTTTTGTTCTACTAGCTCCAATAGTGGGATAGGATACTTATAGGATAATTATTTATTATTAGGTACGTGGTCAAGTAGGTAGATGGACGATGAATAAATATAGTAGCAGCGCCAAGTCGACAACCCTAGCGCGCCACTCCGCGCCAGACAGCGACAGCGTTATGTGTTAGAAAAGAACGGGAACTGTTAGGTTAATATCGCATTAGGCACTGAGTGCTTTTGCGAGCTGAATTGAACTTTATTGCTTAGTACCAAGAGTCGTGATTTCAATAAATTGGTTTGAAAAGTGAAGCTTCTGTACGTTAGTACTATTAATTATTCTGTGGTTAAGGGTACTGTTAATCTAACCTGTCCTTTTTTTAGGATGTCTCCAATCTGGTCAGAGAACGTCCGTCTAGATCTTCCCCTTCCTCCTGTACCATTCACACTTGACTTATATAACTTCTTGGTCAGTCTTTCGTCATCCGTCCTCTCCATGTGCCCAAACCATCTTAACATGCCTTTCTCAATGGTTGTCACAACATCTTCTTTTACCCCAGAACACTTTCTTATCACACAATTCTTTATTCTGTCGAGATTGCTGTAGAGTACGATTAATCGCTAATATAAACGTATTATAACATAATATAAACAAATAAAAATCTAATGGGAATCCACATACACAGAAACAAATCGAGGTTTTCCTAGCATTATGATGATTTCATGCAACTTGCAACGTCGCAATAATAATAGAAAATTCGTCCACAAATACGCAGACAATTCGACCTTCACATTAAACTAGAATCCAGTATCACTCACAACTTTATATAAACAGAACTACGTCATTGAGAACATCTAATAATATCTACAAATCAGTCCGTGGTGCGTAAAGCTTATTTCCGGCACACACACGTGCATAAATAACATCACACCTGTATGTCTACGGTTGGGTTGACAGAGAGAATTAACACAGATACTCATAATACATATTAAATTGTTAATTATCGTCCGGTCCCTAGAAGCCCGTCGCACTGTGGGCTGAGATCAACGTTTCATAGACATTCAAATTTTTTTTTTAAAGTGACATTTTTTTCACATGGAATGCTGGAGGAATCTAATTACATGCCTAAAAATATACTCTTTATGAAATGGGTACGTAAACGGAAGTTTGAGAATTTTTTCTTTAAAAATTTGTATGGAGACAACATAAAAAAATACGATAACTCTGCTATCACACAATTGGCCCTAATTCCCTTCTAGGGGATTAATCCTTGAATTATTTATGATTTTTTGACATACTCGGTATCACGGCCTCAGGTGCGCTTTTTTTTTTTAAAAAAATGAGCATTTTTTTTTATATGAGGCAATTTCTTTGGCTTAAGATATATGAATATGATCCAAATATCCGGGTCATATTCATATATATTATGTTAAGTCAAATTGGTCCAAAGAAATTGCCTCATATAAAAAAAATGCTCATTTAAAAAAAAAAAAAAAAGCGCACCTGAGGCCGTGATACCGAGTATGTCAAAAAATCATAAATAATTCAAGGATTAATCCCCTAGAAGGGAATTAGGGCCAATTGTGCGATAGCAGAGTTATCGTATTTTTTATGTTGTCTCCATACAAATTTTTAAAGAAAAAATTCTCAAACTTCCGTTTACGTACCCATTTCATAAAGAGTATATTTTTAGGCATGTAATTAGATTCCTCTAGCATTCCATGTGAAAAAATGTCACTTTAAAAAAAAAAATTGAATGTCTATGAAACGCTGATTTCAGCCCACAGTGCGTCGTCCCGGAAATCTGTTGTTATGGGGACTCGGTACCCTTAGTATATTCAATTGAACACTGGTATAAACCATCGAATAGCGCTATACTTATGGTTTGCGGCGGTCAGATCGAAGTGCGGCGAAAGTCTTATGGCCCGGTCACGGCCTACAGCGGCGGGCGTCAGCGGCGAGCGTTTTCGATGTACATGGCGCGTTTACTGTGGCGCGGCGCGCGGCCGCCTCAGAGTAAACGCGCCGTGTACATCGCCCCTGTCGCGCCGCTCGCCGCTTAGACCGATCTCGTGATCAGGCCGTTAGATGCATCTAGGAAAGCGTCATAAAACAATGATGAATGCTAAAGTGAAGGTTTGGGAAAAGCTTTTGGATGCAACTGGAGGAAACGACGATTTGAAAGAAGATGTCGACAATTGCTTCTGCACTCTTCATTTCCCTAGGATAGGCAACGCACGATCGATACTAGGTAAGAATCACTGACATCTAAGGACTAACCTGTTATCACAGTATATTTATAGACTCACGCCTGTATCCCCGAAGGGGTAGGCAGAGGTGTAATATTACACCCACATTTTAGGTCCCACGTAATAGGGGGCGAGCCTATTGCCGTACCGGGCACATTACCAGACTCCGTGCTGCTACTGAGAATTTCCTAACAGAAAAACCCGATAACACTTTGCCCGACCCGAGAATCGAACCCGAGACCTCCCAATCCCACGCGCACATTTATGCCGCGAGACCAACGAGGCAGTCACGGTCAGTATTTGCCATTAAAATCCAGCTATATCTATATCAGACTTGACATTCACTATCAGACCAGTTTGCCATCTTTATTAATAAAAATACCAGCACTAAAATCGCAAAAAATAGCATTTGCGCATAAGTATGATTGCCTGCCATGTTTATTTGCTATTAATATCGAAGACCGGAAGCCGGCACGTGATATGAGATCATACGAAGATAATATTTTACAGAGGACCTTGTTCACATCCAGTCAGTTTTTATAATTTTCAAGGTTAAGATATCAATGTAAATACATATTGTACAAGTATAGGACAGAATCAACAATGGTACGATTTTCAGCCCCTTCAGTTACTTGAATTTGAATCAGAGACTGATATTTCTACCTCCCTTTCAAACACATAGATATGATGAGGGAATGGGCCACAATTTGTTTTGTCTCCGCGATAACCGTCGATGAGTAAAAGGAAGTATTTGCGACTTCATCATCGTCAGCCCGCATTAGGCCACTGCTGAATATAGGCCTCTCCAATGGCACGCCACTGAGCCCGATTTTCGGCTCTTCGTGTCCAGCCGCTGCCAGCCACTTTGCGTATATCGTCACTCCACCTAGCCGGAGGGCGTCCTACACTACGTTTACGTGTGCGCGCGGCGCAGTCTCCACTCTAGAACACGACTACTCCAACGGTTATCGGTTCTGCGACAAATGTGACTAGTTGCTACATTGCGACTTATGATTTCATTAACTTCGTCAATCAACATCATTGCAAAAGTTTAACAGAAATGCCAACCTCCTCTGCTAAATTGGTTGATAAATCAACAAAAAGACAGCGATAGTTTAGGGCCCGGCGCCCATAACCAAGCAAAGTGGAGAGCATTTTTCACTGTCAACCTATTAACGACATTGTTCTCATTTTAAAATAGACTTAAATCAATTATCACAGAATAGTTGCTGGTGTGTGCGTGCATGTTGTAGACAATGTAGACATTGTTTTGTTAATTGAACAGACTAAAAATGAGATCAAGTCGAGAATAGTTTCACTGGCAATATTGTCAGAAACGTTCTGTTACTAATATTATCAAATTACCACTAAATTAATTTTATGTTTTTACTTATTTAATACTGATTATAAAAATGTTTAATAAATAATTGTTACAGTAACAACATCAATAGTGTTCGAATGTTGATGACGGTGAAATACGCACTGCGCGATACTTCGCTATAGGCGGGTTTTCCTGTCACACTGATCGCACGCCTACGGTCCGCGCTGATGGGTCAATGACAATATGTATGAAGTACCTGATGGCCGACAGCGCTGAGCGGCCAGCGCGACTCAAAAACGCTAGAAGTACCTCGAAGTACTAGCGGGGTTTCCCGCTATATTATGTGCGCCGGCCCTAGTGGAGACACCAATAGACTGCCATGCACAGCGTGCCCTGTGGATTTCCTTCAATAACATCAGGAAGATGATGATAAAACAACAAATTGACTGCTTCTTTCTTTAGTTGAAGGTAAACTAAATAAACAAAAAACTAAAGTAAAAATGTCAGAACCAGTTTCTCTGGCATAAGGATATTAAAAATGCCACATCAATACAACAACGAGATAACTACTTAGGCATTCAATTATCTCCATTGTGTAGTGTCCGTGTGCACGTTAATGACACTGGATTTTTTTATTGTAATTGCTTCACAATTATCTGAATAGCAGACGCGTCAACTATATTGCATACATACATACATAGACTCACGCCTGTTTCCCGAAGGGGTAAGCAGAGACTACGGAACGCCATTTGCAACGATCCTGACATATCTCTCTTGCTTCATTCACTCCCATCAGATTCCTCATGCATGCTCTTCTGTTCAGGGTACTTCTCACCTGTCCTGTGTTTTTAGGATTTCTCCAATCTGGTCAGAGAACGTCCGCATAGGTCTTCCCCTTCGTCCTGTCCCTTCCACACTTGCCTTATATATCTGCTTTGTCAGTCTATCGTCATCCATCCTCTCCATGTGCCCAAACCATCTTAGCATACCTTTCTCGATGCTTGTCAATATATCTTCTTTTACCCCACAACACTCTCTTATCACACAATTATTTACTCTGTCAGTCAGAGAATAACCACACATACTTCTCAGTGGTCTCATTTCTACAGCATTTATTCTACTTTCATGACTCTGCTGCCAACTATATTGCGTTGGTATGAAAAATATTTGATGTTAAATCACAGCGTGAAGAGCGATCTAAATATACAAAATATTTCTATTCACAAAATTTCAAAGAAATAAATGAGTTAGATATTTCTAAAGAAATGGATATCAGATAAAATATGTCCTTGAACACAAGTTTGAGGAAATACCACTTTCATTTTCAAGTTCTGTCAAAGAAGACGTACATGGGCAGTCCACGCATAGGGTGTCACAAGACCCATCACCAAGCCGAAGTCTACTCGTTCTGGACTGATGTCCAGTGGACTGATGTGCCAAGTCATACTAAGAGGAAATAAAACTTGGGAAATTATTTTATTTTTCAAAAAAACATATTTTTTCAGCCGCAATAAAAATTTTGTGCATGCAATTTTCGAAATACCTACTTATCCATGAGTGCATAGGACATCCATAGAACAAGTTGACATGGTAATTGCATCGATTATGTACCTAATTACAAAAAATCCATAGTAACTTTGAGCCTCAATATCTCCTGAACCAGTAATTTCTCAGGTATGGTGCCCGAAGTAAAAAATGTTTGTAATGATTGTTTGGGTTTTCAGTTTGCGTTAAGGGTCTTTTTACACTCTGTTATAAATCAAAACAGACAAAAGAAATAAAAAGTTTCACTAGCAGTTAAGCAGTGAAAGCATAGCAAACTGACAAATACTTGGAAATGAATATGGGTATGCATATAGATAAAGATTTCATGACATGTAACGAATACTGCTAATTACCGCCTCTTTATTGACTCCTTACATCACAAACCGATATTAATGTCCTTATCTAATGCATATTACAAACTCGTAACGTCATAACTATAAGTCATAGTTCACTGATTAATCTGTAACTAATCCAATAGGATCGCTAAATGGTGAAATTTTCTCAGCATTTCAATTAGTTTCTAATCAATTTCGCCTTCGACACATAGTTTTATCAGTGCAGCTGTAACTGAGAGGTATATGCTTACCATATCTAAGCAGTAATTTGATTAATTGCAACATAGATGCCTCGAATGTGCGACCCCGGTATAATAAGCTGCTGATAAACAATGAGCAAGAAAACATCAAATATCGTCGTAGCAAAAAGATACATGTATATATCAATAAAATAAGTAAATACATTAAGGTTCGATAATAAAAGTTGTATAAGGTAGACAAATCGCGATAGTATAAAAAGACAATAGATGAGGTACGAGCGTGTCACCCTGAGCGACCCCTGCTAGAAAATTACACAAATATGTCAAATAAATACCTAATTTACGGCATTAATAATGTATATTCTATCTTTAAATATGCAAATGAACTTAATATATAATAATTTATATAAATACACATTAATTTATACATTTTATGAGTATTGATACAATCAAAGGCAGTGACATAATCATCTGTTTTTAGAAGCGATGCCAAACGAGCTGAAACTCTAGAATGAACGTTACATATATAGCGATCAGTGAACTTACAGACAATCAGATCTAATTAGAAGCTTCATCATAATGTGCGTAAACATGTATATTTATCTTGGTCTGGGTGTTTCTATATATAATATTATGTAACATACATAAGATATTTTGGCCAACTTTTTTTTATAAAATTAGGCGGCCAACGAGCAGACAGATCGCCTGATGGTAAGCAATTACCGCCACCCATGGACACAAGCAACACCACAGGACGTCACCCTCCCTGCTAACTGTCCTAACTAGCAATTGACATTTTTTCCAGGGCAACCGTTTTTCGGTCGAGCGTTACAGTCATCTTATTATAGTTGCGTTGGTTGTGGTTTTATCAATGAATTAATAAGTTTTTTATATTCCTCTTGGCTTACTCTTTAAGTTAGTAGTAACTCTAAAGCCCTAAGGCATCTATTTATTTATTTATATTCATTTGAAGCAGATACGTCTCTCTGTGAGAACTTTGTTTTACAACTTGTGATTGTTACGACGTGGTTATTTGGTATAAAATATAAATAAAAGTATCTTAATGTCATATAAATATATTAAAACTAATGTCGTTTTGGTTAAAAATTGCAAAAAAAATATGTTTTAACATTTTAGGCAATTTAGCTAAAATGTTTAAGTACTCCTAATGACATGAATTGAAACTTAACCTACATACATACATAGACTCACGCCTGTTTCCCGGAGGGGTAGGCAGAGACTACGGAACGCCATTTGCAACGATCCTGACATATCTCTCTTGCTTCATTCACTTTCATCAGATTCCTCATGCATGCTCTTCTGTTCAAGGTACTTCTAACCTGTCCTGTTTTTAGGATGTCTCCAATCTGGTGAGAAAACGTCAGCCTAGGGCTTCTCCTTGGTCCAGTCCCTTCCACACTTGCCTTATATAATTTCTTGGTCAGTCTTTCGTCATCCATCCTCTCCATGTATCCAAACCATCTTAGCATACCTTTCTCAATGGTTGTCTCTATATCTTCTTTTACCCCCCAACATTCTCTTATCACACAATTTTTTACTCTGTCGTTCAAAGACACTCCACACATACTTCTCAGTGCTCTCATTTCTACAGCATTTATTCGACTTTCATGTCTATTCTGCCATACTCAACTTTCACTACCATACATAAGTGTAGGTACTAACACCCCTCTATGCACAGCCAAAGGTGCCTTCTTGGACACGTTTTGACTGTCCATAAAGGTCTTCAAAGCTCCATTCACCCTATTACCTGCATTAACTCTTCTTTCAATATCTTCTTGATTCTTACCATTCCTAGTAAACAGCGTACCTAAATATTCAAAATCATTCACTTGCTCTACTCGTTGTGCATCAATCATTACAAGCCGTAACACATTCCTCCTTTTCAAAAACCATAACTTTCGTCTTGCTCACATTCACGTTCATTCCTTTCCTCCCTAAAGCACCTTGCATGATTGCTACCATCTCATGCAACTCCTCCGCTGGAGACGCAGGAAGGAAAATCCAGGAAGTCAGTGTATGTGAGAACATTCACTACGTACGGTTTATTTCTCCGTGCCAATCTAAAAATTGGAGGTAATCGATGGAATTTTTGTTCCGTCCACTGCATCCATTAGCAAACAGATAAATAATATTGATACAATCTAATGGAAGGAAAGGGGATCCCTTATCCTTTTAGAGGAGTTCGGTATTGTCAACATTTTTCTATTGCAATAGTTGGGGTGGTCAATCCGAGGGTGCGTGGTGGGTTCCTCTTTCCTTCCATTAGATTACAATGGAGTTCCGCCAAGTAACGCTTGATTCAATCAACTTTAATATTGATGCCTCTTGCGTCACTCTTCTTGTGAAAGTCATACAGAGCAGTCGAAATTTCTGACGACCCTCTTTTGCTTGATCCTTCATGCCAAGTATCACGAACAGGTTCCAGAAGTCATTACATATTGTAAAATTGTACGCTGAAAGACGACGTTTATAAAAAACAGCATTTTCATTGCTAATAGACAAGCTTATGACTTGTTGGAGGTCAAATTCATTTATTCATTCATCATTGTATTGTGGTTGGGTTCTGCTGTGATGCTGTTTTACACTTACTTCTTTCTGATCTAAACAAAGTCTTCTCTTGTTGATGCTTCGTATTTTTATATTTTTCGTATTTTTTTAGTTTTTGCTATACGACGAAAAACTGGGCTTCACACAACAATTTTTATTCTCTTCTTTAAACATGTGGTACATCTTTGGTAGCGTCAGGTCACAATGTAGGTATTCTCTAGAGGAAACCTTCGGAAATCTTTCAATATAATGTTCAATCATTTTTCGAATTACGAAATCATTTTCAAAAGGATTCTCTACGCCATCCTCGTTTTTATTTTTCGATAATACTGGTGACTGTAACTTTTCCAAGTGATGTCCTAAACTTATTCCCAAAGTGTTTAAGAAAAACCTTTGGCAAACATGGAGAGACTTATTCTGCAGAGGAAAAAAATATTGAAGAGAGGCTTGCCTTCTAGATTCTTGTCCAGAAGTTCGACGTTTAACAGGTTCTTTTTTCACATGCCTCACAATAAACTCACGCTGTGACTGAAGATTTCCTTGATCCCAATAACTTTGGAATATATTTTTACGAATATCATCTGTGAAACGATAACAACTGCGTTTACAGTTGAAGATGTGACAAAAAGGGCCAATTTTCCATTTTGGTACAATCACACCCGCACCCCCCGTGCGTACCGCAGTCTGACTTCACTTAATGCTATAAATAAATACTATAAATAATAGCAATAAGCTTCATATTCGTAAAAAACCTTTGTTCTATACGACGTAAGTGAAAAATGAAATGTATAAACATCGTAGAAAAAGTTCTAGCGAAGTGCCCTATGTACATATACTATCAGTAATTTTCAATCGAAGCAAAAAAAAAGTCTTACTAACTGTAGTATGTTCATACGACAGGTAGAGAGAATATTTATTTCCACCTTTTGCACTTATGCCAAACAAAATAAGTGATTATCTTCTAAACGGTAAACGACACAGATACGAGGATTAGAGAGACTTATTCGAAACATAGTTCTGAACACGTAGGTAATGTCAGTGCAGATACGTCAGTTTGTGAGATACGACAGTTAGCGGGGAGGGCGACGAGGAGTCACAAGTGCGTTACCGCCCCTTGGGTTGGGAAAAGGAACAGGAGGAGAAATGGGATGAAGGAGAAGGAATAGGGGATGGGCCTCCGGCACTCTCACTCACCGAACGAAACGCAACAGTTTGGGTACTGTTACTTTACGTCGATTTCCTGTGAGAGGGTAGTACTTCCCCGGTCGAGCCGGCCCAATCGTGCTGACATCAGCGAGGCTCTACTACCTGGAACTACAACTCTATTATCGGAGTTTTCAGACCGCCCGAAGGCCCCTGACATGGCCAAACGATTCTAATCCTGCTTTGCGTGCCCTCCGAAGGATGGTAACACTCAGATTTAAATGCCACACGTGGTCACCCATCCAAGTGTTGCTTAACTTTGCCGATCTGTTACGAAGGCAAGCCAAGTCTCGCTATGAGCGCTACGGGATTAGTAATTTAGTTTAGTTTGGGCCTAGGTGGTATTGTGTGAATGTAGTTGAATATTACATTATTATGCTGCTTGTCGTAAGAGCCGACAGAGGGAGCATATTATGCCGAGAACAGCACTGTAAGAGAAGGAAAACTTGATACAAACCCTATGCCAACCTGTTTGGCCAACGTGGTATAGTAGGCCAATTCCTCCTTTCAAAGGAGAGGCCTAGTTCAGCAGTGGACTGTTAAGGCTGATGATGATGATGATTATGCTATATCCGAAGTCCAATTCTTGTGTTTGATCTGACATCGAAACTGTATTTTGAACGAAATGCGTTGCGATTTTTAATTGACCCTCAATCGGTATTCTGCTAGCATATGCCATCATCTCTTAATCAGACACTTAAAGTTTGATATTGACACACATTTTCACACATTGTTCAATTTACAATACAACGTTGTCATTCAAATATCATTTAATTTAGGAGAATACCATTTATGGCATAAGTATGACACTGACACTAGATCAAAACTGCATTTTGAACAAATATAATAGGGTTGTTTCCAACTAGTCAAATCAAGCACAAAAACGACCTTTGCTACGGCGCGCGGCGTTTGTATGAAATAAGACCTAGTGACGTCATAGTTTTTAGCTGTCAAATAGAATACTTATTATCAATAAATTGTCTGTAAAAAATGTTAAATAAAGTTTTAACATTAATTGATGAATGAAACTACTATTATTTTGACATGTTTCACTGGATAACAATACGTGTATAATTTATTTCACTTGCAGGAAACTTCCCTATTACGTGAATAGGCCCTCTGCTATGACTCAGCCTCCTTGCAGTTTACAAGTCCTGGCCCACGTTTTCTAATCTTCTATCCAACAATAGCTCAAGACCGATAACCACTACAAATGCGTTTTTTATCAACAGAAATCATCTTATCTTAACAACGCATTAAATGGCGCAGTCACCGAACAGGTAAACACGAAAACAAAAACACGACGCTCATGTACGCAGATACGGAATGACTCATCGAAGGTATTTTGACGACTGGTTGGCGAAGCGGGAGTGTAAGCGACTGCTACGTTGAAGGTCGCGGGCTCGATTCCCGCTCAAGTCAGACATTTCTATGTATGTATTACAGTTTCTATATAAAATATGTATGTATTTACGATACAAATATACATTTTATAATTTTTTATAGACTCACGCCTGTATCCCCGAAGGGGTAGGCAGAGGTGTAATATTACACCCACATTTCACCATGAATTTTTAGGTCCCACGTAATATGGGGCGAGCCTATTACCGTTACCGGGCACATCACCAGACTCCGTGCTGCTACTGAGAATTTGGAAAAACCCAGTAACACTTTGCCCGACCCGGGAATTGAACCCAAATCGAGAAAAATATATGTATGTTTATCCATTGTCTAGTACCCATAGTACAAGCTCTGCTTAGTTTGGGACTAGATGGTGTTGTGTGAATGTGGTAGAATAATACTATTAAGTATTTCTTTCATATCTGTGTTGCTCAAGTGACTCTAATGAATATTATTATAGCACTCGTTGTTGGCTAGTTAGTAGGTAGTTTACTTCTGAACCGCAATGAAAGAGGTCATTAGCTATCATTCGGAAATATCATTAAAGTAAATACAAGTAATTAAGAATATTAGCCTAGTGGTGTACGTAACGGACTGCCGAGACGATGGTCTCGGGTTCGCTCCTCAGGTATCCCGGGCACACACCTCTGACTTTTCGAAGTTATGTGTGCATTAAAAATGTTAATTATCGCTCGCTTAATAATGTGCCCGGTAGATGGCAATAGGCTCGCCCACTATTACATTGGGACCTAAACATAACTGGCGAAATGTGGGTGTGTAATACAGTTCTGCGTATCTCACCCCTTCGGGGATAAAAAGCGTGAAGTTATGTCATGTTAATTAAGAATACTCTCCGAGTGATAACAGATTAAGAATACAAAGTGTAATTCCGTGGGTATCGTAAGAAGCATCATCAGCCCTTTATACTGTCCCACTGATGGGCACGGGCTTATCTCACTATGAGAAGGGTAAGGCCATAGTCCACCACGCTGGCCAAGTGCGGGTTGGCAGACTTCACATGTCTTTCGAGAACATTATGGAGAACTCTCAGACATGCAGGTTTCCTCACGATGTTTTCCTTCACCGATAAGAAAGCGATAATTACCAATTTAATACGCACTTAACTTCGAAAAGTCATTTATGCGTGCCGTGGATTCGAACCCAAATCCCTCTGCGTAGCAGTCCGTCGGTCTCTCCACTCGGCTATCGCTGCTTCAGTCAGATTTTTGAATGTTTTCAAATCTGAATTTTTGTTTGTTATTTTTAAGTCCTTTCTGCTTTCCAGATGGGTACTTACGATTATCTGGAAGAAATGGTATTTTGCGATAATACTGCCCTTGTACCACTAGGCTGGTTTCAGAGTCACGCGTTTGACCGGCGCCGGCCACACGCGCGCGCTTTCTAGATTAGTAGTAGCGTTTCATAGTCACGCAGTTCAAACGCGCCGCATGTGAGACGCGCGCTGGCCGCGCTGCCGAAGCTTCATACATTGCAATATTTGCAATGAGAAACGCGAACTCGTTTCACAGTGGTCCGCGCGCCAAACGCGCTGTTGAAACGCGCTGGCCGACGGCGCGTGCCGCGCGCGTCACTCTTAAACCAGCCTTAGTTATTTTTTTGTTTGTTTTATTGTATGCTTGTACCTTTAGATATAAATAGTTTACTGTACGCCAGGTACAATAAATTATTTCTATCTATATATCTACTCTCCTATTATGGGAATCTATGTTCAACTGGGTTTGTCGTTTCGCTTCAATCGTATGTGATATAGGCCGCCCACTAACCGCGTAATCGATTGCAAACTCTTTCGCAATACACAAGTAATCCGATTATACTAATATGCTAATCACGACAGCTGAATATACCAATATCTGATAACAAATCATAAAAGATATGAATATATGCGTCCTTTCAAACTACTATGTATGTATGGGTTCTACTATGTATGTATGGGGACACCCTTAAATTTTCCACTTTTTTATTTTTTGTAATTTTTCCTTTATTTGTGCTTTAAGACCCTGCTTTTGGCCAAATTTCGTGGTTCTAGTTCAACGGGAACTACCATATAGGTTTTCGACCCAAAACCTATAGGGTACTTACGGTTGACCTAGAATTGTCAATTTTGGTTAAAACCAAGGTCTTACAGCACAAGCAAAGGAAAAATTCCGAAGATTAAAAAAAGTTGAAAATGAAGGTTAATTTTGCTACTTACAAGTTTTCGCAAAAATCTAATTTTGACCATATCATTTTATCGGGTTGACCCAGGACCCTGATTTTTATACACATAATAGGAACCATAGACCTCAGTATCTGGTATAAATTTCAATTTGCTAGTTCCACCCGTTCCTGAGAAAATCGGTGGTGACACACGGACAGACAGACAGACAAAGACGGACAAGAAAGTGATCTTATAATGGTTCCTTTTATTACCTTGTGAGGTACAGAACCCTAAAAAACGAGCCATGACTGTTCATAGTGGTCAATATATCAATCCCTTATCAAAGCATACGAGAAGTCAACACGTGAAAATATCAGATAAACACCAATATAATAACATTATGCGTATCTACACGCCTTTGAAAACCAAACCACACGGTGACTCATCAAAACAAACACTACGTCTGTCTTTACTTTACAAAATATTGACTTCTGCCAACGACCTCGATGTATCTATCTCTGTCTGTTCACGAACGTGTGAAAGAGATGAAGCTATACAAGTCATTAGCAGTATTCAGATGATTGATTTTGGAAATTCACTATACTGATACAACGCGACTTATGATTTATACGTAACAGTTAATGCGACTAGAAAGGTGATGAATATGAGGGTTGAGGGATATAAGGCAAGAGGAAAACCAAAGAAAAGGTGGATGGATTGTGCGAAAGATGACATGAATGAAAAGGGAGTGAATAATCAGATGATGGCTGATAGTAGAGAATGGAAGAGAAAGACATTCTGCGCCGACATCAAGTAATATAATAAATAATAATAATAGTTATTTTGTAATCACAAACAGACACTCCAATTTTATTTTGACAAAAATTTACACGCAATTGCAATTATTTGCTGCGCCTTAGGTATGTGTAGAGATGGGAATCCTGCCGTTTTGCCGAAAAGATTTTGACAAAATTTCATTACCCAAACCAATTCTAGCAACCTTTTTTTATACCATTGCAATAATTCGAATGTTTTTAGTAAGCATATTTTTATTTGGTCAAATTTTTACTTGGCAAAATATTACCAAGTATAGTTGGTGCCACGAGAAGATAGACTTTTTGTAAACAAACATTCAGGGCTTCACTACCTTTTTTCAAACAGTTATGTTTTAGATTGAAAACGTTTTGAACAGTATTTTTTCAATGCCTAATTATGGCTCTTAGTCCCTAATGCCTACCTATCCTAAAATATTAAATTATTAATCGATTTTAAACTTTCGCGATTTGTATACATCATACAAAATAAATAAGCGGGTCTTAATCGCGTAAACTAACTTATTTAAGGTATAAATACCTATTTGGTTCCGACGTTTCGCTCGTCTTGCACCGAGCGTGGTCGCGGAGAGACTGATGAGAGCTCAGCGCCGTCTTGTGGAAGTGCGGGTTTCGGCACCTACCCTCACTTGGTCTTTATTTAAGTTCGCAATGTCGGTACTCCGACACACTACACTAATGACGTCTACACACTGTTGAGATTTATCACTGCGGCGGTGTCTACACTTGCTGATGACTGGATTCCAAGTAGCCGATAATCTATATCCATCCTCCCGGTTGAAATTGTTATGTTTCTTGATTTCTACCGCTTCACGTACTATCCTGGAGTAATAGTGACGATCGGTGGATAAGACCTGTGGTTGATGCAGTTCTATCCAGTGGTTTGGTCCAGACTCCAACAAATGCTCAGCTATCGCCGACTTATTAATCTGTCGGTTTTTTACAGCTGCGATATGTTCCTTTACTCTTTCAGCGATTGTACGCTTAGTCTGCCCGATATATGAACTACCACAGCTGCAATCGACTTTGTAGACGCCAGGTGTTTGGAGAGGAATGACATCCTTTGGGGTACGCAGATTGTGTGCAATCTTAGAGAGCGGACTGTATACAGTCTTGATGGAGTATTTCTTGAGTTCTGTTCCAACCTTGTCCGTCACGCCATATCTAAAGGGAGTGACGGACAAGGTTGGAACAGAACTCAAGAAATACTCCATCAAGACTGTATACAGTCCGCTCTCTAAGATTGCACACAATCTGCGTACCCCAAAGGATGTCATTCCTCTCCAAACACCTGGCGTCTACAAAGTCGATTGCAGCTGTGGTAGTTCATATATCGGGCAGACTAAGCGTACAATCGCTGAAAGAGTAAAGGAACATATCGCAGCTGTAAAAAACCGACAGATTAATAAGTCGGCGATAGCTGAGCATTTGTTGGAGTCTGGACCAAACCACTGGATAGAACTGCATCAACCACAGGTCTTATCCACCGATCGTCACTATTACTCCAGGATAGTACGTGAAGCGGTAGAAATCAAGAAACATAACAATTTCAACCGGGAGGATGGATATAGATTATCGGCTACTTGGAATCCAGTCATCAGCAAGTGTAGACACCGCCGCAGTGATAAATCTCAACAGTGTGTAGACGTCATTAGTGTAGTGTGTCGGAGTACCGACATTGCGAACTTAAATAAAGACCAAGTGAGGGTAGGTGCCGAAACCCGCACTTCCACAAGACGGCGCTGAGCTCTCATCAGTCTCTCCGCGACCACGCTCGGTGCAAGACGAGCGAAACGTCGGAACCAAATAGGTATTTATACCTTAAATAAGTTAGTTTACGCGATTAAGACCCGCTTATTTATTTTGTATGATATTAAATTATTGACCAACAATGAATAATATTACAGATAACTAGCTAGTACATTGCATAAAATATTCTAGGCATGGAGATTTTACGTTGTCTATGAATGAAAGAATGAACTTAAACAAAATCCATTAAAAGTTACGGTAGTCTGAAAACGCAATTTCTTTTTTAGGTATAAATAATTTTCTGCGCTACTAATAGTTTGCCATCTGCTATTCTGCACCCGCTTTTTCGAGATGCCGGCAGCGGAAAGAGCGTTGCGATCCTATAAACTTGTATTTAACTTTACATTTACCCCTTCTTGACAACTAAAAAAATAATTGTGTCCTCTGATAAATGCATGTTAAGCACAATTATGTAATTTCAATGATCTAACGCCAAATGTTGACATTCTAAGCATCAGTACCTCAAAACATTAAAAGGTCCCGTTAACAGAGCATAATATCGATAAAAACCCGATCCATTGACATATTAGTTTCCAATGACACGTATCTATGTACCGTTGCGCTCATTGGATTTGACATTATTTGTTTTTGACAGAACTATCGCTAAGTCACTTAGTAGAAATTCTTTGTTTACAAAAAGTCTATGTTCTCGTGGCACGGACTATAGATATATCATTATGGCATTTGGTCTTTAATCAAATGATTTATTACAGCAAACAATCTTCAGACAATAAACGTTTGGTGATATTAGTTTATTTATGGAAGTAGTTAGAGTAGGTTAATTATAAAAAAAAAAATGGTTAGGTTAGAAGTGTGAGCTCCTACGCACGAGCCGAGCGAGCGAAGCGAGCGGTGCCGCGGTAGCGGCCGGCGAGTGCCAGAAACGACTTGCATTAATAGGAAAAACAGATTGTTTTTAGTAGGTTACCCGGAAATGAACTATTCAGATTAGGATAATTCTTGATTTTGCGTAAAAACTGTTATTCTAACTGAAATATTTGACTAAATAAAAAAATGTTAAAAGTACTAGTTGGTAAACAAGTTATAGTTTAAACGTTCATTCCCCAAACATTGGGTTTGCGTTATAATTTTTTGTGAATAGATTTTTTGCTAAGTAATAATTTGGCAAATGAAATTATGCGAAAAATTTTTTGGGAACTGAAAATTTGTCAAATTCCTTTCCGTCAAACAAGGGAGACCCGTAATGATGATATTAACATTTCAAAAATATATACATATTAAACATTTAAATGGTATGATTTGCAATTATGATACATTGTGATTCCACAATATTAAATTGCAAATGACTTATTATACGTACAATTCAAATAGTCACAGTTGTGTGTTAAAATTCTAAGTCGCAATTTACAACATGTGAACGATACAAATAAAATGAAAACAAAAACAGGACGAGTATCTACAAAGTCTGAAACAACATGTGAGTCATACAAACAAACGCATATTTTTAAACCCTTTTCATTACATAAACATAACATAACTTCACGCCTTTTATCCCCGAACGGATAGGCAGAGGTGTATTACACACCCACAGTTCGCCAGTTATGTTTCGGTCCCAATGTAATAGGGGGCGGGCCTATTGCCATCTACCGGGCACATTGTTAAGCGAGCGATAATTAACATTTGAATGCACACAATAACTTCGAAAAGTCAGAGGTGTGTGCCCGGGGTACCTGGGGATCGAACCCGAGACCATCGTCTCGGCAGTTCGTTACGTACACCACTGGGCTATCGCCGCACTGGGCTATCGCCGCACTGGGCTATCGCCGCACTGGGCTATAAACGCTTTTCATAATATAAATATGCTGCCCTACCAGTATAATTGTTTTTACCGGTATCTTTGACCGACAGAGTAAAGAATTGTGTGATAAGAGAGTGTGTGGGGTAAAAGAAGATGTAGTGACAAGCATCGAGAAAGGCATGTTAAGATCGCTTGGGCACATGGAGAGGATGGATGACGAAAGACTGACAAAGAAGATATATAAAGGCAAGTGTGAATGGGAGGTGACAGGACGAAGCGGAAGACCTAGGCGGACGTAGACATTATGGAGAACTCTCAGACATGCAGGTTTCCTCACGTTGTTTTTCCTTCACCGAGTAGCAAGCCATAATTAACAATTTAATACGCACTTAACTCCGAAAAGTCATTGGTGCGTGCCGTGGATTCGAACCCGAGACCCTCTGCGTAGCAGTCTGTCGGTCTCTCCACTCAGCTATCGCTGCTTGTATTGTCGGTTATCGAGACCAAAAGTAGCTCATGTACTATTCTTATGAAGGTATACGATAGTAATAGATCGTTAAAGTTAAGCAACGCTTTCGCAGGTCGACACTTCGATGGACGGCCATGTGGGGCATTTACATTAGTGCGCTACCGTGCTTCGGAGGGCACGTAAAAAGCTGTGGGTCCCATAACTCAGGATAAAAGTCGTCAGCCCATGTCGGAGGCCTGCCGGCGCCGTGGCGCGGGGCGGTCTGAAAACTCCGACACCAGAGGGGCCCAATTCTCCTAAATAAATATAGTTTCGATATCATATCAGTGTCATACTTATGTCACAAAGAGCGTATTCCTCTAAAGAAATTATCTGATTATTGAACGAAGTTGTAACGAAATCGTAA
This sequence comes from Euclidia mi, assembly GCA_944739405.2. Lineage (NCBI taxonomy): Eukaryota > Metazoa > Arthropoda > Insecta > Lepidoptera > Erebidae > Euclidia > Euclidia mi. The sequence goes on along the minus strand of OX123210.2, from coordinate 16,711,807 downwards.
ATTGAAACAAGTGTCAAAATAATATGTGTCAACGTCGAACTGTTTATTTCAAATTATACCATAATGACATTAGGTTATCAGAATACCGCTTCTGAGTCAATTCAAAATATAATATCAATGTCATATAAGAATAGAAGAATTAGCCCCCTGTTTTGGCCACACATTCACACGAAAAAGGTGAAAGAAAAAGAGGCATAGCTAATGTTTTCCAAAACATCATCAATCATAAAGACAGCCAGACGTCACAATAGAAAGGTCATACATCGCATAGTTTACTTTATCTTGAAGAGGTGACTCTTATGACCCGTAAACTTTGGAGTTTATCTCCTGACGCATGCACTGAATGCACTGCACGTCATTAGGGGAAAGCGTATTTATAATTAGCAAAGAGCAATCAACTTATGAATTCCGTGTGGAGACGGATTAAAAATTATAAATTTTATCCCCCATGGGTGCGTAAGAGCCGACACAGGGACTATATTATGCAGAGAACAGCATTGTAAGAAATGAAAACTTAAACCCTATAACAACCCGTTTGGCCAGCCTGGTATAGTAGGCGAATTCCTCTGTTAAAGGCTGATGATGAATCAACTTATTGTTCGAATTCACGGAACGAACCAATGACTTGTCGAAGTACGTAATTGTTAATTATCGTGAACATCGTGAGGAAACCTGCATGTCTAAGAGTTCTCCATAATGTTCTCGAAAGATATTTAACATGCAGTCGGCCAGCGTGGAGGACTAGGGCCTTAGCCTTCTACATATACATACATACATATCGTCACGCCTTTTATCCCCGGAGGGGTAGGCAGAGGTGTATTTCTACACCCACTTTTCGCCAGATATACTTTAGTCCCACGTAATAAGGGGCGAGCCTATTGCCGTACCGGGCACATTGCCAGACTCCGTGCTGCTACTGAGAATTCAGAAAAACCCATTAACATATACGGGAAATAAATATGGCGGTACGAAGTACGTCAGGTCAGATAGTTTTCAATAAATTACACAATAAATAAACATTAGTATAGGTTGTATGATCATGTTTTTGCTAGTTTTACCAAAAAACATGAGAATAATAATCTAAATTTAGTATGATCATAAATAAAGCATATCTAACATCTAACAATATAAATAAATATTAAATCCTTGCCTACCTAACATCTAACAATATAAATAAATATTAAATCCTTACCTACCTATCAAATTAATAACAATTCGTATGCACTTCTAGAAACAACACGAAAGTATTGCATAACATTATGAAAAATCTTAAAACTGGTCGTAATTCAAACACTGACGACTAAAAGTTAAAGGTGCATACGTTGCATAACATATTAATTGCAATTTTCTTCGTTATGTAATAATGCCCAGTGGCGTGCCATTGGTGAGGCCTATATCCAGCAGTGGACTACGGCAGGCTGATGATGATGATAATGTCATAAAGCCTAGTGGAGATACTACGGGTTTAAGCTGCACCTATCAGCATCGCATCGCACTTTCCTATGCTTCTATCCCTTTCTGTCACTTAGGACCGTCATTTACTAGAGCGAGAAAGAGAGAGGGAACGCTTCAGCACGCCGCGGAATCGAAAAGGCGATCGTGTTCCCTCTCTCTTTCTCGCTCTAGTAAATGACGGTCCTAAGTGACAGAAAAGGATAGAAGCATAGGAAAGTGCGATGCGGTGCTGATAGGTGCAGCTCAACTCTAAGAGACTGTTATGCAGAGAGTATCGGCAATGAATACAGATTTACATAGAAGGGCAGTTCTTAAGGATTTCGTGTGCCGATTCCAAGTGGGGACTGTCTCTCCGCTGGCGCTCGCTGGCGTCGTTCTCCGTCTCTCTTGCTCTCGTAGCTAAGATACACTCGAGGAACGTTCGTTTCTCTTGCTCTCGTAGAGACAGCTGTCACAGCGTGACTGCCACGCCACCAAGCGGCAATTTGGTCACAGAAAGTTTGTCTTCAGAGTGCCCATAGGAAATGCGCCTCTATGTAAATATCTGAGCTCTTTGGTATCGGGTTGGAATCCACGGTGCGCACCAGTGACTTTTCGGAGTTATGTGCGTATTGAATTGTAAATTATCGCTTGTACCGTGCCTCAGTGAGCACGTTAAGGCCTTGCCACACGGCACAATTTTACCACTGATCAAATTTTCAATCGAATTGGATTTGCCCGTCTACACGACACAATCCAATCACTGATTTTCATTCCGTCCACCCGATTGGTTAAAATCTGGTGGTACCGCCCACCCGATGAACTTGAGTTGGGCGACTGGCGTCTACACGTCACGATTTCATCAAGTGATTTAGTCAAGTTGGACGTAAAATTGTGCCGTGTGGCAAGGCCTTTAAGCCGACGGTCCCGGCTGTTATAAAGATCTTTGACAGTCGTTACAGGGCGTCAGTACCTTCTAAATAAACGGACACTAGTCTAAACCCTGGAATATCGCTATCCCTTCGGGTTGCGGAGGTCAGACAGGCAGTCGCTCCGTGGAAAGGCTAATATTCAGTTAAATCCGGTGAGACTAGTAAGCGGACGCCGGGTTGAAACTGGGATAACGCAACGAGTGTGATGATGACATTTCTTTCAAGGAATAGAATATAGAAATAAATTATACAGAACTCTCAGACATGCAGGTTTCCTCACGTTATTTGCCTTCACCTATTAACAAGCTTTCAATTCAACGGTAGTAGAGCCTTGCTGATTTCAGCAGGAATGGGCCGGCTCGACCGGGGAAGTACTACCCTCTCACAGAAAATCTACGTAAAGTAACAGTACCTAAACTGTTGCGTTTCGTTCGGTGAGTGAGAGTGCCGGAGGCCCTATCCCCTATTCCTTCTCCCTCATCCCACTCCTCCTCCTATCCTTTTTCCCAACCACAAGGGGCGGCAACGCACTTGTGACTCCTGTGGTGTTGCTAGTGTCCATGGGCGGCGGTAATTGCTTACCATCAGGCGATCCGTCTGCTGGTTGGCCACCTGTTACGATAAAAAAGAAGCTAAAATTAACAATGTAAATATGTTTGTTATGTTACATTATTATCTGTTGCGTATGTGTTATGCAAAATGCCTGAGTTTGTTTACATCAAAGCAAAAGGTTATGTCGATGAATCATTCCAAGATGGCGGTCAAAAACACTAATTCATAATAACAGGTAAACAGCTGGTCAGATGTCAATGACAAAGATAACAGTGAATACTTAGGTAACTATGTATACTCATATTATAAAGCTGAAGAGTTTATTTGTTTGTTTGTTTGGTGAACGTGCTAATCTCAGTAACTGCTGGTTCGATTTGAATAACTCGTTTTTATCAAGGAAGGCTATCTATACACATAAATATAATTGGAGTGTAGGTATGTTTGTATTATTAAAATAACCGCTTTTTACTAAATGCATATGGATGAATACACGATACATAAAACCTAACCTTAAATTTTTGTCTGTCTGTTTGTTCTCGCTAATCTCAGGAACGCCTGGACCGATTTTCACTGACGGATAGCTGATGTACCAAGGAGTAACATAGGCTATATATTAACCGGGTACGCCAAGTAGTTCCCTCAGGACGCGGGTGAAACCGCGGGAAACAGCTAGACCTAAGGACAAATAAAGTTTGAACGTTTACGACAGGCAAAGACGCGGACGACAGCTAGTGTTACATAAAACATGACGGCGTTCGTTCTAGAGACACGTCGTTCTGTTGACATGTTATTTAGCACAACAAAAACATACTAAAACACGTTATCTCAGTATATTAGCGCCACGCCACGCGAAACGACACGTGTGAGGCCACGCGCGCCAAATGTACGGCGAAAATATCACACTTAATGTAAACAAGTACATATATTATTATATTACTTTTGATTATAGACTTACGCCTGTATCCCCGAAGGCGTAGGTAGAGGTGTAGGTAAATGTTACACCCACATTTCGCCATGAATTTTTTTTAAGGCCTTGCCACACGGCACAATTTTACGTCCAACTTGACTAAATCACTTGATGAAATCGTGACGTGTAGACGCCAGTCGTCCAACTCAAGTTCATCGGGTGGGCGGTACCACCAGATTTTAACCAATCGGGTGGACGGAATGAAAATCAGTGATTTGATTGTGTCGTGTAGACGGGCAAAGCAGATTCGATTGAAAATTTGATCAGTGGTAAAATTGTGCCGTGTGGCAAGGCCTTTAGATCCCACGTAATAGGGGGCGAGCCTATGCCTATTGCCCTTACCGCGCATATTATGTTGATATTATTTGTACCTAGGGGGTGCATAGGGTTCCCAACAAGAACTTAGGGTCCCAAGCCAACCTCACCTGCAAGTGGTGCACCTGCCGATCAACGGACGAGGCTCTGGCAAACAAAATGTCCCAATAAGCGGCAATAGGCTCGCCACCTATTACGTGGGATCAAAACACTGGCGAAAACTGGGCGTTTAATATGCCTCTGCCTACCCCTTCGGGGAAACAGGCGTGAGTCTATGTATGTATGTTATTTGTACCTACTGATCTATCATCACCATCATCATCATATCAGCTGAAAGACATACAGTCATACACTGATGGAAAAAAGCCTCTCCCAAGGCTGCTGATCTAGGGCCACCCGCATCCATCCGCTTCCCACGATCCCAACAGGGTCACCAGTTCACCTTGCGGGAGGCCTACCTCTGCTTCGACGTCAGGTGCAGTACTATTCAATACTAATATTATAAAGCCGAAGAGTTTGTTTGTTTGCTTGAACGCGCTTATCTCAGGATACACCTGCGCGAGCGTTATTTTGGACTACTGCTCGCACCCATGGCCCATAGCCTGATGTTATATAGCCTTCTTCGATAAATGGTGATTTTCAAAACAAAAATAATTATTTAAATCGACGAGTAGTTCCTGATATTAGCACGTTCAACCAACCCTACAAACTATTCAGCTTTATAATATGAAAGATCTTAACCCTATTCTCAAGTCATGAAGAGACAAGAAATCAGGACATAAATCGCTGTCACCAGTGTCATATCTTAACAAAATCAGGAGATATCGTTGCTCCTATAAAACTATAACATACGTTGAATGCATGTTTACAAGACATAAATTCAGTATTTGTTTTAAAGTTTTCATGTTCGGTGTAGTATTTATTTGAGTATCTTGGAAGCACGCGATATTATACTGTACATTTTATGAGAACCTGCGACAGGCACTTGCAAACAAGCATTTTTAACTTTCGGTATGAGTCAATATAATGCAGGATCTATATGCACTGAAAACTGCAAGAATTTGCATAATATACAGATGCACTGATATCAACTTTATTTATAAGCTAGTATCAGAGCACGCAGTAACACTCCCGTTATAGCGTTACGTTAGCCTACCAGAGGATGCCTGCGGCAAGGCCGCACAGGTTTTTAATTTAACAGGTTCTGCCATTTCACGTGGGAATTTCGAGAAATCCGTTCTTAGTGCCACCCTACGGAACTTCTTGGAACAAACACGTCAAACAACGTTTTGCGGCCAATAGTTTTAACTGTGCCACGGTAAGTGACTGTACGTTGTCTGTCACTTGCACAAGAATTTTCATATGCAGATGATGATGACTACTTCCCCTACTTCCCCGTGGCTCATAACGTGATTTTATATAGCCTGCGTCGATAAATGGGCTATGTAACACAAAAATAATAACCCAAATCGAGCCAGTAATTCCCGAGATTGCCGCTTTCAACCAAACAAACACTCTTTAGTTTTGTTATTAGGAATTTAGGATACTATAGAACAAAAACTCCTCTATATGGCAAGGGTTTCGCTTTTTATCATCAATAGCCTTGACCAAAACAAATTAAGATGATTTGAAATTAAAAAATGCGTTAAATTACCGTTCCATAAAACCGCGGGTTAACAGCTACTCCTAAATAATTACTAGCCCATAACCCATACATTAACATATAAGAACATCACCAATTTAATCTCGACATTAGATGTGAGCGAGACGCACGTATGCTTCGTCTCGCTCACACACACGAGGGTGTACGTGATGTCCCTCTCGTCTCACTTTGTACCAACTACTGTTGTGTGTATCTACACTGATTTAGTCCACCTCTTTGTTAGTCGGCAGTTTAATAGATTTGGTGAATGGGTTATCATGGAATGTTTATTTTTTAAAGAAACGCTATTTCTGGTCCATTTGAAGATGCGGATGACCTTGCGTCATCTGTATCTTTTGTATATAAAATCTTTGCGTTATTATTTGCGTTGTTATTCTTTACTGACTAACAGACAATGATTAGCCGAAACTATTGGGAGGAAGATGCTGAAAGTTGGCGTGGTTACTCTTGGGAAGTGTAGGGGAGCACTAAGAGAAGATTTTTGTAAATGCCCAAACTAAGGTTAAACAAAAATAAGGGGCGGGCGGAGCCATAGACGAAGTTTAGTACCTTATATTTGTCAATGTTTCGGCCGTGTTCATCTCGTGTCACGTTACATAAAACCATAAAAACTTATATATGGTGCTGTAAGTGGAATAGCATAGGTGCTCAAAATATTGGCACCAAAAGAGGAATAGGTACTCCGTTTTCATACATACATACATACATAGACTCACGCCTGTTTCCCCGAAGGGGTAGGCAGAGGCATACTAAACGCCCACTTTTCGCCAGTGTTTTGATCCCACGTAATAGGTGGCGAGCCTATTGCCGCTTATCGGGACATTTTGTTTGCCGGAGCCTCGTCCGTTGATCGGCAGGTGCACCACTTGCAGGTGAGGTTGGTGCGGGACCCTAAGTTCTTGGTGGGAACCCTATGCACCCCTATAATTTAAGCAATTCACTATCTGATATATTTAAGACTTGATTTTGATTGATTTATTTTATTTATGTTCACTTTATATTTTATTTATATTCACTTTATAGTACACAAATATAAAACATTATAAGAAATCTTATATCTGAGTACAAAGGGCAATCTTATCGCTGAAAAATATTTCTGCCGGCAATCTTTGAATGGAGATATTGGTAGTAGAAAAACGGTAGGTAGTAGGTACTCGTAGGTGTACCAGCAAGAGAAAAGGGGTAGAAGCATGCTACCTCGAAAATGTATGCCCTTTTTAATTACAGATTTTGAAGCAGTGAGACACACCAGCAAAGTGAAAATGTTAATATATTTATCAGGTCTTTATCTAGGAACTCCTTGGACAGATACACGATTGGAAGATTTTCGCTCGATAGAATTTTAATTTGAAAAACATGCTTTCCCTAAATATTTTACGGATACTCATTTAAAAAAAAAAACTTAACTTTTCGCCTTGAAATTGTTACTCACCGAAAGAAGAGCTAGTTTAATTAGGGACTGGTTGAACGATTTTTCTCTAAAACGATTATTACTTGAGTTATGAACGAAATAAGATTTCAGACAGTTTCGTGACGGCATGCCATGTCAAAAACCGTGCGACATTCAACTTTATAGCTAACACTTAGCGACGACCTCTGCACGATTTTTTGACCTTCGAGGTAGCTTCTTAACCAGTAAGAAAAATAAATGCATAGGTACCTACCAGTCATAAAATATTCGCAGCATGAAAACAAATAGCCAACAAAAAAATCTTATTTCCTTTCTTTCTAGAAATAAATCTCTCGTTTGCTGCACCCACGTTTCGTTATCAGTAAGTTCATTGCCCTCGCAATGTCAAGGGTACTTTGTCTAGACATAAGACAGTTCTATAAACAAGTATACATGTGTATATACAGGTACATACTGTTCTGCTTGTCCCCCTTCGGTTTAATGAGCCCTAAAGTCAGTGCGACCAGACACGTTGAACTGTTTCAAAATATATACCTACTTACAACAAAGCAATGTAGTAGAAAATAGTAATACAAAGTTTAATGTAAAAATTCTCTTGAATTTTATTCATAACTAGATGAGCCCGCGGTTACACCCGCGTTGTTTAAGGCTACCTGCTCTGCTCCCGTCGCTCATAGCGTGATGTTATATAGCCTATAGCGCGTTCAACCAAACAAACAAATAAACTCTTCCGCTTTATTATATTAGTATCGATATAAAGCTGAAGAGTTTGTTTGTTTCTTTAGTTGAACGCGCTGATCTCAGGCATTACTGATCCGATTTGAAAAAATCTTTCAGTGTTAGATAGGTAATTTATCGAGGAAGGCTATAGGCTAAGATAAGATCACGCTATGAGCCACAGGAGCTGAGCAGTAGCCTTAAATATCGCGGGTGTAGCCGCGGGCATCATCTAGTATAATTATATGTATAGCGGAGAGACCGACAGAATGCTACGCAGAGGGTATAAGATTCAATACCGAGCACGATTTTCTTACCGAAGTTAATACGCGTATGAAATTGCTAATGATCGCTAGGTAGACGGTGAAAGAAATTTCGGGAAATCCCTTCTTATTCTTAAGGCGCCAAAAATACATGCCAAATTTCTGCTTCGTGCGCCCTCTATTTTTGGCTGTGCGTTGTGCAGTCAACGCCCGACTGGCTGACAGCAGCCAGTCAGTACTGCAATCTATACACATAAATAAAATTGGAGTGTCTGTTTGTAATATTAAAATAAACGATTTTTACTAAATGCATATGGATGTATACACACTTCATTTTTTTAAATTTTTGTCTGTCTGTTTGTTCTCGCTAATCTCTGGAACGGCTGGACCGATTTTGACGGGACGTTCACTGGCGGATAGCTGATGTACCAAGGAGTAACTTAGGTTATAAATTAACCGGGTACGCCAAGTAGTTCCCTCAGGATGCGGGTGAAACCGCGGGCAACAGCTAGTAGAGAATATATATACAAACTTATTCACCTAAAATTATTTTTAACAGTGTTCGATGATATAAGACCCTATTTTCTTTAAATGTAACTTAGATAGTTAATCAGAATAAACTGCTGAATCGTGCAAAATAAGACTGTATGGAGCAGTCACTGTAGGTACGTGTGCTTGTGTGTGTTAGGCATGTGCAATGGCGATCAGCTGAGCGGCGGCGGCGGTCAATACACCGAGTTAATTTTCAAAGTGTATGATGTAGAAAATTTTATGATTTATTTTTCATTTATGTGTATTCAGTTATAGTAGTAGATATATTTACCCATTAAAATATTTTGCAAATGCAAATCAGCACTCTGTATACAATTACAAGTGCACGCCTTTTTAGGGTTCCGTTCCTAAAAGGTAAAAAACGGGACCTTATTACTAAGCATCCGCTGTCTGTCTGTCTGTCTGTCACCAGGCTGTATCTCATAAACCGTGATAGCTAGAAAGCTGAAATTTTCACAAATTATGTATTTTGGTTGCCGCTATAACAACAAACAAATACTAAAAATTAGAAAAAAAATATTAAGGGATGGTATCATACAAAAAACGTGTTTTTTTTTTCGTATTTTCTGCACAAAATTACTAACTGTAACAGGTAGATGCTAAATTTTCACAGAATATGCAGTTTTATATTACCTTTCAAATTAGATAATTAAATTTAAAAAAAGTAAATAATAAAGGGGGGCTCCCAAACAACAAACGTAATTTTTAAGAAATTTATTACTCGATCTTAATAAACAGGTAGAAACTTAAAAAGAATTTAAGTATACATACAACGAACGTGATTTTCTTTTATTGATGATGGTACGGAACCCTTCGTGCGCAAGTCCGACTCGCACTTGCCCAATTTTTTTCAATAATTTTGTATCCTACTTCATCGGGTTTTTACAGCTGTTCTCTTGAAATTATATATTTAAAATAATGACTAAATATTTATTACTTCCAACTTCTATACACGAACAAAGCAATATTTATAAGATACATACATACATACATAGACTCACGCCTGCTTCCCCGAAGGGGTAGGCAGAGGCATATTAAACGCCCATTTTTCGCCAGTGTTTTTATCCCACGTAATAGGTGGCGAGCCTATTGCCGCTTATCGGGATATTTTGTTTGCCAGAGCCTCGTCCGTTGATCGGCAGGTGCACCACTTGCAGGTGAGGTTGGCTTGGGACCCTAAGTTCTTAGTGGAAACCCTATGCACCATATCTCAGTTCATCAGGTTTTTATACATATTCTCTTGAATTTTATTTAAAACAATTCGTAAACAAAGATGAATAGGTACTTGTAATTCCTATAAACGAACAAAGCAATCTTTACAAGAAATTCGCCAGATTCGTCGAAACTCATCACCGGGAAGCTGCACATATTTAGTTCGTTTCCAGAAATACGTGGGCAGTTTTCAGTTCAATGTCACGGTGACTCAGCACTTCCCACAACGAAAATAACAACGTCTTGTTATGGTTCAATGTACGGGCGACTGAGTATTTCCTAATGGAAAAACCCAATAACATTTTGCCCGACCCGGGAATCGAACCCGAGACCTCCCAATCCCACGCGCACATTTATGCCGCGAGACCAACGAGGCAGTCAGATGTAATAATACAATATGCGTATTGTATTATTACATCCAACATTGTAAATATCAGTGGCTGTGTTCTCGCCGTTATCAGAGTGTCAACGGCCGCGATTATTTTTATCACCGCGCGTGTTATTAATACGACGAGGACAGACAGACTGACAGATAATGGAAGCGTGGCCAACACTTTGATTGCTGTGCGATATTTCTTATTTGGGTTACGTGGCAAGTTAGTTTTAGAGTTTAAGGTGATGGTAAGATATTACCGAAATTAAATACTCCTACACTTTGCTGTGCCCGACAGGGTCCACAATTGAAACACTGTACTGCCTAACTTACCATCTAGTATAACAACATTGTGGAACGCAATAAAGTATTGAGTATTGAGTAAATTGTGATAATGCTTGTGAGGGCTTGTTATTAGCATCTAGTTACTCATATAAGTATTTATAGTGTTTATGTGTCTGTAAGCCTTCCTAAGATTAAATAAATAAATAAAAATAAATAAATATGTTTAGTGAAAAGACCAACAGTGCAGTCTGTTGGAACACATGATAAGGCTTATGTAGGTGACAGTCCACCACCCTGACTAAATTAGGCTTGGCAGATTTCACATATCTTTCGAAAACATTATGGACAACTCTCAGACTAGCCGGCTTCTCAACGATGTTTTCTTTTATCGTTTAGCAAACGATAAAGGAAAACATTTATAGGTAGTAGAGCCTTGCTGATTTCAGCGTGAATGGGCCGGCTCGACCGGGGAAGTAATACCCTCTCATAGAAAATCGACGTCAAGTAACGGTACCTAAACTGTTGCGTTTAGTTCGGTGAGTGAGAGTGCCGGAGGCCCTATCCCTTATTCCTTCTCCCTTATCCCACTCCTCATCCTATCCCCATTCCCAACCCCAAGGGGCGGCAACGCACTTGTGACTCCTGTGGTGTTGCTTGTGTCCATGGGCGGCGGTAATTGCTTACCATCAGGCAATCCGTCTGCTCGTTTGCCGCCAATAAACATTAAAAAAAAACGATAATTAACAATTTAATCCGTAATGTGCATGGCTTCAATAAATCAGTGGTGTGCGCGAGGGGTTTGATACCGGTACGCTATGCATATAGCAGTCTGTTGGTCTCTAATGAGCAATCACAAGGATAACGCGAAGACCATGATTATAAAATATATCACTGTTTAGTCACAACAATATCAATCAGTTCAGTTCCTGGTCACGTATAAGTAAAACCAGAGGTGTTCCCCAGGGAAGCAGTCTCGTGCCACACTTAATATTCTCAAAGCATTCTCCTTGCATTCATATTTGGTATACAGATATGCGTTTTAATAAGAAGGAAAACGGTCACTACCGCTATTTACTTGTATATATAAAACTAGAGGTCGCCAGCAGCTACGCCTGCAATTTATTAAATTTACCCGTTTTAGCCGATCCCGTAAGAATTTCGGGAAATCCCTTCTTAGTGCACCCCTACGGCCCCCAAGGAACATACATGCCAAATTTCAGCTTCCTGCGCCCCATGGTTTTGGCTGTAGCTTGTCTGTCAGTCAGTCAGTAACGCAAGGATTTTATATATACAGATTCTTGAGTTACTGACTGACTGACTGACAAACTGTTGGGCGCGAGAACTTGAAATTTGTATGTTCCTTGGTGATAGTAGGTGAGCACTGAGAAAGTTTTTTTTTCTTTTATAGACTCACGCCTATACAGTACCCCTTCGGGGATACCCTCGAAGGGGTAGGCAGAGGTGTAATATTACACCCACATTCCGCCATGAATTTTTAGGTCCCACGTAATAGAGCCTATTGCCGTACCAGGCAGATTACCAGACTCCGTGCTGCTACTGAGAATTTCCGAACGGAAAACCCAATAACGCTTTGCCCGACCCGGGAATCGAACCCGAGACCTCCCAATCCCACGCGCACATTTATGCCGCGAGACCAACGAGGCAGTCTGAGAAAGTATTGCCGGAAATTCCCAGAGAAGGGCAGACACGAGTAAATTACAATAAAATGTGGGGGCCGCTGCGGACATACTCTAATTTATGAATCTAATTATCTACACGGTAGTTGGCAAAGAAAATCTTATAAATATACTTTCGTCAGGTCAAGGACTCGAATGTGCGTAAATGATCACGTTTTTTTTAGCAAGATGACGTTGTCAGTCTTATATTTTGTCAAGACATGGAAGTAAGTCTGTATATTTCTAATAAAACAATAAACACATTATAATTTTTTATTGTCACAAACTAGACTATGTCTGTGTCTTGGGCATCATCTTTCATGTAAATTGCTGGTATGCTTATAATTATATATTTTAAGAAATATAAAATACTGGAATATCAAATTAAATTAGGTACATTTTCTTGTACTTTTAGCTTTTTTGTTTTATTTCATGAGTCATCGAACTGTAAATCTACCATTTAATCCGACGTTTTTCCAGCTACATATAGCATCCAAAATGTATGGCTTCATCCATTTTCTAAATATGCCACTAAATATCTTCAATTAATAATAATTATGTTCACTCCCTAAAATATACTACATTCCAAACGACCTCTCTATATCTCCCATACATCAGGATAAGTCAAAAGCAAGTTAAAAAATAAACATTTATAATACCCGCTACACTGTCAAAACTTATGAGCCATTTTAATCTAAATTAATCCTACAATACAGCTACCTATCAATAAAGATTCGTTATTTATAATAATCCGTATTAATCCCACAATAAGTAATCATACCAAATAATATATCACATAAACGCTACTATACAACGTCTTAACCAATTTAATATCACCGTATCTTCGAGAAAGACATACAAACGATAAAGGCTAAAAATAAAAATCAAGTTTAAACACCTACAATACACGAACATATTGTCGTAGATTAAAAAACACAACTGCGTAAAACATATCGAAACGTAGAACGAACTGAACGAATACAAGTAACAACAACAGCAGAAAAAAATATAACCACATTAGCATAGCCACTCGGTCACTTTCGATTTCAATACCAACATACCAAGAACGTAAACAAAGAATTACCTAGTTCATCCACGGGAACGGGGCTCATCGGCGCCGTCATTGTTCACACAACAATAAATCACAAAACACTGCACAAAAATATTCAAAAAACAAAACAAAAAAAAACGCCAAAATCACGTTAAAAATCCAAACTGCGTATGTAAATTCGAACAAAGAGCACAGGACCGTCCTCCGTGACGGTCGACGCAATACTGAATTACTGATATACAATTTCGAATTTAGAACGCGGCGCGTCGTCGGTGTGAGTACGTGTGTAAACAAAAGACGCCCGCGCATGTAGTTTAGGGCTGCCACATTTTTTCAAAGGGAAAAAGTACTTTTAACGTATTAAATATCTTAAAAATAAAGTACAAAACATTTGTTTTAAAATCGACGCGCCTTTATGCGTTCCTTGCTTATTAGGGGGCAGGCATACTCTTTGTTGCTGCTAGGAACACCTATCAAGATTTAAAATGTACATTTGTTTTGTACTTTATTGTTCTTGTAAAGTATAGATTGCGTTTACTCGCGTGCAATACATTATTATAACGGATGGCGCCCCTAATGTATACAGATTACGTAGTTCCTGCAATAGGTGATTGTTCACTCAGTACATGTTCGATAATAGGACAATATCTTGCGCTGCTAAAATTAAATCTATCTACAATGAGAGATGACACGAGCTTGTTTATGCACAGTTAATAGTCAGGCCGACGTTCTATTGCGAAATACGGATGTTGGATTGAGCGAAGTTTTTAGTAGTAGCTCCTTTTGTATATCATCATCCTAACGTTATTCTAGTTAGTAGAATCCGGAGTCCGCCTTCTAGTCTCACCGGATTTGACTGAATATTAGCTTTCCGCAAAACTACTGCCTGTCTGATCTCCGCAATCCAAAGGGATAGCTATATTCCATGGTTTAGACTAACGGCCGGTTTCAATATTCGATCTATCCATGGATTTTGAGATTCGACATTTGTGTTAGACATATTTTGTATAGCTGTTCCCCGCGGTTTAACCCGCGTCCTGAGCGAACTACTTCGCGTACCCGGTTAATATATAGCCTAAGTTACTCCTTGGTACATCAGCTATCCGCCAGTGAACGCCCCGTCAAAGTTAGTCCAACCGTTCGAGAGATTAGCGAGAACAAACAGACAGACAGACAAAAATAGTAAAGAATGTCATATCATACATATGCATTTAGTAAAAAGCGGTTATTTTAATATTACAAACAGACACTTAAATTTTTTTTAAATGTATAGATAGAAAAACGAATCTCTCTAAAATCTCAAAAAAATGGATAGATCGAATATTGAATTCAGCGGTAAGTGTAGCTCCTTTTATAGGTAACGGGGGTAAATGGGTTAGCGGATAATTATCTGCGTTAATTATTTGCAAATCATCATTATCATCCAATACTGTCAACTGCTAGACATTGGATTTTGTCTGACTTTGCTGCTGATCTAGCTGAACTCCTTCAATATATTACTTGTTATGTTCCTCTAATAAAATGAATTGCAGGTTGAAAGGCAGTTCAATATTATTCGGGAAAACACGAGAGTTACAGGTCCCATCCCCTATTCCTTCTCCCTCCTCCTCCTATCCCTTTTCTCAACCCAAGGGCGGCAACCCGCTTGTGACTCCTTTGGTTACTCATGTCCATGGGCAGCGGTAATGGTAATCATCTAATGGTATATAATCTTACCATCTGGCGATCCGTCTGCTCGTTTGCCGCCTTACATAAAAAAGAAAAAACAAATATCAGTAATTCGTAGTAAAAGTTCTGGATGGACGTGGAAGAAATAGTGCCATGAAGAAACAAGTCAATGACTTTCGTCTTAAGCAATAGATGTTACTGCTGTTAGTAATCTTATAGATAGGAGAGCTAAGAGATGATTGCGTTTCCTAAGCCATAGTGCAAGAAGGCAAGGATCTTCAAGGAAGGCAATTTTCCATGAGTTAATGACCTGAAGGCTGATTCTATCATTTTATTCTGACATCGACACTGAATTTTGAACGAAATGCGATTAGATTTTGAATTGACTCATAATAACTGTTATTCTGCTAACTTAGTGTCATTTTTGTCTCATTTGGCAAAAATAGCTCGACATTGACAACTTCAGCAAAGGAAGAGTGGGACCTACTAGATGGCCCGACGACCTTAAAAATGGTGCCTTGGCGGGCTGGATGCGGCAGGCAGAAGACCGGCCATTGTGGCGCACGTTGGGATAGGCCTATGTCCAGCAGTGGAATGCAATAGGCTGATTGATTGGATATCAAACAGTTTGACGAGAATACCATTTTATGACGTAGGTATCTGATATCGAAAATGAATTTTGAACAAATGTACTTCAAAGAAAGAAAGAAAGAAAGAAAAGCTATCTATTTGCCACAGACACAAAAAAAAGTGTTACATATAGGAGAAAACATTGCAAGGCACAACATTAGTCTGTGACAGATAGGTGCACACTCAGCTATATTGTTACATTGTGGTATGGTAGTGTCCACAATACAACGCTGGTATTTTGTATGCACCTTAAATGCCGCACGGACATTAAACAGCACAATAAATTAGGTAATGAGAAAACATTTAAAAATAAATAGACATATACAGCTATAGGGTATAGGTACATTATATACCACACGAGTAGCTATATAGGCAACAAAACAATTATTATTATTAGATACACAAAAACAGAATTAGCATTCCGAATAAATTCAAGATAGCGAGAGACAAAGCATAGTATAAACAAAGAAATAAAATCCATCGAATATCATATTTCGAGTTCACGTACTTTGTTAATGTACATTTGAATTGGCGGTATCATAATGCGTTTGACATAGGCATGAGACCGATATATCAAAACGAAACTGAAATCCGATTGCAGTCAGAAATCGTATCGTATCGATATTCCAATATGAGAAAACCGATTTTAGAAACCGCAAAACCATACCACGATAACGCAAACAATCTAATACGAACCAAACGAAAACGGTGCAAACGAAAACTGTGCAAGCGCAACCAAACTACAATGTAAATCTAAAGCTTAAGTTTTCGATAGTTTTCATATTCATTCGTTCTCTTTCACTCTACCCAACGACTACTTAGTTAGAATGAGAGAGAGCGAATTTCATATCCTTTTCTTTCTTACTTAGTGATCCGTTTAAAGAGCAAAAGAGATGAAGCGAATCGATCTTTGCCAAGCAAGCCAGTCGCAGTCGTGCGTTATGGATTTTGTTTTATGAATTGCAGATTGAATAGAAAAAATAAAACTAAACATCAAGGCGATAAGATCTAATTCAGATTGCAACTATTTAATGTTTGTTTTGAAAATTGCAAATAGTTTTCATACTTATTAGGGATTTATGTTTGGAGAGTTTTGACTTGATCGATGTTTATTTGTTCACTTGACCTCGGTGACACGTGCAGTGTGGTGCGCGCGTAATAATAATTAAGTACCTATATTTGGTTGTCGTGAAAGTTATAATATTAGGATTTAAAAAGTTTTATTGTTACGTTGTTAGGATTGTAATGTGTAAGTAAATAGAAACAATTCGTGTTGTGTTATTTTAGTTTGTTTGGCGACGAGTTTTTTAACAATTAGTTTTAGGTAGTTAGCAGGTTAGGATTGTAAAGTGTAAATAAATAGAAAAATATCGTATTTTGTCATTTTAATTTGTTTGGCGACTAAGTTTTTTAACAACTAGTTTAAGGTAGTACCTAGTAGTTTAGGATTGTGAAGTGTAAATAGGTCAATAGAAACAATTCGTGTCGTGTAATTTTAGTTTGTTTGGCGACTGAGTTTTTTAACACTTAGTTTTAGGTAGTTAGTAGGTTTTCTTTTTCAATATATCACGCAAACCAAGCGAAATATGGACGCATGACATGACAATACAATAAGAATTCGATTGTTTGTGTTTGTCTACGCAACTAGTAACTACGCTCGTCGCTCCGAAATCGATTTCTAAAATCGGTTTTTGAAAACGATTTCAGTATCTGAAATCGGATTTGTATCGGTTTGCGGAAAAATCCGAAAACGCCCATGCCTAGACTTTGACAGTTTTGACGTTTGACATTGTGTTCTTTATAACAATGAATAAATAAGTGTTTATAACAAAGGAAAATTGTCTTTGTGCTTGTTTTTATGTAAGGTTTATACTTTAGGAAGTTGTAACAATAATGGTTTGGGCACGTGGAGAGGATAGATGACGAAAGATTGACCAAGCAGATAATAATATACGAGGCAAGTGTGAATGGGACAGGACGAATTGGAAGACCTAGGCGGACGTTCTCTGACCAAATTGGAGACATCCTAAAAACAGGACAGGTTAGAAGTACCCTGAACAGAAGAGCATGCATGAGGAATCTGATGGGAGTGAATGAAGCAAGAGAGATATGTCAGGATCGTTGCAAATGGCGTTCCGTAGTCTTTGCCTACCCCTCCGGGAAACAGGCGTGAGACTATGTATGTATGTAACAATAAATGCGTATTACTGCAGTTCATAGTAATTGTTAACAAATTTTGATTGCTCTAGTAGTTAATGAGACCCTGAGTGCTAGCTGAAAGTTAATTCCCATTCGGGGAAAATTCTCACGTGACGAGCATAATATTATTTATTCTGTGTCTGGGTGTAACTTATCTACATTGTTCAAGAATTTGTAAGTAAATTTATTAGGAACTAGATGAGCCCGCGGTTACACACGCGTTATGTAAGGCTACTGCTCCGCTCCCATGGCTTACAGCGTGATGTTATATAGCCTATGGCCTTCCTCGATAAATGGGCTATCTAACACTGAAAAAAATTTTCAATTCGGACCAGTAATTGCTGAGATTAGCGCGTCCAACCAAACAAACAAACTCTTCAGTTTTATATATTAGTAAAAGATTAATTTTTTTTAATTGTTTAGGGCACAGAGCATAGGTTGCTGTGCTTTGGAATCAGATGGTCCAGTGTGATATCCAAGTATTATCGTACTCAAATTGTTCTTAAAATCCAGTACGTTCTTCGGAAAGGTAGCATGTAAACAATCATTTTTTTTAATGTTTTGTTTACAATTTGTCTAGTGGTAATCTGAACAGCGTATATTTATTTAGATTAGGCGGCTCTGAAGATAATGGAAGTCTATCCACGACCACAACCGATGTAAGTCGGTCGAAGCGTCGCAGATAAGAATGTACCATGAATATGTGAAACTATATACATAGGGTTCCCACCAAGAACTTAGGGTCCCAAGCCAACCTCACCTGCAAGTGGTGCACCTGCCGATCAACGGACGAGGCGACGGCAAACAAATTATCCCGATAAGCGGCAATAGGCTCGCCACCTATTACGTGGGATCAAAACTCTGGCGAAAAGTGGGCGTTTAATATGCCTCTGCCTACCCTTTCGGGGAAACAGGCGTGAGTCTATGTATATATGTATGTATATACCTCTAATGCCGGTACGGCAATAGGCTCGCCCCCTATTACGTGGGACCTAAAAATTCATGACGAAATGAGGGTGTAATATTCACCTCTGCCTACCTTCCCCTTCGGGGATACTGGCGTGAGTCTATAGAAAAAAATATACCTCTATAAAGTTTCACAAAAGAAATGAAGTTAGACAGCGGGATGGGCTATGGCATTATACTCCTCAAAATGAGAAGAATAACAGCAGTGGGACAGTGTATATACAGGGCTGATGATGATAATGATAGCTTATTTCAAGTAAACTTGTACTAATCGCGAAAGTTGAACATCGTTTAACAATACGTCTATTGCGCATGGATGTGAAACTAACAATGTGTGTTCGATATGAAATTTGAATGACAGTAAATTGCCGAGAAAAACAGTTTTAAAATCAGGCACGAATACAACGCAATAGTCTGCTGTTTAATTTGATAGGTATCAAGGTAAGTTTCTGTTGTGTTAATTTAATATGTAAATTAAATTTTTATGTGTGGGGTGAGACTGATTGATAGAATTCCGAATGCAGTAATACGAGAGCGATGTGGCCTGAAAGAAGATGTTGTGACAAGAATTGAGAAAGGAATGCTGAGATGGTTTGGACACGTGGAGCGAATGAGTGAAGAAAGAATGACGCACCAAATATTATATGAGGCAAACGTGTATAGGCAAGCCGGTCGCGGCCGACCTCGTAGGACATTCGTCGACCAAATTGGTGACGTTCTGAAAAACGGCAAGGTCCGAAGCACCCGGAACCGGCGAGCATGTATGAAAAGAGTAATGAATGTAGAGGAAGCGCGTGAGGTTTGTAAGAATAGAAGCAAGTGGCGTTCCGTTGTCTCTGCCTACCCCGACGGAAAAAAGGCGTGAGTAAAATTTTTAGTCTCGCCATTCGACCTCCTTGTTAATTATTATAATAATCATAATAGCCTGTTACAGTCCACTACTATTTGCTTCCTGTATTTTCCTTAGGAGCTTCTCATCATCATCATCATCAGCCCTATATATAAACAGTCCCTACTGCTGAGCACGGGCCTCTTCTCACTATGAGAAGGGTAAGGCCATAGTCCACCACGCTGGCCAAGTGCGGGTTGGCAGACTTCACATGTCTTTCGAGAACAATATGGAGAACTCTCAGACATGCAGGTTTCCTTACGATGTTTTCCTTCACCGTTTAGCAAGCGATAATTAACAATTTAATTCGAAAAGTCATTGGTGCGTGCCGTGGATTCGAGCCCGGGCCCTCTGCGTAGCAGTCTGTCGGTCTCTCCACTAGGCTATCGTTGTATTCTTATATAGTCTATAATTTGACCCGGTAGGTAGTGCTGTTCTCATGATATAGAAAAGCGCTGGGGTATTTCTCAGCTATATATTATTTTTCAAAAGGGTTTTTTTCAAAAGAGCCTCGAGAATTCCTCTCCTAAAGACTTTATAGGTTTTCCGAAAATTCATTTTCAGTTTAAAGTCATGCTATTCCCATATAATATTTCTTCGAACCACACTTTCCAATACATGCTATAAACACAACAGTTCTGGTAAGTCATACTTTCAAGAAACAGACATTCATGAGGAATTCGCTTCGCTTTTGCTATGCGAGTAAAGTGGTAAAAACTGATGCATCGTGACAAGTCGGTAATAATAAATTAATAATCATATTATGATGGACATAAATGACGATACTAATGGACACCGGCATCAGATATTTTTAAATTATATAAATAAAGAAGTTTCAGATATAAGCGTATCTGATATTTTTAGTACAAAAGGTTTAAAAAATAAAAGTTTGAGCAAATCTCTTAAGGGGTATTTGTTATGTTCTTAAACATTGTCGAAATCACGGATCATTCTAGATTAGACTTTAACCTCGAAAAATATTAGTATTTTCATTTCGAGTAGTTCAGGGGGCCACTTCTCCTATTTTTATATGACATTGATATTATATTTTGAATGGACTCAGAAGCGGTATTCTGATAACCTAATGACATTATCGTATAATTTGAAATAAACAGTTCGTCGTTGACACATATTTTGACACTTGTTTCAATTGACGTTACCATTTCGTTAACTTATCAGATAATTTAATGTAAGTATGACACTGACATGATATCGAAACTATATTTATTTAGCAGAATTGGGCCCCAGATGGACGCCTCTGTGTTTGGCAATGTCCCGAATATTAAGTATTCGATCATCACACGAAACAACACTTCGTGAGATCCTCGAATTGTTATTATATATAAGCCGAGTATTTTGTGTCCAGCGGAACACAGGATTTCCGCCTATTTCGGGAGATTTAAT
This sequence comes from Euclidia mi, assembly GCA_944739405.2. Classification (NCBI taxonomy): domain Eukaryota; kingdom Metazoa; phylum Arthropoda; class Insecta; order Lepidoptera; family Erebidae; genus Euclidia; species Euclidia mi. The sequence continues at coordinate 16,690,648 of OX123210.2, read as the reverse complement.
TTTTCAAAAGTAGGCATGAGCGTTTTCAGATTTTTACGCAAACCGATAAAAATCCGATGTCAGATTTTCAAACCCATTTTAGAAATCGATCTCAGTATCGGATGTTGGAGCGTAGCTTACGACAAACGCAAACAATCGAAATCTTACTGTATTTTAGGCATGAGACCAATCAAGTCAAAACTCTCCAAACAAAAATTCCTAATAACTACTTGCAATTTTCGAAATAAACATTAAATAGTTGCAATCTGAATTAAATATTATCGTCTCGATATTTATTTTTATTTTTTCTATTCAATCTGCAATTCATAAGACCGCCAAAACCCAAAACGATTCGCTTGCTTGGCGACAATTCGCTTCATCTCTTTCGCTCTTTCAACGGATCACTAAGTTAGTAAGAAAAAGAGATGAAATTATCTAGTTAGTTAGAATAAGAATTATAATATCGCTCATTCTAACTAACTAGTCGTTTGGTAGAGTGAAAGAGAACGAACGAATATGAAAACTATCGAAAACGTAAGCTTTAGATTTACTTTGTGTTGCGCTTGCACAGTTTGGTTCGGATTAGATTGTTTGCGTTATCGTGGTATTGTTTTCCGTTTTCTAAAATCGGTTTTCTCATATTGGAATTTCGATACCACACGATTTCTGACTGCAATCGGATTTCAGATTCGTTTTGATATATCGGTCTCATGCCTAGTCAAAAGAAACAGAAAAGTCGTATAAAACTCAAGCCACTCTTTTCATCCAGTGTATATTTAAACATCACCCCATGATGAGGCACTTGGCTCATTATGTACGTCTAGATCACGCCGTAATTTTCAGAAATGACGTACGAGTATTACTGATGATCAAAGGAGTATTTATGGTGTGAGATGCATTTCTGCGTATTGTCGTAAGATAATTGCCGAGCCAAAATGAAAACCAAACGACCACTTCTTTGGATCACGATTGTTTTTAGGGTTCCGCACCTAAAAGGTAAAAATCGGGACCCTATTACTAAGCCTCCGCTGTCTGTCTGTCACCAGGCTGTATCTCATAAACCGTGATAGCTAGAAAGCTGAAATTTTCACAAATTATGTATTTATTATGTATTGTATAAAATTAAAAAAAAAAAATTAAGGGGTCCCATACAACAAACGTAATTTTTAAGCAATTTGTAACTCGATCCTAATAAACAGGCAGAAACTTAAAAAATATTTAAGTATACATACAACAAACGTGATTTTCTTTTATAGATCATGGACATCATGGTACCGGAAACCTTCGTGCGCGAGTCCGACTCGCACTAGCCCAATTTTTAATACCGGTAATGATAATCATCATTATCATCTAAGGCAGGCTTTCCGGAAGTGGGCGATAACGCCCCTTTGTGGAAGCTGCAAGTCTAATGGTGCGGTAAGAGAACCAGAAAAAAAGTTTTTAGAGGCTTAGGTTAGGAAGATTTGTAATTTCATCTAGGTCTCTGAGGTTCTCACTAAAAATAACAGGGCCGCCAGACCTTACTTATTTTCTCAGAAACGAAATGTATAGAATAATGTAGTGTTAGTATGTGTCATGAGTGTACATACTTGTTAGCTTGGATTGTGGGCCAATTTTTAGTAACGAGGTGCTAAAGTTAGGTGAAAATTTGACTAACTTTTCTTAAATTCGTGTGTTGATTTTTATGTATGTTTTAAAAAATATTATAAAAAATTTATAATTAATACTGTCGCACTCATTTCGGCGCCGGTAATTTTAGCAGACTCTAAAGTTTCCAAAATTTCTAGCTAACGGTAGAGACCACTAGGGGGCGCATTTAGAAAATGTATTGAAATTGTTCCCGTGGACCTTTAGCACCTCGTAACTAGAGATGTAAGTGTGGTATTATACCATTTGTACTGAAATGTATAAAACGAAAAATACCGTATAATACGGTATTATACCATTTACTACGGTATTTTATGTATAAATCAATTCTTCTATATTTTTGAAGTAAATGATCATAGAAATCATTAAAAATACTGAATACGGTAGAATTGCACAGGAATAAAGCAAGAAATTATATTTTAAGTTTGTATTATTATTTATTAATAAAACGGCGACGTATTTCGAAACCTTAACCGTAAGGTTGAGGTTTCGAAATACGTCGCCGTTTTTAGGGGTTGTGAGTGATTGGAGGGGAAGGGGGGGAGGTCTCGGAACCACCCCTCACTATTTTCACTTGCCGGAAATACTTGGTTTCCTCTGAAAAAAAAAAGTCCAGACATCGGTGTGTATGGCATTGCCAACTTCCACATTCTTCACACTAGTTTAATAAACTAAGGTTGAAGGAGCCATGCTTCGCAGGGCTCCTATTTTCGGATTAAGGGTCAAAAGAGAACCTAACATAACCTATTTAGTTACTTATTACAGTCGCACCTAACCCTAGGTACTCGAAAGCAATGAGGCACAAATTTGATATTAGCTGTCAATATAATTCATACAAGATGGCGGTTGCGTTTCGTTTCACGTTTTTCACAAAAAACCTAAATATCGCTTTTATTGATTCCACTAGTTTAATAAACTGAGTTTGACGGAGCCCTGCTTCGCAGGGCTCCTATTTTCGCGTTAAGGGTCAAACTAGAACCTAACACAACCTATTTAGTTACTTTCACATAAAAGCTAAAATTACGTTCCATTTTTCATATTTGAATGAAGAGTTTTTGGAAATTGTTTAAAAATATTTAGACGCAACTCCGGCAGCCAAAATTACTTTTAGGGGATTAAAACTAACTACCTTAAGCCCCCTACACCACCAATACCCTCAAATTCGGGCGACGCGTTTCGAAACCCGACCCATAATTACTATTAGCTACAACAATATTACCATAAAAAGAAGGTCAAAATATGATTTAAAGAAAAACACGTAACATTTTAAGGTACGTTAGAGCAAAGGGGTCCTTAAATTTATTTGAATCATCTCTCTATTTATTCTAAATTACATTATGTTCCTCTCTGCGTGGAGACACGTAAAGCCCGAACCATAATACAAGATCCATAAGAAAAGCCCAGACGTGGCCCACGCCTTTTGTCTTCCTAGTTCGGAAACCCGAGGTTTAGAGGATCTTCTACCTCCATATCTAAATCCTCTTGTGTTGCTACGTTCTCGGTAGATGACGACGCAGTAATGCATTCTAGCAACATACTTTCAGCTAAATCATCTTCATCACCACTTTCTTTAACTTCGAATGTGCTGTCAGGAACACCAAGATTCGTGTAAATCGAGACCAATTTAGAAACACGTGATTTATCTACGTGTTTCGACGATACGAATTTCGGGCTTTGCAATGAATTTTTCCAAAAGTTAAAATTCTAAAATTATTAATTAATTAGTAATTCTAAAACAAAGAATACAATCGAAACTTAAAATATATTTAATGTTTTAAACTAGAACTCGTCGCAATATCGCAGGGTCTTATAAACTGAATCAGAATATAAAATACATAAAATACCAATAATACCGTAAGTTATAATAAAATACCGGTTTAATACATAGCCTTTTGGTATTATACGGTATTTTTACAACACTACTCGTAACTAAAAATTGGCCCACGATCCAAGCTAGCAAGTATGCGTACACTCATAGCAGATACTAACACTACATTATTCTATACATTTCGTTTCTGAGAAAATAAGTAAGGTCTGGCGGCCCTGGGATCTTATTCTAACCACTCCGATTGTTTGTGAGAGAATACAAGCAAGAAAGATAGCCTTGTGGGAGACCGACAGACTGCTAGGCAGAGGGTCCGGGTTCGAATCCACGGCGCGCACCAATGTCTTTTCGGAGTTATGTGCGTATTAAATTGTTAATTATCGCTTGCTAAACAGTGAAGGAAAACATCGTGAGGAAACCTGCATCTCTGAGTGTTCTCCATAATGTTCTCGAAAGACATGTGAAGTCTGCCAACCCGCACTTGGCCAGTGTGGTGGACTATGGCCTTACCCTTCTCATAGTGAGAAGAGGCCCGTGCCCAGCAGTGGGACAGTTTATAGGGCTGATGATGATGTCAAGCCAAATATAACGTTAAAGATACAAGACACAAGGCCATATCATCGTTTTATCGCGGTTGCATCCGAGACTTATCACCTTGCAGCCCGAGGTCCTCGCACTAGTGTAAGCAGATTTGACAGAATATGAGCTTTTCCACAGAGCAACTGCTGTCTGACCACCCAGAGGGATAGCAATATTGTGTGAATTAGGCCGGTGCCGGTATATTCAAGGGTATACTATAACATAGCATATAACGTAACTTAACGCCTGTTATCTCCGAAGGGGTAGGCAGAGGTGTATTACACACCCACATTTCGCCAATTATGTTTACGTTATACGTTTGAAACAAAGATGCATTATACACCTTTTGTTGTCTTACCAAAAATAGCTACCGAACGCCTCAGTTGACTTATGTACAGACAGGACATTGGAGAGTGTCCGATTGAGGTCAGCACTCTGATTGTTTGAAAGAGATTACAAGACAAATATAAAGGGGAGGATACAAGACTACAGTCACGTAGCTAAATCACTAACTACTTAAAGAGTTCCAAGGTAGTAGAGCCTTGCTGATTTCAGCATGAATGGGCCGGCTCAACCGGGGAAGTACTACCCTCTCACAGAAAATCGACGTAAAGTAACAGTACCTAAACTGTTGTGTTTCGTTTGGTGAGTGAGAGTGCCGGAGGCCCTAGCCCTATTCCTTCTCCCTCATCCCACTCCTCATCCTATCCCCTTTCCCAACCCCAAGGGGCGGCAACGCACTTGTGACTCCTGTGGTGTTGCTTGTGTTCATGGGCGGCGGTAATTGCTTACCATCAGGCAATCCGTCTGCTCGTTTGCCGCCTATTAACATAAAAAACATAAAAAAAAATTGTTTTGAAATCTATAACTTACATCTATACAACAATACAACCATTTGGACATACAACCAATGTAACTCTTTTCACACTAAGGGTCTGTTTCACAATGTCTCAGTAAATTCATAAGTAGCTACTTGATAAGTATGCTACTGAGGCGTTAAATCCTCTCGGTAACTTCCGCTGCGTTTCACAATCGCCACGCCCATTTCTTAACGTGAAGAGTAACTACTATAAACTTACTTAAAACATGACTGGCAACATTCAAATTCCGCGTTTCGTTCAACGATTATGTAAAATGTATAGTGATTTTTATCTAATTAACTTAAAAATACTATGTTTATTTATTACATTTTGTATTTTATTAGAGTCAGTGGACTATTAAAACTTCGAATATTATTTTATTTCACTAGTAAAAGTTAAGAATTATTTCATAACTCTGCGTAGTAACAAAACGCAGTCCTTATGTCATTTTTGTTTCGGTTGTTTACTTGTTTATTGTTCACACTCATTCTGAAAAAAGGAGAGGTTTAAGAAGAGCATATAATATAGGCACATACTTACCTTTACATAGGTTTCTAGGTACCTATGTAAGTAGGTACCTACCTAACTACCTATAGCTATTATTTATAATATCAATTAAAGTTGTTTCCATAAACCAAAGACACTACATATGTGCGCCTGGAGAAGTATGTGAACTCACCTATTTTTATATATATTTATGTTATCTTCAATACGAAAACAAACATAATTCACCGCTTTTTTACTCAGGCGAAATCTCGCTTTGAAATCTACATCATCTAATGCCGATAAATAATTTGCTCTATTGCGAATTATCGGTATTCTTCGAGGTTGCGTCACTTGGTCATAAAACTCCTCGAATTCGTCTTCAATCACATCAAATAAATCCATCATTTTTAAATTACGAAAACCCGTAATTCAAACTAAATGTGCCGCAGGCAACAAACACAGTACCTTTGTATAGCAACAAACAAAAGAATGCCTTTCTTTGGCGTATTTTGTCAACATCTGGTAAACAGATGGGTGTAGATGCTCCCTACTTACTTAGCAGCTCAACGTTTAATTACTACTTCAGCCGATATATAAGTTACCGAGTAGTTTTAGTGACGATTAGTACTACTTCACGATTGTGAAACGCGTGAGATAGCTTTACTTACTGATTAAGTATTAACTAGCCTACTGAGAACTTTACTTTGACATTGTGAAACAGGCCCTAAAACTTATGAAAGGACTAGATGAGCCCGCGGTTACAACCGCGTTATTTAAGGCTACTGCTCCGCTCCCGTGGCTTATAGCGTGATGTTATATAGCTTATAGCCTTCCTCGGTGCGTGGACTATCTAATACTTAAATATATTTTCAAATCGGACCAGTAGCTCCTGAGATTAGCGCGTTCAACCAAATAAACAAACAAACTCTTCAGCAACAAATTTCACTTAGGTATACATTAGCCCCACGACTTGTCTCGATAACCAAACCCCACACGGACGAAGCCGAGGGTTAAAGCTAGTATAAGTAAATATGTAAAGGAAACCACGATCAGATTTTAAAACAATATAGTTGATTGAATCAGGCGTTACTTGGCGGAACTCCATTGTAACCTAATGGAAGGAAAGAGAAACCCACCATGCATCCTCGGATTGACCACCCCAACTATTGCAATAGAAACAGGTTGACAATACCGAACTCCTCTAAAAGGGTAAGGGATATAGGGTAGGTATGGGTTCCAGGAAGATACCTGACTTGCAGTATCCCGCTGTATGCGCCGACTATGCTCCGACACGTGTTTCGCCTCTGCACGAGGCATCCTCAGGAGCGATGCGCATCGCTATATTCCTTATCGAGAAGTTCGGTATTGCCAACCATTTTCTATTGCAGTAGTTGGGTGGTCAATCCGAGGGCGTAGTGGGTTCCTCTTTCCTTCCATTAGGTTTAAAACAATAATTCCTACGAATAATACGTACTTACGTAATACGCCTACGCTTTTCTGATAATCATTCTTTTTCGTCATCATGACTGCCTCGTTTCGTCGCGCAAAGTTTTATTGGGTTTTTCCGTTAGGAAATTCTCAGTAGCAGTACGGAGACTGGTAATGTGCCCGGTACGGCTATAGGCTTGCCCCCTATTACGTGGGACCTTAAAAAAAAAATCATGGCGAAATGTGGGTGTAATATTACACCTCTGCCTACCCCTTCGGGGATACAGGCGTGAGTCTATAAATAAAAATAAAATCTTTTTCGCGTTTCGCCGGCAAACACCTAAATTTTTGAGACCTAGAAAGCAGTCACGAGGACTTCGTTTTCAGAGGCAGTCATAAGTTGTTTTTGCGTGCAAATTTTAGACAGGCAGGGCACGACAATTACTAACTACTTGGTTTCCATCAACCTTTGATAGATCACTCCATCTCTTCAAACTATGATGTTTAGCAGACGATGTGAAGGAGTATTTCCGTATAGTGAGTAGTTACGTATCGGTGACGATACACAGATGTATATGTATATCCGTCAGATAAAATTGACGGGCCAAGACGAGTCACATCAATCGAAGAGTTTATGATGACAACGCTGCGCTCAGTCCTCGGATGGGTAACCATTAGTTGTGGTGTTTATATACAAGAAGATCAGTTCTGAAACGTTTTCAAGACAACAGTTTTGTTCCTGTCACAGGTCAAAAATCTTCTGGAAGCTTCTAGAGTACAAATTCGAATACCATATAAGCTGTCTATCCATTAGAGCAGCGATTTTTAACCTTAGGGCCATGGGCCTTTAAGAGGCCCGTGTTTTAAAAACAGAACGTCCATAGAGACGTTAATGCTACTGCTCGAGGTGAATAAAAAAAAATAGAGAATCTTGCAACTTGACAAGACTGTATGTGTACTGTGTCTCTGTATTGATGTGACAAAAAATGCCTTATTTGTGTTTGTAATGGTGCATCCACACCGCAGTGAAAAAATTCCAGATTGTCTCAAAAAAAAAAACACTCAACGTAACTCCATAGATTATATTGTTTTAAAGCTAAATGTTGCTCAACATAAAACAACTGCGGTTTGGATACACCATGTTGGTTTCGTATGATGGCTTAAATTTTAAAAGTTATCTGTGATACCAATGTTGAAAACTTCTGGTGTTTTGCCTTTTACCATGTTTCTTTGGTGGTTTGAAGACGGTCAAGGAGGGATGGCGAAGTAAATTATACCGACTTCGCGATAAGATTTTTCCACACCAGTCTTTAAGTAGTTATTGATTTAGCTACGTGACTGTAGTCTTGTTTCTTCCCGTTATAATTATTTGGCTTGTAATCTCGTACAAACAATTAAGACTGCTGACCTCAAATCGGCCCACTCTGAATGTCCTGTCTGCACATAAGCTATTTTTAGTAAGAAAACAAAAGGTGGATAATGCTCCGTTGTTTCAAATATAATGAATGTATGGTGTAATATTTTAAACATCCGACTCGCCGTTTAATACTATGCCGAGTGTTGTGGGTTCGATAACCATCCGAGACAACACTGTGTGGTCTTGTATGAGATAAGTGGTCACTGTTGGTGGTTTCCAATCTGAGTGGTCGTTGTGTCGGTTGCTTTTTTTTTTGTATGGTAATAGGCGGCAAACGAGCAGACGGATCGCCTGATGGTAAGCAATTACCGCCGCCCATGGACACAAGCAACACCACAGGAGTCACAAGTGCGTTGCCGCCCCTTGGGGTTGGGAAATGGGATAGGATGAGGAGTGGGATGAGGGAGAAGGAATAGGCACCGAACGAAACGCAACAGTTTAGGTACTGTTACTTTACGTCGATTTTCTGTGAGAGGGTAGTAGGTACTTCCCCGAGCGAGCCGGCCCATTCATGCTGAAATCAGCAAGGCTCTACTACCTTGTTTCTGAAGGCAGTGAATGTTTTCAAAATAATTGCCCGCGAATCAGGATTTAATAATGCGGATGTTTAATATCTATCTAATGTAACTTTCGCACTAGGAAAGAGTGCTGTGGGGAACTATACAAACTTTATTAGGTGATAGGACTACTAAAGAACAAAAAGAAAACTCAGACATGAAAAGATAATTTGTGGTAACTCAGCGTGGTCTCGTAAGCGTTTAAGATGGGGTTTTCTCTGAGAGATAGGGATATTTTGGTTGGTAATTTTGAAGTTTAGTTGACGCAGGTCTTGAACCTGGTGAAAGAAGGTTTTATCCAGGAAGGCAATAAAAAACTTTTTCTCTCCGGAAGATAACATACGAAATTACTAATCTAACCTAACCCTCCCTCTAATACCCATCCGTGGTCGTTACCACGTCCCTTGAGGTGCGATCAAACTAAAGGCAAAGTGCCACAAGTGCAAAGGGTCACGTTGCTGCAAATTTTCATTGGCATAGGTTACCGGAAAAAAAATAATTATGACACCTTAATATAATTATATCACATAAATTGCATATCATTGTGTTGGTTATAAAATAAGCTATGATAATAATAACATAAATTACTCCTAAATACTCACCTTTCCGGCAAAACAAGCTTACAAACTTAGAAGTTTGTTATTTTTCACTGGTTCGCACAAACATTTCATCACATATTAATGAATTTCATTACTTGTTTGGTTCATAAACACAAAAACATTATCACATATACCTTTAGGTTTTCACACAATACATTATTTATTTGTAACAAATGAATCTAACGCCACTAAAATAATTATAATCCGAACGCGTAACAAAAAGTTCGCCGTGCCGGGCCGCCATGTTACTGTAGCGAACACTGTGGCTGTGAATTATTTACCATTTGAAACACGATAACAGTGAAAACGTACAACAATACTAGTATTTAATTGCTAAAATATGTTTTCAGATAAATAATCTGGGTACTTTTATGTCTTTCATAACTATTAAAAGAGTATTTATCATAAAACTATTACGAAAATAGCAAGTTTCAAGAGTAGAAATAGCCGTTCTTAAAAGTTTTTGCCTTTTATCACTGTATTTCCCTTCTCTGTCACGAATAATGACACTTCACAATTAATATTTATTTATTTCTGAGTAAATCTATATAAGTATCTTTATAAAATATTCACCGGTTTCTTCCACAAGACAACTTTTATTACAAAGTTCGCGGAACAAAACACAACAATGGCGGACGCTTTCGCAACTGAGACACAGATAATTATATTTCAATATTTTTTGGCACGTTTCGTTTCCCTCACCCTTCTAAAACGATTTAGTTACATAGAATATGAACTATTCTAATAGTTACTACTTTCGTTTCTTGGTTTAAGTAAAACAAAACGTAAAAAATCCGCGACCAATAGGACGACTTTTTTAGAGCACGACCATGCGTGCTGTAAACACATGAGACCACTTGAATTAGAGCACGACGGTGCGTGCTGTAATCACGTGGGGGGTTAATATTTCTACCGCAATTTAAAAACAAACCACAGACGACTCTACTGGCCAAAGACTCTAAGCGGACTCATACATATCCAAAAAAATGGATACGATAAAGGGCATCCAAAAAATAAAAAAATACCAATTAAACGTTTCCAATGACGATACAATGACCATCCATTCACCAAATCTATTAAACTGCCGACTAACAAAAAGGACCGTTAAATCAGTGTAGATACACACAACGGTAGTTGGTACAAAGTGAGACGAGAGGGACATCACGTACACCCTCGTGTGTGTGAGCGAGACGTAGCATACGTGCGTCTCTTTCACATATAATGTGGAGATTAAATTGGTGATGTTCTTACACGTTAATGTATGGGTTATGGACTTTAGTAATTGCGTAGAACTATAGTTTCTGATTGTGGTTCCGCCCGCGTGGCTTACTGCTATTGTGACATGAAGCTAATGAGGTTTTTTTGATGTATCTATCCATAAATTGTAGGTAAATAGGCAGCGATAGCCTTGTGGAGCGACCGACAGACTGCTACGCAGAGGGTCTCGGGTTCGAATCCACGGCACGCACCAATGACTTTTCAGAGTTATGTGCGTATTAAATTGTTAATTATCGCTTGCTAAACGGTGAAGGACAACATCGTGAGGAAACCTGCATGTCTGAGAGTTCTTCATAATTTTCTCGAAAGACATATTGTGAAGTCTGCCAACCCGCACCAGCGTGGTGGACTATGGCCTTACCCTTATCATAGTGAGGAGAGGCCCGTGCCCAGCAGTGGGATAAGTTTATATACAGGGCTGGCGATGATGATGATGATATCCAAAAATTGAACTACAGCAAAGTTTTATCAAAATCCATTCAGCAGTACAGGGCTGAAATAGTACCTAACAAACATCCAAACTTACAGAATTTCGTGTTTGTACATAATATGATAGTACGTTTAGATGTTGCTCGCATTTTTCTCTATCACATTTTTTTTTAACTTTCGACAACAGCGCCACCGACGAGGTTCAATAGGCTAGTTGACGAAAAAAAATTTATAAGTCCGTCCTTTAGATTATTCAAAAATAAGCGATACGTATTTTTTTATTTGTAAATTGAACCAAAAATGACCAAGATATATAGCTCATTAAAGTTACGTATAACGTCACACCGTGCTGCATTTTTTCGCACTAGATGACGTCACACGTAACTTTAATGGGCTATATCTTTGTTATTTTTTATTTAATCGAAAAAAGAAAAAATACGTGTCCAATATTTTTTTATAATCTTAAATACGGACTAAATAAAATGTAATTATTTTCTCTATCGCAAAATCCATCTTAGCAGACGTCTACTACATCAAAACTATCTACTTGCTAAATCTCAGCTTCAGAGGTCAAGTGGTTCTCGAGACTTCGTGCTAGGTCAATTAATAAAATTTCTTTACAGGAACTAACCGAATTCGAATACCTCAATAGCAGTAACGAATCCAGAGTTTTATTTGCAGGGAGAGAGGGAGGAGGAAAGGTCTTGAAACTTGTGAACGAAGATTTTACCTAGAGAAACACTGAAACTACTGAAAGGCAATTCGTCATCCTCACCGCCCCCTAGCGTTATCTTGCATACACTACTTTTTATCTCGGAGCCTCTACCACTAAGCGAGCCCTTAGTGGTCTAAACTCGAGCCAGACTTGCATTTGCTTTTTAATAAAATAATGTTCTGTCAAATCATCATCATCATCAGCCTTTAACAGTCCACTGCTGGACTAGGCCACTCCTATGACAGGAGGAATTGGCCTACTATACCACGCTGGCCAAACGGGTTGGTATAGGGTTTGTATCAAGTTTTTCTTCCCTTACAGTGCAGCAGTGCTGTTCTATGCATAATGTGCTCCCTCTGTCGACTCTTACGACACACATGAGATGATATGGGATGGTGACATTCCGTATTCTTAATCCGTCACTACAAGGACAAATCAGATTAAAGTAAAAAAAAATAATTAGGTTGCCCAAAGGCTAATCCATTGGAAGGATTCGCCGCTAACACAAATATACAAAAAGACACTGACGAGGTACCAATCACGTAGACATATAGTATTTGCGTGAAGATTGCACGTACGCCATAAGATCTTACGTGAAAAACTGTTCACGTCATTATAAACGAGAACGCCAATAAAAATAATTACTTTATACTGAGAAATTAAAGTAACGAGATAATAATATCACTTTATAACTAAAATAATAATAAAAAAAGGACAGGTCGGAAGTACCCTAAACAGAAGAGCATGCATGAGAAACTTGATGGGAGTGAATGAAGCAAGAGAGGTATGTATTTCAGGATCGTTGCAAATGGCGTTCCGTAGTCTCTGCCTACCCTTCCGTGAAACAGGCGTGAGTCTATGTACTACCCCTCCGGGAAACAGGCGTCTATGTATGTATGTAATAACTAAAATCCAATTAATCATCATGATCATCAGCCTGCCGTCGTCCACTGCTCGATATTCGCCTCTCCACTGGCACGCCACTGATCTCGACACTGACTGACAGACTGGCGCACAGCCATAACTACTGGGCGCAAGCAATGGCATGTATAATCATTGGGAAACGTAGGGATTTCTCGAAATTCTCACGGGATCGGGCAAAAACGTGGATTTAAAAAAATGTGACCATCATCTAGTGTAATTAACTTTTGACATAAATAGACTCACGCCTGTTTCCCCGAAGGGGTAGGCAGTGGCATATTAAACGCCCACTTTTCGCCAGTGTTTTGATCCCACGTAATAGGTGGCGAGCCTATTGTCGCTTATCGGGATATTTTGTTTCCCAGAGCCTCGTCCGTTGATCGGCAGGTGCACCACGCGGCAGGTGAGGTTGGCTTGGGACCCTAAGTTCTTGGTGGGAACCCTATGCACCCTTAACTTTTCATCATAGCTGAAATCTGTCTGTATCATCCTTCTTTTACTCGAGCCTGCAACAGCGATTCGACTGAGTTCAAGGGCCAAGTCACAGCCGAAACCGTTTAAAAAGGAAAGGAATTTAGTGATTGGAAGACCATGAAAATATACTTTAAATATCTTCAAGGACACAACAGTTCAGCGGTGAACTGTGACTGTACTAACTGATATATTTTTTGTCCGCCTGTACGACAATTCTAATCGGACCGACACAGGAAGCGAAATTAGATACCGTTTGTTATTTAATACGCCATTATTATGTAGTCGATGTTACTGATTATGTTTATGTAATGTATCTGTAGTAGCCTAGCAGAAGTATGTATCTGTAGTAGCGTCCGTGTGGTGACGGATTAAGAATACGTAATGTCACCATCCCATATCATCCCATGGCTGTCGTAAGAGCCGGCGGAGGGAGCATATTATGCAGAGAACAGCACTGTAAGAGAAGGAAAACTTGATACAAACCCTATACCAACCCATTTGGCCAGCGTGGTATAGTAGGCCAATTCCTCCTTTCAAAGGAGAGGCCTAGTCCAGCAGTGGACTGTTAAAGACTGATGATGAGTAGCCTAGTGGAGAGACCGACGGACTGCTACGCACAGGGTCTCGGGTTCGGATCCACGGCGCGCACCAATGACTTTTCGAAGTTATGAGCGTATTGAATTTCAAACTATCGCTTGCTAAACGGTAAATGAAAACAAAACGTGAGGAAACCTGCATGTCTGAGAGTTCTCCATAATGTTCTCGAAAGACATGTGAAGTCTGTCAACCCGCCTTCTCATAGTGAGAAGCTTCAAGGACCAGCAGTAAGACAGTTTATATATAATCTGTTTCACTGGTGAGTCCGTGCCCAGAGAAGAAGGAAAAGGTTCGTGCATTTTCTCCATGAAAAGGGCCAGGCCATAGTACACCACGCGGTTGACCAGCGCAGTGGAATATGGCCTGGCCCTTTTTTTTGTGGAATGGAGAACCTTTCTGAGACATGGTTTCGATGTTTTTAGCAAGCGATCATTAAGCTTCGGAGAACACGTTTAGCCGCGGGTTTCAACTGCCGCATACCATGAAGATTTTTAATAGTCGTGATGGGGAATCAGTACCTTTGATGATACTGACACTGTTCTATGCCATGGAATATGAGAGATCAGGCGGCAGTCGCTCTGCGTAAAAGCTATGGGTAAAGGCTAAGACTACGGTAAAAGTTTCGAAATACGTCGCCGGTTTTAGGGGTTGTGAGTGATTAGGGGCGGAGGGGGGGAGGTCTCAGAACCCCCCTTACAATTTTCACTTGCCGGAAATACTTGGATTCCTCTGAAAAAAAAAAAAATTCTCGCCAAATTCCACATCATAAACACCTCTTCTGTGTAGAGATGTCTATCGAGAAAGGGCCTGTCGTCCTCGAAAACATCTTCATATACTGCCGAAGCTCCACCAAGCCCCGAATTCGTAGGCGGTCCCGGTTCCGGGTGTCCACTTCCACTACTTGCAAACGCCATTGCAAACTGCGATAGCAAACTACGATAGCGTTATTTCAGTGTCCAGAAGTGAGAAAGCCGAGGTAGTACAGTAAAGCAATCCAAACAGAATCCAAGAACGAAGCCAAAACGTAGAAAAACACAAATCAATACGGAAGAACACATTCACAATTCACATATTATTATGTATAGTCGAAAGAAACGAAATGACGCACAAATTCGACATTAGCTGTCAATATCATTTGGGTTGCGTTTCGTTTCATGTTTTTCAAATAAAACCTAAATATCCGATAATATCCGGTTAAGGGCCAAAAGAGAACCTAACACAACCTATTTAGTTACTTGAATTACAGTCGCACCTAACCCTAGGCACTCGAAAGCAAAGTGGGACGCACAGATATGACATTAGCTGTCAATATCATTTGGGATGCGTTTCGTTTCACTTTTTTCACATAAAACCTAAAAATTACATTTGTAAAACTGTACTAAAGTATAAAAATTACGTTCAGTTTTGCATAATTTCCGAAGTATTTAAGAATTTTTGGAAATTGTTTAAAAATATTTAGACGCAACTCCGGCAGCCAAAATTTCTTTTAGGGGATTAGAACTAACTCCCTTAAGCCCCCTACACCACCAATACCCTCAAATTCAGGCGACTCGTTTTGAAACCCTACCCAAGCTATGAAAGCAAGGGCACATCATGCGAAATAACGAATAAACAAGCGCCCATATTTGTATCGAAAATCCAAGGTCATTTAATCGAGTCGAAACGTTAAAACGACAGAATACAAGTTTATACCTATCAGAATTCAGAATCAGGGCATTCGTAAACTAGCTCTTAGTACAGAAACACTACATAAATAGCGTCACATTATCATCTCTGAACAAACACATAGTGGCCATTGTCCACACACGTTATCTAAGTAGCTCAAGTGTACTAGAATCAATATTGTGTGACCAAGACTCTATACGTTATTTAAATTGTGTATTTTTGGGTGGGCAGTTTAGTAGGTGGTGGGTAAAACACACGTGATATTTTTTGTGGATATTTAGGGACGATTTGCGTCGGTGCCCGTTAAAACATACAAGACATTTTTATTTCAGCATTTCGATTGTTTACAAGTCAATAGAAGCAAGTGGCGCTCTGATGTCTACCTACCTACCCCGACGGGAAAAGGCGTGAGCATAATATGCATGTAGTATTATCACATCAACCCAGCGACCCGTATCAATGCAAGCCGACATCCCATAATCTAGTTCAATTACATGCAAAACAGCGTAAACACAACACAATCAAAACACGTCACTAGTTGCGTCCCTTTCCAAAACATTAAATACAAATTAGCTGCGTCTCTTTCTAACACAATAATCAGAAATAAGGGGCGGAACATACCTGACCGAAGATGCGTCGAACGTATCTTCGGTCGCGTCTATTCCGTCAAATGAATCGGTACACATCTGACGGAAAATGCGTCGAGCGTATCTGCACACATTCGCTGAAAGCGTGGCTATTATGCACACATATAAGTTTGTTCGTACAGGGCCGTACTCAGGGCAGCTCAATATTTTACTGTCATATTCTTTTACCTAATCATTTTTCGTGTTCCCTGATGTTATGTAGTCACTGAAGTCTTGTAGTTATTTATTTTGCAATTCGAGTACTATTAAAAATAATAATAAATAAAAAAAATAAAAAATATTTAATGGCACAAAAATACAGATACTCATTGTTTAGAACTCTTGACCTTCAAACTAAGTATAATACTTGTAATATGAAGGTCAAGGAGTGAACTCTGGTTACACAGTTAATTTCTGTATGAACATAAATAGATAAAGATTATGATGACTTACAACTTTATAAAATAAAAGCAATGGATAACAAGAAAGTCAAATCAGGAATGAATTGTTCGGAAAATGGGTGTGTATGTGTGTGTGGGAGTCTCTCTCTCTGTATGTGTGTGTGTGTGTGAGTGTGTGTTGTGTGTGAGTGTGTGTGTGTGTGTGTGTGTGTGTGTGTGTGAGTGTGTGTTGTGTGTGAGTGTGTGTGTGTGTGTGTGTGTGTGTGTGTTTGTGTGTGTGTGTGTGTGTGTTTGTGTGTGTTGTAGAGCACTCCTATCAAAAAACACAACTGACAATGCGCTCAGCTTCCTCATATGTCATTTTAAGCAACCATTGAGTGACGATTGTTTTGCAGTTGTAATTATTACATTGATAGATGTTTACTTTAAAAATATGTCGGACTTCGAAGATTTTTTATAGTAGCCAACAAGCGTTATTTAAATATATATCCTATTTAGGTATGGAGGTTCAAAAATAAAAGACGATAATACGATTTGGTTACGGTTTTTCACAAAACTTATACAAATGATATAGAAGGGGTTACAGACTACAGTTGCAGAGCAAGACACAAAATGTTTTCTATATAGGCATGTATGGAAATTGTTCCCGTGGACCTTTAGCACCTCATACCCAAAAATTGGCCCTCGATCCAAGCTAGCAAATATGCGTACACTCATAGCAGATACTAACACTACATTATTCTACACATTTCGTTTCTGAAAAAATAAGTAAGTTCTGGCGGCCCTGGAATCTTACGATCTTAAAATCACCGATCTGGGAATGACATGGATATGGTATGTCCAATACCTACGAATTTAGCGTGCACACCTACGAAATTAGCGTGCACACTTACGAAACGTTGATCAAATAAAATGGTTGCCATTTGGGTTGTTCTCCAGAATGTAATCGATAACGATATGGAGCCGGTTAGAGGAGAATAATACATTTTTGTAGTAAGTTACCTTTGTTAGTTTAAATCTTTTGCCAGATTAGTTTATTCCATAATGCAAATGTGGGCAAACATGGCAAAGCGAAAGACGACCCTTGTATGAAATATGTAACAAAATATTCTCTGAGAGCCAATATCGGTTTTTAGACATATTTATGCACAAAAACAAAATTATTATGTTCGATAGACAACGATTTCACAGCAGATGTACCACAAACCTTGGCGAAAAATATGGTGATAGTGGCACGAATGACATTTCTAATAAAATATCGTCATGATGAATTTATTCAGTAAACTATGGCTATCTCTTTTTTCTGACAGAGATATCCCTAAGACAAAACGAGACAACACTATGTTTGGTGGCTTTATGTCGATTTCGTATATATGTGTATAAAAAAAATCATGGCGAAATGTGGGTGTAATATTACACCTCTGCCTACCCCTCCGGGGATACAGCCGTGAGTCTATAAATATAAAATATAATAATATATGCGAATAATGTATTTTTCTATATGTACCTACTATTTGCCCTCTCCATTTATATTCCTTACTCAAAGGTCAAAATTCACGTGGTGCGTGGTGCGCGCGACGTCGACGGATAATCCGTCAGTACGCTCGACGTACTAACGGATTATCGGTCAGGTGTGAATGGTTGAACGTTTTTCTATACATTTGTATGTATTGGCGTTACGCGACCGATAAAACGCGACGGATCTTCCGTCACATATGTTCCGGCCCTAAATTAACTAATAGGTAACTAACCGTGTAAATATTTTCATTTTTAATTATCTTTTTATAGATTTTATACATAATTATACTTACTTAGACATTAAGATTAGGCTAAGCATTATTTAAATTATTAAATTATGTTTAATTAACTAATTAGCTCCATCTGTTTCTGGCCTAGTAGCATAGTAAAAACAGAATAGTAGGATAGCTTCATACAAATCGGCCGCCGCGCCGCCGCGCTGGTTTGAATGTACGCGTGAGTCGCCGGCGCCGTGTACGCACGCACTTTTCACGCACACAATCTCACGAGCGCGGCAAGCTCGGCGCGGATTCAGTCCGGGATGCGCCGCGCGCGCGTCTGATCGAGCGCATTCATGTAGGTACTACACTGATCGCCCGCTTGAATTGTTTATATACATTCAGTTTTGTAATAAACGTTATTAATAATATACAATGTGTTAAACGACAGTAAATTTAACTTGTTACTTTTTCTCATTACAAAGGCATTTAGATAGTTATATAACGCTTAGGTAGTCAGTAGGTATTTGAGAAAAAATAAATTCAAGCTTAAATTGTGAAGTATTCAGCGCGATCACTTAAAAAAGCGGCGAAAAAGCGCGAGCGCCGACAAAGCCGGCGCCTCGGTGTAAACAAGTGACAACCCGTGCGTCAACGCAAGAGTAGGCAATTAACTCGCCGAGCGGCCTTAGCTAGCTTACTATTCTGTTTTTACTATGCTAGTAGTAAGCAGTTTAGTGTTTAGAGAGATAGATAAGATTAATACTTTATTGTACAAATGTACACCATACAAAATAAATTAGCGGGTCTTAATCGCGTACAACTAACTTATATAAGGTATAAATACCTTATATAAGTTAGTTGTACGCGATTAAGACCCGCTAATTTATTTTGTATGATGTATACAAATCCCGAAAGTTTAAAATCGATTATAAATGTACACCAGTAAATAAACAATAGGTAGGTATTACAATAAATACACGGACAATTAATACAATTGGACGTTCTCAGACCAGATTGGAGGACATCCTAAAAAGGACAGGTCAGAAGTACCCTAAACAGAAGAGCATGCATGAGAAACTTCATGGGAGTGAATGAAGCAAGAGAGGTATGTCAGGATCGTTGCAAATGGCATTCCGTAGTCTCTGCCTACCCCTCCGAGAAACAAGCGTGAGTCTATGTATAGTATTATATTATCTGTGATCTATGTATGTATGTTCACAGAGCGACTGCCGTCTGTCCTCCGCAACCAGAAGGTATAGCGATATGCCATGAATTGCAGTGTCAAATATTCAAGGGTATAGGTATAGATCGTCCTAGACCTTATTCGGCCACAGTGACTTAGAGCTCATAATTTATTGAGCAACATTTTCATGACAGCCGGGACCTACAGTTGAACGTGCTCTCAGAGGCCGTGCTCTTCTGTTCAGGGTATACTTCTAACCTGTCCTGTGTTTAGGATGTCTCCAATCTGCAGGCCGATTCAGAATGTCACGATAAGTAATCGTACGATATGTCAAATTATTGTCTTCGTCTTTTAGCCGCCTATCAGAGATATTTTGAACAAATATTCATTGAATTCGGTTTATTTATTAATTTACTTCATACTGAATGCATAAAATTGCTAGGAAATGCGATAGTTTTGACAAAAAATAAGGTAGCCCGTTTGACAATTAACGGAATCGAATGTTAAATGAGATATCGAACGATTCTGAATCGCCCCCCTGGTCAGAGAACGTCCGCCTAGGTCTTCCCCTTCGTCCTGTCCTATTCACACTTATATATTTGCTTGGTCAGTCTTTCTTCATCCGTCATCCGCTCTGTGACAAAGCTAATATACGGCCAAATCAAGTTAGACCAGTGCGAAAGTATTGAATGTGGCGATGGATGATATTGAAAAGGCATTCTCTTTGTAGAAATGCAAATATTATATCAAATTTGGTTAGACTAATAAGCGGATAGGGCTCCAACCTCCAAATTTTGCAACTGGTATAACGCTACGTCGTTTATTACACTAGCTGTTTCCCGCGGTTTCACCCACGTCCTGAAGGAACTACTTCGCGTACCCGGTTAATTTATGTTTAGTTACTCCTTGATACATCAGCTATCAGCAGCCAGTGAAAGTCCTATCAAAATCGGTACAGCCGTTCCAGAGATTAGCGAGAACAAACATACAGACAGACAGACAGTCAAAAAAGAATGTAATTTCGGTATATATGTTCCGTGTATACATCCATATGCATTAAGTAAAAAGCGGTTATTTTAATATTACAAACAGACACTCCATTTTATGCCATTCCATCATAATAAGTATACCATTTTATTTATGCGTATAGATGAGCGATATGCTTAAACGAGTAGCATATTTATGTATGCATGTATGTATACGTCTCAGTTTGTTTACAATGTCTTCCACGTGTAGGAATCGAACGATGTGACGTATTACGAGAAATTTTATGAATTACTCGAGGCCTCAACTAAGCCCCCACATTTTTATTTTTAATGTAATGATTTCTTCCCGATAACTTGGGAATTGTTGGAAATCCCTTCTTAGTGCACCCTTACGGCCTGACCTGGTCACGAGATCGGTCGCCGCGGCGCAGCGTTGAAAAACGCGCCAAGTACATCGAAATCGCTCGTCCCTGCCGCGCCCGCTCACCGTTTAGACCGATCTGGTGACCAGGCCGTTACCGTCCCAAGGAACATTCATGCCTGAGTTCAGCTTCTTGAGCCCAATAGTTCTGTACTTTTTCGTCTGTACTTTGTCTGTCCGTCAGTCATTAAGTAACGGAAGATTTCTTTTGTATACAGAAGAAGATATCCGGTGTAAGGGGGCATCCATAGATAACGTCATACGTATGGAGGGGGGTAAGGGGTCGATGAAGTGTGGCATTGTATGATAAATAAGATGTTGATGTACATATATGTGAATGGGACAGGACAAAGGGGAAGACCTAGGCGGACGTTCTCTGACCAGCAGGCCTATTCAGAATGTCACGACAAGTAATCGTACGATATGTCAAATAATTGTCCACGTCTTTTAGCCGCCTATCAGAGATATTTTGAACAAATATACATTGAATTCGGTTAATTTATTCATTTACTTCATACTGAATGCATAAAATTGATAGGAAATGCGATAGTTTTGACAAAAAATGAGGTAGCCCGTTTGACAATTAACGGAATCGAATGTCAAATGAGTTATCGAACGATTCTGAATAGCCCCCCAGATTGGAGACATCCTGAAAAAAGGACAAGTCAGAAGTACCCTTAACAGAAGAGCATGCATGAGAAACTTGATGGGAGTGAGTGAAGCAAAAGAGGTATGTCAGGATCGTTGCAAATGTCGTTCCGTAGTCTCTGCCTATCCCTCCGGGAAACAGGCGTGAGTCTATGTATGTATGATGTATGAGAGCAACTGTCAAAACATCTTGAAAATCGTGTGACGTAATTTATGGACCGCCCATAATCCAGAGATCTGATGGCCGATTCTCGTAATTTGAGAAACACCGACACTGTATTTTAAAAGGAATGCGATTAGCCCTTTTTAAGGCATAGGGGATATTTTTCCCACCATGATTTTAATTTTTTTTAGTAACAAAACCTCATCCTTGCGGTGCTTATTTTTACTTTAGCTATTTTTTTATTAATCTGTCATTATTTTGACGTAAAGAAATTGTAAACTATCAAGTATATTTTGACTTCGGTGGTTTGTTGAAGTTTGAAAAGTAGCAATTTTACGTATTCAATTTTCTAGTAAGGGCTATCTCTTGAATCTTTTTATTTCTGAGGCAAGTTTTATTTTTAGCATGTGTTATTATATTTCATCTGAAGGATTTTACGCAAATCTTTTTGCCTGGGTGTCTTGATATTTTATTATATTCGTTTGTTATGGTGGGAAACATATTCCCTATGCCTGTGGGTGGCTGTGGCTGTGTGCTGTGCCACTATGAATATTGCCATTTTTCACGGCTTTTCACATACATTAGTCATTGTTCCTACAAATAAAAGTTATTTTCTAATTATAATTGTTGTTTACGTAGACCACAGACTAACCTATTGTACAGTAGACTAATTCAAGATCACCTTTTCCATACTCGTAATGTTCTATACTGTCCTCCTACACAGGCAAAGGGGATATATTTACCACCATAGAAAAATTATAAAAAAAATAAAAATATATATTTATCATTTTCTACCCCCATATTATACCTAAATCCGTCAACAGTGAAGTTTTTCCACCGCAGGGTCACTATGCCCTATAAAGGGTTAGGTTTTGACTTGACTTACAATTGGTATTCTGCTACACCCAATATCATTATAGTCTAATTTAAAACATATATAGTTCGACGTGTGGTGACGGATTAAGAATACGGAATTTCACCACTCCTTATCATCTCATGGGTGTCGTAAGAGCCGACAGAGGGAGCATATTATACAGAGAACACCACTGTAAGAGAAGGAAAACTTGATACAAACCCTATACCAACCCGTTTGGCCAGCGTGGTATAGTAGGCCAATTCCTCCTTTTAAAGGAGAGGCCTAGTCCAGCAGTAAACTGTTAAGGGCTGATGATGATGATGACGATAGTTCGACGTATAGTGGCCTGGCAACACAGTTGCTGACGGCGCATTTTGTAAAGCGAGAACGTTCGAACAGCCACGGGGTTCGCCAGTCACTTACACCTTACACCACACACCGTCCGAACACGTCATAACATAACAAAGTGTACCGAGTGTGTAATTTCCGTGAATTATAATCTGTGTCGGACAATAAATACCATAGTCGTACTATACAGGGTGTCACAAGACCCATCACCAAGCCGAAGTCTACTCGTTATGGACATCATGCCAAGTCATACTAACCAAAAATAATACCTGGGAAACTAATTTCTTTTTTTGTTTTCACATTTTTTAAACCGCAATTAAAATCGCGCGCGTGCAATGCTCGAAATACCTACTTATCCATGGGGTCATAGGGCATCTAAAGAGCATATTGGCGGGGTAAATAAATCGATTTTGTACCTAATTAGAAAAATTCCATACTAACTTTGAGTCTCAATGTCTCCTGATCCACTAATTTCCCAGGTATGGTGCCGAAATAAAAAATGTTCGTAGTGATTGGTACAATATGGTATTTCAGTTTTCGTTAAGGGTCTTTTTACACCCTGTATACTCGTATTATTGAAGAGCTCCTGAACCAACTACACCAAAGCCATCAACATACACACATACACAAGATACACTAAAGCCGTTGTCAGTTGTCACATAGTTTGAAACTTTAGCCAATTTTCGATTTACACGCGGTATCATTCAAGTATCAATTCATTTAGGAGAATATCGTTAATGACACCGAGATTTTCTTTTTGTTAAGACAACACCCGCAAGATTGTTGTGTGTGAATACTAAGGAGCCTGAAGAGTGACATAGGCTACTTTTAACCGCAACAACCGACAACAAGCGAGCAAAGCTGCGGCCGAAATCTTAATACATAAAATCCTTGCGTTACTGACTGACTGACAGACACGCTACAGCCGAAACTATTGGCCGCAGGAAGCTGAAATTTGGCATGTATGTTCCTTGGGGACCGGAGATAGGGGTGCACTAAGAAGGGATTTCCCGAAATTTCCACGGGATCAGCCAAAACGAGTAAATTAAAAAAAATAATGCCGGCATAGCTGCTGGCGTCCTCTAGTCTAGTAATAAATATGCTCACATTATTCTGAAGGTCCTCACGCATGTTGAAAACAGTTCAAATGTCCATACCTACGAGGGTCAAACTGAAAGTTCTTAGAAAATCAAAAACTGATTACATTAGCCAGTTATTAGTTTTATTATATCTTTTCAAAATATTGTCCATTGACGTCAATACACCGCTGCATGCGATGGAACCACTGGGAAAAGCACTTTGCCCACTCGTCCTTAGGGGTCTCTTCAATGGCATCGCGATACGCAGCCACCGCTTCTTCAGCATTCATAAACCGCTTTCCTTCAAGTTTTTCTTTAATTTTTGGAAATAAATAAAAATCACAAGGCGCGAGGTCGGGGCTATACGGCGGGTGACCCAGTAATTCAACGTTTGATGTCGCCAAATAGTCGATCGTTCGCTTGGCGGTGTGCGACGAGGCGTTGTCGTGGTGAAGGAGGATCCTACTGCGAGGTCGTTTCTCTCGAACTTTTTCCAAGACAAGTGGCAAACAATTGGTAGTGTACCATTCTGCAGAAACTGTTTTTTGATCCTCTAACACAATTGTTGCGAAATGACCTATCCTTCCAAAGAACGAGGCCACCATTTTTTTTCCCGCACTTCGATCTCTCTTCACTTTAGTTGGCAACTCCTCGAAAGGAAACACCCACTGAGCAGATTGTCTTTTGGTTTCAGGATCATAACAGTAAATCCAGCTTTCGTCACCTGTTAGTATGTGGAACACAGCATTTGAGTCACCTCCGTTAAATCTTTCAATCATTTTACGGCACCAATCCACACGATGGAGTTTTTGAGCCTTAGTCAAATTATGAGGTATCCACCGGGCGCAAAGCTTCCTGACCGCGAAATGTTCGTGGAGGATTTTGTGCACTTGACTCATACCGATGCCTAAGCTTGTCCGAATCTGCTGATAGGTCACTCTTTTGTCAGTCTCTATCATACGCCGCACAACACAGATGTTATTTTCAGTCGTCGCCGTAGAAGGCCGTCCCTCAAGTACATCATCAGTGAGATTAGTGCGACCACGTTTAAACTCATTAAACCAGTTGTAAACAGTCGCACGAGATGGGGCTTCATCGTGAAAGGCCAATCGTAGTCTATCATAACTTTCTTGTTGACTTAAATGACATCGAAAGTCATAAAAAATCATTGCACGAAAATTTTCTCGTGTTAAATTCATGTTGACGTGACACAGACAATTTTCAATTTGCCGCCAAATCGTAAAACAAATGACAAATGAATGAAATATATACTCAGTAATATTGGCAAAGAGTTCTATTTTCAAATTTTAGAATATTTTTTTTATTATATTGTTTATAAGTGGCCAGTTCTAAGAACTTTCAGTTTGACCCTCGTATTGTTTACCAACTATATTCATTGTAAGTCGGACAATCAGGTACAAACATTCAAGGTCAGATAATGAATACGGGTCGGTTAACTTAAAGTGTACCTACCTCTTTAGTTAAATGATCCAGTTCTTTTTTTTTTATAGTAATAGGCGGCAAACGAGCAGACGGATCGCATGATGGTAAGCAATTACCGCCGCTCATGGACACAAGCAACACCACAGGAGTCACAAGTGCATTGCCGCCCCTAGGGGTTGGGAAAAGGGATAGGATAAGGAGAGGGACGAGGGAAAAGGAATAAGGGATAGGGCCTCCAGCACTCTCGCTCACCGAACGAAACGCAACAGATTAAGTACTGTTACTTTACGTCGATTTGCTGTGAGAGGGTCGAACCGACCCATTCATGCTGAAATCAGCAAGGCTCATCACACCTGGATTGGTGGGATGAGTTGACTAGATAGTTCTTTTTTTCATTGGTCAGCTAGACCCACTTTCAAATTAGGCAATACATTGTTTAAAATGAGTTTAAGCTTCCGTGGTCATTAACATTACTTTTAAATTGGTCTTGGTCTTTTGTCCAATTTAGGTTTGAGGAATGAAAAACGTAGTAGGTTTCTTGTTAAAATTATAAATCGATTATTATTCGTTTTGTTTACTACATTGTGAATAATCTGTTTCATCATCATCAGCCCTGTACATAAACTGTCCCACTGCTGAGCACGGGCCTCTTCTCACTATGAGAAGGGTAAGGCCATGGTCCAGCACACTGGCCAAATGCGGGTAGCAGACTTCACATGCCTTTCGAGAACATTATGGAGAACTCTCAGACATGCAGGTTTCCTCACGATGTTTTCCTTCACCGTTTAGCAAGCGATAATTAACAATTTAATACGCACATAACTTTGAAAAGTCATCGGTGCGTGCCGTGGATTCGAACCCGAGACCCTCTGCGTGGCAGTCCGTCGGTTTTCCACTAGGCTATCGCTGCTTCATATATCTAAATAATCTGTTTACATAAAAAAGCCGTTACTGACTGACCGACAGCGTACAGGCGAAACTACTGGGCGCAAAACCCTTAAGTTTTGCATGCATGTTCCTTGAAAAGGGATTGCCCGAAATGCCAACGATGTTGCGAAGAAACGGTCAATTAAAAAAACTATGTTGTGCGGCTCCTCTAGTTTTTTTTTATAGACCCACGCCTTTATCCCAGAAGGGGTAGGCAGAGGAGTAAATATTACACCCACATTTCGCCATGAATTTTGAGGCCCCATGTAATAGGGGGCGAGCCTATTGCCGTTACCGAGCACATCACCAGACTCCGTGCAGCTACTGAGAATTCGGAAAAAGCCAGTAACACTATTGTCCGACCCGGGAATCTAACCCGGGACCTCCGATCAGCAGTCACATACGCTATCCACTGGACCACGTCTATAAAACTATAAAACTGATTTTTATTTACTCATGCATCAAGGCTAAGACTAAATGCATACCACCTAACCACCTACCTACTGAGATATCTATAAAATTGTATGTTTTATACGGTGCCGGATGTGTGGTGACCCGATGTGTTATTTAAAGACAACTAATATAGACATCCAAGGATGCGAGTAGGATGACTGTCCGCGATATATTGAGACAGATTTAGTTGCCGAGAGACGACTTCGCTCAAAATCAATAATAAAAAAAAAACATATTAAAACTATATCCCGACTACGTAAAAAAAGGTTTTCCTAAAAAGGACGAAACAAGAAAATAGCTCATTCTCAGATACAAAGCCAGAAATTATAGGTACAGTAATGCTCAAGCTAGAGCTGTGATGACACTATTAGCCTTCCTTTTGGTTTCGTCGTGGTCGGGTAAAAAAGAAATACGAGTACATAGATGGCGTCATTCACTTTTTTAACGGGCCTTGTCGCGTATAACTAACTTATTACATACATACATACATAACGTCACGCCTATTATCCCCGAAGGGGTAGGCAGAGGTGTATTTCTACACCCACTTTTCGCCAGATATACTTTAGTCCCACGTAATAAGGGGCGAGCCTATTGCCGTACCGGGCACATTTCCAGACTCCGTGCTGCTACTGAGAATTTCGTGACAGAAAAACCCAATAACACTGCCCGACCCAGGAATCGAACCTAGGACCTCCCGATCCCACGCGCACATTTATAGGCAGTCGTATAGGGTTTGATGTCGAGTTTTCTGTCTCTACGCAAAGATGGCATTTGCATCGTGTTATCCCTTAGTCGCCTCTTACGACACCCGCGGGAAGATAGGGGGTGGTGACACTTGTATTCTATGCCGTCAACCACACGGCAAACTAACTTATTTAAGGTATAAAAACTTGTATCCGACGTTTCGACCGTCTTGCACCGGTCGTGGTCGTCGAGGGAGCTAAGCTATTATGATCCGTTAGATAATTTTGTATGATGTGTACAAATCGCGAAAGCTTAAAAATCTATTAAATAGAGAAGATCGATAGCTTTGTACAGAAGTTATCTGACTACTACGCAGTGTGGCAACATTGACAACTGCTGTATTAATTGGGGCACATCCATCACATTTCTCCAGGTAGTAGAGCCTTGCTGATTTCAGCATGAATGGGCCGGCTCGACCGGGGAAGTACTACCCTCGCACAGAAATTCGACGTAAAGTAACAGTACCTAAACTGTTGCGTTTCGTTCGGTGAGTGAGAGTGTTGCAGGCCTTATCCCCTATTCCTTCTCTCTCATCCCACTCCTCATCCTATCATTTTCCCAACCCCAAGGAGCGGCAACGTACTTGTGACTCCTGTAGTGTTGCTTGTGTCCATGGGCGGCGCTAATTGCTTACCATCAGGCGATCCGTCTGCTCGTTTGCCGCCTATTACTATAAAAAAATACATCACACGTATGGAGGAGGGTAGGGGTAGGGTAGGGGGTCGATGAAGTGTGACATTCTATGATAAATGAGATCGTAATGTATGAGACGAACTGAGAAAAGACGTGGGAGAGGTGAAACATTATGAAAATGTGACGTGATATATGGATGCCCCTTGCCTAACCTAACCAAAATACTAACCTTACTGGTCCTCAATATCCCTTAAAAGTGAAGTACTATGTGCCGTGTACTTACCTGAAAATAAACAAAGAAACAATATAATAAACTTCCACACTAAATATAATATAAAGGTACAAATAATACAAACAATACTGTTATGTACTCGTCAGACTTAGACAAAGACAGAGAGACTCACACTCACACATTTTTCTCTACACGATAATGCTATAAGGTTATAAAACCTCAAAATATTTCTCCGATCCAACACAAGTACTCCAGGAAAATACTTGAACTATTAATCAAAAACCAAACTTTCACCGGAGCAATAAAAAATAAAATCCAATTATTATCAACCAGTTTGAACAGAAATTTAATCAGTTTCCGTTGGGGTCAACGCTCTTCTATATTTGATTTCAAAACTCATTTCGTTTACGACTGCCGTAGCGTGCAGACGTATTCAATTTGATTGTTTTTGATAAAACGGAGTTTGACGGTAGTTGAATGTATGTGTTTGGGTTTAGAGACGAATACATATATCGATGTTTTCAAAGTGCACACGTAATTGTGTTTACTTTTGGAATAATAACATGATTTAGAAGGAAGTGCACCTGACTGAATCGCTGGGTAAACAAAGATAGCTTTGATTTCTACTAATTTATTACCTGTATGACGTCACTATCAGCTATAAGTGTATTAGATTGGTTTCGCCTAGTTTAGTTTTATTTCTTTTAATCTCCCATTGTCATAAAACGATCCCATTGTGCAAATTATATGAGTGTTCCTTGACTTACCTTTCTGCCTTTAAAAATATCTCAATATGAAAGTTGTTAATTTGTTGTTTTTTTACAGACAGACAGAAAAAATGTAATTTCGGTATATGTACCGTCTATACATCTATATGCATTTAGTAAAAAGCGGTTATTTTAATATTACAAACAGACACTCCAATTTTATTTAGGTATATGTATAGATATAGATTTTATTCTATTCTATCCACCAGGAATTTAATATGATGACACTTTGTACGAAAAGGTGAAGTAAACAAGTTGTAAACTTTCACCACTTCTGAAAAGGCATTATCGTCTGATAATTTCAAAATTGGCACATTTATGCAAAGAAATCTGTCAAATAATTTTACTAGTACCTATCTATTGAAGGATGGTTGAATTGGCCCTCAAATCCCTCAATCTACTAACCTATTGGAAGCTACTTATAATATATGTACATTCTACGGAGCATTCAAGTGTGAACAATATGTAGGACGGGCTTGCTTGTTTTCGCTGAATCGTATGAGAAGATTCTTGCATATAATTTACATACATGATTCTATTTGATTTCTATTTGTCCAGACTTGTGTCGCGATTTCATCGGATTTAAAGAACAACTTTATGAAAAGAATATTATAGAATAAGTTTATGAAATTAAATACTTCTTAATTTCGTATAAATTATGGCTAGGACTTAGCTTGTTTTTGTATTTATCTATCGTTACGATTGTCTCCCATTGGGGTAGGCAGAGACTATGGAACGCCAAATGCTCCGGTTCGAACACACCTCTTTCGCTTCCTCGACATTAATTAACCTCATCATGCATGCTCGACGATTATGAGTACTCGATGACGTATTATAATATAGACGCGCCATACTCCCAACAGAGCGGCTTTGAAAAACGGCTACAAATACCAAATAATATCATCATCCTCTTAGCGTTATCCCAGTTTCAATCTGGGGTCCGCTTACTAGTCTAACCGAATTTGGCTGAATATTAGCTTTTCCACGGAGCGACTGTCTGTCTGCCCTCCGCAACCCGAAGGGATAGCGATATTCCTAGGTTTAGACTAGTGTCAGTTTATTTAGAAGGTACTGACGCCCTAAAACGACTGTCAAAGATCTTCATGACAACCGGGACCGACGGCTTAACGTGCTCTCCGAGGCACGGGACAAGCGATAATTAACAATTCAATACGCACATAACTCCGAAAAGTCATTGGTGCGCGCCGTGGATTCGAACCTGATACCCTCTGCATGGCAGTTTGTTGGTATCTCCACTAGGCTATCACTGCCTTAAATACCAAATAATATCTTGTATGAATAAAGAAAGAGAAAGTAAATAAATACTACTATAGGGGACGTCTGTTGTTAGTGAGAGATAGTTTTAGTTGTTTTTTAAATCCTTACAAATTATTCTTACGGAGCGTACTATCACAACACAAGTTCGCGCGTAACTACTAAACGTAATGGCGGCAATTGCCTCCATTTCAGTTTGCCATTTCAGTGTGCGGGATCTTTGTGAGTACTAGTGTTTTTGGTAATAGCGTAAATAACCAACCTCACAGACGGATGAAAGGCATTACAATGTTATTTGCCAGTTTCACCGCTTTCTAATAAGTTCTTGTTAAATTAATGTATCAGATAAATCATACATTTAGTTTTAATTATGAATTAATCTGGAAGATATGTTATATGCAGAGGCGGTGTTGCTGGGACAATTCACACATGTACAATCAAACAAGTCGGCGGTGGACCAGTTTGAAAAAAAATCCCCTTGCTCCGCTCCGCTCATAGAGTCGAGGCATACTAGAAACTGGTTTTGTATACAAATGTCCATGTGTGTGTAAAGTAGCACTGGAAGCGACGATGTCTTGCTGAGCGATTCTCGCCCTTATGGTGGTCTAGCGGGAAGTTGTTCGACTGTACATAATTACGGTAAGTGAGTAGAGCGCGCCGTGGAGTCGAACTCAAGTATGGCTTTCTTCCTACAAAGTCAACTACAACATAAGAACAAATTCTGTATCGCTAGAGACTGTATAACATTCAAAGAACACTAAGAACACCTAAACTTTTAACAGTAAATACGCGAAACTCCCACAATGTATTTATTTTATTTATTAAATCCCAGGTCGGGCAAAAGTGTTACTGGGTTTTTCCGAATACTCAGTAGCAGCCCGGAGTCTGGTGATGTGCCCGGTAACGGCAATAGGCTCACCCTCTATTACGTGGGACCTAAAATAACATGGCTAAATGTGGGTGTAATCTTACACCTCTGCCTACCCCTTCGGGGATACAGGCGTGAGTCTATAAAAAATGTAAAATAATATTAAATCTTTATGAAGCAGCGACAGCCGAGTGGTGAGACCGACAGACTGCTACGCAGAGGATGTCTTGGATTCGAATTCACGGCACGCACCAATAACTTTTCGAAGTCAAGGGTGTATTAAAATTGTAAATTATCGCTTGCTTATCGGTGAAGGAAAACATCGTGAGGAAACCTGCATGTCTGAGAGTTCTCAATGATGTTCTCGAAAGATATGTGAAGTCTGCTAAAGTGCCGACCCGCACTTGGCCAGCGTGGTGGACTATGGCCTTACCCTTCTCATAGTGAGAAGGTATATACTCATCAGCTGGGCCCGTGCCCAGAAGTGGGACAGTATAAAGGGCTGATGATTATATACACAACGTATACAGGCGGACTTAATGCCATGGGCATTATCTCCCAATGTGGTATGAAATGCCCGACTAACTACATTATGTCCAATTAGCTTTAGATTTTTATACTCTGAATACACAGAGGCAGCGATAGTCTGGGAGAAACCAACTCGTCCAGTTAAAATGTTAGTTTTTTTTATTTATTTATAGTCTTACGCCTGTATCCCCGAAGGGGTAGGCAGAGGCGTAATATTACACCCACATTTCGCCATGAATATTTACCTAAGTCCCACGGTAATAAGGAGTGAGCCTATTGCCGTTACCGGGCACATCACCAGACTCCGTGCTGCTACTGAGTATTCGGAAAAACCCAGTAACACTTTTGCCTGACCCGGGAGTCGAACCCGGGACCTCCGATCAGCAGTCGCATACGCTAACCACTGGACCACGGAGGCAGTCAAAGGAAAAAGCTAGTATTGAGTCAAATCTAGTTAGACTAGTCTGACTAGTGCATGGACTCAGGGCTCCAAGGCAAGACTTGGTTGCAACCAGGATAAAATAATTACGTATCTCTAGTAGCCAAATCTATGGATAGATCAACTACTGCGACCGGCGGTAAACCGGCACGTGTATATGACCACCCTGCGAGCCTCTATATATTGTTCAAGGTATTATACTGCTATATTATTATTGATAACAATACCGTGAAATGCTCTCTCACGACGTATGGTGCTATTGCGTATTTCTATATCGCTTTATCTTAAGACGTAGATTCTAATGTATTGAGAGTAAATAGACATCAATAGTCGTCAATAATCGTCCGTGTGGTGACGGATTAAGAATACAGAATGTCACCACCCCATATCATCCCATGGGTGTCGTAAGAGCCGACAGAAGGAGCATTTTATGCAGAGAACAGCACTGTAAGAGAAGGAAAACTTGATACAAACCCTATACCAACCCGTTTGGCCAGCGTGGTATAGTAGGTCAATTCCTCCTTTCAAAGGAGAGGCCTAGTCCAGCAGTGGACTGATAAAGGCTGATGATGATGAATAGACGTAGAAAGCTACTGTACGGAGCGATGGTTGACGACTTTAGCAATTACCGCCGCCCATGGACACAAGCAACACCACAGGAGTCACAAGTGCGTTGCCGGCCCTTGAGGTTGGGAAAAGGGATAGGATGAGGGAGGAGGAATAGGGGATAGGGCCTCCGGCACTCTCACGAGTCGTCGCCCATCGCACCTGAGGATGCCTCGTGCAGAGGCGAAACACGTGTCGAATAGTCGGCGCTTACAGCGGGACACTGCAAGTCAGGTATCTTCCTGGAACCCATACCTACCCTATATCCCTTATCCTTTTAGAGGAGTTCGGTATTGTCAACCTTTTTTATTGCAATATTAGTTGGGGTGGTCAATCCGAGGGTGCGTGGTGGGTTCCTCTTTCCTTCGATTACAGGAAATTTACAATTGAGAAGGTTACAATTGAGTAAATTGAGTTCCGCCAAGTAACGCCTGATTCAATCAACTATATAAGAATATATTTATTTCAATTCAACATTTGTTCCAACGTATTTTAAAGACAGATGAATCAGAAGCATTTATCATTATTCATTAGTCTACATTTAATAACTGTTATAGGTCATTTACAAATTGCGTACAAATGTGTTAATTAACTTATGAATGACTTTGTTTTTCTAATTCATTATTTAAACAACAGACAATCTATGACATCTAATCTATCAATGGTAGTAATTTTTTTATGTTCGTTACCCTATAACTCCATAAAGAATTTCGAAAATGCTTTATTGTTTGGCAGCAGGTATATACAATCAAACAAGTCGGCGCTGGACCAGTTTGAAAAAAATATACTTTTTCTCGCTCATAGAGTCGAGGCACACTAGAAACTGGTTTTGTATACGAGAGTCAATGTGTGTGTAAAGTAGCACTGGAAGCGATGTTTTGCTGAGCGATTCTCGCCCTTATGGTGGCCTAGCGGGAAGTTGTTCGACTGTACTTTCCCCCCAAGATTCTCCACACAGACCGATTTTGAGCCACCCGCAAGGGGGAGGCCTATGTCCAGCAGTGGACGTGTCTAGGCTGATATGATGATGATATACTTCCCGTTTGGTCTGTTTTTCTTTCTTTGTTATAATTTTATTTCTATTTATTTATAAACCAGCAGTCGTTGCCCATAGCTCCTGAGGATGCCTCGTTCAGAGGCTAAAACACATATCGAAGAATAGTCGGCGCATACAGCGGGATACTGCAAGTCAGGTATCTTCCTGGAACCCATACCTACCCTATATCCCTTATCCTTTTAGAGGAGTTCGGTATTGTCAACCTTTTTCTATTGAAATAGTTGGGGTGGTCAATCCAAGGGTGCGTGGTGAGTTCCTCTTTATGCACATTAATAGTACAGAGGCGGCATCATAACAAACATATTTTTGTTTTATCACTGCCCTGCGTTGACACATTTTTCTTTTCCCAGTACCAAAGGAGGAAGAAACAAAACTTCACGCCTTTTATCTCTAAGGGGGAAGGCAGGAGTTTATTACACATACACACTTCGCCAGCTTGTTTCAGTCTCAATGTAATAGGGGGCGAGCCTATTGCCATCTACCGGGCACATTATAAGCGAGCGATAATTAAAATTTTTAATGCAAACATAACTTTGAAAAGTCAGATGCGGATCGAAACCGAGACCATCGTCTCGGCAGTCCGTTACGTACACCACTGGGCTGTCGCATAACAAAAATACAATAAAAAATTGGGCAAGTGCGAGTCGGACTCGCGCACGAAGGGTTCCGTACCATCATCTATCAAAGAAAATCACGTTCGTTGTATGTATACTTAAATATTTTTTAAGTATCTACCTGTTTATTAAGATCGAGTAACAAATTGCTTAAAAATTACGTTCGTTGTATGGGAGCCCCCTTTATTATTTACTTTTTTTTAATTTCATTATTTATTTTGAATGGTAATATACATCTACATATTCTGTGAAAATTTAAAGCGTCTACCTGTTACAGTTAGTAATTTCGAGCAAAAATACGAAAAAATAAACACGTTTTTTGTATGGGACCCCCTCTTAATATTTTCATTTTTTTTTTATTTTTAGTATTTGTTGTTATAGCGGCAACCGAAATACATAATTTGTAAATAATAAATTTCAGCTCTCTAGCTATCACGGTTTATGAGATACAGCCTGGTGACAGACAGACAGACGGCCAGACAGACAGACAGACAGCGGAGGCTTAGTAATTGGGTCCCGTTTTTTTACCTTTTAGGTACGGAACCCTAAAAAAGACTATAACTATAAATAGTAAGTCTTTGTTTCCTGTACATCGGTATAAAGTACGCAGAACATATACAAAGGTCAGTCTGAAGGTAGCCGGGACGAACGTCTGCGAGAGGTCAATAACCTGAGACGTTTGACCTTCATAGATGCTGAGGATGCAGACGTGGGTTAGGGAATCGATCAATAGATTGTGGGGGAGTTCAGGTGCTTGTAAACAAGATCGTTTTTTAGGGTTCCGTACCTAAAAGGTAAAAAACGGGACCCTATCACTAAGCTTCCGCTGTCTGTCTGTCTGTCACCAGGCTGTATCTCATAAACCGTGATAGCTAGAAAGCTGAAATTTTCACAAATTATGTATTTCGGTTGCCGCCATAACAACAAATACTAAAAATAAAAAAAAATGAAAATATTAAGGGGGTTTAATCCCATACAAAAAACGTTTTATTTTTCGTATTTTTTGCTCAAAATTACTAACTGTAACAGGTAGACGCTTTAAATTTTCACAGAATATGTAGTTGTATATTACCTTTTAAAATAATTTATTAATTTAAAAAAAGTTAATAATAAAGCCCCCCTTTATTATTAACTTTTTTCGTGCGCGAGTCCGACTCGCACTTGCCCAATTTTTTTTATTATAGCGCAAACATCCAAGAATATCTGGAGATGTCCATTCCAAATGGAATTTTAATTTCGGCGGAATATAGGGAAGCCAATCAAAAGCGTTTATTGGAAATTAAGTGTAAATCGATGCATAAGGTTTTTAGTTAAAAGTATAGCGTTAAATCACCATCCCATATCGTCCCATGGGTGCCGTAAGAGCCGACAGAGGGAGCATATTATGCATAGAACAGCACTGTAAGAGAAGGAAAACTTGATACAAACCCTATACCAACCCGTTTGGCCAGCGTGGTATAGTAGGCCAATTCCTCCTTTCAAAGAAGAGGCCTAGTCCAGCAGTGGACTGTTAAAGGCTGATGATGATGATGATAGCGTTAAAAACTTTTCGCGAACGCGTTGCCGCCCTTTGGGATGGTGAAAGGTAGGTGGAGGAGCGGGATGAGGAAAAAGGAGAAAGGGATGAGACCTTCGGAACTCTTACTTAATGAACGAAACGCATTACCGTACCGTAACCTGGCGAAGATATTTAAAAAAAACTGGAGTCATCTTACGTACACCAACGGAACTACACAGTATGAATATCTTAGATCGCACTATTTAAGTTTAAGTTAGTTTTAATAAAAAAATAAAAATAAGAAAATAATAATTGTTAATTCAAATCTAAATCTTAATATATAAAGCTGAAGAGTTTGTTGGTTGAACGCGCTAATCTCAAGAACTACTGGTCCGATTTGAAAAATTCTTTCAGTTTTAGATAGCCCATTTATCGAGGAAGGCTATAGGCTATATAGCATCGCGCTATGAGCGACGGGAGCGGAGCAGTAGCCTTGAATAACGCGGGTGTAACCGCGGGCTTCGTCTAGTTGGTAATAAAAGAAGTCGGTCTATACTAATCCAATGTAGCAAATAACGAGGCTTGGTAACAAAAACCCAATATGAACTAAACCCATCGAGTGTCGAGAGCACTTCAGCCTGAACCCAATAATTAATCTATCGACACACAGCGACGGATAAGAGATGCGTGACCCATTATTATATGTTCCATACGTGGACATTATCACGTAGCGATAGACGTACACGTAGATAATAGTTTGGGCTAGTTAGCTAGTGAGCAGTGACGTAGCTAGCTTGGGTGGTACCCGGGGCGGAAGTTGGCGGATGACCTTTTTTTTTTAGTCGATACATAATAAATCTAACTCTCGTAGTGCTGAGCTAGTGCCTATGTTGTTTTATGTTTTTGTACATAGTTCTTAAAGTTGACCTTTGGGTGTCACCCTTTTTTTGGGTGGGTGGCACCCGGGGCGGACCGCCCCCGCCGCCCGTCCTTCCTACGCCACTGCTAGTGAGCGTCTAAGTTTCTCAGTCATCATTATCATCAATCAGCCCACCATAGTCTATTGCTGGATATCATCATCATCATCACAGCCCGACTGGCTGCGTCCACTACTGAATGGTGGCGTCACTTTTTTGCCATTTCCTTCGATCAAGTTCGGCCCGCGAATGCAATGATATCGTCGGCCCATCTTGCTAAGGGACGACCCACTGACTGCTGGATATAGGCCTCTCTAATGGATTCACATTTGTCACAGAGGCAGGGTCTTAAGGGTACGCCGACCATTTTCCTAGCTTTGAACCAACTTATATAATCCTACTAAAAACGTACCTGCTTCTGGTCATGGACGGGCTTTTAAACGTGGTACATTTGGCAGTTATATCTTATGTCATGCGTAATTTATAAATACGCAACAAACTATACCTATCTCATGTTTCCTGTAAGAAAACTAGTAGGTGCATACATTATTATTCAAAGTACGATTCTCAGTAATAGAGGACTTCCTCTTAGAAACGTTTCGGCTGCGAATTTAAACTACCCAGGCTCAGTTCTTTCTTGCTTTACACTAACATGGATTACTTCATACAAATTAATACTATGAATAGGTATAATAGTTACGAAAAATATAAAAATACTTTTACTACATAATTTCTGGATTATAATTATTGAATTATGTTGAATTTTGTCACGTTGACATTCATCTAGTTGGCTTGGTCGACTAGTAAAAGTATTTTTATATTTTTTGTAACTATTAGGCTTGGTCGACTAGTAATTCTCATTTCCATTTGTATATAATTAGGCATTTTTTGATGTAAATGCCAATTTCTAACTATAGTCTGTTCAAGATACGAAAAAATAAAATGTAAACAAACCATAAAATGGTTCTTTTAATGTCGCCTTCGCAACAAAAGTAGATTTAAGTTAAATACTCCAAGCGAAAGATTCAGTTAGTTTTTAAAAAATACGCCTGTCCCTTCAATTTATAAATACAGCATATTTATTATTTTTCCTGTATTGTTCATAATTATTATAACGATTTTTTTTTTATGTATGAGTTATGCTAATAAACTATTTTACATGATAAAGAACCTAAAAAGCCAATGATTCTAAAATGTCAATGTATTTGTTATACTGTCAACTTATGCATTGCACCCAAAGTAACCATTTCGCATGACAGGGGGCCATTTTTAATTAGGTCCGGTTATCCCGATCGGTTGTCGTGCTAACTTATTGGTTTCTTTATTTACCTTTTATTTTTTCGTATCTTGAACAGACTGTAGGTAGGAATTGACCATATCATTTATCTTGCAATATTACATTACAGAGACCGGGACAGGTGTAAATAAATAAAATCTTGCAATAACAAATATGTATAATAACATGTTATTCATTCAATTAGCGCCGCGCAGTAATTAATCGGAAGATACATGTGCGTTCTTGGCAATGTTTACCGTTACGTATATGTACCTATATGTCATATATAGGTAAACATATAAATAAATTATTAATATTAGGTATGACTGTTGTTTACGACGTAGAATGACTTGCTGAATGGCGTAATGGTGAAAGTGAATACATCGGGGAATCTGTGGGATCGATATTCCAAGTGTTTTTTTTGCAGAAATTTGAACTTTATTTATTTTATTTATAGACTCACGCCTGTATCCCCGAAGGGGTAGGCAGAGGTGTAATATTACACCCACATTTCGCCATGAATTTTTAGGTCCCACGTAATAGGGGGCGAGCCTATTGCCGTTACCGGGTACATTACCAGACTCCAGCTGCTACTGAGATTTCGGGACTAAACGTATTTAAGTTTATATTTACAGACAAGTAGATTTTAAAAATTAAATAATTAAATTTACAATTTTATATAAAATTTACAAAAATTAAGATCATGCGTGTGGTGACGGATTAAGAATACGGATTGTCTCCACCCCATATCATCCCATGGGTGTCGTAAGAGCCGACAGAGGGAGCAAATTATGCAGAGAACAGCACTATAAGAGAAACAAAACTAAATACAAACCCTATACCAACCCATTTGGCCAGCATGGTATAGTAGGCCAATTCCTCCTTTCAAAGAAGAGGCCTAGTCCAGGAGTGGACTGTTACAGGCTGATGATGATGATGATGAAGATCAAATTAAATCAGGTAGATGGTAATAAAATGTGAAGCCATTTTTATATACACATGTGTAAGTAAATTAAGTGTTACCCAAACCATAAATAAACTTTATTCTCAAGACCGGAGTAATCTTTGAAACCGTTTAATCAATTTAAATGGGACTTTCACTGTAAGCTACATTTAGACTACAATTCAACGCAGGCATAGCAAAAATAGAATATCCTGTAAAAACAGGCTTGTGTCCTAAAATGTAATTAGCGATTGATTCGTTCCTTTATGAGATGATAAACCGAAATCATCAAAAATCGATCAGCAACATTACTAATTACGGCTTTTTAAAAACCTTTATGAATTTGACACGAAAACGCTGTAAACCACCATGGCGGTTGAGGGATTTCACAAAGTGCAAAACAAAACAAACCGTGAATGAAGTCTGGTCTGATGTACCCACTTTTATTTTGTTATATTCGATTTGACAGGTACAAAGTTTGACGTTTTAGTTGTATTTACTTCTAAAACGTTAACAACATGAATGGCGGACGTACTGTTTGACGTATTGCTCTCTGATTGGTGTTCACTGTCACAAGAATAAATACATTATTTTTAGTTTTAGAATCCTAAAAATAACATTAATCTTACCTTTTTATACTAAATAATAAACTTTATTGACATCTTAAAATCATAATCTTAATATATAAAATCCTTGCGTTACTGACTGACTGATAGACACGCTACAGCCGAAACTATTGGGCGCAGGCAGCTGAAATTTGGCACGTATGTTTCTTGGGGACCGTAGGGGCGCACAAAGGGATTTCCCGAAATTTCCACGGGATCGGCCAAAACGGGTTAATTGAAAAAAAATGCAGGCGTAGCTGCTGGCGTCCTCTAGTGAATCTATAAATACTACAATCAAACCGATTTATTCTTAGTGGACACAAGCCTATAGAATAGAATAATATTTATTTGCATAAATGTGGTTACAATCAGGTGTTATCAGAAATTGGTGCTGCACATTTACCATTTACATGGCATACAAATATATGAAATCATTTACACAATTACGTTATCATTTAGCATTCATTTAAATTACATTATCAATAATACATATTCAGTTTAGGTACATTTGTCATACGGATCACTCATTAAAATGTTTACAATTACAAACCAAAATATATTACTAAGCATTCTATATAAATTTATGTAATACCTAGAACAGAATTCGATACAGCTGGTAACTTCATCAACAAATACGTAGGTACACAAACCCATGACGTACGCACATATTCCGCAGTTATGTAAGTATTGAGTTATTGATAAGCATATGTAGCAAGGACGCCGCTGATAACGATAGTGGCACGCGTGCGTTGAAAACAATATAATGTTTGTATGTAAACTGGTGAAGCTAAAGTGAGCGCACGATCAAATGAAATTTATGATTTCACAAGTTGTATAATGGGGGACGTAATCGCAACGCAACCCTTGGAGATAATGATATTCAAGGGCATCATTCATCATCAGCCTTTAACAGTCCACTGCTGAACTAGGCCTCTCCTTTGAAAGGAGGAATTGGCCTACTATACCACGCTGGCCAAACGGGTTTGTATAGGGTTTGTATCAAGTTTTCCTTCTCTTACAGTGCTGTTCTCTGTATAATATGCTCCCTCTGTCGGCTCTTAAGATACCCATGGGATGATATGGGGTGGTGACATTCCGTATTCTTAATCCGTCACCAGGCCCCAGGGCACCATTGACCTAGCGTTATCCCGGTTGCATCCAAAACTTACCCGCCTTGGAGAATGGAGCCCGAGGTCTGCTTACTAGTCTACCCAGATATGACAGAAAATCCGCTTTTCCACAGAGCGACTGCCGTCTGACCTCCGACCCGAAAGGGATAGCGATATTCAATGGTTTAGACCAGTATCAGTTTATTTGAAGGTACTGACTCCCCGTAACGACTGTCAAAGACCTTCATGACAGCCGGGACAGACGGTTTAACGTGCTCTCCGAGGCACGGGGCAAGCGATAACCAACATTTAAAATTCAAGAGCACTAATTCTCAATAATAACGACGGTCATAGATCTTCATGACAGGCGTCCCGCCTGTCATGAAGGCGTTGGCTTAAGGTGTACATAACCAAAAGTAGTACGCGCTGTGGATTTTGAAGCTGATTCCCTTTGCAGTCTGTTAGTGATTCCACGGGGCTATCGCCTGACGATTTTACTGTGGGTTAAATATAATGACCATCATAAAATGCTTTGATACCCTTAATTCTTTAACCAAAAATATATAAGTATACTAAACACCAGAAAAATATAAAGTCTAAAATTACAATAGTAGGTACTAGCTATTTCCGTTTATCTTCCATGTTGTGACGGATTAAGAATACGGAATGTCACCACCCCATATCACGCCATGGCATGGGTGTCGTAAGAGGCGACAGAGGGAGCATATTATGCAGAGAACAGCACTGTAAGTGAAGGAAAACTTGATACAAACCCTATACCTACCCGTTTGGCCAGCGTGGTATAGTAAGCCAATTCCTCC
Source organism: Euclidia mi (assembly GCA_944739405.2). Taxonomy (NCBI): domain Eukaryota; kingdom Metazoa; phylum Arthropoda; class Insecta; order Lepidoptera; family Erebidae; genus Euclidia; species Euclidia mi. Next base: position 16,648,987 of record OX123210.2, on the reverse strand, counting down.
ATTCAAAGGAGAGGCTGATGATGATGACTAACTATTTTAGTCACGGCTGCACTTCAAATTGTCTTGGTCTGGGTGTTTCTATCTATAGTATGTATGTATTTACAAAAAAATTGTATATATGTATGTTTATCCATTATCTCGTACCCAAGTACCCATAGTACAAGCTCTGCTTAGTTTGGTACTAGATGGTGTTGTGTGAATGTGAAAAAAAAAATTGTATTTGATCACAAAATGTAGTAAATGATCACCAAATAAATAGATTATGTTAGGTTCTCTGGTGACCCTTACTTCAAAAATAGGAGCTCTGCGAAGCGGGTCTCCGTTAGAACTTAGTTTATTAAAGTAGGTGGTGTAACCAAATCCAATTTATGTGTTGGTATTTCAAATAACTAACAAAAAAACTTTGGTTATATTTTTACATTAAAATGCTGGTTTAAATTTGGAGATCATTTATTTTACTACTTTTGGGTTAACAATGACTTATCTTTTGGGTTAACATTGATTTATTTGGAGTATTTTTTTAATAGGATAGCGAAAGATATTATTACCGTGGCGAAATGTTAAAACTTTGGTTATAATTTTACATTAAAATGCGGGTTTCATTTTGGTGATCATTTACTATTTTTGTCTGTTATATGTTACTATATCTGGTGGTAAGTTAAACATCAGCCATTTTACTGACAATAACACATAATAATCCAGACTAGAGGACGCCAGCAGCTACGCCTGCATTTTTTTTTTTTACCCGTTTTGGCCGATGCCGTGGGAATTTCGGGAAATCCCTTCTTAGTGCACCCCTACGGTCCTCAAGGAACATACATGCCAAATTTCAGCTTCCTGCGCCCAATAGTTTCGGCTGTAGCGTGTCTGTCAGTCAGTCAGTAACGCAAGGATTTTAAATATTAAGATGAGACGTTGTGCTATATTTAGCGAGAGGTCTACGCTCGCGTTCACAATTGGCCTGATGATATGATTGACCAATTTCACTCACATGTGGTCACATGTCAGACCCCCAGAGGTCAATGCAAAGACTTTTGTTGCTGTGGGCAATTACCAAACGTGTAATGTACCTTACTTTCACATACATCACGTCACGCCTTTTATCCCCGAAGGGGTAGGCAGAGGTGTATTTCTACACCCACTTTTCGCCAGATATACTTTAGTCCCACGTAATAAGGGGCGAGCCTATTGCCGTACCGGGCACATTTCCAGACTCCGTGCGGCTACTGAGAATTTCGTGACAGAAAAACCCAATACTTAACACTGCCCGACCTAGGAATCGAACCCGGGACCTCCCGATCCCACGCGCACATTTATGCCGCGAGACCAACGAGGCAGTCGTATAGGGTTTGATGTCGAGTTTTCCGTCTCTACGCAAAGATGGTATTTGCATCGTGTTATCCCTTAGTCGCCTCTTACGACACCCACGGGAAGATAGAGGGTGGTGACACTTGTATTCTATGCCGTCAACCACACGGCACCTTACTTTCATTTTATATCTTATCTAACCTAATACTAATTATAAAGCTAAAGAGTTTGTTTGTTTGGTTGAACGCGCTAATCTCAGGCACTACTGCAACTGGTCCGATTTGAAAAATTCTTTCACTGTTAGATAGACCATTTATCGAGGAAGGCTATAGGCTATATAACATGACGCTATCAGCCACGGGAGCGGAGCAGTAGCCATAAATAACGCGGGGCGGGTGTAACCGCCGGCTTATCTAGTGAAACTATAAAAGCTTCTAAATTTAGCCCTATCCCATCTAATATTAGCTGATACGCAGTTATGGACACAACAATTTGTCAATTTGCCATGGAAAATGAGTAGGCCTTGGGTGTGGGACGCAACCTGCGTAGACACCCTCGCGCCATCCCATATTCCAAGCACGGGAGGCCATGCTGGCGCTGCTGCTGCATCTGCGGAAACCCTCAAACGGCGCAAATACAGTAATCTAGTAATTACGTATTTGAGCCGTTTGGGGTGGAGACGCTAGGCTCATGGGGTCCGAGCGCTCGCTCTTTATTCCGAGATATATCTAAACGGTTAATCGACGTCTCACGTGACCAGAGGGCTAGTTTTTTCTTTGCTCAAAGAATCAGCATTGCCATCCAGCGTGGCAATGCTGCCAGCCTTCTGGGCACGTTACCTGATGATATTGATGCGAAGGCATTCTACGACGCCTAAACACACCTGTACATATTTTCACTTTTTATTTTTAGATTTATGTACCTATATATATTTTTAGATATTATGATTATGTAACATAGCAATGTATATAGTTAAAATTAATAAACTGGTATGTTATTGGGAAAATCATTCAAATAAAAAGGCGTCAATTTGTCAATTGAACAACATCTATTGTTGTAACATCGTGGGTAGAACCGGCCTAGTTTACATCTGTTTAGGATTAGATAATAGGCCTGGTGGGTGTTTAAGGTCACATCCATTCCAACTTAATGAACTAGGACTGCCTCTATGGTCCAGTGGATGGCTTATGCGTCTGCTGAGCGGGAAGTCCCGCGTTCGATTCTCGGGTCGGGCAAAGTGTTACTGAGTTTTACAAATTCTCAGTAGCAGCACGGAGTCTGGTGATGTGCCCAGTACGGCAATAGGCTCGCGGTTTACGTGGGACCAAAAAATTCATGGCGAAATGAGGGTGTGATATAACACCTCTGCCCACACCTTCGAGGATACAGGCGTGACGATATGAAAAGAAAGAAGGTTAGGTGATCGGGCCTAGTTAACGGCGTCTTGACGAAAGTAGCTGAGAACTTTGTGTAATGCGAGAAGTTTAATAGCGCGATTTAGGATAGATCCATCGTAGATCGATAGATGTCGCTAGGCATGGTTGTCTTCACCGTTGTCCGATAGATGGCCTCAGTTGTAAGTAGTTACCGCTATGGTTATAATGAACAAATTGCAAATACACTTATTAAGTTTTTATATTCAATACTAGAGGATTCCCGCGGTTACACCCGCGTTATTTAAGGCTACTGCTCCGCTCCCGTCGCTCATAGCGCGATGTTATATAGCCTATAGCCTTCTTCGATAAATTGGCTATCTAACACTGAAAGAACTTTTCAAATCGGACCAGTAGTTCCTGAGATAAACGCGTTCAACCAAACAAACAAACTCTTCACCTTTATTTAATAACTTAATAAGTATCTTCTTAATATATAAAATCCTTGCGTTACTGACTGACTGACAGACACGCTACAGCCGCAACTATTGGGCGCAGGAAGCTGAAATTTGGCATGTATGTTCCTTGGGGACCGTAGGGGTGCACTAAAAAGGGATTTCCCGAAATTACTACTGGATCGGCCAAAACGGATAAATTTAAAAAAAAATTGCAGACGTAGCTGCTGGCGTCCTGTAGTAACCCTATATAACGTGGGTGTAACCACGCGCCACGGGCAAATAGCTAAGCATTTCCTATGGGCGCTCTGAAGACAAACTTCCTGTGACCCAAATCGCCGCTTGGTGGCGTGGCAGTCGCGCTGTGACAGCTGTCTCTACCAGAGCAAAAGAGACGAAACGTTCCTCCTATGTATCTTAACTACGAGAGCAAGGGAGAGGGAGAACGACGCCAACTACGAATTAAACTGGAGACAGTCCCCACTAGGAATCGGCACAGGAAATCCTTAAGAACTGCGCTTCTATGTAAATCTGTATTCATTGCCATGGGCTTAGATAGTTTCACATAAAATGTATCACAAATAAACTTTTTTTTGCGCATGCTGTATGCGGTATAGACAAAACATGCATATCGAACAATCCAGACACCTAGAACCTAGAACATTCTAACACATCCTCACAAAAAATAGTTTATTTGTGGTACTCGGACCTCGCTTCTCGCGCGTCATCTATTATACAGCAGATTAACCTTTTCACCGCCAACAACTTCTATAGAAGTTCAGGATTTTCGTGCCGTCCACGCCACGACTTCTATAGAAGTTCACTATAAAAAAAAAATACTTTTACGATACATAAACACTTTTGTTTCTTTTGTAATTGTGTAGATGGACACAAATGAAGCCCTATTTATTATTTTCTCAGGCAAAACAGGCTTTTTTCTGTGTTAAAATGGATAAAAACATAAAAGGCCTCAAATATTTTTATGTCCCGCACGCCAACGACTTCATATCAAGTAGGCCAGTGATGTGACGCGAAAGTTGCATTCATTAGAATCTTTTATATTTGTCTTTTTCCATTCAATCGTTCTGAAATTCTGTGATTAAAAAGTAATTCCGGTCAGTAAATAACGTATTACATAATACGTTTTAAAATTTATGCACGTATCAAATCACTTTATTAAAATTAATTAAATATACCGAGGGTTTTCGATATTGCTACACCCATCTCTACGTAATGGCAAGATGTCAGTGTCACTAGCGCCGACAACTCCAATAGAAGTAAACCTGTGACGTCGTAAGCGCATAGGTGTCAAGGTCATTGTGTCATAGTGCCGGGCGACGCGCGCACCTTTATCTTTTTACACGACTGCCCAAAAAAAGGAGTGTAATGTTTCTGATTTTGATTTGATACTGGCCATATTAATTTTGAATAGCTAAGTTCAATTACTTTTTTATGAATTTAGGTATTCCTATATCCTTAATCAAACTAGCCAGTTTTTCATTTGCATTGAATAAAAAATAAGCTGAAAAGATTTAGCACATCAGTATTAAAAAGTCATTTACCATCCCTTTCCGAAACTACACTTATTTTGCCACTTGTGAGCACTTCAAACAATATTCCTGACTGACTGTTCATGTTAGATTTCAAATATAAACTAAAAACATTCAAGCGTTTTTAGTATAGACTAACAATAATCTATACACAGAAAGAAAACAATAGACAACCCTATTTCTTATGAAATTTATCGTGCTACGAACGCCAACGACTTGATATGAAGTAAACGGACTACGTTTTGAAATGAATAGTGTTGTGCCTATTATATTATTATCTCTAGCAAGTCTATGCATGTATCTTTGTCTCCGATAATGGATACCCATTTTTCTTACTATAAATGCTCATGAAATAAAACAAATTACCATTATAATGTAAAAGTGTGTATTTTTAATTGTAAATTAGAGTAACAATTTAAATTTACACATTGTTTTTTTCATTATCGATATGACGTTACCGCCATCCCTGCTTTCGTACTATATAATTGTTATACATTTATACGTTGGCGTACAGCGACACATCGCGTTTAGTATGGCTGGGCGGTGAAAAGGTTAAGGTATTGTATTGTCTGTGACAGCAGATGTAACTATAATAGGCTAGTTGACAAAAAAAAAATATAAGTCCGTCCTTTAGATTATTCAAAAATTAGCGATACGTATTTTTTTATTTGTAAATTAAACCAAAAATAACCAAGATATAGCTCATTATAGTTACGTATAACGTCACGCCGTGCTGCATTTTTTAGCACTAGATGACGTCACACGTAACTTTAATGGGCTATATCTTTGTTATTTTTTATTTAATCGAAAAAAGAAAAATGCGTGTCCAATATTTTTTTATAATCTAAAATATGGGCTAAATAAAATGTAATTATTTTGACCCTGTAAACTACCCTATTCCCTGTGTTACCTCATAGATGGTGCCACTCTACGTGGCAATATGAAAATACATCATAGAAACCAAAACTAGGTGCCAAGTATACCTCATTAAAACACTTGAATACCTTTATCGCTACCTTAAGTACTTGTAACTCTTATCAAAACAAGTTAAATACCTCTCTTTTAGTAAAAAATACTTCGATAAGTTATCGGTGAATATACAAAGTAGGTAACTAGTTACAAGTGTAGTTATCGCTAGGTATAATGTAAGTAAATGAGAAGTAAGTACCTACATAAATCTAAAACAGCGACTTTTTGATAAGTCTTGATGGGATTATGAATTAAAACAAGGTATAAATGCCGGCAAACTTCTTGAACACTACCATAGACCAAAATGCATGCGCAGGAGACATTTTTGTACGTAAAATTGCTACTGCGCAGCTCTTTTGGTCTATGGTAGCATGGGGTCTCATTCCTTAGAACGTTTTCCGTCATTCTTAACTCTCTCAACAGATGGCTTTACTAGTATCGATTGTTATTGATGACTTACATGCATAAATGATAAATAAGAAAATAAAGTTCTAAAATATGATATTTATTAATTAAAAAATCCCTTTATTACGATTAAATAAAAAAATGAAACATTTAATTGAATATGAATATTTTTGAAAAATATGATGTGCACTTCGTTGCTCTGGTGGCCAAAATACGTACTAGCTTGTAGTAAAACGTTACAATGAGTTAAGTTTCACTCGGCATTCATAGATGGCGCTTTTACGTATGTATATATTTATTTTTATTTAATTTGGTATTAATCTGTAGATGGTAAAATAAATAAATATTTATTAAATAAACATCAAATATTTGAAAAAGTAAGATATTATGTTAACCAATGAACGGCCATGAGCATTTATTTTAAAAAGTACCTGTATAGGTACCTAGTCGAGCGATTGCGTTTTGTTTTTACATTTAAGTACGTAAAAGTAGTGTAATTTAAATTTTATACATAATAAAAACTTACTGTGTTTGTAGTAGTATTATATAATAAATTTTCATAAATTATGTTAATCAATATGCGTCTTACATTTATAGGTACCTACCTATAGTCTGTTCAAGATATGAAAAAATAAAATGTAAACAAACCATAAAATGGTTCTTTTAATGTAGCCTTCGCAACAAAAGTAGATTTAAGTTAACTACTCCAAGCGAAATATGCAGTTAGTTTTACAAAAATACGCCTGTCCCTTCAATTCATAAATGATACTGTATATTTTTTACCTTTTATTTTTTTCGTAGGTATCTTGAACAGACAATAGCAACTAATAAACAGTTGATGTTGAGTATGTTGTAAATCAAGCTAATGAAAAAAACAAAACGCATTTTTAAACTTTGATAGCCGACTTCTCTAGAAGTCTAGAACTCATTCGCTTGGTTCCCGATAGGTATAGTATTAAATTTATCTATGCCAATAGTCATGACTTCATGAGTCGCACAATTGCAAAATCGCGTACCAAGTACACCAAGTGCGTCTCTATAAAAATACCAGGGTCGAAAACCAGGTATCAATATACTTGCAAGTTTTTGGGCACTCGAGTATAGAAAACTTCGTGTGACGCCCTGGTAATGCAAGTTTGTATTGAAAAATAAACCTTATCTTAATATTAGTAAGGATGTTTATCGCAAAATTTGGTAATGGACTTTTCTAAATACTTTCATGGAAATTTATTCCTTACTACCATATATTTAAGGAACTTTGTCGCGCAAAACCTTGCAATTTTTATATTCCTGAGTACTCAAAATACTTTCAAGTATTTTAGTGTTTTGTGCGATAAAGTTCCGTAAATGTATGGCAGTAAGGAATATTATTTCATAAAAGTATCTGTAGGGTAAATACGCCATACGTCGGCCCCTCCCCAAACTTCGGCCGTCTGCACATTTTCGGCTTGCGTTCATGTAAAACGTATTGAAGTTACAAATTTGCCACTCGAATTACAATCTTAGTTCATAATCTATATGTACAACCGTTAAGGCCTTGCCACACGACACGATTTTACGTCCAACTTGACTAAATCACTTGATGAAATCGTGACGTGTAGACGCCAGTCGTCCAACTCAAGTTCATCGGGTGGGCGGTACCACCAGATTTTAACCAATCGGGTGGACGGAATGAAAATCAGTGATTTGATTGTGTCGTGTAGACGGGCAAAGCCAATTCGATTGAAAATTTGATCAGTGGTAAAATTGTGCCGTGTGACAAGGCCTTTACTTTCCGATTACGTTCCACACTCTTCGCACACTGAGCGTCAGTAGCGATTGCGCCATCGAAGCGTCAATTTCATATTTAAAGTACCTTACTTGCTGTGAATACCCACACTTCGGGGATTGATATTAGAACGGTCAGACATTCCTTTTTTATTGTTTTAAGCATTATTATTAGTAATTAGTGATTTTTACTATATTTTGAGATAGATTTTTCAATGTTTAACGTATTGTTTTAAGGGAAAATAGGAGGCCGCCAATAGAATACCAATTTTGAATTAAAACCGGATTCTCGGCCGTGGCCGACTAAAAGTAAATGCAGTCTGTTTTATAATTTTCAATTGTACTAATTCCATTGCCTTAATAAGAGAATTTGCAACGCATATAGGCAAATAAATCTATTTTACGTTTAATCGCCAAATACCGGCCGGGGTGATATTAGTTGAATCTCGAGAAATAATGTACACAAAATAGAGGCTGGCTTTAGAAACATTAAAGATCGTAATGTCGACCAGCCTCGAATTCGAGCCCAACTATACAGGCTGATTACTTTTCTTATTTTCTCAAAATTAAATATTTATTATACGTTTATTTATTTATAATATAAAGAGTTAAGTTTAAATGTAGGAGTTGATATTATTGAAAACATTTATATTAGCTTATTATGGTATGGAAATATAAGATATAAATTGCTCTTTGGAACTTGCTACCTTAACCCATGTTAATTACTTAGCTTAAAAATATAAATATATTCAATAATGATACTCTGGGCCAAAAATGGTATGAATTATTTTTGAAAAGATATCCAGAACTAATTATAATTATTTTGATGTTTACTTTGTTATAAATTGTAATACTTACCTAACGTTATTTAAGTGCAAATAAAAAAATACTTTACCTACTATTAAACAAATACGATTAATAACGTATACTTAGTGAGACTCCTGCCAATATAAGTCATATTAATAATATTTATCCGTCTTAATTTAAAACATCCTATACCCGGCCGATATTTGGGAAAACGCGACCGACCATGGCTTGTGAATGGCCGACTTTAGGGATTTTTCGTTCTCGACGCATATAAACCTTAGTACTTTTTCCTTGTAGTAGAAATGTCAACCTTATGCCCATAAACATGAAATAGATTTATCAAACTTTCCAAAACCGCATCGGAAGCTATCCTTTCGTTGCAAATTGATGGTGCCAGACCGATTCCAAAACAGAAAAACCGTAAGGATGCCGACATTTAGCGTATTTACCCTACTACGTTACGGTCGGGAGTCGGTAATACGCGAAACGTGTTCGCGTACGTTCAAGTAAAAAATACTTTGAAAGTGTTGCAAATATTTTAGTGTTTTGCGCGACAAAGTTCCGTAAATGTATGGCGGTAAGGAATAATATCCCATGAAAGTAAAAGTACTCCGTTACGATCGTGGATCGGCAAAACGCGAGACGCGATCGCGTACGTTTAATTCAAGTAAGAAATAATTTGAAAGTGTTGCAAGTATTAAAAAAAAATCGTTACAATCAGCTTCAAAATTACGAATCCTACAAAATAAATGATTTTATAATAGTTAAATTTAGTTTTTATCTAACTCTGTTTATCCACTTTAATGGAGGAATAAAAAACGACCTAATTTATCAATTTAAAAATATTAATTTGCCAACATCTGGATTTGAGTTAATTATCTAAATAACTAACTTGCACGTTTGCATAACTTGCTTGTAAGGCCGAATTAAGGCGCTGTACTAAGCGACTGTTTTGGAAAATGAGGGGGTGAAGCAGGGGAGGTGAAGGGCGCTTAGCTCCGTCTACTGCGGGGCGCCCCCCTTCATTCTCGTCGTGTGCGGCCGTATTCTGGCGACATCCGTATTCCAATATTTCAAAATCGCAAGCAAAACGTTTTAGCATATTGAATTGAGATACTGATATTAAAATTAATATTACATAAATCAATCTGTTTGTACAATATAGGCATAGCGCAATTTTTGTTCTTAGTGGAGCCATGAGCAAAACTGGTTTACATTAGACGTTATAGGTATTAATTTTTTTTTGACGAAATTATTGTTGACGAAAGTAGATAAATACGTGCCGTAAGATGATAAAAATAATTAAGTCAGTTCCATATATGGAGGCCCTAATTATTTTTGTTTTGTTTTTGTATAAAATTGGTAAAGCAGTTCATAGAATACCTACATCTAATTCCATTCCTGCCAGTTTTCAAATCTGTTTTGCAATAAATTGGCTGTTACATACGGGCGGACAGACAGACAGACATGGCGAATCTATAAGGGTTCCTACAATATATAAAAAACAACCTATATAATACTATCCTACAAAATATAAAGGGCTTTTACAATTTTTGGCTACGGTACCCTAAAACCACAATACTGCCCTACTAAGCGCAAAAGCTGTATCTCAACTAAAGCGAGTTACGAAATAATTGAAGTTTAGTAAAAGTTGGTTTATTTTATTTATTTATGGATGTTTTATTGTTATTATAGGCATAATTATTATGGTAAATGTTTCGAAATACGTCGCCGTTTTTAGGGGTTGTGAGTGGTTGAGGGGGTCTCGGAATCCGCCCTCACCATTTTCACTTGCCGGAAATACTTGGTTTCCTCTGAAAAAAAAAATCTCCAAACATTAGTGTGTATGGCACTGCCAACTTCCACATTCTTCACACTAGTTTAATAAACTAAGGTTGACGGAGCCCTGCTTCGCAGGGTTCCTATTTTCGGATTAAGAGTCATTAAGAGAGATTAAGAGAGAACCTAACATAAATTTGACATTAGCTGTCAATATGATCATTCCAAGATGGCGGGTTTGCGTTTCGTTTCACGTTTTTCAAGGTATAAAAACTACTACTAAGAATTTTTGGAAATTGTTTAAAAATATTTAGACGCAACTCCGGCAGCCAAAATTACTTTTAGGGGATTAAAACTAACTCCCTTAAGCCCCCTACACCACCAATACCCTCAAATTCAGGCGACTTGTTTCGAAACCCAACCCAAATTATAGAATTAAAATTTGAGTTACTGCTTTTTCGTTGGCTCTCCTCATTGTATGGAAAAATATAAAAAAAATCTTTCGCTTAAAATATGTGTTGTTTCAAAGAAAATAAATATTAAAATATATTTATTTATCATTTACTTACAAAATACATTGTCCGTGTGGTGACGGATTAAGAATACCGAATGTCACCACCCCATATCATCCCATGGGTGTCGTAAGAGCCGACAGAGGGAGCATATTATGCAGAGAACAGCACTGTAAGAGAAGGAAAACTTGATACAAACCCTATGCTAACCCGTTTGGCCAGCGTGGTATAGTAGGCCAATTCCTCTTTTCAAAGGAGAGGCCTAGTCCAGCAGTGGACTGTTAAAGGCTGATGATGAATGAATGAATGAATGAACGAAATACAGAGTTTACAGCTCATCAAAAGTTAGCTGTCTGCTGCAACCCGGCAGGTTTTCTTTATTCTCATCGAAAGTTACAGGCAGTGTGTGAGGTGATGAGGCTTCAATACTTATTATTTGCTGTTGTTCAAGAGGCACATTTGCATTTACTTTCCTTTTAAGGCTTGGTATTGTAGAAACTTCAAGCACTGATGAAACATTATCCTCTCCGTGATTTTGTTTTATATTTTTGTTCAATGCCATCCCTTGAGCTCGACGAGAATCAACAATTTCAGGCAACTGCCAATTCATATAAAACGCCACAAGCTTTTCTTTCATTTTCGTCTCCCAGAAAACATCACCTCTTTCTATCATTTCTATTTTTAGTGGTTTACTTTCGCCACTCCACACAGCAAATAAACATTTTTGTTTGCGTGTAACGTGGCGTTGCCCCTGAATTTGGTAATAAAAATTACAATATTTGTTTAGACTAGTCAGTTAACTTTTTTATCATGTTTTCATATTTGTATTTTATTTGCTCTTATACTATTCTCCAGGCCATTCTTATAGGCAACTATAGAAGATTAAATTTCTACAATCGTGTTTGGACCTATTAATCCATCTGGCGTGGCACCATAAAACGGATAATCCACAAGGCTCGATTGTTACATTTTCTTACTTCGCCAGTTGTTGCAAAGCCAGTGGTTCATTTTAGACTCCTTGCGCAACTGCTTTTTTTCATTGCAAATATTTTATTTGTACAAAATAATTTTTACTAAGTTGGCTTTACTGCTGTTATCTCTTCTTTTTACCACTATACCAAAATTTGAATCTGTCAACATATTCTTACGCAATTCGAACCAGTCACTGCTATCCCTCGTGTATTTTTTGCTTATAACTCTTGAACAAATCGTGTTAGGAATTATTGCAGTCAAATGTTGTTGCTAAACTGTAACTTTAACTTCACTGTAATTACAATAAATATAATTAGTTAGATACTTTATTATTTAAAAAAATACTATAACTTGTGTTATAGCAAACAGAGAAGTCACCTACTTACTTATAAATGATTGATTTTAGAAATTAAAAAGATATTAGATGTACTGAAACTTACCTAATAGTTAATGAATAATCAAAGTTTTACCCGATGTACCTAAATAGGTTTATGTTCACAACACAATAGTACAACATTCGTTACCGCTTATGTGCGGACTGCGGAGCGCCATATTAGCACTGTTTATTGTTCGCCGTGGCGGCATCTTAGCGCTCCAGGCGCTCTGACAAGCTAATGAATTTGCAATATAGGTATAGGTCGGTTCACGAAAGTTGACCAGAAATGGCGGCCGTCGCGCATATGTACATTCATGCACCAATGGCGTGGCTCCATTCTTGACGCATTTAGGGAATGCGTCAGGAACGGAGCCACGCCATTGGAATTCCACCCGCGCCTCACCCCGCACCTCCACGGAGACCTAAAAAATGATTGCTGCGCAGTGGTCATCTTTCGTAAACCGACCTATACATAAAATGATTCGATTTTATGTTATTACTCTTTCAAACATTGAAAACTGTGGCAGCTATGTATTGTGAGAATAATTTATATAACTATATTATGCATAATCGCTAATGTATAACATAGTCAGTCATAAAAGACTCTTATGAAAATAATTTGTGTAAAATTTTTTCATATTTCATAATCACTTGGCCATGGATGAATTTATATTTTATTACGATGCTTTCTTGTACAAATTCTTCGTAGAACTTTATTTCTCTAATTGTCCATATTTTATTCTTCTAATTATATATTTATAAGCACAGAAACAATAACACATTAAACGCAACAAGAATATAAACTTAGGTCCTAATTATATGTGCCCACAGTCACAAGAAAAGCCTATTTGATTCAAAGTATTCAGTCTATAACATAAAACATGAAATTACGAACTCAAATCGGCGTATTATTAACAAACATGTTTACGTAAAATTTCGTGCAGCGGAGACGCAAGCGACATGACCTATCTCTCACAGGGCTCATAGCCGAATGATGAGGTCTGGGCGGGGCATAAACTAGCAACTGACACTCAGTACACCGCTTATGCTAATAAGGTTTAAATTGCCGAAGCGTTTGATATTGATGGAATCAACCGAGCGTCAAAATCATAGACGTTTGGCAGATTTTATTTAATTTTACAAAATATACACGTATAATATGAAAATAAATAGGGTAATTCTTTAGTTCATTAGATTTCCTACAATATTATCAAATAAAATATGACAGTTCACGATCAAAATATTACAAACAGTGAGACGAAAGATTATTTTCTGCCTTGTTTTTGTGATTTTTTTACCGTGATTCTATTTTACATACATGAAAAATTCTTTCAAAAGTCTTTTGTTCAGATTTTTGACTATAAGCTCTATTTTTTGCAAGTTTGTAGTATGTACCGTTATGGCTAGGTGCGCGACGAAAAATTAGGTGTTTCACGGCTTCTGAGGTATAACAGCGCCTTAATAAACCAATTGTAATGACTAGCTTTTGCGCGCGACTTCGTTCCCGTGAAAGTTGCTGAGAAAAAATTCCAACGTTTTTGCAAGATTTTTTGTTAGTTGACGAGGTATCATGGTTTCATAAATAAAAAAATAAAATGAACTGTTGTTTCATTTCTACATTTTAATAGTTACCTACCTATTCCCCTTTTGCAATCTCGACGTTCGCTTCGCCAGGGGTTCGCCATTTAGGTTACATTAATTTCGCCTGAATACCAATTTAATTAAGAATATAATAATACAAATAAAGAATAACAATTTTCACGAAGCAGAACTCAAAGGAAAGTACCACCTAGTATAGTAATGTACCTATTATATTATCTGTAGCATGCACCACAGACCCTGGGACCACCGACCATCAGACCAAGGCAACCTCACAAGGTCATAGGTTTTGTCAAGTCTATTCAAACTAGCCCAAACAGTACTAGTTTCTCATGTGTAGTTTAGGAGTTTCAGTGACCACCTTGGCTTCATCATCAGACCAAGGCAACCTCACAAGGTCCATAGATTTTGTCAAATCTATTCAGACGAGCACAAACACTAATAGTTTATCATGTGTAGTTTAGGAGTTTCTGTGACCACCTTCCGGCTTCATCATCAGACCAAGGCAACCTCACAAGGTCATAGGTTTTGTCGGTTTTATCAAGTCTTGTCAAACGAGCCCAAACACGACTAGTTTATCATGTGTAGTTTAGGAGTTCCTGTGACCACCTTCCGGCTTCATCATCAGACCAAGGCAGCCTCAGAAGGTCATAGGTTTTGTCAAATCTATTCAAACGAGCCCAAACACTACTAGTTTATCATGTGTAGTTTAGGAGTTCCTGTGACCACCTTCCGGCTTCATCATTAGACCAAGGCAACCACACAAGGTCATAGGTTTTGTCAAGTCTTGTCAAACGAGCCCAAACACTACTAGTTTATCATGTGTAGTTTAGGAGTTCCTGTGACCACCTTCCGGCTTCATCATCAGACCAAGGCAACCACACAAGGTCATAGGTTTTGTCAAGTCTTGTCAAACGAGCCCAAACACGACTAGTTTATCATGTGTAGTTTAGGAGTTCCTGTGACCACCTTCCGGCTTCATCATCAGACCAAGGCAACCACACAAGGTCATAGGTTTTGTCAAGTCTTGTCAAACGAGCCCAAACACGACTAGTTTATCATGTGTAGTTTAGGAGTTCCTGTGACCACCTTCCGGCTTCATCATCAGACCAAGGCAACCACAAGGTCCATAGATTTTGTCAAATCTATTCAAACGAGCACAAACACTAATAGTTTATCATGTGTAGTTTAGGAGTTTCTGTGACCACCTTCCGGCTTCATCATCAGACCAAGGCAACCTCACAAGGTCATAGGTTTTGTCGGTTTTATCAAGTCTTGTCAAACGAGCCCAAACACGACTAGTTTATCATGTGTAGTTTAGGAGTTCCTGTGACCACCATGACCATAGTGACCAATTTTTACATGGTGATAGGCCGTATCAGATGGATTTTCTGAATGTATATATGTATGTAAGTACCTATATTACGTTGGCTCAGAACACAGACATGATAGACATGAACCGAGCATTTCCTTGTATGCGTTCAAATAATAAGACAAAAAACAACTTGCTTTGTCTTTTTCTAAGAAACAGTAAATTTTGTGAAATTGTGTGATGGCATACAAAAGTCATAAGTATATGAATTATTTTTATATGTAGATTGTGAGTTAACAGATTAAAAGGGCAAATATACTGAAAGCATTAAGGTGCCTATCACAATACTACTATTATGCTCTATGCGGCTTCATCATCAGACCAAGGCAGCCTCACAAGGTCATAGGTTTTGTCAAATCTATTCAAACGAGCCCAAACACTACTAGTTTATCATGTTTAGTTTAGGAGTTCCTGTGACCACCTTCCGGCTTCATCATTAGACCAAGGCAACCACACAAGGTCATAGGTTTTGTCAAGTCTTGTCAAACGAGCCCAAACACTACTAGTTTATCATGTGTAGTTTAGGAGTTCCTGTGACCACCTTCCGGCTTCATCATCAGACCAAGGCAACCACACAAGGTCATAGGTTTTGTCAAGTCTTGTCAAACGAGCCCAAACACGACTAGTTTATCATGTGTAGTTTAGGAGTTCCTGTGACCACCTTCCGGCTTCATCATCAGACCAAGGCAACCTCACAAGGTCATAGGTTTTGTCAAATCTATTCAAACGAGCCCAAACACTACTAGTTTATCACGTGTAGTTTAGGAGTTCCTGTGACCACCTTCCGGCTTCATCATCAGACCAAGGCAACCACACAAGGTCATAGGTTTTGTCAAGTCTTGTCAAACGAGCCCAAACACGACCAGTTTATCATGTGTAGTTTAGGAGTTCCTGTGACCACCTTCCGGCTTCATCATCAGACCAAGGCAACCTCACAAGGTCATTGGTTTTGTCAAGTCTTGTCAAACGAGCCCAAACACGACTAGTTTATCATGTGTAGTTTAGGAGTTCCTGTGACCACCTTCCGGCTTCATCATCAGACCAAGGCAGCCTCACAAGGTCATAGGTTTTGTCAAATCTATTCAAACGAGCCCAAACACTACTAGTTTATCATGTGTAGTTTAGGAGTTCCTGTGACCACCTTCCGGCTTCATCATTAGACCAAGGCAAATACACAAGGTCATAGGTTTTGTCAAGTCTTGTCAAACGAGCCCAAACACTACTAGTTTATCATGTGTAGTTTAGGAGTTCCTGTGACCACCTTCCGGCTTCATCATCAGACCAAGGCAACCACACAAGGTCATATGTTTTGTCAAGTCTTGTCAAACGAGCCCAAACACGACTAGTTTATCATGTGTAGTTTAGGAGTTCCTGTGACCACCTTCCGGCTTCATCATCAGACCAAGGCAACCTCACAAGGTCATAGGTTTTGTCAAATCTATTCAAACGAGCCCAAACACGACTAGTTTATCATGTGTAGTTTAGGAATTCCTGTGACCACCTTCCGGCTTCATCATCAGACCAAGGCAACCTCACAAGGTCATAAGTTTTGTCAAGTCTATTCAAACGAGCCCAAACACGACTAGTTTATCATGTGTAGTTTAGGAGTTCCTGTGACTACCTTCCGGTTTCATCATCAGACCAAGGCAACCTCACAAGGTCATAGGTTTTGTCAAGTCTATTCAAACGAGCCCAAACACTACTAGTTTATCACGTGTAGTTTAGGAGTTCCTGTGACCATCTTCCGGCTTCATCATCAGACCAAGGCAACCTCACAAGGTCATAGGTTTTGTCAAGTCAATTCAAACGAGCCCAAACACGAGTAGTTTATCATAATATGTAGTTTAGAAGTTCCTGTAACCATCTTCCCGGTTTCATCATCAGACCAAGGTGCATTCACAAGGTCATTCATCACTGCACCATTTCAATGTTACCGTAAGATAGCCACCAAACTTACGTAAATAGGTATATCAAATATCAGCTTTATGGAACAGTGTACAAAGTGCATTCCAAATTTTGAACGGAAAGACACGAAGTCACGGTAATAATATCTAACAGAATTGTAACTCCATACAAACGCACGAAACTCAAGTTATACCTACGCGCCGCGAGCAGAGTACCCATTAGACTGGGCGGACTGTACCTACAGTACCCGCAGCCGCTAACGTGCCGCAGCTCGCATGCGGCGCGTCTGGTAGGTATATAACTCACGAAGACGGCCGAGTTACAATACTGTTAGATTATATTACCGTGACGAAGTCATAAAAATATCGCTAGATGTTTTAACGCCACCGGTACATACCTACGTAAAATAGGTACCTACTAGATCGGTTGATCGTATTATAACCTTGAAATGAGGCACACTTGGGTGACAAGGTGAAATATCATAATATTTCTACATTTTAGACAGAATGCTTTTTTATTATAGCGCCATCTCTTCTTTTTAATTTAAAATAACATTGCTTACAAAATGAGACGTAAGATGTCGCTACCATCGACTCCCATTTTTTCGTTGCTAGCGCCATCTGTTGTATTATTTACGGTTTTAACAAGTACTTATAAAAATAAAGGTCTAATATTAAGGATCTAACGTGGCCAATTTTTATGGACGACTTGCGGCATCTGTACTGTAAAGTATTATATTTATCTATGATGGTAGTGTTCAAGAAGTTTGCCGGCATTTATACATACATACGTAAGCGGCGATAGCCCAGTGGTGTACGTAACGGACTGCCGAGACGATGGTCTCGGGTTCGATCCCCAGGTACCCCGGGCACACACCTCTGACTTTTCGAAGTTATGTGTGTATTAAAAATGTTAATTATCGCTCGCTTAACAATGTGCCCGGTAGACGGCGATAGGCTCGCTCCCTATTACATTGGGACCGAAACATAACTGGCGAAAAGTGGGTGTGTAATACACTTCTGCCTACCCCTTCGGGGATAACAGGCGTGAAGTTATGTTATGTTATGTTACATACATATTTAGATTTAAACTGAACCTTTCTTTGCACACATCCTTCAATTCTTATTTGAAAAGTGTTCAGCTGCTTCCTACCACTCAGCATAATATCGTCACTCCATCTAGCCAGGGGGCGTCCTACACTACGTTTGTCTAGTTAAAATCATCATAATTCCCACTAATATGACGCCTTACACGCGAGAGAACCGCACATGAACATGAAAAACAGTGGGCAGACATAAAAGAATGCAGACAAACAAAAGATGCTATCCCCTGCTTGAACAAGCGACTCTCGCACAAGCTGCTGCATTCTAACAGAAAAACTCTTAAGCATCTGACAGGCATAATAACCGGCCACTGTCCACTCAACAAGCACCTATTCAACATAGGCGTTACGGACAGCCCACTGTGCAGGGGCTGCATGGAAACCGAAGAAACACCCGCTCACGTCATTCTGCACTGTACAAGTGTGAGCGATCAACGGGCAAAGCTGCTGAACAACCCCAGAACCATGTGTGAGGCTTTGAACGACATCAGCCAACTAATGGCTTTCTGGAAGGAGCTAAGGTGGTATGAGTAGTTGGCGTCAATCAAGTCGCCACTTACGCACAATGGCCCAAATAAGTGGCTAAGTGCGGAAAACCCACGACCAACTAACTAACTATGACGCCTTACAATCATATGTCACGTAATATAATCGTACGATACATTATATAAACTTATTTACCAAACAGATGACGCGGAGTAACTGCGTACTGCGTTTGCGTACAAGACGATGAGTCTACTTCGTTCGCATAAAGAGCTTTGTTTATTAATATGTCACATGCGAGAGATTTTATCAAAAACTAGAGGACGCCAGCAGCTACGTTTGCATTTTGTTTTAAATTAACCCGTTTTGGTCGAACCTAGTGGGAATTTCGGGAAATCCCTTCTTAGTGCACCCCTACGGTCCCCAAGGAACATACATGCCAAATTTCAGCTCCCTGCGCCCAATAGTTTCGGCTGTAGCGTGTCGGTCAGTCAGTCAGTAACGCAAGGATTTTATATATTAAGATGTTAGGCATAAATGGAAATTTACTTAAACATTTTTGGTTATTATCATACATTATTATTGAGTATTTAATTTATTACAGACACACGCCTGTATCCCTGAACGTGGTACTGGATATGTACATGTGAAATACTACACCTACAGTTCGCTATTTTATGAATTTATAGATCCCACGAAATAGAGGACGAGCCAATTGCCATCCCTTCGCAAATCTGCTGGACATGGGCCTTTCCAAGTTTGTGTCACAATACCACCGAGTGAGGCTTTGGCTTAAGAGGAAACACTACGGGCGAGAGAACTGAAAAATAGGTATTTGTAAAATCTATTGCTGTCGCGCAGCCTCAAGCCTCCCCCCGCAGAGCGCGATAGAGCCAACTGCAGCTTGGACCAAAAATACTAAATATACACAAAATCAACGTTTCATATTCCTTTGATTCCTTCTCCAAAACTTCATCTATTTAACTAGTTTTTTCATATTAAATTAAAGAAAGGCTTTGGTCGTGTTCCTATGTTTTCCTTTTTTTAAATAATCTAGCCAAACTTGTTTTTTGGATGTTTGAACACAGCGGAAAATCTGGCCAATTTTTGAGGTATTTGAAGGTTCATATCTTTTTAAATATTTAATTTATGAGAAAAATATGAAAAACATAGGGACATGCCAATCGAGGCCATACGTCTTTTGGAAAAAAATAATTGCCCTACTGGCATTATCCAGGGAGAAAACAGGAGACTACGTTTGTATGGAAAAACGGCCGTTGTGTTTCCTCTTAAGGCGAGGACATAAATGTGAATTGGGCGCCATTAGGGGTAAATTAAAACCGTTTTTCTCCGTAATTGTTATAGAAAAAAAATCCAAAAAAAAATGTCTTAATCTACATCATAACGAACAAGGTCAACGGCGTATAACCACCTCTTAATATATCACGCTGGCTAGACGGATTGGTAGGTACAGGATTTCATTGACTTCGATTTTTCCGTGTCTTCCCAAAGATACAATTTGTTTTGTGTATTTGCCTTAGTCGTCTTTGACATTCACAGAATGAATGGAGGCAGTGAACACTTTGTATTCTTAATAATTCTCCTCACAAGTTGCACGAAAAACTAACTTCGAAAATGTTCATTCAATTTATTATTTGAAAAAGTTTGCGTTGGTTCAGCTCATGGATGGCGCTAAATTTAGTTTCAACAGTTGTCGTCAGCGGTAGACTAGACGGGAGGACATTTTAAAAGGTCACAGCCGGTCAAAAGCACCTGCCTGTACACAAAGGAACTACTAAGGGTTCGATTCACCCCTCTCGGTCTGACGGTCTGACCTCAAGGTTAATATACTTATCGGTAACGGTCAAACTCGACATCAAACCCTATTCGACTGCCTCGTTGGTCTCGCGGAGGTCCCGGGTTCGATTCCTGGGTCGGGCAGTGTTATTGGGTTTTTCTGTCACGAAATTCTCAGTAGCCGCACGGAGTCTGGAAATGTGCCCGGTACGGCAAGAGCTCCGCCCCTTATTACGTGGGACTAAAGTATATCTGGCGAAAAGTGGGTGTAGAAATACACCTCTGCCTACCCCTTCGGGGATAAAAGGCGTGACGTTATATATGTATGTATGGTAACGGTCGCACAAACGAACACAAATATAATTTACACATACCTAACTACATACAGAGCCGAGTGGAGAGACCGACAGACTGCTCAGATGATCTCGGCCCTCGGGTTCGAATCCACGGCGCGCACCAATAACTTTTCGCAGTTAAGTGCGTATTAAATTGTTAATTATCGCTTGCTTATCGGTGAAGGAAAACATCGTGAGGAAACCTGTATGTCGGAGCGTTCTCCATAATGTTCTCGGAAGACATGTGAACTCTGCCAACCCGCACTTGGGCAGCATGGTGGACTATGGCCTTACCCTTCTCATAATAAGAAGAGGCCGGTGCCCAGTAGTGGGACAGTATATAAGGCTGATAATGTAACCGCGGGCCTATTAGTTTTTTAGGTAAGTACTTCAAACTAGTCGGCGCTGGACCAGTTTGAAAAAAAATCCCTTGGTTCCCTCATAGAGTCGAGGCACACTAGAAACTGGTTTTGCATACGAGTGTCAAAATGCGTGTGAAGTAGCACTGGAAGCGACGATGTGTTGCTGAGCGATTGTCACCCTTATGGTGGTCTAGCGAGAAGTTGTTCGAATGTACCTACCTATTTAATTAAAATAAATTCAGTTGTAAATAAACATAAAAGGAAATAGGTCTTATCGTCTATTGCAAGGTCAAAGAACAGTGCATCGGGCAATCGTAAACATGTTTCTCCTTTTAATGTTTGTATAAAGAATGGATTTCTTCAGGGAACTAAAGGCATGTGCAGGCCTGTCCCTTTTATAAGGAATCTGCTGTCTGAATCCGAGATTAAGACCCTGCTATAAGCTGATAATCAGGTTCTTGTTGCATTGTCAGCGTTTGATTTAAGAAGAAAGAAAGAAAGAAAGAAAATAATATTTATTTTGGTTAAGATAGGTAACAAAGCAATTAGAAGAAAATAAAATAAATAATACAGACATATAGGTAAGTAACACAAAGACATATAACAATTCAGTTGGGACAATACAAAAAAATACCACAGATGAAACAAAAATTATATGAAAAATTATAATAAATATACCTATAGTTAACACTAATAACATAACAATAATTGTCTGTCACCCCTTCACCAAAAAGGGACACTAGTTCAGCGAGAAGCCAGGCTTTGATTAACAAAGCCTGGCGCTGATTTTCAACTAGGTCCCTAGTGACACCACGGAAACTTACATCCTGACTTTATTATAATAAGTTAAAAAAAAAACAAATATAAGTAATAAACAAACAAAATATATAATAATAAAGAAAAAAAAAACATACACAGTAATAATTATTTAAAAAAAGATACACACATACACAGACAGTGAGAAAGATAGAACTATAACAGTAGAAGGCACGTCAAACACAGAAAACAAAAGAAAAATGACGTAAAGGTAGGTACATGATATTTGCTTAATTAAATAACACAATATTGAAAATAAGGTAATTATTATTGAAAATAACTGTCTATTTACAACAGATGGTCACCGTAATGAATGAGGCGTATAAGAAAAGGACATGAAAGTGAATGTTAGCAAGACTAAGGTCATGGTCATAGAGAGGGAAGACAGTATAACTGAATGTATCATAATGATAGGAGATGAAAAAGTGGAACAAATGAATGAGTTTGTGTATTTAGGGTCTTTGTTTACAAGATATGGTAAATGTGAGGGAGATGTCGCAAGGAGAGTGAAAGCAGGAATATGAATGGCGCCTTACAGTCCATCATCAGTAACGAAATTATCCCAAGTAAGGCTCGCCTTGCTGTACTGCAGGGAGTTATGGCACCCGCACTGATGTATCGTAGCGAATCATGGGTATGGCAGAAGAAGCATGAAAGTAGAATCAATGCTGTGGAGATGAGAGCTTTGAGGAGTATGTGCGGAGTAAGGCTGATAGATAAAGTGAAAAACAGTGTGATACGAGAGAAGTGTGGTCTAAAAGAAGATGTAGTGACAGAGTACAACAGGAATGTTGCGATGGTTTGGACATTTGGAACAGATGGATGAAAGAAAATACGAAAGAAGTGTATCGTGTAAGAATGAATGGAGATGTCAGTAGGGACATCTCCATTCATTCTTAAACGATCCCTCCCACGATCACGCCCAAGACAGACGTACGCCGACCAAATACCTACCTACCTAGGTTACGTACTAAAAAAGGGCCAAATTAGAAGTACCCATAACCGGCGAGCATGTACATACCAATGATGAGATTAATTAATGTCGAGGAAGCGAAAGACGTGTGTTTGAACCGGAGCATTTGGCGTTCCATAGTATCTGCCTACTCCAATGGGAGGCAGGCGTGACGATAGATAGATAGAGATAGATAGATGTTGTTTGTGTGCAAATCTGGCATACATTACAATCTGGAGTATATTCAAAACGTGTTCAAAACAGATAATAAACAAAGTAAATAAACAAACACACTGCAAAATAAATACATGTACTTATAACTTAATTACAATGAAAACAATCATGAAGATGGTAGATAGCAAAACACTTGAACCTACAGGTATAATCCGACCAAGTACGATTGTCTTACATCGCACAGCTTCCGTTCATTATGTCCCGGTTACTTAAATAGCCGGTTTATCATTCTCGTATCACGTACACAATATTGTGACGCAGATGATAATTACTGTACTGACCTCGAGAGTTCAACTAGACGGCCATATTGAATATTTTGATTGTACAATAAAACGTAAACATTGAACAAGGAATTCCATTTTCTACGTCTTATTTCCAAATAACATTTTTACAATATATTTACGTGTAAGCTGGCGTTTACATTGTTATAAAAGTAAACTGAGCATTTAGAAACAAGATATTCAAGATTCGTCACGAACAAAACAAGTTTTGTTGACATTTGGTCTTTATTTATTTATGTCTAGGATTTACTCACCGCTCAAATCTTCGATGGTATTCAGTTTTCGCGTCGTCATTTTCACGATAAAAGGATGCACAACACGATAGAAAAGTTATCACGTAGGTTTAACGCACTTTAAATCGGATTCTTTCGAGGATAATACAAGTTTTCACAAAGGATACTACAACCTTCCTAGACTGTCTTTGTTTTCTTTTTGTCTGGTGTTTTGATTTTGTTCCGCTGTGACAGAAGGCGTGCAAATCGCAGTGCACATGATTGGCTTTAGTTAAGCCAATCAGGACATTGAACGTCAGTATCAATTGCAGTGATTGGTTAACATTTTGTAAACAAAAAGCGATGCTGCCAGTTCTAAAAATCTTTCAAGGACGTGCTTTCACAATTTTTTTATAGTAGTTGTTCTTTTTGTTCACGCAGAGGGTATCAGGTTCGAATCCACGGCGCGCACCAATGACTTTTCGGAGTTATGTGCGTATTGAATTGTTAATTATCGCTTGTCCCGTGCCTCGGAGAGCACGTTAAGCCGTCGGTCCCGGTTGTCATGAAGATCTTTGACAGTCGTTACAGGGCGTCAGTACCTTCTAAATAAACTGACACTAGTCTAAACCATGGAATATCGCTATCCCTTCGGGTTGCGGAGGTCAGACAGGCAGTCGCTCTGTGGAAAAGCTAATATTCAGCCAAATCCGGTTAGACTAGAGAGCGGACCCCAGATTGAAACTGGGATAACGCTAAGAGAAAGAAGAAGTTGTTCTTTTTGTTCAGTCACATTAAAAACAATGTTAAAAACACTTAATATTGACACCTCATTGAAAACAAATCATATCACAAAAACCAGGATTCTAACAAATTAAATTTACGTCTTACGAGTTAGATATTTGTCTATGGTTGTGAATAAATGGAACATTATTCATCGAATTCATCATTATCATCGAAGACTTCCAGAGGCTTCAAAGGTTTGAATCAGTTTTATGAATGACTTGGTATTCATGCACAACTATTTTATTAGTATATCATAACAGTAGCTAATTAAAAAAGAATGATTTGAAGGTTATTTTCAAAAAAAAAAACATTTATGGCAATACTACGCTTTACCTTTCAATTGATTCAATTCATTCATAATTTCATTCATTTTTCTAAATCTTTACTTTGTCAATTTGCGTAATGACATAAGTTAAAATACCGCTATTTTACAGCTAATTTATTACATAAAGTTGTAATAATGAGTGTTAGTAAAACAGATGATGATCATCCTTCTTCTAGAATCCTTGAGGATATTGAAAGCCCCCGGTAAATAGTCCTACGTACTAATATTCGTAGTTCGTACTTACAATCATAGTGTTGCTGTCTGACAGCTGATTTGTTTCGCGGGAAAGTTGAAAGGCGGCAAAGGCGCGAAACGATAAGGGCGTTTGGTGTGGTATTTTCGACGAAATAGTTTAAACTGTATTAAAAATAGTGCATATTTCACAGGAAAAGGATGCGTTTGGATAATTCTAGCCGCAAAAGCTGGAGTTTGATGGACCGGAAGACCGATCATGAGGTAATTAAGAGACGATTCCCGCTTTTTCGTAACTCCATTTTTTTTTGGTTATGACTTGACTTCATTTCTATTCGTAAATTCGGGAGAAGCATGAACTGAGGGGTCTTTTCATTGACAAGTTGTACCAGCGTGGCACCTGTATTAAATATTTTCAAGAGAATCATCTTCTGAAGTGATTATTTACGTGGTAAAGGATTACGTTATTTCAGATCAACTCGTGAATTTCAAAGTTTAAATTCTTCAAATAGGTTTAGTATTCAGTAAGTATCTAATCATTTAAAACGTTTTTATTAGGCTTTACATCGATTTACGATAATACGTTAGACAGTTTGACACGGTCCACGCATAAGTTCAATGACCGAAACGTTTTGGTGCGTTTGCACTTTTTTAGTTTCGTAATAAAATTGTTGTTAAGTTCTGATGACCTTTGCATTGTTCTACTTTAATTACTTATATCGCAAGCAAGAAATTTTCTGTCTATAACTGAGGGGTGGAAACTGACTTACCTAGAATCATAATCATGTATATTATCCTTCAAGCTTTGAGATCTTACTACTATGCTATTATATCCATGTCTATTCTTTTAAAAATGTGAGAACATCTGAGGATTGATGTTTCTTACTGTATTACTAAAAATCACTATAGATTTTGATGAATCATTGCTGTAATCAATCTGTGTGGTAACGGATTAAGAATACAGAATGTCACCACCCCATATCATCCCATGGGTGTCGTAAGAGCCGACAGAGGAAGCATATTATGCAGAGAACAGCACTGTAAGAGAAGGAATACTTGATACAAACCCTATACCAACCTGTTTGGCCAGCGTGGTATAGTAAGCCAATTCCTCCTTTCAAAGGAGGGGCCTAGTCCAGCAGTGGACTGTTAAAGCCTGATGATGATTGCAGTAAAATAGCTTATACATTAGAATAGCACATGCAAGCTTTTGACTTGATGCTGGCAAAACTATAAGCAGTTGCCAGTTATCATTGCCTAGGGCTCTACCTCAAAATCTTAGTCGTAAGCTCCTCCCCAGCTGAAGTCCTGTTTGGTCTTAGTTTTTATTCTTCTGATGCATGTGTTCCTAAATGCACCTTGAGTTATTTACTTACATAATGTAATCAGTGATGTGTGGTGTCAGGAATTTTTTTTTAGAAAGATTGCTCATTCTAGCAGAAGCCAGATTGCTTACAAGGACGTCGCCGAGGTGGACAGCTGCACCCCCTAGGGATTCAAAAACACCCATAATTCATACTTTTCTTAGAACTGGTGCTCATTTTCGATATCAACTTACCCCTCTCCGCCTAGGCCATTGGCTGGCGACTTTGTCCCCCCTCTAGGCAATCGGATGGCGACGCCCCTGATCGTTTATAGGCTTGAACAAACTTCTTTCTCAACTTGCTGTAGCCTGTGGCTCTGCATAACAGTGTGTTGGTCTTGCCACCGCACTATTTACTACTCGTCCAATAACCACAACTAATTTTGTTAACAGGTGCTGCAAGAAATGGGTGTCAGTCTGTTAGAGCCTGATGACTGTGAGATTCTGTGCGATCCCGGCCCTTCTGGACTGGTATGCAGTTATTTTACATACATAGACTCACACCTGTTTCCTGGATGAGTAGGCAGAGACTATGGAACGCCATTTGCAACGATCCTGATATATCTCTCTTCCTTCATTCACTCCCATCAAATTTCTCATTTCTCTTCGGTTAAGGGTACTTCTAACCTGTCCTTTTTTTAGGATGTCTCCAATCTGGTCAGAGAATGTCCGTCTAGGTCTTCCCCTTCCGCCTGTCCCATTCACACTTGACTTATATATCTTCTTGGTCAGTCTTTCGTCATCCATCCTCTCCACGTGCCCAAACCATCTTAGCATACCTTTCTCGATGCTTGTCACTACATCATCTAACTTCTTTTACCCCACAACACTCTCTTATCACACAATTCTTTACTCTGACGTTCAAAGACACTCCACACATACTTCGACTCACAGTTATTTTAGACTAGTAATAATATCCTAGTAATAATGTCCATGTGGTGACGGATTAAGAATACAGAATGTCACCACCCCATATCATCCCATGGGTGTCGTAAGAGCCGACAGAGGGAGCATATTATGCAGAGAACAGCACTGTAAGAGAAGGAAAACTTGATACAAACCCTATACCAACCCGTTTGGCCAGCGTGGTATAGTAGGCCAGTTCCTCCTTTCAAAGGAGAGGTCTAGTCCAGCAGTGGACTGTTAAAGGCTGATAATGATGAATATCCTAGAATGACTTACACAGTCATCTTATTACAAACTAAGCTGAACATGTAAGAGCCAGATAAACAATAGAGTGATAGGCATACCTTCTTATGTATTCTTAAATTATCTAGTACCCATAGTACAAGCTCTGCTTAGTTTGGGACTAGATGGTGTTGTGTGAATGTGGTGGAATATTATTATATTATATTACTAGCTGACCCGGCAAACGTTGTTTTGCAAAATTTTTTTCTTTTTTTTTTTTTGAAAAATAGATGTTGGCCGATTCTCATAGATACCGGATAAGCACAAAAAATTTCATAAAAATCGGTCAAGCCGTTTCGGAGGAGTATGGCAACGAAAACTATGACACGAGAATTTTATATATTAGATTATTAAACACATACATATCTATACTTATATTATAAAGTCGGCGATAGCCCAGTGGTGTACGTAACGGACTGCCGAGACGATGGTCTCGGGTTCGATCCCCAGTTACCCCGGGCACACACCTATGACTTTTCGAAGTTATGTGTGTATTAAAATAAAAATATTAATTATCGCTCGCTTAAAAATGTGCCCGGTAGATGGCAATAGGCTCGCCCCCTATTACATTGGGACCGAAACATATCTGGCGAAGTGTGGGTGTGTAATGCACCTCTGCCTACCCCTTCGGGGATAAAAGGCGTGAAGATATGTTATGTTATGTTATATTATAAAGCTAATGATTTTGTGTCATTGTTAGGTCCAATTTGAATATATTGTTTCTTGTTGGATAGCTCATTTATAGAGGTACTGGACTGCCTCTGTAATCCTGCGGTAGTGTTAGCGACTGCAGATCGTGAGCTCTCGGGTTCGATTCCCGGGTCGAACAAAAAGTGATATTGAGTTTTTCTGTTAGGAATTATCCAATAGAAGTTCGGAGTCAGGGAGTTGGCGGTGTCACACCCCCGTGCTTCGGAAAGCACGTTAAGCCGTTGATCCTGCGCCCAATTTCTCTCCGGTCGTGTCGCTTGTGGCGTCCCATCGGACTATGAGAGTGCGAGAATAGAGAGTGCATTTGTGTATGCGCACACACTTGTGCACTATAATAATTCCCGCGCAGATGACAAGTCTCATATATAGACAGCCGCCGTTGCCGAAATCGGTTGGGAGGACATTATAGGGGATTTTTCTTTTTAGGGTTCCGTACCTAAAAGGTAAAAAACGGAACCCTATTACTAAGCCTCCGCTGTCTGTCTGTCTGTCCGTCTGTCCGTCTGTCTGTCACCAGGCTGTATCTCATAAACCATGATAGCTAGAAAGCTGAAATTTTCACAAATTATGTATTTTGCCGCTATAACAACAAATACTAAAAATAAAAAATATTAAGGGGGGGGTCCCATACAAAAAACGTGTTTTTTTCGTATTTTTTGCTCAAAATTACTAACTGTAACAGGTAGACGCTTTAAATTTTCACAGAATATGTAGTTGTATATTACCTTTCAAAATAAATAATTAAATTTAAAAAAAGTAAATAATAAAGGGGGGCTCCTATACAACAAACGTAATTTTTAAGCAATTTGTTACTCGATCTTAATAAACAGGTAGAAACTTATAAAGTATTTAAGTATACATACAACGAACGTGATTTTCTTTTATAGATGATGGTACGGAACCCTTTGTGCGCGAGTCCGACTCGCACTTGCCCAATTTTTTTTGCTTATTTTCATCTGCGATCAGTCATGAACTATAAGCAAATTTGCTCAGTGTGTAATGTCGTGTCGAGTGTGTCTCCCAGCGGAGTCAGCAATAACGCGGATGTAACCATGAACTCAGCAAGTTGTAGATAAATTACATACAGACAGAACAAATAATCTTGGACATCACACATCATATTTTTATTTTATAGACTCACGCCTGTATTCCCGACGGGGTAGGCAGAGGTGTTACATTACACCCACATTTCGCCATGAATTTTTAGGTCCCACGTAAAAGTTGGCGAGCCTATTGCCGTTACCGGGCACATCACCAGACTCGTGCTGCTACTGAGAATTCGGAAAAACCCAGTAACACTTTTGCCCAACCCGGGAATCGAACCCGGGACTTCCGATCAGCAGTCGCATACGCTATCCACTGGCCCACGGAGGCAGTCTCACACATATCTTCGGCATGTTATTGGAAAGGCCTATATACAGCATTGTACTGCCAGGCCTAAGACAGACTAATGATGATTCTGATGACAGATATCTTTGTCCTATGTAGTTACATCATCAGCCTTTAACAGTCCACTGCTGGACTAGGCCTCTCCTTTGAAAGGAGGAATTGGCCTACTATACCACGCTGGCCAAACGGGTTGGTATAGGGTTTGTATCAAGTTTTCCTTCTCTTACAGTGCTGTTCTCTGCATAATATGCTCCCTCTGTCGGCTCTTACGACACCCACGGGATGATATGGGGTGGTGACATTCCGTACTCTTAATCCGTCACCACACGGATCAGTCCTATGTAGTAATCAACCTCAAAACCTTTGTCTTAGCAATCAGAACCATTGACCAGCTATCCAAATGGGCCAGTCAAAGACATATCTGATGTAGCAATATCTAAAAAGCAGCATCCATAACTAAATAATTTTTCTTTGCAGATGCACAAATCTCTAAAACGCAAGCGCGACATAGAGAATGTGAACCCTAACATCAAACTAAGCCCATCTCCACTCTCAAAGTTCAGTCCTAAAAGCCCCCGAGTGAAGACCAGCAGCCCTAACCCGGGACCCTCCAGGCTTAAGAGCCCTAGGAGCACGGAGAAACGTGAGTATTTTAATTCTATTTTTTTTTAAGAACTCCCGCACTAGGAATAAATCCTGTGTTGCGGGGGACTTTACAAACAAACAACCAACAGACACAAAGAAGAAAATTCTTTATTCTATTCTATCACTGCCTAGTGGAGATACCAACAGACTGCCATGCAGAGGGTATCGGGATCGAATCCACGGCGCGCAGCAGACATAGTAGAGTTACAGTACCTTCTAAATAAACTGACACTAGTCTAAACCATGGAATATCGCTATCCCTTCGGGTTGCGAAGGTCAGACAGGCAGTCGCTCTGTGGAAAAGCTAATATTCAGCCAAATCTGGTTAGACTAGTAAGCAGACCCCGGGTTGAAGGGACCGAAAGGTTAACCCGTATGAGGGTTTTAACCGGGTTAATTTTTAGAATTAGGTTAAAAACCCCACAATAAAGGTTAACCCGTATTATAGGGTTAATCAGCCTATAAGAACCGGTTTCTACATAAGGTGCATTTTAGTACATAAAACATCTACAAGAAAGTGACAGAGATAACTACCACGCGGTCTTTGATCGTGTTCCGACACGACTCTAACTAGTCACCGCGCAGGATGCATTGAACTTTGAGCCTTATAACTGTTGCGCAATACTGTTTTTCAAATGGTCGCCTCTAATAATATTGAAAATATTATTTCGATTCTCGCGCATTTCGCCGACAGTATTAAGGCCTTGCTACACGACACGATTTTACGTCCAATTTGACTCAATCACTTGATGAAATCGTGACGTGTAGACGCCAGTCGTCCAACTCAAGTTCATTGGGGGGCCGTTCCACCAGATTTTTACCAATCGGGTGGACGGAATGCAAATCAGTGATTTGATTGTGTCGTGTAGACGGGCAAAGCCAATTCGATTGAAAATTTGATCAGTGGTAAAATTGTATCGTGTGGCAAGGCCTTTAGTTGAGTTGTCAGTGTCTTTGTACCTACATATCGGTGGCCGTTTGTCGTAGGTACTTTGTAGGACTTTACGTTGGTTTGATCTCATAATTATACTATTTTATCAACCTGTTTTTACTTTTATACCTACGTGAACTTATAGAGTGATCTGATTAAGTATGCCTAAAACTAAGAAGGATGTTATTCACCGATATTTTACATTCGACGAGGAATGAGCTAAGAGGTCACGTAACATGCACGTAACGCGTTTATTGTAAAACGATAGAGGATAAATAAGTACTAAGTTTATTTGTTTTATATTATTTTCAGTGTCCGTTAGTGGTTAAATGCTAAGTTTATTTGCTTTTTTATTTACCAGTGTTAGGCATGGGCGTTTTCCGATTTTTACGCAAACCGATAAAAACCCGATTTCAGATTTTGAAATCGATTTCAAAAACCGTTTTTAGAAATCGATTTCAGTAGCGGATGTTGGAGCGTAGCGTACGACAAACGTAAACAATCGAAATCTTTTTGTATTTTAGGTATGAGACCAATCAAGTCAAATAAAACTCTCCAAACATAAATTCCTAATAATTATTTGCAATTTTCAAAATAAACATTAAATAGTTGCAATCTGAATTAGATGTTATCGCCTCGATATTTAGTTTTATTTTTTCTATTCAATCTGTAATTCATAAAACCGCCAAAATCCAAAACGATTCGCTCGTCTCAAAGCAAAATTCGCTTCATCTCTTTCGCTCTTTCAACGGATCACTAAGTTAGAAAGAAAAGGAAATGAAATTCGCTCTCTCTCATTCTAACTAACTAGTCGTTTGGTAGTGTGAAAGAGAACGAATGAATATGAAAACTATCGGAAACGTAAGCTTTAGATTTACTTTGTAGTTTGGTTGCGCTTGCACCGTTTGGTTCGGATTTGTGTAGTTTGCGTTATCGTGGTATTGTTTTACGTTTTCTAAAATCGGTTTTTTCACATTGGAATATCGATACGATACGATTTCTGACTGCAATCGGATTTTAGATTCGTTTTGATATATCGGTCTCATGCCTAACCAGTGTCCGTGTCAAAGTTATTTAAATTAGTTATTTATATTTATATTATATATTTATATATATTATGTTTTATGAAAATTGACGCCTGTCGCCGGGGCCAGCGTCTCACTCATCTTCGGATAAATAATAAATCCATTATGATTTATTAGATTCTGTTAGAATTGGGCTATTTGCTACACTAACCGCACTTATATTTTTTATATTGTAGCGCGACTACAACTGTCATGTCTGTCGTCAATGTCATCATTATGTTGTGTCCGTTTAGATGGCGCGGCCACGAAGATTTTTTAAAAAAAAAATGGTGGCAAGATTTTGTAAAAATTTGTAAAAGTAGACTCCCAAAACCATAAATTTGTCAGAGCTATGTTTAAAAAGTTATAAGGGTTTGAACGTGGCCGCGCCATTGAAACGCTCCGAACCGCGCGGCCACGGAGGTCTTTAAAACTAATTATTGCAGAGACATGAAATTTTGGTAAGTAAGAGATTGAATTTGTAAAAAATTTGTAAAAATATAGAAAAAAATCCTGAGCTTATATTTTAGGAGCTGTAACACTAAATAAGCCATGGCCGCGCCATTGAAACGGTGAAAAACACATTTTCGCCGATATCTCGCTGTAAAAGCAACGCAGACGTCTGAAGTTTTTTGTAAAACCCAGATTTGAATTTGTCAAAACCAGTAAAAAGAAAACAAGATATCCTAGGTTTATATTTCTGGAGCTATAAGACTAATATGCCATGGCCGCGCCATTGAGACGGTGAAAAACACATTTTCGCCGATATCTCGCTGAAAAAGCAACGCAGACTTCTGAAAATTTTTGTAAAACTTGGATTTGAATTTGTCAAAACTAGTAAAAATAAAACAAAAAATCCTAGGTTTATATTTCTGGAGATATAAAGACTAATACGCCATGGCCGCGCCATTGAAACGGTGATAAAATACGTAATCGGCGATATCTCGCCGAAAAAGCATCGCAGAGGTCTGAAGTTTTTTGAAAACCTAGATCTGAATTTGTCAAAACAGGTAAAAATGCACATAAAAGCCCTAGGTTCACATTTCAGGAGCTGTAGATTACGCATTTTTTCACCGTTTCAATGGCGCGGCCATGACCTTTTAGTCTTACAGCTCCTGCAATATGAACCTAGGATGTATTGTTTTATTTTTAGTAGTTTTGACAAATTCAAATCTGGGTTTTACAAAAAACTTCAGACGTCTGCGTTGATTTTTCAGCGAGATATCGGCGAAAACGTGTTTTTCACCGTTTCAATGGCGCGGCCATGGCGTATTAGTCTTAAAGCTCCAGAAATATAAACCTAGGATTTTATGTATTATTTTTACTGGTTTTGACAAATTCAAATCTGGGTTTTACAAAAAACTTCAGACGTCTGCGTTGTTTTTTCAGTGAGATATCGGCGAAAACGTGTTTTTCACCGTTTCAATGGCGCGGCCATGGCGTATTAGTCTTAAAGCTCCGGAAATATAAACCTAGGATTTTATGTATTATTTTTACTGGTTTTGACAAATTCAAATCTGGGTTTTACAAAAACTTCAGACATCTGCGTTGTTTTTTCAGTGAGATATCGGCGAAAACGTGTTTTTCACCGATTCAATGGCGCGGCCATATGGCGTATTAGTCTTATAGCTCCAGAAATATAATCCTTTATGTTTTATTTTTACTGGTTTTGACAAATTCAAATCTGGGTTTTACAAAAAACTTCATACGTCTGCGTTGCTTTTACAGCGAGATATCGGCGAAAATGTGTTTTTCACCGTTTTACGTTGTTTTTCACCGTTACAGCTCCTAAAATATAAGCTCAGGATTTTTTTCTATATTTTTACAATTTTTTTACAAATTCAATCTGTTACTTACCAAAATTTCAGGTCTCTGCAATACTTAGTTACAAAATCTTGTCACCATTTTTTTTAAAAAAAAACGTCATGGCCGCGCCATCGAAACGGACACTTTATGTTTTCGTTCAAAAATTTACTCACCATATACCTACCAAATATTCATTCCACTGGGCATGGTTACATTAACGCCGCCCGCCCGGCAGCCGGGTTGATTTATTTTATGCATTAGACATAATCATCAGCATTTTACCCTAAAAGGATGACTTTCGTAGACAATTCAAAAAGTCTTTAAGGACGCGTTTACGCTTGTATCAAAAAACCACATATTTCCGGTACATTTTACGACAATTTTAGATAATAACTAATAAAACTAATGATTACGATAAATTGATTACTTTTTTATCTATAAATCAATTTGAAAATAAATAAAAAATATTTAATTAATATTAATGTAAAATCGATTCGAAACGGCCTCTTAAATCAAAAATAGACATATACTGCTATTTTTGGGTACAATTTTCTCTCTATTTTAACATTTATTTAGATTTTCAAAGATAGAATAGGGTAGTAAATATAGTCAACTCAAAAACAATTTGATTTTTTTTTTCAAAGTATTGTAAATTGACTCAAAAAAAGCAAAAAATCATCTTACATTTTTCTTCTATTTTGCTCGCATACGTGTGTCTTAATATGTGGCAATAAGGTTCGTTTTATTTAGCCACTTTCTTGATTTATATATCCAAATTCTGCAATGAGATCTCAGTCTGCGCTTGAGCGCCGTCGGGAGTGGAATCTATGTCGCTTGTCGCTGCAGCCCGAAGACGAAAAAAGCAATATACGAATACAAAATATTCGCTAAAATCAATTTGATACTTCTCGTATTCTGTGCGAATAACGTACAAGTAAATTTCTTTTGTATAAATGGACATTATTACTTTATTTTCTCCGTTATGTTGAGTCAGGATATATTTCGGTATTTAGATATTATTTTGTTTCTTGCGTTGAAATCTGGTAAGATTATCTGGACTGATGGTATACCATCCCGTTCAAGTGTTGCGACTGGAACTCATAAAAGAGTAGACCTAGTTATGCCAGGTTGGGGCTCATTTTATTTGTTTTGGTGAGACCCTATCACTGGTACTAGTGAAGTAACCTTCCTAGGTTATTCGATGAGTCGTGCTGGTACTCATATGTGAGTAGAGCTAGGCATGCCGAGTTTGGGCTTATTTTGTTTGTACATAAAAGACCCTACCACTGGAACTTATGAAGTAACCTTCCAGGGTTATTCAATGACTCTTGCTGGTACTCATGTGTGAGTAGAGCTAGGCATGCCAAGTTTGGGCTCATTTTGTTTGTACATAAGAGACCCTACCACTGCATTTTATGAAGTAACCTTCCAGGGTTATTCAATGACTCTTACTGGTACTCATATGTCAGTACAGCTAGGCATGCCGAGTTTGGGTTCATTTTGTTTGTACATAAGTGACCCTACCACTGGAACTTATGAAGTAACCTTCCAGGGTTATTCGATGACTCTTGCTGGTACTCATATGTGAGTAGAGTTAGGCATGCCGAGTTTGGGCTCATTTTGTTTGTACATAAGATACCCTACCACTGGAACTTATGAAGTAACCTTCCAGGGTTATTCAATGACTCTTGCTGGTACTCATGTGTGAGTAAAGCTACTCATGACGAGTTTGGGCTCATTTTGTTTGTACATAAGAGACCCTACCACTGCATTTTATGAAGTAACCTTCCAGGGTTATTCAATGACTCTTACTGATACTCATATGCCAGTAGAAATAGGCATGCCGAGTTTGGGTTCATTTTGTTTGTACATAAGTGACCCTACCACTGAAACTTATGAAGTAACCTTCCAGGGTTATTCGATGACTCTTGCTGGTACTCATATGTGAGTAGAGCTAGGCATGCCGAGTTTGGGCTCATTTTGTTTGTACATAAGAGACCCTACCACTGGAACTTATGAAGTAACCTTCCAGGGTTATTCAATGACTCTTGCTGGTACTCATATGTGAGTAGAGCTAGGCATGCCGAGTTTGGGCTCATTTTGTTTGTACATAAGAGACCCAACCACTGCAACTTATGAAGTAACCTTCCAGGGTTATTCGATGACTATTGCTGGTTATTATATGTGAGTAGAGCTAGGCATGCCGAGTTTGGGCTCATTTTGTTTGTACATAAGAAACCCAACCACTGCAACTTATGAAGTAACCTTTCAGGGTTATTCAATAACTCTTGCTGGTTCTCATATGTGAGTAGAGCTAGGCATGCCGAGTTTGGGTTCATTTTGTTTGTACATAAGTGACCCTACCACTGAAACTTATGAAGTAACCTTCCAGGGTTATTCGATGACTCTTGCTGGTACTCATATGTGAGTAGAGCTAGGCATGCCGAGTTTGGGCTCATTTTGTTTGTACATAAGAGACCCTACCACTGGAACTTATGAAGTAACCTTCCAGGGTTATTCAATGACTCTTGCTGGTACTCATATGTGAGTAGAGCTAGGCATGCCGAGTTTGGGTTCATTTTGTTTGTACATAAGTGACCCTACCACTGGAACTTATGAAGTAACCTTCCAGGGTTATTCGATTACTCTTGCTGGTACTCATATGTGAGTAGAGCTAGGCATGCCGAGTTTGGGCTCATTTTGTTTGTACATAAGAGACCCAACCACTGCAACTTATGAAGTAACCTTCCAGGGTTATTCGATGACTATTGCTGGTTCTTATATGTGAGTAGAGCTAGGCATGCCGAGTTTGGGCTCATTTTGTTTGTACATAAGAAACCCAACCACTGCAACTTATGAAGTAACCTTTCAGGGTTATTCAATGACTCTTGCTGGTTCTCATATGTGAGTAGAGCTAGGCATGCCGAGTTTGGGCTCATTTTGTTTGTACATAAATGACCCTACCACTGGAACTCATGAAGTAACCTTCCAGGGTTATTCGATGACTCTTGGTGGTACGCATATGGAAGTAAAGCTAGGCATGCCGAGTTTGGGCTCATTTTGTTTGTACATAAGAGACCCTACCACTGATGTTCATACAAAATGAGCCCAAACTCGGTATGCCTAGCTCTACTCACATATGAGTACCAGCAAGAGTGATCGAATAACCCTGGAAGGTTACTTCATAAGTTCCAGTGGTAGGTTCTCTTATGTACAAACAAAATGAGCCCAAACTCGGCATGCCTAGCTTTACTTCCATATGAGTACCAGCAAGAGTCATCGAATAACCCTGGAAGGTTACTTCATAAGTTCCAGTGGTAGGGTCACTTATGTACAAACAAAATGAGCCCAAACTCGGCATGCCTAGCTCTACTCACATATGAGAACCAGCAAGAGTCATTGAATAACCCTGAAAGGTTACTTCATAAGTTGCAGTGGTTGGATCTCTTATGTACAAACAAAATGAACCCAAACTCGGCATGCCGAGCTCTACTCACATATAAGAACCAGCAATAGTCATCGAATAACCCTGGAAGGTTACTTCATAAGTTTCAGTGGTTGGGTCTCTTATGTACAAACAAAATGAGCCCAAACTCGGCATGCCTAGCTCTACTCACATATAAGAACCAGCAATAGTCATCGAATAACCCTGGAAGGTTACTTCATAAGTTTTAGTGGTAGGGTCTCTCATGTATAAACAAAATGAGCCCAAACTCGGCATGCCGAGCTCTACTCACATATGAGTACCAGCAAGTGTCATCTAATAACCCTGGAAGTTTACTTCATAAGTTTCAGTGGTAGGGTCTCTTATGTATAAACAAAATTAGCCCAAACTCGGCATGCCTAGCTCTACTCACATTTGAGTACCAGCAAGAGTCATTGAATAACCCTGGAAGGTTACTTCATAAGTTGCAGTGGTTGGGTCTCTTATGTACAAACAAAATGAGCCCAAACTCGGCATGCCTAGCTCTACTCTCATATAAGAACCAGCAAGAGTCATCGAATAACCCTGGAAGGTTACTTCATAAGTTCCAGTGGTAGGGTCTCTTATGTACAAACAAAATGAGCCCAAACTCGGCATGCCTAGCTCTACTCACATAAGAGTACCAGTAAGACTCATCGAATAACCTTGGAAGGTTACTTCACTAGTACCAGTGGTAGGGTCTCACTAAAACAAATAAAATGAGTCCCAACCTGGCATAACTAGGTCTACTCTTTTATGAGTTCCAGTCGCAACACTTGAATGGGATGGTATACCATCAGTCCACATAATCTTACCAGACTTCAACGCAAGAAACAAAATAATATCTAAATACCGAAATATATCCTGAATCCACATAATGGAAAAAATAAAGTAATAATATCCATTTAGGTATATAAAAATAAGAAACTTATTTGTACGTAATTTGCACAGCCAGGCCTATAACACGTAGATACATATCACAAAAAATTCTAAGTCTCAAAGTTATTTAGTTGAACTACATTTCCGCAAATTACCGTACGTAGTACGTACTGTTGCCGCCGTGTCGCTGTAGTGACGCGATTTTGTACCTACTAATTTTGTAAACGCGTCCTTAAACTGTTACGATAAAGGTACATAATATTGATTGTTAGAATACTCACCGCTAGGACATTTTTCACGTTTGTCCTGTTCAAATACATATTGAGAATCAAACGGATAATCTGGTCCATATGATCTCGAATTGCAACCGTATTCTTCTATATTTGTAACTTGCTTTTGTTTTGTCTGCTTTATATTTTGATTATGTGCAAAATTCAACAAACGAGCGACAACTAAACCCGAGCAAGTAACAAACAGCCGCGTGTGACGTTGACGTAAATTAACGCGACGCGGCCGAGATTGTGCAAGTTACAGATTCTGTCTCTTTCATTCAGATTAATCAGCAATATTTTATAGATTAACCTTAATAGTATACAGGTTAACCCGTATAAAGGTTAATCAAACAAAGGGTTTAAACGTCTAACCGGTTAACCTTTAATCCGATTAATGGGTCCTTTGAGTTTCAAACTGGGATAAAGCTAAGAAGATGATGATTGTATTTTAAAATCAAAGTACTACTTGTTAACGAACATCTAAGGCTTTACAAAAAAAATATTTTGTAGCTCGATCATTCAATTTAATGTAATATTTCCAAAACCTATATAGCGCGACAGAATCTGTAAACCGTAGTTTGATTCCAATGTATAACATTCGCGTAAAAGAGAAAAGACTATGTTTATTCTCACTTTAATTTCATCCCAAGTTGATCTGCAATACCCTGATCATAGATGCAAGTAAGACTAAATGCAAATAAAAAAATATTATAGTTGATTGAATCAGGCGTTACTTGGCGGAACTCCATTGTAACCTAATGGAAAGAAAGAGGAACCCACCACGCACCCTCGGATTGACCACCCCAACTATTGCAATTGAAAAAGGTTGACAATACCGAACTCCTCTAAAAGGATAAGGGATATAGGGTAGGTATGGGTTCCAGGAAGATACCGCACAAGCGCTGCGTATCTCTTTGGCAGTCTGGCAGACTCATTTAGGCTGATTTTAGTCTCACGCTCACCGTCGGCGCTCATAGCTCAGCGCGTAGTTTGTCAGCGCTGAGGCTCAGCGTGGCTCGTTTTAGTATCGCACTGACCGCCTTTCTGTACAGTCGACGATCAAAATGCGGAGTGTATTAATTATTGCGGCTTTGTACTATCTATCCCAAAAAAATAAAAATCGGCGACGACGAAGACTCCATGTTCACCCATTGATTGAGCAGAGAGCCGTTGCAGGAGAATTTGTCGTGTTATATGGCACTTTGAGGGCTGACAAAAGTAAATTCTTTAATTACTTTCGAATGTCAAATAGAACTTTTGACGAATTACTGGCAAAGATACAGGATTAACTGGTCCATTGCAGCCTACGAATCGTGCCTATACCACCGATTGAACGACTCATCGATAACTCGACCTGTATCCACTTCACGAATCGCCATGACTGTACGCGCTGATGACATCCGCTCCGCTCGACACTAAAACGCTCACTGAAAGCAGAGGCACTCGAGCGATCGTCAGCGCTGACAGCTACGCGGTGCCGACGCGTGACGCGTACGTCTACGTAGCTATCAGCGCTGACCATCGTGCGCGCTGATAGCTACGCGTCATTCAAAAACGCTTCCTAGAAGTTCATATATCTCGGCCATCAGCGCTGACGGTGCGCGTGCCGTCAGCGTAAGACTAAAACCAGCCTTAATTTTAGTGACGCAACGATGACAATAAAATTATTCGGCATCGGCACTTTGCGATATGCATAAATATTATGCCTTTTTATTTTTTTATGACACACTGGTATTACTGTTTACACTTTCTTATACTTTTAATATTTATTAGTTTATGTACCTACTCCTTTTTGTGTGTATATTTATTTTTATCTGTGTTTATGTAAGTACCTATACCATTTATAATAAAATAGTTATATAAGTATATATGTGTAATTCTGTATTTCTGTTGTATTCTGTACTTATATTGTTTCCATGATATCACATGCGTGAGTCACGAGGGCCTGGTTGAAAATCGGCGTCAGGCGTTCGTCTGGCATTATGCCGAACTGGGTCCCATTTTGACTACACGTCCTACTTCTTTTACTACTCTGTTTATTTTTAAGTTTATTTTTCTTCCTTTTTGTTAATTATTTTTTTGTTCTTATTCTTAATTATATTTTTTTTGTGATTTGTTTTATTCTCTTTTTTTTTCATTTTTATTTGTTAGTATTTTTTGTGTTTCTTTATAATATTAGTGTGTTTACGTGTATGTCAAAATAAACTATTTTCATTTCATTTCATTTCATACCTGACTGTACTGTTGTATGCGCCGACTATTCTTTGACACGTGTTTCGCCTCTGCACGAGGCATTTGAGGGAGCGATGGGCAACGACTCGAGTCGTTGCCCATCGCTCCTTGTTGTTCGGTTGGTCAATCCGAGGGTGCATGGTGAGATCCTCTTTCCTGCCACTAGGTAAAAAAAATATTAGTGCTTTTGTGCTATCATCAATCTAGCCTAGCCTTATCTCGGTTGCATGCAAGGTTTTTCACCCTGGAGCTCAAAGTCCACCTACTGGTCGAGGGAGATTCACAGAATTTATTTGTTAAAATGAATAGCATGCATGCTATTAATGGATAAACATACATATATACTTTTTTTTTGTAAATACCTACATATTATACATAGAAACACCCAGACCAAGACAAACATCCATTTTCATACACACAAATGTTTGACTTGAGCGGGAATCGAACCCGCGACCTTTGACGTAGCAGTCGCTTACAATCTCACTATGCCAACCGGCCGTCTATGACTGTCTAAATGGGCCAGTCAAGGCCCATTTGGATAGCTGGTCAGTGGCTCTGGTTGCTAAGACAAAGGTTTTGAGGTTGATTACTACATAGGACAGAGATATCTGTCATCAGAATCATCATTAGCCTGTCTTAGGCCTGGCAGTACACTGCTGGATATAAGCCTTTCCAATAACATGCCAAAGATATGTGTGAGACTGCCTCCGTGGTCCAGTGGATAGCGTATGCGACTGTTGATCGGAGGTCCCGGGATTATTAATTTTTATAGTATTTGTTTACATATCCTATCTAATATGTTTATTTTATTGTATTATTTTGTAATGTTTGTTTTGACATGCGTGAGTTACTCAAAAATAGGGGTACAGTTGGAAATCAGCATCAGGCATCTGCCTGACTAATGATGAACTGTGCCCTGTTCAACACGTCACACTTTTGTTTTTTTTTTATTGTATTCTATTTTTTTGACGTGACAACGTCTTATAAATTGGTTTGCCGGGTGACACTTCAAGAAACTGCGTTACGCTCCGCTCACGTTATGCGCTCACAATGAGAGCGAGTGAGAGGCACGCGTCCCGCCTAAGAGCGAGAGAGACAGACATAAAAAGTGAAAGGCACGCGTCTTTCATCCTTCTTCCTACTATACGAATGAATATTCACATTAAAATTATTTTACCACTCAAAGTCGTTGTCACGTAAAACTTTCGCCCGTATACCGACTTTACAGGCAACCAATTTTTTTTCTTTTGTTTTATATCTTATTTTGTGTAGTGATATTATAGTGATAGTACTTGTAATATTTTCCTCTTATTGTGCTTTTTATTGTGCGTGTTCAGAATAAAAATATTTTAACTTTTTAATTTACTTTAGAATATTGGCACATCCATATAAGATCAAATGTCTGTCTGCTATTGCAATATTTCATGGTTTAGACCAGCTTTAATAAATTAAAAATCACTGACTCCATAACAACTGACCAAGATCTTTATGACAGCCAAAATTGATTCGTCACCACATGGAGATGTGTCTATACTTTTCAATAAAATAAATAGTAATAAACATTGTTTGCCGTGTGGTTGACGGTATAGAATACAAGTGTCACCACCCCCTATCTTCCCGTGGGTGTCGTAAGAGGCGACTAAGGGATAACACGATGCAAATACCATCTTTGCGTAGAGACGGAAAACTCGACATCAAACCCTATACGACTGCCTCGTTGGTCTCGCGGCATTAATGTGCGCGTGGGATCGGGAGGTCCCGGGTTCGATTCCTGGGTCGGGCAGTGTTATTGGGTTTTTTTGTCACGAAATTCTCAGTAGCAGCACGGAGTCTGGAAATGTGCCCGGTACGGCAATAGGCTCGCCCCTTATTACGTGGGACTAAAGTATATCTGGCGAAAAGTGGGTGTAGAGGTACACC
Organism: Euclidia mi; assembly: GCA_944739405.2. NCBI lineage: Eukaryota > Metazoa > Arthropoda > Insecta > Lepidoptera > Erebidae > Euclidia > Euclidia mi. The sequence continues at coordinate 16,606,098 of OX123210.2, read as the reverse complement.
TCTGCCTACCCTTTCGACGATAAAAGGCGTGACGATATGTATGTATGTACATTGTTTTTTCTATTACAGATCCTCTCCAACCAACGGACCAACAACTTCTAGAGACGACTCTAATGATGAACACGTACCTCATCGATGAAGAGACTCCTCTAGCTCAGTGCGTAAGCGCTATGTATGTTCCTGCCACGGCCGATACTGCCAGTACTAGCAGTTGTGGCAGTCAACATACAGGTAATAGGGTAGTTTCCAGGGTCAAAATAATTACATTTTATTTAGTCCGTATTTTAGATTATAAAAAAATATTTTTTATTTATTTATTTATTTAAGAAACATGGATGACTTACAGCTAAAATATACATGTAATAACATGTAGTATTGGACACGTATTTTTTCTTTTTTCGATTAAATAAAAAATAACAAAGATAGAGCCCATTAAAGTTACGCATGACGTCACCTAGTGCGAAAAAATGCAGCACGGTGTGACGTTATACGTAACTTTAATGAGCTATATCTTGGTAATTTTTGGTTTAATTTACAAATAAAAAAACGTATCGCTTATTTTTGAATAATCTTAAGGACGGACTTATCATTGTTTTTTTGTCAACTAGCCTATTGGCAGATAAAACATTAATATCAGATTTATGATTCATCATCAGCCCTGTATATGAACGGTCCCACTGCTGGGCACGGGACTATTCTCACCATGAGACGGGTAAGGCCATAGTCCTCCATGCTGGCCTAGTGTGTGACAGACTTCACATGGCTTTCGAGAACATTATGGAGAACTCTCAGACATGCCGGTTTCCTCCCGATGTTTTCCTTCACCATTTAGCAAGCGATAATTAAAATAATTGTAATCTATCAAATATTTTTTTTTATTGTAATAGGCGGCAAACAAGCAGACGGATCTCCTGATGGTAAGCAATTACCGCCGCCCATGGACACAAGCAATATCACAAGAGTCACTAGTGCATTGCCACCCCTTGAGGTTGGGAAAAAGGATAGGGTGAGGAGTGGGATGAGGGAGAAGGAATAGGGGATAGGGTCTCCGGCACTCTCACTCACCGAACCAAACTCAACAGTTTAGGTACTGTTACTTTACGTCGATTTTCTGTGAGAGGGTAGTACTTCCCCGGTCGAGCCGGCCCATTCATGCTGAAATCAGCAAGGCTCTACTTGTTTAAATATTGAACTTTACCTTTTTGTTCCAGCTCTAGGCCTACAGGAAGAGTTAATCCTAAGCCGTCGTCACAAGCCGGCGGCTTGCGGCAAAGATACTTTCAACATGTTGTCTGACGAGATGATACTGAGCGTGTTCAGGTGGCTGCCCAAACGGACGCTCGCGCATTGTATGCTGGTCTGTAAAAGGTAAGACATAACTTCACGCCTTTATCCCCGAAGGAGTAGGCAGAGGTGCATTACACCCCACCATCCGTACCATCGCTCTTTGGCATACCTCAAGCGTGGATCTCTGTACCTTTGTTAACGACCGAGTTTGAGAGCCATATGTGAGGATTGTACGTGTGGTGACGGATTAAGAATACGGAATGTCACCACCCCATATCATCCCATGGGTGTCGTAAGAGCCGACAGAGGGAGCATATTATGCAGAAAACAGCACTGTAAGAGAAGGAAAACTTGATACAAACCCTATACCAACCCGTTTGGCCAGCGTGGAACCTATGGAACGCCAATTTCTTCTTTAATATGAGTGGCCTAGTCCAGCAGTGGACTGTTAAAGACTGATGATTTTGTGTGGATTGGGAGAATGCACACGTCCATGAGCTGCCTCTTAAGGGAAAGAGTAAGATTGCCCTTTAACAACTCGCGCGCAGCCCGATATCCGAACGACAATTGAATAGCCCGCGCGTACTCCACCAATCACAAGCCTTCCTACTCCCAAGCAGCAACAAGGACGCAAGTCACGCGACATCGCTAAACCAATATGAACATTATGCCCCCCACTTATGACTGCTTTTTGTATACCACCACTATGTTCAGATTTCTTGTCGAGTTCAAAGTGCATCGATATTTTCCAGTACGTTGTTTTGTGGTTGTTTTGATATCATTATTAATGTATTATAATTTTTTGGTGATTTTAATCATACTATTTTGCAAAAAATGTACAATGGTTTCCAAAACCATTAGCAAGCCCAATAAATTGAGAATAACAAATATTATAAGCCCTTCTGATTTGAATTGCATCTGTACGATACATATGTATTTTTTGTGTTAATATTAATTCCTTGCTTTTAAATGTGATTATAATATCATAATTATTGATTTTGCTATCTGAATATTTTTTATTGCACACAAAGATCCTTCCTATTTTTCAAGGTAGCGTCTTTATTAAATTAAAATTCAATAGATTAAAACTATGCAGCCTTGAGAATTCTAGGCTAATGAGACAAGAGAATTTATCAATAGGCGCGTGAGAATTGTATGAATAAAAAGAAAATGACCATGACACCGCTCGTAAAATTTTTGCGACATTATACTATTATAAAATTAGCATAACTTGATTTAATTTTATAGTTCAGATAGAAAACTGTCAAAAATAAATGTATTTGTGATTTTTTACGAAAATAAATTAAATAACCAATTTTGCGATCAACCGGAACATCACATTAATGAACTCTATTATTAATAACAAAATAGAATAATAACATTTGTTTGTTCATAAAAAACTTGATGGAAAACACGCATTATAAGGCTCTAAAAAACATGACATCTTATCCTTTTATTTTTTATCTGTGGTTTAACTTGACAGATGCCGGCATAGCTAGTTCAGTCACTTCTATATAAAACATTTTAATAGAAAACCCTATGAGTTAAAAACATGTTGATCCAATGATAAACAAGGATTAACGAACTCTATGTTCAAAGGGCATACTTAAAAAAGGTTGCCCGTCATCAGAGCTGATGACGGGCAATTAAGTATTATTAATGTATTTTAGTTACTTAATTATTTTTATTTGTTACAGATGGCACAGAGTGGCTTGCGACGAGACTCTTTGGCAGCGATTAGACCTGGGCAACAAGACTCTAGCTAAGGACGCCATAGGACGTATCCTGGCTAGGAAACCCTTTATAGTAAGACTTGCTAGTTCTGAGGTGAGAAAAAATCAAGTTATGAAAGAAACTAAGCTTTTTTGACAATCTTAAAATCCTTTATACATTTTCCTGCCTCGTTGGTCTCGCGGCATAAATGAGCGCGTGGGATTGGGAGGTCTCGGGTTCGATTCCCAGGTCGGGCAAAGTGTTATTAGGTTTTTCCGTTAGGAAATTCTCAGTAGCAACACGGAGTCTGGTAATGTATCCGGGACGGCAATAGGCTCGCCCCCCTATTACGTGGGACCTAAAAATGTATGGTGAAATGTGGGTGTAATATTACACCTCTGCCTACCCCTTCGGGGATACAGGCGTGAGTCTATAAATAAAAATAAATAAATTTTACCCCCACTGAATCTGTCCCTTGACATATTTTTATCCATTACTGCATTTCCGGGAAAATTCTTCGTTCTTAAGAGATGAGAGTGTTTGTGTGAAACTCTTCTCAATAGGCGTCCAGTGAGTACTTCGATTTCCCTTTTGGCGTAACATACTTTGCTGTAATGCTGCCGTAAAGTCGGAATCCGCCGCTGCATATGGCGGCTGCAAATGGCTTTAATGACTTCTTATTTGATTGTCCGTACATAAGACCTGATTCAACTTAAACCAGTCGATGGGTTTCTGGCAATGATATTTCAAGAAAAAGGTAGATACTTTACCAACGTAGTAATCAATCCGTAGAGAACTCCATATTTTATTTTAATTTCGGTTGACAAGATGTGTCAGTTTCACTTTGACGCCGGCTCGCGACGTCACACAGACATATGTCAGACTTGCCAACTGGCTTATGTTTAGCGTCCTGCTTTTGTTACGCCTATAACATATCTACTTCTTTTTACTTTTGTAACATCATTGGTTTTTGGCCTAATTTTCGGTCAGTTCAGTGGTCACCTCGTCGTTCAGCACTACGCCCAAAGTTGTGAGTTCGATTCTCACACGAGACAACACTTTTTCTGATCTACAATTTTGTTTATAGTTTCGATTCTGATTGTACGTCGTGTGCATTGATTGAACGTTTGTAACGACTCTAGATTTATTCCTAGCATAGAAATACAAAAATGTGTGGAGGGAGGGAGGTTCCCCTGAGCAGGCTGGGTGATTTAAATACTTTGTAACTTGTTTATTATATAATACTCGCGTGCAAGGGTGGACCAAGGAGGGACAGCTGATGAGATTAAAAAAATCCCTACAATTCTTACTTTTCTCCATACGTTTCTCATTTTCCATGTTAACTTGCCCCCCTCCGCCTAGGCCATCGGTTGGTAATCTTTTCCCCCCCTTAGGCAATCAACTGGCGACGCCCTTGCTCGCGTGTGAGAACTTCGCAAGCGAGATTCAAGAATTTAGTTCTGTCGTGTCCACTAGATGTCGCCGTCTTATTTGTCTTCATTGCTTTCGCTAGATGGCCTCAGTGGAATGTAGCTACCGCAACAAATATACATCTACCTATAGAGAAATAATGAATCATGTTTATTTTTATATTTATGCCTACACATCATCATCATCATCTTCAGCCTTTAATAGTCCACTGCTGGACTAGGCCTCTCCTTTGAAAGGAGGAATTGGCCTACTATACCACGCTGGCCAAACGGGTTGGTATAGGGTTTGTATCAAGTTTTCCTTCTCTTACAGTGCTGTTCTCTGCATAATATGTTCCCTCTGTCGGCTCTTACGACACCCATGGGATGATATGGGGTGGTGACATTCCGTATTCTTAATCCGTCACCACACGGACATGCCTACACACATAAATATATTTTGTGACGTAATGTTATTATTATGTTTTCTATTACAGATAGGCGAATGGCACCCCTCAACACCGCCGGCCGCGTCCCGCATACAATACCTAGACCTTAGCATGAGCACTATAGACCATACAACGCTACACAATCTGTTACAAGCGTGTCCGCATCTCAACAAGCTGAGCGTTGAAAGTGTCTTATTGGATGATACGGCTTGTGCATATATAGGTAAGAATTATCCATTTATTTATACTTTACTAAGTGACCCCGCGGTTACACCCGCGTTTTAAGGCTACTGCTCCGCTCCCGTCGCTCATAGCGTGATGTTATACCTTCCTCTATAAATGGGCTATTTAACACTGAAATAATTTTTCAAATCGGACCAGTTTAGTTCCTGAGATTAGTGCATTCAAGCAAACAAAAAATCTCTTCACCATTAGCAACAAAAAGAAAGAAAAACAACCACATTACACACATCACCATCTAGTCCCAAACTAAGCAGAGCTTGTACTATGGGTACTAGATAATGGATAAACATACCTACATATATACTTTTTTTTTGTAAGTACATACATATTATACACAGAAACACCCAGACCAAGACAAACATCCATGTTCACACACACAAATGTTTTGACTTGAGAATCGAACCGCGACCTTCGGCGTAGCAGTCACTTACAATACCTAGACCTAAGCATGAGCACTATAGACCATACAACGCTACACAATCTGTAACAAGCGTGTCCGCATCTCAACAAGCTGAGCGTTGAAAGTGTCTTATTGGATGATACGGCTTGTGCATATATAGGTAAGACGTTTTATATAAGTACATCATCATTATCAGCCCTTTATACTGTCCCACTGCTGGGCACGGGCCTCTTCTCACTATAAGAAGGGTAAGGCACAGTCCACCACGCTGGCCAAGTGCGGGTTCGCAGACTTCACATGTCTTTCGAGGACATCATGAAGAACTCTCAGACATGCAGGTTTCCTCACGATGTTTTCCTTCACCGTTTAGCAAGCGATAATTAACACTTTAATACGCACTTAACTCTGAAAAGCCATTGGTGCGTGCCGTGGATTCGAACCCGAGACCCTCTGCGTAGCAGTCTTTCGGTCTCCACTCACCTATCGCTGTTTCATATACAGTGTCGCACGAGTGATTGATTTCCCGGGATAGCCGGGATCGATCACTCGCCGAGCAATTAAAGAGAGATAATTAGGTTGTCTTACGGGAAATAAATAAAAATATCACCAGGAAAGATTAAACTCGCGTTATATTCCAGATTCACAATGGTTTTAATTACACAAAGGAACTGACACTGGAGATTAACCGACTAGACAATTATCCAGGGCGTGGGTGGTAGGTTGGCACTCCACAGGTCTTCGGATGGGTACTCAGCTTTGTCGTGTGTCTCCCAGCAGAAAGAGGGCCCAACCACGTGTGTCGCCGGTATATATAGGGTCGGCGAGCGGGAGAGGGCTCCCCACTGCAGTGCGTCACTCCTAGCGAGGCTCGCAAGCGCCGAGGCACGACGTCACAACAGTTCTTCCTATTTCAAGATAATAACTTCTTAGAGGCGCTAGTGATAAGTACTAACTACTGGTCCGATTCGAAAAAGTATGTCAGTGTTAGATAGCCCATTTATAGAGGAAGGCTATAGGCTATATAACATCACGCTATGAGCCACGGGGCGGAGCAGTAGCCTAAAATAACGCGAGTGTAACCGCGGGCTCATCTAGTTTTATATTAAACTTCTTCCTACTTCATGACAATAACTTCTTAGAGGGTCTAGTACGAGTGATCTACTTACGAGTTACGACTAGAAAGGATCAATTGCTGTAATATCTTTTAAAGCCATACTTTTAGTTCTGGGTAATCAAGACCGCCAAGAGTAGAAAATGTTCGAAAATTGTCTATAAAGACACCAAAGTCGACCACATACTCGCAAGACAAGAAAGGTTCTTAGTAATGAGACATAGCCAAAATCATGAAAATCTCAGCTGTTCTGTTCTGACTCCCTATCATCATCATCAGCCTTTAACAGTCCACTGCTGGACTAGGCCTCTCCATTGAAAGGAGGAATTGGTCTACTATATCTCGCTGCCCAAAGGGGTTTGTATCAAGTTTTCCTTCTCTTACAGTGCTGTTCTCTGCATAATATGCTCCCTTTGTCGGCTCTTGCGACACCCATAGCATGATATGGGGTGGTGACATTCCGTATTCTTAATCCGTCACCACACGAACTGACCCCCTCTAACGACTGTCAAAGATCTGAAGTATCTGAAGATGACAGCGTACCCGGGACCGACGGCTTAACTTGCTCCCCGAGGTATGGGGGCCCATTGTAGGTTTGAACACGATACTCTCCACTTATTATATTAGGCTTTTTTAGGGTTCCGTACGTAGTGTTACGAATGGTGATACTTGAAAATAACGCCATCTATCGGTGAATGAGAGAACTAGAAGAGATTGGATGTATCGGTGGTTTAAAGGTATTTCATCTACTCTCTACTAGATGGCGTTGCTGTATCAACTGTTCCCGATTGTTATGAGAATATTCTAGAAACATCTAGAATGAACTAGTTTGTTATCCGGCCGGTATAAATACCGCGCGGACGAGCGAGTCCACACAGTTACAGTTGAATACTGAAAGCGATCAAGAGAAGCGAAAGAGTGCGAAGATTAAGGAAGTCGGAAGTGTTTTCTAGTAGTGTGAAATAGTGTTTTATTTGTGTTGGAAATTAAGTGTGTAAAATAAAGTGCAGTTTTAGTGGCATAGGAATTTAATTTATCACCGAACCCCAGCTCGTTACAGTATAATGAAACAAAAAACTGAATTCTTAGGATCACTTTGTCCGTCTGTCTGTGTCTTTATAGATAAAATATCTTTAATTGTTTCAGGTAAATGCAGTAAATTAGAAACATTAAATTTGACGATGGCGCAAGGCATAACAGCAGAAGGACTAACTTTTATACTACAGGGATGCATTCAGTAAGTTATTAATTGATATATATATTTGTTATTACTAGCTAGATGTGCCGATAGTATCTCAGTGCCTATAGCTTTACTCTTCGAGAAATCTTTCTCAGAGTGTGCCGTTCCATCAATATGGAAGTCTGCATATATTACCCCCATTCACAAAAAAGGTAGTAAAACGGATGTTACTAATTATAGACCGATCTCTAAATTATGTATATTGGCAAAGGTAATGGAAAAGATCGTATATAATCAACTATATGCCGCGTTGCGGAATTGTTTTAGTGGTTTTCAACATGGTTTTCTCAAGGGACGTTCAACAACTTCAAATCTTGTATTGATGAATGACTATATATCTGACGCCATGAGTAGAGGGAGGCAGGTCGATGTCATTTACACCGACTATTCTAAATGTTTTGATAGAATTGACCACAATAGGTTAATTTGTAAATTAGAGCATATCGGGATAAGAGGAGACTTGCTAAGATAGTTCTCATCTTACATATCTAACCGCTCTCAAGCAGTTGTGGTCAATAACTACATTTCCAGCTGGGTTTTGGTGCCGAGTGGTGTTCCTCAGGGTTCATTGCTTGGACCTTTTTTGTTCCTCATATTTGTAAATGACATTGATCAATGCTTCCACTACTCTCAGCTATTGTGCTTCGCGGATGATATGAAGATTTTTTCAGCTATCACAGACATAACTGATGTTTACGCTCTCCAAAGTGACTTAACTCGTTTATCTGAGTACTGTGCAATTAATAAACTCGACCTAAACCCATCTAAATGCTCAGTTGTTACTTTTAGCAGAAAAACTAACGTCATTCCATCTCAATATTTTTTAAAGGGATTACAACTCGAAAAATGTCACACAATACGAGACCTGGGTATTACGCATGATTCGCAATTACTATTCCAAGACCACGTAGAAAATATTACGAAAAAGGCTTTTCAGGCATTAGGGTTTGTCATGCGTACGTCGTCGAGTTTCACACAGGCAAAAACATTCAAAATTTTATATTGCACATTTGTACGCAGCATATTAGAATACGCTAGTCAAGTGTGGAACCCTAGGTACGACATATATATATCCCGAAAAGAGAATGTTCAGATGAAGTTTATAAAATATTTATGCTACCGTTTGAAATTGGAGTACAGTTCGGAAAATTATCTGAAACTGTGCGCTAGGTTCCACATCCTTCCTCTGGTTACATGCCGCAACATAGCCGATGTGACTTACATTTTAAGTATATTAAATGGTACGGTTGACTGCCCTGATCTGCTATCAAAAATCTTATTAAATGTACCTGGCAAATTTACTAGACACCACAATCCCATTCACCTTCCATTAGTAACTACCAATTACCGGCAAAATGCATTTCTGTGGCGAGCGAGCAGAAATCTTAATTACGAATGTAAAGAAATAGATATAGATATATTTAACTCCAAAGTGGAATCAGTGAGACGGATGCTTAGCCTTAATTTTTTCACAAAACATCATAGTTAATATGTGTTAAACCTATCAATGACGTTATAATAGCCAATATGTTCACTAACTGTTTGTATATACTATTATTTAATCGTGAAGACCTGTAATTGGCCATTTGTATTATATTCTGTTTTTATTTTCTACTATTTTTATGTGCTGTTGGTTTTCCAAAGATAAATAAATAAAAATAAATAAATATATTTATTTTAAAAGTACCTATAACTGACGAGCATGCATGATGAGGTTTATGAATGTCGAGGAATCGAAATAGGTGTATTTGAATCGGAGACTTTAGCGGTACATAGTCTCTGCCTACCCCAATGGAAGACACGAGTGACGATAGATGGATAGATATGGCATAGGCGGCAAACGAGCAGCATCGCCTGATGGTAGGCGATTACCGCCACACATGGACACAAGCGATGCCAGAGGAGTCACTTGTGCGTTGCCGCGCTTGGTGGGAAAATAAGTAGGAATGGGATGAAGGAGAAGGAATTTTGAATGGGCCACCAGCACTCTCACTCACCGAACGACACGCAATAGTATAGGTACTGTTAGTTTACGTCGATATTCTGTAAGAGGGTAGTACTTCCGGTTATGATTGCGGGTATAACGTATTGATTGAAACTCCCGACTGGCCGTTGAATGCTGCGTCGAGTGTTGAAGGTTCGGATCCCTACTCGGGCAACACTTTGCGTGATGCACATTTTTTTAAGATTTACTGTTTCTTTCCCATCCTATGAGAATATCGACAAATTCCTTCTTAGTGCTCCCCTATAGTCTCTAAGGAACATACATGTCAAACTGTCTTTCTTCTTCTTATGCCTAATAGTTTAGCGTTGCGTTGCCTGTCCGTCAATAATCTAAGAACTTTATAATTATATACAGATTGATACTGATATTGACGATGTATTGAGGATCATGTAAAATTAATATGTATGTTTGTTTGTCCCCAGCTTACAATCGCTGAACATATCGTGGTGTAACCTAGACGAGGCGTGTCTAGAAGTCATAGTGACGATGTTACCTCAAAGACTACAGCGGCTTAACCTGAGCGGCACTAGAATCATCACTGACCAAAGTAAGTACACAATTCAGCCCAATGTCCCAGCACTGGGACAATGGGATGACAGACCTCCTATAAGTTATAGTGACGATATTGAATGAAAAGTACAACGGCTTAAGTTGAGCGGCACTAGAATCATCACTGACCAAAGTAAGTGCACCATTCAGCCCAATGTCCTACTGCTGGGACGTACCTAGAAGTTATAGTGACGATGTTACCAAAGTAATGTCCTAATGTTGGGCACAGACCTTTCATTATTTCAAGGAATTATAATAATTTTGATTAAAGTTTGGTAGTAAAATCGTAGCGATATAATGCAATACTACGATCACACCTGCGTTATTTCGGGCTTCTTCACCCATGACTCATAGCGTGATGTTATATAGCCTAGTTAGAGACTATATAACATCATGCTATAAGCCACGGGAGCCCTCAATTAGGCTTCAAAAAAAGAGCGCTAGCTAGTTAAAGTATAAATATGAATATTTAATTGTCCCAGTAATAGAACGCCTGGCGTCCCGCTGCCCGCGCCTGGTGGAGCTGGACATCTCGGACTGCGGGCGCGTGACGGCTCGCTGCGCGCCCGCGCTAGCTTCGCTCCCGCGCCTCGAGCACCTCGCCACCAGCCGATGTTACCTGCTGCCTGCGCACGCTCTCTAGTTAGTATTGTCCCAGTAATAGAACGCCTGGCGTCCCGCTGCCCGCGCCTGGTGGAGCTGGACATCTCGGACTGCGGGCGCGTGACGGCTCGCTGCGCGCCCGCGCTAGCTTCGCTCCCGCGCCTCGAGCACCTCGCCACCAGCCGATGTTACCTGCTGCCTGCGCACGCTCTCTAGTTAGTATTGTCCCAGTAATAGAACGCCTGGCGTCCCGCTGCCCGCGCCTGGTGGAGCTGGACATCTCGGACTGCGGGCGCGTGACGGCTCGCTGCGCGCCCGCGCTAGCTTCGCTCCCGCGCCTCGAGCACCTCGCCACCAGCCGATGTTACCTGCTGCCTGCGCACGCTCTCTAGTTAGTATTGTCCCAGTAATAGAACGCCTGGCGTCCCGCTGCCCGCGCCTGGTGGAGCTGGACATCTCGGACTGCGGGCGCGTGACGGCTCGCTGCGCGCCCGCGCTAGCTTCGCTCCCGCGCCTCGAGCACCTCGCCACCAGCCGATGTTACCTGCTGCCTGCGCACGCTCTCTAGTTAGTATTGTCCCAGTAATAGAACGCCTGGCGTCCCGCTGCCCGCGCCTGGTGGAGCTGGACATCTCGGACTGCGGGCGCGTGACGGCTCGCTGCGCGCCCGCGCTAGCTTCGCTCCCGCGCCTCGAGCACCTCGCCACCAGCCGATGTTACCTGCTGCCTGCGCACGCTCTCTAGTTAGTATTGTCCCAGTAATAGAACGCCTGGCGTCCCGCTGCCCGCGCCTGGTGGAGCTGGACATCTCGGACTGCGGGCGCGTGACGGCTCGCTGCGCGCCCGCGCTAGCTTCGCTCCCGCGCCTCGAGCACCTCGCCACCAGCCGATGTTACCTGCTGCCTGCGCACGCTCTCTAGTTAGTATTGTCCCAGTAATAGAACGCCTGGCGTCCCGCTGCCCGCGCCTGGTGGAGCTGGACATCTCGGACTGCGGGCGCGTGACGGCTCGCTGCGCGCCCGCGCTAGCTTCGCTCCCGCGCCTCGAGCACCTCGCCACCAGCCGATGTTACCTGCTGCCTGCGCACGCTCTCTAGTTAGTATTGTCCCAGTAATAGAACGCCTGGCGTCCCGCTGCCCGCGCCTGGTGGAGCTGGACATCTCGGACTGCGGGCGCGTGACGGCTCGCTGCGCGCCCGCGCTAGCTTCGCTCCCGCGCCTCGAGCACCTCGCCACCAGCCGATGTTACCTGCTGCCTGCGCACGCTCTCTAGTTAGTATTGTCCCAGTAATAGAACGCCTGGCGTCCCGCTGCCCGCGCCTGGTGGAGCTGGACATCTCGGACTGCGGGCGCGTGACGGCTCGCTGCGCGCCCGCGCTAGCTTCGCTCCCGCGCCTCGAGCACCTCGCCACCAGCCGATGTTACCTGCTGCCTGCGCACGCTCTCTAGTTAGTATTGTCCCAGTAATAGAACGCCTGGCGTCCCGCTGCCCGCGCCTGGTGGAGCTGGACATCTCGGACTGCGGGCGCGTGACGGCTCGCTGCGCGCCCGCGCTAGCTTCGCTCCCGCGCCTCGAGCACCTCGCCACCAGCCGATGTTACCTGCTGCCTGCGCACGCTCTCTAGTTAGTATTGTCCCAGTAATAGAACGCCTGGCGTCCCGCTGCCCGCGCCTGGTGGAGCTGGACATCTCGGACTGCGGGCGCGTGACGGCTCGCTGCGCGCCCGCGCTAGCTTCGCTCCCGCGCCTCGAGCACCTCGCCACCAGCCGATGTTACCTGCTGCCTGCGCACGCTCTCTAGTTAGTATTGTCCCAGTAATAGAACGCCTGGCGTCCCGCTGCCCGCGCCTGGTGGAGCTGGACATCTCGGACTGCGGGCGCGTGACGGCTCGCTGCGCGCCCGCGCTAGCTTCGCTCCCGCGCCTCGAGCACCTCGCCACCAGCCGATGTTACCTGCTGCCTGCGCACGCTCTCTAGTTAGTATTGTCCCAGTAATAGAACGCCTGGCGTCCCGCTGCCCGCGCCTGGTGGAGCTGGACATCTCGGACTGCGGGCGCGTGACGGCTCGCTGCGCGCCCGCGCTAGCTTCGCTCCCGCGCCTCGAGCACCTCGCCACCAGCCGATGTTACCTGCTGCCTGCGCACGCTCTCTAGTTAGTATTGTCCCAGTAATAGAACGCCTGGCGTCCCGCTGCCCGCGCCTGGTGGAGCTGGACATCTCGGACTGCGGGCGCGTGACGGCTCGCTGCGCGCCCGCGCTAGCTTCGCTCCCGCGCCTCGAGCACCTCGCCACCAGCCGATGTTACCTGCTGCCTGCGCACGCTCTCTAGTTAGTATTGTCCCAGTAATAGAACGCCTGGCGTCCCGCTGCCCGCGCCTGGTGGAGCTGGACATCTCGGACTGCGGGCGCGTGACGGCTCGCTGCGCGCCCGCGCTAGCTTCGCTCCCGCGCCTCGAGCACCTCGCCACCAGCCGATGTTACCTGCTGCCTGCGCACGCTCTCTAGTTAGTATTGTCCCAGTAATAGAACGCCTGGCGTCCCGCTGCCCGCGCCTGGTGGAGCTGGACATCTCGGACTGCGGGCGCGTGACGGCTCGCTGCGCGCCCGCGCTAGCTTCGCTCCCGCGCCTCGAGCACCTCGCCACCAGCCGATGTTACCTGCTGCCTGCGCACGCTCTCTAGTTAGTATTGTCCCAGTAATAGAACGCCTGGCGTCCCGCTGCCCGCGCCTGGTGGAGCTGGACATCTCGGACTGCGGGCGCGTGACGGCTCGCTGCGCGCCCGCGCTAGCTTCGCTCCCGCGCCTCGAGCACCTCGCCACCAGCCGATGTTACCTGCTGCCTGCGCACGCTCTCTAGTTAGTATTGTCCCAGTAATAGAACGCCTGGCGTCCCGCTGCCCGCGCCTGGTGGAGCTGGACATCTCGGACTGCGGGCGCGTGACGGCTCGCTGCGCGCCCGCGCTAGCTTCGCTCCCGCGCCTCGAGCACCTCGCCACCAGCCGATGTTACCTGCTGCCTGCGCACGCTCTCTAGTTAGTATTGTCCCAGTAATAGAACGCCTGGCGTCCCGCTGCCCGCGCCTGGTGGAGCTGGACATCTCGGACTGCGGGCGCGTGACGGCTCGCTGCGCGCCCGCGCTAGCTTCGCTCCCGCGCCTCGAGCACCTCGCCACCAGCCGATGTTACCTGCTGCCTGCGCACGCTCTCTAGTTAGTATTCGAAGTTATTTTCATTATATGTTAGTTTTCAGGTAATAGACTGTCCCCTTATTATATCATTATCATCATCATCAGCCCTTACAGTCCACTGCTGAACTAGGCCTCTTCTTTGGAAGGAGGAATTGGCCTACTATACCACGCTGGCCAGACGGGTTGGTATAGGGTTTGTATCAAGTTTTCCTTCTCTTACAGTGCTGTTCTCTGCATAATATATTCCCTCTGTCGGCTCTTACGACACCCATGGGATGATATGGGGTGGTGACATTCCGTATTCTTAATCCGTCACCACACGGACAATTACGGAAATCCTCTATTACGTGGGACCTAAAGTTCATAAAGCGAAATGTGGGTGTACTATTACCTCACCATGTAATACACCTCTGCCTACGCCTTCAGGACATAGGCGTGACGATAAAAAAAATAAAGGTTTCCTATAACCTTGCAAAAACCCTTGTTAATCCAGCCCTCGCAAAAATCAGTTCTCAGCGGAGGCCTACTATGTATAACCGCCTAAGACCCATTGTACAAAATATAATTCACTTGCTGACAAGTGAATTATATTTTATAACATACTCAGCTTACCAAACATTTCAAAGTAATAAACTCGCACCATACATTTTCTGTACAAATGATTTGTATGCGCCGGATGCTTACATTGATGGGTGTTTTGGATTGATCAGAGTGTTCCCATTGCTTTTGATTTACTAAAATGCTGGGTATTGTCGAAAATAATTACAGCTGTATAATATAAACCACACGGCTTAAAAATAAGACAATGATACGTATGTAGTACCTTATTTTATCTAGTAAATATTAAGCATTTTTATGTATGTTTAGTAACAATAAATATACAATAATAAATGTTAATTAAGTGTTTTCTCAAATCTCTCTGAGTCTCCCACGTACTTCTCGGGAAAACACTTAGTTATGATACACGGTGTATAATAATATTTGAAAATATAATTCCGTTGAATCAGTTATTCATGAAACGTAGGAATGGACATACACATAGGAATGGACATACCATTACTTGCCACTTAGATTTTTGCCCTTTCAGTCACTTACGTTAGTACACCAACGCGTTCGCATGCGGATGCGCATACTCCATACAATGTTAAATATGTATCTCTTGTAGCCAAAATCTTGGTTAGATCGAATACTGAAATTGGCCGTTAGTCGGCTGAGTTACGCGCCAGTATCTACACAGTAAGTTTTGCTTTACAAACCGGCGACATCTGTGAGAAGTAACGAGAACCGCTAGTTCGGTCGATGCTTGACTCGGTCGTACGAGCAATGAATACAGATTTACATAGAAGCGCAGTTCTTAAGGATTTCGTTTGCCGATTCCAAGTGAGGACTGTCTCCAGTTTAGGTCGTAGTTGGCGCCGTTAGCGGCGCTGCGCTGGCATCGTTCGTCTCTCTTGCTCTCGTAGTTAAGATACACAGTAGGAACGTTCGTCTCTCTTGCTCTCGTAGTTAAGATACACAGGAGGAACGTTCGTCTCTCTTGCTCTCGTAGAGACAGCTGTCACAGCGCGACTGCCACGCCGCCAAGCGACGATTTGGGTCACGGAAATTTTGTTTTCAGAGCGCCCATAGCAATTGCGCCTCTATGTAAATATCTGAGCTCGTTGGTACGAGCAAGAAACAGCTTTGACTAATGAATACTTTAAAATTTTCTTGACTTGTAGATATCGTTAGGTTATGTAACGGGTCTATGTCGCGTACCTAATTGAACGAGAAGTCATCTCGTGGCCACGGCTGGTGTAGCCCATGCCGAAACGTCCTTCTATAGCAAGCGATACGTCGTTTACGACGCGCCGTAGCGAGCAATGCGCAATCTATGACGCGCCGTAGCTATCGACACATCGGCTACGGCGCGCTGTAGTAAGTGACACGTCGCAAATGCCGCACCGTAGCATATAGTCGGACGTCGGTTACGGCGCGGCGTAGACAACGCCGACGTATCGCTCGAACGCACATTAGTATTGTACGGCAATAATAACGAATATGGCGCTGCTCCGTCTTCGGTTGTGTTCGAATTAATAACTACAGTGACATGTCGCCTGCTGTAGCAGTCTGCGGTCGGCTACGTGCTCGTAGCTTTAGGCATGGACGTTGTATGGAATGGTCATCTTCAGACGCTGTATAAATCACCTGCTATAGTTGTAATGAGGCCTATGATGTAATGGTTGGTTGTGTTGCAGTACCCTGGGCAACAGCGCGGCTCTACAGTACCTGGACGTGTGGGGCATGCTGCACGCGCATGCGCTGTCGGCGCTGCGCACCGCGCTGCCGCACGTGCAGCTCAACCAGTTCATGTTCAGGTGAGCGCGTACACATACACATACACTTACACTCTAACTACATATACACAATAGTACCTGGGTGTAGACGATGCGTTACCCGCTACGGAGCGCACCACGACGCCCCGTAGAGGCGTAGACAGCGTGACGATAGCTATTGCGCGCCGTCGACGACGCGCCGCTCGCTACGGTGCCGCGTAGACAGCGAGACGTTAGGTATGGCGCGCCGTAGCCGACGCCACGCCTGCTACGTCGTCCGTAGACAGCGTGACGTTAGGGTGCTTCTACACGGTGCAAGTAGCTGGAGCAAGTAAAGGTGCAGGTTACACGCGTGGGTAATATGCGCAAGCTACTTGATCAAGTTACTCGCTTGTACTTGTATATGGTGCAAATAACTGAAGCAAGTAAAGACGCGGGCTACTTGCGCAAGCTGTACCTATGTACAAGTTATTTGTTCGTGGTCAAGAGCTACATGTGCATGCTATTCGCGCGGTAGCTTTATGAATTGAATCGCGTCAAATGTCTCGACGAACAAAAATTATTTATAATCATATGTTAAAAATGTAATTTTAACAGATAACATGCGCGAGTGACCCGCGCGCGTCGCAGAGCACGCGAATTACTTGCCCGGGTGGCTCGCTTTGGTACATGCTCGAGTCGCTGGACCCGCACATTGTTTTAAACGATATGTTTACGGAGCATGTAACTCGCGCAAGTGCCTCAACATGCTCAAGCTACATGCGCCGTGTACAGTCAACAGCAAAAGTAGATGATCAAAATCAGAAATCAAATATTAATGAACGGAGTTCGCGTCAGAACTATGTGACGTCAAAGTAAATCAAAAGTATGTGATTGTAAATTATACCAATCATTTGCTACTAGTACAGCTGCCATATATTCGTGATCAGTAAAATTCATCAATATTGTATTCGAAATGCAAATTTATATTATTGTACATGACATCCAAATTACAGATTGACATTAAAGAGTTTCGATACTTGGATTTTTGCACTATTCCAACAGAACTCTTCAGAGAGGTTGGACTAATAAGGTTATATTTCTTTGGAACTCTTGCTAACAGTGTGACAAAAACGCGAAGTAAATATAAATAATGCATACATACATACATAGACTCACGCCTGTTTCCCCGGAGGGGTAGGCAGAGGCATACTAAACGCCCACTTTTCGCCAGTATTTTGATCCCACGTAATAGGGGGGAGCCTATTGCCGCTTATCGGGATATTTGGTTTGCCAGAGCCTCGTCTGTTGATCGGCAGGTGCACCACTTGCAGGTGAGGTTGGCTTGGGACCCTAAGTTCTTGGTGGGAACCCTATGCACCATAACAACCATAATCACCATAATTTTATCTTAAGTGCATAAATAATGCACTTAAGATAAAATTATCAATCTACCTTCCGGTTTTTATACATACCTATAGAAAAACTATTTGTCACAGACACAGAAAAAGTACAACATAAAAAAAGAAACAAAACGCAAGGCATAGCATTAGCACAGTGTAATAATATCTTTATATTGTGGCATTAGTCTGTGACAGATAGATACACTGTGTACTGTGACAGATATATTGTAGCCGACTAGGCAAAAGCAATCATTGAGTTATAATTTTGTATCGCATCAGCTACTTTTGAACATTGACATAAATGCACAAACATGCAAAGATAGTAATATTTATTTAATTATGGTTTTGTATCACATCAGTTACTTTTGAACATTGACATAAATGCACAAACATGCAAAGATAGTAATATTTATTGAATTATGGTTTTGTATCACATCAGTTACTTTTGAACATTGACATAAATGCACAAACATGCAAAGATAGTAATATTTATTGAATTATGGTTTTGTATCACATCAGTTACTTTTGAACATTTGACAGAAGTTACAAAAAAGAAAATACATGAGAGATGAAATTTGGTAAAATTATATTGAATATACAAAGACTGCGTCTGTGGACCAGTGACTGCCTCCGTGGTCGGGTGGATAGCGTATGCGTCTGCTGATCGGAAGTCTCGGGTTAGATTCCCGGGTCGGGCAAAAGTGTTACTGGGTTTTTTCCAAACTCTCAGTAGCAACACGGAGTCTGGTGATGTGCCCGGTAGCAATTCATCTGCTTTTCCGTAAAACATAACAAATTAAATTACTGGGTGTTAGATATGCACAAAGGATTTATGAGATGCGGAAGCGGGAAGCGTACACACAATCAAACAGCGAGTCAATTGCATACTCACGTTATATTTTAAAAAATGGTGGCGTGCTCCCTTACGCACACAGAGACACTCGCAGGTGTCGTACGCACACTACAAACTGCAACGCTTAGCCTATGAATAGACGATACATAACATCCCTCCCTCACATGGCTCAAAAGAACGGCTTGTAGTTGACCGGCGGAACACGCCGCTTTGATCGTTCACTAATTGGGTCGGATACAGCCTCATCCCTTTCTAAGCTCGTTGGCCCTGGCACCGGCTCTGGTGCATGCGACGGTTGAGGGGTTGACAGGCCAACTGTGTCAGCACTAGAACTTGTCTCCTGCTCAGGCAGGGCCTCTTCGCTGGGTGGTGCACATGGGGATACTACAACTTCGGGATTACCGCTCGCCGCACTCACAGGTTCCGTCTGCGGTGACGCGTTACTGCCGTCAGTTTCCATGACATCCACGTGCCATTCTTGGCTTCCTGGCAGCCCAGAGAGACCTTCAGGCTGAAAGCGTCGCATCTGATCAATGTGTCTAATCACATTGCAGTTCAGTTCTGGGACATACACCGAGTACATGACATTCCCTATCTTCTTCTTAACCACTCCTTGCACCCATGTAAATTTATTATTATTAGAAAATCGTTTAATCCAAACGACATCGTCCACCTCAAATGCAGGTCTTATTTTGCCACCCTTGTTCCTACTCTGTAAGGACTGATTTTCCCTAACTGTCAGTGAAAGATCCGCGGATGAAGAAACAATTTGGCGAGGGTTAATTAAATCTAGCCTCGAGCGTAACGCACGGCCAAAAACTAACTCTGCTGGAGATTTACCCGTGGTGTTATTTTTGGAGTTCCTATAGTCAAATAAAAACTTAGAGATTTTATCTTGCAACGGTATTTTAGTGTTACATTGTAAAATAATGCTTTTGAGAGCTTTCTTAATTATTTTTACAAAGCTCTCAGCTTGCCCGTTACTGGATGGATGATACGCCGGTGATAAAACATGTTGAATACCATTTATACTGCAGAACTGTTCAAATTCGGTGGATGTAAAAGAAGTACCATTGTCCGTAACCAACGTGTGAGGCGTACCTACTTTAGACATAAAGTCACATAACCTACTTATAACAGCTTTCGATCCGTATGATACCGTACTTAAAGTATAGCATTCAACCCACTTAGAAAATGCGTCCACGATAACTAAAAACATTTGATTATGAAACGGTCCAAGAAAATCCAAATGAATTCTATAAAACGCGTGCGGTGGATAGGGCCACGGCGACGGCGGCGTGCGGTGTGGCGCGGGGCGTAGTTGTGCGCAAATGCCGCACGCGGCTGCCAATCGTTCAAGTGTCGCGTCGATTCCCGGAAACCAAAATCTTTCGCGAGCGGCTGCTTTCATTTTCACAACACCGAAATGAGAATCGTGAAGTTCTTTACATATTTTTTCTCTAAGTGAAAACGGTATAACTACTTTATGACCACGCATTAAGCAGTCATTCTCTAAAGCCAATTGTAAACGACAGTCAAAATAGGGTCGTATTCCAAGATCGCGTACACTACGCGGCCACCCGTTAAGCACATAGTGCTTAACCCTTTTTAATATCTCGTCGCGGTCTATCTCGTTTCGTAATTCCTCTACAGTTATAGGTAAATTTCCTTCGACGACAAAATTGACATAGGCCGCGCGCTCCTCACAGTCGCGGTCCTCCCGCCACGCTTCGACACTCACCCGTTTCTCATTGCTTAATGTCGCTCGTGAAAGAAAATCTGCACTATTATCACCGCTCCGAATATATTCGATAGAATAATTGTACGCAGATAAAAATAGCGCATAGCGTTGTAACCTATTCGCTGATACTTCCGGGATTCCCCGATGCGGACCGAATATCGACAACAATGGTTTATGGTCTGTGCGCAAAATAAACGGTGAAGTACGGCCATACAAGTATTGGTGGAATCTTCTAACGCCATAAATGATTGCTGTAGCCTCTTTTTGTAGCTGCGAATAGTTTTTTTCCGCTGCAGTGAGCGTTCTTGAAGCAAACGCGATAGGCCTCTCGCGATTATCAGCGCATGATAACTGCGATAGAATGGCCCCTAACCCTTGTGGCGAGGCGTCCACGGTCAAAATAAGTTTCGCACTGGGATCAAAATGGGCTAGTAATTGATCAGAGGCAAGCAGTTTTTTAATTCGTTCAAACGCCTCGTCATGAACTGAAGTCCATTCCCATTTTTTATTTTTGTGTAACAACTCATATAAAGGGCTTAGTATCGACGACGCGTTCGGCACGAAATTTCTATAGTAATTAATCAACCCCAAAAACGATTGTAGCTGTGAAATATTCGACGGTTTTATAGTCTTTAAAATAGCTTGGACTTTATCTGGCGATTTACGGATACCACTTTTATCAATAATATGTCCGAGATAACTTATTTCATTTTTAAAGAACTCACATTTATTTTGCTGAACGGTTAAACCTGCATCTTCTAGGCGCTTTAAAACTAACATTAACCTGTCTTTATGCTCAGTGATATTACGTCCACTAATACATATATCGTCCTGAAATACGACTACGCCTTCCAGGCCTGCAAGCACACATTCTATCGCGCGTTGGAAAATGGCGGGCGCACTCGCCAACCCAAACACTAGCCTAGTAAATTTAAAAAGACCACGGTGCGTGTTGATACAAGTAAGGAGCTGTGAATCTTCCGACAAACAAAATTGATTATAAGCTCGCGAAAGGTCTAGTTTGGTGAACTGTTCGCCCCCGTGTAACTTAGCGAATAATTCATCAATAGTTGGCAGTGGATATTTTTCGATTATTAATTGTTTGTTAATAGTTACCGAGAAGTCTGCACAGATCCTAACTCCGCCGTCTTTTTTTAATACCGGAACTATAGGCGAAGCGCTTTCTGAATATTCCACAGGCACTAATATCCCTAGCTCTATAAGGCGATTCAATTCCGCCTCGATTTTTTCTCGTAACGCGAAGGCGACTGGTCTAGCTTTAAAAAATACTGGCCTCGCATCTGGTTTTAACTTTAATGACACTTTATACTTATTAAAACAACCTAATTCGCTACTGAATAATTTTGGAAATTGTTAAGTAATCTCGAAGAGATCGAGTGCTTGATTATCTGATTTTACCATATTATAATTAATAGGTATCGCCGGGGCAAATTCTAGGTTGTAAATTTGTATAAATTCGCGGCCCAAGAGCGGCGGACCCCCGCCGCGCACAACATAGAACTTTAAATCATGTGAGTGACTCATATAAGTAACAGTCAAACGAATGAATCCTAAAGTGATCATTTTACTGCCTGTATAACTAAATAAATTCTTAGCGGTGTCGCACAATGGTACCTCTGTGAAATGTAATTTATATGTCTGTTCTGAAATCACGTTAACAGCTGAGCCACTATCAATCTCGAACTCCAAAAATATACCATTCACCTGCACAAATTCTGTCATCGGTCTTCCTCTCACGCATTTAATGTTATGAACGGGTGACTCACCATCATCTTCGACATCCGCGCTATCTTTCGAGACGAAGTTAACTTTAGCATTAAGGCGCCTCAGAAGCCGTGAAACACCTAATTTTTCGTCGCGCATCTAGCCATAACGGTACATATTACAAACTAGCAAAAATTAGAGCTTAAAGTCAAAAGTCTGAACAAAAGACTTTTGAAAGAATTTTTCATGTATGTAAAATAGAATCACAGTAAAAAAATCACAAAATCGAGGCAGAAAATAATCTTTCGTCTCACTGTTTGCAATATTTTGATCGTAAGCTGTCATATTTTTTTTGATAATATTGTAGGAAATCTAATGAATTAAAGAATTACCCTATTTATTTTCATATTATACGTGTATATTTTGTAAAATTAAATAAAATCTGCCAAACGTCTATGATTTTGACGCTCGGTAGATCCCATCAATATCAAACGCTTCAGCAATTTAAACCTTATTAGCATAAGCGGTGTACTGAGTGTCAGTTGCTAGTTTACGCCCCGCCCAGACCTCATCATTCGGCTATGAGCCCTGTGAGAGATAGGTCATGTCGCTTGCGTCTCCGCTGCACGAAATTTTACGTAAACCTGTTTGTTATTATAATACGCCGATTTGAGTTCGTAATTTCATGTTTTATGTTATAGACTGAATACTTTGAATCAAATAGGCTTTTCATGTAACTATGGGCACATATAATTAGGACCTAAGTTTATACTCTTGTTGCGTTTAATGTGTTATTGTTTCTGTGCTTATAAATATATAATTAGAAGAATAAAACATGGACAATTAGAGAAATTAAGTTCTACGAAGGATTTGTACAAGAAAGCGTCGTAATAAAATAGAAATTCATCCATGGCCAAGTGATTATGAAATATGTAACATTTTTACACAAATTATTTTCATAAGAGTCTTTTATGACTAACTATGTTACTTATATATTATCGATTATGCATAATATAATTATATCAATTATTCTCACAATACATAGCTGCCACAGTTTTCAATTTTGAAAGAGTAATAACATAAAATCGAATCATTTTATGTACCTATATTTCAAATTCATTAGCTTGTCAGAGCGCCTGGAGCGCTAAGATGCCGCCACGGCGAACAATAATGATGACAGCGCTAATATGGCGCTCCGCAATGCGGATTGCGGAGCGCCATAAAAAACATTCGTTACCGCACAAAAGCGGTAACGAATGTTGTATTATTGTGTTTTGAACATAAACCTTTTTAGGTACATCGGGTAAAACTTTGATTATTCATAAACTATTAGGTATGTCTCAGTACATCTAATATCTTTTTAATTTCTAAAATCAATCAT
The DNA here is from genome assembly GCA_944739405.2 of Euclidia mi. Classification (NCBI taxonomy): domain Eukaryota; kingdom Metazoa; phylum Arthropoda; class Insecta; order Lepidoptera; family Erebidae; genus Euclidia; species Euclidia mi. The sequence continues at coordinate 16,582,506 of OX123210.2, read as the reverse complement.
TTAAAAGTAAGAAGGTAACTTCTCTGTTTGCTATAAGTGCTATAACACAAGATATAGTATTTTTTTTAATAATAAAGTACGTAACTAATTATCATTATTGTAATTACAGTGAAGTTAAAGATAACAGTTCTGCAACGTCTTACACACATTTGACTTCAGTCATTCCTAACACGATCTGTTCAAGAGCTAGCCAAGAAATGCCAAACAATTTTTTTTACAAATTTGACTCAAATTCCGTAGTGATAAGCAAAAATTACAAGAGGGATAGCAGTGACTGGTTCGAATTGCGTAAGAATATGTTGACAGATTGAAATTTTTGTATAGTGGTAAAAAGAAGAGATAACAGCAGTAAAGCCAACTTATTAAAAAATATTTTGTACAAATAAAATATTTGCAATGTAAAATCAGTTGCGCATGGAATCTAAAATAAACAACTGGCTTTGCAACAACTGGCGAAGCAAGAAAATGTAACAATCGAGCCTTGTGGATTATTCGATTATTGGTGCCACGCCAGATGGATTAATTGGTCCAAACACGATTGTGGAAATTTAATGTTCTAAAGTTGCCTATAAGAATGGTCTGGAGAATAGTATAAGTGCAAATAAAATACAAATATGGAAACATGATAAAAAAGTGAACTGACTAGTCTAAACAAATATTGTAATTGTTATTACCAAAATCAGGGGCAACGCCACGTTACACGCAAACAAAAGTGTTTATTTGCTGTGTGGAGTGGCGAAAGTATACCACTAAAAATAGAAATTATAGAAAGAGATGATGTTTTCTGGGAGAAGCTTGTGGCGTTTTATATGAATTGGCAGTTGCCTGAAATTGTTGATTCTCGTTAAGCTCAAGGGATTCTCGTCAAGCTCAAGGACTGTCATTGCGAGATAACGGAGAGGAAAATGTTTCATCAGTGCTTGAAATTTCTACAATACCAAGCCGTAAAAGGAAAGTAAATGAAACTTTGCCTCGTGAACAACAGCAAATAATAAGTATTGAAGCCTTATCACCTCACACACTGCCTTTAACATTCGATGAGAATAAAGAAAACCTGCCGGGTTGTAGCAGACAGCTAACTTTTGATGAGCTGTAAACTCTGTATTTCGTTAATAAATTATAAATGAATATAAATAAATATCTTTTAATATTTATTTTCTTTGAAACAACACATATTTGAAGCGAAAGAATTTTTTTATATTTTTCCATACAAACATGTATGACGAGAGCTAACGAAAAAGCAGTAACTCAAATTCTAATTCTATAATTTTTTAAGCGACATAGCAGTATCTCATGTATAAGGTATATCCACATATATTTTTGATGTTTCATCTATTTTGAAAAATAACAATGGGTTGGGTTTCGAAACGAGTCGCCTGAATTTGAGGGTATTGGTAGTGTAGGGGGCTTAAGGTAGTTCGTTTTAATCCCCTAAAAGTAATTTTGGCTGCCGGAGTTGCGTCTAAATATTTTTAAACAATTTCCAAAATTTCATAAATACTTCGGCAATTATGCAAAACGGAACATAGTTTTTATATTTTAGTACAGTTTTACAAATGTAATTTTTAGATTTTATGTGAAAAACGTGAAACCAAACGCAAAACTGCCATCTTGGAATGATCATATTGACAGCTAATGTCAAATTTGTGCGTCATTGCTTTCGAGTGCCTTGGGTTAGGTGCGACTGTAATAAGTAAATAAATAGGTTATGTTAGGTTCTCTTTTGACCCTTAATCCGAAAATAGTTCGTTTTAATCCCCTAAAAGTAATTTTGGCTGCCGGAGTTGCGTCTAAATATTTTTAAACAATTTCCAAAATTTCATAAATACTTCGGCAATTATGCAAAACGGAACATAGTTTTTATACTTTAGTACAGTTTTACAAATGTAATTTTTAGGTTTTATGTGAAAAACGTGAAACGAAACGCAAAACTGCCATCTTGGAATGATCATATTGACAGCTAATGTCAAATTTGTGCGTCATTGCTTTCGAGTGCCCTGGGTTAGGTGCGACTGTAATAAGTAAATAAATAGGTTATGTTAGGTTCTCTTTTGACCCTTAATCCGAAAATAGGAGCACTTCGCAGGGCTCCGACAACCTTAGTTTATTAAACTAGTGTGATGAATGTGGAAGTTAGTTTAAACCAAGTATTTCCGGCAAGTGAAAATGGTGAGGGGGGTTTCAAGACCTCCCCTGCTCCCTCTCCAATCACTCACAACCCCTAAAAACGGCGACGTATTTCGAAACCTTTGCCATAATAATTATACCTATAGTAACAATAAACATCCATAAATAAATAAAAGAAATCAACTTTTACTAAACTTTAATTATCTCGTAACTCGCTTTAGTTGAGATACGGCTTTTGCGCTTAGTAGAGCAGTATTGTGTTTTTTAGGGTACCGTAGCCAAAAGTTGTAAAAACGGAACCCTTATAGATTCGCAATGTCTGTCTGTCTGTCCGCCCGTATGTCACAGCCAATTTATTGCAAAACAGATTTGAAAACTGGCAGGAATGGAATTAGATGTAGGTATTCTATGAACTGCTTCACTATTTTTATACAAAAACAAAACAAACATAATAATGGCCTCTCCATACATGGAACTGACTTAATTATTTTTATCATCTTACGGCACGTAGGTATTTACCTACTTTCGTCAACATTTAATACCTATAACGTCTAATGTAAACCAGTTTTGCTCATGGCTGCACTGAGAACAAAAATTGCGCTATGCCTATATTGTACAAACAGATTGATGTATGTAATATAAATGTTAATATCAGTATCTCAATTCAATATGCTAAAACGTTTTGCTTGCGATTTTGAAATATTGGAATACGGATGTCGCCAGAATACGGCCGCACGCGACGAGAATGAAGGGGGGCGCCCCGCAGTAGACGGAGCTAAGCTCCCTTCACCTCCCCTGCTTCACCCCCTCATTTACCAAAACAGTCGCTTAGGACAGCGCGCAAATGGCCCTTCCGGCTACACTTTTTGCACTTGTAACTTTTAAAACGGCACTGATTGGACTTATGATTGGCATAGCCGCACACACTACACTTTTCTTTTCTTTTTTTATGTATCGTCTATTCATAGGCTAAGCGTTGCAGTTTGTAGTGTGCGTACGACACCTGCGAGTGTCTCTGTGTGCGTAAGGGAGCACGCCACCATTTTTTAAAATATAACGTGAGTATGCAATTGACTCGCTGTTTGATTGTGTGTACGCTTCCCGCTTCCGCATCTCATAAATCCTTTGTGCATATCTAACAGTGGCGACGAGTGTAAAAATGTTTTCCGGTGGAGCTTTTGGCAGTATAACAACTTTCGACCACACCACAAATGAGTGGGACACGTATAAATCACGGCTCACACAATGGTTCATCGCTAATGACATTAACGACGCGTCGGACAAAGGCAAGATTAAACAGAAAGCAATTTTATTGAGTGCGTTGAGCGAGTCTAGCTACAAACTAGCGAGTGACCTGGCGCTACCAAAGAAAATCGAGGAGTTAGAATACGATGCCATCATCCATCTACTGGACGGCCATTTCACTCCGAAACGACATCGTCCACCTCAAATGCAGGTCTTATTTTGCCACCCTTGTTCCTACTCTGTAAGGACTGATTTTCCCTAACTGTCAGTGAAAGATCCGCGGATGAAGAAACAATTTGGCGAGGGTTAATTAAATCTAGCCTCGAGCGTAACGCACGGCCAAAAACTAACTCTGCTGGAGATTTACCCGTGGTGTTATTTTTGGAGTTCCTATAGTCAAATAAAAACTTAGAGATTTTATCTTGCAACGGTATTTTAGTGTTACATTGTAAAATAATGCTTTTGAGAGCTTTCTTAATTATTTTTACAAAGCTCTCAGCTTGCCCGTTACTGGATGGATGATACGCCGGTGATAAAACATGTTGAATACCATTTATACTGCAGAACTGTTCAAATTCGGTGGATGTAAAAGAAGTACCATTGTCCGTAACCAACGTGTGAGGCGTACCTACTTTAGACATAAAGTCACATAACCTACTTATAACAGCTTTCGATCCGTATGATACCGTACTTAAAGTATAGCATTCAACCCACTTAGAAAATGCGTCCACTATAACTAAAAACATTTGATTATGAAACGGTCCAAGAAAATCCAAATGAATTCTATAAAACGCGTGCGGTGGATAGGGCCACGGCGACGGCGGCGTGCGGTGTGGCGCGGGGCGTAGTTGTGCGCAAATGCCGCACGCGGCTGCCAATCGTTCAAGTGTCGCGTCGATTCCCAGAAACCAAAATCTTTCGCGAGCGGCTGCTTTCATTTTCACAACACCGAAATGAGAATCGTGAAGTTCTTTACATATTTTTTCTCTAAGTGAAAACGGTATAACTACTTTATGACCACGCATTAAGCAGTCATTCTCTAAAGCCAATTGTAAACGACAGTCAAAATAGGGTCGTATTCCAAGATCGCGTACACTACGCGGCCACCCGTTAAGCACATAGTGCTTAACCCTTTTTAATATCTCGTCGCGGTCTATCTCGTTTCGTAATTCCTCTACAGTTATAGGTAAATTTCCTTCGACGACAAAATTGACATAGGCCGCGCGCTCCTCACAGTCGCGGTCCTCCCGCCACGCTTCGACACTCACCCGTTTCTCATTGCTTAATGTCGCTCGTGAAAGAAATCTGCACTATTATCACCGCTCCGAATATATTCGATAGAATAATTGTACGCAGATAAAAATAGCGCATAGCGTTGTAACCTATTCGCTGATACTTCCGGGATTCCCCGATGCGGACCAAATATCGACAACAATGGTTTATGGTCTGTGCGCAAAATAAACGGTGAAGTACGGCCATACAAGTATTGGTGGAATCTTCTAACGCCATAAATGATTGCTGTAGCCTCTTTTTGTAGCTGCGAATAGTTTTTTTCCGCTGCAGTGAGCGTTCTTGAAGCAAACGCGATAGGCCTCTCGCGATTATCAGCGCATGATAACTGCGATAGAATGGCCCCTAACCCTTGTGGCGAGGCGTCCACGGTCAAAATAAGTTTCGCACTGGGATCAAAATGGGCTAGTAATTGATCAGAGGCAAGCAGTTTTTTAATTCGTTCAAACGCCTCGTCATGAACTGAAGTCCATTCCCATTTTTTTTTTGTGTAACAACTCATATAAAGGGCTTAGTATCGACGACGCGTTCGGCACGAAATTTCTATAGTAATTAATCAACCCCAAAAACGATTGTAGCTGTGAAATATTCGACGGTTTTATAGTCTTTAAAATAGCTTGGACTTTATCTGGCGATTTACGGATACCACTTTTATCAATAATATGTCCGAGATAACTTATTTCATTTTTAAAGAACTCACATTTATTTTGCTGAACGGTTAAACCTGCATCTTCTAGGCGCTTTAAAACTAACATTAACCTGTCTTTATGCTCAGTGATATTACGTCCACTAATACATATATCGTCCTGAAATACGACTACGCCTTCCAGGCCTGCAAGCACACATTCTATCGCGCGTTGGAAAATGGCGGGCGCACTCGCCAACCCAAACACTAGCCTAGTAAATTTAAAAAGACCGCGGTGCGTGTTGATACAAGTAAGGAGCTGTGAATCTTCCGACAAACAAAATTGATTATAAGCTCGCGAAAGGTCTAGTTTGGTGAACTGTTCGCCCCCGTGTAACTTAGCGAACAATTCATCAATAGTTGGCAGTGGATATTTTTCGATTATTAATTGTTTGTTAATAGTTACCGAGAAGTCTGCACAGATCCTAACTCCGCCGTCTTTTTTTAATACCGGAACTATAGGCGAAGCGCTTTCTGAATATTCCACAGGCACTAATATCCCTAGCTCTATAAGGCGATTCAATACCGCCTCGATTTTTTCTCGTAACGCGAAGGCGACTGGTCTAGCTTTAAAAAATACTGGCCTCGCATCTGGTTTTAACTTTAATGACACTTTATACTTATTAAAACAACCTAATTCGCTACTGAATAATTTTGGAAATTGTGAAGTAATCTCGAAGAGATCGAGTGCTTGATTATCTGATTTTACCATATTATAATTAATAGGTATCGCCGGGGCAAATTCTAGGTTGTAAATTTGTATAAATTCGCGGCCCAAGAGCGGCGGACCCCCGCCGCGCACAACATAGAACTTTAAATCATGTGAGTGACTCATATAAGTAACAGTCAAACGAATGAATCCTAAAGTGATCATTTTACTGCCTGTATAACTAAATAAATTCTTAGCGGTGTCGCACAATGGTACCTCTGTGAAATGTAATTTATATGTCTGTTCTGAAATCACGTTAACAGCTGAGCCACTATCAATCTCGAACTCCAAAAATATACCATTCACCTGCACAAATTCTGTCATCGGTCTTCCTCTCACGCATTTAATGTTATGAACGGGTGACTCACCATCATCTTCGACATCCGCGCTATCTTTCGAGACGAAGTTAACTTTAGCATTAACCGTGCACATTCTAGCTAAATGGCCCTTCCGGCTACACTTTTTGCACTTGTAACTTTTAAAACGGCACTGATTGGACTTATGATTGGCATAGCCGCACACACTGCACTTTTCTTTTCTTTTTTTATGTATCGTCTATTCATAGGCTAAGCGTTGCAGTTTGTAGTGTGCGTACGACACCTGCGAGTGTCTCTGTGTGCGTAAGGGAGCACGCCACCATTTTTTAAAATATAACGTGAGTATGCAATTGACTCGCTGTTTGATTGTGTGTACGCTTCCCGCTTCCGCATCTCATAAATCCTTTGTGCATATCTAACAGTGGCGACGAGTGTAAAAATGTTTTCCGGTGGAGCTTTTGGCAGTATAACAACTTTCGACCACACCACAAATGAGTGGGACACGTATAAATCACGGCTCACACAATGGTTCATCGCTAATGACATTAACGACGCGTCGGACAAAGGCAAGATTAAACAGAAAGCAATTTTATTGAGTGCGTTGAGCGAGTCTAGCTACAAACTAGCGAGTGACCTGGCGCTACCAAAGAAAATCGAGGAGTTAGAATACGATGCCATCATCCATCTACTGGACGGCCATTTCACTCCGAAACGACATCGTCCACCTCAAATGCAGGTCTTATTTTGCCACCCTTGTTCCTACTCTGTAAGGACTGATTTTCCCTAACTGTCAGTGAAAGATCCGCGGATGAAGAAACAATTTGGCGAGATTAATTAAATCTAGCCTCGAGCGTAACGCACGGCCAAAAACTAACTCTGCTGGAGATTTACCCGTGGTGTTATTTTTGGAGTTCCTATAGTCAAATAAAAACTTAGAGATTTTATCTTGCAACGGTATTTTAGTGTTACATTGTAAAATAATGCTTTTGAGAGCTTTCTTAATTATTTTTACAAAGCTCTCAGCTTGCCCGTTACTGGATGGATGATACGCCGGTGATAAAACATGTTGAATACCATTTATACTGCAGAACTGTTCAAATTCGGTGGATGTAAAAGAAGTACCATTGTCCGTAACCAACGTGTGAGGCGTACCTACTTTAGACATAAAGTCACATAACCTACTTATAACAGCTTTCGATCCGTATGATACCGTACTTAAAGTATAGCATTCAACCCACTTAGAAAATGCGTCCACGATAACTAAAAACATTTGATTATGAAACGGTCCAAGAAAATCCAAATGAATTCTATAAAACGCGTGCGGTGGATAGGGCCACGGCGACGGCGGCGTGCGGTGTGGCGCGGGGCGTAGTTGTGCGCAAATGCCGCACGCGGCTGCCAATCGTTCAAGTGTCGCGTCGATTCCCGGAAACCAAAATCTTTCGCGAGCGGCTGCTTTCATTTTCACAACACCGAAATGAGAATCGTGAAGTTCTTTACATATTTTTTCTCTAAGTGAAAACGGTATAACTACTTTATGACCACGCATTAAGCAGTCATTCTCTAAAGCCAATTGTAAACGACAGTCAAAATAGGGTCGTATTCCAAGATCGCGTACACTACGCGGCCACCCGTTAAGCACATAGTGCTTAACCCTTTTTAATATCTCGTCGCGGTCTATCTCGTTTCGTAATTCCTCTACAGTTATAGGTAAATTTCCTTCGACGACAAAATTGACATAGGCCGCGCGCTCCTCACAGTCGCGGTCCTCCCGCCACGCTTCGACACTCACCCGTTTCTCATTGCTTAATGTCGCTCGTGAAAGAAATCTGCACTATTATCACCGCTCCGAATATATTCGATAGAATAATTGTACGCAGATAAAAATAGCGCATAGCGTTGTAACCTATTCGCTGATACTTCCGGGATTCCCCGATGCGGACCAAATATCGACAACAATGGTTTATGGTCTGTGCGCAAAATAAACGGTGAAGTACGGCCATACAAGTATTGGTGGAATCTTCTAACGCCATAAATGATTGCTGTAGCCTCTTTTTGTAGCTGCGAATAGTTTTTTTCCGCTGCAGTGAGCGTTCTTGAAGCAAACGCGATAGGCCTCTCGCGATTATCAGCGCATGATAACTGCGATAGAATGGCCCCTAACCCTTGTGGCGAGGCGTCCACGGTCAAAATAAGTTTCGCACTGGGATCAAAATGGGCTAGTAATTGATCAGAGGCAAGCAGTTTTTTAATTCGTTCAAACGCCTCGTCATGAACTGAAGTCCATTCCCATTTTTTTTTTGTGTAACAACTCATATAAAGGGCTTAGTATCGACGACGCGTTCGGCACGAAATTTCTATAGTAATTAATCAACCCCAAAAACGATTGTAGCTGTGAAATATTCGACGGTTTTATAGTCTTTAAAATAGCTTGGACTTTATCTGGCGATTTACGGATACCACTTTTATCAATAATATGTCCGAGATAACTTATTTCATTTTTAAAGAACTCACATTTATTTTGCTGAACGGTTAAACCTGCATCTTCTAGGCGCTTTAAAACTAACATTAACCTGTCTTTATGCTCAGTGATATTACGTCCACTAATACATATATCGTCCTGAAATACGACTACGCCTTCCAGGCCTGCAAGCACACATTCTATCGCGCGTTGGAAAATGGCGGGCGCACTCGCCAACCCAAACACTAGCCTAGTAAATTTAAAAAGACCGCGGTGCGTGTTGATACAAGTAAGGAGCTGTGAATCTTCCGACAAACAAAATTGATTATAAGCTCGCGAAAGGTCTAGTTTGGTGAACTGTTCGCCCCCGTGTAACTTAGCGAACAATTCATCAATAGTTGGCAGTGGATATTTTTCGATTATTAATTGTTTGTTAATAGTTACCGAGAAGTCTGCACAGATCCTAACTCCGCCGTCTTTTTTTAATACCGGAACTATAGGCGAAGCGCTTTCTGAATATTCCACAGGCACTAATATCCCTAGCTCTATAAGGCGATTCAATACCGCCTCGATTTTTTCTCGTAACGCGAAGGCGACTGGTCTAGCTTTAAAAAATACTGGCCTCGCATCTGGTTTTAACTTTAATGACACTTTATACTTATTAAAACAACCTAATTCGCTACTGAATAATTTTGGAAATTGTGAAGTAATCTCGAAGAGATCGAGTGCTTGATTATCTGATTTTACCATATTATAATTAATAGGTATCGCCGGGGCAAATTCTAGGTTGTAAATTTGTATAAATTCGCGGCCCAAGAGCGGCGGACCCCCGCCGCGCACAACATAGAACTTTAAATCATGTGAGTGACTCATATAAGTAACAGTCAAACGAATGAATCCTAAAGTGATCATTTTACTGCCTGTATAACTAAATAAATTCTTAGCGGTGTCGCACAATGGTACCTCTGTGAAATGTAATTTATATGTCTGTTCTGAAATCACGTTAACAGCTGAGCCACTATCAATCTCGAACTCCAAAAATATACCATTCACCTGCACAAATTCTGTCATCGGTCTTCCTCTCACGCATTTAATGTTATGAACGGGTGACTCACCATCATCTTCGACATCCGCGCTATCTTTCGAGACGAAGTTAACTTTAGCATTAACCGTGCACATTCTAGCTAAATGGCCCTTCCGGCTACACTTTTTGCACTTGTAACTTTTAAAACGGCACTGATTGGACTTATGATTGGCATAGCCGCACACACTGCACTTTTCTTTTCTTTTTTTATGTATCGTCTATTCATAGGCTAAGCGTTGCAGTTTGTAGTGTGCGTACGACACCTGCGAGTGTCTCTGTGTGCGTAAGGGAGCACGCCACCATTTTTTAAAATATAACGTGAGTATGCAATTGACTCGCTGTTTGATTGTGTGTACGCTTCCCGCTTCCGCATCTCATAAATCCTTTGTGCATATCTAACAGTGGCGACGAGTGTAAAAATGTTTTCCGGTGGAGCTTTTGGCAGTATAACAACTTTCGACCACACCACAAATGAGTGGGACACGTATAAATCACGGCTCACACAATGGTTCATCGCTAATGACATTAACGACGCGTCGGACAAAGGCAAGATTAAACAGAAAGCAATTTTATTGAGTGCGTTGAGCGAGTCTAGCTACAAACTAGCGAGTGACCTGGCGCTACCAAAGAAAATCGAGGAGTTAGAATACGATGCCATCATCCATCTACTGGACGGCCATTTCACTCCGAAACGACATCGTCCACCTCAAATGCAGGTCTTATTTTGCCACCCTTGTTCCTACTCTGTAAGGACTGATTTTCCCTAACTGTCAGTGAAAGATCCGCGGATGAAGAAACAATTTGGCGAGATTAATTAAATCTAGCCTCGAGCGTAACGCACGGCCAAAAACTAACTCTGCTGGAGATTTACCCGTGGTGTTATTTTTGGAGTTCCTATAGTCAAATAAAAACTTAGAGATTTTATCTTGCAACGGTATTTTAGTGTTACATTGTAAAATAATGCTTTTGAGAGCTTTCTTAATTATTTTTACAAAGCTCTCAGCTTGCCCGTTACTGGATGGATGATACGCCGGTGATAAAACATGTTGAATACCATTTATACTGCAGAACTGTTCAAATTCGGTGGATGTAAAAGAAGTACCATTGTCCGTAACCAACGTGTGAGGCGTACCTACTTTAGACATAAAGTCACATAACCTACTTATAACAGCTTTCGATCCGTATGATACCGTACTTAAAGTATAGCATTCAACCCACTTAGAAAATGCGTCCACGATAACTAAAAACATTTGATTATGAAACGGTCCAAGAAAATCCAAATGAATTCTATAAAACGCGTGCGGTGGATAGGGCCACGGCGACGGCGGCGTGCGGTGTGGCGCGGGGCGTAGTTGTGCGCAAATGCCGCACGCGGCTGCCAATCGTTCAAGTGTCGCGTCGATTCCCGGAAACCAAAATCTTTCGCGAGCGGCTGCTTTCATTTTCACAACACCGAAATGAGAATCGTGAAGTTCTTTACATATTTTTTCTCTAAGTGAAAACGGTATAACTACTTTATGACCACGCATTAAGCAGTCATTCTCTAAAGCCAATTGTAAACGACAGTCAAAATAGGGTCGTATTCCAAGATCGCGTACACTACGCGGCCACCCGTTAAGCACATAGTGCTTAACCCTTTTTAATATCTCGTCGCGGTCTATCTCGTTTCGTAATTCCTCTACAGTTATAGGTAAATTTCCTTCGACGACAAAATTGACATAGGCCGCGCGCTCCTCACAGTCGCGGTCCTCCCGCCACGCTTCGACACTCACCCGTTTCTCATTGCTTAATGTCGCTCGTGAAAGAAAATCTGCACTATTATCACCGCTCCGAATATATTCGATAGAATAATTGTACGCAGATAAAAATAGCGCATAGCGTTGTAACCTATTCGCTGATACTTCCGGGATTCCCCGATGCGGACCGAATATCGACAACAATGGTTTATGGTCTGTGCGCAAAATAAACGGTGAAGTACGGCCATACAAGTATTGGTGGAATCTTCTAACGCCATAAATGATTGCTGTAGCCTCTTTTTGTAGCTGCGAATAGTTTTTTTCCGCTGCAGTGAGCGTTCTTGAAGCAAACGCGATAGGCCTCTCGCGATTATCAGCGCATGATAACTGCGATAGAATGGCCCCTAACCCTTGTGGCGAGGCGTCCACGGTCAAAATAAGTTTCGCACTGGGATCAAAATGGGCTAGTAATTGATCAGAGGCAAGCAGTTTTTTAATTCGTTCAAACGCCTCGTCATGAACTGAAGTCCATTCCCATTTTTTATTTTTGTGTAACAACTCATATAAAGGGCTTAGTATCGACGACGCGTTCGGCACGAAATTTCTATAGTAATTAATCAACCCCAAAAACGATTGTAGCTGTGAAATATTCGACGGTTTTATAGTCTTTAAAATAGCTTGGACTTTATCTGGCGATTTACGGATACCACTTTTATCAATAATATGTCCGAGATAACTTATTTCATTTTTAAAGAACTCACATTTATTTTGCTGAACGGTTAAACCTGCATCTTCTAGGCGCTTTAAAACTAACATTAACCTGTCTTTATGCTCAGTGATATTACGTCCACTAATGCATATATCGTCCTGAAATACGACTACGCCTTCCAGGCCTGCAAGCACACATTCTATCGCGCGTTGGAAAATGGCGGGCGCACTCGCCAACCCAAACACTAGCCTAGTAAATTTAAAAAGACCGCGGTGCGTGTTGATACAAGTAAGGAGCTGTGAATCTTCCGACAAACAAAATTGATTATAAGCTCGCGAAAGGTCTAGTTTGGTGAACTGTTCGCCCCCGTGTAACTTAGCGAACAATTCATCAATAGTTGGCAGTGGATATTTTTCGATTATGAATTGTTTGTTAATAGTTACCGAGAAGTCTGCACAGATCCTAACTCCGCCGTCTTTTTTTAATACCGGAACTATAGGCGAAGCGCTTTCTGAATATTCCACAGGCACTAATATCCCTAGCTCTATAAGGCGATTCAATACCGCCTCGATTTTTTCTCGTAACGCGAAGGCGACTGGTCTAGCTTTAAAAAATACTGGCCTCGCATCTGGTTTTAACTTTAATGACACTTTATACTTATTAAAACAACCTAATTCGCTACTGAATAATTTTGGAAATTGTGAAGTAATCTCGAAGAGATCGAGTGCTTGATTATCTGATTTTACCATATTATAATTAATAGGTATCGCCGGGGCAAATTCTAGGTTGTAAATTTGTATAAATTCGCGGCCCAAGAGCGGCGGACCCCCGCCGCGCACAACATAGAACTTTAAATCATGTGAGTGACTCATATAAGTAACAGTCAAACGAATGAATCCTAAAGTGATCATTTTACTGCCTGTATAACTAAATAAATTCTTAGCGGTGTCGCACAATGGTACCTCTGTGAAATGTAATTTATATGTCTGTTCTGAAATCATGTTAACAGCTGAGCCACTATCAATCTCGAACTCCAAAAATATACCATTCACCTGCACAAATTCTGTCATCGGTCTTCCTCTCACGCATTTAATGTTATGAACGGGTGACTCACCATCATCTTCGACATCCGCGCTATCTTTCGAGACGAAGTTAACTTTAGCATTAACCGTGCACATTCTAGCTAAATGGCCCTTCCGGCTACACTTTTTGCACTTGTAACTTTTAAAACGGCACTGATTGGACTTATGGACTTATGATTGGCATAGCCGCACACACTGCACTTTTCTTTTCTTTTTTTATGTATCGTCTATTCATAGGCTAAGCGTTGCAGTTTGTAGTGTGCGTACGACACCTGCGAGTGTCTCTGTGTGCGTAAGGGAGCACGCCACCATTTTTTAAAATATAACGTGAGTATGCAATTGACTCGCTGTTTGATTGTGTGTACGCTTCCCGCTTCCGCATCTCATAAATCCTTTGTGCATATCTAACAGTGGCGACGAGTGTAAAAATGTTTTCCGGTGGAGCTTTTGGCAGTATAACAACTTTCGACCACACCACAAATGAGTGGGACACGTATAAATCACGGCTCACACAATGGTTCATCGCTTATGACATTAACGACGCGTCGGACAAAGGCAAGATTAAACAGAAAGCAATTTTATTGAGTGCGTTGAGCGAGTCTAGCTACAAACTAGCGAGTGACCTGGCGCTACCAAAGAAAATCGAGGAGTTAGAATACGATGCCATCATCCATCTACTGGACGGCCATTTCACTCCGAAACGACATCGTCCACCTCAAATGCAGGTCTTATTTTGCCACCCTTGTTCCTACTCTGTAAGGACTGATTTTCCCTAACTGTCAGTGAAAGATCCGCGGATGAAGAAACAATTTGGCGAGGGTTAATTAAATCTAGCCTCGAGCGTAACGCACGGCCAAAAACTAACTCTGCTGGAGATTTACCCGTGGTGTTATTTTTGGAGTTCCTATAGTCAAATAAAAACTTAGAGATTTTATCTTGCAACGGTATTTTAGTGTTACATTGTAAAATAATGCTTTTGAGAGCTTTCTTAATTATTTTTACAAAGCTCTCAGCTTGCCCGTTACTGGATGGATGATACGCCGGTGATAAAACATGTTGAATACCATTTAAACTGCAGAACTGTTCAAATTCGGTGGATGTAAAAGAAGTACCATTGTCCGTAACCAACGTGTGAGGCGTACCTACTTTAGACATAAAGTCACATAACCTACTTATAACTTATAAATGCACAAACATGCAAAGATAGTAATATTTATTGAATTATGGTTTTGTATCACATCAGTTACTTTTGAACATTGACATAAATGCACAAACATGCAAAGATAGTAATATTTATTGAATTATGGTTTTGTATCACATCAGTTACTTTTGAACATTTGACAGAAGTTACAAAAAAGAAAATACATGAGAGATGAAATTTGGTAAAATTATATTGAATATATAAAGACTGCCTCTGTGGACCAGTGACTGCCTCCGTGGTCGGGTGGATAGCGTATGCGTCTGCTGATCGGAAGTCTCGGGTTAGATTCCCGGGTCGGGCAAAAGTGTTACTGGGTTTTTTCCAAACTCTCAGTAGCAACACGGAGTCTGGTGATGTACCCGGTAGCAATTCATCTGCTTTTCCGTAAAACATAACAAATTAAATTACTGGGGTACTTCAAAAATAAGTATGAATAAATTATTTGCCTCATGATTACGTGGCCTCAGTTTCATCATTTATATTTGATTTTAACTGTTGAGACGGGGGATCTCAGGTAGGATGTCGGGGTTCGAGAGAAACACTGCTAGGCTGAACAGGTTCTTTATTATGTCTCACTACCGCTTACATACAGTATGGCCGAACTAGGTAAGCACTGGCCTGAGCTGGCTGGAGTGTAGACTCCTGCTGCTCTCCGACGCTCGCAGGGTAGCTGCTCGTAGGGTCGCCGATGAGCTGGCCAAGGTGCGCTGCGCAGGCAGCTCTGTGGTCGAGGTTCAGGCTGAGCGGGGTCTCAAGCGGTGCAGCCGATGTGGGCCGAGCGGTCAGGCTCAGGCGTCCGTGGCCTGGCTGTAGGAGCTCATAGGCAGGAACGTAGGCTTGGGTGGCAGCTGGCTAGTAGCGGCACGGCGCCAGCAGCTCGTGGCTTGTAGCCCGTAGGAAGAAGACGGTGCAGTGAGCCCGTAGGAAGAACGTAGCCCCTAGGAAGAACCCCAGCGGGACAGTAGAAGTAGGATAATAATAATAGTAGGTAGTAATAGTCACTACAACCATCAGCGAGACGGTGTGTAGGGCAAGTGATCGACTTAGATCGCGCACCCATCTTATATAGATATAGGCCTATGACTCACAACTGCCTTTGGCTAGTGAACATGATCTTATTTGGTAATATTGCGAACGGCTAAGCTGGCGTTAAGCGCCTGCGAGATATTATAACGCAATACGTGTAGTATTACGTTACAATGTTCACTAGTTTTGAAATTTTTCTTCAATTCTTAGTTCTGATACGAATTGAGTTTATAACTTTTGGAGTCAAAACTGATCACGAATTAATGGCAGCTGTACGAGTAGTTAATTATTGGTATAATTTACAATCACATACTTTTGAATCACTTCGACGCCACACAGTTCTGACGCGAACTCCGTGCATTAGTATTGAATTTCTGATTTTGATCATCTACTTTTGCTGTTGACTGTACAAGCACCCTTGGCTATTGCGCGCCGCTCGCTACGGTGCCGCGTAGACAGCGAGACGTAAGGTTTGACGCGCCGTAGCCGACGCCTCGCCTGCTACGTCGTCCGTAGACAGCGTGACGTTAGCTATTGCGCGCCGTAGACGACGCGCCGCTCGCTACGGTGCCGCGTAGACAGCGAGACGTTAGGTATGGCGCGCCGTAGCCGCCGCCACGCCTGCTACGTCGTCCGTAGACAGCGTGACGTTAGCTATTGCGCGCCGTAGACGACGCGCCGCTCGCTACGGTGCCGCGTAGACAGCGAGACGTTAGGTATGGCGCGCCGTAGCCGCCGCCACGCCTGCTACGTCGTCCGTAGACAGCGTGACGTTAGCTATTGCGCGCCGTAGACGACGCGCCGCTCGCTACGGTGCCGCGTAGACAGCGAGACGTTAGGTATGGCGCGCCGTAGCCGCCGCCACGCCTGCTACGTCGTCCGTAGACAGCGTGACGTTAGCTATTGCGCGCCGTAGACGACGCGCCGCTCGCTACGGTGCCGCGTAGACAGCGAGACGTTAGGTATGGCGCGCCGTAGCCGACGCCTCGCCTGCTACGTCGTCCGTAGGCAGCGTGACGTTAGCTATTGCGCGCCGTAGACGACGCGCCGCTCGCTACGGTGCCGCGTAGACAGCGAGACGTTAGGTTTGATGCGCCGTAGCCGACGCCTCGCCTGCTACGTCGTCCGTAGACAGCGTGACGTTAGCTATTGCGCGCCGTAGACGACGCGCCGCTCGCTACGGTGCCGCGTAGACAGCGAGACGTTAGGTATGGCGCGCCGTAGCCGCCGCCACGCCTGCTACGTCGTCCGTAGACAGCGTGACGTTAGCTATTGCGCGCCGTAGACGACGCGCCGCTCGCTACGGTGCCGCGTAGACAGCGAGACGTTAGGTATGGCGCGCCGTAGCCGACGCCTCGCCTGCTACGTCGTCCGTAGACAGCGTGACGTTAGCTATTGCGCGCCGTAGACGACGCGCCGCTCGCTACGGTGCCGCGTAGACAGCGAGACGTTAGGTATGGCGCGCCGTAGCCGCCGCCACGCCTGCTACGTCGTCCGTAGACAGCGTGACGTTAGCTATTGCGCGCCGTAGACGACGCGCCGCTCGCTACGGTGCCGCGTAGACAGCGAGACGTTAGGTATGGCGCGCCGTAGCCGCCGCCACGCCTGCTACGTCGTCCGTAGACAGCGTGACGTTAGCTATTGCGCGCCGTAGACGACGCGCCGCTCGCTACGGTGCCGCGTAGACAGCGAGACGTTAGGTATGGCGCGCCGTAGCCGCCGCCACGCATGCTACGTCGTCCGTAGACAGCGTGACGTTAGCTATTGCGCGCCGTAGACGACGCGCCGCTCGCTACGGTGCCGCGTAGACAGCGAGACGTTAGGTATGGCGCGCCGTAGCCGACGCCACGCCTGCTACGTCGTCTGTAGACAGCGTGACGTTAGCTATTGCGCGCCGTAGACGACGCGCCGCTCGCTGCGATGCCGCGTAGACAGCGTGACGTTAGGTATGGCGCGCCATAGCCGACGCTTCGCCTGCTACGTCGTCCGTAGTCAGCGTGACGTTAGCTATTGCGCGCCGTAGACGACGTGCCGCTCGCTGCGATGCCGCGTAGACAGCGTGACGTTAGGTATGGCGCGCCGTAGACGACGTCTCGCCTGCTACGTCGTCCGTAGACACGTGACGTTAGCTATTGCGCGCCGTAGACGACGCGCCGCTCGCTACGGTGCCGCGTAGACAGCGAGACGTTAGGTGTGGCGCGCCATAGCCGACGCTTCGCCTGCTACGTCGTCCGTAGACAGCGTGACGTTAGCTATTGCGCGCCGTAGACGACGCGCCGCTCGCTGCGATGCCGCGTAGTCAGCGTGACGTTAGGTATGGCGCGCCGTAGACGACGTCTCGCCTGCTACGTCGTCCGTAGACAGCGTGACGTTAGCTATTGCGCGCCGTAGACGACGCGCCGCTCGCTACGGTGCCGCGTAGACAGCGAGACGTTAGCTATGGCGCGCCGTAGACTACGCCTCGCCTGCTACGTCGTCTGTAGACAGCGTGACGTTAACTATTGCGCACCGTAGACGACGCGTCGCTTGCTACTTGCTACGACGCCCCGTAGACAGCGTGACAGAGACGACATCTCGCTTTAATAGGTGTCTAGCGTCGAATTCCGAACCAATATTCTGAGGTGGGTACTGGAATACTGAGCACGGACCACCCAGCTCTCCTGCTATATATTTACGCCTATGACTACCCCAGAATGGAGTGTCATAGGCGAATATAGCAGGAGGGATACATGATAGTATATTTATATGCTTTTTTAATATATTTTCATTTAAATTAATATTATTATATCTTGTCCACAGTGCGATAGCCAGACCTACAGTGGGTCCTAGAAGAACATCCATATGGGGCCTGCGAACTAGAGACTGATTAACTAATGAGGTATTAACACTAATCGATGAATAAGTATATTTATTTTATAAACATAAGTCCTTCAGCACATTTGTCTTGAAGCGTCCGCAACATAGATATAAGGCCGGTTTTAATATTCGATCTATCCACGGTTTTGGAGATTCGTGATACGTGATGGATATATTTTGTATGGAGCTTGTGTCAAAAATGAACGTTAAATGTCAAAAAAAAAAATGTATGGAACGAACATTGAATTCAGCGGATAGCGAAACGCAGTGGATATAACATTTTTTACTGTCAAATATTGACATTGTTCTCATTTTCGTATTGGCGATCTAAGAATCTAACTAGCGACTCTAGCGGTAAATTTGGACGTTGTCAGGGTACGACACTTTTAACAGCTCAATACAATTACCACTATAACCTCGAAAAAAAGTTCTATTGAAAGCTGTCAAAAGTGTCGTACCCGGATAACTTCCAAATTCGCCGATAGAGGCGCGCGAATAATCTTTGCATCGCCAAAATCAATGATCACATAATTTATGTGTGTAAATATTGCTTTTTTTAATTGATTTTGGACATTATATTTTTGGTCGGAATGTTTCGATTTTCAAGTCGGGCAAAAGTGTTTCCGAGTTTTTCCGAATTCTCAGTAGCTGCGGCAATGTGCCCGGTATCGGCAATGGGCTCGCCCTATTACGTGGGACTTAAAATTCGATATGTGGGTGTAATATTACACCTCTGCCTACCCTTCAGGGATATAGGCGTGACGTTATAGAAAAAAATATTTTGTACATTATACAAAACTAGACGACGCCAGCAGCTACGCCTGCATTATTTTTAAATTTACCCGTTTTGGCCGATCCCGTGGGAATTTCGGGAAATCCCTTAGTGCACCCCTGCGGTCCCCAAGGAACATACATGCAAAATTTCAGGTTCCGGCGCCCCATAGTTTCGGCTGTAGCGTGTCTGTCAGTCAGTCAGTAACGCAAGGATTTTATATATTAGGATGAGAACAATGTTGATAATAGTTTGATACTGAAAAATACGCTGCGCTTCATCATATGTTGTGTTAGTCGTTCGTATTCTTCGAACAAATTAAAATGATCAGGGGAACTAGTGCGGGTTTTCATCGAGTTACAAGTAGTTTCTCAATGGGAATAATTACCATACACAGTGGCGTAGGAACGGTGGCGGGAGCCGGTGGCGGTCCACCCCGGGTGTCACCCTTGTTTGGGGTGCCAACCACCCGATACTTGACTTTACGAAGCATGTAGTTAGCACCTAAAAAAAATGTCAGCACTACGATTAACGTCTCATTCAAGTCAGTCGGTGGTAAAAGATGACACCCGCCAACTTCCGCCCCGGGTGTCACCCAAGGTAGCTACGCCACTGACCATACATTTACTAAATGCGCTCTCTAACGGTCTCTACTGACTGTTACTATCCGCTAGGGGGCGCTTATAAAATATGTATGGAATTTGTTCTCGGCGCTGACCGTTTCCAATCGAGTTCAAATTCGGACTATGTTCGCCCCTGAAACCCCTCAAAGCCAGTAAAACAATGTGAACCCCAAATTGGGTATTTGACTACTATGATAATATTTAATTATTAAAGAAATCACAATCTTCTGGAATTAGTAGACAACACATGTTCTGTCCTTTTCTCGCAAAGTGATTATTTGTTTGTGGCAATCTCCGGTTAGTATCTATCTACCTCTATCTAATTCATAACATTAAAATGATTGTATGACAGTAAATGACACACTGTTTTCCCAAAGATTTTGATCTATTTTATATCGAAGACTAAAACTATAGTCAAATACCCAATAGTTTGTGTAGTCAAAATAAAGGCAGAGGTCAGATGACCTTGTAAAGGTCAAGGTGACTTCAAGGACGCGCCGATGACGTTACCTTAGTACGTTAGGATTGTTTATATGATTTAAATTATTAATACTAAACTACTACCTACTAAGTGCAAAAGCGGTATCTCAGAGAAAACGAAGACTCGATTTTTATTCGAGCTTAAAAAATAGGCATCTAATTAACTATACCTTGTCCAGAACTTAAGAAAAAACTTTTACGGAAGATTGCTCTATATCTCAGTTCTACAATAATACTATAGGGTAGGGTTTTAGCGATAAATCAATATTAGCCAAATCTCTTAAAAAGGAGGTTAGGATTTACTAAAGCATTAAGCGGCAACTATGTAAATAAAAAAAAAAAACGGGTTATTCCTCTTGTCCCCCTGCTCTTCGGCCCCACTGGGGCCAATGAGATTTTTTTTCCTGTTGTCCCCCAGCGGGGACAATAGGAAAGATTTTTCCTTTTGTGCCCCAGAGATTCAGCCCCGCTGAGGGCTACTGGGATTTTAACAACACCTTTTTTAATCTTCGCTTCACTGAATATTGAAATCCCGCTCTTAGTAATAACGAGCCACCTATTTTATTAATATGTCAAAAGCGTTAGCACCAGAGCTACAACTTGGTGTGCTTTCCGCCATGACGCGGTATGTAGGTACTACTGATAATATGCACCCTTTACCTTTTTGTGTCACAGGAAGGGGTATATAATATATTACTACCTGCTTGAGATTTATTTTGATTATTTAAGATGCAGGTAATACAGTTTAAAGGCGCTATTGAATATTTTTTAGTCTCATGACAACATAAAAAATAAATGATTTAACAAACGTCAAATACCGATATCAAGACGATATTTAAAATAATATTTTATTGGGGCCCGACAGGAAATTATGATTCCGTTTGGCCCCGTTAAATTGTAGTGGGGGACAACAGTACGAAAATTCCTTTTGGACCCCAGTGCGGCCGAAGAGCTGGGGGACAAGAGGAATAACCCAAAAAAACAATGTTTACTTAACTTCAGCTATCTCGAAAATCATTTTTGTAGAGATATATGGCTTTTGTGCTTAGTAGGGTAGAATATACCTTTATCATTAAAAAATTACTTTGTAGACATGTTTGAAGTCTAAGGTCATTTATGCATTTATGGCGACCTCAAGAGTTCAAGGTCAAGAGAAAAGTGGTATAAGTGTGAGATATTTATAAACGAAAATATACAAAAATGCATTTATATGTAAAATTGTAAAACTAAATCAGAGAGTATGATTGTATGATAAAATCCTCTGATATTTTGACAAACGAATGTAGTTTTTATTTTATTTGTTAGAATAAATCGTCTATAGTTTATAAACATAAGAAATTGTAATTATTATACTTAAGATTTTTTGATTAAATCTTTTTTTATTAAAATATTTTTGTTTTTATTTTCTATGTACCTGCTTTTGAGATACCTAATATGCCTATTTAGATCCTCTGTAACTTTCAAAGTCAAAATCATTTTCTTGGTACCTGCCATATTTACCTTCATTGCAGTCAAGTTCAGAACAAGGAAAAATTCCCTAAAATGTTATAGCAAATTTCCATTTATTTTCAATTGATTTATCAAAAAACACAGATACATTTAAATATTATTTTTATATCAAATCAAGCTTAAGGCTTATTAATAAATTTGAAAGAATACCACTCCTGTACCAGTTAGAAAACTGTATCACAGTAAGTGAGTTCTCCCTATACAAATTTTTATTTTGTATTTTAACAATACCACAAAATAATTAAAAGGTAAACAAAAATAAAAAGGTAAAACATTAAAATGAGTTTTTAATTAATAGGTACATACCATATTATATATCAATGGTACATACATATAACATCGACGAATTTATTATTAAAATTGCGTGTTGTGCATTTTATAGAAAACTTAAAAACTACGAGCCAACTGAAACGTTTACAGTGTCAGTGTGTTAGAGAGAAAAGAAGAGTTTATAACCACTCTTTATTACTTTTATAAAAATGAGACAAGACTTCATTCGCTTCCATTCCTTTGAGCCCTTCAGAAAGCTCTTACAATAAATAGGAGAGGCCTACATACAGCAGTGGACTGATACAGCTGTTTATTTATTTATTTAAAACTTCCTGCAAAATACAGTCAACCTTTGAGTGATGCAGAGATGGTCATGGCAGGTGTGTACTTACGCAAAGAGAGTAAAATAAAATAGAATACACGGTATAATACATACTATAAATACATACAAGATCCATACATACGCATAAATATATACATAAATGTATACATATATAAATACATACATGTGTATATATACATAAATACATATAAATATATAAATGTATACAGATAAAAATAAATATTTAAATAGATAGACTACTAACGGTAGATAAAGTACTACTGAGAAGCTTCCAACAATTCACTATAAAACAGCTGGCGGACTCTAAATTTGAATGTGGCACGATTAGTTGACATCCTAATTTCGGGAGGGAGTGCATTCCACAGGAGGATGGATTGGATATTAAAAGAAGAATGTACAAGACTAGAAGTGTGAGATGGACAGAGAAGAAGAAGGTTATTAGTAGATCGCAAGTTCTTGTCATGATTGGAACAGAGATATTGAAAGTACCTAAGGTACCAGATATGACGGACTATTAGGAGAGTGGAGAAAAGAGTATAAAGTCGACAAGGTACGCAAATTTCGTCGCTGCCGAATCGGCAACCATTTCAATTTCTTGAGAAATTTAGAAATATGATCAAACTTGCGCAGATTAAAAACGAACCGAATGCAATAATTGAGAAGTCGGTCAAGTTTGTTGAGTAGATCTGCATTCAGGTCCAGATAACATACGTCACCATAGTCAATTATAGGGAAGATTAAAGTTTGCACAAGCATTGCTTTGGTTTTTGATGGAAGAAAATTCTTGAGTCGATACAGAGAGCGCAGAGTCCCAAATACTTTCTGGCTGACAACTGAAACCCGAGTCCGCCAGTCAAGGATGCTATCTATGTGCAAACCAAGATTTTTAACAGATGTCGAAAATGGTATAACGCACCTGTCAAAAATTACAGGCGACAAACTTGTGAAATCAACTCTAGTGATCATACGCGGGCTTCCCACCACGATGGCCTGGCATTTCGTTGGATTAACACAGAGGCCAAATCTGTCAGACCACATCCGTATCGCATGCAAGTCTCTGTTAATTTTAGCAATTGCATCTGACAAGTTGTCCACCCTTGCCTGAGCGTAAAGCTGCAAATCGTCAGCATACAGATGATACGC
This sequence comes from Euclidia mi, assembly GCA_944739405.2. Classification (NCBI taxonomy): domain Eukaryota; kingdom Metazoa; phylum Arthropoda; class Insecta; order Lepidoptera; family Erebidae; genus Euclidia; species Euclidia mi. The sequence goes on along the minus strand of OX123210.2, from coordinate 16,558,838 downwards.
ATACTGAAGTTCATGAGTAATGAGATTAATGAATAGTGAGAATAGAAGAGGAGAGAGAATTCCGCCTTGTGGAACCCCAGCGTCCAGATCGCACCAATTTGACGATGTCTCATCAATGCGAACTGATTGCTGGCGACCACGAAGATATGATGAGAACCAATCCCGAGCCTCAGATGAAATATTAAGGTGGGAGAGGATGGCCAAAAGTACGTCGTGGCTGACGGTATTAAAGGCGTTTGAGAAGTCCACCAAAACTAACACAGTTACTTCGGCTTTCTCCACGCCCCCCGCCCTAATATCGCCAGTCACCTTAAGAAGAGTGGAAACAGTACTGTGACCAGGCCGGAATCCGGTTTGGAATGGACTAAGGATATTATTGGATAGGAATAGGCTGTTGATGATAAGAAAATAAAAACACACACTATATGATAATAACTCACATATATTACTTAAATTATTGTTATATGTACAATATTCTATTTGAAAGTCCTCTTAGCCTTCTGTTCGGCCGCGTCGCTAGCCTCAACAAATGTCCTCTTTAGCTTGTGTTTCCTACTCTCCCGGTACTTGGCTGACACTTTCTCTGCCAGCTTGGCTATCCTCTTCATTGTAACAGGTGGGTAACTGTTAAACATATTTATTTATTTTTAGACATACTTTCCCTGTGTCACTGAGGGCTTTAAAAACATATAACCAACTGTTCAACAATTTTTGGAATACACAACGTGTTGACTGCCTCCGTAGTCCAGTGGATAGCGTATGCAACTGATGATGGGGCAATAGTGTTACTGGATTTTTCACAATTCTCAGTAGCAGCACAGAGTCTGGTGATGTGCCCGGTAACAGCAATAGGCTTGCCCCCTATATTACGTGGGACCTAAAAATTCATGGCATATATAAGCGGTAAGCATAGGTATAATATTTAACCCACATTTGGGTTAAATATTACACTTATGCTTACCGCTTCGGGGATAAATATAAAGAAGATAATCTCTAAATCTTTCAAGAAAGCTAAAACATTTAAAATATTGTATTGCACATATGTGAGAAGTCAGCTGGAGTATGCGTCGAAAATAAAATAGAAAATAACCAAAAACGATTTATTAGATTTTTATGTTTTCGTTTACGAGTGCCTTATAAGTCTGAGAACTATTTGAGTCTATGTAAGCGATTTTACATTCAACCACTCATTGACCGACATCGTCTAGCTGATATATCAGTTTTATTCAAATTAATTAAAAATGAAATCGACTGTCCTGACTTATTACGTAAATTGCATTTCAATGTTCCAAGTAAATTAATAAGATTTAATCCTCCTGTTTCTATTCTTCATTCCTCCTCCAACTATAGGCAAAACACATTCATGGTGCGAGCAAGCAATGATATTAATAAAGTTTGTAAGCAGTTCTCGTTAGATATATTTAGTACTAAAGGCAGTTCGGTAAGAAGGCAGCTAAACCTTAAATTCTTTTGTTCACAATCTTAGTCACTTCATAACGTACTATATGAATACCTATTGTTATATAAAACAAATTTTACTGTCAATGTTTTGTGCTACATAGTGTTCGCTTAAGATCTTGTAAAATATTGTACTACTATTAGTGGAAACCTGTAATTGGCTGTATGTCGCGTAGTTATAGTTACATACTCATTTGCTGTAGCTGTTGGTTTTCCTTAACTAAATAAATAAATAAAAAAAAGTGTCCCATGTGGAGATAGAACCCGCAACAGTCGCGTCTGTTGTGGGTCTAGACGGCGGTGTCAAGCGGCGATGTGACCACTTTGACACACAATCAAAGTCAAAACCTCTGTCCATATCATATCCCGTTATACAAAAAGCATAACCACATAAAGCTATGCTGGCAATATAATTGCAACTTTCTTAAAGTAAAAGTATACAGAGACAAATTAATTTACAAAAAAACAACATGAATAACATTTGTTTTTTGTAAGTCCGCAGTGTATGAGTACACTCTTGCTGAATTCAGTGAAACAGGAACTTATTTGAAGTAGCATGTTCAGAATGTTAAACATGATCATAATAGACTAAATAAATACGTACCGACATCCCAAAAACTCAATATTAGTGAATAATTGCGCCAATACAACTAATTCACGTTCTTCAAAGTCGTCCTTATGTTCCTCCATGAAACTGCGTCTCACTTCCCATTGTTCATCAGATTCATGCTCCGTACGTAGAGAGTCGATGTCTATTGCAGGTTTCATGATTAAAGCAATATTTATTTGCAAACAAATTAAAATATGGATGAAGTAGAGATAATTATTTGTTGTGATTGTGACGAATTATCAGGCGAGGTTGACAATGATAGACGTCAAATTTGACTGTCAAAAGGTCAAGCAAGTTACTTGACCTTTTGACAGACAAATTTGACCTCTACGTTTCTTTTCATCAATAAACTGTCTATCGTGTTAAACGTTTGGAATAGGCTGGCATAGCAAGAAAGGTTGGACAGTTATTTAAAAAATAATGTCGAATTATTTAGATTTATCGTGATATCATTACCACTCATGAAATGTAGGAGTCATTAAGGGCAACGATTTACCTAAATTAATAAATGATGATTGTGTGAATCGGAACACATCATGATTAGGTTGCCAGCAGTATAAATTTAAAAAAATCCGATTTCATTATGATGCAATAGGTAGGTACAACATAAATAAGTTTAACAAGAAGTGTATATTTTATAAGACATGTAAATCGTTGGTTATCTCTGTGGAAGGGCAAATCTATACTTATGTACCCTATAGCAATTTATTTTGAATAATACGTGCAGATAAATCAATGAATTGGTTGTTCTATAACTAGCAACATTATATTGACGTATAACCTGAACAATTGTAGATGATAGACGTTTAGTTGCGGTCTATTTAGATAAAACCTTTTTTTATGCAATTTTACTGACAAGTAGTGCCATGGATAAATATAACCGTGACTACCGAAATATGCACCGTAATACACAAAGTACATTCACATGTTGACAAATCAAAGTTTTTGTTATACCAAAACAATAGTTTTTTCGATAAATATTGAGGGTAAATATGAAATAATATAATAAATTTGCCAAGATGACATGACAAATAGAAAAAGTGGTGCTTTCGTTCGATAGCCAGCGCTTAAGGTAAAAATAAGTCAATTACTTATTCATCACAGCAGTTCCATTGCATTCTTTGTTGCGAATAATTCGAATTTTTGTGTTTAATTGTCTAACAGATAATTGGAGTAACCGTAAACAAGAGATAAACGGTACTACAAAGGAGGGCGTCGGAGCATATAGCCGCTATAATGGCGTTTTCTATACGAAAGATGTTTTCCAATATATCGTACTTCTCGAAGTCTGCAGAACACGATGGCACTGGTGAATATCAGCAGGAAGAGGCGCATCGACGTTATATGCTTAGTGAACCGTCGAGAAGCATAGATTTTCCAGCGATAGAGCCTGATTCAACATCAAAACATACAGCAGCTAGCCTTAAATTGCCGCAGTCCATTCAAGAATTCGCTGCCAAAAAAGGTTCGTTGTCCGATACTGATCTTACTATTAGTGATGTCCCCAAAAACCGTAAAGGCAAAAGAACCTTGAAACTAGATATAAAAAAAGCCAGCCAGTCCATGACGGACAATTTATCTTTGACTGATACTAATGTTGAGAATACACCAAAACATATCTTGTTAGACTGTAGAAGTGCGGATTTATTCAGTGAAAAGTTTAAGACATTAAATTTCAGTAGATCATTTGAGTTTGATATGACATCAGAGTCCTCTGAAGAGAATCTTGATCTTGAATCACTGTCCGAATGTTCTGATACGGACATTTCAATTAAAGAAGATGAGAAATCAGAGATCAAAATGTGTAGAAAGGTGGAATCGAATTGTGAGAACCAGTTGGTACCATCCACTACTCCTGAATCGTTTGGTGATGTTGAAATTGATAGGAATGAAGAAGAAAGAATATCATTACTATTGAATTACCAAATAAAGTTTGAAAAAATTGAGTGTGTTCTCAAAAAGTTGCTGAGTGAATTCCAATTTCACATTGAAGTGTCCAAAATATTTAATGGACGGTCCATAGTCACCTCTCTACCAGGCACTGATGTTTCCAATATTCCAAAAATGTTGGGACAAGTTACGTATATGGATAATATGAGTCGTGAAAGTCCCACTGATTCCTGGAATATCATCATGGAAAAGGAAGATGCGACAGCCAAATTAAAGTTCAAAAAGCAACTCAATTCTCTGAAGCATTGCTTAGAAAACTTTACAAGCAATTATTTGCAGAATACAGAAACTAAATCTGTTAAAAAGCCGCTCAAAAGAAGCATCACTTTTGAAATGCACAAGGGAAAAAGGATGCATAAAAGTATGAAGATTTCAACCAAGAAGCGTATTAAGCACTTTGATTACCCAGATTACAGAGATGCATTTCTGAATTTATTTAATGTGGAGGTTGAAGCTGATGAAACTGATACACAGTTACGGCAAACCGAAGACTGTCTTCAAAAATGCAGTTGCTGTTGTCACAACACGTCACTGAGTCAGTCAGACTCCGGTCTTACAACTAAAACCGACAGCCTATCAAACCAGTCAATCACTTCATCAATTGGCAATTTCAGTTTAGATTCCACAACATTGTCAGCATTTTCGGAGTCTTTAGATCAAATCATCAGTTACAATAGCTTCCAAGACACAAGTCTCTTCAGTACGCTGCTCCAGAAACCAGCGATTGAACGAATCACTTTCTACGTCCAGGTTCATAGTATTCAGCTTAAGTGTGAAGCAGCAGATGGCTTTGAATCGAAGAACGTCATTTCCTTCTTCTGTCCCGCTTGCGAAATTGTGGAAACCGAAGAAGATGGATTGCTCAAACATATTTTAAGTCAGAAACACTGCGAGAAAATTCATTTTTTATACAAGACTGCATATATAAAGAAATGTGTCGCGGCTGGTAAGGAAATTCAGCCAAGTACTGTTCTTAACCCAATGAAAATGTACAGAGATGATAATAAGATAGTTTGCTTCGGTGACGCGATGTATGCATGCTCTTTATGCTTCGAAAATCTCATTGTTGGAGAGTCTATTCTGATGGCTCATTGCGTTGATGAAACACACTTGGAACGTAAAGATAAGTTGTATGAAATATTTGAGTGAATTTGATCAATGTTCAGTTGGATTAGACACTTAAAATAATTACTCAGCTTTAGAATAATACTTAAACATAATAAGGAGTACTTTAGTCTCTCTCCCTCCTGCCACAGTCATAATAGGAGTGAAAAGGACAATACTGAATAGCAATATTTTATAACTAATTTTCCACTGCTGCTGAGCAACTTTATGCTATTTCCATGTTTATTAACTAATTTTCTAGCTATCAGATTTCATAAATAACATAAATACTACAGCGTGCAATTTAAAAAGGCACATGAAGAAATAATTACCAAAGTATATGAGTCCTTTTCGAATTTGCATACTAATATTAAATCTACTTTCTCACATGCATAATAGCTACAATTTTATAATAGAGCATAAAGCAGAAAGCTGGCAAATAGGATTTTTTTAAACAGTATTCTGCCTCGATTGTGGTGAGTAAAGTTCACACAAGTTTTTTATCTTTAAGTCCTGATATTTTTTGTGCTACATCTCTATCAACTAATCAAATAGCATGCTTGCATGATGATCTCTCAAAAATTATGTAAAAAAGCTAATATAATTTAAATAAATAAACTGCAACATAAAATAGTATAATTTTGTAATTGTTTCCTCATTAATATCAGCTTTTTTACAAATATACTTAGCTAATCAATGACATTTTTCATACTTACTTTATGTGCAATCTTACTATATTTATATGTTATACAGATCTTTTCTCTTTCTCTCATTATTATATACCTATTTAACTTATATTAAGTAATAAGTTGTCCTTTTTTGTTTCATTTAAAAAGCGACACTTTGTTAAAATAAATTAGTGAAAATAAAGGAAAAGGTGCTGAAATGATGAAACTCTTAAACCGTTTGGAGGTGTTCATACTTTGTCTGTCCATTTTTAAATTTTTAGTCAAATAAAATAAAAACAGTCGTGTTGCGTATTTTTTCGCTTTTCGTAACAAAATATCTGCAAATTTATGTTTTTATAAATAATTTTAAGTTTGTAATTTCAAATGAATCAATGAAGTTCTTAAGATGGCGTAATTTTGGCGCGGTTTTATGTATATGTCAGTCAAACAATAAAGTTCAATAAAATAATTGTCTATTACCGCAAATATTGTTGATGGTGGTAACTTTCCACAAATATTATTGATAGTGGTATCTTTATTGCTATGCATTTGTGAGGTTTTTAGTGTGTTTTATAATTTTGGGCTGATCTCAATAGAAATATAATTTTCGTCGATAATGAATAAAATTTATCATTATGAATAAGTTAAAACATTTTTTTAGGTAGGTACTTATACCTTCTATTTTTAAAGTTTTGTATCTGAAAAGCGAAAAAATACGTTGCACATCTCACACACAGGGTGTTACTAGAAGACTTAAACATTTTTTACTTTTTTAGCGTCGTGCTCTTGTAATGTAGGTAGGCTAAGCACATTTATCACGGGCGCCTCTAATGTAATCATAATTTAGTGAAAATAATGAAAAATGTAAAAAAAAAATGTGTGTAGGTAGATTATATTGATCAATAATAACGTAATTTTAATGATAAAATCAATTATTAATGACTTTTACCTTTAAAATATCTGCATTAGGATTGTAAGGGATATATCCTTGTATTTGTAAAAAGGATGTGATTAAGGCATGCATTTTTATATTACCTACGCATTAAAATATATATCATCGTAATTTAAATAGTTATCGCACAAACTAGAGAAACAGATACAGTAAATTATTGTGATATGATAACACTAAAAAGTTAAGTACATCACTATTTGCGTCCTGAATCACAAAACCTGTACATCCTGATCAATTACATCCCTAATGTAGTAGTCAAAATCACTATAAGTCAGAACAGAGCTTCAGTAGAATTAAAAAGACGCTTTCATGATGTTCTCCTCGAAAGTATACGAAATACATATATCAAAAAAAGTTTTAAAGCCATGAAACGAAATATACTACCAGTTTGTTAATTTTTTTAAAATCATCTGAGGACTTTTAGAATTAAAACCTACTCAATTAATATAATTAAGTATTTGTTGTGTATCTTACATAATTATTGTTACCGATTTGAGACTTAAAAATATTATCGTACTATTGGATGGTAAATTTTCAATCAATACATGGCTGCCTAATTTTGAAAAGTGTTGTATTGGAAACATGTCAAAATTATCCAGCAGATAATGTACGTGTTGATTAACACCATTGAAATAATGTCAGTGGCTTAATTATCTAAGTTGATCACTAGATACGACAAAGAACTATTTTTTGAACCGTTACTTTAAAGGCAAAATCGAAATGTCAATTATTAAAAAAGAACTGGTAATTTTTTAAGTCTCAGAGCGGGGTATTAAGTAGTTAATTTAGTCAATAGCATTACTGATCTCAAGATGCCTCAATATAGAAAAAAAAAACACTCAAAAGACTGATTTTTGATGCCATTTATTCAAATGAATCGTTATTATCCGGAAAATGTGACAAAAATCAGTAAAAATGAGAAAACACTTGAAAACTGTGATAGAATTAAAAAAAGTACATTTTCACCATTTTATTCGGTGTTGTTTTAATTTTTATTGAAAATACTTAACTGTGATAAAAATTTCTATGTTCTTATACAACTCTAAGGAAACGAAGTGATTTGGTGAAATATTATTAATTTTCTTATTTCTACTGATTTAAAAAAAAATGATTGTTCGCCATTCCGAAACCGCCTGCTATTTTAGTGGTAAATTAATTAATTAAATTAATTACGTAATTAGTGTGCTAACATAAGCTTATTAGGAAACACAAAAACATAATATACGATATACACAGATTTTTACACATTTCGATAGAATTAAAAAATACACTATTTGACACAAAACTTTCAGAAATTTTAACTCATGTTTTAGCAAAATAAACTAAAAATGTTAAAGAAGAAAAGATCTACACAAACCATTCCATTTCAATTATTATCAATTTAGTAACAAGGAAATATATAACTTAGTAACTTAAGTATAAAACAAATAAAAAAAATAAAATAAAAAATGATTAACTTAAGGCGTATCTTTCCTAGATAGATAGAGCTAAGTAAGCCATTTTGTAAACCGACGTTACAATTACATTTAGATTGTAATTTTTACTTAAACATTTTGTAATTTTAATGTGCAGAATGTGTGATTGGCCGGCAATTTCGCGAAAATATTATCTGTCAATAATTGACCTTTCGCGTTCATGTCCCTGAGTCCCTGTAGTAGGTATGTATTGTATAAAGTGCTGGTATTTACCGCACTATACCTTTGTATCTACTATGAAATGTGCTTATTAGCATTGCAATACTCGTAATCAATTTGATCAATTTGGAATCTGGCGGTATAGTACGAGTTTATCCTGCTTACGTATCATCTCGATTCGATCGGCTCTCCACGCACTGATTGGCCGATTTTTTGGTCAGATCGTTTCAGATCCTGAAGCTAGCCAATTAATGCTCAGAATGCCATTCAAATCGAGGTTAGACGTCATGTGCCTATACCCATACTGGGTTCTAGTGACCAGATCACTTTGATTAGTCAGTACCTAAATATGAGCTAATTTTAAGTATAGTAAAAAATACCTACTGGCCAATTGCTAATTTTGATCATTTTAGAAGAAAGTAACCAAGTACATTTAAGACAAAAATCTTATGAGACAAAAAGTAGAAACACAGGTTTCTACTATGAGCTAAAAAATTAAAAATGAAATTGGAAATACCACTGCTGTGATCCAAACTGTTATTAGGACCTTGTTGAAAAATAGTTGTTGTAATTAATTTATGCATTGACTTTTGATAAATAAATATCTAGTACAATAAAATTATTGATTCGGCCATCTGCCTCTAGTCTTCTACGAAATTAAATGTGAATACAATATGTCTATTACCTACTTTGTGTCTGTTGGTTGTAATTTCTCCCACGATATAGAATTTCAAAACATCAGGTGTCTAAATTATAGTTAAAATAACATCAAAAGCACCATCTTTCAAGCTAATTTGTTTTATACTGCGTGAAGGTGACCTTTGTAAATCTAATATATAAAATTCTCGTGTCACAGTTTTCGTTCCCATACTCCTCCGAAACGGCTTGACCGATTTTGATGAAATTTTTTGTGCTTATCCGGTATCTATGAGAATCGGCCAACATCGATATTTAAAAAAAAAAAGAAATTTGCAAAAAATCGTTTGCCGGGTCAGCTAGTTAAAATATATAATTCGTTTTCAGCCCTAAATAAATATGAACATTTCTATGTACTTGAAAATAGAACATTCATGCAGATAATTAATGAAGAAAGTTCGAATCTTACTCAGTATTAAGTATTAAAATTTGAATAAATTAAATCTGTATCAAGATTTTAAGTTGGACTAATTACTGGTGATTTTGTTTTAAACAAATATATGATCACGAAAAACCTTTTTATTATTACATAATGATACCACCATTTTGTCTTTTAGACGGCCATTTTATCAAAGCGTGTTCTCTCATTGGTTGTGATCAATTGTTTTTCAAAAGTCAATGCATCATGCCTTCTGATCATCTGTGATTCCCTAAAACGTGTTCATATCATAATGCAACAGTTGTAGAAGGCAGAAAGTATCTTAATTAAATCTACTTACTTTATACCAAAAATACTTTGCTGTTTCTTGATTTGATTTTAAATGAGAAATATTAATTTGTTTTTTAACTTTTCTCTAAGGTGGTTAACCATTTAGAAGCAAAATCATTTAAGAAATTGTTTTACTTAACAAACATTGTCAAATTAGGTTTAAAATCTATTTCATTCGATTTTATCACACCTATATTTTTTTTTAATTAAAGGAGACTGATTACTTTGTACTTTTTACTATTATTTATTTCTTATCTGATTTTATTTTTCTAGCTAAAATGTACAATACTCCAACAGCGTTGAAAATAGACTGTCATACTTATTTACTCTATTGTTTAAAAAAGTAGTTGTCCGAATTTCGCGCCACTTTATTTTGTTTTATTTTTGTATGTTTTTTTTTTCGAGATTATTTTTACTAACACTTAAGTTTTATGTTTAAATGTAATGAATTCTCTGTATTCTGTGATCTATAACTGTTGTGCGTTCCTGTTAATAAGTCTTGACTGTTATCTCTCTCGGGTATGTAATGAACCATTTTCGACTGATTAAATATACCGTTTTGGAATTTGTTTGTTTTATTTTGTGACTGAGGGATACCCTATTTTATCGGAAAATTGTGTGTAAATGCTAATTTGCATTTAGATTACTGCGAGTGCAGGTGTTCAACGCAGGTGCGTAGTGATTAGCACTATGCAGGTGTGGCACAGAAGGTGTGGAACTGTGAGCAGCAACTGATTAGCGCGGGTACACTATTTTGAGTTTATCACTCAAAATCTTCATAAATTGCTATTCACTTGCACTGGATCAAAGTGGCTGATTTCCACCTACATGACTGATATTCATGATAGCTGGGACCGACGGCTTAACGTGCACTCCGAGGCATAGTGCAAGCTATAATATTAACAATCCAATAAGCACATAATTCTCAAAAATTGATTGTGCGTGACGCGAGTACGAACCCGATACCTTCTGCGTGGCAGCCTGTGGGTAGGTATCTACACTAGGCCACCCTGACTATCGCTGCCATATCACTTACCTACGATAACTCTATCTAATTGACTCCCTGGGTTGACCAGCGCTGGTGTGTGAAATATCGAGATGAACGATCTTTCACCCCCAGTGACTTTGATCCCCAATTCCCCACACGAAACAATATTTTGTATAATATCAATAAGTTGTTGTTGCCAGTTTGGGTGTACCTACCCACTTTGTGTCAGTTTATTAAATGTTTTTAAAGTCCGCCATGCCTCTTTTGCGAATTACCCATCTATAAATCAGACGGTGGCAAAGGTGCTTAAGCTCGCGAAACGATAGATTCGTGCGGTACCACCTTGGCACAGTCGGCGGCCCTTCCATGAATATGAGACCAAGACGATATATACATACATAATTATACAGGGTTTAAAAAGACCCTTAACAAAATCCGAACATTTTTAACTTCGACACCATACCTGGGAAATTACTGGTTCAGGACATATTGAGGCTCAAAGTTAGTATGGAATTTTTCTAATTAGGTACAAAATCGATGCATTTACCACGCCAACATGTTCTTTAGGTGTCGTATAACACCATGGATAAGTAGGTATTTCGAGCATTGCACGCGCGCGCTTTTAATTGCGGTTTAAAAAATGTGAAATCTTAAAAAAAATCGTTTCGCAGGTATTATTTTTGGTTAGTATGACTTTGTATGATTTCCACAACGAGTAGACTTCAGCTTGGTGCTGGGTCTTGTCACAAGATCCATCACCAAGCCGAAGTCTACTGTACACCATATACAGGGTGTCACAAAACTTGTGACATTCTGTATAATATGGCTTAACCATGCTCATAACTTCTGACAGGGACGGTCTAGAGGAGCTTTAGAAAGTGAGAAAAAAGCTGTGTAAAACGTATCTGAGTGCTCCCATGACAAATTACCTGCTTCTTAACGTTTGATAGAATACCTACTTTTTTTTTATAAACGAGCAGATGGATCGCCTGATGGTAAGCAATTACCGCCGCCCATGGACACAAGCAACACCACATGACTCACAAGTGCGTTGCCGGAAAAGGGATAGGATGAGGGAGAAGGAATAGGGTATAGGGCCTCCGGCACTCTCACTCACCGAACGAAACGCAACAGTTTAAGTACTGTTACTTTACGTCGATTTTCTGTGAGAGGGTAGTACTTCCCCGGTCGAGCCGGCCCATTCATGCTGAAATCAGCAAGGCTCTACCTACTACCTTGAAAATCTACTCTAGACTTAATAAGGAATGGTTCATGGGCGTTCCCAGGGAGGCAGCTGCCCCCCCTGGACTTTGGATAATCTCCCTGCTGTCTACTGTAAGGGCCGGCGCTGACTGGTGGCACTGCCTGCACGGTACGGCATGACGCTTCAGTATGTCGCGGCATAGGCATAATAGGAATTTCTATATTCATTGAAATAAGAATAAAAATAACTTGCCGCGATGTCAGTGTGGGTCGGCCTTAATGATGTCGACTAATACTAATATACAACACTGAAGACTTTGTTTGTTTGCTTGAACGTGCTGATCTCAGTTACTACTGGTCCGATAAAAAAAATTGTTTCAGTGTTTGATAGCGCATTTATCGAGGAAGGCTATAGGCTATATAACATCACGCTATGAGCCATGGGAGCGGAGCAGTAGCTTTAAAACGCGGGTGTAACCCCCAGGCTCATCAAGTATTTTTATAAATGTTCACATTTATCAATGGCTACAAGGTCTTACAATGAACAGGGAAGCGCCTGGTGCGAGCCTAAACAATCAGTTTTGAACCCCCCCCCTGACTGACTCAGAACCTGGGTATGCCCATGGAGTGGTTAGTAGGCATGAGTGTCCACATTATCAACATCAGGACTACTCATAAGGCAATTCCAATTTTGACTGGCCGGTTAGTCCCAGAGGTTGTGGGTTTGGTCACAGAGTACCTTTGTATATAGGGTTTGTTTCCCCCACACAGGGCATCTTTGTGATGAACATGAGGATTATGTCTGAGGGTCTGACCTGACAGTTAGTGTAACAATGACTTGTATTTACTCAAGATGAATGACCTGCTTCAAATCAAATTAAAAAGTTAACCTAACTACATATTAGTTTCTTCTTTTACCAGTTACCATTCTAATCACCTTTAGAAGCTCAACAAAAGTTTCAGCAACTGAAACACAACAGCTGGTACAATAATAAAACAAATGTAAATAATTTCAACTATAATTTAATTCTTTAAAAATTCCAACACATGGCCGTTTGAATGGTGATTTATGAGCTTCTACAATTCTTTCAATAATTAATTTATCTAAACTATGCTGTAATGTCTTTTCCTGCTGCAAATACGCTAAAAGAAGTTTTCCATAACCTTTGTCTATGGTACAAAATTGAGAATGTGTATCCAATAAAGATAATATATAATTTTGAACACTATCTGTTATATTACAATGTTTATAAGCTGTATTAATATTCAATAGGTGATGAGTAAATTCCTCCCCAGTTAACTCTATACCGCTAATTTTAAAAAGAAATTCTGTTTGCTCAGAACTACTTAACATTAAAATGAAGTCTTTAAGAATATTACTTTGTATTTCTAAATCTTTTAATACCACTTTTACCAATATTATAAAGTTTTGGGGGAATGACTTGTAAGTTTTTAACAGTAAATCTGTAGATGCTCTAGAATTATCTGTTTTAATATATACTGGTAGGAAATGTTCAAAAAATATATCCATGAACTCCTTGTCCAAGTCTTCTGTATCGAAAACATGCTGAATCAACTTTTCTACAGTATTTTTAGCAAGGTTTGCTGCAAGTTTTGTCAATATCTTAGGATTACTCAAGCATTTTTCTTGTACACTGTAAAAGTTTGAAATTATGTCAAAATCTTGATCCATAAGTTCGTCCAAAGCAATAAGGACCTCTTCATCATGATTTTCTGGTTTGACAGGCGTTTCTTCGGCCGGTGAGTCTTCTATTACAACAATATTATCAGATTTTTCGTCGGGCTGTATATTTTTTGGCGCGAATTGTTTAACCCATTTATTTGACCCTTCAGTTGTTCTAGCCGCGTCAAGGCATTTTTGTAGTAATTCCTTAGATGTAGGTGCAAATGTCCATATATGAAACATCACTTTTTTATTACAATTAAGTAAAAATTTACGAATTTAAGCTATGTTTATCACAAAGAAATCAAATAACACACACACAGACCGTCTGCTGTCATAACAAAAGTACTCTGTGTGTCATAACTAGTAGGTATAAGTTCCTTGGTCATAACAAACAAACGTCACTTTCTGACGTTTTTAGGGTTTTTTTTTTGGAATTTTACGACCTGGTAACTGGACCAGGTCAAGTCTTATTTTATTTAAACCTGATTTAAGCGGACACTCAACAATCACTTAATTTTTAAATTGTTTTAACAGTATTTTTAATGTATTTATATATCGGTTTGTAAGTATTTTTGTCTTTCAACGTTTTTAGTGAGGTTCTATGTAATTGGTTAAAATTTATTAACCGGTTATCGGTAATTAATCATAAGTTTTCGCATTCCACTGCTGGACGTAGGCCTCTCCTAATTTGATTCACAATTAATAATTAAGCCACGCTGGCCAGGTGGGTTGGTATAAAGTTGATGTCTGGTTTGCCGTACTTTCACAACTTAACAATCTGTGCACAGAAACGACTTAAAATTTTACTGTGTAATATGTGGCAACAAAATGGAAGTACCCTCATGATATTTTAAAGATATTTGTCTATGACTAAATTAAATTGGAAGATTCTATAGGTAGCTGTTGAAATCTCGGTCATGCGGAGAACACATCTTGACGAAGATAGTTTACAACTTTTCAAGATATATGGACAAGCTTACTTAGTAAGTAATCTATTTTATTTCTATTAGTTCATATTAATCCGCTATCACAAATTAAATTAATAAATTGTTCGTGAATTTGTTCTTGAATACCTATTATTTTTTTAAGTAGGTACTGAATTCAAAAGAAATATGAATAGCAAAACATTTTGGGAGTAATTCAGTAAAGTGTTCGCTTTTACAAAACGCTATTCTTAAATTAGTGCAGACTAGTAAGAAGTGATTGTACAATATATGACATTTTTGTTCTGGAACACGTACCGAAATTGCGCAAACATTACGCGGCTGTTTCATACATTTTGACGAGGTCAAAGTTCTATTTTGTTGCAACAGCAGATTTCTTTTTTCACAATGTCTTGTAGGTACAAAACCATACAATTCATACAAACAATGAATCCGTACCACTTTTACACTAAGTATGTTAAAAATGTAACCTTATAGGTATTGCCTGTACCTATGATTTAAAAAAATCGTTTACAAGGCCGTTACTTTGAATTTAAAAAATCAGCCCCAGAATTTTCAAAAGTTATACTGATACTTATAAAATTCATATTTATGCTTGAATATGACCGTATTTTGGGAAGAAAATAGATATTAAGTATTATTTTTATAAACTTGGTAGGTTAGGTTACCCACATATAGAATCAATTTTATAAACTTGGGATGCGGTCATCTGATTCCAAAATTTCCAAACTAGACCTATTATCCTGTTATGCTGTGCTCTGTTACGTATGCAGATAACTAATAAACATACTTATGTATTCCTAAATACCTGCATACATATTAGACACAAATTACACCCAGACAAAAACAAATTACGATCGTACTCATCACAATAGGATTTGTCACGTTCACCACTAGAAGGCTAAACCAACAGACGAGCGAGTCAATTGGAATGAACGGAAAAACGTGTTTATTAGATAATGAATTTATATAAACGTTAATGTATCTTATATTATACATACAGGGTGTAAAAAGACCCTTAACGAAAACTGAAATCCCATGTTGTATGTACCAATCACTACGAACATTTTTTACTTCGGCGCCATACCTGGGCAATTACTGGTTCAGGAGATATTGAGGCTCAAAGTTAGTATGGAATTTTTCTAATTAGGTACAAAATCGATGCATTTACCCCGGCAATATGTTCTTTAGATGCCCTATGACCCCATGGATAAGTAGGTATTTCGGGGATTGCACGCGCGCGCTTTTAGTTGCGGTTTAAAAAATGTGAAAACTTAGAAAAAAAAATCGTTTCCCAGGTATTATTTTTGGTTAGTATGACTTGGCATGATGTCCACAACGAGTAGACTTCGGCTTGGTGATGGATCTAGTGACACCCTGTATAAAGCTGAAGAGTTTGTTTGGTTGAAGGCGCTAATCTCAGGAACTACTGGTCCGATTTGAAACTAGTTTTATAAGTATTAAAACTATACGATGCCCGCGGCTACACCCGCGTGATTTAAGGCTACTGCTCCGCTCCCGTCACTCATAGCGTGATGTTATATAGCCTTCCTCGATAAATGGGCTATCTAACACTGAAAGATTTTTCAAATCGGACCAGTAGTTCCTGAGATTAGCGCGTTCAACCAAGCAAACAAACAAAAAAACTCTTCAGCTTTATATATTAGTATAAGACAGGGGGTCGGTATGTCTCACAAGCGTGTGATAGATTATTAGAAATATTTTGGAAATTAATCAACAAAAATATCAAAATAAGTACATTTAAAATATATGTGTTACATTTGTAAGTAGGTACCTATTTATTATCCCAGCAAAAGCTCGGATATCAAACTGTTATTATAAATCTGGCTAGAATTTACATCATTGTTACTTCTAGGTTAGGTTTTAGGTTAAGTTACTAGAAGATAGATTTTAGGGTTATTCATATATATATATATATGTATCAAACAATATATAACTAAATATATTGTATCATTAATTACCTATGTATAACATCAGATTTATAATAACAGTTTGATATCCGAGCTTTTGCTGGGATTATAAATAGGTAGGTACTTACAAATGAAACACACATATTTTAAATGTACCTACTTATTTTGATATTTTTGTTGATTAATTTCCAAAATATTTCTAATAATCTATCACGTGCATTCGTACTATGGTGAGTCACAGTACCGTTAATCGAAAAGCGTTAATCGTAATGTCATCTATGGAGCTCATGTGGTAGGTATATTCCTACTCAGAGTAGGTAGATTCCTAATATCGCTCGAGTTATAATGAATATCGATTTGTAAGCATTTCTTACGTAGGTTAGTGGAGCGTTGAAAATATTTAACATATTTTTATTTTTGAAATAGATAAAAACTCTTTATCGGTCTTTTGAATCCGAAATTCCATATTAAATAAAAAAAAAAATAAAAAAAATTGACCGTTTAACACAAGACTGTAAAATCTATTGGTCATTCTTTATTTTAGTGGCCAAACCATTGGCCAAAACAGGTTAGATCAAACGAACCATTGATAATTTTACATCTAATGGAGAAAACGCTAGGATCGAAAACTGTATACCCGGGTAACTGCTACAAGCGCAACCTTTGCATTATGTTATTAAAAGTTATGCGAAAGCGGTATAATATTAGGACTTGAAATTTTATGTTAAGAAAGTTTTTTTTGCCCTTAGTACAATGAGATCCCTAAGACCTACTTAAATATCTTTTGTTCTATAATCTGAGCTTAAATAGGTAAGTCTCGTAATTGCAAAAGCTTTTAAAATGATATAGACTCACGCCTGTATCCCCGAAGGGGTAGGCAGAGGTGTAATATTACACCCATATTTCGCCATGAATTTTTTAGGTGCCACGTAATAGGGGGCGAGCCTTTTGCCGTTACCGGGCACATCACCAGACTCCGTGCTGCTACTGAGAATTCGGAAAAACCCAGTAACACTTTTGCCCGACCTGGGAATCGAACCCGGGACCTCCGATCAGCAGTCGTATACACTATCCACTGGGCTATAGAGGCAGTCTTTTAAAATGAATTATAAAATATGACACTAAGTAAGAAATATTTTATGTTTCAAACTTAACAATAAGTATTTAACAATTGGAAATAAGACTCCAATTGTTCTTAAAAGTTGTAGGGTGAAAAGATTAAAAGCGATCAACCTTTTAAGTTTTAAAACAATAACGAAACGCTATTGTTTCACTTATTGCCCCCTTGTTCTGATTCAGCTAGTAACAATAGTTGTTATCCCTATTTTAAAATACCACGAAAACCTACATAATACAACCAAGCAACAGTGTCAATACAACTATGACTGTGTACCACATTACGGCCCCCATAAAAATATATACAAAAAACTAGAAGATGCCTGCGGTTACACCCGCGTTATTTAAGGCTACTGCTCCGCTCCCGTCGCTCATAGCGTGATGTTATATATCCTATAGCCTTCCTCAATAAATGGGCTATCTAACACTGAAAGAGTTTTTCAAATAGGACCAGTAGTTCCTGAGACTGCCCCGTTGGTCTCGCGGCATAAATGTGCGCGTGGGATTGGGAGGTCTCGGGTTTGATTGTATTGTATTGGCAAAGTGTTATTGGGTTTTTCCGTTAGGAAATTCTCAGTAGCAGCACGGAGTCTGGTAATGTGCCCGGTACGGCAATAGGCTCGCCCCCTATTACGTGGGACCTAAAAACTTATGGCGAAATATGGGTGTAATATTACACTTCTGCCTACCCCTAAGGGGATACAGGCGTGAGTCTATAAATAAAATAAAATAAATAAGTTGCTGAGATTAGCGCGTTCAACCAAACAAACTCTTCAGCTTTATAAATATATTATTATAAGATAAGATATGGCCCCTATTACACATCGAACTTTTGGCTTTTTGCCAACTTAATCACTTTAAAAAGCTAGAAATAAATCCTGTGTCGCGGGGGAGTTTATAAAAATGAAACCAGCGCAGCGGATACAATGAACACCCAGACTCGGAAGAATTTGTAGATCACACACAAGTGTTGTCACCTGTGGGCATCGTCAATGAATACAGATTTACATAGAAGCGCAGTTCTTAAGGATTTTTGTGCCGATTCCAAGTGGGGACTCTCTATTTCCAGTTTAGTTTTTAGTTGGCGCCGTTGGCGGCGATGGCGTCGTTCTCCGTCTCTCTTGCTCTCGTAGTTAAGATACACAGGAGGTACGTTCGTCTCTCTTGCTCTTGTAGAGACAGCTGTCACAGCGCGACTGCTACGCCACCAAACCGCAATCTGTGTCACAGAAAGTTTCGTCTTCAGAGCGCCCATAGGAAATGCGCCTCTATGTAAATATCTGAGCTATTTGACATCGTCATCATCTACATCACTCAGTGTAGTGTAAAGAGGTGGAGAGACTGCTTAAACAAGTACGTCAACTGTGTAGTCAATAACTAATTTAATACCGTTGTTCTGTTTCTGACTTAATTTTTATATTAGGTTTAAGTAATTTTAAAATACTATGAGTAGTTATAAAAAAATATCAGCTGTTTCATACAAATGTAAGGAACAGCTGATATTTTTTTCACGATTTCGCAAGAGTTCCAGAACAAAAGTTGTTCATATTATAATGATGAATAGAACCACCCCTAAGAGGTTAACGGTGTTTTACAAATAACCCTGTATGCAGAACGCAGTAGGTCCCCTATTAGTGAAACAATAGCGTTATACAGGTAGTTAAAAAGATATACTTACTGAAATAAAAAAAAAGATAAGCTTTTGTTACTTATATATTACAAGTTAGAGTTAACTTACCTACCTACCTACATACATACATAGCCTTACGCCTGTTTCCCCGAAGGAGTAGGCAGAGGCATATTAAACGCCCACTTTTCGCCAGTGTTTTGATCCCACGTAATAGGTGGCACACCTATTGCCGCTTATCGGGATATTTAGTTTGCCGTCGCCTCGTCCGTTGATCGGCAGGTGCACCACTTGCAGGTGATGTTGGCTTGGGACCCTAAGTTCTTGTTGGGAACGCTATGCACCCACCTACCTGTCATCGCTTTATTTATTAGCTAAGTAGATTATGGTCAATATTTCATTGTTGAAATTTTAGGAAGCGGGCCTAATACTGTAATACTTACCTAATTACTTAATTGTCCACACGGAGAACACCTTTTACGATCTAGTACCTAATTGTTTTTTTAAGCCTGGGTGTTCAGAGTTATTGTACTTAATTTTTAATTCCTTTTTGAAAAATAATTGAAGCCTGGTGCAATAGATCATCACCATAGTCCTGACGTTATCCCAGTTGTATTCGAACTCGAGACCATCTGCATGGCAGTTTGCTGGTATCTCCACTAAACTATCACTGCCAGTTGCAGGATATATCGTTTTAAAAATAAAAACTATCAATTTTGAATTTAGAAATTCCAAAATAGGGTTGTTTCCAACTAGTCAAATCAAACACTTTTAATGAAATGTCAAAAACGACCTTTTATGCGCCGTTTGTATGAAATAAGACCCAGTGACGTCATAGTTTTTTGCTGTTAAGTAGAATACTTATTATCAATAGTTGTCGATAAAAATTGTTAAATAAAGTTTTAACATTAATTGATGAATGAAACTACTATTGTTTTGACATGTTTCACTAGATAAAAATACTTGTATAATTTATTTCACTTGCAGGAAACTTCCCTATTATAAGCTTTATTAGAAACATCAAGTCACTGATTAACTTTCAACAAATTTTTTTTTTCAGATGGAGGCTTCGCTTCGAAGACCCAGGATAATTATGGCAAGAAATAATATGTATCACTATGAATGCATACGATGAATGTTCATACATAACCTATAGAGAATAAAATCTTTAGATTGAATGGAGAAAAGTAGGAACCTGAACCAGAGATGGAGAAACTAGAAGGATCTTCAGAATGTTTGTTATTAGATGGAGTATCAGAATAGTCTTTTTTATCTTATAGAATGGTGAGCTAATATTTCATTACAGTTGGTTATACTTAAGTTTTAGTTTTAAATAATTTAAGAACAATTATAATGACTGCCGCCGTGGTCCAGTGGATAGCGTATGCGACTGCTGATCGGACGTCCCGGGTTCGATTCCAGGGTCAGCAAAAGTGTTACTGGGTTTTTCCGAATACTCAGTTGCAGCCCGGAGTCTGGTGATGTGCCCGGTAACAGCAATACGCTCACCCCCTACTACGTGGGACCAAAAAATTCATGGCGAAATATGGGTGTAATGCCTACCCCTTCGGGGATACAGGCGTGAGACTATAAATAAAATAAAATAAATAATAATGTAAAAAAGTAAATGAAATGTTATGTTAATAAATAAAAGTTGTACTGGCTAGATTTTATAAATTATCAGAAGATGCTGCAGTTACGCCATAACCTACCTACCTATATTTTTCAAATTTATGCGTTTCTGCCCGATCCCACGGGTTATTCAGAAAATCCCTTTTTAGTGCCACTTTTGATGAAACATCTATCTAAATTTGTTTGGGTCAGATGACGTGTTTAAAAACGAACTGATTTTATGATTATAATAATCTGGGTTGTCATCTGAATTTGAAATTATTTTAAGCCTTGTTAGATCTCAAAAGTTCAGAAAAAATAATAAACTCTGAGCTAAGCACCTAAGTATTTAAAATGCCCAATAAAAAGTATTTTGTACTTCAAAACCTTGTGACAGAGTGAAGAAGATTAGAATTAATCTTCTTTTTGAAACCATTGTACTGTATGCACAAATTGTTTTTTAAAAATAAGTCGCATAGGTACTTCTGCTGACCGGATGTCCCGGGTTCGATTCCCGGGTTGGGCGAAAAGTGTTACTGGGTTTTCCCGAATTCTTAGTAGCAGCACGGAGTCTAGTGATGTGCCCGGTAACGGCAATAGGCTCGCCCCCGCCACGGGACCTAAAAATTCATGGCGAAATGTGGGTGTAATATTACACCTCTGCCTACCCCTTTGGGGATACAGAGGCTCTAGTACGAGTTTTACGCGGTGATGATAGCCTAGTCTACGGGAACATTTTCTATACATTTTCTTAAAGCGCCCCTAACGGACAATAGCGATGAATAGAGACCGCTAGGGGGACAATCGTGTGTAAAAGTCGTACTAGACCCTCGGGCGTGAGTGTATAAAAAAAGGGATTAATTAAACAAGCAGGAAGTAAACAGCAGCTTAAAGTATTCTGACAAACTATTAAGGTACTAGCTGTTATTTGCATTTAAATACATACCTAGCGCTTTAAATAAGCGATTGTTAAATCAAAGTTTCACCTCAAGACCGACCACGTCTCTTAAGTCGTGGAGAAACTAAAAAAAATCTACTTAGGCTCATCATCATCAGCCTTTAATAGTCCACTCCTGGACTAAGCCTCTCCTTTGAAAGGAGGAATTGGCCTACAATACCACGCTGGCCAAGCGGGTTGGTATAGGGTTTGTATCAAGTTTTCCTTCTCTTACAGTGCTGTTCTCTGCATAATATGCTGCCTCTGTCGGCTCTTACGACACGTCTCTTACGTCGAAATAACTTTAATCTTTTATTGTTTCAGGCATGAAGGCAAGGGATTCGGCCACATTGCGCAAATCAAGGAAGAAAATCAGTTAAAGATTTTTTGTTTGAACACTATCAGTTCAAAAGGAAGAAATAGGACTACGCTCATCATAGCCATCTATGAAGAAGACCATGAAAATAAAATTATTTAATCTTTTGTGGCGCTGTCTTAAATGAATAAACAATGTTGACAGCTGGTGTATTTTCATTTCCATCTTAATTTATTTTGTGTAAATTCACAGGTGTGTTATACGGGCTGCAGACCAAGAGCTAAGCTAAGTTAGTTTAGCTTAGCTCGCATAGCTGACGCAGTTTTCCATACTTGTGAACAGACCGCAAACTATGCGAACAAGTATGGAAAACTGCGTCAGCTATGCGAGCTGAGCTAAACTAACTTATCTTAGCTCTTGGTCTGCAACCCGTATTACAATTGGTTCAATGTATTTCGTATAGTAATGATTTCATAATTATGACTGTTAATTTGTTTGTTTTTGTAGTGGTACCGTACCTCGTTTACGCTGTTTTAAATTGGTGTTGATCGTATTCATATTTTTGTTCCTTTTGTATCGCTATGGCAAACTCTAGTTGTAGGTCATCAATTCAATTCACTTCTTAGAGTAGACTTTGTTTGACGTTTGAAAGAAGTACTTTTGGTACTTGTAATGATAAGTACCTCCTTGTTTTGAAGTTGCTTTGGGTTTTTGAATGTCTGAATAATTTTGAATTGTTACTTGGATTAAACTGTTGCTTGATTTTACTTATTTATTGTTTTTAGTATTTTTACTATGTTTCCTGCGTATAGTTCTCACTAATATGAATTTTATTTAAATGCTCAATTATTTTACTTGCTTCTTTTTGATTAGTCATTGTTAATTTATTTTTGTTTAGTGCTTATAGATTTTTTATTATTATTATAATTCTGTTCTTTTGTCTCATTTGATGTCGTATGTAGAGGTATCTACGTTGCTGCCAATCATGTCTCTTCGAATATTTTAATACTTGTTTTCATAACTTATTTCAATCCTTGACTGATTAAATTCAGTTTATTTTATGTGCATTTCAAATCGTATATTGAAAAGTACCTTTATAGCTGATAGAAATTTTTTTGGTGTATTCTTGTGGACTCAAAATTATTTCGGAGTTTTTTTTATTGTTTGTTGATAAAATGCTTTTTTTATTTAATTGTGACCATTGGATATATATTCAACAATAAGCATTACAATTGATAAATGATGTGACCATATCAATTCTGCGTCGTCATTGCGCTAGACATAACTTGCATATTCTTCAACAAGAGATAAAATACATTTTATTTTTACATTTCCGCCAAAAATTGTTGACTACAAATTGTAGTTTATATTACTTTGATGCTAACAATAATAATTAAACTTACCAATTCCAAATATTAATAATAAAGAAATAAAAAAGTGCACTTATATTGCTAATGTTTTATAAAAAGGTCGCAAAAGCCGAAAAGATTTAAACAACAAAAAGGTTTTTAAAAGAATGGCAAAAAATACTTTTGTTCTAATTTTACACGTTATCCATTAAGTCTAAAATACCACGAGAAGGTACTTTTCTGCTTGCTGCAGGAAATACAAAACAAAAGTTAGGAACCCAGTATGTTTTTTTGAATGTACATATGTTTTTAATATATGTATTGATTGGTTCAATTAGTTGATTGTTATTTCAATAAATAATCCTTTTTTTTCGTATTATTGTGAAGTTGCTATGTCTAATCTGTCGTCTTTATAAGTAGTTGTTCTTCAAGTGTTTTTCGCCTCGAATTATTTGGTCGTTATTTAAGGACGTGATAGGTATAGTTTTTTAATTAGCTTTGTAAAGAAAACGTTATTTTAATCAAAGATTGCATTATTACATTATTGCCTGAGCATTTTTGTGTTCTTTGTTTTTTTTCTTATTTCATTGGCATTGTTTTTAAACTTTTGTCGTTTACATTTAGCAGTAGTAATGGTTATACTTGGCTTTTCTTGATTGTTTAATTATATATTACAATTGGTTGTATTATTTTTATTTTATTTGATATCTGCAGAAGGCCAATCAGTTGGATCAAAATTCAATCAGACTTATTTTATATAATCGGTTCCACCGTTTCGTTCAATTCCATCCGTAAGAAAATATTTAAAAATTAATATTGTATTTTTACATGCGTATGCATTTTGTTATAATGACATGCTTTTGATTTAATTTATTAAACTAAGTCTCATTATCACCATCGTTATTCTGTAAATATTATAAAGTCGATTTAGATTTTGCGATGAAAGATGGATTTTCGGTACCTACAGATCTGTTACAAAAATAATAATTAAACATTAAACAAAAGTAGCCACAAATACATTTAAAATTCTCATTAAAGGCTTTGGCCATTATAATCATAAATCTGAAAAGATTAAAAACAAACCCTTTTCGAAACAATAAAACATGGACTCTATTATTTTATTTCGGCTTCTTCTAATAATTAATCGCCTATGTCTAAAACGCCACGAGTATACAATGGAGCACTAAAACAATAGCTCTTTACAGGTATTCAAAAGATCAACCCGAACAAATACTATAAATATACCTGCAGTGCATACGATTCGGTCAGTTGTTACTCAGCTTCTGTCGAGTCAACAAGTATTCCTAACCATTTTCGTGCGTTTTATCTGTGTTTGTGTTAGTCTATTCGTGTTTGTTTTTGTCTGTGTTTGTGTGATTGTTTGTGTTTCTAATCACTCTTGTGATTAGTAAAATATACGTATGCGGTATTTTGTCTATTTAATTTACCTAGTTAACGTTATATTTGTCTGTTTGCTTTAGTCGTATTTTTGTGCGTGTGTTCTTAATCACTCTTGTGATAATTACGTGTAACGTATAGGTATTCATTGATTTAATTTAGCTACCTACTTTATCAACTTGTTCAATATGTCGGGCAAAACTGGTGTTTCCAACAAGCGCTCAGGTGAGAAACGCGATTGGTTGCTAAAAATTGGGTCGAGCTATATGAATCTCAATTATCTGAGAGATTTAGAACCGGAGATCGAAACTTCGGTAAATAGTCAAGCTGTAGAGGTCAGGCAGTTGTATAATTTTGATAATTTCGGCGAAAGTGAGGCTAAATTATTTACTGCGATAGAGGAAGAGCCCTCAAGGATGTTTGATATAGAGGAAGATACATTGGTGACGAGAATGCTATTTGCGAAATTAAGCCTATGTTTATCATCGGGGGCGATAGACGCAATTTGTAGAAAGGTATTCTCGAGACGGCACAGCAATACAGTATTCCTAGAAATGTTTTATGACAGGTTTTTCTGTTTCTTCCTCATGAGGCCGTATACATGGTATTCGCTGCATATCATGATAAAGGCAAGCAAAGCTTACCCTATGCATTTTAGGAGGACCATGAAAGTTTTGTTAAAAGATGAAAGCATTAGAGTAACTATATTAGAGGACTATGTGAATCATATTAGCGAAGAAGACTGCACGGAATTAATGAATATTGTTGTGGATACAGATTTTACGGAGAAACAGTTTGGTCGGGTAGCTTCTGTGCTTTACATTATTTTTAAACGGTGTGCCATTACCGACAATATTTTCCAGTACATACATAGTAAACTGGTTGAGTGTAGTGATGTCTGTGCTCTTAATAAGAACTTCGGAAAACTCCTACTATACTTTGTCCAAAATGTCTCTGGTCGAAATTTGGTTTTTCGTGAGTTGAAAAATATGGTTGAGCGGCATCGCACTTGTTATAAAAATATCTGTCTGGAAGTTTTAGATGGTTATGTCAGAGAGGTTATAGCTCTGCAGGCAAATCTTGTGGAAGGGCCACGACTTATTATTCCGAGACAATGGGAAGGCTTCCACGCTTTGTAATTGTGGTTACAATAGTTGGTTGTCGTCTTTACAGCGGAAATCCATTACTGGTTCATCCTTCGCCTCTTGGGGCATTCAGAACGAGCCTGCCTATTAAAACCACTACGGTGTCCGAGTATTTTCCGTAGTGACAGGGCCAGGCAAATCACGGCTAAGGATTTGCACGCAAGCGTTTAAAATATAAAAGATATTATCATGAAAGAGCCCAGGCACATGTGTTAGTTTTGTCTGATTTATACTTATATGTAATTATTATTGATTTTTAAATTATGGTGTGATGAAATTTGTATGGTCGTGGTTGTGTTTCGTAATTTGGTCAGATTAGTCAAAATATAAATATGGTAATGTGTGATTTAATTATTTTTTATCTTTTTTTAAATGTTTTACGTTCATGCCTTGTCTCGTTTGTTTTATTTTATTTTCATCGTCGATTGCAACTGTTGTTTTAACCTTTTTACTTATAATATTTAGGTTTCTTGCATGTTTCTTTTTCTGCTGTAAGATAAGGTTTTTATAAAATTGTATGAATCGCATAGTTTAGGCTGAGAATTAATGTTCGTTCGCTCGTCTGTAATTAGTCTGAACCTAATTTTTAAGTTTTGGAATAAAGACTCGCTATTTTTATTATAAACGTTTTTGCCGAAGCCCAAACTGCCCAAAAGCCCCTATCAATTCTGCGTCGTCATTGCACTAGATAAAATTTGAATATTCTTGAATAAGAGATATAATAGTTTTTATTTTTACATTTCCGCCCAACATTGTTGACTACAAATTGTAGTTTGTATTATTTTGATGCAAAAATAATAATTAAATTTACCAATTACAAATTTTAATTAAATAAAGAAATTAAAAAGTGCACTTATCTTGCCAATGTTTTACAAAAAGGTCGGCCGTAGGTTTTTAAAAGAATGGCAAAAAAATACTTTTGTTCTAATTTTGCCCGTTATCCATTTAAGTCTTAAATACCACGAGTAGGTACTTTTCTGCTTGCTGTGAGAAATACAGAAAAAGTTAAGTATGCAGTATGTTTTTTTGAATGTACATATGATTTTAAAATATGTATTGATTGGTTCTAATTAGTTGATTGATATTTCAATAAATAATCCTTTTTTGTCCGTATTAATGTGAAGTTGTTATGTCTACTCTGTCGTCTTTATAAGTACATAGTTGTTCTTTAAGTGTTTTTCGCCTCGTTTTATTTGGTATTTATTTATGGAAGTGATAGGTATAGTTTTAATTAGCTTTATAAAGAACACGTTATTTTAATCAAAGGTTGCTTTATTACATTATTGCCTGAGCATTTTTGTGTTCTGTTTTTAATTCGTGTTTCGTTGGCATTGTTTTTTTAAATTTTGTCGTTTACATTTACCAGTAGTAATGGTTATACTTGGCTTTTCTTGATTGTTCAATTATATCTTACGATTGGTTGTATTATTTTTATTTTATTTGATATCTGCAGAAGGCAAATCAGTTGGATCAAATTCAATCAGACTTATTTTATACATATAATCTGTTCTACGGTTTCGTTAAATTCCATCTATTCCGAAATTAGGTACTGTATGGTTAAATAATATTTAAAAATAAATATTCTATTTTTACATGCATATGCATTTTGTTAAAATGACATGCTTTTGATTTTATTTATTCAACTAAGTCTCATATCATCATCGTTATTCTGTAAATATTAAAAAATCGATTTAGATTTTACAATGCCTTGGTAACGAACGATGAATTTTCGGTACCTACAAACAGTTTAGTTATAAAAATAATAAAAACAAATACATTTAAAATTCTCATTAAAGGCTTTGGCCATTATAATCATAAATCCGAAAAGATTAAAAACAAACCCTTTTCGAAACAATAAAACATGGACTCTATTGTTCTATTTCGGCTTCTTCTAATAATTAATCGCCTATGTCTAAAACGCCACGAGTGGAGCACTAAAACAATAGCTCCTTAAAGGTAAGTAGTCGAAAGATCAACCAGAACAAATACTATAAACATACCTGCAGTGCATACGATTTAGTCAGTTGTTTCTCAGCTTTTGTCGAGTCAACAAATATTCCTAAACGTTTTCGTGCGTTTTGATCTGTGTTTGTGTTAGTCTATTCGTGTTTGTTTTTATCTGTGATTGTTTGTGTGTTTCTAATCACTCTTGTGATTAGTAAAATATACGTATGCGGTATTTTGTCTATTTAATTTACCTAGTTAACGTTATATTTGTCTGTTTGCTTTAGTCGTATTTTTGTGCGTGTGTTCTTAATCACTCTTGTGCTAATTACGTGTAAGGTATAGGTATTCATTGATTTAATTTAGCTACCTACTTTATCAACTTGTTCAATATGTCGGGCAAAACTGGTGTTTCCAACAAGCGCTCAGGTGAGAAACGCGATTGGTTGCTAAAAATTGGGTCGAGCTATATGAATCTCAATTATCTGAGAGATTTAGAACCGGAGATCGAAACTTCGGTAAATAGTCAAGCTGTAGAGGTCAGGCAGTTGTACAATTTTGATAATTTCGGCGAAAGTGAGGCTAAATTATTTACTGCGATAGAGGAAGAGCCCTCAAGGATGTTTGATATAGAGGAAGATACATTGGTGACGAGAATGCTATTTGCGAAATTATGCCTATGTCTATCTTCGGGGGCGATAGACGCAATTTGTAGAAAAGTTTTTTCAAGACGGCACAGCAATACAGTATTCCTAGAAATGTTTTATGAGAGGTTCTTCTGTTTCTTCCTCATGAGGCCGTATACATGGTATTCGGTGCATACCATGATAAAGGCAAGCAAAGCTTACCCTATGCATTTTAGGAGGACCATGAAAGTTTTGTTAAAAGATGAAAGCATTCGAGTAACTATATTAGAGGACTATGTTAATCATATTAGCGAAGAAGACTGCACGGAATTAATGAATATTGTTGTGGATACAGATTTTACGGAGCAACAGTTTGGTCGGGTAGCTTTTGTACTTTACATTATTTATAAAAGGTGTGCCATTATCGACAATATTTTCCAGTACATACATAGTAAACTGGTTGAGTGTAGTGATGTCTGTGCTCTTAATAAAAACTTCGGAAAACTCCTACTATACTTTGTCCAAAATGTCTCTGGTCGAAATTTGGTTTTTCGTGAGTTGAAAAATATGGTTGAGCGGCATCGCACTTGTTATAAAAATATCTGTCTGGAAGTTTTGGATGATTATGTCAGAGAGGTTATAGCTCTGCAGGCAAATCTTGTTGAAGGGCCACGACTTATTATTCCGAGACAATGGGAAGGCTTCCACGATCTGTAATTGTGGTTACAATAGTTGGTTGTCGTCTTTACGGCGGAAATCCATTACTGGTTCATCCTTCGCCTCTTGGGGCATTCAGAACGAGCCTGCCTATTAAAACCACTACGGTGTCCGAGTATTTTCCGTAGTGACAGGGCTACGCAAATCACGGCTAAGGATTTGCACGCAAGCGTTTAAAATATAAAAGATATTATCATGAAAGAGCCTAAGCACATGTGTTAGTTTTGTCTGATTTATACTTATATGTAATTATTGTTAATTTTTTAATTATGGTGTGATGTAATTTGTATGGTCGTGGTTGAGTTTCGTAATTTGGCCAGATTAGTCAAAATATAAATATGGTAATGTGTGATTTAATCATTATTTATCTTTTTTAAATGTTTTACGTTCATGCCTTGTCTCGTTTGTTTTTTTTTATTTTCATCGTCGATTGCAACTGCTTTTTTGTTTTTTTAACCTTTTTACTTATAATATTTAGGTTTCTTGCATGTTGCTTTTTCTGCTGTAAGAAAAGGTTTTTATAAAATTGTATGAATCGCATAGTTTAGGCTGAGAATTAATGTTCGTTCGTTCATCTGTAATTAGTCTGAACCTAATTTTTAAGTTTTGGAATAAAGACACGCTATTTTCATTACAAATGTTTTTGCCGAAGCCCAAACTGCCCAAAAGTCCCTATCAATTCTGCGTCGTCATTACACTAGATAAAATTTGAATATTCTTCAATAAGAGATAAAATACTTTTTTTTTTACATTTCCGCCCAAAATGGTTGACTACAAAATGGTCTGATTTAAGCAAAAATGTTCCAACCCACAACCTCGACAATTTCGAGATTTTGTGACCTATGTACTCCAAATGAGGTATATTTTAACATATCAAGACTCATAACTCTATGTTAATAATTGACGAAAATCCGTATGGTCCAAACCACAGCTGAGATATCGAAGACCATTTTTTTAAATGAATAAGTGTTTCAAGCTATTAGAATCATTTTTGCATTTTCTTGATTGCCCTAATGTGTGTTAATTTTATTTTGCTTTAATGATTCAAACTACTTGGAACAATCATGCTTTTATACAATATGGAAAATATTACAAAACTAATTCTGCTTAAATGTTCCAATAACCTTGAATCATTTTAACTCAATTCAAATAACATTCCACTACAGAACTATACTGATTCAGGCCACATGCATATATATTTAAATAAAGAAATACGAAAAATTTAATTCAAAACGATTCACAACCTTTTATATTAACCATATAAAATTATCATTAGTATCTCGGCGATAAAGTATCTAAACAGAATATTATTTTTATACCGAAAACTTTAATTAAGTAGGCATTTATTTACTCAAACCAATTTTTTTGCAAATTTTTGTGTTTTATCTACAATAAAATTGTATGTTTTGCATGAACATTTTTATAGGATATTGTAGTCAAAACTTAATGAAGATCATTTATGCATATTTCTAAATCAACCTTTTTAACTGTCCTAAAGCTTTGCAAAAAAAGATTAAATTGACGTGGATCGTTTTTGTAAACTTCAAGCGCAGTGAAAAAACACTGTTAAAGTTTTAAAAAAACGATCCACTTCAATTGCACCTTTTTACAACAATGCTTTGATGCAGCATTTCTTAATTTAAATTCTTAACATAAATGAACCTTAAAGCTTGAAACATTTTTGCAGTTTTGAAATGAAAACCATAGGTATAATACTTTTAATGAATAAACCAAGAGGATCCACTAAATACTTACCTAATATTGTGTAAGTACTATTGTGTTATTGAATATATTGCTAACGCACTAAAAATATTTTTCAAAACGAAAAACTTCATGGCAAACATTATTAGGTTGTGGGTACTTTAAAGTTTACCTAAAATAATAAATATAAAATAAAATAAAAAAATAAAAAAGCCTTATATTTCTCACCAAAAACATTACAAAAAACGTACCTATTTCTAAATTATAACAGTTAATTTATAATATATCTCTAACATATAAAACTTAAATTTCTATTGATGTGAGAACCCCTCATTTTCGAAGGTGAAGGCCTCCTCTAGAGATTTCCAAGCCTCTCTGTTCCTTGCAGTCTCCATCCACTGTTCGCCCGCTAAATTTATAATGTCATCTGCCCACCGAGCAGCCGGTCTGCCTCTCTTCCTGGTGCCTGGTGGCCCCTTCCATTGCGTTATCACGTGAGTCCATCGGTTGTCTGTTAGCCTTGCTATGTGACCAGCCCAGCGCCACTTGAGTTTTTTGCAATGGTATAATGCATCAATAACTCCTGTCCTTTTCCTAATATTTCTGTGAGGGATTTTTTGATTTTTTCTTAATTTTAGAATGCTTCTCTCCATACTTTTTTGACATGTTCTAAATTTAGCTTTCGCGTGATGTGTGAGTTTCCATGTTTGGCTGGCGTAAGTTAAAGATGGCAATATACAGCTGTCCATGACTTTTTGTTTTATTAAAATTGACATGTCGCTCTTCATGACTTAGGCTCCAAAATTTCTTCCAAGCATTTGCAACTGTCTTTTCTACCTCGAGTTCATTTCTCTGCTTTTGGAAAGAAATTTGCTTACCCAGATATATATATGTGTCGACATATTCCAGTAATTCGTCATCTAGGTATACGGGGTTCTTAATGTAGTTCGTCATAATTTTGGTTTTATTGCGATTCATTTCTAGACCCACCTGTTGACTCGCGGCGTGAAGGGCATTTAACATTGACTGTAACTCAGTTGTTTTCTCAGATAGTAAAACAATGTCATCTGCAAATCTTAAGTGACTTAAATAATGGTTATTTATGTTTATACCGACGTCTTTCGTTTAGTTTATCAAATACACTTTGTAAAACAGCAATAAATGTAGTAGAAGAGACGATATCTCCCTGTCTGACTCCCCTTTTGATAGGTATAAGGGCTCTTTTGGTCTCTAATCTAATTCTACTGTTACCATTGCTATATATATATTGTAGCTCCTTCAGATACGTTGATTCAACCTTTTGCGATTGTAAGGACTCCCCCCATATTGAGTGGTGAAACAAACTATCAAAAGCCTTTTGGTAGTCAACGAATATGAGGTAGAGTGGTTTGTGAAACTCTTGATATTTGTCTATGAGCATTTCAATAGAGTGGATATGGTCCACAGTAGAGAATCCTTATCGAAATCTTGCTTGCTCAACGGGTTGGCGTTTCTCAATGGTACATCTTGCTCAATAAATGCCTACTTAATTAAAGTTCTGATTCTCTTATCTAGTATTGACGAGAATATTTATTTATTCATTACAAAATTAATTTGTGTCGAACATTGTTATAAACCTAAAAAAAAAATATTTATTTATTACAATAGTACTTTTGATATAAATTTGTGGATTCTCATTGAACTAGACAAAGTGATATAATTAATAATATAAAAATAAGATATTAATAATGCATAGGATGTCAATTACAAATGTCAAAAAGAAAAAAAAATGTCAAAGTCAAACCCAAGAATTTACATCAATAACAACAAGTCAACTTAAAATTACTATTAATAATATGTATCTATATAAATATAAAAATTAATTGCGTTGGAATGTCATGGTATTCAAAAAACACTTGAGTTTTTTGCAATGGTATAATGCATCAATAACTCCTGTTCTTTTCCTAATATTTCTGTGAGGGATTTTTTGATTTTTTCTTAATTTTAGAATGCTTCTCTCCATACTTTTTTGACATGTTCTAAATTTAGCTTTCGCGTGATGTGTGAGTTTCCATGTTTGGCTGGCGTAAGTTAAAGATGGCAATATACAGCTGTCCATGACTTTTTGTTTTATTAAAATTGACATGTCGCTCTTCATGACTTAGGCTCCAAAATTTCTTCCAAGCATTTGCAACTGTCTTTTCTACCTCGAGTTCATTTCTCTGCTTTTGGAAAGAAATTTGCTTAATGTGTCGACATATTCCAGTAATTCGTCATCTAGGTATACGGGGTTCTTAATGTAGTTCGTCATAATTTTGGTTTTATTGCGATTCATTTCTAGACCCACCTGTTGACTCGCGGCGTGAAGGGCATTTAACATTGACTGTAACTCAGTTGTATTCTCAGATAGTAAAACAATGTCATCTGCAAATCTTAAGTGACTTAAATAATGGTTATTTATGTTTATACCGACGTTTTTCCAGTTTAGTTTATCAAATACACTTTGTAAAACAGCAATAAATGTAGTAGAAGAGACGATATCTCCCTGTCTGACTCCCCTTTTGATAGGTATAAGGGCTCCTTTGGTCTCTAATCTAATTCTACTGTTACAATTGCTATATATATATTGTAGCACCTTCAGATACGTTGATTCAACCTTTTGCGATTGTAAGGACTCCCATATTGAGTGGTGAAACAAACTATCAAAAGCCTTTTGGTAGTCAACGAATATGAGGTAGAGTGGTTTGTGAAACTCTTGATATTTGTCTATGAGCATTTCAATAGAGTGGATATGGTCCACAGTAGAGAATCCTTATCGAAATCTTGCTTGCTGAACGGGTTGGCGTTTCTCAATGGTACATCTTGCTCAATAAATGCCTACTTAATTAAAGTTCTGATTCTCTTATCTAGTATTGACGAGAATAGCTTATATATTGCAGACAATAGGCTTATAGGTTGATAATTACTTATATTATTTGGATCTCCCTTTTTATATAATAAAATTATATCCGACTCAGTCCACTGTTTTGGCGTAGTTGCTGATTTTAGTACCAGATTAAACAGCTCTGTCAAAGAGCTTACCAGGTAAGGGCCTCCTAGTTTCAGAGCTTCATTTGATATTTTATCAGGTCCTGGGCTTTTATTGGTCTTCAAATTAGAGATTGCTGTCATACCTCTGTTTCACTGATATCTTGTACATCATAAGGTGTTTCTGATGGTATAGTTAAAGCTTGCTCTTGTTGTTCATAGCTGTATAATCGTGTGTAAAAGTCGGTTGCGGCTTGTAGTATTTCATTTCTGTTGCAGGTTGTTTTATTTGAAATTTAAAGTCGTTATATCCAAGTTTTATGTAAGCTGAGTTCCTTGTTTGCTTTTTTTAAACTTCCTGAGTATAGTAAATGTTTTTCTATGGTTTTCTTACGGTGAATATTGTAGTCATGCTGTATATATTTACTTATAAGTTTGTAGAGAGCTTTAAGCTCATTTTTCATACTTCTTGTTTTTGGCTTGGTTTTTTGAAGATGTTTCCGTCTTGACATTAACTTCCTTGTGTTTTCTGAAATAACAGAGAATGTGTTTTCTTTTTTTGAAGTGCAACAGGCCTTTGTGAGACTATTATCTATAGCAATAAGAATTTTATCCTTAAGCTCTTGCCCTGTGTAGCTCTGTTGCCCATTTATATGATCTTTTATATTTTTGTGCATAGGGTTCCCACCAAGAACTTAGGGTCCCAAGCCAACCTCACCTGCAAGTGGTGCACCTGCCGATCAACGGACGAGGCTCTGGCAAACAAAATGTCCCAATAAGCGGCAATAGGCTCGCCACCTATTACGTGGGATCAAAACACTGGCGAAAAGTGGGCGTTTAATATGCCTCTGCCTACCCCTTCGGAGAAACAGGCGTGAGCCTATGTATGTATGTATGTATGTGTTTATATTTTTTTGTATCGCATCTTTGTATTTTTGAATCTCTTTTTCGTTTTTCAGGGTACTTCTTGCAATATTTACATAGCTTTTACTACTCCTTTTTGGGAACTGT
Organism: Euclidia mi; assembly: GCA_944739405.2. Lineage (NCBI taxonomy): Eukaryota > Metazoa > Arthropoda > Insecta > Lepidoptera > Erebidae > Euclidia > Euclidia mi. The sequence goes on along the minus strand of OX123210.2, from coordinate 16,523,800 downwards.
AAGTTAAATGTGCATCTTATCATTCTATGGTCACTAGGATATTGGACGTTGATTACTTGCATATCCTGGGTGTATTTTTGGAGATTTGTTAAAATATAATCTATTTCGTTTTTTATCTTACCATTTGGCGATCTCCAGGTCCACCTCTGGTTCATTTTCTTTTTAAAAAATGTGTTCAAAATTGCCAACTTGTTTTCAAAAGCAAATTGTATAAGTCTGTTGCCTCTACTATTTCTGTTACCATAACCATACTTTTTCATGATCAAGCTTTCTTCTCGTTTTGGTTGGCCAATTTTGGCGTTAAAATCACCCATGAGGATAATATTTTTTCTTGCCATTTTTAGCGCTTTATTTACAGTGCCGTAAAAGAGTTCTATTTCATTCTCACTTGCTGATTCTGTTGGTGCGTAGCATTGTATTATGCTTATATCAACGTTGTTTATATTCAGTTGAAGTATTGCTACTCGTTCTGACAAGCCGTGGAAGCATACAATATTCTTTTTATGGCGCCTGCTTACAATGAATCCTACTTCATATAATCCTGGCGTTTGACCCATGTAGTAAAATATGAAGTCTTCATGTTCTTCTATAGCGTTACCAAATCTTCTAATTTCACAGAGTTCAACGACGTCATATTTAACCCTTTTCATGGCTTCGCTTAATTCCAGAAGGCGGTAATAGGATGATAGCGTTCTGTCATTATAGGTTGCCACGTAAAATTTGTTTGGTTCACAACTGTTATTTGATATCTCTTGAGGGTTTTGGTCTACATCTCCCGCGGGGACCGGCCGTGCTGGGAGAGGTGGAGATAGAGGGCGGCAGCTTAGTTTTTTGGAGGTTCTTGGTGATCCTGACTAGTAGAAGCTTTGGGGGCGGGACTTAATTGTGAAGGGCGCAAGAAATTTACTATGTTCTGAGACTTGTTTTTTTTGGATGCCTGTTTCATCTGTTCTGAGGTATTATTTGCCCTGAGGTTATTTTCCCCATTTTCTGCTTTTGGAGACTCCGATAGAACTCTTTTACTTGAAGATTGACCTTTGGATTTTGGTTTTTGGTGATCATCAGACTTTAATTGCACTATCTTGTCATAGCGAAGCATTACCTTTTCTCCAGATAAACGTCTTTCTTGCAGCTCTTCTTGAAGTTCTTCGCGTTTTTGAAGGACAGTTGGTGGATAATCTTCCTTAATATAAATGCCCGTATTTTCTAGACTTTTCTTATTTTTTAAAAGTTTTAGTTTTCTGCTTGTGGTGGTGATCGTAACTCTAATTGGTCTTACTCTACCGTTGTTCTTTCCTAGTCGGTTCACTGTTTCAATCTCCCATTTTGCGCACGCTATGTACATCTTCTTGTTTATTATTTCAAGGATGGAGTTGAGCAGATCTTCATAATTCTTTTGTTTCTGGAACACCAAAGAATACAATATTTTTCTTCCTCAATTGCCTATCCAAAATATCAATAGTTTTTTGTTGAGTCTCAATCTTCTGTTCAAGCTGGCTAGTTTTTGAATCGATGCGGCTAAATTTCTCATCGATATTTTTGTTTATTCCCTCCTTTATATTTTCTTCCATGACTTTCATGCATTGTTTCTGCTGTGCTAATTCATTTTGTATGCTTTGAAGCACTTTCATAAAGTTTACCTACTCGTAAAAAAATTATCTTGAGGAGTGACTGTTGCAGCGGTTAAAACAGGAATATAAAAATCGTTTTGAGTTTGAGGGCTTAAATAAATAGACCCCACTCTAGAGACAATCAGCTTCCGTTACCTAGAATCAGGACACATTTTCCTACCGATGACAATGATTTTGCTAAAATTGAGACTCGACTCAAGCAATATGAAAGGATATACGCCGTGGAAGATTATGTTGCCATTATAAAACAATGTAAAAACAAAACCCCTTACAGGTGCATTAAATGGAAAGTTGTGATTTTGTTGGATCTCAAATTTTAGAAAAATAAAATAGTTAATAGAAAAAAAATAATGTTAAGAGCAAAGTGAACTGGCTCAATACAAAAGAAATATTAATATTTCTTTTGTATTGAGACTCTTTTGTGATTAATCACAAAAGAGTCTCCACATTCTTTCTTTATGAGAACTTCATGCAATAGGTGGGTCCACACAGAGCGAGCAGCCTCGCGAGGCATTTGCCGCGCGAGGAAACGGTCCCCGAACGAGCGAGGCCATAGAATAAAGCTGCGTTCACATTTACCTGACGTGATCTCTCGTGCGTGACGGTCTCTGTCGTAATTACTTACCGTTCACATCTGTCTGTCGCCGTCTGTCGCGATCTGACGCAATTTTAAATCAGTTCTGTCTTGACTCTCGTGGAGTTCACACTTTCGCAATGTTTTTGATGAATCGGATATTCAGATTAAGTAGATATCCAATCATATCCATAAATTATTTACATAGGATTATATTATTTCGTATTCAATTAGCTCATCTACAGGTACTGTATAAGAATAATATTATAAAAAGGAAGTCAATTAGTTCGTCGTCCATTGCGCACAATTGCATACGCGCGTCTGACGCTTTACGACAGACAGTGGCGCATCCACATTAGTCTGACGAGTTGTGTAGCGCAAGTTAACTGTACGGAACCCAACAATGTTAGCTTTGTCAGCACATCTCTCCCCACCAAATTATCTAGATAATCTTATTGTCATCTTAGCATTAATTTATTATAAATACCTTTGTAGATCTAACATTAGCGATTACTATTTTATATTTTAAATATACTGTTAAGCTGTTATAATTAAATAAAGTATTTTTTTACAATTAATCTGAGACCAATCTCTTAATTCGCGCTGTACCGTCCCCTCCCCCTCTCTGTCGCAAACCGGGATATTGTCTATCGCGACACGACAGACGCCGTCACGACTTACATCAGATAAATGAGAACGCGGCCTAGAGCGCGGCAGCCTCGGCACCGTAGGAAAAAAACAAAATTGTAGTTGTCATAAAGTTTGAATTTAGAACATGAAAATATAGTTGAAAATCTATTATGTATGATTGCGCATGTATCAAATTGTCGACTTGTGAATTAGAGTGAAATACTACATTTGCCATCTATCGGTCTACGTATCAATGTGAGATTGTTAGTCTCTCCTCTCTCTTATTTTTAAATTTTGTTTATAAATATAGTACTTAGAAATGGTCATACTGCAATGTGGTTGTGGCATGTGTTTTTACTAGCCGGCTGCCTGATTGACGCCAATTGCTGTACCTACTTTGGGTACTAGACAATGGTAATAATGGGCCATAATATACATATTTACTTACACTTACTTTTTTTGTAAATATATACATAGAAACACCCAGACCAAGACAAACATTCATGTTCATGCACACAAATGTTTGACATGAGCGGGAATCGAACCCGCGACCTTCAGCGTTGTGGTCGCTTACACTCCCGCTTTGCCAACCGGTCGTCGATTATTGTTATACCTAAAGGATGGAATAGGTAGACATGGAAAAAAATATAGAATGAATTATAGGAAATGAATGTCTGTAGGCAAGGATACTGTAAACGAAGCACAGACTGAAGGATTATTATTCGTACAATAAATAGCGTCAAAGATGAGAATGTTATGGTGCATATTATATCCTCCGTCATTCAGTGACCAGTGGATAGGATATGCGACTGCTGAGCGGAGGTCCCGGGTTCGATTCCCGGGTCGGGCAAAAGTGTTACTGGGTTTTTCCGAATTCTCAGATGCAGCACGGAGTCTGCTGATGTGCCCGTTACCGGCAATAGGCTCGTCCCCTATTACGTGGAACCTAAACATTTCATGGTGAAATGTGGATGTAATAATATTACAACTCTGCCTATCCTTACGCGGATACAGACGTGAGTCTATAAAAAAATGTCCAACATACAAACACACTTGCGAATTTATATTAGTAGTAGGGATTATTATGTTCGAGCGAGGCACGAAACAGCGTACAGACCGCGGCAAAACAAAAAACCAAACTCAATGGCTCGGCCGCTCGGTCGCTCGCCCGCGGCGGCACACGCACTTGCCTCGGCCGGGTCACGTCCACACAGAGCGCGCAGCCTCGCGCGCCAATTCCTCGCGAGGCTGCGCGCTCTGTGTGGACGTGTCTAATTCGGTGGCTCGGGCGCACGCGTGCGACCGGCAGCGGCTGCTGTGCGCTTTCCTCGACCGAGCCACGTCCACACAGACCAAGCAGCCTCGCGAAGCATTTTCCGCGCGAGGCTGCTCGGTCTGTGTGGACCCGCCTAGTGAGGAATACAAAGAACTGAATATTAAAAAGAAAAAGGTGTTGATTTGGTTGTCATAGAAGAAGATTTGAAATAATTATGGCCGTCAGGAAAACGGATTAACAAAAAGAAGTTAAAAACGATTTGAAATCGTTTTTTCATCTTATACAGAATGATTGCATTGATGACTATAAAAAACTGAAGGGAAACGATGCAATAATAGATGATATATGGTTATTGTGATGAACCTGCCTTTGATTTGGATGAGGAGTAGGGTAACTTTGCTATTTTTTAAATAAAACAAGAATATTAAATATTTTTGAGTTTCAACTTTTGTCATTTTTGAAACATGTTTGCTTTTTTCTTTCCGCAGCCTACACAGCAAAACCCATACAAAATTTATTTTGTTAAAATGATCCAGACGCAAGTTTCTTGAATATCTACTAAACTATTACAATTTATTCACTAAATACATGCATGTAAATTAGTTTTGTACCATTAGAATTACATAAAATTAAAAACACAACGTTAAGCATTACAAGACCAGAGAAATACCTACAGTAATAAACTTTAAAGTCAAATATCTCGTAATGAGGTTTGTGTGGTATGGAACATTTTTGCTTAAATCGGTCCAATTGTAGTTTGTATTACTTCGATGCTAACAATAATAATTAAACTTACCAAGTCCAAATTTTAAGTAAATAAATTAAAAATTGCACTTATCTTGCTAATGTTTAACAAAAGGTTTTTAAAATAATGCCAAAAATACTTTTGTTCTAATTTTGCACGTTATCCATTTAAGTCTAAAATACCACGAGTAGGTACTTTTCTGCTTGCTGTAGGAAATACAAAAAAAGTAAAGTATCCTGTATGTTTTTTGAATGTACATATGTTTGTAAAATATGTATTGATTGGTTATAATTAGTTGATTGTTATTTCAATAAATAATCCTTTTTTGTCCGTATTAATGTGAAGTTGTTATGTCTAATCTGTCATCTTTATATGTATGTAATTGTTCTTCAAGTGTTTTTCGCCTCGTTTTATTTGGTCTTTATTTAAGGAAGTGATAGGTATAGTTTTTGATTAGCTTTATAAATAACACATTATTCTACTCAAAGTTTGCTTTATTTCATTATTGTCTGAGCATTTTTGTGTTCTGTTTTTAATTCTTGTTTCATTAGCATTGTTTTTTTTAATTTTGTCGTTTACATTTACCAGTAGTAATGGTTATACTTGGCTTTTCTTGATTGTTCAATTATATCTTACGATTGGTTGTATTATTTTTATGTTATTTGATATCTGCAGAAGGCAAAGCAGTTGGATTAAAATTCAACCAGACTTATTTTATATAATCTGTTTCACTGTTTCGTTCAATTCCATCTATTCCGAAATTACTGCATGGTTAGATAATATTTTTTTTTATAGACTCACGCCTGTATCCCCGAAGGGGTGGGTAGGCAGAGGTGTAATATTACACCCACATTTCGCGAGCCTATTGCCTTACCGGGCACATTACCAGACTCCTTGCTGTTACTGGGAATTTCCTAACGGAAAACCCAATAACACTTTGCCCAACCCGGGAATCGAACCTGAGACCTCCCAATCCCACGCGCACATTTATGCCGCGAGATCAACGAGGCAGTCATTTAAAAATTAATATTGTATTTTTACATGCGTATTCATTTTGTTATAATGACATGCTTTTGATTTTATTTATTAAACTAAGTCTCATATCATCATCGTTATATTCTGTAAATATTATAAAATCGATTTAGATTTTACAATGAAAGATGAATTTTCGGTACCTACAGATCTGTTACAAAAATAATAATTAAACATTAAACAAAAGTAGCCACAAAAACATTTAAAGTTCCCATTAAAGGCTTTTGCCCATTATAATCATAAATCTGAAAAGATTAAAAATAAAACCTTTTCGAAACAATAAAACATGGACTCTATTGTTCTATTTCAGCTTCCTCTATTAATTAATCACCTATGTCTAAAACACCACGAGTAAATAATGGAGCACTAAAACAATAGCTCCTTCAAGGTAAGTAGTCGAAAAATCAACCAGAACAAATACTATAAATATACCTGCAGTGCATACGATTCGGTCAGTTGTTACTCAGCTTCTGTCGAGTCAAAAAGTATTACTAACCATTTTCGTGCGTTTTATCGGTGTTTGTGTTAGTCTATTCGTGTTTGTTTTTGTCTGTGTTTGTGTGTTTCTAATCACTCTTGTGATTAGTAAAATATACGTGTGCGGTATTTTATCAATTTAATTTACTTAGTTTACGTATTATCTGTCTCTGTTTGCTTTAGTCGTATTTGTGTGCCTGTGTACTTAATCACTCTTGTGATAATTACGTTATACGTGTAACGTATATTCATTGATTTAATTTAGCTATTTTATTTATACTTTATCAACTTGTTCAATATGTCGGGCAAAACTGGTGTTTCCAACAAGCGCTCAGGTGAGAAACGCGATTGGTTGCTAAAAATTGGGTCGAGCTATATGAATCTCAATTATCTGAGAGATTCAGAACCGGAGATCGAAACTTCGGTAAATAATCAGGCTGCAGAAGTCAGGCAGTTGTATAATTTTGATAATTTTAGCGAAATGAGGCTAAATTATTTACTGCGATAGTGGAAGAGCCCATAAGGATGTTAAATATAGAGAAAGATACATTGGTGACGAGAATGCTATTTGCGAAATTATGCCTATGTCTATCTTCGGGGGCGATAGACACAATTTGTAGAAAAGTTTTCTCGAAACGGTACAGCAATGCAGTATTCCTAGAAATGTTTTATGACAGGTTTTTCTGTTTCTTCCTCATGAGGCCGTATACATGGTATTCGCTGCGTACCATGATAAAGGCAAGCAAAGCTTACCCGATGCTTTTTAGGAGGACCATGAAAGTTTTGTTAAAAGATGAAAGCATTAGAGTAACTATATTAGAGGACTACGTTAATCACATTAGCGAAGAGGACTGTACGGAATTAATGAATATTGTTGTGGATACAGATTTTACGGAGAAACAGTTTGGTCGGGTAGCTTCTGTGCTTTACATTATTTATAAAAGGTGTGCTATAAACGATAGTATATTCCAGTATATTCATAGCAAGCTGGAACTATGTAGCGATGTCTGTGCTCTTAACAAGGACTTCGGCAAACTCCTACTATACTTTGTCCAAAATGTCTCTGGTCGAAATTTGGTTTTTCGGGAGTTAAAAAACATGGTTTAGCGGCATCGCACTTGTTATAAAAATATCTGTCTGGAAGTTTTGGATGCTAATGTCAGAGAGGTTATAGCTCTGCAGGCAAATCTTGTGGAAGTTCCACGACTAACTATTCCGAGACAATGGGAAGGCTTCCACGCTCTGTAATTGTGGTTACAAAAGTTGGTTGTCGTCTTTACGGCGGAAATCCATTACTGGTTCATCCGTCGCCTCTTGAGGCATTCAGAACGAACCTGCCTATTAAAACCACTACACGCAAATCACGGCTAAGGATTTGCACGCAAGCGTTTAAAATATAAAAGATATTATCATGAAAGAGCCCAAGCACATGTGTTAGTTTTGTCTGATTTATACTTATATGTAATTATTGTTGATTTTTAAATTATGGTGTGATGTAATTTGTATGGTCGTGGTTGAGTTTCGTAATTTGGTCAGATTAGTCAAAATATAAATATGGTAATGTGTGATTTATTATTATTTATCTTTTTTTAAACGTTTTACGTTCGTGCCCGTTGTTTGTGTCTCGTTTGTTTTTTTTTATTTTCATCGTCGATTGCAACTGTTTTTTAACCTTTTTACTTATAATATTATAAATCTCTTAGAGAAGGTACATTCCCGAGCTTGTGGAAAATTGCCAATGTTACGCCAATATACAAATCGGGTGATAAGAGCGATGTTTCGAACTACAGGCCAATCTGTATATTAAACAGTTTTTCTAATTCAAAATTTTAGTGAAATTTCGGACAGGCTCCTCAAAATTAACATTCATTCGGCTTTCACTATAATTCTGTATTGTCTTTTCGTGCCTAAATTTACTCACGCTATTCGAGCTTCGCCTTTTTGGAAAAATTCGAGCCTACTCATTGAAATGGACAAAATTATACAAACTACTCTTAGTAAAATTTTGAATATAGCACTGAATGACCGATTGTGGCAACAGGCGTCCTTACCTGTACGTTTTGGCGGCCTCGGTATTCGAAAACTTTCTGATGTTAGCCTACCAGCATTCCTGTCCTCGGTCCACAGCACTGCAGAATTGACCAGGAAAATCTTAGCACCAACACTGGTCGATTCTGAGGTGCCGTGTAAAGGTGGATACAGACTTTGCGAGGCATGCGCTACGAACGGCGCACAACGAATGCCTCTGTTTGAGGCGTGCGTGTTGAAAAATTATACCAACATATGCTCGGGTCGAGCCATCGCGTACGAAGCAAACGCCTCGTTTGTCTGTCTTCATGTTTGCTGCGAGGCATGTGCTACGCACAGACGAGCGCGTGCGAGCCGCGCGTGTGCGCCGGCTCATTGCGAGCAGTGCGTTGCGTTTGGACGGTTATGTCCGTATCGCTGTGATGTTTGCACGCATTATGATCGAAAAATTTGAATTATACGAAAATAACCGATTATCCAAAACATCATTATTATTATTATAATAAAAATAAAAGAGAAGACATATGGCATTAAATTGCGAATGAAGTAATGTAACCGTCGCTGAACTGAAAAAAAAAATATCTTCTAGGATCTTATAGAAGGAAAAATCTCGAGAAAATAAAATATATTATAAAAGCAGCAGCGGATACGCGCACGCGATGCAAAGGTGCCATCTTGACTGCTGCTGTGTGGGTTGGATCGGCCCGAGCATGCGCTGCGCGCTGTTTGGCCCGAACAAACGCAGTTTCATTTTCGCAGTCGAGGCGTACGTGGATATTGTACGCGGCGCACACCTCGAACGTGCATGCGCGGCACCGTCCACAACTAATGTAATGCCCGCACTGAGGCACTTTGTTCTTGTAGCATTTGCCGACATTCGTTGGCTCGCCCTCGCACGTGCGTAGCACATGCCTCGCCACGAATATAAAGGTACACACCTTGCGAGGCATGCGCTGTGCGCCGTGCGCAGCGCATGCCTCGCAAAGTCTGTATACGGCTTTAGACCGATGCCACGAATGCTTGGAGAAGAGCTTGTCCAAGCACTGAGTTACCCCGAAACCTATCCTCTCAGAGGCAGTGGGATGGGCCGCTTTGCAGCAGAATACGAGAAAACCTTCTTAGCACATCGTCTAATGCTGCAGAGCGTGCTCGCCTACTGGCTGTGGGAGAGTGGGAGTCGGGCCTCTGGCTTCAAGCACTGCCATCGTCCAACATCGGTACCATGCTGGACGATACGACCTTCCGCATCGCGTCTTGCCTCCGCTTAGGCGCGCCATGTGTTACTCCACATCGCTGTCACTGTGGAGAGGCTGTCGACAGCCTTGGTCACCATGGCCTATCATGCAGCAGGAGCGCAGGTCGTATTTCACGACACGGCAACCTTAATGACATTCTCCGTCGGGCTCTTGTCTCCGCTGGCGTTCCAGCCCACCTTGAACCTCAGGGCCTGGTACGCAACGACGGCAAAAGACCAGACGGTATGTCTTTACTGCCATGGAAGATGGGTAGGCCTTTGGTATGGGACGCAACGTGTGTCGATACCCTCGCGCCATCACATCTTCCTAGCACAGCCGGTTGTGCGGGCGCTGCTGCTGCTACAGCGGAGACCCTCAAACGGCGCAAATACGTAAACCTAGTAGGGGATTACGTATTTGAGCGGTTTGGGGTTGAAACGTTGGGGCCATGGGGTCCAAGTGCGAGATCTCTTTTTAGAGACATCGCAAAGAGACTTGTCGACGCCTCGCGTGACCAGAAGGCTGGGTTGTATTTGGCCCAGAAGGTAAGTATCGCCATACAACGTGGCAACGCTGCCAGCGTTCTGGGCACGCTGCCAGTTGACGGCGATGTGGATGAATTTCATGACGCGCTCTAAAATTTTTTATTTTTCTTTTTCTGTATATATTTTTTTGTGAGTTCTGTATATATTTCTTTGTATAGTATTTTAAGACTTAGTTACGTATAAAATAATAATAATGTAATGATAATAAATATATGTTTTTCTAAAATATTTGAAGGATTCATATATAACCATCTTTATAACCACCTTAGGCACATATTGAGTCCAAGACAACACGGATTTATGACAGGCAGATCGAATACTTCCAATCTCCTATACTACTCAAATTATTTATGTGATTCTTTTAACAGTAAGACCCAGGTAGATTCAATATATACGGACTTTTCCAAAGCGTTCGATCGCGTTGACCATTCTATATTGCTCTCAAAAGCTCATCATGTTGGTATACATGGAGATTTGTACAGGTGGCTCACATCTTATTTGCCCAACCGGACGCAATTGGTCACACTTTGTGGATATGAGTCTACTCCTTTTCTAGCTCCATCCGGGGTGCCTCAAGCCTCAAATTTGGGTCCTCTATTGTTCCTGTTATTTGTGAACGATCTACTAAGCGTAATCGACAGCGAATGTCTAGCTTACGCTGATGAGATTAAGATTTTCAGACGTATTTCTGACTACCGTGACTGTGAATTGTTGCAATTAGATATTAATATTATAGCAGACTGGTGTGATAACAATGCTATGGCGCTTAATATAAAGAAATGCCACGTAATTTCGTTTGCAAAAAGCAAGACATTACTAAACTATGCGTACAATATTAAAGGATCTACGCTTGAAAGAGTACCGGTAGTTCGCGATTTAGGGGTAATGTTTGACTCTTCTATGTCTACGCCGCACTACGATCACATCTGCAGTAAAGCTCAACGTATACTATCTTTCGTGCTATGTTACTCTAAACCTTTTAAGCAAGTGGACTCATTGATCAGGCTTTATTGCTGCCTAGTGCGAAGCATTGTTGAGTACTGCTCATCAGTATGGGCTCCAATATATAATACACACATAGACCGAATTGAGGCAATACAGAAACGATTCGTTAGAGCATTATGCACGAAATACGGTCTCAGGCGAAAAATACCTATTTACGTAGACCGACTTCAAAGGTTTAAGTTGTTGAGTCTGGAGACAAGGAGATGGGTGAGCGATCTGTGTATCTTATATAAAATTGTAAACGGTTCTATTGATAGTACGCTGATAAATCAAATTCATTTTAAAAACCAACACAATCCGTGCGTACTCCACAGTTGTTTAGCATACCTGGTAGAAATAACAATGTATTTCAAAACAGTCCACTCATTAGATTATGTAAACAATATAATCAGGTTTGTTCTAAATTAGACATTTTTCATGATAGTTTTTTTGTTTTCAGAAAGGCCTTATGTACAGAAATGTTGTCTTCCAATCAACTCTAAATTTTTAGCACTTGTATTTAGAACTCAGTATGTTAAAGTTCATTGTTAAATTGTATTTATTGATTCTGTTATTTGTTCCTTTTATTATGTAATGCTTGTTAGTTACTACTGAATGCTGTGTACAGTTGTAATTGAACACCAGATTTATGACTTGTATTTTGTCACATTTCTTTCATGTAATTATTGATCTGATGTTTGTATCTGTACCTAATAAATAAAATAAAAAAATAAAATAAAATATGTAGTTGTCTTGCATGTTGCTTTTTCTGATGTAAAAAAATGGTATTTATTAAATTGTATGAATCGCATAGTTTAGGCTGAGAATGAAAGTTCGTTCGTTCGTCTGTAATTAGTCTGAATCTATTTTTTAAGTTTTGGAATAAAGACTCGCTATTTTTATTATAAATGTTTTTGCCGAAGCCCAAACTGCCCAAAAGTCCATATCAATTCTGTTTCGTCATTGCACTAGATAAAATTTGCATATTCAAGAGATAAAATACTTTTTATTTTTACTTTTCCGCCCAAAATGGTTGACTACAAATTGTAGTTTGTATTACTTCGATGCTAACAATAATAATTAAACTTACCAAGTCCATTTTTTAATTAAATAAATTAAAAATTGCACTTATCTTGCTAATGTTTAACAAAAGGTTTTTAAAATAATGGCAAAAAATACTTTTGTTCTAATTTTGCAATTTTGCGTTATCCATTTAAGTCTAAAATACTACGAGTAGGTACTTTTCTGCTTGCTGTAGGAAATACAAAAAAAGTTAAGTATCCTGTATGTTTTTTTGAATTTACATATGTTTGTAAAATATGTATTGATTGGTTATAATTAGTTGATTGTTATTTCAATAAATAATCCTTTTTTGTCCGTATTAATGTGAAGTTGTTATGTCTAATCTGTCTTCTTTATATATATGTAGTTGTTAACCGACTTCAAATAAAAAAAATAATTTAAAGAAAAACAAAAAACCCGACTGCATAAAAACTAAAAAGAAAGAAACAAGCCCAGTAGTTTAGAATTCTGTTAAGTAATATGCAGAACAGAATGACCCACAGTCGGGGCCCCTTGGGAAGATTTGAATGTGCCCCGACTGTGAGTCGTTCTGTTCTGCATATTACTTAACATAATTCTAAACTACTGGGCTTGTTTCTTTCTTTTTAGTTTTTATGCAGTCGGGTTTTTTGTTTTTCTTTAAATTATTTTTTTTATTTTATACTTTTTAGTTGCGATTCATTGACTTCGTTATAAGATGGTAAATTTCGCAATCAAGTGTTTGTATATCGTTTATACTTTAAATAAAAACTTAAATCAATAAGTAAGAAAATTAGCGAGATTTTTTTTTTGTTAAACAACTTTACATCGTTATATCTCCTAAACTATTATTTTAAATGAAAAATGGTAAAAGAAACCTAAATATGATTTTAAAATACCTATTCAAAGACACCCCACATGACATAGTTCATCGACATATTTTTTTTTCATTTTGACAATATGGCGTCTGGTTGACGCTGTGGTGAATTTTGATAACTGTCATGTCTTTAGTGACACTCGCAAGGTTAAGACGAATCGATTGACGTAAGAATCATTAAAATCGGCTTACGCATTTGGTCTCTAGAACGCCTCATAGAAACAAACATACATACATACATACATACATACATAGACTGATAAACACATTACCCTCCTTTGCGTCGCGCAGTCGGGTAAAAAAAGGAGGTTCTCAGTTTGACCTGTATGTATGTATGTATGTTGTCCGCGATTATCTCGCGTTTGGCTGAACCGATTTTGATGCGGTTTCCAGAAAAGTATTTGGTACACTTAGGAGAAGGTTTTAGGCCCTTAACCGACTTCAAAAAAGAAGGTTTTGAGTTTGACCCGTATATAATTATGTAAGTTTGCCCACGATTAACTCGAGTCTGGCTGAACCGATTTTTATGCGGTTTTCAGAAAAAAAGTATTTGTTACACTTAAAAGAAAGTTTTAGTATTTTAACCGACTTAAAAAAAAGAAGGTTCTCTGTTTGACCCGTATACATATATTGGTTCTTAGTATGTTTGTTTGTATTATGTGTGTGTGTTTGTACGTGTGTACGTGTTTGCGCGCACGCGCGTTTGTGTTTTTGTATGTGTACGTGTGTGTGTGTACAAGTGTGTGCGCGCGTGTGTGTGTGTGTGTGTAAGTGTGTACGTATCTATGTCTCTGCGATTAACAAAAAACAAAGAAAGTCGGTGAAAGAATGCGAGAGCATACTTCTCATTCTTGTCATTTCGGATAAGGCTCTGTTGTCTTGTGGGGATGGTTGAGTAATTTGTTCGAGTCAATATCACTTAAAGCCATGCCTTTTAGGGATTTAACCCGCCTCAAGGCAACATAGCATTGGCCTTTAGCAAAGATTTTAGGCCCTAGGTCCGCGGAACTAAGTGTACATCCTTGCAACTTGTGTACTGTCACAGCCCAACTCCATATGACTGGCAACATCCGCGTCTCGATATCACCATAACCGCGATTGCCTTGATGGGTCGCTGGCACTGGAGCTATGGAAATGTATCCATCATCATCTTTAAGACTCAATGCTATTGATGGAATGGAATGGAATTTTCTCTGTTTGCCAGTATTCTTTTTTGTTTTTGATGGTTTGGCACCGACTTCAAAAACTAAGTATTTTGTATAAGTTATATACTATGTATTAGCGTATGTAAAAAATATTTCATACTTTTCAGTGGGTCGATTTTTTGAAGGCGGTTCTCTTTTTTTTTTAAATAAACTAAATACCTAGTAAACATTTTTGGTGCGATTTTTAAGTTTTCATTTTCGTTTTGTTTCTTTTTTTTATTATTTTTATTCTTCAAGTGTTTTTCGCCTCGTTTTATTTGGTCTTTATTTAAGGAAGTGATAGGTATAGTTTTAGTGATTAGTGATTAGCTTTATAAATAACACATTATTTTAATCAAAGTTTGCTTTATTTCATTATTGTCTGAGCATTTTTGTGTTCTGTTTTAATTCTTGTTTCATTAGCATTGTTTTTTTTAATTTTGTCGTTTACATTTACTAGTAGTAATGGTTATACTTGGCTTTTCTTGATTGTTCAATTATATCTTACGATTGGTTGTATTATTTTTATGTTATTTGATATATGCAGAAGGCAAATCAGTTGGATTAAAATTCAATCAGACTTATTTTTATAATCTGAAAACCCAATAACACTTTGCCCGACCCGGGAATCGAACCTGAGACCTCCCAATCCAACGCGCACATTTATGCCGCGAGATCAACGAGGCAGTCATTTAGAAATTAATATTGTATTTTTACATGCGTATGCATTTTGTTATAATGACATGCTTTTGATTTTATTTATTAAACCAAGTCTCATATCATCATCGTTATTCTGTAAATATTATAAAATCGATTTAGAATTTAGATTTTACAATGAAAGATGAATTTTCGGTACCTACTGATCTGTTACAAAAATAATAATTAACCATTAAACAAAAGTAGCCACAAATACATTTAAAATTCCCATTAAAGGCTTTTGCCCATTATAATCATAAATCCAAAAAGATTAAAAATAAGCCCTTTTCGAAACAATAAAACATGGACTCTAGTGTTCTATTTCGGCTTCCTCTAATAATTAATCACCTATGTCTAAAATACCACGAGTGTATAATGGAGCACTAAAACAATAGCTCCTTAAAGGTAAGTAGTCGAAAGATCAACCAGAACAAATACTATAAATATACCTGCAGTGCATACGATTCGGTCAGTTGTTACTCAGCTTCTGTCGAGTCAATAAGTATTCCTAACCATTGTCGTGCGTTTTATCTGTGTTTGTGTTAGCTATTCGTGTTTGTTTTTATCTGTGTTTGTGTGATTGTATGTGTGTTTCTAATCACTCTTGTGATTAGTAAAATATACGTGTGCGGTATTTTATCAATTTAATTTACCTAGTTAACGTTGTATTTGTCTCTGTTTGCTTTGGTCGTATTTTTGTGCGTGTGTACTTAATCACATTCGTGATAATAACGCTATACGTGTAACGTATATTCATTGATTTACTACCTACTTTATTAATAAATTATCAACTTGTTCAATATGTCGGGCAAAACTGGTGTTTCCAACAAGCGCTCAGGTGAGAAACGCGATTGGTTGCTAAAAATTGGGTCGAGCTATATGAATCTCAATTATCTGAGAGATTCAGAACCGGAGATCGACACTTCGATAAATAGTCAGGCTATAGAGGTCAGGCAGTTGTATAATTTTGATAATTTCGGTGAAAGTGAGGCTAAATTATTTACTGCGATAGAGGAAGAGCCTTTAAGGATGTTTGATATAGAGGAAGATACACTGGTGACGAGAATGCTATTTGCGAAATTATGCCTATGTCTATCTTCGGGGGCGATAGACGCAATTTGTAGAAAGGTATTCTCGAGACGGCACAGCAATACAGTATTCCTAGAAATGTTTTATGAAAGGTTCTTCTGTTTCTTCCTCATGAGGCCGTATACATGGTATTCGCTGCATACCACGATAATGGCAAGCAAAGCTTACCCGATGCATTTTACGGGCACCATAAAAGTTTTGTTTAAAGATGAAGGCATTAAAGTCACAATTTTGGAGGACTACGCCAATCATATTAGTGACGAGGACTGCACGGAATTAATGAATATTGTTGTGGATACAGAGTTAACGGAGAAACAGTTTGGTCGGGTAGCTTCTGTGCTTTACATTATTTATAAAAGATGTGCTTTAACCGATAGTATTTTTCAGTATATGCATAGTAAACTGGTTCTGTGTAGTGATGTCTGTGCTCTTAATAAGAACTTCGGCAAACTCCTGCTATACTTTGTCCAAAATGTATCTGGCCGCAATTTAGTTTTCAGAGAGTTGAAAAATATGGTTGAGAAACATCGCACTTGTTATAAAAATATTTGTCTAGAAATTTTGTATGGTTATGTTAGAGAGGTTATAGCACTGCAGGCGAATCTTGTGGTAGGTCCACGACTCATAATTCCGAGGCAATGGGAAGGCTATCATGCTCTATAATTACGATTGCAAGGGTATTTTTTTGTCTTTACAATGGAATCTTAAATAATCGGTTCATCTTTCGCCTCTTGAGGCATGCAGTACCTGTTAAAACCACTACGGTATCCGAGTAATTTCCGTTGTGTCAGGGCCATGCGAACCGCGGCTAAGGATTTGTCACAAGCGTTTAAAATATAATTTATATTATCATGAGCCCAGGCAAATGTGTTAGTTTTCTCTGATTTATACGTATATGTTATTATTGTTGATTTTTAAATTATGGCGTGACAGAATTTGTATGGTCGTGGTTGTGTTTCGTTATTTGGTCAGATGAGTCAAAATATAAATATGGTAATGTGTGATTTAATTATTATTTATCTTTTTTTAAATGTTTTACGTTCGTGTCTTGTCTCGTTTGTTTTTTTATTTTCATCGTTGATTGTAACTGTTTTTTGAACCTTTTTACTTATAATAGTTAGATTTTTTTGCATGTTGCTGTTTTTGCTGTTAAAAAAATGGTATTTATAAAATTTTATGTATTGCATAGTTTTGGCTAAGAATGAAAGATATAATTCTGAAAATTTCATCGCAACATGATCTAAATGCAAAAGCTCAATTTTTAAGTTTTGGAATAAAGACTCGCTATTTTTATTATAAATCTCTCTGTCGAAGGCCAAACTGTCCAAAAGTCCATTTTTATTTGTAATATATCCCCCTGGCCGTTGATATTCATATTTTTGTTGATTATAAAAGTTTAAATATTTTTCTGAGATTTGAGTTAATTATTGCTACCGTTGTCCATGATTGTATTGGGAACATTGCTGAAATACAAAACCTTACGCTATTTTTATGAAAGTACCACTTAGCCTTGTCGATGTCTAATAGTTATCGCCTTTTCTCCGAAGAACCCCTGTAATTATGTCGCTGTCCAAAATATGCAGCTATATTTCTCTAAAGTATGTATTAGTCGCTATCTCTGGAACTCTGTAACATTGTCGAACAATATCTTTGACAAAAATCAAAACAATTAAAATTATAAAACATTGTCATTGTAAAAAAATGGTATTCATAAAATTGTATGAACTGCATAGTTTTGGCTGAGAATGAAAGATATAATTCTGAAAATTTCATCGCAACATGGTCTAAATGCAAAATTACGTTAGTACTATCTATTCTGTGGCAAAAGCTTCATTTTTAAGTTTTGGAATAAATCTCTCTGTCGAAGCCCAAACTGTCCAAAAGATCATTTTATTTGTAGTATATCCCTCTGGCCGTTGATATTCATATTTTTGTTGATATATAAAAGATTAAATATTTTTTCTGACATTTGAGTTAATTCTTACTACCGTTATTCATGTTTGTATTGGGAACATGGCTGAAATACAAAACCTTACGCTATTTTTATGAAAGTACCACTTAGCCTTGTCGATGTCTAATAGTTCTCGCCGTTTCTCCAAAGAATCCCTGTACTTACGTCGCTGTCCAAAATATGCAGCTATATTTCTCTAAAGTAAGTATGTATTACTCGCTATCTCTGGAACTCTGTAACATTGTCGAACAATATCTTTTACAAAAATCAAAACAATTAAAATTATAAAACATTGTCATTCACATGTTATAAATACTTTGTATTAGTTCTAAAAGCCCTCCATTTCATCGAAGTCCAAAATCTCCTAAGTCGTTTTGCCGTTTATTTTACCGAAAATCTTCTTGTCATATGTGGTTCTAATATTCTGCCTATCCTTGCCGATGTTAAAACCTTTTAACATTTGTTTTTAAGTCCTCCACTTTCTTACTCAATGCCATTTTGCCCGATCTTTAACCATTTTTCGCCTATTACAACCAAATTCTGCATAATTGTGCTAATGCTTTGAAAGGCAACCAGTCACTCTTGCATGATCTTGCTATAAACAAAGAACTCTGCCATTTAAAAGTGCTTCTTGATATACATAGTTCTGTTTATCTAAAATACTCTCACCGTTTTCTAAGTCGTTGGGCTGCACATAGCTGAAATACAAAACTTTATGCCTTTTTTAATAAAGCACCACTAAGGCCCTGTTTCGCCACCTCTAAGTAAGCGTTACCATCCATGTAAATTCAAAATTAGATCGGAATTTGTTTGTTATTTCAATAGGTTCTAATTAGTTGATTGTTATTTCAATAAAAAATCCTGTTTTGTCCGTATTATTTTCCAGTTGTTATGTCTAATCTGTCGTCTTTATAAGGAGTTGTTCTTCAAGTCTTTCGCCTCGTTTTATCTGGTTTTCATTTAAGGAAGTGATAGGTATAGTTTTAATTAGCTTTATGAAGAACACGTTATTTTAATCAAAGGTTGCATTATTACATTATTGCCTGAGCATTTTTGTGTTCTTTGTTTTTAATTCTTGTTTCATTAGCATTGTTTTTAAACTTTCGTTGTTTACATTTAGCAGTACTAACGGTTATACTTGGCTTTTCTTGATTGTTCAATTATATCTTAGGATTGCTTGTATTATTTTTATTTTACTTATTTGATATCTGCAGAAAGCAAATCGGTTGGATCTAAATTCAATCATACTAGTTTTATATAATCTGTTCGACTGTTTCGTTCAATTTCATCTATTCCGAAATTACTACATGGTTAGATAATATTTTAAAATAAATATTCTATTTTTACATGCGTATGCATTTTGTTATAATGACATGCTTTTGATTTTATTTATTAAACTAAGTCTCATATCATCACCGTTATTCCGTAAATATTATAAAATCGATTTAGATTTAACAATGCCTTGGTAATGAAACATGAATTTTCGGTACCTACAGATCTGTGACAAAAATAATAATTAACATTTGCAGGAGATGGTAACTATCATGCATGGTGCGTTAGAGAGGAAAGGAATGAAAGTGAATGTAAGTAAAACGAAAGTTATGGTTTTTGAATTGGAGGAATGCGTTACGGCTTGTAATATTATGATCGATGGACAGCGAGTGGAGCAAGTGAATGAGTTTGTATATTTAGGTACGCTGTTTACAAGCGATGGTAAGAATGTAGAAGATATTGAAAGAAGAGTTAATGCAGGTAATAGAGTGAATGGAGCTCTGAAGGCGTTTATTAATAGCCAAAACGTGTCCAAAAAGGCACGTTTGGCTGTGCATAGAAGGGTGTTAGTACCTACTCTAATGTATGGTAGTGATAGTTGGGTATGGCAGAAGTGTCATGAAAGTGCTGAAAAAATAAATGCTGTAGAAATGAGAGCACTTAGAAGTATGTGTGGTGTTTCTCTGACTGACAGAATAAAGAATTGTGTGATAAGAGAGTGTTGTGGGGTAAAAGAAGATATAGTGACAAGCATCGAGAAAGGTATGCTAAGATGGTTTGGGCACGTGGAGAGGATGGATGACGAAAGACTGACCAAGCAGATATATAAAGCAAGTGTGGAAGGACGAAGGGGAAGACCTAGGCGGAAGTTCTCTGACCAGATTGGAGACATCCTAAAAACAGGACAGGTGAGACGTACCCTGAACAGAAGGGCATGCATGAGGAATCTGATGGGAGTGAATGAAGCAAGAGAGCTATGTCAGAATCGTTGCAAATGGCATTCCGTAGTCTCTGCCTACCCCTCCGGGAAACAGGCGTGAGTCTATGTATGTATGTATGTACATTAAACGAAAGTAGCCACAAATACATTTAAAATTCTCATTAAAGGCTTTGGCCATTATAATCATAAATCCGAAAAGATTAAAATTAAACCCTTTTCGAAACAATAAAACATGGACTCTATTGTTCTATTTCGGCTTCTTCTAATAATTAATCACCTATGTCTAAAACGCCACGAGTATACAATGGAGCACTAAAACAATAGCTCTTTACAGGTATTCAAAAGATCAACCCGAACAAATACTATAAATATACCTGCAGTGCATACGATTCGGTCAGTTGTTTGTTACTCAGCCTCGTCGAGTCAACAAGTATTCCTAACCATTTTCGTGCGTTTTATCTGTGTTTGTGTTAGTCTATTCGTGTTTGTTTTCATCTGTGTTTGTGTGTTTCTAATCACTCTTGTGATTAGTAAAATATACGTGTGCGGTATTTTATTCGTTAAATTTACCTAGTTAACGTTGTATTTGTCTCTGTTTGCTTTGGTCGTATTTTTGTGCGTGTGTACTTAATCACACTCTTGTGATAATTTATTACGTTATACGTGTAACGTATATATTCATACATACATACATACATACATATCGTCACGCCTTTTATCCCCGAAGGGGTAGGCAGAGGTGTATTTCTACACTCACTTTTCGCCAGATATACTTTAGTCCCTCGTAATAAGGGGCGAGCCTATTGCCGTACCGGGCACATTTCCAGACTCCGTGCTGCTACTGAGAATTTCGTGACAGAAAAACCCAATAACACTGCCCGACCCAGGAATCGAACCCGGGACCTCCCGATCCCACGCGCACATTTATGCCGCGAGACCAACGAGGCAGTCAGTCGTATAGGGTTTGATGTCGAGTTTTCCGTCTCTACGCAAAGATGGTATTTGCATCGTGTTATCCCTTAGTCGCCTCTTACGACACCCACACGGGAAGATAGGGGGTGGTGACACTTGTATTCTATGCCGTCAACCACACGGCTTTGTATTCTATGCCGTCAACCACACAACCATATATATTCATTGATTTAATTTAGCTACTTTTTCTATACTTTATCAACTTGTTCAATATGTCGGGCAAAACTGGTGTTTCCAACAAGCGCTCAGGTGAGAAACGCGATTGGTTGCTAAAAATTGGGTCGAGCTATATGAATCTCAATTATCTGAGAGATTTAGAACCGGAGATCGAAACTTCGGTAAATAGTCAAGCTGTAGAGGTCAGGCAGTTGTATAATTTTGATAATTTTGGCGAAAATGAGGCTAAATTATTTACTGCGATAGAGGAAGAGCCCCTAAGGTTGTTTGATATAGAGGAAGATACATTGATGACGAGAATGCTATTTGCGAAATTATGCCTATGTCTATCTTCGGGGGCGATAGACACAATTTGTAGAAAAGTTTTCTCGAAACGGTACAGCAATGCAGTATTCCTAGAAATGTTTTATGAGAGGTTCTTCTGTTTCTTCCTCATGAGGCCCTATACATGGTATTCGTTGCATACCATGATAATGGCAAGCAAAGCTTACCCTATGCATTTTAGGAGGACCATGAAAGTTTTGTTAAAAGATGAAAGCATTAGAGTTACTATATTAGAGGACTATGTGAATCATATTAGCGAAGAAGACTGCACGGAATTAATGAATATTGTTGTGGATACAGATTTTACGGAGAAACAGTTTGGTCGGGTAGCTTCTGTGCTTTACATTATTTTTAAACGGTGTGCCATTACCGACAATATTTTCCAGTACATACATAGTAAACTGGTTGAGTGTAGTGATGTCTGTGCTCTTAATAAGAACTTCGGAAAACTCCTACTATACTTTGTCCAAAATGTCTCAGGTCGAAATTTGGTTTTTCGTGAGTTGAAAAATATCGTTGAGCGGCATCGCACTTGTTATAAAAATATCTGTCTCGAAGTTTTGGATGGTTATGTCAGAGAGGTTATAGCTCTGCAGGCAAATCTTGTGGAAGGGCCACGACTTATTATTCCGAGACAATGGGAAGGCTTCCACGCTCTGTAATTGTGGTTACAATAGTTGGTTGTCGTCTTTACAGCGGAAATCCATTACTGGTTCATCCTTCGCCTCTTGGGGCATTCAGAACGAGCCTGCCTATTAAAACCACTACGGTGTCCGAGTATTTTCCGTAGTGACAGGGCCAGGCAAATCACGGCTAAGAATTTGCACGCAAGCGTTTAAAATATAAAAGATATTATCATGAAAGAGCCCAGGCACATGTTAGTTTTGTCTGATTTATACTTATATGTAATTATTGTTGATTTTTAAATTATGGTGTGATGAAATTTGTATGGTCGTGGTTGTGTTTCGTAATTTGGTCAGATTAGTCAAAATATAAATATGGTAATGTGTGATTTAATTATTTTTTATCTTTTTTTAAATGTTTTACGTTCATGCCTTGTCTCGTTTGTTTTATTTTATTTTCATCGTCGATTGCAACTGTTGTTTTAACCTTTTTACTTATAATATTTAAGTTTCTTGCATGTTGCTTTTTCTGCTGTAAGATAAGGTTTTTATATCATTGTATGAATCGCATAGTTTAGGCTGAGAATTAATGTTCGTTCGCTCGTCTGTAATTAGTCTGAACCTAATTTTTAAGTTTTGGAATAAAGACTCGCTATTTTTATTATAAATGTTTTTGCCGAAGCCCAAACTGCCCAAAAGTCCCTATCAATTCTGCGTCGTCATTGCACTAGATAAAATTTGAATATTCTTGAATAAGAGATAAAATAGTTTTTATTTTTACATTTCCGCCCAACATTGTTGACTACAAATTGTAGTTTGTATTATTTTGATGCAAAAATAATAATTAAATTTACCAATTACAAATTTTAATTAAATAAAGAAATTAAAAAGTGCACTTATCTTGCCAATGTTTTACAAAAAGGTCGGCCGTAGGTTTTTAAAAGAATGGCAAAAAAATACTTTTGTTCTAATTTTGCCCGTTATCCATTTAAGTCTTAAATACCACGAGTAGGTACTTTTCTGCTTGCTGTGAGAAATACAGAAAAAGTTAAGTATGCAGTATGTTTTTTTGAATGTACATATGATTTTAAAATATGTATTGATTGGTTCTAATTAGTTGATTGATATTTCAATAAATAATCCTTTTTTGTCCGTATTAATGTGAAGTTGTTATGTCTAATCTGTCGTCTTTATAAGTACATAGTTGTTCTTTAAGTGTTTTTCGGCTTGTTTTATTTGGTATTTATTTATGGAAGTGATAGGTATAGTTTTAATTAGCTTTATAAAGAACACGTTATTTTAATCAAAGGTTGCTTTATTACATTATTGCCTGAGCATTTTTGTGTTCTGTTTTTAATTCGTGTTTAGTTGGCATTGTTTTTTTAAATTTTGTCGTTTACATTTACCAGTAGTAATGGTTATACTTGGCTTTTCTTGATTGTTCAATTATATCTTACGATTGGTTGTATTATTTTTATTTTATTCGATATCTGCAGAAGGCAAATCAGTTGGATCAAATTCAATCAGACTTATTTTATACATATAATCTGTTCTACGGTTTCGTTCAATTCCATCTATTCCGAAATTAGGTACTGCATGGTTAAATAATATTTAAAAATAAATATTCTATTTTTACATGCGTATGCATTTTGTTAAAATGACATGCTTTTGATTTTATTTATTCATCTAAGTCTCATATCATCATCGTTATTCTGTAAATATTATAAAATCGATTTAGATTTTACAATGCCTTGGTAACGAACGATGAATTTTCGGTACCTACAGACAGTTTAGTTATAAAAATAATAAAAACAAATACATTTAAAATTCTCATTAAAGGCTTTGGCCATTATAATCATAAATCCGAAAAGATTAAAAACAAACCCTTTTCGAAACAATAAAACATGGACTCTATTGTTCTATTTCGGCTTCTTCTAATAATTAATCGCCTATGTCTAAAACGCCACGAGTGGAGCACTAAAACAATAGCTCCTTAAAGGTAAGTAGTCGAAAGATCAACCAGAACAAATACTATAAACATACCTGCAGTGCATACGATTTAGTCAGTTGTTTCTCAGCTTTTGTCGAGTCAACAAATATTCCTAAACATTTTCGTGCGTTTTGATCTGTGTTTGTGTTAGTCTATTTGTGTTTGTTTTTATCTGTGTTTGTGTGTTTCTAATCACTCTTGTGATTAGTAAAATATACGTGTGCGGTATTTTATCAATTTAATTTACCTAGTTAACGTTATATTTGTCTCTGTTTGCTTTGGTCGTATTTTTGTGCGTGTGTACTTAATCACTCTTGTGATAATTACGCTATACGTGTAACGTATATTCATTGATTTAATTTTGCTACTTTATCTATACTTTATCAACTTGTTCAATATGTCGGGCAAAACTGGTGTTTCCAACAAGCGATCAGGTGAGAAACGCGATTGGTTGCTAAAAATTGGGTCGAGCTATATGAATCTCAATTACCTTAAGGTGGATACAGACTTTGCGAGGCATGCGCTACGAACGGCTCACAACGAATGCCTCTGTTTGAGGCGTGCGTGTTGAAAAACTATACCAACATATGCTCGGGTCGAGCCATCGCGTACGAAGCAAACGCCTCGTTTCTCTGTCTTCATGTTTGCTGCGAGGCATGTGCTACGCACAGACGCGCGCGTGCGAGCCGCGCGTGTGCGCCGGCTCATTGCGAGCAGTGCGTTGCGTTTGTACGGTTGTATCCGCATCGCTGTGATGTTTGCACGCATTATGAACGAAAAATTTGAATTATACGGAAATAACCGATTGTCCAAAACATCATTATTATATTATATTAAAAACAAAAGAGAAGACATATGGCATTTAATTGCGAATGAAGTAATGTAACCGTCGCTGAGCTGAAAAAAAATTATCTTCTAGGATCTTATAGAAGGAAAAATCTCGAGAAAATAAAATATATTATAAAAGCAGCAGCGGATACGCGCACGCGATGCAAAGGTGCCATCTTGACTGCTGCTGTGTGGGTTGGATCGGCCCGAGCATGCGCTGCGCGCTGTATGGCCCGAGCAAACGCAGTTTCATTTTCGCAGTCGAGGCGTACGTGAATATTGTACGCGGCGCACAGCTCGAACGGGCATGCGCTGCACCGTCCACAACTAATGTAATGCTCGCACTGAGGCACTTTGATCTTGTAGCATTTGCCGACACTCGTTGGCTCGCCCTCGCACGTGCGTAGCACATGCCTCGCCACGAATATAAAGGTACACACCTTGCGAGGCATGCGCTGTGCGCCGTGCGCAGCGCATGCCTCGCAAAGTCTGTATACGGCTTTAGAGATTCAGAACCGGAGATCGAAACTCCGGTAAATAGTCAGGCTGTAGAGGTCAGGCAGTTGTATAATTTTGATAATTTCGGCGAAAGTGAGGCTAAATTATTTACTGCGATAGAGGAAGAGCCCTCAAGGATGTTTGATATAGAGGAAGATACATTGGTGACGAGAATGCTATTTGCGAAATTAAGCCTATGTTTATCATCGGGGGCGATAGACGCAATTTGTAGAAAGGTATTCTCGAGACGGCACAGCAATACAGTATTCCTAGAAATGTTTTATGAGAGGTTCTTCTGTTTCTTCCTCATGAGGCCCTATACATGGTATTCGTTGCATACCATGATAATGGCAAGCAAAGCTTACCCTATGCATTTTAGGAGGACCATGAAAGTTTTGTTAAAAGATGAAAGCATCAGAGTAACTATATTAGAGGACTATGTTAATCATATTAGCGAAGAAGACTGCACGGAATTAATGAATATTGTTGTGGATACAGATTTTACGGAGAAACAGTTTGGACGGGTAGCTTCTGTGCTTTACATTATTTATAAAAGGTGTGCCATTACCGACAATATTTTCCAGTACATACATAGTAAACTGGTTGAGTGTAGTGATGTCTGTGTTCTAAATAAAAACTTCGGAAAACTCCTACTATACTTTGTCCAAAATGTCTCTGGTCGAAATTTGGTTTTTCGTGAGTTGAAAAATATGGTTGAGCAGCATCGCACTTGTTATAAAAATATCTGTCTCGAAGTTTTGGATGGTTATGTCAGAGAGGTTATAGCTCTGCAGGCAAATCTTGTGGAAGGGCCACGACTTATTATTCCGAGACAATGGGAAGGCTTCCACGCTCTGTAATTGTGGTTACAATAGTTGGTTGTCGTCTTTACAGCGGAAATCCATTACTGGTTCATCCTTCGCCTCTTGGGGCATTCAGAACGAGCCTGCCTATTAAAACCACTACGGTGTCCGAGTATTTTCCGTAGTGACAGGGCCAGGCAAATCACGGCTAAGGATTTGCACGCAAGCGTTTAAAATATAAAAGATATTATCATGAAAGAGCCCAGGCACATGTGTTAGTTTTGTCTGATTTATACTTATATGTAATTATTGTTGATTTTTAAATTATGGTGTGATGAAATTTTTATGGTCGTGGTTGTGTTTCGTAATTTGGTCAGATTCATCGATATATATGTACTTGTCAGATTAGTCAAAATATAAATATGGTAATGTGTGATTTAATTATTTTTTATCTTTTTTTAAATGTTTTACGTTCATGCCTTGTCTCGTTTGTTTTATTTTATTTTCATCGTCGATTGCAACTGTTGTTTTAACCTTTTTACTTATAATATTTAGGTTTCTTGCATGTTGCTTTTTCTGCTGTAAGATAAGGTTTTAATAAAATTGTATGAATCGCATAGTTTAGGCTGAGAATTAATGTTCGTTCACTCGTCTGTAATTAGTCTGAACCTAATTTTTAAGTTTTGGAATAAAGCCTCGCTATTTTTATTATAAATGTTTTTGCCGAAGCCCAAACTGCCCAAATGTCCCTATCAATTCTGCGTCGTCTTTGCACTAGATAAAATTTGAATATTCTTGAATAAGAGATAAAATAGTTTTTATTTTTACATTTCCGCCCAACATTGTTGACTACAAATTGTAGTTTGTATTATTTTGATGCAAAAATAATAATTAAATTTACCAATTCCAAATTTTAATTAAATAAAGAAATTAAAAAGTGCACTTATCTTGCCTATGTTTTACAAAAAGGTCGGCCGTAGGTTTTTAAAAGAATGGCAAAAAAATACTTTTGTTCTAATTTTGCCCGTTACCCAATTAAGTCTTAAATACCACGAGTAGGTATTTTTCTGCTTGCTGTGAGAAATACAGAAAAAGTTAAGTATGCAGTATGTTTTTTTGAATGTACATATGATTTTAAAATATGTATTGATTGGTTCTAATTAGTTGATTGATATTTCAATAAATAATCCTTTTTTGTCCGATGTGAAGTTGTTATGTCTAATCTGTCGTCTTTATAAGTACATAGTTGTTCTTTAAGTGTTTTTCGGCTTGTTTTATTTGGTATTTATTTATGGAAGTGATAGGTATAGTTTTAATTAGCTTTATAAAGTTACACGTTATTTTAATCAAAGGTTGCTTTATTACATT
The DNA here is from genome assembly GCA_944739405.2 of Euclidia mi. NCBI lineage: Eukaryota > Metazoa > Arthropoda > Insecta > Lepidoptera > Erebidae > Euclidia > Euclidia mi. The sequence goes on along the minus strand of OX123210.2, from coordinate 16,496,010 downwards.
ATTGCCTGAGCATTTTTGTGTTCTGTTTTTAATTCGTGTTTCGTTGGCATTGTTTTTTAAAATTTTGTCGTTTACATTTACCAGTAGTAATGGTTATACTTGGCTTTTCTTGATTGTTCAAATATATCTTACGATTGGTTGTATTATTTTTATTTTATTTGATATCTGCAGAAGGCAAATCAGTTGGATCAAAATTCAATCAGACTTATTTTATACATATAATCTGTTCTACTGTTTCGTTCAATTCCATCTATTCCGAAATTAGGTACTGCATGGTTAAATAATATTTAAAAATAAATATTCTATTTTTACATGCGTATGCATTTTGTTAAAATGACATGCTTTTGATTTTATTTATTCAACTGAGTCTCATATCATCATCGTTATTCTGTAAATATTATAAAATCGATTTAGATTTTACAATGCCTTGGTAACGAACGATGAATTTTCGGTACCTACAGACAGTTTAGTTATAAAAATAATAATTAAATAAACAAAAGTAGCCACAAATACATTTAAAATTCTCATTAAAGGCTTTGGCCATTATAATCATAAATCCGAAAAGATTAAAAACAAACCCTTTTCGAAACAATAAAACATGGACTCTATTGTTCTATTTCGGCTTCTTCTAATAATTAATCGCCTATGTCTAAAACGCCACGAGTATATAATGGAGCACTAAAACAATAGCTCCTTAAAGGTAAGTAGTCGAAAGATCAACCAGAACAAATACTATAAACATACCTGCAGTGCATACGATTCGGTCAGTTGTTACTCAGCTTCTGTCGAGTCAACAAGTATTCCTAACCATTTTCGTGCGTTTTATCTGTGTTTGTGTTAGTCTATTCGTGCTTGTTTTTGTCTGTGTTTGTGTGATTGTTTGTGTGATTCTAATCACTCTTGTGATTAGTAAAATATACGTGTGCGGTATTTTATCAATTTAATTTACCTAGTTAACGTTGTATTTATCTGTTTGCTTTCGTCGTATTTGTGTGCGTGTGTACTTAATCACTCTTGTGATAATAAAGTTATACGTGTAACGTATATTCATTAATTTAATTTTGCTACTTTATCAACTTGTTCAATATGTCGGGCAAAACTGGTGTTTCCAACAAGCGCTCAGGTGAGAATCGTGATTGGTTGCTAAAAATTGGGTCGAGCTATATGAATCTCAATTATCTTAGAGATTCAGAACCGGAGATCGAAACTTCGGTAAATAGTCAAGCTGTAGAGGTCAGGCAGTTGTACAATTTTGATAATTTCGGCAAAAGTGAGGCTAAATTATTTACTGCAATAGAGGAAGAGCCTTTAAGGATGTTTGATATAGAGGAAGATACATTGGTGACGAGAATGCTATTTGCGAAATTATGCCTATGTCTATCTTCGAGGGCGATAGACGCAATTTGTAGAAAGGTATTCTCGAGACGGCACAGCAATACAGTATTCCTAGAAATGTTTTATGAAAGGTTCTTCTGTTTCTTCCTCATGAGGCCGTATACATGGTATTCGCTGCATACCATGATAATGGCAAGCAAAGCTTACCCGATGCATTTTACGGGCACCATAAAAGTTTTGTTTAAAGATGAAGGCATTAAAGTCACAATTTTGGAGGACTACGCCAATCATATTAGTGACGAGGACTGCACGGAATTAATGAATATTGTTGTGGATACAGATTTTACGGAGAAACAGTTTGGTCGGGTAGCTTCTGTGCTTTACATTATTTATAAAAGGTGTGCCATTACCGACAATATTTTCCAGTACATACATAGTAAACTGGTTGAGTGTAGTGATGTCTGTGCTCTTAATAAGAACTTCGGAAAACTCCTACTATACTTTGTCCAAAATATCTCTGGTCGAAATTTGGTTTTCCGTGAGTTGAAAAATATGGTTGAGCGGCATCGCACTTGTTATAAAAATATCTGTCTGTAAGTTTTGGATGGTTATGTCAGAGAGGTTATAGCTCTGCAGGCAAATCTTGTGGAAGGGCCACGACTTATTATTCCGAGACAATGGGAAGGCTTCCACGCTCTGTAATTGTGGTTACAATAGTTGGTTGTCGTCTTTACAGCGGAAATCCATTACTGGTTCATCCTTCGCCTCTTGGGGCATTCAGAACGAGCCTGCCTATTAAAACCACTACGGTGTCCGAGTATTTTCCGTAGTGACAGGGCCAGGCAAATCACGGCTAAGGATTTGCACGCAAGCGTTTAAAATATAAAAGATATTATCATGAAAGAGCCCAGGCACATGTTAGTTTTGTCTGATTTATACTTATATGTAATTATTGTTGATTTTTAAATTATGGTGTGATGAAATTTGTATGGTCGTGGTTGTGTTTCGTAATTTGGTCAGATTCATCGATATATATGTACTTGTCAGATTAGTCAAAATATAAATATGGTAATGTGTGATTTAATTATTTTTTATCTTTTTTTAAATGTTTTACGTTCATGCCTTGTCTCGTTTGTTTTATTTTATTTTCATCGTCGATTGCAACTGTTGTTTTAACCTTTTTACTTATAATATTTAGGTTTCTTGCATGTTGCTTTTTCTGCTGTAAGATAAGGTTTTTATAAAATTGTATGAATCGCATAGTTTAGGCTGAGAATTAATGTTCGTTCACTCGTCTGTAATTAGTCTGAACCTAATTTTTAAGTTTTGGAATAAAGCCTCGCTACTTTTATTATAAATGTTTTTGCCGAAGCCCAAACTGCCCAAATGCCCCTATCAATTCTGCGTCGTCATTGCACTAGATAAAATTTGAATATTCTTGAATAAGAGATAAAATAGTTTTTATTTTTACATTTCCGCCCAACATTGTTGACTACAAATTGTAGTTTGTATTATTTTGCAAAAATAATAATTAAATTTACCAATTCCAAATTTTAATTAAATAAAGAAATTAAAAAGTGCACTTATCTTGCCAATGTTTTACAAAAAGGTCGGCCGTAGGTTTTTAAAAGAATGGCAAAAGAATACTTTTGTTCTAATTTTGCCCGTTATCCATTTAAGTCTTAAATACCACGAGTAGGTACTTTTCTGCTTGCTGTGAGAAATACAGAAAAAGTTAAGTATGCAGTATGTTTTTTTGAATGTACATATGATTTTAAAATATGTATTGATTGGTTCTAATTAGTTGATTGATATTTCAATAAATAATCCTTTTTTGTCCGTATTAATGTGAAGTTGTTATGTCTAATCTGTCGTCTTTATAAGTACATAGTTGTTCTTTAAGTGTGTTTCGCCTCGTTTTATTTGGTATTTATTTATGGAAGTGATAGGTATAGTTTTAATTAGCTTAATAAAGAACACGTTATTTTAATCAAAGGTTGCTTTATTACATTATTGCCATTGTGTTTTAAAATTTTGTCGTTTACAATTACCAGTAGTAATGGTTATACTTGGCTTTTCTTGATTGTTCAATTATATCTTACGATTGGTTGTATTATTTTTATTTTATTTGATATCTGCAGAAGGCAAATAAGTTGGATCAAAATTCAATCAGACTTATTTTATACATATAATCTGTTCTACTGTTTCGTTAAATTCCATCTATTCCGAAATTACTGCATGGTTAAATAATATTTAAAAATAAATATTCTATTTTAACATGCGTATGCATTTTGTTAAAATGACATGTTTTTAATTTATTTATTCAACTAAGTCTCATATCATCATCGTTATTCTGTAAATATTATAAAATCGATTTAGATTTTACAATGCCTTGGTAACGAACGATGAATTTTCGGTACCTACAAACAGTTTAGTTATAAAAATAATTAGTAAATAAACAAAAGTAGCCACAAATTTCTTTTTTTTAATGTTTTACGTTCATGTCTTGTTTCGTTATTTTTTTTTATTTTCATCATTGATTGTAACTGTTTTTTGAACCTTTTTACTTTTAATATTTAGGTTTCTTGCATGTTGCTTTTTCTGCTGTAAAAAAATGGTATTTATAAAATTGTATGAATTGCATAGTTTTGGCTGAGAATGAAAGATATAATTCTGAAAATTGCATCCCAACATGGTCTAAATGCAAAAGCTCCATTTTTAAGTTTTGGAATATAGACTCGCTATTTTTATTATAAATCTCTCTGCCGAAGCCCAAACTGTCCAAAAGACCATTTTTATTTGTAATATAACCTCTGGCCGTTGATATTCATATTTTTGTTGATATATAAAAGCTTAAATATTTTTCTGAGATTTGAGTTAATTCTTGCTACCGTTGTCCATGTTTGTATTGGGAAAATTGCTGAAATACAAAACCTTACGGTATTTTTATGAAAGTACCACTTAGCCTTGCCGATGTCTAATAGTTCTCACCGTTTCTCCGAAGAACCCCTGTAATAACGCCGCTGTCCAAAATATGCAGCTATATTTCTCTAAAGTTTGTATTACTCGCTATCTTTGGAACTCTGTAACATTGTCGAACAATATCTTTCACAAAAATCAAAACAATTAAAATTATAAAACATTGTCATTCACATGTATTAGTTCTAAAAGCCCTCCATCTCATCGAAGTCCAAATCTCCTAAGTCGTTTTGCTGTTTATTTTACCGAAAATCTTCATTGTCAGATGAGGTTCTAATGTTCTGCCTATCCTTGCCGATGTTAAAACCTTTTAACATTTGTTTTTAAGTCTCCATTTTCTTACTTAATGCCATTTTGCCCGATCTTTAATCATTTTTCGCCTATTACAACCAAATTCTGCATAATTGTGCTAATGCTTTGAAAGGCCACTAGTCACTCTTGCATGATCTTGCTGTAAACAAAGACCTCTGCCATTTAAAAGTGCTTCTTGATATACATAGTTTATGTAATAATATACTCTAACCGTTTTCTAAGTCGTTGGGCTCCACATAGCTGAAATACAAAACTTTTCGCTATTTTTATAAAAGTACCACTAAGGCAGTGGCGTGCCTAGACCTTCAACATAGGACAAGCAGACACAGACCCCCCCCTCCCGGTGTTTTTTTTCACACTTTTCTGCACTTCGTAGAGATCCTGGGATTATAACGAGGACTTGCATGAACATTCAAACTACGGATTCACCCAAACTCGAAACAACAATTTGTGGATCACACCAAGTGTTGTCCCTTGTAGGGACCAAACCCACAACACTTGGCGTAGTGCCAGAGCCATGCCATTCATACAGTCAACCAACCAAAATAAGAATAAACAGTAGGCACATAAATGACGCGATATCCGAAATTCATCCATCTTGTTCTATCTTTCTTCTTCAATTTAACTTGCACGTCGATGTCGTGTATTAACAAAGCACACTGAAGGCATACTAATAATTTTTTCTGAGTATAATTTAAAATTTTACCTTCCTCTCGATGATCAAAACTGGAATACATTTTAAATCAACAATTACCTCCATTGTAGTATGTCACCAAAACATAAAATAATTACCAAAAGATCACAAAATTAACTTTTTACACGAAAACGAAAATAAATTTTCACAATAAAAACAAAACTTCGTTCACTCAATCAGAAAAAATAATATGGCGATTGGCGCCCAGACACAGTGATCTCAAGCGACAGTGCTGAATCGGTAGAACTGCCTTTTAATCTCAGTAGACTCGTAGCAAAAATCGGTAGATATATCAAAAACAAGAACGGGAATCATAATTAAGTATATGATTATATTAAACACTTTGTTTAAAATAGGACTACAACCTACAACAGAATAGAATATTATATCTACATTTTCTACAAAAATAGCTTGGTTCTATTATATTTATGATGATAATGAATATTGTTAGTTATAATTGTATGTTAGAGTAGTAGTTAGTAAAATAATATGTATACATGCCACACTATTGTATTAGGCTTAAAGCCTGTAATGATAGTTGATGAGGATTATTCAATAAATAAATAAATAAATAAATAAATAAATAAATAAATAAATAATTGAGTACACTAATCTTTGTATCCTAATAACATTAAAATATCACGTACCGAAATGGTCGCGTGAACTTACTAAGTTCAGTGATAAAATTCAGAACGAGAATTTTCTTGTTTTCTTAAGAATATTAAAAAGTCTTTCATATTTTGGCATTTAATTTTTGGTAGAAATGCCTAAATATCGGTGCAACGTCGAGCTGTCCGCCCGCAAATATACGAATGCACACCAACTTCATTCATTGCATACACCTCTAGACAACTTCACAGTTCATAGGCAACAAGCAGGCTTACTTCCGAGTTCTGTCGCCCAATAGAAACTTACTTATTACGATGGAACGTAATACGTCATCATAGACAGTTTGTAAAGGTTAGAAAGAGAAATTTTGCAAGCCGGCGCCCGTTGGCTTTTACACGAGCAAATCAAACGAGTGCGAAAGAGATGGTTATAAGTTGCAGAGTAACACCGGAATCTATCTCGTTCCGTCGCGTTCGTGTGATCGCGCGGCGGCCAGCGCGTCATTGTACTGGACTTATCGTAAAAGAGCGCAACATTTGAAATATTCGTAATACAATTTCGGGTGATTATTTTATAATAGATTGAAGTTGATATTTTTTGATCGAGTTCTTTAGTAGGGCATGCCCGGCTTATGGGCTTCTTTGCAAGGCACGCCACTGCACTAAGGCCCTGTTTCGCCACCTCTAAATAAGCGTTACCGTCCATGTAAATTCAAAATTAGAACGGAATTTGTATGTTACTTCAATAGGTTCTAATTAGTTGATTGTTATTTCAATAAATAATCCTTTTTTGTCCGTATTATTGTCCAGTTGTTATGTCTAAACGTTAAACAAAAGTAGCCACAAATACATTTAACTTTTCCATTAAAGGCTTTTGCCCATTATAATCATAAATCCGAAAATATTAAAAATAAACCCTTTTCAAAACAATAAAATATGGACTCTATATTGTTTCGGCTTCCTCTTATAATTAATCACCTTTGTCTAAAACACCACGAGTAAGTAGTCGAAAGATCAACCAGAACAAATACTATAAATATACCTGCAGTGCATACGATTTGGTCAGTTGTTTCTCAGCTTTTGTCGAGTCAAAAAGTATTCCTAACCATTTTCGTGCGTTTTATTTGTGTTTGTGTTAGTATATTCGTGTTTGTTTTTATCTGTGTTTATGTGATTGTATGTATTTCTAATCACTCTTGTGATTAGTAGAATATACGTGTGCGATATTTTATCAATTTAATTTACGTAGTTAACGTTGTATTTGTCTGTTTGCTTTAGTCGTATTTGTGTGCGTGTGTACTTAATCACTCTTGTGATAATTACGCTATACGTGTAACGTATATTCATTGATTTAATTTAGCTACTTTATCTATACTTTATCAACTTGTTCAATATGTCGGGCAAAACTGGTGTTTCCAACAAGCGCTCAGGTGAGAAACGCGATTGGTTGCTAAAAATTGGGTCGAGCTATATGAATCTCAATTATCTTAGGGATTCAGAACCGGAGATCAAAACTTCAGTAAATAGTAAAGTTCTAGATGTCAGGCAGTTGCATTATTTTGATAATTTCGGCGAAAGTGAAGCTAATAGAGGAAGAGCCTTTAAAGATGTTTGATATAGAGGAAGATACATTGGTGACGAGGATGCTATTTGCGAAATTATGCCTATGTCTATCTTCGGGGGCGATAGACGCAATTTGTAGAAAGGTATTCTCGAGACGACACAGCAATACAGTATTCCTAGAAATGTTTTATGACAGGTTTTTCTGTTTCTTCCTCATGAGGCCGTATACATGGTATTCGTTGCATTCCATGATAATGGCAAGCAAAGCTTACCCGATGCATTTTAGGGGCACCATAAAAGTTTTGTTTAAAGATGAAGGCATTAAAGTCACAATTTTGGAGGACTACGCCAATCATATTAGTGACGAGGACTGTACAGAATTAATGAATATTGTTGTGGATACAGAGTTAACGGAGAAACAGTTTGGTCGGGTAGCTTCTGTGCTTTTCATTATTTATAAAAGGTGTGCTATAACCGATAGTATTTTTCAGTATATGCATAGTAAACTGATGGTATGTAGCGATGTCTGTGCTCTTAATAAGAACTTCGGCAAACTCCTACTATACTTTGTCCAAAATATATCTGGCCGCAATTTAGTTTTTAGAGAGTTGAAAAATATGGTTGAGAGGCATCACACTTGTTATAAAAATATTTGTCTGGAAGTTTTGGATGGTTATGTCAGAGAGGTTATAGCTCTCCAGGCGAATCTTGTGGAAGGTCCACGACTTATAATTCCGAGGCAATGGGAAGGTTTTCATGCTCTATAATTGCAAAGGTTTTTTGTCTTTACAGCGGCATCTTAATTATGGGTTCATCTTTCGCCTCTTGAGGCATTCAGAACGAGCTTACCCATTAAAACCATTACGGTATCCGAGTACGTTCCGTAGTGACAGGGCCTTGCGAACCGTGGCTAAGGATTTGTCGCAAGCGTTTAAAATATAAAATTATCATGAAAGAGCCCAAGTACATGTGTTAGTTTTGTCTGATTTATACTTATATGTAATTATTGTTGATTTTTTAATTATGGTGTGATGTAATTTGTATGGTCGTGGTTTAGTTTCGTAATTTGGTCAGATTAGTCAAAATATAAATATGGTAATGTGTGATTTATTATTATTTATCTTTTTTTAAATGTTTTACGTTCGTGCCCGATGTTTGTGTCTCGTTTGTTTTTTTTTTATTGTCATTGTCGATTGCAACTGTTTTTTTTACCTTTTTACTTATAATATTTAGGTTTCTTGCATGTTGCTTTTTCTGCAGTAAGAAAAGGTTTTTATAAAATTGTATAAATAGCATAGTTTAGGCTCAGAATTTATGTTCGTTTGTTCGTCTGTAATTAGTCTGAACCTAATTTTTAAGTTTTGGAATAAAGACTCGCTATTCTTATTATAAATGTTTTTGCCGAAGCCCAAACTGCCCAAAAGTCCCTATTAATTCTGCGTCGTCATTGCACTAGATAAAATTTGAATATTCTTGAATAGGAGATAAAATACTTTTTATTTTTACATTTCCGCCCAAAATGGTTGACTACAAATTGGTCCGATTTAAGCAAAAATTTTCCAACCCACAACCTCGACAATTTCGAGATTTTGTGACCTATGTACTCCAAATGAGGTATATTTTAACATATCAAGACATAACTCTATGTTAATAATTGACGAAAATCCGTATGGTCCAAACCACAGCTGAAATATCGAAGACTATTTTTTTTAAAATACTTAGGGTTCCCACCAAGAACTTAGGGTCCCAAGCCAACCTCACCTGCAAGTGGTGATAGCTTATCAACGGACGAGGCTCTGGCAAACAAAATGTCCCAATAAGCGGCAATAGGCTCGCCACCTATTACGTGGGATCAAAACACTGGCGAAAAGTGGGCGTTTAATATGCCTCTGCCTACCCCTTCGGGGAAACAGGCGTGAGTCTATGTATGTATGTATTATGTATTTTTTTAAATGAATAAGTGTTTCAAGCTATTAGAATCATTTTTGCATTTTCTTGATTGCCCTGATGTGTGTTAATTTTATTTTGCTATAATGATTCAAACTACTTGGAACAATCATGCTTTTATACAATATGGAAAATATTACAAAACTAATTCTGCTTAAATGTTCCCATAACCTTGAATAATTTAAACTCAATTCAAATAAATTGACAATAACATTCGACTACAGAACTATACTGATTCAGGCCACATGCCTATATATTTAAATAAAGAAATACGAAAAATTTAATTCAAAATTATTCACAACCTTTTATATTAACCATATAAAATTGTGTCCGTTTCGATGGCGCGGCCATGACGTTCTCTTTTTAAAAAAATGCTTACAAGATTTTGTAAAAATTTGTAAAAGTAGACTCCCAAAACAATAAATTTGTCAAAGCTATGGTTAAAAAGATATAAGGGTTTGAACGTGGCCGCGCCATTGAAACGCTCCGAACCGCGCGGCCACGGAGATCTTTAAAACTAAGCATTGCAGAGACCTGAAATGTTGGTAAGTAACAGATTGAATTTGTAAAAAATTTGTAAAAATATAGAAAAAAAACTTAAGCTTATATTTTAGGAGCTGTAAGACTAACACGCCATGGCCGCGCCATCGAAACGGTGAAAAACACATTTTCGCCGATACCTTGCTGAAAAGGCAACGCAGGCGGCTGAAGTTTTTTGTAAAACCTGGATTTCAATTTGTCAAAACTAGTAAAAGTAAAACAAAAAATCCTAGGTTTATAATTCTGGAGCTATAAGACTAATACGCCATGGCCGCGCCATTGAAACGGTGAAAAACACATTTTCACCGATATCTTGCTGAAAAAGCAACGCAGACGTCTGAAGTTTTTTGTAAAACCCGGATTTGAATTTGTCAAAACTAGTAAAAATAAAACAGAAAGTCCTAGGTTTTTATTTCAGGAGCTATAAGACTAAAACGCCATGGCCGCGCCATTGAAACGGTGAAAAAATACGTAATCGCCGATATCTCGCTGAAAATGCATTGCAGAGGTCTGAAGTTTTTTGTAAAACCAGGATTTGAATTTGTCAAAACTAGTAAAAATAAAACAAAAAATCCTAGGTTTATATTTCAGGAGGTGTAAGACTAATACGTCATGGCCGCGCCAATGAAACGGTGAAAAAATACGTAATCGCCGATATCTCGCTGTAAAAGCATCGCAGAGGTCTGAAGATTTTTGAAAACCTAGATCTGAATTTGTCAAAACAGGTAAAAATGCACAAAAAATCCCTAGGTTTACATTTCAGGAGCTGTAGAACGGAATCTTAAATACGCCTTGAATATGTCGATAGGGTGACCATGGCTTATTGTTTACAGAAAACTTTTCGCCTATTCTATTAGATATAAGGATTCTAAATGAAATAAAAATGAAACGATATTAGGTATACAAAACCATGTTTATTTCTTTAAATCACATGAATCACAGATTTTTTGCTTACACTCAGATGTGTGCTTTCAAAATCACAGATAAATTTCTTTTAAGTACTAAGATATATTTCTAATTTAAAAATCACATTCATCACAGATTGTTTGCTTACACCAAGATATATATTTCTTTTATAATTACGGATTATTTGCTTACACTAAGATATAACATATCCTCGTCCTGCCCATTGTGATTTCAAAATCACAAAACATACTTCACGGTTCCTGCCCATCTAAAATATTATAAAATTCTGCCCACTGTCCTTCAAAAATCAAAACAAAATGTATAACTATAAAAATAGCGTGAATCGTTTCATTATGATCTATTTACTGTCATAAAAAATTTAAAAAAAAAACTTATGCATGACCTTTTTTTTATCTAATTTTTCTGGGCAGGAAGCACTTGTAAGATTTTGTACTTTGAAGAGAACAGTGGGCAGAATTACCAAACAGGTTCTAATTTGCTTGGGCAGGACGAGGTTAAATTTCTTTCAAAATTACAGATTATTTTCTTTAAAGTACTAAGATATATGTCTTATTTAAAAATCACATTAATCACAGATTGTTTGCTTACACTAAGATATACACACATCAACAAAGTCTAGGGATATCTTAATCCTAAATTATTTACGAGTTTATAGTTAAGAACCTTGTTAGTTTCCACAAAAAGTTTATATACAGATTAAAACCTCTTTTATTCTATTTTCAAAATTTGAACATGGAAAGAAAAAAAACAAAATAATAAACAAAATATGGCGGCAAATTTGCTAGTAATTCGTTACATTAAAGAAAGTTAAAACTGTTTTATTATAATTATTAATGAAAAGGGTTTTTAATTGTTTTTCTTTTTTAATTTAACGTGACGTACGAACTTTAAAAGTCATGTCACGTCGTCATTTGAGTCGAGATGAAATGTTACGAGCCGTGGGCATGTTAGAAAATGGTGCAATTCAACGCGTCGTTGCTGAGGCCCTACATACCAGTCAAAATGTGATATCAAGGTTGTGGTCACGTTATCGCAGTACTGGAGATGTGGCCGAACAGCACACAGGTAGATATCGTGTTACTACGCAGAGACAGGATCGATTTCTCCAAATGACCGCCAGAAGACAACCCAATATCACAGCGCTGCAACTAGTGCAAAGGCTCCAGGAGGACCACCAGCTGCTGGTAAGCGACCAAACCGTGCGAAGAAGGTTACATGAAGTTGATCTTCATGCTCGAAGACCATTGCGTGTTCCAGCATTGCGACGTGGCAATCGCGGTCGGCGGCTTTCGTGGGCTCGGGAGCATTTACCATGGAGTGACGAACAATGGTCTTTGGTGCTGTTCACCGATGAGTCCCGGTTTGGGTTTCACCCGGATTCACGAAGAACACGCGTTTGGAGAGCTCCAGGGAGAGTTAGCCGTCTACGGCACCCTCAGGAGGTCCACCCATACCAAGGCGGGACAATCATGGTGTGGGCAGGAATTCGTCTTGGCGGACGAACCCAACTCGTTTGGATCCAAGGCAGCATGACTGCACAAAAATACCACGAGGAGGTAGTAGAGCCCGTTATTGTCCCACACAGAACTCAAATAGGCCATGAATTTCTACTCATGCACGATAATGCTCCTTGCCATACGGCGCGGCTGGTATCGACCGCTCTCCGAGAGCACGATATTCAAGTTTTGGATTGGCCTGCACAGTCGCCCGACTTAAATCCTATCGAGCATGCCTGGGACATGTTACAACGAAAAGCTTTGAGAGATTTTCCACCAAATTTGACGACTGAACAACAACTTTACGAACACTTGCAAAGGACATGGGACCTCATACCGCAGCAAGACATTGACAATTTAATTTTAAGTATTAACAATCGATGTCGATGTGTAATCAATGTAAGAGGTGGCAACACTGATTATTAATGATTAGATTTTACAAGATTTTTTCCATTTTTATTAAAATTAATAGTTTTTTAGGAAGAAATGTTTGTTGTTATCATACTAATTTTCCATGATGATTAAAAAAATTATTTTTTTTTATTTAAAACAAAAAAAAACACGAAATGTTTTTTATTTTTATTAAAGACCTTAAAATAATCTATGATTCTTCTATTTACTGTATCAGAAAATTCTTCATAGATTTTTTGATATTTGATGAAATATAAAATATCCCTAGACTTTGTTGATGTGTGTATATTTCTTTCAAAATCACAGATTATTTTCTTATGCTAAGATACATATTCTTATTAAATACGACCTCATGGCGAAAGACTTTCTCTAAATTCTTAAAATTGGCAATTCACACAAAAAATCTTAATCATCATCTATAAGCCCATATGTTAAATTATGAAGTGTTATAGGTTGTTCAGAACTTGCGTGCGTTGCGGTTTTATTATCGTCATAACAAATCATTGTAGAATTATTAAACAAGCAATGACACTTGTAATGACCGATCAGACCTACCACCGGGGGAACATATTCCACAGCACCTATCAGTCCATATTTTCTTTGTTTTATTTTTATATAATGCGGTATTTCTTCGAGCTTGATTTTGTCTGTGCCATTAAGATCAAATAAAATAAAGCTACCTAATTCGTATGTAAATCTCTTGGTTTTTTTGTTACATTTACAAAACTTAGTTAGGTCAACTACTTAGGTTGACTAAAAAATGGAAAGAGATTATGTAGTATGAATTACTTACCTTGATAAGAAGTATTAATCAGATCCTGAAGCGTCATGAAGTCCAGATTGCAACAGCAGAACGTTTTTCAATGCCAAAGATAACAAATGTCCGAAACAGTGTGCAAATCGAAGTCCATAGGAATGCCGAAATAACAAATATCCAAAACAGTGCACAAATCGAAGTCCATAGGAATGCCAACATTTAAAACACCAACAAGTACCACGTACGAATTAACTGAAAGTAAAACGACGACTAATCGTGAAAAAGCTTTTGGCGGGGGAAGACGGAGTGACGGCGGGATATCTCTTTTTAGACGGCTGTGATTGGTTAGACAGCCAGCCTTCGTCTCACGCGCTGCACCCGCGCGTTTCGTTCGCTCCTATGCTCCTGCTATTCAATGTAAGAATGCATGACTTTATTACGGTGGTTATTTCTGGCAGAATTTAATCTTAGTCTTATTCATCAAATTATGCTATTTTATACTCATTAGTTATTACGAAAGCTATGCAAAGTTATGTGTTATGGTTTTTGCACGTCTACTCAAAACTAGTATTTTCAGCTAACAAACAACGATTTTTAAACAAATCAACATGGTTTTGTATAAGTACTATCGTTTCATTTTTATTTCATTTAGAATCTTTATGATATCATTTCTAGTAAAATAGGTGAAAAGTTTTCTGTAAACAAAAAGCCATGGTCACCCTGTCGACATATTCAAGATGTCTTCTTTTATTTCCGTTCTTCAGCCCCTGAAATGTAAACCTACGGTTTTTTGTGCATTATTACCTGTTTTGACAAATACAGATCTAGGTTTTACAAAAAACTTCAGACCTCTGCGATGCATTTTCAGCGAAATATCGGCGATTATGTATTTTTTCACCGTTTCAATGGCGCGGCCATGGCGTTTTAGTCTTACAGCTCCTGAAATATAAACCTAGGATTTTTTGTTTTATTTTTACTAGTTTTGACAAATTCAAATCTGGGTTTTACAAAAAACTTCAGACGTCTGCGTTGCTTTTACAGCGAGATATCGGCGAAAATGTGTTTTTCACCGTTTCAATGGCGCGGCCATGGCGTATTAGTCTTATAACTCCAGAAATATAAACCTAGGATTTTTTGTTTTATTTTTACTAGTTTTGACAAATTCAAATCTGGGTTTTACAAAAAACTTCAGACGTCTGCGTTGCTTTTTCAGCAAGATATCTATGAAAATGTTTTTTTCACCGTTTCAATGGCGCGGCCATGGCGTATTAGTCTTATAGCTCCAGAAATATAAACCTAGGATTTTTGGTTTTATTTTTACTAGTTTTGACAAATTCAAATCCAGGTTTTACAAAAAACTTCAGACGTCTGCGTTGCTTTTTCAGCGAGATATCGGCGAAAACGTGTTTTTCACCGTTTTAATGGCGCGGCCATGGCGTATTAGTCTTATAGCTCCTAAAATATAAGGTCAGGATTTTTTTCTATATTTTTACAAATTTTTTACAAATTCAATCTGTTACTTACCAAAATTTCAGGTCTCTGCAATGCTTAGTTTTAAAGATCTCCGTGGCCGCGCGGTTCGGAGCGTTTCAATGGCGCGGCCACGTTCAAACCCTAATCACTTTTTAACCATAGCTTTGACAAATTTATGGTTTTGGGAGTCTACTTTTACAAATTTTTACAAAATCTTGTAAGCATTTTTTCAAAAAAAAAACGTCATGGCCGCGCCATCGAAACGGACACATAAAATTATCATTAGTATCTCGGCGATAAAGTACCTAAACAGAATATTATTTTTATACCGAAAACTTTAATTAAGTAGGCATTTATTTACCTATTTTTTTGCAATTTTTTGTACGTATCTACAATAAAATTGTATGTTTTGCATGAACATTTTTATAGGATATTGTAGTCAAAACTTATTGAAGATCATTTATGCATATTTCTAAATCATCACATTTCGGGGAAACATATGTATGTATGTATGTATTTCTAAATCAACCTTTTTAACTGTCCTAAAGCGGCTACTTCCCATTTGGTAAACTTCCCATTTCGTAAACCTCAAACTGTACCTACTAAAAAGTTGCGTTTGGTAAACATTATACATTTCATACATTTAGTCCCATTTCGAAAACATTTCAATATTTTTTTGTGTTATATCCCATTTGGTAAACTTTCAGATGAAATGGGTACAGTCAAGTAAAAAAAGAAAAACGAAACTAATGATAACATTGTCATTTATTTTGTTAAATATTTTTAATCACAGGTACAATAGTCGGATTATGTGTACGTATGCCATTTACACATATTGATATTTAAAAACAGAAATAAAAAGTGGGGTGTACAAATAACTTTCAAAAAATTTAAGAAAAATCACAGTTCGATTTGACTATTTCGATGACAAGTTTTATTTTTTTAATAACATAAGTCAATCTAGATGCGAAATCAACTTATATAAAAAAACAATAATCACAGATTTGGTACTATCTTTTTATGTTAATGTACATTAACATAAAAAAATACATACGAAATCAACTACTTATAAAATATAAAAATAAACAGTCACTGATTTGGTACGTTAACGTAAAAAAATACATACTAAATCAACTATAAAATATAAAAACAATAATAATCACAGATTTGGTACAATAACATAAAAAATACATGCAAAATCAACTTTTAAATATAAAAACAAATAATAATCACAGATTTGGTACATTAACATTAAAAATTACACACAAAATCAACTATAAAATATAATCACAGATTTGGAATATTAACATAAAAAATTTACTACCTACACTACAAAGTTAAAAATCAATAAATAAATTATAAAGTGATACAAGCAATTCTTGATAATTCGTTCAAACAATTTTCCAATGATATTTTTCCACTTTTGTAATCGCCGAGAATATTGTTAATTCGTATATCATTTTGGATAGATTTTTTTCTTCGTTTTGATATACTTTCTCCATTATTATAAAAGCTGTAAAAAATTGTTATGATTAATTAAAGTAATAATGTATAATTTTTATCATATGTGTCGCCTAAAAATACAGGTCATTGAAACAAAAATATGTACCTTTTCAGAAGATTTTCATAATGTTTAATATTGCCTGATATCGTTTCGAAAAATAAAAGAATTGATGGCCTTTTTCCAATTTCACTATTGAAACTCCAATTCCAAGATTCCATGAGGTTTGTAGTGCGGTGTCTTTGTGCGTAGCAGCACCAAATATTCATCATATCTTCATTTTCCAACCACTGATCCACAAAGTAATCATTGAATTCAGTTATAGCTTTTTCTTCAAAACTGTAACAGAATTAATTCGTTGAAGATTATGATACGAAAAACCATATATTACCTAGTTTCTAACGCATAAAAATGGCTGTAGAAAATGGCGGTAGAAGAAATATCCAGAACTAAACGCGTTCATTTCAATACTGCAAAATTAATTTACCTTTGACTCATAACGTATAGCCATCCATCGTTTATGTCTTCTTTTGGTAAATGTGCCAGAGCCATACATAGTTTGACGTGATAGTGAGATTCTTCATGTTGTAATAAGCCCAGAGATTTTGCCTTTCTTAATAGCGCTCTGCCAAAGTGAACAAAACACCCCTTAACAATTATGTTTGGAAATGTCTTTTTAATTGCATTTATTGGAGCTTTTTCGAAATCCAAGGTAATAATATCGGCTGTCCACTCTGGTAAATGAAATTTTAGTTTGTAAAACAGTCTTTCATATGTAGTTTCTTCTTTGTTTGTCAACACTGCATAAAAAAATGGTACAATATTTGTCCCAGTTTCTGTACTTCCTATGTCTCCGTGTACAACGTATAGTTGAAGAAACGGCTTTGCACAACATTTGAACGTTCCGTCCGCAAAGTAGTGACGGACGTCATTTAAATGTGCAATTGCACTCTTTGAACCAAACACAATCATTCTATTTTCACCGTCAATCTCATCAAACAATAAATTGTCTTTAAAACGGTCAGGAATCACGATTTCTGTAGAGTTAGAGTGCTGAGATTTTGTGATTCCTAGTTGTCTATTTCTGTGTCTATACAAACTGCTTTTAACTTTGTCAAAATTTGGTAATTCTTTAATAATTTCATAACCATTATCTTTCAGCTTTTTAGTACATTTCCTGTATGTAGCTGGAATCGGCTTCAGATCTTCACATATAGTTTGTTTACATTTTTCGATGGCTACTTTCACTTCATTTTTTTCAAAATTCGGAATACAAGAACTCCAGTGAGCATTTTCTCTTAATACATGGCTTCGATTTGAATTCAAAGTTACACTTGCTGAACATCCATCTTTTCTATTAACACAGCGCCACCAACTTGAGTCCTTATTATTTTTCTGTTTATAATATTGATGCCCAGCGCGTAATAAAATTTCACCGCCTCGTGTACTATTAATAATTTTTAAATTCACTGCACCACTAGAAGATCCCTCACCCGACATTGCAACGACCTTGCACTATGCATAAAACGAGTGAACTGATAAGTTAAACCCGGTAATAGATATAATTTACGTATACTTACTTATGTCTATCTCATTCACACCTTTTGTTTAAAACGATGGTAAGGACAATAAATCCCTACCTGAGAACCCGCTCGGTGCTTCTTTTGCGGGAAAAGCACGTGGTATTTTTAGTAGCATCGTGGTATTTTTACAGACTTTAATACGTTTTTTTTACTTCTTCTTGATCAGCCATTCTTTTTGATGGTCGAGATACTATCTCAAGACTGAAGCATTTAAAAATATATACATCTCTAATTTAATACTAATTTGACACTGACTGTACCGTACAAAAATAACAATACTAACAAAGTTTACCAAATGGGATTAAATGTATGAAGTAACGAAATGTTTACCAAACGCAACTTTTTAGTAGGTACAGTTTGAGGTTTACGAAATGGGAAGTTTACCAAATGGGAAGTAGCCCCTAAAGCTTTGCAAAAAAGATTATATTGACGTGGATCGTTTTTGTAAACTTCAGGCGCAGTGAAAAACACTGTTAAAGTTTTACAAAAACGATCCACTTCAATTGCATCTTTTTACAACAATGCTTTGCTGCAGAATTTCTTAATTTAAATTCTAACATAAATGAACCTTAAAGCTTGAAACATTTTCGCAGTTTTGAAATGAAAACCATAGGTATAATACTTTTAATGAATAAACAAAGAGGATCCACTAAATACTTACCTAATATTGTGTAAGTACTATTGTGTTATTGAATATATTGCTAACGCACTAAAAATATATTTCAAAACGAAAAACTTCATGGCAAACATTATTAGGTTGTGGGTACTTTAAAGTTTACCTAAAATAATAAATATAAAATAAAATAAAAAAATAAAAAAGCCTTATATTTCTCACCAAAAACATTACAAAAAACGTACTTATTTCTAAATTAATACACTTAATTTATAATATATCTCTAACATACAACACTTAAAATTCTATTGATGTGAGAACCCCTCATTTTCGAAGGTGAAGGCCTCCTCTAGAGATTTCCAAGCCTCTTTGTTCCTTGCAGTCTCCATCCACTGTTCGCCCGCTAAATTTATAATGTCTGCTCACCGAGCAGCCGGTCTGCCTCTCTTCCCGGTGCCTGGTGGCCCCTTCCATTGCGTTATCACGTGAGTCCATCGGTTGTCTGTTAGCCTTGCTATGTGATGATCCCAGCGCCACTTGAGTTTTTTGCAATGGCATAATGCATCAATGACTCCTGTCCTTTTCCTAATATTCCTGTGGGGGATTTTTTGAATTTTTCTAAATTTTAGAATGCTTCTCTCCATACTTCTTTGATATGTTCTAATTTTAGCTTTCGCGTGATGTGTGAGTTTCCATGTTTGGCTGGCGTAAGTTAAAGATGGCAATATACAGCTGTCCATGACTTTTTGTTTTATTAAAATTGACATGTTGCTCTTCATGACTTCCTTTAGGCTCCAAAATTTCTTCCAAGCATTTGCAACTCTCCTTTCTACCTCGAGTTCATTTCTCTGCTTTTGGAAAGAAATTTGCTTACCCAGATATATATATGTGTCGACATATTCCAGTAATTCGTCATCTAGGTATACGGGGGTTCTTAATGTAGTTCGTCATAATTTTGGTTTTATTGCGATTCATTTCTAGACCCACCTGTTGACTCGCGGCGTGAAGGGCATTTAACATTGACTGTAACTCAGTTGTATTCTCAGATAGTAAAACAATGTCATCTGCAAATCTTAAGTGACTTAAATAATGGTTATTTATGTTTATACCGACGTATTTCCAGTCTAGTTTATCAAATACACTTTGTAAAACAGCAATAAATGTAGTAGAAGAGACGATATCTCCCTGTCTGACTCCCCTTTTGATAGGTATAAGGGCTCCTTTGGTCTCTAATCTAATTCCACTTTTACAATTGCTATATATATATTGTAGCACCTTCAGATACGTTGATTCAACCTTTTGCGATTGTAAGGACTCCCATATTGAGTGGTGCAACAAACTATCAAAAGCCTTTTGGTAGTCAACGAATATGAGGTAGAGTGGTCTGTGAAACTCTTGATATTTGTCTATGAGCATTTCAATAGAGTGTGGTTTTATATTTCAATAGAATATGGTCCACAGTAGAGAATCCTTATCGAAATCTTGCTTGCTCAACGGGTTGGCGTTTCTCAATGGTACATCTTGCTCAATAAATGCCTACTTAATTAAAGTTCTGATTCTCTTATCTAGTATTTACGAGAATAGCTTATATATTGCAGACAATAGGATTATAGGTCGATAATTACTTATATTATTTGGATCTCCCTTTTTATATAATAAAATTATATCCGACTCAGTCCACTGTTTTGGCGTAGTTGCTGATTTTAGTACCAAATTAAACAGCTCTGTCAAAGAGCTTACCAGGTAAGGGCCTCCTAGTTTCAGAGCTTCATTTGATATTTCATCAGGTCCTGGGCTTTTATTGGTCTTCAAATTAGCGATTGCTGTCAATACCTCTGTTTCACTGATATCTTGTACATCATAAGGTGTTTCTGATGGTATAGTTAAAGCTTGCTCTTGTTGTTCATAGCTGTATAATTGTGTGTAAAAGTCGGTTGCGGCTTGTAGTATTTCATTCCTGTTGCAGGTTGTTTTATTTGAAATTTTAAGTCGTTATATCCAAGTTTTATGTAAGCTGAGTTCCTTGTTTGCTTTTTTTAAACTTCCTGAGTATAGTAAATGTTTTTCTATGGTTTTCTAACGGTGAATATTGTAGTCATGCTGTAATCCGAAATGCCCCATGTCCGATACGTAAGGGAGAACGCAATTTTACCTGATGTTTGGCCTCTTTTCGCAACAATCGTGCTAAGTCTTTGAAAACCACTCAGTAGCAGTAACATAAGGTAAATAAAAAGCTTTGCAATTTAAAACTGATTTGTGATGAAATTTTATAACGTTTTCTGAAAATACTGTGTGTCGCCGAAGTATTAAACCTTTTGCAAATTTTATGAAGGTATCACCTAGCCTTGTCGATGTCTATAATCTTTAGCCGTTTCTCTGAAAATCCTCTGAATAATCGTTGAAGACCAAAATGTGCATTTGTATGTTTCTCTAAAATCTGCCTAGTCATTCTAATGGTTAAAATCCCTCGCCATTTCTCTGAAATTCCTCCGTATTATTACCGAAGTCGCAATCAGCAGCTATTTTAATGAAAGCCTTGCTTACCATTGCCAATTTTTAAAGTAATCAGTATATAGGTTGTGCGAGTTCTCGCTCACAGATTTGGCCCTCTAAAATCGTTGTACGAGGGACTAACCCATCCAAAAAAAAGAATGGTTTGGTTTTCGCATGCGCTGATCACGTTTCTGCGGTCCATTTTTGCGTAGGAAGTGCTGTTCCGGAGATACACAAATCAATTAACAACAATCTAATTGATTTCCGGTGGTCCCTGCACCCTCATTAGCGTTTCATTGTTCGCCTTTTTCCTTATCTCCTATCTATTGTTCGTTGACCAACACTGCAACTCCTTTGTGCCCCCTATGACTCACTGTTCACCCTAATTAGGAGTGCTTTTGTAAACTACTTACTCTTATGCCAGCTGGATATTTCACTGTAAAACTACTTTTTGGATTGTCTGTCTTTTTGAATTGATCCAATGCAAAATTTGGTTTATATCTTCAGTAGTCAGTGGAACTGGACATTTTTGGAATCTATTTTTTCTACATATTTCTTTTAAATTGTTAGATAAACTTTCCATAAACACTTGTGCACAGTTGGACCTACTATATGTTACATATTTTGATAATTTATCATCATATGAACATTTTATATAATATGCAAAACTATACACTTCATGTTTCTGAACATTATGCGTAAATGGTTTGGATGGATCGTTAGAACATGTTTCTACTGGTCTTAAAAATGCTTCAAAATCAGCATAAACTAGGAATGGTATATTTAACTTTTTTTTTAAAACTATTAAATTTAATTTTATCATTTGGAATTGGTTGACCAAACCGACTTTTTTTAATTTCACTGTTTGGTAATTCTGTACAAATGTGAGCACAATCGTGTTGTTCATTATTATTTAACCTTTCCTCGGATGGAAAATGAATTAGACACGCATCACAAATGTACATGACCTGACCATTTTTTGAAATTTGTTTACTAACTAACCCCGATAAACTTTTTATGTAACAGTAATGATTATTCGTATTTTTAGACAAAAGTAATAAATTGACATGTCTAGCTTTACGACATTTTGTTAAAAAATATAACAAAACAATTGTATGTAGTATACCATATTTTATTTCTTTATAATCAATCCAATTAATCATGTTTTTCAATTAATCATTGTACTTGCATACTAAACCCTTTTTTGTCTGGACTTTAAAAGATCAAGAAAAGAGTAAATAAATTGAAGTGACAAAAAAAACAATGACTCTGAGTTTGTTTCGGCTTTTCTTCTCAAGAAGTCATTTAGCTAGGAAAAGCCGGCATCATCTAGAATAGGGTTTTGACATGTATAAGTGTTGTAAACAACCAAAATGCAGAAATAAATATGTCTTTATGTCTTTATGTCTTCATATACATAAAAACACCATGCAAGTTTGCACTTAACATAAGCACACTGACTAAACTACCGCCACTGCCAAGGGTCATCATCATCTTCCCAATCTTTAAGACCACCAGCACAATGGAAATAATTGTCCTGTCTTCATGACCAGTATAAAAGAAACCGGCTTCTGCAAGATCTTCAGTTCTCTGACGCATAACAAGAGGCCAGCCTTTGAAACTGAGCCATCGTCTAGATTTTGATTTGAAGAATGGATATTCAGCTCTTGGGCACTGCGTTGTAGTTTTGGTATTCAATTATGTGTTCTGTACACGTATGCCACACTCATCCATTATTTCTGCTCTGCAAAGGATTAGAAAATCAGGTAGAATAATTAATGTAATGAGTAGACAGAAGTAATTTAAGTACTTAAACAGAATCACATTCACTAATGATCAGCTGACTCTACGTAACATTAGAGTAATATCATAATTATACAATACATAATTTTACAATCAATTTAAAAACTAGTCTCTGTATCAACACTTAGCGTAATTTATAATGACCCCAAGCCAATGTTTCAATATTATATCTTAAATGTATCTTTTTGTGTCGTTGTATGATAAACAAGTCTTATAATTTAGTTTTTGTGTAAAAATAGTGTGTTTAATTGATTTAAATCGAAGCATACTACAATATTGCACTTTTTTTATTAAATAGAGAAGACATAACTATTCATTGACATCTTTTTAGTGATGTATTTATTTACCCCTTTTGCCTTTGCTACAATTTTACTATCTACATCAAAAGCATACATTTTAGAACGTAAACCTACAAATTCTTTAATAATTTTTACATTATTTTCATCTTTAAAAAAACCTAATTTCTTTTATTTAATTTCGGGTATTCAAAAATATTATTTGTATCATAATCAGAGGTATCAAAGTATGAGGAAAGGTCAGGTTTTATATCAGTATAAAAATCATCTGTAAATATATGATACATTAAACTATCCGTATCTGTATACAATAAACGGATGTTACTAAACTTTTTAATCATAATATTATAATGAAAATCATACATTAACGTTTTTGAAATATCTAAAATAAAGTAATCCAACAAAACCCTAAGTTAATTGGTTTGTTATATACCAACTTAGTCTTTCGCAACTGAACAGCAACTAGGTATTCTGAAAATATCGAAAGACTATGAAATTGTGGTTTAGCGATTAGATCTTGAGCACCTAAAGCTTTACCATGGTTCTCCCAGTGTGTAACTAATTTTACGTTAACTCTTGTTTCAAAATTTCCATTGTCCTACCGAAAACTGAATTATTCATTAATTTATAAAAATCTTTTTCAAAATCTGATTTTGCTAATGTTCTAAAGGACAATGGCAGATCTCCATACATCGAAATGTCTGAAATTAAATTGAAGCGTACAGTAATAAAAAATATATCAAAAAATTTGGCGTAAGTAACAGAGTCTATAAATGATTCTATTTTCACTCAGGAAAGGTGGAAAAAGAAGATATCGGTGTTTGAATTTTTAGTTAAGAATGAACAATGTAGGTAAAAGGAAAGTTATAGTATGAAAGTTAAACAATGTAGGTAGGTACGTTTGAATTATAAAATGACATTATGTCAGATTGACATCAAAACGCGGAAGTATTTTTTAGCATCTAACTGTCACAGCCAAAGACAAAAGCAGAGCAGCACATTTTGAATCGATTTTATGTGGAATCGATACAACATTAAAACGATGCTGTGACGTTTTTATTTGATTTAAACGTTGTTTTGCTTCAAAAATATTAGCTTATTGATATAATGTTGATTAAATATTAAATAACTGCATTTTAAACCAAACCAACTCTATAAAGGTCGATCGTATCGATTACTTATTTAGGCTGGTTTCAGAGTCACGCGTTTGACCGGCGCCGGCCACACGCGCGCGCTTTCATTTACATTAGATTAGTAGTAGCGTTTCAGAGTCACGCAGTTCAAACGCGCCGCGTGTGAGACGCGCGCGCCGACCGCGCTGCCGAAGCTTCATACATTGCAATGAGAAACGCGAACTCGTTTCACAGTGGTCCGCGCGCCAAACGCGCTGTTGAGACGCGCTGGCCGACGGCGCGTGCCGCGCGCGTCACTCTGAAACCAGCCTTAATAATCGATACGGATATAGCACTCACGTCTATTCCTGACACACCATTGTCTATGGCAACAATCAAATAATAAAGTATTCGTAATCAATTGGAATGCTTTTTATCATCATAAAATACTCCAGCTCTAAGGAGACAAAGTGAAAATATTAAAAATCGTAGAAAAAAAAACAATTTGTTTTGTTCAAATGAAGTTTAAGGTCGCCACAACAAACCCAGACCAAATTCTGCCATTGTTCTTTTGTATTTAGTTCTATGTACATTTTTAACCACGGACACTGTTTAAATTGTAAAATTTTATGAATTTTAGTTAATTTCACCCCCATTTTTATGCATTGCTTTAAATTTCTGTAATGAATTACATATTTAACTATATTATTTAAATTTGGGACTAGTTTGTTCTCATTTGTATTGCCTACACAAATGTTTTCAGGGCATAAAGGAAAGTCCGAATGTAAATCATAAAGTTCATCGGGATATTCTAAATCAACTTCTTAAATAAAACCGAAGTCCGATGTCTCAGAAACATTAAAATCTATATTGGGATCTACCCATTCAAATCCACCAGTAGGAAGGTATTGAGACACAGCCCAACCATATAAATTGTTGGCATCAAAATATGTGATATATGAATTTGGTTTCTCCCCATCATAATCATGCATGTCTTTGTTATTAGCCCTAGCATAACGATTACTACATTGAGATACACCACTCCTGATACCTGACCGAATGAAAGCAATTTTCTCATAATCTGTTAATAGTTCTAATTCCATTTTCGTATATTTTAGCATTGCATCCCAAGTTAAGCCTGGAGCTGTATAATAATGGGCTGGGTCTAAACCATAAGTATTAATACATAGCTTTCTAAAGTTCTCAAATACATCACACAAAAGTAAAACGTCTGCTTTTAAATACAAATTTGAGTAATCTAACATATTACAACAACCAAAGTGTTGCCGAACATCTTTAGCATGATTGTAATCATCGTTTGAAATATGAGAACCTGTGAGTGAACTATAAAAAATATTTTGATCAGGGAGTGATGTTAGGTTTAAACTATCATAATTAGTCATAAATTCATATGGATAAACCCCTTTCCGTTTTAAACGAATGAAATCTTCATTATTAGGGAAATTTATAAGTAATTCTTGAAATTGATTATTACAAAGATTTTTGGCTAATTGATCTAAACTACACGATAAAAATTTCAGTGAATCTACAAATCTCAATGTAACTTCATGGTTATTTATTTTCAACTTTTTGGCAAAGGATATGTATTTTTCTTTATTTTGCGGGATCACTTCGAATTCACCATCACAAAAGTTTAATGCATGAACAATAAAATGAGCATCATAGTGACTGAGGTTGTGTAAGATATTGGTATATGACGTGGTGGCTACTTCCCATTTGGTAAACTTCCCATTTCGTAAACCTCAAACTGTACCTACTAAAAAGTTGCGTTTGGTAAACATTATACATTTCATACATTTAGTCCCATTTCGAAAACATTTCAATATTTTTTTGTGTTATATCCCATTTGGTAAACTTTCAGATGAAATGGGTACAGTCAAGTAAAAAAAGAAAAACGAAACTAATGATAACATTGTCATTTATTTTGTTAAATATTTTTAATCACAGGTACAATAGTCGGATTATGTGTACGTATGCCATTTACACATATTGATATTTAAAAACAGAAATAAAAAGTGGGGTGTACAAATAACTTTCAAAAAATTTAAGAAAAATCACAGTTCGATTTGACTATTTCGATGACAAGTTTTATTTTTTTAATAACATAAGTCAATCTAGATGCGAAATCAACTTATATAAAAAAACAATAATCACAGATTTGGTACTATCTTTTTATGTTAATGTACATTAACATAAAAAAATACATACGAAATCAACTACTTATAAAATATAAAAATAAACAGTCACTGATTTGGTACGTTAACGTAAAAAAATACATACTAAATCAACTATAAAATATAAAAACAATAATAATCACAGATTTGGTACAATAACATAAAAAATACATGCAAAATCAACTTTTAAATATAAAAACAAATAATAATCACAGATTTGGTACATTAACATTAAAAATTACACACAAAATCAACTATAAAATATAATCACAGATTTGGAATATTAACATAAAAAATTTACTACCTACACTACAAAGTTAAAAATCAATAAATAAATTATAAAGTGATACAAGCAATTCTTGATAATTCGTTCAAACAATTTTCCAATGATATTTTTCCACTTTTGTAATCGCCGAGAATATTGTTAATTCGTATATCATTTTGGATAGATTTTTTTCTTCGTTTTGATATACTTTCTCCATTATTATAAAAGCTGTAAAAAATTGTTATGATTAATTAAAGTAATAATGTATAATTTTTATCATATGTGTCGCCTAAAAATACAGGTCATTGAAACAAAAATATGTACCTTTTCAGAAGATTTTCATAATGTTTAATATTGCCTGATATCGTTTCGAAAAATAAAAGAATTGATGGCCTTTTTCCAATTTCACTATTGAAACTCCAATTCCAAGATTCCATGAGGTTTGTAGTGCGGTGTCTTTGTGCGTAGCAGCACCAAATATTCATCATATCTTCATTTTCCAACCACTGATCCACAAAGTAATCATTGAATTCAGTTATAGCTTTTTCTTCAAAACTGTAACAGAATTAATTCGTTGAAGATTATGATACGAAAAACCATATATTACCTAGTTTCTAACGCATAAAAATGGCTGTAGAAAATGGCGGTAGAAGAAATATCCAGAACTAAACGCGTTCATTTCAATACTGCAAAATTAATTTACCTTTGACTCATAACGTATAGCCATCCATCGTTTATGTCTTCTTTTGGTAAATGTGCCAGAGCCATACATAGTTTGACGTGATAGTGAGATTCTTCATGTTGTAATAAGCCAAGAGATTTTGCCTTTCTTAATAGCGCTCTGCCAAAGTGAACAAAACACCCCTTAACAATTATGTTGGGAAATGTCTTTTTAATTGCATTTATTGGAGCTTTTTCGAAATCCAAGGTAATAATATCGGCTGTCCACTCTGGTAAATGAAATTTTAGTTTGTAAAACAGTCTTTCATATGTAGTTTCTTCTTTGTTTGTCAACACTGCATAAAAAAATGGTACAATATTTGTCCCAGTTTCTGTACTTCCTATGTCTCCGTGTACAACGTATAGTTGAAGAAACGGCTTTGCACAACATTTGAACGTTCCGTCCGCAAAGTAGTGACGGACGTCATTTAAATGTGCAATTGCACTCTTTGAACCAAACACAATCATTCTATTTTCACCGTCAATCTCATCAAACAATAAATTGTCTTTAAAACGGTCAGGAATCACGATTTCTGTAGAGTTAGAGTGCTGAGATTTTGTGATTCCTAGTTGTCTATTTCTGTGTCTATACAAACTGCTTTTAACTTTGTCAAAATTTGGTAATTCTTTAATAATTTCATAACCATTATCTTTCAGCTTTTTAGTACATTTCCTGTATGTAGCTGGAATCGGCTTCAGATCTTCACATATAGTTTGTTTACATTTTTCGATGGCTACTTTCACTTCATTTTTTTCAAAATTCGGAATACAAGAACTGCAGTGAGCATTTTCTCTTAATACATGGCTTCGATTTGAATTCAAAGTTACACTTGCTGAACATCCATCTTTTCTATTAACACAGCGCCACCAACTTGAGTCCTTATTATTTTTCTGTTTATAATATTGATGCCCAGCGCGTAATAAAATTTCACCGCCTCGTGTACTATTAATAATTTTTAAATTCACTGCACCACTAGAAGATCCCTCACCCGACATTGCAACGACCTTGCACTATGCATAAAACGAGTGAACTGATAAGTTAAACCCGGTAATAGATATAATTTACGTATACTTACTTATGTCTATCTCATTCACACCTTTTGTTTAAAACGATGGTAAGGACAATAAATCCCTACCTGAGAACCCGCTCGGTGCTTCTTTTGCGGGCAAAGCACGTGGTATTTTTAGTAGCATCGTGGTATTTTTACAGACTTTAATACGTTTTTTTTACTTCTTCTAGATCAGCCATTCTTTTTGATGGTCGAGATACTATCTCAAGACTGAAGCATTTAAAAATATATACATCTCTAATTTAATACTAATTTGACACTGACTGTACCGTACAAAAATAACAATACTAACAAAGTTTACCAAATGGGATTAAATGTATGAAGTAACGAAATGTTTACCAAACGCAACTTTTTAGTAGGTACAGTTTGAGGTTTACGAAATGGGAAGTTTACCAAATGGGAAGTAGCCGGAGACGTGGTGTTCTGAACTTTCGACTACATAATTTATGAGCAACACCTGTAAAACTACCAGTGTACCAACCAAAGTCATAAAAAGGTTCTGTTAACTCAGTTTCGCAAATATGACAAACGGTTGTGTTTGAAATTTGTTTTATATCTTCAGAAGTCAGTGGAAATGGACATTTTTGGAATCTATTTTTCTACATATTTCTTTTAAATTGTTAGATAAACTTTTCATAAACACTTGTACACAGTTAGACCCACTATATCTTTCATATTTTGATAATTTATCATCATAATAATATGAACATTTTATATAATATCCAAAACTATACACTTCATGTTTCTGAACATTATGCGTAAATGGTTCGGATGGATCGTTAGAACATGATTCTACTGGTCTTAAAAATGCTTGAAAATCACCATAAACTACGAATGGTATCTTTAACTTTTTGTCAAAACTATTAAATTTAATTTTATCATTTGAAAATGGTTGACCAAACCAATATTTTGTTGAAGTTTCGCAGTTTGGTAATTCTGTACAAATGTGAGCACAATCGTGTTGTTCATGGTTATTTAACCTTTCCTGCGATGGAAAATGAAGTAGACACGCATCACAAATATGTACATGGCCTGACCGTTTTTTGAAATTTGTTTACTAACTAACCGCGATATACTTTTTATGTAACATGTGATTATTCGTATTTTTAGACAAAAGTAATAAATTGATATGTCTAGCTTTACGACATTTTGTTAAAAATAATGGACCTACTATTACATAGTTTTCTTTATTATATTCTAACCCAATAACATACAACAGGAAAGGAAATGCCATCAAATTTAAGTTTATTTTTTGTTTACGGGATATAACGCTGACAGTAATACCCATTAAAAACAACAATAATCTTCGTTTCTTACATCAATAACAGCTTTTTTAAATTTAATATTACGGGGAAGGTCTATGTATGAACTACCGCGTAGGGGTTTGAATTTATTGACATTCATGTCTATAGATTTTGTGTTTTTTAAACTCCACCCACTATCTTTTTTTTCGAAGGTAAGGTCAACCGGGGCTAATGCGCCACAATACTTTGAACGGCATATTCATATGATTATAGCAAACATATTGTGTATTAATTTAAGCTATAAGTTATGGTAGAAGTTAGGAAATTTTATCTAATTTCATATTTTAATATCGTATAATGACATTTTGAATAACTTCTACGTGTAAATGACGTTTCTATAAAAGCTGGGATTTTTAGACGCAATAGCCCTAGATGGGGCGAAAGCGTCTTTCACTAATATAATGAAATTGGCAGAGCTAATAACAATTATAATCACGATAATTTATAAAAATATTAGTTTTATAGTACATTATTATCTTGTACGCCAAATTCTGGCCTTAGTTTAGGGAAAGTTGTCGAACAAAAATATTCGGGGCTATGGCGTCTGATTTTCGTCGTTTCTCGTAGACGCATTCGCCCCATCCTAGATTCCAGGGGTGGCAAACATTATTTTTTTTAGATTGGAATGAAACTACAACTTCGAAATTACGTATCATTTATTAGAACAACGGAGTATGAGGGCATTTTGCCCGTCTTACAATTATAACAAAAATAAAGAATTAAAAAAAAAACACATGAGATCTTTTAGTTTAATATCAATGTAACATATTATTATGTTACTAACAATAATAATCCTGTAATAATCAATAAATCAGTCTTTTTTTTACAATTTTAATCAAGTCTTATATTATTAGGAACTTTACCACGGAACGCTTTGGTGTCAAATTGTACTTAACAAAATACGTTTAATACTTAAAAATAGTTAATCAGTAAGTACTATTTTTTTATTAATAATAACTAAATTTCGTATAAATCTATCGATTTATACCTGTAACTGGGTAACAAATTTAACTTTCAAACTTCACTGAATGTTATAATTTTTTAAATTTTCTTGAAACGTAACATGGCCTCTGCGGGATATATCAGGCTTCTTAAGGAACATTACAATATCATCATCGTAATGTTTTACTTCCGATATATCTTCTACGTCTGGGTAATGAAAAGACATAAACCTACTATTCTTTATTTTTCTCAAAAATTTCACGTTAGGTATATTCTCGTCATTAATAGAAATAATGTTCCCTACGAAATACTTAACAGACTTTTTTGTTGTAAATCTCACTAGTATCCAGTCGTGAATTTCCGGATTCCTTTTGCTGACATCCGGTTCAAATTCGTCATTGGTTACAATGTTTGCATAAATTTTTGATAAACAATCGTCATTTACATTTTCTCTACTCAGCAACGAATCATCAAGATCTTCCATTTCTGCGAAAAACTCTTCATGATAACTATCAAAATCTTCACAGGTTAAAGAAGATTCAGCAAAACTAATATCTGTTTCATCTTCAGATTCTTCATCGTAATCAACACAGGTTTTTTGTTTTTTCACTCTCTTTTTAGATTTTTGATCAGTCTTTTTCTTCTTTGGTAAGTTAATATGAGATTTTTCTTCTGCTCTTAAGCTCTCTTCTGATGATTTGGTACATTTTGATTTCTTGCTGGATTGGGGATCTTTGTTTTCTTTACTCGTGGGTTTTTTCTTATGTTCTTCTTTAATTATTTTTTCTTCCTCTTCCTTCCTTTTTCTTTCTAAAAACTGTTCCCTTGTGATTACTTCACAGCCTTTTGACACTTTTGTTTTTTTCGGTTTCACTATAGTGTCACTTCGTTTTATTCTCTGCAATAGTAAAGTTTCAAAGGAATAATGTTCTGAAGGAGACAAAATGCGATCATCAATAATCTTGATTACAGGTGTGTCATTCAAGTTATCAAATCGCATTCCTTGACTGTTCAAAGGCAATTTGGAAGACGCTGCTATCGAAGTTAGTTGAGAAATTGATGTGTTATTGCCTTCTACATGAACGTTGAACGTTTTATTGTTTTCTTTCAATATGATCCTTTGTGTATGCTCTTCAGGGTCCTGACTACTGTTCATACTGAGCACCACTTGCAAACTTAGCTCTTTCAAAGAAGGAATTTCCTTTATTGGTGTTTTAAATTGTTTGAATCTTTTCAATGATTCAGGGTCATATTTTTCTTCTGGTATAGTGTTTCTGTTGAATGGGTAAATACCTCCTTTTTTAAAACCGTTCCGAATAATAGTTGGATTAAGTTCACGCCACACTTCTCCAAGAATGCGACTAAATTCATCTTTTGGCAACTTCTTACCTACATTCAATCGTTGCCATTGCACAAGTTTTTCGTCCCAAGTATTTTTCATTGATTTGAAAACTGACAAATCTAACGGCTGCAGTAAATGGCTTGCATGTGATGGTAACTTTATAATAGTCACTCCGCGTTTTTGTGCTTCTTCTAAAACATTTAATTGAATATGGGTAGAATGGCCATCAAATATTAATAAAGCTGGTGGATCTTCGCCTAAATGCGGTAGCACAGTATTGAACATGTACTTTTCGAATACTTTTGAATCAATCCAGCCATTTTTAGTGGCAGCATACGATGTGTTTTCGTATCCATTGCCTGACATCCATAGGTCCCACATATTTTTTCCTCTATTAATAATTAATGGAGGTAATTTGTCACCAGCGGCGCTGGCTGTGAACAAGATCGTGACATTATCTTTACCAGATGACGCGATCGTTCGTGTACTGGCAAATCCACGGGCGCCAACTACTTTTGTTTTGTCAGGGTCATTTCCAAAACTTGACTCATCAAGATTCCAAATCTTTTCTGGTCTGCCTTTTAAACCAAGTTCATTCAAAACATCGTCAAGAATATCAAAGTACTCATTAATTATAAAAGGATCGCATGCTACTTTCCTTGACATCTCCACTGCTTGTGGCTTTTTTAAGGACAAATTGTGTCTTCTTTTGAAAGCAGCAAACCAATCATACCCAGGTCTGTTGTTTTTAAATGGGGTTAAGTAATTATTTTGACTCACGTATATGCTAACTAAATCCAGAGTTTCTTTGGAAGTAAGCCCGAATCCATATTTTTCCATAACCCGTAGACCATTTGCAAGTTTGAGCTCATTTTCTCTGTCAATCACGGTAGGTGGTCCACGGCACTCCTTTATGACACCTCTTCTGTTATTCACTCTATCACATATAGTCGTACGAGGAATATTGTATTTTTTTGCTGCCTGGTACGAGTTTAAATTACCAGTTCTTACTTCATCTACAGCTTTTTTTAAAGTTGCAAGGTCGTATGTAGTTGTTGTTTTTCTTTTGTAGTGACGCACCATATTGGAAATCTTAAAATAAAAAATGAGAATTAATGCAAATTGCTATAATATAAAATTAAAAGCATTTATCCCCGCCAAAGGAAAAAGCACCTACCCCACTTTATGTGAGGAGTTATCCCACATTAAAAAGTATCCTAAGTTAGGATCCGGATAATGAGTTAAGATCGTACTAAGTTTCGTCGATATTCGTTCATAGGTTTATACTGATACAAACAAACCGACAAACAGACAAATTCTGAAAACTATAGTTTTCAGTTCGTTGAGTAGTATAGCAATCAAACTTTTTATCAAAACGTAACTATATGTACAATGTAGGTAGGTACAGATTTTTCATTATTCCTTTATTATATGTATGGATGGATTTACCATTATTATCATAAAATCAAAAGGTTTAGGAGCCCTGATAGTGGGGCTATTGCGTTACAATAGACGCAATCACCCCAACGGGACAGACGCAATAGCCTCAAAGCAAAAATATTACCTAGCAATTTTAAATTACATTTTGTCTGAAAGTCTTAAGCTAATTACGTAAAATAATGAAAACAACATGTTAGCAATATACAATAAAAGTACTTACGGTATAAAAACATCGATTCACTCAAAAAGAACTGAGATTACAAAAGATTTAAATTCACTTGTTGGCACACAAGAAGGGTCGAAACGAAATGACAGATTTAAGATGGCGGATCGATTAAAAATAAAGAACTCTGTTGCGACATCTACTGATGAATTTTGTACTTTTAGTGCCTAAGACTAAAAAAAGATGGCGTGAGTAGTTCTAAATTACGCGTTTCATAAGATAATTGAAATGGATGCTTTAGCCCCGTAGACGACATAACCCCGGTTGACCTTACTAATTTTACTAGTTATTGTATCATTCAAAGATGAAAAGAAAATATTTAAGTCATCTCCTTGACAAATAATATAGTTAAATGTTTGAAAATCGAATGTATCATGAATATCTTTAGTTTGTTGAATAAAATCAGCGTGCAGTATGATATTTACTTTAAAAATAGTGTGTTGATGAATACACTCTTGTATTAAAAATAAAATATCATCTTTAATAGAATTTAAAAAAAACTTTCAGGAGTTTCAAAACGTAATGGTGTTAAATGATAAAAGTCTCTTTTCAAAAGCAGATTCAACAACACTTACATTTGTCAAAGAATTATGAGAATCTGAAAGATTATTTTTGTGATCATTACTTTTGAAATGATTGGCTATATACCTTTTTTTAATAAATATATGACACGTCGGACATTCCACTTGATCTTGAGAGGTAGATGCTTCTTCTTCAATTCTTAGTTTTTTTGGTGATCTTGGGTTCTTCGTTGTTCATTCGCTTCATCCCCCTTCCAAGTTCTAGTGGCTGACTGTTAAAATGATGAATTTGATTAAAACAACCATATAAAATAATATACAAATTATAATCAATGCTTATATATTTTATTCTACTTACATAAACTGTATTTCAACCATCGCAGAGTAGTTGTACATCTCTTCATCATATCACGAATCGAACAGTTCACGTTTCTTCTTTTCATCACACATTTTAGACAGTTCCTGATCGAATTCGTTGTTAAATAGTTCCAAGGTCTCTTCCATGGGTGTAGAAAAGAAAGCATCAGCACATTTCACTAACGTTTTCCATCTTTATAGCAAGGCAGAAAAAGGTAGCAGAGTAAGCAACAGTAAAGTGAAGGTAGACCAACTGATGTCCAATTTCAAATAATGTTCACTATTTATAATCTTGCAAAGGATTAGAAAATCAGGTAGAATAATTAATGTAATGAGAGACAGAAGTCATTTTAGTACTTTAACAGAATCACATTCATTAATGATCAGCTAATGACTGTCATTGTTAAAAAAGTATATTTTAACTTTTTCACTTTCTTTGTAATTTTGTATACGAGACCGTTTGTGTTCTCGTAGATGCCATCCTTACTATTCTTAACATATTTAATCCTTGTAGTGGCATGTTTCCAGTGATCACTAGTTGGAATCTTGGAAAGTTTCTTCATATCATACATTTAAATTTTTATGAGATGCGTCGCTTGGTCTCCGTCGTCAGAATTTGTAGAGATGTATGATACGCCATCTCTAGCGTTCTGTGCCGCAGTCGACGATAGCAGCTTCTTCCTTTTTATTTTTGGTGCCACTTCAAAATTTGATCAATCGATTGCGGTTTCCTTTTCCACCATCGCATGTGTTATTAATGACGAGATCATCACTCTCTTCTTTGTGTTGAGAGGAGAGTGGCGAGTAGTAATACTGTTTATAGGTATTTTCATTATCGTCTGCGAAGCTGAATGATCTCTGTATCAACACAATTATCATGTTAATACCAATTTGTTTACACTGTGATTAGTGTGATAACGGAGTGTGACATGAAAACGTTCTAGAGCACCGTTAGTTTGAGGGTGATAATCTGTATTAAAACTTTGACTAGAACCTAAAAATTTCATTAATTGTTCCACAATGCTGTTCATAAATTCTTTCCCTTGGTCAGAATGTAAACGTTTGGGCACCCCAATAATGTTGACAAAATTGAATGAGTCTTGATGCTACTGTAACGGCTTCTTTGTCAGTAAGAGGATAAGCCTGAACATTATAAGTCAATTCATCCTGTAATGTTAAAATGGATTCTTTATTGTTATCGCTAATTTCAGAGTAAGATACTAAATCCATGGATACTCGTTCAAACGGTTCAGTGGATTGGGATGTGATAACCATAGGTGCTTGGAATGTTTTCCTTTGGATTTTATTCGTTTGGCAGATAACGCATGACTCAACATAGTTTTTAATGTCATTGCTCATGCCTTTCCAAAAGTATTCTTCACGAATTTTCCTAGTTGTTACTACGATACCACGATGTCCCGAAATTGGTTCATCATGATATATTTTAAGAATGCTTGGAATTTCTTCTGGGTTTGGATATTTTACTTTATTTTCGCAGATAATAATATAACAATTGTACAGTTCACCTAAATGTGATGTTAGTATTAATTGTTCGTTTTCTTTTAATTTACAAATTTGATCATTTTTGAGATCTGGTACATACAATTGGTTTATTTTGTGTTGTTGTAAACAAGATAAAATAGTTTTGAATTAACTTTCTGTGTCCCAACGGTCAAAATGTGTAGGTCTAGTATAACAAAATAATAGGTTTTGTTTATCGTTAGAAATTAGAAGGTCTACATCGTAAAGACATTTAGTTTTTTGTAAATATGGTTCAACTTGTGAACATGTTTCCAAGACTTCATTAAAAATATTATCAAGATTTGAGAATTGTCATGAAGTAGGAATGTATATATGTTTGTGTCGAGAGTCTAGGAGTCTGTCTGGAATTACATTAAGTTTAAGGGAATCAAAAGAATGTTCTTTAGAAAGATAATGTTCATGGTTTAATTGTAAATAATCTCTTGGTTCTGAATCCTGAGAAGTTAAGTCTATATATAGCATTAGAGTTCATGATAGGAGGGCGAGATAGTGCATCAGCGTTTGTGTTGGTTTTGCCAGCTTTATAAACTATTTCTTAGTCATATTCCTCTAGTTTTAGTCTCCATCGAACAAGACGACTGCCGAGTTCTTTGATAGATAACCAAGTATGAGGTTTGTGATCGGTAACGATTTTAAATTTTCGTACGAAGAGATATGGGTGGAAATATTTGACTGCACGATATACGATAGCTAATAGTTCACGTTCGATTGTAGAATAATTTGTTTCAGTCTTATTAAGGGTACACGATGCATATGCGATTGGCAAGTCTTTACCGATTTCTCCTTGTGATAAAATGGCACCGATAGCGTAAATAGAAGCATCAGTGTTAAAACGAATTCCTTGTTGAAATCTGGATAATGTAGCAGCGGAGTTGTGGTTAAAATATTTTTACATGTATCGAAAGCTTGTTGTTGGTCTATGCCCCAATTAAATAATACATACATACATATCGTCACGCCTTTTATCCCCGAAGGGGTAGGCAGAGGTGTATTTCTACACCCACTTTTCACCAGATATACTTTAGTCCCACGTAATAAGGGGCGAGCCTATTGCCGTACCGGGCACATTTCCAGACTCCGTGCTGCTACTGAGAATTTCGTGACAGAAACACCCAAAAACACTGCCCGACCCAGGAATCGAACCCGGGACCTCCCGATCCCACGCGCACATTTATGCCGCGAGACCAACGAGGCAGTCGTATAGGGTTTGATGTCGAGTTTTCCGTCTCTACGCAAAGATGGTATTTGCATCGTGTTATCCCTTAGTCGCCTCTTACGACACCCACGGGGAGATAGGGGGTGGTGATACTTGTATTCTATGCCGTCAACCACACGGCGTATTATTATTATTATTATTATAATTAAATAATAATAATAATACTTTATTGACATAAATTACACTTTTACAATATTTTAGAATTCCCTGACTCCTGCACTAGTAATAACTGTGTTGCAAGAGACAGTGTCTTCCCAAATTTTATCTTGGCACAGATCATTTATGTCTCAAAAAGAAATGAAAAACACAAAAAAAAAAACACAACAATAAAAACAAGAAAAGGAACAGAAAGTTACAATTTTTTTATCAATTCAGTGCAATGTAAATTTAATTTAAATGGAACGTTCTTTTTTAACAAGCTGCTTGAGGTTTTGTAATTTTGCTGAAATTGGCAATGAATCTACGATAATATCCTGCTAAGCCTAAGAATGACTTAATAATTATCCTTACAGGACTTTGGAATTGGAAATTCTTCAACAGATTCAGTCTTATCGATTAAGGACTTTAGGTAACTAATCAATATATTAAAATAAGTAAAAATCGCCCATTAAAAGGGGAGCCTTGAAATATGTTCAGGTCCATTAAACATTTTGATGAATTATGATGTTGAATTCTCTTCTTGCTCCTGTATACTGTCCATGATAGTGTGGACCACTCGATGCATGCATGGTGTCGTTTCTCAGTTAATTTGCACAAAGGTTTCGCCAATGACATCAAAAACTTGTAACACTTATGAATATCTTCCATGTCTAGTACTGATATTTCTTTATTTTTCATATCTAAATCGAAACTTAAGTTTGAAGCAGTCGCAATAGGAGAATCTAAATCCGGAGTAGCATCATTTGAATTTAAAGTGAGTGATGGTAGTGGCGATGGCACTTCGGTATTTTGGAGTTGTCCAGAATTAATGATTCCTTTTCATCATTGCTTGTTACGTCATCTTCACTCTCTGGTATAGTTATATGTATAACATTATTTACAATCGAATGATTATAGCTCTAATACAATTAGTACATCAGAATTTTACAATCAATATAAATTTTGTATGTATATACACAGAAATAAAAGTAAAAAGCCAACATCAACACTTAACATAATTTATAATGTCCTCAAGCCAATGTATCAATGTTGCTGTTCATAATACATCGTTTGGTGTCATTATATGATAAAGGTGCTTTATTTACAATAAAGAATTAAATAATAAAATAATAATAAAATAAACTGCATGATGATGTCTTGATATTTGTGAACTAACTAATAGCGATAAGTTTTTAATAAAGCAGTGATGATTGTTAGTACTATTCGATATATATGTATATAGTAGGTGGTTATGAGTAGGGGTACGACATTTTGTTAAATATAAAGTACCTACAACAGAATTACACTTGTTTTCTTTATTATTATAAGCCAAAAACATTTGTACTAATATCGTTAAATTTCTCTACTTTTGACATATCTATAATTTTAACTGGAACAGAAATACCAGTATATTTTAGTTTATTTCCATGAATTGCCCAAGATGTTACCCGATCTACACTTTTACATACAGGATATAAACCAGAGAGTAATGCCCATTTGAAACACATATTATCATTATTATTAACATTGATTACAGCATTTTTTGATTTAATATCTTGAGGAAGGTCGATATACGAACAACTACGTAGAGGGTTGAATTTGTTCACATTCATGTCTATGTATTTAATTTTATTAAGACTCCAACCACTATCTTTTTTTTAAATTGACATATTTTACCGACTACTGTGTCTATTAATGATGAATAAAAAATCTTTATTTCATAACCCTGACAAGTTATGTAATTAAACGTTTGCAAATCAAACTTATTTTTAATATCTTTAGCTTGTTGTATAAAATCAGCATGCATTATGAAGTTATTTTTTGTTTGGGTTTTGGTTATTGTTTCAACCATCACACAGTGATTATACAACTCATCATCATATGATGAATCAAACAGTTCACGCTTCTCCATTTCATCACAAACTTTAGACATCTCCTCATTGAATTCACTGTTGAATAGTTCCATATTCGCTTCCATGGGTGCGGGAAAGAAAGCACTGCAAAAAACACACATCACTGAAATTTTCCATCTTTATAGCAAAAATTAAATAGATAGCACATTAAGTAACAGTTATGTGTCGGTGGACCATGACACTGATACCTAATTTACAATAATGTTCAATATTTATAGTCTAGCAAAGGATTAGAAACAGAAGCAGAATCTAATTATAAATAAATCACAGAAGTAATATGTAAACAGAATTCTGCAATATCTTCAGGGTTCTCCCGCATAACGACATGCCAGACTTCAAAACTGAGCATCCGTCTAGATTTTTAACTGACGAATGGATATTCAGCTCTTGGGTACTGCATATTTTTCTCTTTTTCTTCTCCACTCAGTGTTGTAGCTTTGCTATTCAATGATGTGTTCTGTACACGAATACCACACTCATCTCCTCGGAGGAGATAGTGGCAGCAAAAGGAGGAGACTCCTCCTTTTGCTGTTGGCTTTCTCTCAGCATCACCACGACAGCTCCCTGTGCACACCTCATTATTAATATAAATGAGTACACAGAAGTAATTTAAGTAAACAGTATCACATTCCCTAATCAGCTAATGGTTGTCATTGTTAAAAAAGTATTTATACTTGTTCACTTTCTTCTATTGTCTTTGTAATATTGTATATGAGAGCGTTTGTATTGTCGTAGTTGCTATCCTTGTGACCTAGCATTGTAATTTTTTGTAAGAACCAAGGTCTTACAGCACAAGTAAAGAAAAATTCCGAAAATTAAAAAATGTTGAGGATTAAGGTTAATTTTAGTACTAACAAGTTTTCGCAAAAATATAATTTTGACCTATTATCGAATTTTTATCGAATTGACCCAGGACCCTGATTAATAGGAACCATAGACCTCAGTATCTGGTATAAATTTCAATTTGCTAGGTCCAGCCGTTCCTGAGAAAATCCGTGGTGACACACGGACAGACAGACAGATGGACAAGAAAGTGATGTTATAAGGGTTCCTTTTTTACCTTGTGAGGTACGGAACCATAAAAAAACAAACGCACATACCTATCTGATGAAGAAGAAGCCACTCCCTCTAGTCGTTCCTCGCAGAGGGACCGGCGCATATGTTTTGAGCTGGGTGTGATACTGAAACAAAAAAGTCCAAGAGCTTTCATTTTACTAATCAGATTAATACAAATTTATATTATATAAAAGCTATGATACATACTTTTCTTCTTCGCTTATTATATTATGTTTGCGGTTTGTTGTCGGCGGCGAAAAGTTTTCTTCTTCTACCGCCACCTCGACATTTAGCTGATAACCGCTCGAGTGGGCGGTGGGTGTACTGGTGGCACTGCCACCACATTCAAGGTATCTGAAATGACAAAATTTATTCAATAAACTCATTGTAGCAGGCTTTAATGACAACAAAGTATAGTAGAAACTTACAGTGCAGGTGAGGGCGGAAATTCACTCGGTACGGGAGACCTTTGGTTCTCTTCCCCCATCTGCTCATTACATTCGAGATGGCTGAAAATTACTTAGTACTTAGTTTTTCACAATCTTTTACACATATGAATCGTAAATAGCCAACAAGAAATAGTTTTTTCGGCGGTACTAACACGGTTGCAAAGTGAGGCTGTTTGACGAAATGAGCTTGTTTTTGTTAAAAAAAATTCTTTCCTAGAATCCACACAAACAATTACTTATATAAAGTGTAGTACTTACCCATTCATGGTTTTATGATGGTTTCAGGCCGAAACACAACAAAAAAAAAGAAAATTAACACAATTTATTCAGACGTTACAATTATGTACTCACGAGCACGCAACCGCACACGGAACACTCCAGAAAGAATGAACATTGATTGAATTGTAGGTCTTGTTGACATTTCTGTTGGACTGTAGTTCTATCTTTGTTCTTCAGTATAAGTTAGAGCAGTGCAGAATGCATATTAGGCGCCTAAATCCACGTTTATAAAAACACTTAGCCATTCTCCCGGAGCAGACGGCCGTCGGACGCGCAAAATAATTATCTCTCCCGAAGCGGCCGGATGCCAGACGCGCGCTAATTTAAAAAATGACATCCGCCATTTATGGTATATTTCTTTGTCTCCCGTAGCGGGAAATCGCCAGACGAAGGGACTTGTCTAATATTTGGTAATAGCACCGCCAGCGTCAATGACTGCATCGCATCTTCTCCGCATAGATCTTACAAGGACCTCACACAAATCCGTGCCTCGCAACGAATCCCACACTTGGTCAACAAGTGCCATGAGTTCTTCCTTTCTGCGTTCATTCCTGACATCCCATTGTTGGACCATAATAGGCCAAACATTTTCGATGGGATTTAAGTCAGGAGAACCAGGAGGCCACTGCACTGGCACTGTTTTTAAGCTGGGTTGTTGCCGGATCCAATTTTGCACCACGCGCGAGCAATGTATCGGACAGATATCCTGAATGAACAATATTTCAGGCATAACGTCTTCAGGATACACCACACTCACCGTGGGAACCAAAACATCCTGGAACAGCTCCAAGTACGATGCGCCGTTAGCTCTCCCGGGCAAATATACTAACTCCCCGGGTCCAGCTGCACTCATCCATGCTCACATGTTGACCACTACTCTGCCTGACTCCATGTTGGGAATAACGTTGCGAGGCTCGAGGTGTTTCACACGCCATAAGTGACGACGACCAAATTCACTGGATTTGAAAGTTTTGCCGTCGCAAAATATGGCGGGTGAGAAATCGTACTTAGTCCCTGTAATATCTAGCGAATCGGACGCGAGCCGCCTTGTTTGTGCTGCTCGGTCAAAGCTATTTTCTTGGCTGGCTTCCGGTGTTGTATACCTGCACCACGCAATGCTCGTCGCACCGTATCTAGCGAGCACTCATATTGCTGCGCAAACTTCCTTGTCGGCGTGAAAGGGTGCTGTTCATAGGTGCCAATCATATGTTGCGCACGTTCCGGCTAGAAAGAGAGAGGGAACGCGTCAGCACGCCGCCGAATCGATCGTGCTGACGCCTCTCTCTTTCTCGCTTAAGTAAATGACGGTCCTAAGTGACAGAAAAGGATAGAAGCATAGGCAAGTGCGATGAGGTGCTGATAGGTGTAGCTCAATCCATAATAAGTAAGTATAGTATTTCTCTGCAAAAAATAACAATAGTTTTAAATAATATTCGACACTAAACAAAAAAATATCTATAATGTTTGGTTAGTATATTTTATCTTTTTTTTAAAACTAGGATTACAGCCTGTGACACGGGTGGCTTTACAAACATTTTTACTATTACGCAGCAAAACTGACAAAAAACCTACTTCAAATCGCCGAAAAGTCGTAAAACATGCAATATTAAACGATATTATAAAGCAATAGTAAACGAAATTTCGTTTACATCAATGACATACTAATGTAAACGAAATTCTGGATTTATTATTATAAAATCCAAAAGACTGAACCGATTTCGAAATAAAAAACAATGGGACAAACCTGGAAGCATTTCCTATCAAACAAAAAAGAATTTCCTAAATCCGTCTATAAATGATGAAGTTATGAGGTAACAAACATGAAAAAAAAATACAACTGAATTGAGAACCTCCTCCTTTTTGAAGTCGGTTGAAAATAACATAAATGAAGACACGGACTCACACGGTGGGTTCGTGTCTTCATTCACAACTGCAACTATTGCGCCAACCGTGCATTCGGTCGTCATGTAAACTAATTTCACTAATAAAAAAAATGTGGATTTGGTTACTCACCGATATATGCAGCTCTTCCGCGATCTGTGATATGTTTCTCCCTTCGTTTCTGCAGTGAATAATTAATGACCGCTCAAGGGTATTCAAGTTCTTGTGGGAGCTCATGGTTGGAAGTTGGGTAAAAAAGTTTGTGTTAAAAAAGTTTGTGTCCACACAAGTACAAGATAACAACTGTCCAAATATGATACCATCTGGCAAAAGTAAGAACAGTCATAAAAACAAACGGTTAGTACACTTTTTTGTTCGAAGGTTCCTTTTTGATTGGTTAACAAAATTAAGGGCTTACGGTAGTAGATCCTTGCTGATTTCAGCATGAATGGGCTGGCTCGACCGGGGAAGTACTACCATCTCACAGAAAATCAACGTAAAGTAACAGTACCTGAACTGTTGCGTTTGGTTCGGTGAGTGAGAGTGCCGGAGGCCCTATCCCCTATTCCTTCTCCCTCATCCCACTCCTTATCCTATCCTTTTTCCCAACCCCAAGGGGCGGCAACGCACTTGTGACTCCTGTGGTGTTGCTTGTATCCATGGGCGGCGGTAATTGCTTGCCTTCAGGCAAT
The DNA here is from genome assembly GCA_944739405.2 of Euclidia mi. Lineage (NCBI taxonomy): Eukaryota > Metazoa > Arthropoda > Insecta > Lepidoptera > Erebidae > Euclidia > Euclidia mi. The sequence continues at coordinate 16,452,022 of OX123210.2, read as the reverse complement.
CCGTGTGCTCGTTTGCCGCCTATTACTATAAAAAAAAGGGAGTCACTTAAAGTCAACATGGGTAAGCGAAATTTTTTCTTAAATGGTCAACCCTCGCTGCTATTGATATCGACATCAGCAACGGTTTACCACTCCTAGGGTTAAAATAGCATAGCACGCCAACACTTGGTAGGCCACCCGTGAGACGCCCCTTTGATTTGTTTGAGTTTTTTTATACCTACTTTACATTTGTTTACTGATTCTAAGGCGATACAAACTCAACTGTGACCAGTTTATATCGCCTTAGTTTTATGCCCATTGCAAACACATATTATCATTATTTTTAACATTGATTACAGCATTATTGATTTAATATCTTGAGGAAGGTCGATATATGAACTACTACGTAGAGGGTTGAATTTGTTCACATTCATGTCTATGTGTTTAATTTGATTAAGACTCCAACCACTATATTTTTTTCAAATTGACATATTTTACCAACTACTGTGTCTATTTATGATGAATAAAAATATTTAAGTCACCACCTTGAAAAATTTAGTAATTAAACGTTTGAAACTCAAACTTATTTTTAATATCTTTAGCTTGTTGTATGAAATCAGCATGCAATATGACGTTTATCTTATATTTTGTATGTTGTTGAAAACATTCATTTATCAAAAATAAGATATAAATTTTAATGAATTTAAAAACGATTCCGGTGTTTCAAAATTGAGTACACAGAAGTAATATGTAAACAGAATTCTGCAATATCTTCAAGCTTCTGCCGCATAACGAGAGGCCAGACTTCGAAACTGAGCAACCGTCTAGATTGTGAACTGGTGAATGGATATTCAGTTCTTGGGTACTGCATATGTTTTCTCTTTTTCTTCTCCACTCAGTGTTGTAGCTTTGCTATTCAATGATGTGTTCTGTACACGTATACCACACTCATCTCCTCCTTCTGCTGTTGGTTTTCTCTCAGCATCACCACAACAGCTCCTTGCACACACCTCATTATTAAAATAAATGAGTACACAGAAGTAATTTAAGTAAACAGAATCACAATCCCTAATCAGCTAATGGTTGTCATTGTTAAAAAAGTATTTTTTAATTTGTTCACTTTCTGCTATTGTCTTTGTAATATTGTATATGAGAGCGTTTGTATTGTCGTAGTTGCTATCCTTATTATTCTTTACATAATATTTAATCCTCGTTGTAGCATGCTTGGTTGGTGTCGTACATTTAAATTTTTATGAGATGCGTCGCTTGGTCTCCGTCGTCAGAATTAGTAGAGATGTATGATGCACCATCTCTAGCAGCTCGTGCCACGGTTGACGACAACGGTTTCTTCTTTTTTATTTCTGGCCCCACTTCAAAAAAATGATCAATGAGTTGTGATTTCCTTTTTCCACCATCACATGTGTTATTAACAGTGGTCGGAGTAGGTAGACTTGTTTTTGCTACTTGCGTCATGCGGACATAACATGGACATGCCAAATATTTTCCGGAATCCCGGGAATTCTCGGAATTAAAAAACCATTGTTTAAGTAGTTTTTATTGGAGAAGGTAGAGGTATTATTGTTAGTTGCTACATAACATAGATATCCCAAGTATTTCCGAAAACGGGAATTCTCGAAATTATAAATACAACTATTTAAGTAGTTTCTTTTGCCAGTGCTCAATTGGAACGTTATATTTAAATGGAAATTCCACTTTTATTAGTTTACTATAGTAAATTGAAGACATGGAATATAAATAAGAAGCGATGGTCGAGTTAGATATATAATTTAATTTTCAAAACAGTTGACATTATAGTTACTGGTTGGTCAGTCTACAACGATATATAAGTATATTTAACTAAAGTAGTAAGTAGCAAATAAATACACTACTATAACTGAATAAAGAATATTTGTACTATATTATTCGTAAAAATGTAATTATGACATTTTCTGCATTAATTAACGCCGTCGTATTGAAAACATTGTGCTAACTTTGATAGGGAGTAGGTATTTTCACGACTCGCAGTGGCGTGAAGCCGTTTTGTTATGTTAATCTTTAACTATTGGTAACAAAACTTTACGATACATTTTCTATTCCTAGAAGCACTTGAGGGGTTTTGACCCAAAACCTATAGGGTACTTACGGTGACCTAGAATTGTAAATTTTGGTTAAAACCAAGGTCTTACAGCCCAAGTAAAGAAAAATTCCGAAAATTAAAAAAAGTTAAAAATTAAGGTTAATTTTAGTACTTACAAGTTTTCGCAAAAATATAATTTTGACCTATTATCGATTTTTTATCGTATTGACCCAGGACCCTGATTTTTATATACCTAATAGGAACCATAGACCTCAGTATCTGGTATAAATTTCAATTTGCTAGGTCCACCCGTTCCTGAGAAAATCGGTGGTGACACACGGACAGACAGACAGACAGACAAGAAAGTGATCTTATAAGGGTTCCTTTTTTTACCTTGTGATGTACGGAACTATAAAAAACAAACGCACATACCTATCAGATGAAGAAGAAGCCACTCCTTCTTGTCGTTCCTCGCAGAGGGACCGGCGCACACGTTTTGAGCTGGGTGTGATACTGAAACAAAAAAGTCCATGAGCTTTCATTTTATTAATCAGATTAATACAAATTTATATTATATAAAAGCTATGATACATACTTTTCTTCTTCGCTTATTATATTATGTTTGCGGTTTGTTGTCGGCGGCGAAAAGTTTTCTTCTTCTACCGCCACGTCGACATTTAGCTGATAACCGCTCGAGTGGGTGGTGGGTGTACTGGTGGCACTGCCACCACATTCAAGGTATCTGAAATGACAAAATTTATTCAATAAACTCATTGTAGCAGGCTTTAATGACAACAAAGTATAGTAGAAACTTACAGTGCAGGTGAGGGCGGAAATTCACTCGGTACGGGAGACCTTTGGTTCTCTTCCCCCATCTGCTCATTACATTCGAGATGGCTGAAAATTACTTAGTACTTAGTTTTTCACAATCTTTTACACAGATGTATTGTAAATAGCCAACAATAAATAGTTTTTTCGGCGGTACTAACACGGTTGCAAAGTGAGGCTGTTTGACGAAATAAGCTTGTTTTTGTTAAAAAACCTTGAATCCACACAAACAATTACTTATATGAAGTGTATTACTTACCCACTCATCGTTTTATGATGGTTTCAGGCCGAAATACAACAAAAAAAGAAAATTAACACAATATACTCAGACGTTACAATTATTTACTCACGAGCACGCAACCGCACACGGAACACTCCAGAAAGAATGAACATTGATTGAATTGTATGTCTTGTTGTCATTTCTGTTGGACTGTAGTTCTATCTTTGTTCTTCAGTATAAGTTAGAGCAGTGCAGAATGCATATTAGGCGCCTAAATCCACGTTTATAAAAACACTTAGCTATTCTCCCGGAGCAGACGGCCGCCAGACGCGCAAAATAATTATCTCTCCCGAAGCGGTCGGATGCCAGACGCGCGCTAATTTAAAAAATGACATCCGCCATTTATGGTATATTTCTTTGTCTCCCGTAGCGGCAAATCGCCAGACGAAGGGACTTGTCTAATATTTGGTTATAGCACCGCCAGCGTCAATGACTGCGTCGCATCTTCTCCGCATAGATCTTACAAGGACCTCACACAAATCCGTGCCTCGTAACGAATCCTACACTTGGTCAACATGTGCCATGAGTTCTTCCTTTCTGCGTTCATTTCTGACATCCCATCGTTGGACCATAATAGGCCAAACATTTTCGATGGGATTTAAGTCGGGAGAACGAGAAGGCCACGGCACTGTTTAAGCAGGGTTGTTGCCGGATCCAATTTTGCACCACGCGCGAGCTATGTATCGGACAGTTATCCTGAATGAACAATATTTCAGGCATAACGTCTTCAGGATACACCACACTCACTGTGGGAACCAAAACATCCTGGAACAGCTCCAAGTACGATGCGCCGTTAGCTCTCCCGGGAAAATATACTAACTCCCCGGGTCCAGCTGCACTCATCCATGCTCACATGTTGACCACTACTCTGCCTGACTCCATGTTGAGAATAACGTTGCGAGGCTCGAGGTGTTATTCACACGCCATAAGTGACGACGACCAACTTCACTGGATTTGAAAGTTTTTTCGTCGGTAAATATGGCGTGTGAAAAATCGTAGTCCCTGTAATATCTAGCGAATCGGACGCGAGCCACCTTGTGCTGCTCGGTCAAAGCTATTTTCTTAGCTGGCTTTCGGTGTTGTATACCTGCACCACGCAATGCTCGTCGCACCGTATCTAGCGAGCACTCATATTGCTGCGCAAACATCCTTGTCGGCATAAACGGGTGCTGTTCATTGGTGCCAATTATATGTTGCGCACGTTCCGGCGTTATAGGTTTGAGCTACACCTATCAGCACCGCATCGCACTTTCTTATGCTTCTATCCTTTTCTGTCACTTAGGACCGTCATTTGCGTGTGCACTTGCCCATCTGCATCGTAACCAAAGTCAGACAGTATTTCTCTGCAAAAAACTAACAATAGTTTGAAATAATATTCGACACTGAATAAAAGAATATCTATAATGCTTGTTTAGTATATTTTATCTTTCTTTTAAAACAAGGATTATCGCCGGTGACACGGGTGGCTTACAAACATTATTACTATTACACAGCAAAACTGAAAAAAAAACTACTTCAAATCGCCGAAAAGTCGTAAAACATGCAATTTCGCTTACATCGATGACATACTAATGTAAACGAAATTCTAGATTTATTGTTATAAAATCCAAAAGACTGAACCGATTTCGAAAAAAAAAAACAATGGGACAAACCTGGAAGCATATCCTATCAAACGAAAAAGAATTTCCTAAATCCATCTATAAATGATGGAGTTATGAGGTAACAAACATGAAAAAAAATACAACCGAATTGAGAACCTCCTCCTTTTTGAAGTCGGTTGAAAATAACATAAATGAAGACACGAACTCACACGGTGGGTTCGTGTCATCATTCACAACTGCAACTATTGCGCCAACCGTGCATTCAGTCGTCATGTAAACTAATTTCACTAATAAAAAAATGTGGATTTGGTTACTCACCGATATATGCAGCTCTTCCGCGATCTGTGATATGTTTCTCCCTTCGTTTCTGCAGTGAATAATTAATGACCGCTCAAGAGTATTCAAGTTCTTGTGGGAGCTCATGGTTGGATGTTCGGTAAAAAATTGTGTTAAAAAGTTTGTTCCCACGCAAGTGCTAGCCCCCTCGATTGATACTATTTTAGCTGACGATACTACTTTTCGCAACTTTTTAGCTCTGAGTAGGCTTTGAAGTTATTTCTTTCATAATCTTAGACGCATCAATATTTCCCGAAGTACCTTGACTCACGTTTGCAGCGGACGTCAATTCTTCAACAAGTACCCATTTCCGTAAATCTTTTGTTCTTCAATCACACTATTCTCAGAATTCTTTTGTTGGTCGGCCTGCTTTGTGGGTTCAAGTAGGTAGTTCCAGTGTTACATTAAGCCTTTCCATATTGTTTTCTATGAATCTCTTATCATTATTTGGACGTCTCTAAGCGTACGACGTGCCGTCGATAGACAGACGTCCGAGTTTTCATTCGGCGGAATGCTCTGGGTTTGTTTGTTGAAACTGGATGGCATTCCGAATCGGTCCTGTTGGTTGGGGTTCGGCTTAAAGAATCCTGATTGCTTATTATTATTGTATATTCTAGGGAATTGAGGAAAATTATATTTTGTCCTAAACACAGGCCAGTACATATTTCGGTTATGATATATTTTATTATCTTTTATCTTTCTTGCTGAGGATTGAATTGATTAGGAAAATGCGGTGTAAATTTATTTTTACTATAATTATTTGGTGTAAAATGAAGTTTGAATTGATCATTTATTTGCGGTTGTTTTGTCAAGCGTTGGTCGTGGTGCATACCAAAGTTAAATTGTGATGTTTATTTGCCATAAAACTACATAATAATATGCTGATTTGCTGCATTGTAAAAAATATTCTTGCAACAGCCTATTCCTAGCATCATTCAGTGTAAATGAGTCATATTATCATCAAAGTTTCTGTTATTAACATTTATTGCAATATTATGTAGTACAAAACAGGCAACAATGATAGCTTGAACACGAGCTAATTTAATGTTACCTGTCTTTTGCACAGGAATTCTATTTTTGCACAAACCAAAACATCTTTCAACAGTATTTCTTCTTCGTATGTGTGACTCATTATATAAGTTTACGAAAAAACAACGTTTGCGAAATAATTGTTTTATAAAAGCAAAACATTTTACAATAAATGCTCAAAATTCCTGCTTCAATACATAATCTGCACCGTCTAATAAAATTCCTACGTAACCTACGGAATCCACCTCTGTTGTTAGTAACTTGTACCCTAGCAAATTCGAGCTTTGGTCGTAGTTCTTGTTCGCTTATGTTCTCTCCTTGGTAAACTATTTCTTTAAAATACCCCAAACAAAAATCTAATGTATTTAAATTGGGCGACCGGGGTGGCCACGCAATAGGTCCGCCTTGATCAATCCACCGGTTGGGGAAGCATGTTGCAGCCACATTTCTGCTATTCTTTTTTCTAGAACTTCAGCTTCGTTAAGAATTTGTTTGAATTATTTTGTAAAAAAATTTAATAATGCGCACCATTCAGCCTTGCTGGCATTTCATGCAGCACCAACTGCTGGCCAATTACAGCCCATATTTTATTACCAAACTGATGCTGGAATAGATCGTTTCTTATGATATGGGGTTCACTCTGGAGTAAAAATGTAGGTTATGGATATTGAATACTCCATTCTTCTAAATTTTACTCATCCGTCCATAAAATCGTATTGAAGAACTGCGGATCCTCTCTGTGGTATCTTCGCATCTCTCTGCAAAACCGCACTCTAGTTTCATAGTCACCGTGCAGCAAAGCTTGCACCCTTTAAGTAGGTACGTGTGTTATTTGTTTCTTTTAATGATATGTTGCACCGTCGATCTTGGAATCCTGAGATTACGTGATATTTGGCGTTGACTTATACCAGGATCCAATCATAATTCTCTCAGCACTTCATCTTCATTTTCAAAACGTACCACTAGTCTACCTGCTCTCGGAGTATGCCAACCGGGTAAGACTCCCTCCATGTACGAATTATGTAAGCGCATAAAGAATGAAAGACCATGTAGTCCGGAAAAACAATCACGGTGAGGGTAGCGTTCTAGCGTTGACCATATTCCCTGGCAGCAGCCCGGGCATTACCGTCGCAAAAGCCATACAGGTAATACGCAGTAATACGCAGTACACAAACCGATGTTTTTTAAAAACTATATTTAATAATTTACACTAAAACTAGAATTAAGGTTTAAAAGATACAGAGTAACGTTGAGAGATAGAGCCTTAGAATGGTAATGTTGATTGCTTGACAGCGTAAATAGTAATTCTTGAATATATCTTATGGACTAGCTTATACAGGGTGGCGCTTGCATAGGGGCATTGATTTAAAAAGGACGTAGCATTGATACCCATAAAATATTTTATACCCACAAAAAAGGTCATGGGGCCAAAATAAAATAATAAAATTTTCAAACAAAATAAACTATAAAATATGAGTAGCAAAACGAAACACCATTTGTAGACCAATATGAAATTAGGTTACTGACCTTTGTAAGAACGGCAACGTGTGCTATGTGGCAGCCGATGCCACGGAGGTAGTTCAGATTTATTGACGAATTACCTATTTCAGTAATTCTACACATCACTCCAATGTTTGGTCACTCATTAGGTAAGCACTGGTGTCTTTTTCATATCAACAAAAACCCACTTAACACAAACCCACGTAAAAGGTAGCACAAAATTTTCAAATTCTCAAAATGGCCGCCATTGTTATCACGAATTACCTACTTCAGTAATTCTACAATTCACTCTAATGAAAGTTCAGTAATTAGGAAAGCACTGGTGTCTTTTTCACAACAAGAACCCACGTTACACAATCATATCCGCATATTCGGACGACATAAAGTTTGTCATTATTAACACAAATAATGCAAAAATGACGAATGATAAAGTTCACTAAACAACAACACAATTAAATAACACAACTAAATACAATCACACAATTCAATATCAAAAACAACTGTCGGATAAGCGCGCGCGCGATCTGATCGACTTATTAATGCAATAGTTTTTGCGGCACTAACTAAACAAACCTATGATGAGTCACCGATCACCGATGCGCGCCGCTGGCGCCGACATGTCTAGGATAGGAAATAGAGATGCGCAATAGGTACTATGAATGTCGATATTTTTGACACGTTAATACGTTAACAACAAAATAACACAAAATGTATTTATACAACGAACTATGCATTCTTACTTGTATTAACAATAATGCTATTGCTTAATTGTGTTGCTAATACGACACAGTTAAACAAGTTTATGAAATATGCCGCACATACTTCAATTAGTTCAGTAGTTTAGTTTTAGTACATACTTATTATAATTCTTAAGTAGATTGTTGAACCCATTAGACCATTTAAAAAATACCATACGGATAGAGCTAAAATAGTCAATAATTATTAACTTATTTCAAATGATTAAATAATTGAATATCTTTACATGTTTATCATTGTTTACCTATTAAAAAACGTCGTCTTTATTTGTACCACACTTTGAAATTTTCGAACGTAAAGTCATTTATAAGACGATTACATTAACGTTAAATACAAACAATGTCGATACAGTAAACAACAAACTTTTACGGTGCGTAGGATTTTTTATCGATACTATCATTGATAAGACGATTACGTTAACGTTAAATACAATCAATGTCGATATAATAAACTACAAACTTTTACGGTGCGTATTTTTTATCGATACTATTGACAATATTTTGTTCATAATTGGGCAACTCTATTTGGCTCGACTATGTTTGTCCTTGTCACACGTAGTGCATTTACTGTGCATACCTAATTAGATTTTTTCGTGCTTGCGGAACCGATCCATTTTATTATTATGTAACTTTATTGAAAAGGTAATTAGGAAGTTTCAAAAGTTTTGTTCTGTTAAGAATGTTACGCATTAACTTGGGCGCAAAAACCTACAACGACGAGTCTTAGGTAGGTACCTTCGAGGCAAAGCGACGTTGCACGAAGACGTCATCGTCCTAAGTCGTCGAAGGGTCAACGCAGACAGAGAGGAATAATCCCCGCGCGGTCTCGGGCATTTTCTTTACGGATTGCGTATGCTCAAGATTGACCTCGCGAGCCTGCGTGAGTAAAACGTTCTGGGTTACCACTCTACAGTAAATATTTTGCCCCGAAAGTTCGTTAAACCCTGAAAATACGCGTACGACGAGAGCGCCGACTCGACTTTGCGCGGGGATTTCCGCGTATCTTCGAGGACGCGCGAATATTTTTTTTCAGGTTCAAGCATTTATGAACTTTATTGTAAAAACATTAAAGTTTATTTTCAAGTGCGTTGATAAAATCCTCTCCGCTGCGCTCCGTTCTGGCTGCACTGAGCCTAGCTTCGGATGACGTCAAGGCGTCGCGTCGTGAGTAGTACCTAGCGAGTCGCGGCGCGCAATGTAGGGTCGTTGACCGTTTTGTATCAGCTGTATGGAACTCAAAGCGTGTGCAAAAATTGCGGAACTTAAAATCGATATTGTGGCTAAACTACTGCACCGATTTAATTGATTTTTGGTACAAGGCTTAAGAATGTTGTAAGCTATGCCTTTGTTCAAAAAGTGCCGCTATGCAAGCGCCACCCTGTATACTAAGGGAGTTGTGAGATAGTTGTACATCATTAGGGTGATAACATTAGACATCATTAGAGTGAGAATATTCTAGAGATAACATCGTTAGAATAAGAATATGGAAGAGAGTTAAACCAGGTGGATCAGTTATTTACAGTTAATTAGTTAACAATGTATAAGTACAAAGTCTAAGAATATAGTAAACAATAACTTTGTGAATTACAGTATTTAGGAATAAGTGATAACTAATGCTTTATGTATACATAAGTCGTGGACAAGTAGTTTTAAACGCTACAGATCTAATCTTTGGAAAACCTTTGATAGATCCAAATTTTCTAAAAGATCCATCGGATGAAAATAAACTGTTTAAGAGTGCACGGTACGCTTTTGATCCTCGAACAATTCTCAACAATGACTGTAAAGATCATGAACGTGTATCCGAAGAGTTCTGGCTATGTATCATCAAGCATTTTTCTACGCCACTACACAGTTATGTTGGCACATGTAAGATGGGCTCAGCTAAAGACCCAGAGTCAGAGGTAGACAAAAACATACGAGTATATGAAATAAACGGCAAACAATGACTCATAGACTAATAACTTATGTGTAGGTATAGAGAGATGGGGCATACATAACACCTTCCCTCTAAGAACAAAGGTTTGGCGTTATAGCCTGATCTTTGGGAATGTGGAGTTGAAGGCAAATCAGCATCTTCGTCTTCTGATATGCAGGATGTGACTTGGCGAACGATCTGAGTCATCGTGATTGAACGAGTGACGAATTGTTGAAGCAGTTGTTGAATACCTGGTTGCAACTACTATCTCGGCGACTAATGAAGCCGTTCGGGCATCGGTTACAGATCTTGATTAGGAGGTATACTGGCATTATAACGCCAATAGAGAGTGTTATACACGTAAAAGGTGTCTGATTTTTATTCATGAACTAGAGGAAGCCAGCAGCTACGCCTGCATTTTTTTTTTAAATTTACCCGTTTTGGCCGATCCCGTGGGAGTTTCGGGAAATCCCTTCTTAGTGCACCCCTATGGTCCCCAAGGAACATACATGCCAAATTTCAGCTTCCTGCGCCAAATAGTTTCGGCTGTAGCGTGTGATTTTATATATTAAGATGACGATTGGTTTCTTTCCGAGATCCTTTTCAATTCTTCGGAGTATTTTCCTAGGTGAACCTTGATATTCTTAAGTGCGTCTAAAGGTGTCTCGTAGATGGAAATAGGAATCAACTTATTGGTCTCTGGGTCTTTGTATGCAATCTTCGTTTCTGATATCGGGCAGAATCATTGGCGATGTTATGTTTTCTTCTGTTGTGTAAAGGCTGATAATGTGCTGTTACCTTGCATTCTTGTGGCAAGCTAGGCGCACAAAAACATAATGTTAGGCATATTAATAAGGTATTATAATTTATAGCAAATATTTTATGTTTGAACCATGTGTAAGCGCCCTTAGTTGTTAAAATAATGACTATGTGTAGAATAAATTAGGTTAAAATAATTAGTGTCAATTTGTGCATTTTATTATTTGTATCGTGTAATTATAACACGTATTTATATGGTAATGTAACATTACCTTATCAAAATAGCAATATTTGCTAGCATCATGGGCAAGATTCAGAGTAAAGAGCAAGAGATAATCATAGCACAGAACGGTGCTAATCACGCGAGTACTGTACAAAGTGAAATCGAAAACAAAGTGAATCACATGTATGTGATCCTCATGTTTGCCTGTGCTGAAGTAATTCTGTTGTACGTCTATGTTTTATATCAGCACTATAAAAAACATACACAAAAATTGTTCAAGAAGCAGATGGAGGTGCCAACCATTGCGTTGGGTCCAGTCGCGGTGAACGCTAACCAACGCCAATTTAACGTATAACGCGAAGGTATTGTAGTAATGTAAGTGTTGAGTTAATTCAATATTATGTGTTGAGACATCATTGCTCCGTTTATCATTTCATATTGTAATTTAATTCAAACGGGAATCGAACCGGTTCTTTTAGGCAGTAATAATATCCAATGTGATTACTGTACTGTAGTGTACATGTCATTGTTATGTAACAAGAGCGTCAGCGCTCGGCGCAACGTGCAACTATGCAATTGCGAGTGTGTTTATTAATAATCATTAGGGTAATGATTTACTAGCTATGTTAAAAATTATTAAACTTATTTGTATATTTTTTCCGAACGGTCAACTCTTGCAACATTTACTTGCAATATATGAATATAACTAGTATCGTGTGTGTTTCTATTGAATATCCCGAGCATCACCCAAAATTTTAACTATACACCACTATGTTTTAATTAGTACAAAAACTTTAAGGACATATTAGCGAAGACATTATTATCATATATGTGACATAAGAATTTCATAATACCTATAAATAGCCAAGTTATAGTCATTTGTTTTTTGTAGAAAATCTCACCTAAATCATAGACATATTTTACAATCCATTCACTACTTCATTGATAGTACTTACTTGCCGTCCTACTCTTACGCATTCTTTCCGTCGCACTTATAATGTTGGTTGCCTTAGACAATAAAATGAAGCAAAATAATCAGTGTAGGTAGTTACTTTTTATTTTCTTAATTCTACCCTCTCCTTCACAGTTTATCCGGGCTTAGGACCGGCAAAATTTACCGTTTTACAAGTAATTAAATACGAGGGTATGTAATTAGAAAGCAAACACATATCAAAATAAAAGAAGTTATCTATAATATAAAAATGAATCGCTAAATGTGTTGGTAAGCGCATAACTCAACAACGCCTGGACCAATTTGGCCAATTCTTTTTTTTTTTAATGTTCGTTGAAGTTCAAAGATGGTTTTTACGGCGAGAAAAAATCTAATAATTGCCGGAAAAACCCTAAAATCAACCGCCATTTTCTTTTTCCCATACAAACGTTTTCTAACTAAAACGTAGAGTCAATTTGAGCTTTATCGCTATTGTATAAAGTTCATATTAAATTACAAGCACTCACTGTTGTTTAAACAATGTAGGTATGTTCCTAACGTCAAAGAGTTCATTTGCGCTTTATTACTGCTGTACAAAGTTCAAATTCAATCATATCTATCAAAACCGTGTGCGTTGGAGCACAGAATACATCGTTAGAAGATAAACAAAAAAAAAAGAAACCGATACTCAACAAAAGAGTTTTTATTTTTTCATATCCCTATTTTACATACATAAAACAAATTTAAAAAAGTTGAAACAACAACAAGCTGTCAATGTCAGTGTTGTTTTTCTTGGATTTTAGGTTACCTACTCTTCTGAGTTTGCTTGTGTCAACTGATACACGAAACAAATTCGTACCTATATCGTGTTTTGTGCAGTGTTTAGTTACCTATGATCACAAATTATTGCATGTGACACAATAATCTATGATATAGATATATGCCTCCTATTAGACGAATCAATTTAGGTAGAAGAACCCGAAATGCTACAAACCAAGCTAATTACCGATCTAATACCGTAAGGTACTAATTATACATTCTGTGTTCACAACGCCCTATCACCAGGGTGACGGTTCTGTTCAGGAGAATTTGCCCCGACTATAAAATATGTAGGAACAAAAAATGTCACATTACAAATCATTTTGACAGGACTTTATTGCAATTTTATTAGGCAGTAGTATAGGTCAGCTAGTTCTATAATAAAAGAAAAGAGTAATTTTGGCGTATTTATGAAGTTAGAATCATTTGCTATTTACAAATTATTTTACCATCATCATGTCAGCTTAGAGACGACCACTGCTTGACATAGGCCTCCCTCAAGGTTCTCCACAGAGACCGATTTTGCGCCGCCGGCCAGAAATTATTATTTACTTAAGTAGGTATTATTTACTAAACTTACAAGTATTTCCATTGTCTTTCGAAATGTCCACCACCATTGTCAATACACAGATCACAGTCTTTTCACTTCGTCAAAAGCGTTAAATATGCGCTGTTTTAATTTTTAGACACTAACCGGCTTACTATTGTACATTAACAAAATGATGTCCATGGGTACACAGCTGCACTCGCGATTCCTCCACTCAAAAAGTACGCACGAAGCATAGCTACATACTCCTGTGATATTATGAACTGATAAGCCATCGCATCGGGAGAACGTAGACAAACAATTAACTGTTGCAGCGAAAAAATCGACACGCTCACGTCCGCTAGCAATTTATCACTGTTTATAGCATTGGAGCGCGGCGCGCGCGCAGAGGGACAGGGGGGAATTTATCAATGGAATAGTTTACTACTGTTACTACTAATAGTACGCGGGTCGGTCATAGTCTTAGTTACGCATTAACCAATTATTACGTATTTTTGTGGACAGTTTTGAGACAGTTTTGGGACTTAGTGTTTTTATTTTTTGACTACATAAATATGATCACTTAAAGATACTTAGTGCCCCGTTAATTTTTTTGTACTAATTAAAAAATTGTGGTGTATATGATTGGTTTTATTATATAAAATGAAAACAATTAATCCTAGCTTATTCTAAGGTCTTTTTTTCAGAATCATTATTTCTAAGCTAAGTTTTTCTTTTTATAATTCTTGGCGTTCTTCTTTATGGCGCAGCTCTTGCTCATGAAGCTCCTAGGCGTGCCTGATGGAGTCCCTAATTTTTGCAGCTCCAAGTCCTGCAGACTATCTAATAGAGCTACCTTTTTCTCTCGTAATGTCTGTCGGACTATGTTGCAGTTTTCTGCAGCTTTCAGTTTTTTTAACCGACCTGCAACACAGTGGAATGAGAAATTAAATCACTGTAGACATATTTGCAAATATAGACCAGTTACAGTTTGTATCACTACATATAAATCTACATTACGTTTTAGTGGTGATGACACGGGTCTCTTGAGGGACGTGTACGGTGTGCTGGCGTCAAAGTGCAACTTCTCCTTGGTTTCAGAAGCCTTGTTATCCCCACTTGGGGTTAGTTCATTTGCAGGAGTCTATAAAACAAACAAATTACAACAGATATGTTTTGAAAATTACAACAAACAGCCAACACAATATGATACATTGCCCTTTCCAGCAATAAAATGGAATCCCTGTTTGTGATTTACTTTTAATAGACAAAGATATTAGCATGATACCTTGTTTCCAAGATGAGACTCCACAGTGTCATCATGATCAATAATTTGTATAGTTATTTCTTGATTCTCTTGATGGTTCGCAGGCTGTCAACAAAATGTTTTAAAATATTATAATTTTTATCTAAATACATGACTGAATGACTGATCTGATCTACCAATAAACAGCCTAACCCATATGGTCTAGATATTTGATGTTGGAGAGAGTTTTTTTATAAGAAAGGGATTTTGAATTTAACTTGAAAGCGAGCATTACGAAAAATGAATATTTTGTATTTAAAATATATTAATTTGTCTTAAATACAAAATATTAAAAGTAATATTAGGTACTCACAAAGACTGTCTTGGAACTGTTACTTATGACATCATCCTCAATTGTGGCCTCGTGTCCATGAATAGTAGTGGACATCACAGAATTTAGCCAATCCATCGTCTCAGCATCGCTCGGTCCAGTGGGCGTCGGTGGTGGACCACCTCCAGTGAGGCGCATTTCTTGGCTCTCTCTGCTAGCTACCTGAGATTTTATTAGGTAGAAATTAAAATAATAACAGTTGAAAAGATTTTGTGGTTAATAAATAAGTATGAACTTTATAGCACCAGGCCCTTTAATATATTATTATTTATCATTGTATCTATTTATGCACCTTTTTTGCCACTCTCTTCTTATTATTAAATTTGTATTTGAGTTGCTTCACAGTGCGCGGGATCTCTCCAAGGGCACTAAATTCGCTTTCTATTAAGGCGCTGTTATACCTCAGAAGCCGTGAAACACCTAATTTTTCGTCGCGCAACTAGCTATAACGGTACATATTACAAACTAGCAAAAAATTGAGCTTAAAGTCAAAAGTCTGAACAAAAGACTTTTGAAAGATTTTTTTATGTATGTAAAATAGAATCACGGTAAAAAAATCACAAAAACGAGGCAAAAAATAATCTTTCGTCTCACTGTTTGCAATATTTTGATCGTAAGCTGTAATTTTTTATTTAATAATATTGTAGGAAACCTAATGAACTAAAGAATTACCCTATTTATTTTCATATTATACGTGTATATTTTGTAAAATTAAATAAAATCTGCCAAACGTCTATGATTTTGACGCTCGGTAGATTCCATCAATATTAAACGCTTCGGCAATTTAAACCTTATTAGCATAAGCGGTGTACTGAGTGTCAGTTGCTAGTTTATGCTCCACCCAGACCTCATCATTCGGCTATGAGCCCTGTGAGAGATAGGTCATGTCGCTTTCGTCTCCGCTGCACGATATTTTACGTTAACCTGTTTGTTATTGTTATACGCCGATTTGAGTTCGTAATTTCATGTTTTATGTTATAGACTGAATACTTTGAATCAAATAGGCTTTCCATGTGACTATGGACACATATAATTAGGACCTAAGTTTATTTTCTTGTTGCGTTTAATGTGTTATTGTTTCTGTGCTTATAAATATGTAATTAGAAGAATAAAATATGGACAATTAGAGAAATAAAGTTCTACGAAGGATTTGTACAAGAAAGCGTCGTAATAAAATAAAAATTCATCCATGGCCAAGTGATTATGAAATATGTAACATAAATTATTTTCATAAGAGTCTTTTATGACTGACTATGTTATAGATTATCGATTATGCATAATATAATTATATAAATTATTCTCACAATACATAGCTGCCACAGTTTTCAATATTTGAAAGAGTAATAACATAAGATCGAATCATTTTATGTAGGTACCTATATTGCAAATTCATTAGCTTGTCAGAGCGCCTGGAGCGCTAAGATGCCGCCACGGCGAACAATGAAAAGCGTGCAGCACTAATATGGCGCTCCGCAGTCCGCACACAAGCGGTAACGAATGTTGCATTATTGTGTTGTGAACATAAACCTATTTAGATACATCGGGTAAAACTTTGATTATTCATAAACTATTAGGCATGTGTCAGTACATCTAATATATTTTTAATTTCTAAAATCAATCATTTATAAGCAAGAAGGTGACTTCTCTGTTTGCTATAACACAAGTTTTAGTACTTTTTTTAATAATAAAGTACCTAACTAATTATCTTTATTGTAATTACAGTGAAGTTAAAGATAACAGTTCTGCAACGTCTTATACACATTTGACTGCAGTAATTCCTAACACGATTTGTTCAAAAGCTAGCCAAGAAATGCCAAACATTTTTTTTAAGAAATTGGACTCAACTCCCTAGTGATAAGTTTATTTTCTTGTTGCGTTTAATGTGTTATTGTTTCTGTGCTTATAAATATGTAATAAGAAGAATAAAATATGGACAATTAGAGAAATAAAGTTATAGATAAGCAAAAATACAAGAGGGATAGCAGTGACTGGTTCGAGTTGCGTAAGAATATGTTGACAGATTAAAATTTTGGTATAGTGGTAAAAAGAAGAGATAACAGCCGTAAAGCCAACTTAGTAAAAAATATTTTGTACAAATAAAATATTTGCAATGTAAAAGCAGTTGCGCATGGATTCTATAATGAACAACTGGCTTTGCAACAACTGGCGAAGCAAGAAAATGTAACAATCGAGCCTTGTGGATTATCCGTTTATTGGTGCCACGCCAGATGGATTAATAGGTCCAAACACAATTGTGGAAATTTATTGTTCTATACTTGCCTATAAGAATGGCCTGGAGAATAGTATAAGAGCAAACAAAATACAAATATAGAAACATGATTAAAAAGTGAACTGACTAGTCTAAACAAATATTGTAATTGTTAATATTACCAAATTCAGGGGCAACGCCACGTTACACGCAAACAAAAATGTTTTTTTGCTGTGTGGAGTGGCGAAAGTATACCACTAAAAATAGAAATTATAGAAAGAGATGATGTTTTCTGGGAGACGTAAATGAAAGAAAAGCTTGTGGCGTTTTATATGAATTGGCAATTGCTTGAAATTGTTGATTCTCGTGAAGCTCAAGGGATGGCATTGCGAGATCACAGAGAGGAAAATGTTTCATAGTGCTTGAAGTTTCTACAATACCACGCCGTAAAAGGGAAGTAAATGAAAATGTGCCTCGTGAACAACAGCAAATCTTCTAAATAACAGCTTCATCACCTCACACACTGCCTTTAACTTTCGATGATGATAAAGAAAACCTGCCGGGCATGAAGCAGACAACTTTTGATGAGCTGTAAACTCTGTATTTCGTTAGTAAATGATAAATAAATATAAATGAATATATTTTAATATTTATTTATTTAAAATAACTCATATTTTAAGCGAAAGAATTTTTTATAATTTTCCATACAAACATGTATGAGGAGAGCTAACGAAAAAGCAGTAACTCAAATGTTAGTTCTAAAATTTTCTAAGCGACATAGCAGTATCTCATGAATAAGGTATATCCACATATATTTTTGATATTTCCTCTATTTTGAAAAATAATAATGGGTTGGATTTCGAAACGAGTCGCCTGAATTTGAGGGTATTGGTGGTGTTTTTCAGGCCCGGGACGAACACAGTAAACAAAGTATATGCAGGCAATGTCAAAATATACAAAAAAGTTAGGCACCAAAAATCACACGTCCGCCGACGGTATAGTTGTTGCACACTCGTACTGTTAGTAATACACGAATGTGCAACTAACAGTTCGGTGCGACGCACGGCCGTCGACGCACGGCCGTCGACGCACGGCAAAGAAAAACGATGAAATGAAATGAAATGAAATACTTCTTTATTTCGTGTAAACTTTGAAAGTACTTACGAAACGTCATTAAAAAGAAATATTTAATACAATTATTTTTGTGTGTCGAATTAGAACAGCTCAGTCCCAAGCGTTTTGGTCGTCTTTATAGTCAGATATTTTATAATAGGCTTTTGAACACAATTTCGCTTTTACAATAATTTTGAACTTATTTATAGATAGGTCTCTTATATTATAAGGGAGCTTGTTATAAAAGCGTATACATTGCCCCATAAAACAGCTACTTATTTTGTGGAGACGAGTGCTATGAACTACGAGATTATTTCTGTGTCTTGTATTTACAGAATGTATATCTCATTTTTTACAAAATTTGTCAATATTTTTATGTACATATAGCAGATTTTCATAAATATATTGTGATACAACAGTTAGAATGTTTATTTCTTTGAACTTTTCTCTTAGAGAAACTCTTGGACTGAGGTTATAAATTCCCCTTACTGCTCTTTTCTGCAGAAAAATATTGTATTTAGGTCTGCAGCACTCCCCCAGAGAAGAATCCCATACGACATTAAGCTATGAAAGTAACTGAAATAAACCATTCTAGCTGTTTCTAAATCTGTGAGGTGTCTAATTGTCTTAACTGCATAAGCTGCAGAACTGAGTTTGCCCGAAAGCCTTTCTATATGTGGACCCCATTGTAGTTTGGTGTCCAGCATAATACCTAAAAACATGGTTGTCTCGACGGGCTCAATCCTAGATTCATTAAGTTGTACATTGGTTGGCATATGTTTAACATTGGGCATTGAAAAATTTTAAAGTTTAGTTTTCTTATTATTAAGTAATAGATTATTAACATTAAACCAATTGACAACTTTAGAGAGTGCATTGTTTACTTCGTCAAAGTTACTCTGTCGTCGTTTAATATTAAAAATCAAAGAGGTATCATCAGCGAACAATACAATCTCATGATTATTCTTAACGTAATAAGGTAAATCGTTAATATATATCAAGAATAGAAATGGTCCGAGAATTGAACCCTGCGGGACACCCATTTTCAAAGCAGAACCTGGAGATGTCTTACCATTAACCTCCACCTTCTGAATTCTGTTGCCCAAATAAGAAGTCAGGAGATCGAGAGCTTTATTTTTAATGCCGTAATGATATAGTTTCCTGATAAGAGTATCATGATGAACACAATCAAAGGCTTTAGACAAGTCGCAAAATATACCTAACGCATCTTGCGACTTCTCCCAAGCTGCAAAAATACTTTTCAGTAACTCAACTGCTGCGTCAGTAGTTGAACAACCCCTCGTAAATCCGAACTGTTTCTTGTGAAGAAGATTATGTCTATTGAAATGACTAAGTAGCTTACTAAGAATTAGTTTCTCAAAAATTTTGCTAAGTGTTGGCAATACAGAAATAGGTCGAAAATTTGAGGGGTCTGATGTGTCACCAGATTTAAATAAAGGTGTTATTTTGCTATACTTCATTAAATCAGGAAATGTTCCAGAAGTGACACAACCATTGAACACTGTTGCAAGATGTGGAGCAATTAATGTAATAATAGACGAAACAGTCTTTACTGACAATCCCCACAGATCCTTTGTCTTTTTCATATTAATAGTTTTAAATTGTTTAAGAACGTCATCTGTAGTAACAGCAACAAATTCAAAGGCCGTAACACATTCCGGCACGCAGTCTTTAAGCAGCATTTCAGCAGACATGGAAGACGATTTGAGTGACGCTGTAGTTACAATGGGTATATTAGCAAAAAACTTTTCAAATTCCGTCGCTACTTCCAAGTCCTCTGCAATACTCACATTATTGATATTTAGTAGGTAGTCGCGACTGCGTGTTTTGGCTCTACGAGTTTCGCTATTGATCACATTCCAAGTTGCTTTTATGGTATTTTCAGCGCCTTTTATTTTATTTTTCAAATAAATTGATTTTGCAGCATAACAAGCTTGTCTAAATGTTTTTGAGTATTTTTTTACATAATTAATAAAGGCTGGACTACTATTAAAAGTTTTTTCATTATAAAGTTCATATAACCTAATCCGACTTTTATGAATGCCTTCAGTTGCCCAATCACTAAACATCAGACAGTCAGTTACATTTAATTTTTTAGGTTTAAATAGGTACAGTAGAAAATTCATCACTAATCAATTTAAATAATGAATTATATAACTGATCCGGATGGTCATGAATAGGCAACCAACGCATTTTATTTGATAGATTATTTTTAAAAAGTCCTAATCGGTTTTCATTTATAGGTATAAAATTAATAATTTTACTCTGAATCTTAGGGCTTTTTCTTGGACAACAGACTAACTGCCCACAGTGATCAGACTGTAACATATTAATTAAGGATTTTTGTAAAAGCTTAGTGTTAATAAATATATTATCAATACAGGTAGCACTTGTGGCAGTCACTCTAGTTGGTTCTAAAAAAGTATGACTTAAATTGTAAGATTTAAATAGATTTAAGAAATCAATTGATAAAGAACATTTCTCTAAAATGTTTATGTTGAAGTCACCACAAATAGCAACCGTTTTATGGCAATTATTAACTTTGCTTAGGGCATCCTCCATAATTACTAGAAAACTTTCAAAATGTGCACATGGAGGCTTGTATACACTCATAACAATGAACTGATCAAATTCGACACAAGATATCTCTATAACTCGCTCAACAGAGAGGCTCACAATATCAGACCTTTCTTTAAATTTTAAAAGTTTATTTATTATAATTAACGAGCCTCCTCGAATAAATTTTTCTCTGCTGAATGAGCTTGCAACCTGGTGGTTGTTGAAATTGAAAATGAACTGGTGGCTTTTTAGCCAATGTTCTGTAATACATAAAATATCAATATTGTTACAGTTCATGAACAATTCTAACTCTAACTCCTTACCCATCAACCCTTGTATATTTTGATGCACCAGGTTAATACAATTTTTTAAATTATTTTTTGTACAATGTGTGGTTGATGAAAGTGTGTTTTTATTACTTATATTTAAATTTATCAATGTCTTGTCTATGTTATTGCCAGAGATTGACTCTATTGTCTCATAACTTAATTTAAAGGATTTGGAACAGATTCCAAGCTTATATTCAATGTCAAGTTAGACTGCTCAATAAAAGCAGTGTTATTAGCCAAATTTTTGGCTGTGTTATTAATATAATATGCTAGCGATGATGCTATTTGTCTTTGAATATATTGTGATAGAAAGCAACTATCACATGTCAAATAAAAACTTCTAATGAAAGCATTAGAGTCAATAAAGTCAATAAAATCATTGTATAATGTCAATGTATGTAATTTACAATTTAATTTATATATATAGTCATTTTCGGCCTGTGGCAACAACTTACTGTAGGGAAATGCAAGTAAAATAATTTTTCTAACTTTTAGGTGTAATAATTGGTCAAAATACCTTCTAATAGTATTAAGATTTGTATTACCCCTTCTCCCAATAAATATGATTATTGTTGAATTAGGACAGTATGTTCTACTCAAGATGTTTTGTAAAATATGTGAAAAACTTGCTCCAGGCATACAAAAGTTGGTAACGGTTTGACCTGTCCTTTGTCTCAACAATTGGCTCATGTTCCTACCTATCTCATCACTAAACATTACTAAATTGTTGGTGTTTGTCTTTATATTGAGATGTGAGAAGGAGATGCTATCATTAATGAAGCTGTTACTCATCACCGCTGACTGAGATAACATTGCAGAACTATCATTCAAAATGGTAGGCTGAGAACAACTTTGTGGTTTCAAGCTAGGTTTACTGATCTGATTATTAGTAGTAAGCGATAGGAGTCTTTGCTCATTGTATTTACACAAATCCACTAAGTCATCCATCGCCAAGATATGTTCATTAATTTGACTTTGTGATAATTGATATTTCTTTGTCATATTAAGTAAAGAATCCTGTAAGCGATCAATCTCTGTCTGCAGGCAATGAGTATCAGTATCATATTTTAAAAGATTATTATCTAGTTGAGTAATACAAATAGACATATCTTCCTTTAGAGCTATATACTTGCGGCAATAATTGACATTTGCTTTTGAATTTTTAAATTTTGTTAATAATTTTTCCTTTTTCTTAATTTGTTTATTCAACTTTACATACTTTTTCAGTTTATTGGATGAGTTTATGGTTTTACTTGATTGAATAATTGAATTGTCATTAGTTAAGTCAATTGTAATAACTTTGTTACCTTCATTGTTTGAGTTGGCAGAAACCATAGATGGAGCGCTACCAACCAGCTCATCAAACAGTGATTGTGAAGTGGCTGCTTTGATGGACCGGTCTGCACACTCCAATCTATTAATATGATTATTAGCCTCACTTAGGAGGCCCTCTAACTGGGTGATGCGCTTGAGAGCGGTCTCAAACTCATTACTACAACTGTCAAAATTGTTTACTATTGATTGTAACCTATCGCGTTCATCTAAAGATGTAATCAAATGAGAATGAATTTCTGCCATCTCAGTTCTTAGTTGAGAATTTTTCTCTAAAACCTGTAACATCTCCCTCTCATTATCATCATGCTCCCTTTGTAGTGTCTCACACAAAGCCTTGTATTTCTTAAGTTCTATAAGCGTTAATTGAAATTTTTCCTCCTCTTGACGCGCCATCCTGGTCATCATCATGTTAATAAATTAAAAAGATCGCAAGAAACTTATTAACAAAGGACAGAAATAATAATTACTTGTTACTATTGTAAGTATGACACTTAGGTTTGTGTAAGGCACCAACCAAGATGAGCCGGCTAATCGAGATATGTTCACTAGGTGTTTACTACTTATGTAAATAGTTTAAATGTTCGATATTACGTAAACTTACCTCAACTGCTCGAATATTAGAAAAGTAATGCAAAGTATTTTAAATTATATAGTTCGTTTGGTTGACAGATGACTTTGCAAAACTTTTACTATATGTTATTCACCAACATTCACTTCTAATTATGAAATTATATAGTTAATTATTTATATCACACACTAATAAGAGCTTAAAACACAAATAATACCTAATAAAGTTAATTAAATCAAATAAAATTAAATAAATATTGGGAGAAGCACAGTTTTACGTCTTAATACCAGTGTTGCCAGAGACCCGCTACGCTTACCGCGGGCCACTGAATAGTGGCCCTGGTGTAGGTCCTCTGCCACACACGCCGCGCGGATGGGTGGCGGCCGCAGGTTAAGGCACCGGGCCGCACACGCCGCACGGATGGGTGTGCAGGTACGTTGCTGCGCGCGCCGCGCGGATGGATTCCCGCGCACTCACACGCAGTGGAGACTTAGTCTCAGCTGGCGACGCGGTTAAGCAAGCCGGTCGCACACGCCGCGTGGATGGGTGGCCGCAGAGCTGTCACACTAATGCACTTGTCACTGTGGTTCCTGTCAGAACCGCCAGAAGCGTCCGTGTCGCGAGGGCGAAGCGTCACTGTCACGGGGGGTAAAGCGTCACTAGCGCGGGGGGGGGAGGTAAAGCGTCACTGAGCGCGGGGGTGAGGTGGCACCTCAAACGTCACTGTCGTATCACAAACTTCAAGCACAAGTGTCACTGTCACAAACGTCACTTATATTCTCGCTTCTTGTCTTTTCTGAGCAAAACCAAAGATGGCCGCGGCCTCTTATGGGCAAGTGCCCAGGCGAGACAAGGAGGGTCCGATATTTAAGGTAAAACACGAACGAAAACTGCCGGCGATTAATTGAATTTATAAATTCAATTTTCCGAGACGTTCGCGCGCGCGTCCGTCTCTGACAAGTGCCAGCGACGAAGTCAACTTACCAAATGACCGTCCGTTACCAACAAGCGTACCAAATGACCGTCCTTAGGTAACAACAGGGGGTGACGTGCCCGTTGGCGACGTGACGTTGGCGTTCTTGAGACGCCCTCCAACGCGCAAAAGACCCGTATCGTCCAAAAAGGGGTTCAATTTAGATACAGCGCCCGATAATTTCAATTTCCCTGACTTGAGGATAGCAATCTCCTTCTCAAAGTGCGCCAATTGCACAGAACGAACCCAAAAGGTGAGGGACTCCTGTCGTTCCTGTGGTGAGAGAAACGGTGTCAGTCGTTTCTGTTGTGGGTGCCTAAAGTTAAAAACAAAACGCTTTATCCAAGCAGTAACACCTAACAACTTGTCGAGGGAGCTGTAACGATTCAACAGGAAATCGGGGTCGAAGGCGCATTCCACCTTCTCAAGAGCGAGTGTTCGTATACGCGGCAAATTGGAAGTATTCAAAACTGGCGTTCGAGGCCAGTCAATTTCTGGTCGACTCAACCATTCCGGATCCCACCACAGCGAATGACCTATCAAGCTAGGCGTCAAGCATCCGCGCGAGGCACAATCAGCGGGGTTGAGATCACCTGGCACGTGTCTCCAAATAAGCTTGACTTCAGATTTTTGTATTTGGGAAACGCGATTAGCGACAAATACCTCCAAGGTGTGGACAGAAGCCTTCAACCAACAAAGAACAATTTGGCTGTCTGTCCAGGCGTCCCATTAATACAAATGCTTTTACCCAAAGTACTGGACACATGGTTCAATAAGCGTACAAGTAGGGCTGCTCCCGAGAGCTCCAATTTCGGGATGTTCAGAGATGTCCGAAGGGGTGCCACCTTGCTCTTCACCATGATCAGGGAAACTCTCACCTGACCTGAGGCACTGACTGTGCGCAAGTACACCACGGCCGCGTGACCACGTTCCGAGGCATCACAAAACCCGTGAAGTGTGGCCTTGTACTTCCCGGGAGGAAGGATGGGACGAGGCAAGATGTCGTTGACGGCAGGAAGTGAGGATACAAAAGAGGTCCATTCCTCAATAAGAGTGCCGTGTAGAGGTTCGTCCGAGGTCAATCCTGCTGTCCAAAGCTTCTGCAAGAAGCATTTTGCCCAAAATATGACAGGACAAATCCAACCGTTTGGATCAAAGGTTCTGGCGACAGTAGACAACACGAGACGTTTAGTCCAAGAACAAGGCAATTTCAAGTCTACGTTATACGTAAAGATGTCTTGGACTGGTCTGTACTGGACGCCGAGAACAGCCATCATGGCGGGGTTGTCAACAATCTCAAGCAAATGTGGATCCTGCTGATGATCATCTGGCAAGCCTTCCAAAAGCGCTGGTGAGTTGGAAATCCATTTGCGCAACTCATAACCAGCGGAGGCCAAAATACCTATCAATTCGTCCCGCAGGAGGATCGCCTCGTCCGCTGTGGAGGCGCCCGAGCAAATGTCATCGACATAAATATCGTCTTTCAAGATGGCGGAGGCTCGTGGGAAACGTAAGCCTTCGCGGTCTGCGAGCTCTCAAAGAGAACGTATTGCCAAGTAGGGGCTCGACCTTAACCCGTACGTATTGGTATTGAGCTCGTAGACGACCATGGGATCGCGTCATGCGACTTGCGTCGTGTGGAGAAGACAGAACATTCCTTAGGGGCAAACAAAACTTTAACTTGCCCTTCAACATTAGAGGCTACGTCACCTATGCCCCGTATACAATTCGGAAAAGAGCCCATATTTAATTTAACCTGCCCTACCAAATAAGTGGAAACAATGCAACCTTGTGAACCTGTGTCCAATATAGCACGGACAACAACAGAGGTCCCCGTGGGTCTCCAGACCCTAACAGCAACTGTTGGTAGGATAACGGTCTCAATGGGGGAGGTTGGCGTTATAGGGCAGGAGTCAATGACCTATTGTTGCCTGGGCGGCGACCGTTGGCCAGGACCAGACAAATCAAAACATGGGTGCGGCTTGAAGTCCTCAAAGGCGCGATGACTCGATCCGCGCGCCATCTGTGGGGGGTCATAATGACGCACCCGCCCAAAACGTGGTGGGCGCGAGTCAAGGCGGGAACGCTCCGCCAAAGGAGGGGAATACCTGGCGCAGCAGTCATGGTGCTGGTGACGTTGAGCGGTCGCACATTCTGGTGCGCGAGAGAGAGGAGGCGTGCGCACGCTACGGTTCTCCAAACGGGGTGAGTGGCGATCAATTGAGCGAGGCGATTCTCGGCTGCGCGCCGGTGAGCTTCGGCTGCCACCTTCAAAACACCCGCCCGTGCGCGACGTCGGCTGGTTGGCCAAGCGGCCTACGTCTCTGGCATTCATGCAGAGAATGTCCAAATGCTGTCCTCCACAGTGAGGACAGGGGCGAGAGTTTGGGCAGTCTCGCTGGTAGTGGGACCCCAAACAAGAGAAGCATAGGCGGCGGGCATTCGCGATGCGCCTACGAGAGGTGACATGAAGGTCCAAGAATGCCCTACAACTGGCCGTTCTGTGCCCCGTGACCTTGCAGTAAGAGCACTCCGCTGGGCTCTGCGTGACTGCAAAGCGAGGAGGGCGCCGGTCAACATTGGCTCGGGTGTGAACGCGAGCCTGCTCCTTGACCTTGGGCGGCTGCGTCTTAGCCGGCGTGTCACCACCGGAGTTGTCCAAGACCCGGCACTCATCCTCGAGGAACCTCTCCAGGTCAGCAAAGGGGGGCAGATGGGTCGCGCTATCCCCACCAAAGCGCTGCTCAAAACGCGTCCTCAGGTCGGCAGGCATTTTCTTCAGCACAATGTGCACCAATAGATAGGACCATTGGTCCACGGGCAGGTCAAGGCACTTAAGTGCATTGATTGCCACCAAAAGCGAGGTCAAAAGTTGGGTGCGCAGCCCAAAGACCCGGGTGAGCGTGGGCAAACTCAAAATCTGTTCAATATGCGTGTCGGCGAGGCCACGCTTATTGTGGTACCTACGGGTAATCAAGTCCCGAGCCGTCTGGCACGCCTCGTCAGACACTGGCAGATGCTGGATGAGGCCTTTGGCCTCTCCATCCAGAGCCGACATCAAATATGCCAATTTTTGTGCCGGCCGAAGGTCAGCTCTGTCATTGACCAGGCTGTCAAACAAATTACAGGTAGCTTCCTAGGCAGCCATCGAAATGCGGGAGGTCTAAGGTAGGAAGCCTACTCACCAGCCCCGGTGCTGTCCTAGGAAGCTCCTGCTTCAAGCCGGGTTGCCCGTCCCTCTAGGCAACTAATTGTCTCGCACTATTGGAGACAGTATCATACAGGTCTAAGACCTGGGCATAATCTTCACTGACCTTATTTCGCTGGTCAGCAGTGAATTTATTAACTGACACTTCGAGACAGCAAGCGCTGAAAGTGCGGAATTGCTGTTTCACACTTGCCAGGCGATCATCAATCCGCTCATACCTTTGTAGTAAGGCCTGCTGGCGATCAGGCCGGTTCACCAAGGCACTGGCCGAGGCAAACCAGCGCAAATCTGATGCAATAGCACCAGCAGCCGCACGCAAGTCCTTAATAGCTGACATAATCAAATTTCAAAAGAGCCCGGACAAGCGTTAATTAATATTAACGATCGAAACTTAATATTTGTTAATTATTTGAAATCAACAAAGTATTAGCCTGTTTACTGCAAGTGCAGGCAAGTGACAGGTATCTACTGTCCAACAAAATTAATAGTTTCAATTAAGTATATTGACACAAAAACAAAGTTATCAAAAGTTGAAACTTCAAATAAGTTAATTAATTACTTGCAACAGACAAACTGGCTGTGTAATTTGAGATATACAATAGTAAGTAAGCACAGAATATGTGTTACCTAACAATATTATCTATATATTATAACAAAACAAAGGTTTATCAAAAGTTTGGTTGTATAATGTTTCAAACTTAATATAATTATGCGATAAACTAAATTTACTAAATTTATTGATACATACAGCTGTTATATATCCAAACAAACTGACTTATTAATGCTAACAACAACAAGTTATTGCTAGATTTCAACAATACAAGTCAAACAATTACTGATTGAGGTTATGTATGACATGTGTTTCAAGTTATGCAGGTCAACCAATACAACTAAATATGATGTATTTTAAACAAAAACTGACCTGACAAACACTACAATACTGTCTACAAGATACAAGCTTATACCAATCTGAGGTTTGTACTCAGCAATGCAACAGCGGCTAGATTTCAACTACGCTCTGCTACCAAAAAATATGTTTAGAGTTTGGGCTAAGATTGGGTAAGGTTTGTAGAGATCAGTGGAAGGCATTAATTCATCCAGTCTCAGCCCAAGGCAAAGGTCTAACATATACTGTGGTAGGACAGTGATGAATAGAAATCTAAATTACAACTAATATTAATAAAATGTCTTACCAAATCTTCACTGATGCTCCTGATAATGCTCTTGAGTGGACCTATAAGATTAACTCATAATTTTAACTCCAAAATAACAAGCAAATCGAATAAATACCACAGGGTCCAATTCGGCGAAGTCCTACTCCTCGGGCACCAAACAGGAATTCACACACGTGTTTTACAATGTTCATTAAGATTTTTTATCACAAATTATTTTTATCACAAATAAATCGACGCCGGCTGATCAATTAGCGGCATTACACCAAATACAAGATCAAAAACGCGCTCACAAAACGGAATCTTCCAGAGCGAACCAAAAGCTAAGTTTTTTCGCTGACCGCGGGAAACGACAAAAGAACGAATGACAGTTTATAGTATGACCATAGTCAGAAATTTTCAATAGACTAAACAAATGTTACTAAATCGATATAATCGATTTGACTTATCACAAAGAATGTTTCTATTTCAAACACTTTAACTCGAAATAGGTAAGTATAGTTTAAACAAGAAAGATAAACAAAATCTTTTGAACGATGCGCGAACGATTCGTTTGACGTTTGTTTGGAGTGGTTTGGAGCGTTGGATATAATATTTGACATTAGCAATAACAGCATAGCTCTAGTATTGCCGGACTTAAAAATAGTTCCCACAGCGAAACGGGGTAAGTTACGTCTCATTTGTCTAGCAACCCTGTTAACTTTAACGTTGGTGCAACACATTTTGCAGCAGCCGTTAAGTTTACTGTTAAAGTTATTGTAAAATTCGACTTTAGCTTTTACTTTAACCGGTGATGTGGTGCAATCCACTCTAAGTAAAACAA
Source organism: Euclidia mi (assembly GCA_944739405.2). Classification (NCBI taxonomy): domain Eukaryota; kingdom Metazoa; phylum Arthropoda; class Insecta; order Lepidoptera; family Erebidae; genus Euclidia; species Euclidia mi. Next base: position 16,422,514 of record OX123210.2, on the reverse strand, counting down.
AACGTAAAAAATCCGCGACCAATAGAACGATATTTTTGGAGTACACACGTCTGTGTCGTTGGCGGGTGAAGGGAAATGTCGGACGATATTTGCAATGAAAGTGCCTTGTGTGTCGAAATATTTCGAGTATGCAATTTTCATTGGCATAGGTTACCGAAAAATTAATTTTTATGACTTCCTATTATAATTATATCACATATATTGTGTTCGCTATAAAATCTGTTATCGTAAAATGTTACCGGAAAATGGCTGCCCGTTCACGGCGGCCATTTTCCGGTAACTACTTGTAGGGCTGTGAGAACCGTTGCCAAAAAGTTTTCCGTTGAACTGATAAAGAAATATTACGAACGAAATATTCAAGTTATAGTTTTCATATGAATAATCTTTTTTTATTCGTTTCGGTATTGATTGCAATGTTTCGTTGTATTATAATTTATATATACCTACATATTATATTTATAGGCTCACGCCGATTCCTAAAAGAAAAACCCAATAACACTTTGCCCGACCCGGGAATCGAACCCGAGACCTCCCAATCCCACGCTCACAATTATGCCACGAGACCAACGAGGCAGTCTATATAAATTTACTAAACGGTAAATGATGTTCTGCTTTGTTAGCGTTGTGGAATCCATCAAACAATCTCAGCTTGCCTTATTATCTTATTTCAATTATAATATAAAGTTTTAATTGCACTGATGAGTGCTCTTGAAAATTTTATTATTGGAAATCTGAAGTACGTTTACGAGCTTCTGTTAGAATGCAGGTAGAATTATTTATTAGTGACTGTCTTAAATTGAACTACAAAGCTAAGGGTTAGCGCTGATATAGCGTCAGAGTCAGGGTCAAAATACACAGCAGTCACTCCGACGTCCTCGATGAATAAAATTAATATTGTGTTGACAGCGAAAAATTCTCTTCACTCTGCTCAGTAATATGTGAACCGCCCCCAATTGAATTACCTAAAATATGCAGTCACATCACAAGAAACGTAGTTTTCGTTATCTATTTGTACAATTCGCAATCTAGATGGGCGTTATTATATCAATATACCCAAACCTGTTAGTATTAATACTTAACTTTATTCATCTCTAGTTCAACTTAAATTAATTTTTTTATTTGTACAAATTGGAATATTATCTTGGTAACGCATTTATTGACTTATTAGATGATGCCCGCGGTTACACCCGCCTTATTTAAGGCTACTGCTCTGCTCCCGTCACTCATAGCGTGATGTTATATAGCCTATGGCCTTCCTCGATAATTGGGCTATCTAACACTGCAAGATTTTTTCAAATCGGACCAGTAGTTCCTGAGATTAGCGCGTTCAACCAAACAAATAACCTTTTCAGCTTTATATATTAGTATAAGATACTTATGTAAAAGAAAATAAACTCGTCATCTTAGACTGTAAACGTAGTTAATTGGGGAAATGATAAATAAAATAAATATTCGTTTATTGCCAAAAAGAATACAATTTATCGGCATTGACTACACACTAAGTACATCGTTGAATTATAATGACTATTATAATTATTACTAAGTCCAGCCTTTCCTATATGGATGCTAGATACAGTTCCTTACAATTTTACACAGTTATAGCTAGGGCGACATCAAAAATAAGCATTGTGGCGATACAAAACAATTTATCGCCATGAACTACACATTAAGTACAGTCTTGAATAATATTATATATAAAATTATTATAATTATTACTAAGGATGCCAGATACACTTGCTTACAATTTTATGTATAGCGATAATTAGTAATATGACAATTAAATTATGTGCAATTAATAACATAGTCATTAAATATAACATTAGTCATACATTTATTGTTGTCACTTATAACACATCTCACATCAATATTCCGTATGTTTCTATATTAGAATGTAGGTGCATATCTGCACATTTGAATCAACATCATCTGTTTAAAAATTCAAAAAATATCAAACTTCATTTATCTATTTAAGCCACAATTTAACACTCTAGAATGTCAAATAAAAATCATACTGAAGTGATATTAACATAATATAACAGTTGCAGCTTTAAGCAAAGCAAAAGATACCTTCTGTTTAAAATTTCAAAAAATATCGAACTTCAAATACATTAACGTCACAAAGTAACTGTTATATGCTTGATAGATAGATGTTTCAGGCCACCAATCCCCGCCTGGCAATCCTTGTATCAAGCCCTTAACCCTAATCTAGCGGTACCGCCACAATGTCAACACATTTATTCATCATCATTCATCCGCACCACATCCGTATCCACAAAATGGTTCGCGCGTCCTTTTTCGCCCACGACGTTTTCCTTGTCCTTTGAGCTTCTCAGAGTTATGCCACTCCGTCCAACAAGTAAGCATAAGAAAACGTCACAAGTTTTAAATTGTGAATGAACCTTTTTCCTGATATTCGATCTCAAGCAAACTATTCATCTGTTTCTTGAATCCCTTCCACTCTTATACTTTGGAACGTGCACAACATTCCGCCTCATCCTCATGAGTTCCCCTACTGGCTCCTCAATCATCTTTGACTGACTTGGGAAGTGACGGTCAACAAGAGATTGAGCGAGTTCGTAGCGAAACTCACGGTGCGTCATCGCCAGCTTGTTGTTTCAAAGAACTCACATACATCGCTAAAGCATTGTGGATGCTCACATTCAACAACCTTTTAAACATTTTTATATGCTTTCATTCCTCTCTTTCGTTTTAACAGATACATGGAGAGCTTTTGCTCTTTAAAATTAATGGCCCCGTATTATTGTAATCACGCACACAAACCGGCTTTACAAGACTCTTACCAGCCTTCGTTTCGAAGAAGGTGCTGTCATCGTGCCAGGCGGATATAATACTCACCACTTTGGAATCTTTCCACGAAATTATGGAAATATCTCCACATTGGCGAGATATTATAGTCCCCTTAGCGACGTTTTTCGTGATGTCATTAGGCACATTACGGCGGTTAGTGCGCAGGGTCCCCAAACAATTGAACCCTGAACATTTGAGGTATCGTGCCAACGATGGACTAATAAAAATAAAAATTGTCCATTGTGACACAATGACCTCTATGTTCAAGGCCTTTCAAAAGCTCAAGGACGACCTGTGCTCTTTTGCCCCCTAGATTGGCGCTCGCAAAATGAATCACTATGTGATCCTAATATATAAAGATAATCAGGATTCGTCAGCCTTCGTCCGGATCGTTTCGATCCACGACAAACGGCCTTTGAAGAGCGTTAAGGAATCGTCAATAGGTATGTTTCGAGCCAAATTATAGAGAGACTCAATTTTTGACCCCAAAGGGCTCGATTATGGGCTTTAACTTGGTAAGCCTCCGGGTCAGAATTGTCAAGAAAATGGATAAACTTGTTTAGTAACACAAATCTATTGTAGGTCATCAAACACCTGAATATTGGCATACTGATGACGCCTGATGACCAATAATCGGATTGCGACGTACGGGGATCGATGGCCATAAACATAAAAATGGAGAGAAAACCATCAACTCGTCGCATTTGTGTCCACCCATGCAAATTAGATGATGGCTTTAACTCCCCCCTAGACTTTAAATCGTCGATAGTCTGCTTGGCATATCTATTCGTTTCGACTAAAATTCGGCCCATAATGTCCTCACTCCAAATATCGGTGAACGCATCATAGTCTGTATCATAGTCGCGAATCAGGCCAGGTGTGGGCCCCGAAAATTGTTCAGGGACACCCTGAACGAGTCAAATCCCTAATCCCAATTGAAAACCGTAGATATGCCAGGCAGACGATCCAATATTTTAGTGATCGGTAACATCATCCACGGCCCTTGCTATCTCATTAACGACTCTGAGGGTTGGCTCATCTTCGTCTGCAGGGATCTCTTTTCGAAAACCTGTGAAGGGAGTGGTTTCGATAGGAGTAACGTCGAACTCATCGTCGAACTCACTATACAAATCACTCCCCTCACAGGTTTTCTGCCCAGGTGCAGGTCTGGAAGTTACTGTTACGCCTGAAGTTAAAGGATAAACGTCAACTTCGGGCATAACAGTAAACGTGGCAGCTTGGGCAGCAGGGGACTTCTTCTGCACCTCTGCGGACTCGGTGATTGCACCCTGACTGCCTTGCGCGTCGTGTACTAATGCCCCTACCCAGTGCTGGACGTGCCAGGAAGCTGCTTGCAGCAGTTCCTCTGCTTCTTCGTCTGACACGTTCATTGATTTTATTTTCTCCAATGCATCAGAACTATAATGAAAATAGAAAAATAATATGAATTAATATACTCTTGTTTAATTGAAGAGATAAATATTCAAAAGGAAACTGGCCGCACCTCGTAAATTACCACCAGGGGTGCTTTGAATTGCCACAGTGTGACCTGTGACAATCAAAGACCCTCCTGGCGTGCAACTAGCTGCCAAAGCTTTAATCGGATGTCTGAAAAAAAAAATATGATTATAATAATCTAAATAGTAATACTAATCTTTCAGGCGTGAGTTCTTATTGGTTTTCAATAAGGGTGACGCTGATTGGCTTCCTTCTGTATATTTGTTTATAAGATAATCAAAACAACACATTATTTTGAATTCAACCAAAAACATCGTCTACAAGCCCATCGAATACATTCACATGGCCGCCTTTAAATGATGAGCAAAGTTTAAAAAATACATGCTTACCGTCGTGGTGACAACACTCTGGATTCGTTGTCCGAGATAAGACTCATCATGAGGGCACGGCGTGCTGCGCAGGGACGCTGGCGTACTGGGTCCGGGGTAGGGGTCACGGACCGCGACCTGCTTCCACTGGTCGACCGAAGTCTAGCCAATCTATAAAAAGAAACTATATTTATTATACCAATAATAAATGTACATCAAAAATATCATATTTTATTATTATATAAAATACCTAAAATTCAATTAATTCAATTAGGGTGCATAGGGTTTCCACCAAGAACTTAGGGTCCCAAGCCAACCTCACCTGCAAGTGGTGCACCTGCCGATCAACGGACGAGGCTCTGGCAAACAAAATATCCCGATAAGCGGCAATAGGCTCGCCACCTATTACGTGGGATCAAAATACTGGCGAAAAGTGGGCGTTTAATATGCCTCTGCCTACCCCTTCGGGGAAATAGGCGTGAGTCTATGTATGTATGTATGTAAAATTCAATTAAAATAAACATGCTGTAAAATATGGCATGTAACAGCTTTCATTTCTTTTTTAAACAAAATAAAAATGATCTTTTGATGTCATTCAGGCGACTGAAAACCTCTCTGAACTTTGTTTCATGCTCTTGATGCAAAAACAACTATGTCGTCTAAGTAAACGAAGCATCGTTCAACTTGCAATCCGTAGAGAACTGTGTCCATTGCACGTTGAAACGTGGTTGGAGCATTTTTGAGGCCAAAGGGCATTCTTAAGAATTCGTAGTGACCGTATAGAGTACTAAAAGCTGTTTTAGGAATATCTTTAGATTCTAATTCTACTTGATGAAAGCCTGAAGCGAGAACTAGCGTTGTAAAATAAACAGAATGTCCTAACTTATCAAGAATGTCTTTGATATTAGGTAAAGGATAACTATCACCTACAGTTGAGCTCACGATAGTCTATGACGACTCTCCATTTTTTGTTTTCCGGATGCGTGTAATTTTTTAGGTACGACCCAAATCGGATAACTCCATGGCGAAGTGCTAGGACGTATTATTTTCTGATCTAGTATTTTATTTATTTGAGATTTCACCCTCTGGTTGGTGAATGTAAGGAAATATATATGTTTTAGTATTTATTGGTACTTCCGATGAAGAAGGAATAGAATGCTTGGTATGATTCGTAAATGTGAGAGGAACACTTTCTGTATCGAAAATGTCGTAAAACTCATATATGATTTTGTCGAGTGTCTCGCGTTCCTCTTTGTTGAAATGATCACGCCGAATTAGATTGCTTATAGATTCTGGAGAATTATATTGATGATACGTATTAATGTAACTTTTTTTCTATAATAATATTCTACCACATACATACATCACCATCTAGTACCAAACTAAGCAGAGCTTGTCCTATGGGTACTAGATAATGGATTAATAATTGAATAAGTCTGTTGATTAGTTAAATGTATTAGAATGGATGAAAGGCATGGCAAATATCTTTGACAAGTAATGAGAAATCTGTTAGTTTTGACTTACAAAGGCGTTTGGGATCGTGATGTCGTTACGAATTGTTTGTTTTTCGATGATAGCAGTACCGTCAGATACATCGTTAGTAAAACAAGATAGGACGGTTTCTGACCTTTGGTTCCCTAATTGCTTCTTATCGTCAATAGGTTGGTTCAATTCGTTAAGAAAGAAAAGTTTATAGGTTCGATTATGAATTCTCATAGATTTTGATTGAATATAAAGACTTACATTGAATTTGAGATAAAATCGTTGCCTAAGATACCATCTGAAGTAATGTTGAGATTTGCTACGTGAAACGCGTGTTTGGCAAATTGATCTGAATTTAAATCAGCAGTGCCATAGGTCTGGATTGTTGAATTAGAGTTGGATACGCCTAGGATTGACACTTTGTTAAAAGAATTAGTAGTATTTTTTCCGATTTTGTTTCTATGTATGACTGATATAGACGCGCGAATATAAATAGTGCTTGTCTGGCTGTATTCATGTATCGATTTTTTTTCCTTTTGAATTGCAAGATTGCCTGCGACAGACAATTGTTTAAAATATTTTACTCGGAGCATCGTCCCTATATTACAATTAAGACCGTTATCAGAGACACTTAATGCTGTTTCTTCGGTCATCATTTTGCGACCTTTTAGTGTTAGGTCACTTACTTTGGCAGAAAGTTTCTCTAAAATTTTGCTCCGGCAAAGGTCTACTCTGAGATAGTACTCAGTTATCGTTTGATTAGCTTTTTGGAAAAGTGATTGTAAATCGAGGTATAGATGGGCAAGAGTTTTTGTTTGTGAAAATGTTTGTATAAGAAAGGATTTAAGATTTGACCATAAAGATAATTGTTTAGCATGTACGTCAGGCGAGCCAGGCCCTGTGATTTTGTTTAACGCATATGTTATTAAAATTGGTTGTAATTGGGTTGTTGCGATTTGAAACGCAGAGTCTATATAATTGAGTTGTTTGAGTCGTATCAAACTCAGGACTAAGTTTTAAAAGAGTGCCTAAGTCAATTTCAGATTTAGCAGCGACTTTCATTTCGGATTTAGACATAGTGAAAAATAAATAAATACAATGTGTCCGGGTACGGACTAGCGATATCCTAAATACTTATAAAATAACTATTTTAATATACAACATACATAGTCTCACGCCTATACTCAAACTCAAACTCAAAATCGTTTATTTATCTAGGTCACAAGGTGACGCTTATGAACGTCAATTTTTTAAATTGAATTACTTGATGCTTCTACATTTACATTTACTGCCTCGTTCGCAGAGCAATAGGTAGAACCACGAGAAAGAACGAGCAATAAAACTCGTGGCCACTCTTTTGAATCGCCAATATTATGTTACATAATTATGTATTTAATTTTTGTAAGGAGCTGCAACTGTTTAACATTGTACTAAATTACTTGAAAATAGTAATTAGTTACAGACAAGCTTAAAAGTATTTACAATGTGCACGAGCAAAACAAATAGGTAACAAACAAAATAAACTGAATATGACATTATTGACATTTATTTAAGAGTCAAAAAAAGTGTTGCCATTTTACAGTTTTTAAATGATATTGATTAATCGATATGGATTTCGGACATAGGTTATCTATATATTTGGTTCAAAATCGAACTTATTTGTAGTTAATCGCATATATACCTTAAAAATACACACATTTTAAATGGTTAAGGACCAAGTAGAGATTTGCTATTAACTCAAATTATTTTGAGTAGAGAAAATGTAAAATCGATAAAGAAGAAGTAATAATATAATCGATTTAATATTATGATTTCTTTACTGGCAATTTCTGATCTATTACGTATTGGCTATTTAGACGTTAACACATCTATTTAAACCTATTTATTGAATAAGTTTCTCTGCACACCTTTAGTAATGCCTATAAATTAAATTATAAATAAAAAGGATTATTCAACAGAAAGGTGCATAGGGTTCCCACCAAGAACTTATGGTCCCAAGCCAACCTCACCTGCAAGTGGTGCACATGCCGATCAACGGACGAGGCTCTGGCTAACAAAATATCCCGATAAGCGGCAATAGGCTCGCCACCTATTACGTGGGATCAAAACACTGGCGAAAAGTGGGCGTTTAATATGCCTCTGCCTACCCCTTCGGGGAAACAGGCGTGAGTCTATGTATGTATGTATGTATTATTCAACAACTAATTGAAACTTTATTGTGCTGTTCATGAGTTCCAAACTGGGCCAGAAATGGGCATTGTTCTTTGGGTCCTACCCATCTCCACGCTGAATGGCAGCCACTTTGATTTTTTGATGAAATTTCTCTACATGTGTACAAAAAACATCATGTCTCAAAATATGTTGGTCTCTGTGTCTTACTGTCTGCCATTTACATTAAACAATGTGTCTTACTTTCTACAAAATTACGAAAAAAAGTGAAATTTAAAAAAATAATATTTTAAATTACTACAAAATCATTAACCATATTCCATTTAATGTTTTTACTAAGCCGATTGATTTTGAGCTTAGCTACAATACAACATTTACAACTGTATGTCTATTACTTTAAGGGTTATTGTTTGTGTGTATTTAAATATTCATCAAGCTGGAACCACATCTGTTGTCGATATGATAACGGCAACTCCATGAGGCTCTCAGATAGCTGCGTCTCCAGGAACTCCAAAAATCTAGCGCCGTTTAATGTGGGAGGCAATTCCAATGGCCCTATCAAACGATCGTTGATTATGCCTGCCCACACACCACATTCACCGAAAATTCGTGTTGAAACGAACTTGAGCGCACCGCATTTGGGTTTACGGAGCACCAAAGATGGTCGTTTCTGTGGTTGGTAATGCCAGCTCTTGTGAATTTTGCTTCGTCAGTCCACAATATATTTTCTAAGAAATTACGGTAATGTCTCACACTTCGATTAATCCACGAACAAAATGTCGATCTTGTGGCATTATCGGTTCCGAGTAAGTCTTGGGCCCGTCGAAAATGGTATGGGTGTAAGCCTTCTCACATGCCACCTAGACAGTTGTAGTTGCACTGCAATCCGTCTAACACTTAGTCTAGGATCACGGGTTATTAGCCTTAGCACTTCTTCTTCATTTTCGGGCGATACTAAACGGTGCGGTCATTAACAGCTTGTTGAATGTCCCTTTCCGCTAACCTTGTGTGCACGTCGATAAAAGTTTGGCGATTCGGTGTAGGTCTATAGTAGTGCCTTCGTCAATACTCTTGTACAGCCATATTAGCACTCCCATTGCAAAACCATAAACGAAGTGTATGTCGACAATATGTTGCGTAGAATACTGACGATTTGCCATATTCGTATCACAGGATAATCACTAATTCAGAACGAAAACAGCACGGGCTCTAATTGTAAGTAGCGATCACAAAGCAGGGCGAGGGATAACTAATTTAACTATTCATTATCCCTAAAACGAAGTGAGTATGTTCCATCTCGCTTACTCCCCTGATAACAAACAGTATTTCAATCCTTTTCTCGAATGCAGCGAACGCCAGATGTCACTTAACAAAGGTCTTTTGTGCATGCGCATACGCTATGCTCAAATAACAATAACTCTTGAAGTAATAGACATACAGTTGTAAATTAAATGTTGTATTGAAGCTAAGCTCAAAATCTATCGGCTTAAAAAAACACTAAATGTCATATGGGTGGTGATTTTGTAGTAATTTACATTTTTTTTTTATCTCTTTTGTTCGTAAGTTTGTAGAAAGAAATCACATTGTGTAATGTAGACAGTATAGTTACCCATCGAATAAGCCTATTTTTATCGCAGTGAGGGCAACATATTTCGAGATATAATGTGTACACTCGTAGAGAAATTTCATTAAAAAAAATCTAAATGGCTGCCATCATTGTGGAGATGGGTAGGACCTAAATTTATGTTGTATTTGTATATTAAAATAGTTTCATTATCACACTGTATAATTGCAAAACGTTGCCAGTAAAAACACAGCTTTATAAATAGTATACAGAACACTAGCTACACTACCAAACTGTTTATCCGTCATCTCTGTATCAACAACGATATTCGTTAATTCAGTACAGTCCTCATCGCTACTTCCAGCCATATGATCCTCTAGTAAGGTAACTCTAACGCCTTCATCTTCTAAAAAATATTGCATGATACTCCTAAAGTGCATTGGGTAAGCTTTGCTTGCTTTTATCATGGTATGCAGCGAATACCGTATACGGCCTCATAAGGAACATACAGAAAAACCTCTGGTAAAATATTTCCCAGAACACTGTATTGCTATGCAATCTCGAGAATACCTTTTTGCAAACTACATATATCGCCTCCGCAGATAGACATTGGCATAATTTAGCGTATAATATCCTTGTAAAGAATGTCTCTTCGTCTATAGAAAACATTCATATAGGATCTTCCGCTACCACACATAATAATTTAGCCTCATTTTCGCCAAAATTATGAAAATTAATTGTTTGCCTGACCTCTCCTGCCTGATCACTTACTGAAGTCTTAATCTCCGCCTCTGAAACTCTCAGATAATTGAGATTCATATAGTTAGACCCGATTTTCAATAACCAATCGCGTTTCTCACTTGCGCGATGGTTGAACACACCAATTTTGTTCATCAAATTGATTGAAGAAGCTGGTGTTAAAGTAAATTAAATTAATAAAATACGACACATATTGTAATAAATCACAAGGGTGTTTAGAGAGACACTAAAATGAACAGTTTAACACAAACGCAGATGACACTTACTTGATGTCAAATATCCCTGATGGGTTCTTGGATCTTTTGACCTTAATTTCGCCATATCGAAAAACAAAAGTGTGTGTGTGTGTCAGAACAGAGGGTGTCTTAGGTGTGTAAGTTCAGTATTTATCAGGCTGATATCTGAGGGTGATTTGATCGCGTTGACAGGTAGGTCTCACTCTGGCGAAAAAAGTTTCCTAAAACTCCAATAATGTTGTTAAGAGCAAACATAATTTCAGCACAATAATTCTTTGATTAAATATTATAAATGCAGCAGATAACAATACAGCTGTTTGTGCGGTATTCGCTGATTTAACAACAACATTTGATTACGTAAATCACAAGATTAAAAGTGTATGTGTCAGAACAGGGCATAGTTCAGCATTTGTCAGGCAGATACCTGACGCTGATTTGACCGCGTCGAGAGGAACTTGGTCTTCGTCGGGGGTGAACTGCTGTTTGAGGCTGCTTGCGATGATCTCCGCCCGGTCTTCAACCTTGTAAAGTAGAAGGCCGTCTGGTCCAAACAGGGGGAGCGTTTGGTTGGGATCTGCAAATAGTTGGCTGCAGAAGCGCGACAAGGAGGCTTGGTTTTCCTCGATGTGGGAAAGATGTTTCTCCCACTCGTACCCCCTGTGCCGGGTCGGATCGGTGGTGGTAGTGGCAGATAGTGTACTACCGCTGTTCTCTCAGATACTGTGCTAGTTCGGGCGGGGTGGTAGTGGTAGTAGTGGTGTTGGTGATTAGGCCAGTAGTAGTGCAATTTTCAGTCCGGTAAATCTGTCCGGAAACATGGCTTGCACCACTTGGATGGTTCTATAGTCAGTGTTCCGTTGAAATGCGTTTACGTAAATATGATTCGGGAAGTTTGTGAGTATTCCCCCTAATGCCATATCCACGTAGTTTGCAGAGAAACGTCATGTGTTTTACGTAATCAAATGCTTCGTTATATCAGCGAGCACTAATAGCTTTCTTCTTATCTGCTGTATTTATAACATTTAATGATAGATCATTGAATTATTTTGATGAGATCATTTTTGCTACCTAGCACTCCGCGGCTCCGAAGGTTTTATACTGTCATGAATCTCGACAATTTGGGTGCTGTTTGATAGGTAGCTGTCAAACCACTTCACCGTTTTGCACCGAAAATCCATAGTAGGAGAGTTACAAAAGCAGCAAGGTTAGATCAGTCGAGTCGAATGTCCCCTGAATGTACCTCCCTCCCCTATCACGAGCCTCAGGTATATTTCCGATTACCTCGTGCAATGCTGTAGTAGTTCCCATTTTCTTACAGAAATCCGACTATAAGTCAGGGAGGATATTGTTGTCCTCTAGATACGACACTACTTGAGTATAAACCACTCTCTCCAGTAGGTACTTTGGACAGACATGGCAGTACACTGACTGGGCGCAGATCTTTTACAGCTGCTGGTCTTGGGAATGGGCCGCACACAATGCAAGGAAAGTGTTTGTGAGAATAGACCTGTTAACCATGCCTGTTATGGTCTGCGCAGTGGCTGGCAGTGTTAGAGAGATCATCTCAATGCTAATCCGATCTTAACTTTAGCATTTGTGCCTTTGGTTTTTATAATTTGTACCACAGTCTCTCTTGCAACCGGCTGTAATTTAAAGCAGGCCTATGATGTTTAAGGTATGATACTTGCGACATTTCTACCTTGCACTCTGCACTCCACTCACTTTTATGGCATCAGGTGTCGCACGAGTAATTGATTTCCACGGGGTAGCCGGGATCGATCACTCGCCGAGAAATTAAAGAGAGATAATTAGGTTGACTTACGGGAAATAAATAAAAAATATCACCAGGAAAGTTTAAACTCGCGTTATAATTCCAGTTATACACATACAACAGAAGAGACAATTATCCAGGGCGTGAGTACGTTGTTGGCACTTCACAGGTCTTCAGATCAGGTACTCAGCTTTGTGGTGTTGGCCGGGGCAAGGGAGCGAAACCTCGTGTGTCCCCGGTATATATAAGGCCGGCGAGGAGGAGGGGGCGAGCGGGCGGCCCACTGCTGTGCGTCACTCGTAGCGAGGCTCGCGGGCGCCGGGGCGCGACGTCACACAGGGTGATCAAAAATCTTGGGTAAGGATCTTCCTGTGTGGTCCGGTGGTATGACAGATTTTAAATTCTTCCATAGCTGCTTTGGATCGATCTAGATACTTATTTTCTACGCCAAAACAAAGGAACAAAGGTCGAGGTGTCTAATTTGAGGTGTAGCCGTGTATACTAGGGGGCGGACTTGCCATAGTGTACTTCTCTTCTAGTCTCTCTTGTTTATAGATTCATTTGTACAAGGGGATGTTTTCACCGTAGTACACTTCTGGACGTCCATCCCCTGGAAGTAAGTCTTAACCCATCTTTGCAGGCTCCGCGTGATGCCACCTTTCGCATGAAGGGCATCGAAAACGCGAAGGTCATCGTTGTTTTCCGCTCGCCTGGTCTGTAACTCCGAGGTGATTCCTCTCGTCGGACGATCCTGGTTCTTATCTCTTCATTTCGGGGTAGTGACGTCACCCATCGGATGTGGGGCTGAATGCCAATCACCGCGCAGTCGGGAATCGGAGCTTGGCGCTGGTGCCAGACTGACCCCTTCCACACGGCGAAGGCAACACCACGTTGGCAATCAACTTGGCGGTAATCCCCGCACGATCCTGTTGCGACAGAACCAGGTGCAAACAATAATAATTTTATAATACAATTATAACGTTATGCAAAACGTAAACAAAGGTGCCTGCTGAGGGTTGACGAGTGAAACGTTTCGAGTGATACGCTTTCGCCTCGTCGTCCGTGACTCGAATAATAAAGACCGAAACTTATGCACTGCAATTATATTTATAGTATTTGCTCAGGTTAATCTTTTAGCTACTAGTGCGAAGTAATACTGTGTCTGGTTATGGACATAGAAATATTCAGAATACGTATATCACAACTATTTTAATACACAAAGATGCTCTTCAATTGGTTCTAGCTATAGGTACGGCTATTTTTCTCTTTTCTTGCATTTATCATACTTCTTCGTCAAACTTCCTACCAAAGATTCATTGCATTCTATCATCAGCTGCCATTCTGGAAACCTTACTTTTTTCCTTGAGCATATTCTGAAACTCTTTTGTTGACCACGTATCCTTATCTTTCGTACACTTTCATTTCGACTCTCCTTTGCCACCAACTTTATAAATTTTTAATCGCTTTCTAACACTAATTTACGCTGAGATCTTTCACATCGCCCATCTCCGTCATTTTATCTACAACTCTATCTCTGAACTAGAGAAGAATGACTGCGCGGTAGACCGAGCATTCATATTTCTCTTACATATACCATTCGACTTTAGGAGGCAGTCGCTCCTTGGTTCCTTTTGAGTTCAGCCGATGTTTTTATTCGTCCCCAGGAGTCTGTACTGTGAGACTAAAGGCCTTTTTGCCTTTTTCGACCTCCTAGCCCTAAGTCTTCTCCCAGTACCACCTTACAGTCTTTGATCTAGTTGATCCATTTACGCCTTAGCGAAAAATAATCAATCTGAGTGCTGTTCGTGCTCTTTGGAACCAAGTATTAGCTACTACAAGATCATAAGCGGCAGCAGCTTGGAGAATTGCTTCTCCCTCACTATTTCGGCACATGTGCAATAAAATCTTCACCCACAATTAAATTCAAAGTCAAAATCATTTATTCATTTAGGTCACAAAGTGACGCTTATGATAATCAAAGAACATTGGTCATTGTCCATACATGCCAAGACCTGACTTCCAAATCACGCGACCATGAAAGATGTATGCGTGAATTGGTCACTCTACAGGCTATTAATCTAATACTGAAATGGAAATATTTTTAAAAAGCAGAGCAGCATAGCAAAATATAAGTTTGCATTTGTATTTTTTAAGGTTATGATTCACCTTACGTGTTGCTCTAACAACCAGATTTGCTTGCTATTTCAATTAAATCTACCAATATATTACCTACTTTTACTATTGTGTTAAATAAAAAAACTGATTTGTAGAAACACAAGTTACTACTATTAGGTACTTACCGGGGAGGTAGGTACTACTAAAAATTTAATATCTTGAGACAGATCTAGTGGTAGCGCCATCTACCTTCCTATCCATAACTAATCGCATCAACATCAATCGTTCCACGTTCTAGTGCGAGCGATATCATATTTCCGTCCCGCTCTATCCCACTCCCTGGAAGAGGCACTGCCTTCCGCCTGATTCGTCGACGCGATCGTGGACGCGAGTGACAGTCGAGAACATTCCGCTCGCTAAGAACGCCGTCTCGATACCGCTCCGCGCCGCACCGCTGTATGTGATTTACCGCTTCCACCAAGGAAAACCCGCTCGTGAGTGAAGTGAAAACAAGCAGCTGCATCACGAAACCACCAGGAGGAAAAGAAACGAAGAAGGCTGTATAAGGTAAGTGCCTTCCATCCTGGAAATATCCTATACCCACTCAATCACCTCCTCCCGTATCCATCTCCTCTTCCCTTAATCCTTTCTAGGCGACCTAGAACTCGCCCTAATACAGTCCATTCCATTAATCCTTCCTAAGTCGCCTAGAACCCTACGGTTTCGGTGTAAGGCCGAACCATTTTTTTTGGTCCTTCGAGCCGGATTTATTTACGTTTTATACGTTATACCGCTATACCTAGGCAGTTATAGCACCTAGCTATACTCCTAATATATTCATATAACCGTCACATGGTTATTTCCGCCCGCATCAGTAGGTAAACTTTTATGTAGCTACCTACTTATTAAATTATTATTTCTGCAACTATCATAGTCTTATAAATCTCATATTTCAATCAACTTTAATTCCTCGGCTCTAAAGTGTTGCCTACTTAGGTAAAATAATAGATACATTAGATATTCTTATTTTGTTTCGTTCTCATTAGCTTATACTTACGTAAGCATGTCACAACAAAAGAAGTCACGCGTGTCGGAAGACAAAGAGATGACAATCTTAGAAGCAAAACGCAATATTTTATTTGAGCGCATTCAAAATATCTATGAACGATCAAAAACCGCATCTATGTCTGACAGTAATAGCGAAGCATTTCTCAGTTATTGTACAACAGTAGATAGTATTCGAACAGATTTTCATAAGTTGTTAGACGATTATAACGCAAGATTACTTTCTATCAATCCTGATGAAAAACCGAACTATCAGGCGTATACCTCATTCGAAGATCTTTATTGTATTATTAAGCGTATACAATCGCAATTGGAGGGTAAATGTTCGGCAGAGCCCGTTGCCCGCAAACCGAGATTACCGCCAATCGAGATTATGTCGTTTGACGGAGATATACGAAATTGGCCGTTATTCTATGCAAGTTTTAAGTCTACAGTGCACGATAATGGTTCTCTGACAGATGCTGATAGGTTGTACTATTTAATAGGTAAACTGTCACCGAAGGCCCAGTCCGTATTTGCAGGTGTCACACCCAGTGCTGAGAATTATCAGGTCATATTTCAGTCACTACTTGACAGATATCAAGACACGCGCGTTCTAGCGTCTACGTACTTTGACCAAGCTTTAAATCTCAAACTGTCCAGCAACGCGTCTGTCTCGAATTTCCAGCTATTTATTGATAACTTCGTAACCGCGGTTAATTCTCTTAGGAATTTAAAATTAGAAGATCTTTCCGACTTTATGTTGCTTCAACTCGCTTTAAAAAAGTTTGACACTGATACAATTCGCGCATTCGAGATGACGGAACGCAATAATAAAATACCTACACTAGATAGTTTTATTTCGTTCATAAAAGATCAGTGTCGAATATTTCATAATACGCAGTCTGGTTCACCTGGCCCGTCTAACACTAACAACAACAAACAAAGGTTGAATAAATCGCGAAATAGTAATAATAACTCAGTCCCTAATCCACAATCTTACGTAACATGTTCGGAATCTAATAGTAATAATTCACAGAAGTGTCTGTGCAGTAATATAGTGCACGACCATTACTATAAGTGTCCCACCTTTAATGATTTAAATCCAATTGCTCGTTTTAAAAGCGTAAAAGATAACAAAGCTTGCATTAATTGCTTAAGCATAAAACATAAAACGAGTAATTGTTCCAGTAGAACGAGATGTCGCTCGTGTAAACAAAAACATCATACACTGTTACATTATGATAAAAATAACCGGTTGTCAAGTCAAGCCGCTAACCTTGACACACTTACGCAGGTGCAGAACACGGTAGCTGCGCCTTCCGCGTCTGAGGGTGAAGAAGTATCGTTGTGTATGACATCCATTGCGCGGGCGACGCGCACGCGAGGACGGCACTCGCGCATCTATAATGATCCGCGCAGGGCCAAAACGCAGAGTACGGCGTCTAAGACGGTACTGTTAGCGACAGCGCAAGTTATCGTATATGATGTTAATGGGTCGCCGCACATGGTACGTTGTCTGCTAGATAGCGCATCTCAGACCAATCTAATAACATCGGAATGCTTCAAACGCCTCGGATTATGGAATAACATTAAAAATACTAACTCAACCGTCAAAGGGATAGGCGGATCAGAAAGGCATTGCAGGGGTTCCGTAGATATTAAAATTCATTCGCGTTTTGATAGGAATATTAATTTTAACATTTCTTCGCTTATCGTGGAGCGTATCACGGACGCATTGCCGAACGCTAATGTAGACGTAGCATCACTCACTCATCTCGAGTCATTGCCGTTAGCCGACGCGGAGTTTGCGAATCCGGCAGGCATTGATCTTTTGATCGGAGCTTCAATATTTCCGCACTTGCTACTAACTAACATAGTTCGTAGTGAGCGATATGATTTACCGCCCGCTATTGAGACGGTACTTGGGTATGTGATTATGGGTACCGTACCTACGTTACATACTTCTCATTGTATTACGTCTTGTTGTTGTTCTGCTCTTCAAGAGATCAAGGTAGGTGCTAAAACTGGGTGTAAGATAAAGCACTAATTAGCTATGTTATGCTATGCTACGCTATGCTACGCTATGCTATGCTATGCTACGCTATGCTATGCCAAGCTACGCTACGCTACACTATACTATACTACACATCCGCTTTGTATATAGATGACATTGCCTGTAATGTCATACCCACTCCGCTAGCAATTTCGCTTTGTGAAGAGCTTATTCAGCTTTTCAAGCGAGGCCAGTTTGATCTTGTCAAATGGACAAGCAACTCTAAGGAGGTTCTCGCACGCATACCAGATTCTCATAAAGCTTCTCCAGACATTGAGTTTGAGAAGTCTGTACCTCATAAGGTTCTCGGTTTACGCTGGGACAAATCCTGCGATAGTTTTCGGTTTGACGTCTCACCACCAGATGATAAGTGCACCAAACGCACTATGCTGTCCACAGTGGCTGGACTATGGGACATAATGGGTTTTGTGGCTCCCACAATTTTGTACGCCAAGCTCTTGATCAAAGAGCTTTGGCTATCAAAGTGTGAGTGGGATGAAACACCCCCTGACCATATTGTCGCCGCTTGGGGCCAGTTTTGTATTGAGCTTACCGCGCTCAATCAAGTTTATTCCGCGTCATCTTGGGTTGGTAGATGGATGTACCGTCAACTTAATAGGTTTCGCTGACGCCAGCGAGCGTGCTTACGGCGGAGTCGTATATCTGCAAGTCCGCATTGGTTCTAACTACTCGGTGCAGTTAGTTTGTGCCAAGTCTAAGGTCTCGCCTGTTAAACCCATTTCGGTTGCGAGACTGGAATTGTGCGCGGCTCTTCTGCTGTCTCAGTTGCTCCGCAAGGTTCAAGACACAGTTTTGCCCCACTACCCCATTAATAAAATACACGCATTTTCCGACTCCAAAGTAGTGCTCGCTTGGATCCGTTCTTCTCTTCACCGCTGGCAGACTTTTGTCGCCAACCGCGTTAGTAAATTGATTGAACTTGTTCCCGCTACTTGTTTCAATCACGTCGCGGGTTATCGTACTCGTCTTCAGGAAGAACTTTCCATAAATCATATTGACTGGAAGTTTGTTCCGCCAGCATCACCACATTTCGGTGGATGTTGGGCAAGCATGGTCAAAGTAATTAAAACGCATCTCTTCAAAGTTATAGGTCAACAGATCCTCTCTTACGAAGAGCCTTTAACTGTCCTTGCACGAGTCGAGGCACTGATCAACTCGCGTCCGCTTCCAACTCAGTGAGATCTAGCCTGAAGTTGGACCTACCTCTTAGTTTAAGTATTTAGTTAGTAGTTTTCGCTATTATTGCGTTTGTAGTTTTCGCTAAAGTTAGTTTAGATTAATTTTATTGTCATATCGCTGTCTTAGCCTATTGAGGGGTTATGCGGTAGTACACCCAACATAGCTAAGTTCAATTCTATTTTTTTTAAAGGCAACCCTTTAGTGCCGGTGGGATATGGTAGCGCCATCTACCTTCCTATCCATAACTAATCGCATCAACATCAATCGTTCCACGTTCTAGTGCGAGCGATATCATATTTCCGTCCCGCTCTATCCCACTCCCTGGAAGAGGCACTGCCTTCCGCCTGATTCGTCGACGCGATCGTGGACGCGAGTGACAGTCGAGAACATTCCGCTCGCTAAGAACGCCGTCTCGATACCGCTCCGCGCCGCACCGCTGTATGTGATTTACCGCTTCCACCAAGGAAAACCCGCTCGTGAGTGAAGTGAAAACAAGCAGCTGCATCACGAAACCACCAGGAGGAAAAGAAACGAAGAAGGCTGTATAAGGTAAGTGCCTTCCATCCTGGAAATATCCTATACCCACTCAATCACCTCCTCCCGTATCCATCTCCTCTTCCCTTAATCCTTTCTAGGCGACCTAGAACTCGCCCTAATACAGTCCATTCCATTAATCCTTCCTAAGTCGCCTAGAACCCTACGGTTTCGGTGTAAGGCCGAACCATCTAGCTTCTGCTGATTTGATAGGAATGCTGATGGCAATAAAGCCACATTTCATAATAGGATACGAAGAAAGTAAAGGAATAAATAAAACACTGATTATGATTTATTCAATATCTAATATCCTTACTACTACATCATCTAAGTACTCAGCAGGGGCACATCCAACTGTGCGACGATCTACCAAACAGTTACAACAATAATACTGCTATACCTTATCGTGTTATATTATCTGATAAGAAGGACTAAGAAATGCGCGGTGCCGCGGTAAAACTAAAAATGTAAACAAACGCGGTTTGACAGTTCTCGTATTAAAATACGTTTCGTTTTATGAAATAGTTCAAATTGTAAAAATGTTCAATCATGAAAAAGTATTTTCTGAAGCAATCATTGATATTTATTTTATATCTTAACAAACACTGATTGTAATACAAAATCACCGTATTATTGTGTTAAGACAAAACCACGAAATTCCAGATAAAAAAAATGTTATGTGTAAAATGAAACACACGTCACAGATTATGTCGAAAACGATTTGGATGCGTTCCAAGTAAATGAAATATAGAAAAAAAGGAGCTTTTTGATATGTTATTATTAAAATAATTCGGTTTCAAAAAAATTGTAATGCGCATAATTTAATATAAACATTAATGCCAATTTTTTGAGCGAACAATCATTAACGGTCGTTTCAAAATTTAGTCAGGTCATAAATGGCCACTGTTCTTTAAGTTAATTAATATATGATTATATACTTACATTAAATTTGCTGCCATGTTCGCAATGAAATAGGTAGAAATACGCGAAAAAACGGGCAATAAAACTCACGGCCACTCTTTTTTTTAAATATCTCCTAATATCCGATATGTCTATCAAAAGGCTATCAAAGTCCATCCAAAACTTCTCTTTCTTCAGCATAACATCCTACCTGAGGCGCATACATGATTTTGGTTTGTTTAGAGAAGTATTAAGTAAAACAGGGTCACATGTTGACACTGAACAAGTTGGTGAGTGTCGGAGCTCGAACGGATGTCATTTAATTTAAATTGTTTTTCGGGATATATACCACGGACCTTCGTTTGGAGTAACCGATATTTCGGCACTGTTGCAAGCGCCATGTTCACGGATATACTGATAGTATTGCGGGTGGATGAATGTTAACGTTTTTTCTGGTGCGTTTGGTATGTCGTGATCGGGTACAATGTGATAGTGATAACAGTGCTAGTGGTGTTGAACGCAAAAAACGAGTGAGAAAGCGGGTAGACCGTTATACTTGCTCGTAACATTCATCCACCCGCAATACCATCAGTACATCCGTGAACACGGCACTTGCAACAGTGCCGAAATTTCGGTTACTCCAAACAAAGGTACGTGGTATATATCCCGAAAAACAATTTAAATTAAGTTTAAATGACCACGTAAGTTTAAATTCCGGGATGTCATTGTTCAATTATTGTGAGCACTCATTATTATTTGGTGGTAATATGGTGATATTTCTGTGAGTAAATTCTAGGCAAGTGTGAATGGGACAGGACGAAGGCGAAGACCTAGACGGATGTTCTCTGACCAGATTGGAGACATCTTTAAAACAGGAAAGGTTAGAAGTACTCTAAACAGAAGAGCATGCATGAAGAATTTGATAGGAGTGAATGAAGCAAGAGAGATAATAATATGTCAGGATCGTTGCAAATGGCGTTCCGTAGTCAACCACCCAGTCCGTAGAAACATGCGTGAGTCTATGTATGTATATAAATTCTTAATTTTTCAGGAGCGAGTAATCTTTTCCTACTGTTTAACATATTTTATGGAATCTTTTGTCTGTGAACTAATTTTTGGATCTTTTTATGATTTTTTTATTCTGACATATTTCTTAGTTCTATTCCTACTACAATTTTATAGATTTATTTGACTCTTTGCACACTAAGACAATATTTGGAAATGTTTTTAAATTTATGGATTTCATCGCGCATTATATTGTTTTCACTTCGTTATTACATTTACGTGAACTGTGGTTTAATTTCAATGTGCAACATTCGCGTAAACCCAAGAAGCTATTTGGAAATGTTGTTTTAGAATTATTTATATCAGTAGCCATGCTGGGAGCATGAACCACTAGCTCATCGTACATACTTTGATTTGCCGAGGTAGTGATGTGATCTTGGATGAGTTCTCGTTGACTTATTATTATTATTATTCTACTATTTGTCTCATGTAACTGCTTATCATGAAACTGAATACGGCCAAGTGCTTGTTCATAGTGTGAGCTACACTGGGCAAACCCGTCCATAATGAGCTGGAGCCCATCCCAAGTACTCATGGCATTAAGGAATTGAATATGTAGCCGAGTCATTTCACATATCAAGTTCTTATTTTTTTTCAAGTACTTTAACATTTATTTCTCACTGTCTTTTTCTTTCACAACTCCTTGGATATCTTTAATGTAATCAAAGCCAGTAGCCAAAGCTTTACGAAAAATAAGGAGTTTAAAGAAAGTTTGATCAAAAGTAAAGGAGAAAATTGTAATAAAGTAGGGTTTAAAGCTTTCTGCTTCCACGTTTTGGCCTGCCGCCAACCGTCGTTTGGATTGGTATTGTTATAAAGGCAGATTCTTAGGAGATATTTTGGAAATTGATAGCATGTATATCTGGAAAGTAGTGTTTGTAAGCGGGTAGGTATACCGTTATCACCCCCTGGATATTGGGTACTAACTACAGTAGCTCCGGAAACCGCCATTCGCTTACCTCAAGGCCGATTTTATGATCGGACAGACCAGTAGATAGAAGCACTCTCTGATTCAATTGTTTTTTGTTGAGTTTTCCATATCTGGTAGGCACATGTTTGTGTCAGTATTTGCCTTTTCAATCTCAATGAGATAAACATAGATTTGGTCTCCTAGGATCGGTCTTGGTGTGTCTTCCACTTGACTCCTCAGGAGATGCATGATCTGTAAATCTTGCATCCTTCTTTACAACATATTTAACAAAATCCTGCCTGACAAGGTACCTACTTAACACAAGGTGTCTGTGTTGTCAAAATTTCATGTTTCTAACAGCAGAGGTTTTGGCTCTGCGATAATATGTCAGTTAAGACAAGTCGTGCAGCTTGCCCTCCTTTAACCTTTGACAAGGACACTAAGTGCCACGTGTGGCAAAGCGCATCGCTGTTGGGCAGTTTGCCCTTCCCCCTAGATACGATGGAGCAGTCTGAGTGTCGATGCTCAGAGAGGGATTCTCTGGTAGATCCGGTACCCTCCTAGAATAAAATAATATAAAAATGCAAATATTCTCCACCTGTACTTCTGTACTTGGGAAGGAAAAGGAAATTCAGGATAGGGTAAGAGTGTTATAGGAGGTTGGTGTTGGGAAAGTTTATCAAAGGTATATGGGTAATAACTGTAGCAGCTTACGGGATCGCGTACCCGATGCCTCTGCTCTACGATCGGACAGATTATCTACAGTTTCTGGAAGTTTTTATTATTTAAAATGAGAGATATTGATGTGTCAAGGCTTTTTGTACTCTAAAGTTGTCAACATCAAGAGATTTACGATGCTCAACGATCAGTGTTTGGTAAAAACCTTTCCTCTCGATTCTTTGCCACCTTCTCCTGTGCTTTAGCTTGCTAGGGATAATCCATGAGCCGTCTATCCTTCACACTAGGCAATGCTATACCAAGTTGAGGCCTCAAAACGTCCCCAGTCTGATTACTGAGCGCCTTAACTGAGTTAATGGCCGTAAGACGCCTCTGAGCGCCAGATATGGGTCCTTATTCCTCACGTACTTAACCAGAGGGTCTTCTCCTGCCTTTCTCTCTGCTTCTTCAGAGTAGGCCAATACTGTGCCGTACTACAACTTATAGTGATTAAAAATTAAAGTGATGAATGCAATTACTTTCGTTGTACAAGGGGATATATTCGCCATAATGCACTTCACCAAATAGTCTCTGTTTTTGGGATGTCATAAATGAGCTCGTTATGATATTATTGATTTAAATTGTATCTGGTATAAATAGGAATTCAGAATTATCCTTTGATAATATGGTCCCTCTGTCGGCTCTTACGACACCCATGGGATGATATGGGGTGGTGACAATCCGTATTCTTAATCCGTCACCACACGGAAAACTTTATCTTATATTAGTTATTGCATTTGTTGACTATTTGGAGTTTATGTGATCTGGCTCCATTTATGGCCACCGGCTGCTAGTTTATTGTATTGAGTCGTTCTGATAGAGACGTCACGTTAGTCACGCCACATAGCATAGAGCGTACTAGGTGAAGTATTTTGTTTGGATTTTAAATACTATCCACAAAATTACAGATATTGATGTTTTCAATGGATGCGGTTGTTCTCATGTTGTCAACATAATTTTTGAAGCTTTCTTATTTCGCGCTTATCTTTTGGAAGCGGACAGTGTACGTGGTTCGCTGGGTGTGTTCCCCCGCAGTTGCCGTACGTTGCTGGCTCCTCGGTGGAGGCGCGGGCAGTTCCTCGCTATGTGCTTCTCGCCACATCTCACACATACCAGGGGTCTCTGGCATCTAGTGGCTCGAATGCCGGAAAGTGGCATTGGTGGCACTACGCCGGCTTGCGTTTCCCGCCCCATTTTTTTATCTTTACGCTGAGGATACCGAGCATCTCGGTTACCTCGTAGATCCCCGGTGGATCTTTGTTCGTCATGATTATGGCGAGGAGGATGCATCCCGGTCTATCGCACTTCTCCCAAGAGTGGTTCTCGCCACAGTGGCTGCACTTCTCTGATGTCTCTTAGCAGAGTGCCTTGGTGTGGCCGAAGCCGAGGCATTTTATACATTGGACCAGTGGCGATTTGCCTGCCACCGATCTTCTCTGCAGGTCACTCAATATACAGTTTGTCTAGCTCCAGCATGTTTTTGTGGATGGAAGACGAGACTTCTAGTACTGGGTGGCACTCTAGGTTGTTGCGTGACTTGCGTGTCCTTTTGCAGTATTTCACTCGTATGACCCTGTCCTTTGCCTCGACGCCTTCAAGCACCTGCTTATTTTGCACGAGTATGTACACTAGCTCGGCGTCGGTGTGGAATGACAGAACATCCCTGATGATGACCTGAGCAACCCTCACTCTGGCCACCTCCGTTTTGAGCTGTTTGCTCCGTTCAATTCTGGATTTGATTCGGGTCTTTTTCACCCTTCCCACTCGTGCCCCGGTGGTTTTGGAGTCGAAGGCCTCTCTGAGTAGCGTCAAGACCTTTTCACTTGTTCTTTGCTTCAGTGAAAGACACTATTATGCTGGGCGGCGTGAGTGGTTTCTTCGCCGCCGCTTGTGCGTATATTGTGGGTGCACTTGATTAATTCTTGACTATCTCTGCCAAGGCAATCTCAGCTTCGAGGCTCAAGGTTGGTTGCGGTGCCTCTTCTTGCTTTTCCCGCTACGTTTTGAGTTCAGAGGATACCGCTTTTATCGGCTCAATCTGATCGCCGATTTCTATCCTAAGAGGCTGCTTGGAGGTGTTTGAGACCTTCTCCAGTTCTCTAGCGAGCTGGGCCACGTTTTTTTTTATTGTTGTCATATCCCCCTCCATGCTTGTGAGAGCAGGTTGCATCGTCATCACGTTTGCGCGGGGGAGGGGTTTCAATGTGATGGTTAAGTGTTTTGGCTATGAATGTATCCTGCTGGTCTATCCTCGACAGACTTTTCCGGCGCTCGTCAATTTGGATGTGATGCCAGACCTTGTAGCTTTTCCTGTATCCCAGGGGGTCTTGGTTCTGGCTCTTTATGTTGGTGATGGAGCCTACCTGTGATGACAATTTAGACTCCAGGGAGCTTTGCGTTATTGTGATGGCACGCAGATGTTCATGTACCTCTCGTCTCGAATTCGAGCCACTTCCTAATCTGCCTTGACAATTTAAGAGTCAAACTCACTTCCTCTCTTGTTTTTATGAGCTCCTGGTTCCCAGCTATCAGTGCCTTGTTATGGGCCCTGTCTATGCGCCACCAGCTCTTGCGCATGTCTTGCCCTCTCCATGTCAAGGTTGTACTTGTGCCGGGACCTTGAGTCAGAGAGTGAGAGGACCGTTTCATATAGCGCTTGGAAGGAGTTAAGTGAGGTTATTTTGGACTCTTTATTCATATTGTCTTGGTCTGGGTGTTTCTATGTATAATATGTATGTATTTACAGAAAAAAAAAGTATATATGTATGTTTATCCATTATCTAGTACCCATAGTACAAGCTCTGCTTAGTTTGGGATCTCTCTCTGCTAGATGGTGTTGTGTGAATGTGGTAGAATATTATTATTATGCCGTTTATTAAATACTGTTCTCATGATCACATTTTAACTATTTAAATATTATAAAACGAAATATATTAAATATTAAAATGGGACCACGGAGGCCCACCGGCATCGGGCACAGGGACCAAGCTACCGGTGGTTAGGGCTCCAGAGAAAGGAACCTCCGTACGATGCGTGTCGTGTCCAGCAATAGGATTTGATCCAGCCGTCTAACGAGAGCCTCTTGAGGTGGTGGTCGAGGCTCTTGGCAATAAGACCATTTACGGTCACGACTATCGGTACAATGATCGCCGAGTCAACATCCCACATGTCGACAATCTCGTGAGCCAGGTCCAAATATTTCATTTGTTTATCTTTTTCGGCTTTCACGAGATTCTCGTCATGGGGTATGGTAACGTCGATGATCATTGCAAGGCGCTCTAATCGGTCTATCACCACTATGTCCGGCTTGTTAGCCACGATAGTTCTGTCAGTAATGATAGACCGATCCCAATACAGAGTAGCACGACCATTTTCAAGACCAGGGTCGGGCACATACCTGTAGTACGGTATTTCAGAGTCGACAAGTTGGTACTTTAAAGCAAGTTGCTGGTGGACAATCCTGGCTACTTGGTTGTGTCTATGCAAATATTCGCCCTTGGCAAGACGAGAACAACCGGATACTATATGTCTGAGCGACTCACCAGGCTGGTGACATGCCCGACATATGTCGACCGTCCCATCCCTCAGAATATACTTCCGGTAGTTGTTCGTCATGATAACTTCGTCCATAATTGCAAACACAAAACCTTCTGTTTCGGCGAAAAGATCGCCAAAACGCAGCCAGGACACCGATGCTGGAAAATCTAGGTCGGGCCCATGCAAGGCCCGGTAAAATCGTCCATGCAGCTCTTTACCTTTCCATACCTCCCTGCGCTCCTCTACACCAAGTACGACAGGTTTGCGCCAGTTCTCTCTGGCCAGACCCAGCGGGGTAAGCCCACTGTCTACAGCGACCACATCTCGGTGCACACCCGCGTCAGTGTGGAGAAAGTATTCTCTGAGATTGCACACCTCGCGATTGTGGAGGGTCTTGGCACTTAGGAAGCCACGACCCCCACACTTACGTGGGATGTACAATCTCATCATCGACGAACGCGGGTGATGCATCGGGTATGTCGTGAGCAGACAGCGGACTTTCCGATCCAAGGCGTCCAATTCTGTTTGAGTCCATCTGAGTATGCCGAAGGAGTACATTAAGACTGGCATGGCCCAACCGTTACAGGCA
Organism: Euclidia mi; assembly: GCA_944739405.2. Classification (NCBI taxonomy): domain Eukaryota; kingdom Metazoa; phylum Arthropoda; class Insecta; order Lepidoptera; family Erebidae; genus Euclidia; species Euclidia mi. The sequence goes on along the minus strand of OX123210.2, from coordinate 16,395,232 downwards.
CGCACCTTATTTCCGCCTGATAAAAAGCTTTTTAAGATTTTCTTCAGGCGGCCAAAGAACCGTATCTGCAACGCCTGTTTTATGCCCGCGTCATCAATGCCTAATGCCTGCGACATACCCAGATATTTGTAGGTTTCGGTTGCAGAGAGTGATCTAAGTAGTGTGAAATCTGAAAGCTCAATACCATCAGATTCCACACTCCTGCCTCGCTTTACATGCATGACCGCACATTTATCCACACCGAACTCCATTCATCAAGCGTTCCCGAACGAATGTAACGCTTGATGAATGAAATCGGGCACAAGTCGTAATCCGGGGCCCCCTGCTATCGAGTGCGGCCTCTTTGGCTTGCTGATCCACTCTTTCGTTGCCCTCAAACCCTGCGTGCGCTTTTATCCAGAACAAGTTCACAATCTTGTTCTGGTGAGATATAGATCTTAAATTCTCTCTGGTTTCCACCGCTAGGGGATGAAGGCAATTGTGGTTTTTCACCGCCTGCAAGGCCGCCATCGAATCACTGAAGACCCCGAAGGACGAGCTCTTCTGAATCTCCCCAGTCGCTCTGCATATCGCCAGGAGTTCCGCTTGGTATACAGTGCAGTACTCTGGTAGCGCCAACTTGCGGGCGCGTGTCTCGGCACCGTTTGTCCACATGGACAACGCGGCTCCAACGCGCCCGCCGATTTTACTCCCGTCCGTATACACACTGACGTCCGGGATTGGGTTGGCGCTAAACTGCTCCTGGTCTGCCAGGAAACCAAACTCCAGGTCGATACGCTCGTGGGGGATGGGGAGACTCCAGTGCAGAGGCCATCCGCTCCACCTCCCTGCCCCTCAGTACCGGCTGTGGTGCCCCCCTCTTGGCATCGTACAACTATGCCACCTCGCGTATGCGGAGGTCGAGTGGGAGCACCCCAGCCAGTAAGAGGGAGGCATTCAGGGAGACAGTGCGGTACGCCTTGCACATCTGCTGTGCGACACCTCGTTTCACGGTACCCAGCTGCTTTTTTATCCCGATTTTTTGGGCTGCCAGCGCCCATACGCTGGTAGCGTACATAACGATCGGTTCTATCGCTGCCACGTAAATTGTCTTTACAATTTCCGGGTTCAATCCCCAACTTACCTTTGCTGCCCTGGTCAATTGCTTATGAACCGCGATCGCCTTACGGCAGACATTGCTCATATGCCGACTAAACGTTAGCTTGTCGTCGATGGTGACACCCAGCAACTTCATCTCCTTTGACATTTGAATTTCGACCCCGCCCATGCTCAGGCGTGGGGTATCGTATTTCAGTTTCCTTGTTATGGTAATTGCGCAGGTCTTTTGTGGCGGTATTTCAGTTTATTATCGACACCCCACGCCCGAACATGTTGGAGGGCGCCATTCGCCTGGGTCTCTATCTCGAGTGCCGTGCCACCATCGACGACAAGAACGATGTCGTCGGCAAAAGCTTGGGAGTAGATCCCCCTACGCTCAATGCTCTTAAGGAGCGGGTCGAGAAGGAGATTCCAGAGAGTGGGACCTCCAATGGAGCCTTGTACGCAGCCTTTCGCCGTAGATTTAGTGAACTCCTCACCGGCGTACCTAACACTGACCCTCCGATCACTCAAGTAGCTACTGATGACCCCTCTCAGGTTCTCAGGACACTTTTCCTCAGCCAGTCGGATTCTGATAGCTGGCCACCAGGCGTTATCAAAGGCTCCCTCTATATCCAGAGATATTAACACTATTATTTTCGTTTCTTGCAGTTTCGTATTTACTCGTTGCATCAAGGTATAGAGGGAGTCTTCGGTACTCCTTTGTGGCATGAATCCGTACTGACGAGTACTCATCCTGGGTAGTAAGTAAAACCTGAGGCGGGCCATCAGCATCTTCTCAAAGATTTTGCCGAGTACCGGCAGAAGGCCAATGGGTCGGTACGCCTTCGGGGTGGTGTAATCGAGCTTTCCTGGCTTCCGCAAAACGACCACAACTGCCTCTTTCCAACTCCTTGGAAAATAGCGGAGTTGGAGGCATTTATTTGCGAGAGCCAGGAAAGTCCGTGGCGAGCTGGCAATGGCCCGGCTGCATATGTCGGCTGTGAGGCCGTCCATTCCCGGGGCCTTCTTGGGGTTGAAGGACTCACTGGCCGCTCTTAGTTCCTGAAAATTAAATGGTGCCACCTTGTTCCACAATTTTGGACTGAGCTCTAATGCGGCTATGGTGTGGGTTATCTAAAGCAGGGTTGTCCTCTTGGTAGAAGGATTCCGCCAAATATTTGGCGGAATCCCCCTCGCTCAAGGTACACCCATCTCTAACTAACAGTGAGTCCTCCAACCTCTCCCTAGTTCTCCCGATCACCCGGTATATCCCCTCCCATACCCCCTCTCGGTCTTGCTTACTGCAAAAGGCCTTCCAGCTCTCCGTTTGAGCCCTCGAGGCCTCCTTCTGGTATTCCTCCTTCTTCTCCTTGTACTCCCTCAGGACCTTCGACAAACTGACCGGTGCAGCGTTCCTGATCCTTCTCCTCCTGCGTGACACCTCCCTCTTTAACACGATGAGTTCTTCCGACCACCACGGCAGTGTGAGTTTGCTTGTGTTTTTCTTGCTTGGCATTGATGCCAAGAAAGCCGCTTTAATTGTGTTCGTCAGTTTGTCTACTGCCTCGTCTAGTTTGATGGTGTTATTTATATTATTTATGTCCACTTCCTCTAGATTATTTTCCGTGGCCAATTGGCCAACTTTACCATTAAACTGTGGCCAATTGGCCTTTTTTGTATTGATTACCCTAGTGGTTCTTTGGACTTCTATCCCCTTAGATTTTTGCAGCAGTTTCTTAAACATAATGCCGTTGTGGTCGGAGCTCACCATGTCTTCGTCGACTCTCCAATCTCTTACTTGGTCAAGAACATTTGTTGTTCCAGCCGTTATATCTATGTGGCTGCAGATTCTACGGTCTCCTCTGATGGTGTCGAAGGTCGGAGTATCTCCGGAGTTGAAGATATGGTAACGACCTCCTCCCCTCTCGCATCAGTAGCGGAACTGCCCCACCACGTACTCCTGGCATTGACGTCCCCTCCAACGATTAACGGCTTGGCGCCGAGTTTGAGCTTCACTGTCTTGAGATGCTCCAGGTACGGTTCAAGCGGCGTGTCCGGCTCGAAGTAGACGGATGCCAGCGTGATCTCCCAGGCGCCAGTTTGGATCCCCACCACAAAGATGTTATTTGTGGTGAGTTCTGGGTATTGTTTTATTCTAACGTCTTTATTAAAGACGGCAATTGCCGCTTTAACAGTACCCTCCCCTAATACGGCTTTCTGGAAGACCCTAACTCCACTACTTCCGCCGACGTAAGGCTCTTGCAACAAGGCCACCGTGAAATTACGCTTTGCCCCTTCCAGGAGCATCTCGTCAGTCGCTAGCTTTTTCCGTTGGAGGTTAGCCTGGCCAAATATGTACGCAGTAGGGGTAAGGGGGGAGCCTGGGGTGCCTTTAGCAGTAAGCAACCGAGTCCCTAGCTAAGTTATCCCATTTACGACGTGTGGGGCACGAGTCGCTAAAAGCGTTGTGCTCCGTGTGTACCAAGCCGATCTTTCGGCAGTTTCTGCAGCAAGGCAGCTCTCCAGCCAGCCGTTCTGCGCATTCTGCCCTCAAATGGGGGCCACCACAGTGGCTGCAGCTGTCCGCCGCCTCCCTGCAGAACCTTCGACCGTGGCCATAAGCAAGGCAGCGGGTGCACTGCACCAAGGGGCTCTGATCTGCCACCCTGACGCACTGGAGATTAATATGGACATGTCCCCTCTGTGTTACACGCTGCCATAACACCGGCGATACACTCAACACCACGTGTTCCGGCAGCGAATTTCTCGCCCTTCGCCTGTACTTTACCGTGGCTCTTGATTCCCCACTGTCGAGGCCGTGAAAAACGTCCCGGTTCTGGTTCCCAAGGGCCTTCAGTATATCCTCGTTAGAGTTAACCTTCAGGACATCCTTGAGAACCAGCAACGGGTCCTGGTTTTCACCTCCTTCACAGTGAGGTCTCTAGCCCGCTCTGCCAGCCGCTCTTTAAGCTTCTGTCGTTCTCCTTCCGTGCCCACTCCCATATTAATTTTCCTATCTTTGCCCTTTCTTATCTTTTCGACACGAACCCATCCTTCCTTCGCGTCGACCGCTTGCCGGACCTTCTCCATCACCTCCTCTCCCGACTCCTCCTCGTTGGTCGAGGTGACAACAATGGAGTGGAGGGTGTTCCGCTTGGAGGCTCGGCGCTCGGCTACCTCCGCGTAGGAGGGACTCATGAAGCGCGTCCAGCTTCTTGCTGTTCTCGAGCAGCATCTGGGTGTGCCGCTCGAGTTTGGCTCTTGTATATTAATGTCCAGTTTTATTGTGGGCGCAGATGTTATGGCTGGCTTGGGCATTCCAGTTACTGCAGCAGTTACCGATTCCTTGTCTACCTTGGCGCGACGCAACTCTTTTAGTTCCGCCTCCGCCTCCCTCACCAGTTGGTTAAGCCTCTCCACGGACTTGATCACCTCCACTTTTATTTCCCCCTTGGTGTTCCTGGATAGTTCCAATTGAGCTTTGGCCCTCGTGACGCACGCTGTCGCCTCAGTCATGCTTTTTAAGTATGTCTTACGGAGGGGGGGGGGGGTGATGTTGGCTCCGAAGACATTGCCCTAGATGTTGTGGGCTTTTGTGTGATACTGGCTTTACTTGCCTTCGGAGCCGGGCCTGTTTGTTTGGCAATGCCAGAGGCTATGGTGGCAGTGGTTGTTGCAGTGGTGGTGATGGTGGGAGAGGCGGAACCGGTCCTAGGTAGGCACACCTCAATTTTATCTATGCTTCGGCGGACGGAGTACTTGTCTGGCATTTTCTCTGGTGTCTTTGACACCGCCCTGTCCGTGCTCGTCCGCTTATCCGGGGTCCTAAACATAGACTTCATTTATGCCTACGTGTCCTAACGACGGTAGGAAGAACAGGGACAAGCTTGTAACAAAAAAAAAAAGGTTAGGTTAGGTTAGGTTTGTTGGTTTAGTTATTGCAGGAATGAGACCGTGTTCTGCTATTAGACACATGTATTCTCAGTCCTGATTATTTATTGCAGATGTTAAATTAATATTGATGTCTCCTGCGAGAATCAAAGTTTTTCTTTTGGTAGAAAATCTGTCAAGCACGGTATTAACAGCATAATACCAGGCTTGCTGGCACTGATATTCTACGAGGCACTGCTAGCAGTGCAAGAGGGTAACAGATCTAGGTTTACTAGTAATACTCACGGATCCTAGATCTGTTACCCTACTTTATAATAATATTAGCGACATCTTCGGTATACCTCATCGAAAATTTGAGGGTAACTGGTTCTACCAACTATACATCAACTCTCCTCCGCACTAAGGCTTCGAAAAACGTCCCCATACTCGGCCCCAGTGTGCTTTACACATATATTTTTTTAAATTTTGTATATGTGGCAATTTCGTTTGACCAATTTGGCTTAACGTATATGAATATGATCCGAACAATTAACTACAACAGTTTTATTAAACAAAACAGTCATATAAATAAAAATATAAAAATAATTTAAAATTTTATATACCTATGTGTAAATTTTGGTGGACCAGTAAGGATTTAAGTATAAATAAAAATGCATTTATTGACAAGAACAGTTTACATTAGATTGTTATCCGGCGGCCCCACACTAGGCAAGCCTGTCCTGTGGGTGCCTGTTACGATTTACAGTTTGTTAGGTACATAAGAGCTCGGTCGATATAAACCAAATAATTATTTATTAAACACAAAAAAAGTGGTATTTAAAAAGAAGTATTTATTAATTTATCACAAAAAATACAGAAGCTTGAATTAAATAAACAAAAGAAAATAATAATGAAAAACATTGATATACAAAATATAGCAAGAGTTACAACAAAAGTAATTGGTTCATCAGTCATCAATATCATTATCTGAGTCTAACTCAGAGTCAGATTCTATTTAAGAAACGTTTACAACTTCTAAGTCAGAAGAATTAGATTCAGGTAGCTCCAGCAGAAATAATGATTCTTCGAAAAATAATTCTTTTTTTTTGCATCCATCGCAGGTTTTAATGATGAAATAAGTGGCGTTTTATCTCCATTACTCTTCTCAATTTTTATAAATTCTATATCTAATTGTATATCTTCTTCCTACCACCTATATGCAGATGATTTGCAAATTTACTCTCAAGCGAAGGGTGAAAACTTGCCGTCAGCAATCTCCATTATTAATAAGGACTTGGCTGATATATCACAATGGACCAATAGATATGGACTTAAGATTAATCCTACTAAAACCCTGGTTACTATTATCGGCAGTTCTAGAATGATGACGAAAGTTCAATGGTCCATGCTTCCCCAGGTGTCTTTTGGTGGTGTTGTAATTCCTATCAGTAATGATGTGAAGAATCTGGGGATACACATTGACAAAACGCTGTCTTGGTCTGTTCACTTGCAAAATGTTAGTCGACGACTCTACGCTGCCTCAGCATCATTGAGAAGATTGCGCAACTTTTAAAAAATTATGTAACGGGTCTGAATCGTGTTAATAAACGAAGAGAAAGATGAAATACCTTTCTATTTGTCCCGACGTTTCGGCATGGGTTACACCAGCCGTGGTCACGGGAGGACTGATGTTCGTCAGCGCTGCCTCCGAGAAGTGCGGGTTTTGGAACCTACCCTCACTTGGTCTTCACAATTATTAACATTATTATGTTCGGAACTGTCGGTACTTCGACACACAACACTAATGGTATCTTTACACTGCCGCGTAATATCACCTCGTCGGTGTCTACATTTGCTGATGACAGGATTCCAAGATGTAGATAAACGGTAACCATCCTCCCGGTTAAAATTTGCGTGCTTTTTGATTTCAACCGCTTCCCGTGCTATTCTTGAAAAATAGTGACGGTCTGTGGAGAGAACCTGGGGCCGATGTAGCTCAATCCAGTGATTGGATCCTGACTCCAACAAATGCTCAGCTATGGCCGACTTGGTGGTTTGTCGGTTTTTGACGGCCGTGATGTGTTCCTTAACTCGTTCGGCGATGGTCCTTTTTGTTTGCCCGATGTAGGAACTACCACAGCTGCAATCCACCTTGTACACGCCTCGTGTTTGAAAAGGGATGACATCCTTTGGAGTACGCAGGCAATTTGCTACTTTGGAGTACGGACTATATACAGTCTTAATGAAGTATTTTTGTAGTACTGTTCCAACTTTATCCGTTACTCCTTTTATGTAGGGCATGAACGCTGGCGCTCTGTTCACTTCAGTCAGTCTCGACCTTTTCCTTGAACCTCGCATATTGTGTTTGTAACCGTTTTGCTTGAGTACCTCCCGAACATGTGTGAGCTCACTATCTAAGTGTTCGGGGTCGCAAATGTCATATGCTCTGTTTGTCAATGAAGCAATAACGGATTGCAAATGTCGCGGGTGATGATGTGAATTTGCGTGTAAGTACCTGTCAGTGTGTGTGGGCTTCCTGTAAACAGTGTGTGACAGGTTTCCATTTTCTCTCACCTTGATCTTCACATCGAGAAAGGCTAACGATCTGTCTGTCTCCATTTCATAAGTGAACCTTATATTAGGGTGTATGGAGTTCAAGTGATCTGCTAATTGTTCTACAACCTGTTTGTTACCCTTTATAATACAGAACACGTCATCGACATATCTTTTCCATATCTTTACGTGGAACGCTTGTAGTTGGATCCTTTCTTCAAAATGTTCCATCCAGATGTTGGCCATTACCGGTGCGACAGGGCTACCCATGGCCACTCCGTCAATCTGGAGGTAATATTGCCCACGATATAGAAAATAGTTCCCGTCTAGGCAGTGTTTCAGTAGAACAATGTATTTATCAGACAGACCGTTTAACCTTAGTTTACTCTCGACCACATCAAGGCAGTCTTGAATTGGGACGCTTGTGAATAGTGACTCGACATCAAAGCTCACCATCACTTCGTCGGGTTCTACTTTCATGCTCTTGATGACGTCTACAAAATGGCGAGAATCTTTTACAAACGACGATGTCTTACTTACTAATGGTTTCAGTACCGCTGCGATGTGTTTCGCTAGGTCATAAGTGAGTGAATCGATCTGACTTACGATCGGGCGTAGAGGCACGTTATTTTTATGAATTTTCGGCAAACCATATATTTTCGGCGGTTGAACGGTCTTAGGTCTATAGAGGCGTTCAAACACATCGTCCGTGAAAAGATCTTGGTGGTCCTTGACAAGCGCTCGTATACGTTTTGTGACTCTGGCAGTGGGATTATATGTCACCGGCTTGTATGTGGACACTTTGCTTAATAGATCCCGCATTTTATTATCATAATCACCGGAATTCATTACTACGGTGGCGTTTCCCTTATCGGCCTTAAGCACTAAAATATCCGTGTTTTCACGTAGCGCTTTTAGTGCTTGACGCTCTTCCATAGTAACATTCGGTCTCGGTAGCTTCGACTTTCGCAAGATAACTGCAACATCCTGTCTCAGTGTGTCAGCGTCGTTGGATGGTAATTTGTTGCGCATTATAACTTCCTCGATGCCACTTATGATATTTTCATACGGAATCCGTTTGGGTGTCATAGCGTAATTTAATCCTTTAGCCAATATGTTCTGTGTGGCTGTGTCTATGTTTGTGCTCGATAGATTAATAACCGTGTTACTTTGGTTACGCACTCCACTTTTTTGAACATACCTGTCGCGCTGACGTAGCAATTTAGTGTATTTCGCCTCATGTTTGATGCTACACAATTCATGGATACGGCTCGCTTGGTTGTGTGTTACACGATCGCACAGATCAAAATCTTCACGTGATAACACAGCACTGCACTCCACATGTAAACTGTATAGTTCACACTGCACACTATTTATATTGTACCTACAGTTCCGAATTAATTGTCTCAGGAGACGAACACTCGCGTTTTTTAGAATTCCCTTTGAGTGTGGTATGTCTTTTCGCGGTTTAATACGCACTCCCGAGGGTACTACACCGGCATCGCGACATTTTATCAAGATACTCACGATGATTCTAAACGCACACGTTTTACGCGAAGGAATTCTAGATGTTTGATTTTATTTACAAACTCCGGCCCGTAGCGGTTTGTAATAACTACTTTTAAACTACCACGATTTGTACACATATTAAAAATTATGTAACGGGTCTGAATCGTGTTAATAAACGAAGAGAAAGATGA